>CM072999.1:241284910-243684910 GCA_037038555.1 Rhynchonycteris naso | reverse complement strand
ATTTCCTTCTCCTAGCCTGGGAATCCTAACTACAGCTTCAGCATGAAACACGTATGAGAGTGCCGCAGGCCGTGGCTGGGTTACTCATGTCCACGCTGTGGAACAGTCCTAGTGTTTCCAGTGAATCACATTAATCAGCAGATGTTGATGTGATGAACCACATATTGAGCGGGAGGCGGGCGGAGCAAGTGGCTGAACAAGATGGAGACGTTGGACCTATTTGTATCTTACTTTACTTATTTTCATTCCAAGGCTGTCATGAGAGCTAAATGACATGACAGGCATGATGTCCTTTCTAAAAGGTGCAACTTTTGTACAAATCATGAATCTTCTTTACCACCACGACGTGAAGATGATCGAATGTGTGGTTGGAACAAATGACTAATGCTGGTTCCAGGGAGCCGCTGCTGTCTATTTGGGGCTCATGTCCTCCTCACTTCCACCACGTCTGGAGTGTGTGTGTGTGTGTGTGTGCGCACGCGTGTCTCACCTGGATGTGTGCGCGTCTCACCTGCCCCCTTTTATCATTTTTTCTCCTCCACCCCCCCCTTCCTTTAATTTCAAAAATCTCTCCAATCTCTATAGTGGGGATTATTATTATGTTATTTTCCTTGTTCTTCTTCTCCATTCATGGACTAGAAATGATCAGTCTTGGTCTTCTTACCCTATTAGAAACAATCTGATTTCAGTTTCTTATTTCTTTCCGACAAATATATTTTTAAAAAAATGGAGTCTTGGGGGGTGCATTCAATACATATTGGCATTTTCACCCCCAGGACTGGGAGCTTTTCAGTTTACTTAGAAAAATTCCATAATTTAGTCCTATGATCTGTAGTCTTCCATAATGACTGAGAAACTCCTGTAGCAGCCTGATTAACAACAACCCCACATTACAGCATGGCCTACCTCCTCGCACACACCCTTCTTTCAACTGCCACTTTTGCCTGGGCAGAAGAGTCACCTCTGCCATTTTCTCCATGTGCAAGTCATAAAGGGCAGAGCTGTTGTGGAAAGCCCTGTTGAAGCCTTCTTCCTACTGGCCTGCCATTGGAGGGAGGGCAGCGATGGCCCATCAGATCTGCACCTGACCTTGCTCAGCACAGCCACTCAGCACCCCATCATGTTCTACAAATTCCCTGTCCCTGAAATTCAGTAGGAGAAAAACAAATGGGCTCTTTCTTATTATAGCCCTGCTGATGAGAACCTAGAGGGAAATGATCTCTAGCTCAGACCTCTCCACCCCTCCTCTGCAAGTCTAACTGAGTGTCTCTGAAATCCAGATAGAATCTTTGCAAGGACGGAATGGTCCGGGTTCAGAACCAGCAAATTCCCTAGCTACCACATCATCTGTCCGTCTCTGTCTCATGATTTCCATTTTTCTCTAAAAGTTGAATACATTCTGGATGTTTCCCAGAAGGGAAATGGAGACAGAGAGGGGTGTATTCTAGGAAACACCTTTTGTCTGTGTAGGAATGTATCTTGTATGGATGGTTTTCTCTGGACTTCTTGTTTCCCTCGAGTCTCTGTCTTGTCTGAGTGCCTCCTCCAAAGGCATTCTCAGAGAGCCAGCTGAGTGATGGTCCTGAGGTCACCTGGTACCAGGTATTGATAAACCATTAATCAGAGACCTGACCTGAGGGCAGCTGGCTTCTTTGAAGACTGTGTGACATAGCATTTGGTTTATATGTAGGGCGTCCAGTTACTTTATTAGAAAGAGCACAGGTTTGGAGTCATGTAAACCAGATTTCTAGGTTCAGCTCTGATAGTCATTGTGTCTGTTTTGTAGATGAACAAAACAGGACCAGAACAGTTAAATAATTCAGCCAAAGGCACACAATCTATAATACCCATCTCATAGTGTGTTTGGGATACCATTAAAGAAATGATACAGCAAGGCATTTGTTTTACAGTAGATACCCAATAAATGGTAAATGGATGATGGTTAGATTTATGGCCATTTAGGGGAAGAAAATGTGGAAAATGCAAAAATAATTTAAGATTGTTTGATAAAGTCAGGGGCATGTATTGGAAGAAAGGATGGTGGGAGTAAGGGGAAAAAAGATTAATGAGTGAAATTACAGAAGAGAACAAGGTCAATAAGAAACTGAAAGAACATATATGAATGGCCATACTGGAGAGAGGATGACACATCTAAGTTATCATGCAGATTTATTGCATTAAAGGAAAACAAGGGACCAAGCTAGAGATTGTAACTGTTTAAAGAATGTGCCAGCATATCAGCCTTCTTCAGGATACAAGCTAAGCTAAATGCAGTGACCAAACCAAAGATGCACACAGTCCATAAGATCACTATCTTAGTTGGGGAAAATAGTGTTATGTGCCTCATTAAGAAAAATGCAGTAATGAAATCAACACAACTGCCTGCCCTGTGGTGGCGCAGTGGATGAAACATCGACCTGGAATGCTGAGGTCACTGGTTCTAATTCTGAGTTTGGGATTAGATGCTTTTGGCTCCTCCTGCCTACATACTCTCTCTTTCTCTCTCCCCCTCTAAAATGAATAAATAATAATAAAAATCTTAGAGATCAACATAACTGAGCCTGTGTCAAGCACCTGTGAAAGGTGGGCGGCCCATCAGATACCTGTAGTTTTCCTCTAAAGAGGGGTCCTTTGAGCCTTCTTCCTGACTCAGTCACTGTAAAATGAAGGAATTTGGGCCCCAAGGTGGAGATGTGACTTGCCTAAGGCCAAACAACTCACTGGGGGGAATGAGATTCTAATTCTGTTTCTGCAACTAACTGTCAAGCCTAGTGTTCTCCCTCCACCCTCTGAGCACACCCCCCATCCACCATGCTGCAGACATGAAGTGGGTACCACTCTATTTCTGTCAACCCCAAAACACTAAAGCTGTTGTATCAAGAAATGATTGAAAGATGTTCTGCTTTGTTTTGCATTTGTGTGTATGCATGTGTGTGTTTCTCATGCAATTAACAGCTGTCTAATTCAAACACATTGAAGGGAAAAAGTGAAGTTCTGAGCTTATTTAGTTGAGAAATCTAACTATATAGTTCGGGCATGGATGAATTCAGAGCTCCTCAAAAGCATCATCAAATTATTCCCTTCTCTTTCTCTCTCCTTCTTTTTTCATTCCGTTTCTTTGGTACCACATGGGAATTCTGCCTAAGAATGAAGCCAACACATAGGAAAGCAAGATGGGCCACAGGAAGTCCCAGCTTCTGTTTAGTCAGCCTGTCTATCCCATGCAGAAGACAATCCCACCCCCAATTACATCATAAGAGCCCCAGGTTGACAGTTTCCATTGGGCTGACTTGGATGAAGTGGCATCTCTTAACTAGCCCATGGTCAAAGGGATAAATAGACTATGTCAACTCTGATGTGATATACCCTCCCTGAATCAGGTATAGGGGACTCTCCCAAATCAGATGGACTGAGATGAAAAAGGACATGGTTCTTCAAAGAAAAGGTGGGCAAGAAAGAAGGAACACCAGGCAAGCAAAAGCAACTGACCTCCTTTGTAATAAGTTACACAGAAATTTTAAATGAGTTCAAAGCAAAACCAAACAACAGAGAGGACTTCTTGTTTGAAGGCTGTACTGTGAATTTCAGATGGAACTGGGAAGGGCTGACTTTATCCCCTCTCTTAATGCCTGGGCCCCTTTTTTGTAAAGATACACATAGGACCCCCAGCAGGGGAAGAAGTGGGACCCTGGCCAAACAGACCCGAAAGACTGCCAGGGCAGGGCCTCAGCAAAGGGCTCTTGGCTCTCCTGCCTTGGCTTCCTCGAATAGCATTCCCAGGGGAGAGGGATGCTGGCTTCACTGAGCTATCTTGTCTGTGAAATAAATTGAAAATCCCTCACAGTGAGAAGTACTTGACCTTGTTATCAAGTAATGTGGGCTGGGTTAATCAAGTGACCTTTGTCTGGGAGGATTCTGCCAGTCTTTATTTCAGATCTCCAGTGAGTGAGAAGAGGCTGCCAGCCCTTTGCTGGCCTTATCAGGGATAGCACATCCTGCTACCCTGAGGCCAGCTGCTCAGATGTAGAGCCCTTACTCTTCCTCCTCCCCACCCGCTACCATCCTGCACTCTGAGTCATTAGAAGCAAGCAGATTTGGGCCTGGCTTCCCTGAGGGAGGCAAAACTATCCTGCTCTGTCAAGGTTTTTTGTGATGCTCTGCTCGGGAGGTCGGGAGCCTACAGGTTGTCTTGCAGAATCCTTAAGGGGCATGAAAACACTTAACAAAAAAACAAAAAGACTATGGAAAAAATGCCAGCCCACCGTGGTTGTTTGGGTTCCCTATACACCTGATGACAGATGCAGAATCCAAACGTCAGGAAAGGAAAAGGCACCTCTGAAAACGAAACCGTCTATTGGCAGTGTTCTAAACATTCTTTCTGAAATACAATTAATATTTTCAGACTATTTTTATATGCCCACATAGTCTTCCCTTTCTAGATTTGTTAATGTAGGGTATTGAACCATAGAAATACTCTGGAGTTTCCAAGTTTCTTGCAATAAAGCAAGAAACTATAATTAGTAGTATCATAGGTAAGAGTTGGACCAAAAGTAATATGGCAAAGGAGACAGTTGAGAGGGGGTGATGTTGAATACAAGAGGAGAAAGTATATATGTATGGCCGACCTGTTTCTTCATCATGTCACCCAGAAAACTTCTCGGGCATTGTAATCAAGCTGATTATTTTGGGCTAAGAAAGAACAAACTTAGGTTAGCTAGTGTGAACAAGAATTAGTATTTGGCTGCATTGCTTTCCCCACAAGCTGTGTGATTGGGGAAGATCTTCCTCGGTCGAATCCAAAAGGAGGATTCTTCAACTGCTATTTGAAGGGACCTTAATCATGTAGCAGGATCAGGATTGGTTGGCTAGGTCAGCTCCATGGTTATTCTAGGCAAGGCTCTCTCTACACGTGGCGCCAGAATGCTATTTATAGTCTATAGGGTTTGCATTTCTTCTACCAACTTCAGATAAATGCTAATATTTTAGCCCAATACAGCTTTACCATCAGTATATATGCCAAAGCCCATTTTGAATCTGTATTTTCCTATTGTACCACTTCTTTGTGTTACATGTTTTATAAATTTATCAACTGCTCTGTTGCCCTTCTGCTTCCATTTTCTCATATTTCAGCAAAAGGCACTAACATTCTAAGAATTTGAGCGTGTGATTTTCCCTGTTTTTTTTTTTTTTTAATTAAAAATTGTTTAGATGTTGAATGTGTTCTTTGTGTGGTAACTTTCTCCACTGGTGACTACATATTTTCAGCTTACTGCCTTCTAGATAAACGGTAGGGTTGTACCCATAATTCTCTTCTGTGGGCAGATCCATGTGACTAATTCTGTCCAATGACTTGGGAGCTGAAGTGATATGTGTCACTTCCAAGTTGAAGTATCCAAATCCCATCAGCAAACCATGGGCAGCTCCTTTGCCCTCTTAGGGTGTCGTAATGGAACACTTGAGGGCGCTGCTTCTCCAGAGCCCCACTGCCTACCTGCAGTTTGAGCAAGATATAGACATGAACAATGTTCACATCCCAAGATTATAACATTGTGGCTGCGACCTCACCTCCCTTACTCTCACTGCTACATTTAAATGTCATACTTTGTGAAGAAGATAAGAAAAGAATCTGTGTCTTCCCTTTAACAAGTCTCTCTCAGTGTATCCTTTGGTGGTAACATTCCAAGTATTTTTATTGTATAGTGTCCCCACTGTCTTAAGTGGTACTTGACCTTAAGTGTGAGTTATAGTTGAATCACAGGCATATTCTATCATTTGGCAGATGCCAAGAATAATGTGTTGTTCCTTTGGTCATGATTATTTAGCTGAAGGAGAACAGAAAATGGACTGTGTAGGCGAGCAGCAGAAGAGGGTGACAGCACAAAGGATAAATGAAATTTGCTAAGGCGATGCACTTTCACTGGGCAGAAAAGAAAAATAAATCGGCTTGCTTCAGCGGGTCCAATCTCGCAGCAAGCACACATTGTTTCCCTGGATTCCTTATCATGCAAGGTTTTGTCCCTCTCGTTAGGCTGTCACCACACCTTCCTATAGATTCCATTTCTTCTACTCTTTTCACAGCCCAAAACTCTCCCATATGTTACATATTATGATAACTGGTGAGCAGACGGCGATAGTCCTGGTGATAGTGTTAGGAGTTTTGCCTATTCCTGCAGCTCGTGTTGGTCATCTGACATGGCACTGGTGTTCCATGTTGTGTCCTCACAGGTGAATAAAAGATGGCAGCTAATTAATGAAATGCATTTTTTTAAACCTCCTAAACCTGCTTTGCCCCCGACCTCTTTCCAAATGTCTTTTGCTCTCTTTCTTCATCAGCTGGTTAAAGGAAAATGTATTTTATGGAAATGGCCTAGGATTTGGAGTAAAACAATATTGTAATCTAGTCTCAACTCCTCAAATATGAACTGGCTACACTTAGGTATATCCTTTAAGCTCCATGCTCCTTTCCAAGGGGATACCAGCACTAACACCTAAAAAATTCTGAGTCAGTAAAAACAATGAGAAATATGCAATCTTACCAGTATGAATTATTCAGTGCACAGATAATATACTTAAAACATGTACATAACAATTGATCTGATGATGATCCAGATATAAACCGTACAGGATGAATACTTCTGCAGGTGGCAGGAAAAACATTTAAAATACTGTCCACATCTGTCAACAATTTCACACTCATTTATTTGAGTAGAGAAATACATGATTCTAGTTGATATTATTCTCATACACAATATAAATTTTATTTAGTTTTATTTTTGTACATAATTTCTTTTCCATAAACTATGTGGTCCTCATTACATATCCTTTGATACAAGTTAAATACATGAAACATCCTTCCTGCTACTGGATTATTTTTCATGGCCTGCTTAATTTTATGAATGATACGGATAAACCAGTGAAGCAACGTTATAAATGAAACGGATCTGTGAGGTTAATTATATTCCCAAAAGACTCTCCTGAAGATTATAAATTAGAACTATGTTGTTCTGATTCACTCTATATTCTGGTTTAGTTCTTAATGTCTCTTACTTGAAGGATAAAAAAAACATTCTCAGGGATAAGAAATATATTCACTTCAAGTGGTTGAAAAATCTTTATTTTTCAATCGCTTGAAGTGATATATACAGTGTGTCCGTAAAGTCATGGTGCACTTTTGACCGGTCAGAGGTCAAAAGTGCACCATGACTTTACGGACACCACTGTATTTCTTATCCCATCTCTTGCGGCTACATAGTTACCTTCTGTCCACATGATAGACTCCGCAACCCAGGGCAATTCCTTAATTACTTCTGACAAGTCTTTTCTATTTGAGTCAGAATATTTCCTTTTCTGTAAATATAAGTGCATATATGTAGACATCTATATAGTATGTAGACAAACTTGTTTAATATATATATATGGTTATATATATTTCAAATACATTTATACATTTCTATATGGGTGCATGTGTGTATTTCATGACCAAAGCTTTTCTAATTGACCAAATTGGATGATAAGAATAAGGTAGAATAGGAACTCATATATTGCAACAATGTAGAGAACACAAAGGAAAAGCATGCTACAGTCTGTGTTAGAATTTCACTCTTTCTATAAACCTGGAGGGTTATAAAAGATGTCCAGTGCCCAGGAAAAAGAATAGCCTAATAAAGAGAATAAAGTTGGGTTCAATATAATTTTATTGCAACCTTGGTTTTCTGTGTGGTTTGCCAAATGAAAACATTAGAGAGGCTGAGCTTGCACTGGATCCCAGGTGCATAACCACGGGTCAGCAACAGTCATTCGAAGCTTTGGCTGGTATGCCAAGAAGTTCATCTACAGGGCAGTTGGTTCAGTCACCAACCAGGGACTTCTGAAAGGGATGCCCTGCTTCCAAACAAAGCCATCTGACCCTGCTCAACTGATAAAAATATCAAATGTGTCATTTCTGCAACTCATTGGACTACATGAGACTCAACAAATGTAAAAGAAAAGAAAAATGAGAATTTAGTAGAATCATGCTCAGGAAGCATTTAATTAAACTTAAAAGTAACCTAAATAAAATACCAAATTGATGATTAGAATATAAGACAAGGAGACCAGATAAAAATAATAGAGGCACGGGAGTAGATTTTTAGAATTTGCTCAAAAAGTTAAGTGAAACTGAGCAAATAAAAGTGGTTTTGTATTTTTCTTCAAATGAACAGAGCTGTATCTTTAAAACCTTACCTTATACTGTGACTAACCAAGCAAGGTCCTTTGCCCCATATTGGGATTAAATATTCTGTGGCATGAATTCTCTCCGTAGGACTTATGTCAGCCCGAGTAATGGTTAGCTGATGTTCATAAGCATGAAGCAAGGGTCAGCCCAAATTGTTGTTGTACTTTGTTTCAACTGTATAATTTATTATTTTAGAAGAACTACATATTTGTTATTCAATAATATTTACAAAGTACCTATTCTGCAAAAGCCACAGGGCAGGGTTTGGGATAGGGGTAGAAGCCGTAGGAAGGAATAAGGTAGAGTCTATCAGGAAATAAGATAAATGTATATGAATCTCACCACAATGTATAAATTGCACATTCCTACTTCTTTTAAACTCTGTGTAAAACAAAATTAAAGAAAACTTGAGGTGACTTTTATAAGCTAACACAGGATAAGTTTTATTTGCAAAAATTATTTGACTTACTAATATTTTTTTTCTATTTTGTAGCATTGAGGAGGTAAAGTCAAATCATGCTTTAAAATAATTATTTCTGCACATGCTGGAATAAAGACTCAAAATCATATTAAAACTCATGTATGTAATTCACAGGCATACTATTGAGAATACCTTGGTAAATACAATATTTCTCAGCACTCTTGTTTATAGAGTATGTTTGACAAATTTGAGGCACTCACTATGATGCTTCTTCTTTCAGATATCAGAATTACTGATCCACAAGCTCAACCAGAACTCGGTGCACTTTGAGCTGAAACCAGGGATCCAAGTCCTCGTCCATGCGGCCCACTTAACAGCAGGTCAGTGTGCATTTCCCTGGTTTCTCGCTAAAGACTCTGGTGGTGGTGGTGGTGGTGGGGAGGGGGTCCTAATCTATTGTTTCAGTGAAACAAGACTAGCTGCTGCCTCTCCTTATCAGAAATAGGGCATCGTTCTTTGAAGGTTCCCTTGTTGCTACTTTTGCTTTAATGGGGACCCACAAGGCAAAAGAATAAAGGGACTTTTTTTAGTCCCCAACAAAAAGTGTCAGTGACTCACCTAAATACGTATTTCTCAAAAGATAGCAAACTTCATCTGAACAGAACTCTTGAAAATAAAATTAATTCTACAAAATATTTTTTCCTTGTCTTTCTGCAAAACTGTCTTTACAAATCATACATGTTAGGAACAATTTTCTTTCTTGAAGTTTCAAGATAAAGTAGTGCAGCGGAAATGGCTGGGACTTAAGAATTGTACAAGGACTGAACCCTGGGTTGGTCACGATCTTATAATTAACTAATGTCATTGAGTTTCTGTCTCCTCACCTGTAAAAGGTGGGGGGAGAAGTCCTTCTCCTGGGACTGTATACAAATCTCAATGATAATTCAGGTAATCCCAAGTACATAGAAATAGAAAATATTGTGTTATATTAACACAAAATTAGATTAATCATTTATTGGGCATTTATTTTTGCAGAGTACTGTGCAGATGCTGCACAGAATATGAGGGGCAGTAGGAAATTATCTTTGTCCTCAGACTACATATAATCTGGTTGTGGTGTGGTGAAGTTGGCTGTAGCCATGGCGGTGGTGCCGTGGGGTGGGGAAATGGGCCATCGTTGGGTATCTCAGTGAGTGAAATACACAAATCATCATACAGAGAGGTGGTGGAGTATGTCTGAGCACTAGGATTTTGCAGGCTTGCAGCCAGACCCTATCACTCACTATCTAGACCTCGAGAAGAGACTTAATTTCTATGTGGCTTAAAGATGGCAATAGCACCTGTGTTGGTGGGATTGTGTGAGGATTAAGTTAATTCAGATAATGCACCCAGAGTAGTGCTTGTCAGACAGTAAACTAGTGTGTGTGTGTGTGTGTGTGTGTGTGTGTGCGCGCGCGCGCGTGTTTCTTTTTTCTTTTTACTCCTTGTACCCTAACAACATTGTATAGGAAATTGAAAGCAGGAATAAATTGTGCCCAGTCAAAATGATACAGGAAAGCACCTTGGAGGAGATGGATGGATACATAGGATTAAATGCCAGAGATATTCCAAGACCAAAGCACCAAGGAATGTGGAAGCCTCAAGGACTTCAGGGATGCTGAATAAGTGGGGACAAATGGAAACAGTTTCCAGTTTCATTATCTAATTTCTTGGAGATTCTAGAGCTGTGCATTGATCTACAGAAAGGCTGAGCAGGTTGGCCTCTTTCCTGCTTATACTCTCTTTATTCTTTCTTAAAAATTTATTTGAGTGGAGGGGAGACAGAGAGAGACAGACTTCTGCATGTTCCCTGACCCAGATCCAACTAGCAAGCCCCCTACAGGGTGACTCTCTGCCCATTTTGGGCCATTAATTGACAACCTAGCTATTTTTAGCACCTGAAGTGGAAGCTCTATGGAGCCATCCTCAGTGCCCGGGGCCAACTTGCTTGAACCAATTGAGCCATGACTGTGAGAGGAGAAAGAGAGAGAGAAGGAGGAGTAGGAGGGGTGGAGAAGCAGATCATCACTTCTCCTGTGTACCCTGATCAGGAGTCAAATCCAGGACATCAACACACCAGGCCGAAACTCTACCACTGAGCCATCTAGCCTATCTTTCTTTTTTATTAGGGATTCATAAAATTTTGGGTTAGAAAAGAAAAAATCGCACTATATTAAAAGAATGAAAATTTAAGAGTCATTATTTCTGAGCATGGGATATGGAAGTAGAGTACGGGCAGTTTGCTGGGTTGTGGGAAGCCACGGAGACCTTGGAGCAGAGGTATGACTGATTCAGAGGGTCACTTGAAGATGATGACTCTGAAGAGGAAGGAAGATTGAGTGGGCGGATTTGCTATTCTACAGCTTGAGATCCGAATTCATCCATTGAACAGACATTCATTGGGTGCCTGCCTGCTCTGAGCCAAGTGGTGGTCTCTGTGTGGAATAGTTTCAGCCTTCAGGAAGGCTCCATCAGCAGGGAAAGCCGGGCGGGAAGCAAATGAACAAATGCCACTTTCTGAGTTCTGTCACTGATAAAAATGCCCTGAAGAGACTAAGGAAGTATAAGAAAACAGAAGACAATTAAGCAGCACCTATAGGAGCAACCCCTCAGCCACAGGTCTGCCAACTTATCTCAGGGCATTTGTGATCTCCATTGACCATTTCTTACCCAGTCTAGATATGTATGAAGTGAGGTTGCCAAAGAATGAGAGAACAGCAACAGCAAAAATTCAGTTCAAGGCAAAAGGCCAGTCTTAAACAGGACCAATTTGGATAGAGTGGAACAATTCTGTTGCCTTGCAGCCATTGTGGCCGTTCATGGCTCTTCACTGTTAGATTTGATAGTAAGCCTTTTGGCGTTGTTATTCCAAACCCATCAACTGGCATCATTGACCTTCCTGTTATGACTGGCTCAGAGGCTGCATTCGTTTTTGATAGAAAATAATCAGACTGGGCACGGGTAGGAGTTGCAGGCTTTATTAGAAGAAAAAAAAATAACCTGCCAAGACGCTCTCTGGAGAGGAGAGAGAGATGCGCCGGGTACAGCCTAAGGAGTGATTTTATAGGAGTTTTAGAGGGAGTACTAAAAGAAATATGGGATGAATTCAGGTTGGATGTTTCTTGTTGCTAGGCGTCTGGCGCACATGGAGTGCTTGGCAAGTTGCAAAGTCCCTGCTGAAAGGTTCCTTGCCAGGTTTAACTTCTACAGTTTAACGGTCATCCAGACAGCTGAGTGCCCTTGAGGTCCGTTTACGATAGACAAGGATGGGAGTTTCTGTAACGAGAGCATTCTGACCCGCACTCCCAAACAATCTTATAGTTTTTAGGAGGATAATCAGCTTCAGTTTGAAGAGTAAAGGAAGAGAGTTCCGAGGGCTGACCCAATAACAGAGTCTTGGAAACTTTGCTACATTGTGTTTAGCCTTGTTTGTCATAGTAGTGTTGGAACGGCAGTGCAGAGTCGCTTGGCCAGAGTTTTATATACAAAAGACAATGTTTGTGTTAAGGCTGACTCTTCAGTGATTGTGAGAAGGAAGTAAAATATATGAGGGCCCCATACCTGTTGGAGATTATTTCTAAATTAATGGAACTCTAAATAAAAGAAAAAAAAATTAATTGAACCGGGTGGGGTGGTAGACTATATTTCCTAAGACAATGGAGGGAGTTGTTTCATACATAGAAAGCTCAACATGTTGGGTGGGGAAACAGTGTCCTGAGACAATTGCCATGGTTTCTTTTATTAAGTTGAAATGAACACATTCCTATCTATGGGTGGGAGGAGAAGGAGGAAGAAACCTGGGGAAATGAAAAACACAATAAGGAGGAGGAGTAGACTGAGAACATCCAACTCAACTGCCTTTCCCTTCTTTTCTTCCCCTGAAGGCAGGAGAATATACAAATTAAAAAACAACAACGAAAAAAACAAGGAAAAAAGGACCTCTGTTTGCAACATTTCATGTCTCATAAGCAGGATTGCTAATACCTTCCCAGGGACCATTAGAGCACACTGCTGCATTCCATTAATTGCTCAGCAGATGTTCAGCAGCCTTCTTTTAAAAATGTTTGAGCCAAAATATGTTGCTGGCGAGAGAGGCAATGCATAATTTGGTTTGTCTCCAAGGAAAAAGAACTGTCTCCTTTCAGGAATTTACGGGCCTTATTTTGTGTTTTCAATTCAGCTCCCCGTTAGCTTTTATTTTTTACAGGGACAGAGAGAGAGTCAGAGAGAGGGATAGATAGGGACAGACAGACAGGAACGGAGAGAGGTGAGACGCATCCATCATTAGTTTTTCCTTGCCGTCGCAACACCTTAGTTGTTCATTGATTGCTTTCTAACATGTGCCTTGACCGCGGGCCTTCAGCAGACTGAGCAACCCCTTGCTGGAGCCAGAGACCTTGGGTCCAAGCTGGCGAGCTTTTGCTCAAGCCAGATGGGCCCGTGCTCAAGCTGGCAAGCTTGGGGTCTCGAACCTGGGTCTTCCGCATCCCAGTCCGACGCTCTATCCACTGCAACACCGCCAGGTCAGGCCCCTGTTAGCTTTTATGGGAACACAGAGTAAGCATTACCAGACATGTGGGTGTCATTATAGACAGGATTAGTTTGCCCCACCCACCCAGCCGCCCCATACACACACACCACCATGTTCTATTGGGGAATTCATTCACTTCAGTACCTCAACTGAGCTGGACTTTGAACAGGGCCCTTGTTTTGTTCTTCACCATTCCTGTGCTCTTCCGTTTCTGTGCTGTTTCTCCTGAGACCCCACCCACTCCTGATAGATACGTTTCTGAGAAGAAAGATATGAAATTCTGTGGGAATAGGGAGAGGATGAGAAGCTGTTGTCCAGGAGGTTCAGGGAGGGCCATGGCTTTTAGGACCCGGATGGCAGCTGTCATCGACGTTTAGTACGCTAAAATGTCACAGAACAAATCAGGGAATCAGAGAAAGGAGTCTAAAAATCAGTCAGGCTGTGTGTTCTGACTGAAGTGTGCCTTTGTTCATGCTATTCCCGATGCAATACCTCTGCCCCTTTCTCCACCTGTCTACATTCCCTAAGTCTGGTTGTATTTTAAGACTTAACTCAGTGCCAACATGTGCATGATGTCTTTTTCCAGACCTTTACCTGAATGTCACTTTTCTCTTGTCTGAACTCACATGGATTTTTTTAAACCTGTATTGTCGTCGTCGTCATCATCATCATCATCATCATCATCATCTCTCTCATTAGACTTCTTAAGGATACAGGTTAGCATATGTTAATATGGTCTCCACCATGGTACCCAGCAGACAACTTGCATATAGCAGGTGCTCAATAAATATTCCTTTTATTAAAAAACTAGATGTATAACCAATTTATAAACTGTAGAGATATATTCAAAATCCCATTCTCCCAGTTAACCTACCGATTTAGTGTATTTCACTGTGAACCACTTTTGGGAAAGGCTGCTTCTTACCAAATGACTGGTGAGTGGAGCCTCATGTTCATTTAACCAGTAAGCACCCAGGGAAGACCCATACCGGTGTGTTTCCTATGTCAGGTATCAATGACTGATATTCAATATACATTGTAGTCATTTCTATACACATTGTAGAGAACGGGCAGGTGGAAGGAAAATGAGAGTTCTCTGTTCCGAAACGAGAGATCCCAGAGACAGCAGGGGGGCTGTTCCCGAAAGAGACTGAAGCAGTTGTAACATACTGCCCCTTATTTTCCTGCTCTAGTCTCTGGCAGGGGAGTGTCCAGTATCAGAGAGCAGCCTCACTTCATGGCGGGACTCAGGGTCACACCCCTTCGGTTGCACGGTCCTCCCCTCATCAAACAAACTGACCCCTCTTCACATCGTTGTGACATTTCCCTTGAGTTCTCTCTCATCCATACTTTTACCCTGGCCTTCTATTACTTATGATTAAATGAATGAAATATATATTACATTGTTTATTTATATTGTTTTGTATGTCTTTATAGTCTTCCTTTTTAAGAGCTGTGATGTCATCTTCGGGATAGGTGTTTTTTGTTTGTTTTTATTTTCGTTTCTGTTTTCCAGCAAGAGCCTCAAGACGGCTCTGAATCCGACGCAGAGCATTGCAGCTCTGTAGGTTCTTATAAAAGAAGAAACCGGGGCCATTAAGAAAATATCTCTGAAATGCTATGGTTTTCTCTTCATCCCTAGTAACTTGGACTTTACTCAAGGATAAGATCCATTTTAGATTTATTAACTTCTTCCTCATATAGTTCTTTGTCTCACTTTGTCATTGTTCTTTGAAAAGTATTCTTCCTCCAGGGATTAGAGATGAATTAGAGCCCTCACTCCACACTCGCTAAACCTGAGGCCCAAACACTAACTGCATGAAGCTTTACTAATTCTGAGTGAAGACAATGAAAAATATTCCATAGAGAAGGTTCATCAAAAATGAACCTTAATGTTGAGTAGGAGCTCACCCCCAGAAAGACAAGTAAGCATGCCCAGTCGAGGGACTGTGTTGAACAGAGAGAGACACAGCAAGGTGACATGGTATGCTTATGTGTCAGGTGAGGCATAGTTTGATATGGTTTGCAACACCTGGATACGTACCCTCAACTATTCCTACTTGCTATAGTTACTGAAGGAAAGAGAAAGCAACAAAATTCAGGGAAAAGAAGCATGCCCTGTATTATGAACTTTGTTGTTCATCATCCATGCATGCGAGTGACAAAACTAGCTATTTACCATAGTTTGAGATTATAAACTGTGACAAATCTGGAAAAGGGAGGGAGGGCACATGGAAGGATGTTTTAAATAATAGGTTTGGGCAACAGTCCATAATCTTTTCTCTTTTTAATAAATTATTTACATTGTTTACAAGAAGTTTTCAACCCAACTGACAAGAGATGGTAATTTATTTGATAGAGATGGAGACCTGTTATTTTGGTTGCCAAAGAACATAAGCTTCATGGTTCATGTTGAGTTTGAGGTCGTAACACTTGTAAGTGAAACATCCTATCAGGAATTTGCAAATAGGAGGCTTGAACCTCCTGTGAGAAGACGAGGATCAGACTACTGAAAGCAGTAGTTTTCCACCTTTCAGTAACTGCCAAGTGAGGGGACCCCAGTGACAGGTGATAAGCTGAAGCTCTGATTCCTGGTCAGATCTTTCCTTCTACATCAACTCTGTATCTGCTCCTATGAGGACACAGGCTCGTGAGTCAATTCAGTTGTTATAGTTGGGGGTGGGGCTAAGAATAGGGGAAGAAGCTTCAAACCTTATTGATTTTTCTGTGAGAGGATAGGTGATATTCTTCGTGGGAATAGACATTAAAGAATGGGCTAGCTTTTTATTTGAGAACACAAAACCCAACTAGAGTAATTCAGATGAAATTACAAACAGTGGGACTTCTGGGATCATTTGCATGTCACAGGATTTATTTATGGGGCATTAATCTGATACTTGGGGAACAGGACTTCAAACACAAAGGGACATGAAAAGATAGAGCCCACTGGTTCCCTCAAAATATGTGGGATAAAGAAAACCCTGTTTGTGGTTGGGAAAACTCTTTATAACCAACCCCAAGTAGAACCCTGCTCTAAAGAAGCTGTTCTTGAGCATACCTGACTCTACATTGCTGTTGCCTGGGAAGCTTCCCAACAGCAGAGATTTTTCAGACCTCACAACACACACCCTGAATCAGAATCCCAGGGAGTAATATCTGGAAGTCTGTATTGCTAACAAGTTCCCCAAATGATGCCCAGGCAGCCCACCTCCCCTTCCCCCCCCCCAACCACTGTTACAGAGCATTCCAGGGGCAGAAAGCCATCTGCACAACAAGGAAAGAGGCACATCTGTCTCCAGCAATGAATCTGATTCACAACTCAGAGCATCTACGAAAACAGACACATGCCTTTAAGGGCGGTGGGGGAGGGGGCTGTGATATTAAGTGTAGGAGGAAATTTGTCATAAACATTAAAATCTAATTTCTCAGCATATCTGGAGCCAACCTAATTGGCAGCCTGGGTAGACAGCAGTGGAAGTGAGGGGGGAAAAATGAGGCATGTCTGTGAATCTGGGATACATCACATCCATAATCTAGACGAATGGCAAAGGCCAGGCAGGTGCTGTGGCCATGAAGTAGTTGAAAAATGATTAAAGTGTGCACAAGAATGTTAGTGGCAGATGCATTTGGAGAACCACGAGTTTTATGCAAGTTAAACGAATATTATCTAGATGCTGTTAATGTGCTACGAGCAGAAAATGATACATCCGCATCGCACTATATTTCTGAATGTCTTTGAGAACGAGGGTGATCATTAACCCTTATCTTTCCAAGGGGGTAGCTGCTCTTCCAGAGTTTCTGAGACAGATGGTTTTTAAAAAGTGAAAGGTTAATAGTCCTCAAAGGAAGAACCTCAAATCTCCGGTGGAATTTAAAAAGTAATAATACAGACTAACTGCTCCCACCCTCTCCTGTCTGTCTAGCAGTTGTCTTGTATAAGCTGTGACATTCTAAAAAACTGTCCTTTGTCAAGGGTATGTGTGGGATTTTAATAAAACTATTATTTTGTATTCTCTTGGCCTCCATCTTTGCTGCTGACTGGTTTAATTTCTTTTGCAGGTGTAATAAAAAGAGGTTGTTATAGAGATATTAGAGAATTAATGTTTCCAGGCTTCCGTTGCTGTCACTGGGTATGTTATGAGTAAATGTGGAAGGGGGTAGGAAAGTCAGAATTTCAGCCCAGGTCAGGATGCATTAGGATTCCTGAGTGAGAGTTTCACACTGAGGAAGACCCTTTCCACTTGAAGGCAGAATTAACATTGTTCAAGAAGCTTTAGAAAAGACAATATAATCTAAGGCCCATTGTTACGGATACAGAAACCAGATTGTGAAGCTGTGGAACTTGAATTGTAAAGTGAAATAAATTGGTGCAATAACATTTCCATTTAGGGAGGCAATTAGTACTAGTGAAATTCTTTCACAGCCAATAAATTGATCTGTCTCTTTTGACTCTGGTTTTTCTTATTATCTACACAGTTATCATTACACATCTTTTGTGAGTGAAATCATTCTAATCATATTTTCCCAAAGAATAAATTTTGTTTTTCCTCTATAAACAGGCTGTTTCTCAGACGCATGGACCCAGTGGTTTTTGCCAGATATCGAGCTGTTATGGTGTTAGGATAAGTAATAACAGGTGTCGAGATATCTAAACATATCCCTGTCCCTGATGTAATGAAATGAATGTGATATTTTCATAAAGATACAAGGGACTAGCCACGAGGTTGCTCTTTAGCTTCCAACATACTCTGTCTTTACCATTTTCTATTCCCTGAGCCCATCAAAGGGCCTGGAATGACCACAGGGTCACTGGCCTGAGTTGGCCTGACCTCTTGAAATTCTTGGGCAGAGAATGGTGGGGGTGAGAGGCAGTGATCAGATGAACAATTCATGACCAGGGCACAAATAAATATGCATCATGTTAGAAATAAATATAGTTAGGTGGTATTCTTTTGTTTTACTTTATTCATTTTTATTAGAGAGAGAGTGAGAGAGAAAAGAGAGAGAGAGAGAACAGGGAGAGGAGCAGAAAGCATCAACTCCTTAGATGCCTTGACCA
This sequence comes from Rhynchonycteris naso, assembly GCA_037038555.1. Classification (NCBI taxonomy): domain Eukaryota; kingdom Metazoa; phylum Chordata; class Mammalia; order Chiroptera; family Emballonuridae; genus Rhynchonycteris; species Rhynchonycteris naso. The sequence continues at coordinate 243,666,645 of CM072999.1, read as the reverse complement.
GGCAAGCCCAGGGTTTCAAACTGGCGGCCTCAGCGTTCCAGGTTGACGCTTTATCCACTGTGCCACCACAGGTCAGGCTTAGGTGGTATTCTTCCCCAAGGAGAAGGAAAGGCAGATTGTAAAAACTGGGCAATGAAAAAAGAAGGTAGGGAAACACATGCCAAATATAGAGAAGATGGCAGAACCAAGAAAAAGCTACATTTTAGATACCACGTTCCTAATACTTAGAGTGGCCAGGACTATTGGGTTATACCTGTTGTGTCTGCTTAAGCTTTAGTAGCACTCTCTTTCATTCTTAAAGTGTCCTTAGTTTAGAAGTGAACATTTATGCTCATCCTGGTTTGAAGTGAACATTTAAGGTCATTGTACTTATGTCCTGCCACCCTACCAATGGGGACAGAAGTTCATATCATGAGTTGGTAATATAGAGCCCAGGTGAGAGCATGGCTAATTGGATGTTTAACCGGTTGAAAGAGAAGAGGTTTTTTTGTTTGTTTGTTTGTTTGAAAGAGAAGATTTTTGAGGAGAGAAGGTATGAGTAAGCTATTGCTGTGTAACAAACCACCAGGACATTCAGTGGCTAAACTATAAGCATTTATTGTTGCATATGAGACTATGGATTGGCTGGGTAGTTCTTCTGGTTTTGGCTGTGTTCATTATGTGCCCACAGTCAGCTAAGAATTGTTAGGTAGAGAGCTCTACTGATCTTGTCTGGGCTGTCCCACATGTTGGGGGTCAGTTGACTGTAGGATGCTCTAGAATGGCCTCAGTGGAGTAATTAAGTTATCGTCCACATGCTTTCTTATCCTCCAGCAGGTTTCCCTGGGCTTACTCACACATGGAATGATGGGATTCAGAGAGAGAGAGAGCGCACAAGGCTGGAAGCTCACGGTTGGCTCACAACCACTTCCATTTTATTCCATTGCCAGGTCACCTTAGTGTTAGCTCAGATTCAAGGGGTGAGGAAACAGATTCCACCTGTTGGTAGGAGAAGGATCAAATTCAAATTGCACAAGGCTTGGACACAAATAGGGGCAGAGAAGTGAACCAGCAATGCAATTAATCTACAGCGAGATTGAGCCACTGTTAACAATAAAGAGGTGTGTTCTTCTATTTTGTTTTGTTTTAGTGACCCAGAGAATGTAATGTTCATGCACACTCTTAAGATAAGGGCTGGATATTTTATGAGTGACAATAGCTGGGGCCTACCATCCAGTGCTCTCAAACAGATATGTGTAATTATGACCTCTGTAGCATGTTACACATTTCTGGGACCTACTCTCAGAAACCAATATATGTTTTGGAAACAGCATTTTCACAAGTTCTCCATGTGATTCTGACTCAGGTAGCCTATAAACTACACTTGGAGAAACACCGTGCATCATAAATAAGATTCTTCCTTGCCTGACCAGGTGGTGGCTCAGTGGATAAAATGTCAGACTGGGACGTGGAAGACCCAGATTCAAAACCCCAAGGTTGCCAGCTTGAGCATGGGCTCATCTGGTTTGAGCAAGGCTCACCAGCTTGAGCCCAAGGTCACTGGCTTGAGCATGGGATCATAGACATGACTCCATGGTCGCTGGCTTGAGCCCAAGGTCACTGGCTTGAGCATGGGATCATAGACATGACCCTATGGTCGCTGGCTTGAGCCCAAGGTCACTGGCTTGAGCATGGGATCATAGACATGACCCTATGGTCGCTGGCTTGAGCCCAAGGTCACTGGCTTGAGCAAGGGGTCACTCGCTCTGCTGTAGCCCCCGGTCAAGGCACATATGAGAAAGCAATCAATGAACAATTAAGGTGCTGCAACAAAGAATTGATGCTTCTCATCTCTCTCCCTTCCTATCTGTCCCTATCTGTGCCTCTCTCTGTCTCTGTCACACACACACAAAAAAGATTCTTTCTTAACTTTCAACCCTAGAAAACCAAAAGCATCCATCCTTCTCTTCCTGTGAGTCAGTCGTGGTAGTAAGCTTGGTCTTTGTGGTACCTACCCACGGTTGTCATTAGTCAGCCAGGTGATATCAATTTCTAGTGACTGAATGTTCCTAGAGACTTATTCTAAGTGTACAATTAGCAGCGGGGGCTTCCCTGGCAGTTCCCACTCAGACTGGCCTCCAAGATCATGGCCTCCTCTCAGTAGGGCTTACCAATCCTTACGGCTCTCCTGATTGGGTTTGGATGGGAACTAGAGGCAAGACCTATTGGCCCAGGGCGGGTACTGCGTACACGTTATGCACTCCAGATAAACAGTCTGGGTGCCATGTTCATACCACCCTAACTTCTGAAAGAGAGATTTCAGACCACGTGGGTTTTATGATATTCAAGGGATGTAACTATAAGCCTGTCCTCGATCTCTTTGGAGGAAAGAGGGGAAAAATTAAGGTATGGTGAGCTTGCTTTTGCAGCTCTCCGATAGCACACACTTCTGGGATAGAAATATATTAAGAGTTCAACGTTTCAGGGTCATAGAGGAGACAGACATTCTCTAAGAAAGCCCCTTGGATGGAATGAGAGGGAAAGCAGACAGCAATAAGCGTTTTCTGCATGGTCCTATCACGTGATGCCAGCACCTTAAAACTTAGAAATAAACCCAGCAAAGAACCAAAACTGCAGCAAAGGGGACATGGTGCTCAGGGTTAGGCGTTTCCTAAACTGTGTTGTGTCTGCAAGGTGTCTGTGGTCTTTGTGAAACTCTGAGGTAAGGTTAAGTGAGTTTAGTTCCTGCAAGATGGCTGTGAACTTTTAGTATATTATATGCTGATGAGCATCGTGAAGCTGCAAGGTGGGAAACACCCGTCTTGACGTTGCCAGAAATTATTTGACCATGGAAGTCTTCCGTTGTCTTTCAGGGGTTGTTTTCTATAGAATATACTTTCAGATATATAACAGCAATAAGATGACAATATTAAGAATACTGGGCATCTCATGTACTATGCCAGGGCTTTAAAACCACCTTCTCGTGTTATTCTCACAACGTACTGAAAGAAACATGTTTCATCTCCGTTATGCAGAGGTTCAAAACTGAGGTTCAGTTTTAGCCTCTTCGCCCAAAAGTGGCTGAGTCATAAAATGATTCCAAACCACAGGACCACATCAGTCATTTCACCCTAAATGTGGAGTTTTGACTTTGTGAAACACACGCAGTCTGTGCCCACTTATTTAGCACTCGCTAGATCAATCACTTTTCACAAGAAGACTACTGTTCTTGCTTTGTTTTTACTGTAAGCCGGCTAGTATTATCATCAACCTAGGTGCTCGTGCGTGGAATATAAGACTGATGCACTTCCAAGTTCCCCGTCCTGCGTGCCCCTGCCCAGACCGAGAGGCACCCTGTCCCGTGCACTTTCCTGTGTTCTCAAAAAAGGGCAGATAAAGGTCTCAGCACTTTCCCTTTTCTGCCATCTCATGTAAGCAGCAACTGGAGAGCGATTCACTTACTCTAATTCCACACAGCAAACTGAAATACGCTTATCACAAGCTTCCATTCCTCAGCAAAACACACAAACGCACCTAAGTGATGGCCAGATGGAGGCGTTGTGGGGAGCAGTGATGGCCTGCGTGTGTGCAGGCGCAGCTCAGTGGGCAGAAGCCACCCCCAGGACACAGAGGGCGATGGGATTCCGTCTGTCCCGGCCTCTGCCTGCTGCTCCCTGCCCGCCGCTGGCCAGTGGCCTCTGAGATGTGCAGAAGTGAGCCAGGGATGGGCGGGAGAGCAGACAGCACACGGCTTAGAACTCGGACACAGAAGCTCATTTGGCCACAATAATGTGCTAATTACTAAACGGTACTAATGCTACTTTTTTAGGGAGGAGGGTTTGAATGGGAATGATTCAGAATTGGAAGATTTAAGTTAGTGATGGAGAGAGAGAGAAGAGAAGGAAGGGGAGTGAAGAGAAATAGAGTCCATTTGTGTGCGTGCGTGTGTGTGTGCATGTGTGTGTGCATGTGTGTGTATGCGTGTGTACACCTGTTTACAGTCTGTCTTAGAGAAAGCCTGGCCAAAGCAATTTCCTCTCGTCAGTTTTCTGCTTATTTCAAATGCCAGCCCTTTCAAGCAGGCTTAAGATCCTTCCTGTTTGCTCCTTAACAAGGATATTCTGCTCCTTCTTGAAGAGCACGCAGCTAGGAATTAGAAGTTTAGCAAATAAAGCTAGCTGGCCTGTAAACATCCTACCCATCTTAGCTCCTTTGGTTCCCAGTCAAATTAAGGTTTTGCATTAGAAGATTACTTTGAAAATATCCTCCCATTGTTGTTTTCTTAAGTGTGATCATGGTGCTGTGATAAGGTGGTAAAGAGCAAAAGACCTTCCTTATCTTTTAGAGATGTAGGTGAATTTACAAAATAGTTGAGATTTGCTTTGAAATAATCCGTGGTTGGAGGTTGGAGGGGAGTGAGTAGGGGTGGGAAAAAAACAAGAATACTGTCTGTGGATTGATGGTAGTGGAAGCCAGGTGGTAGGTACGTGAGGCTTCCTTTCTCTGTGCACACATACCACACATATGTACACATACATACAGATATATGTATGTACACATGTCATCCAAGTTTAAAAGTCTGTGATCTATATTTTATAACTTAATGACATTATAGCTTGGGCTACTGGTTCATTGCTTCTTATGCTATAGTTTTTTACTTTAATCCCCAATCTGAGAAATTATCTTTCCAAATTTCTGGTATCATTCACTGAACTGAGCACAAGGTTGAGTACATGGAAAAAGTGTGTTTGTGTGTGATATGACTCGGGTCCAAGTCTTCGTTCTTCCGTTTCCTAGTTCTGAGTCCTTTGGAACAACGTCCCCTACGGAGACTCTCATTGTTCTAGCCTGTTCCGTGGAGACCATAAACCAGGTCTTCCATTTGCAAGAATCAGTGGCAGTCATGTCTATGACAAATGGAGGTGTCCTTTTTCCTGATGACATCCCACCAGTTTTGGTGTGAATACTGAGTTATTCCCGGACTCCTTTGCTGATGACACTGCACTTGCCTAAGGAAAAGAAAGAGACCCGTTTCCTGATTCCGCACTGGAAGCGCCCGTGCCCCGTGTTCCGCAGCATCTTCTCCGGGACCTGCACACTCACACTCTGCAGCCTAAGTGCTGCTTGACTTACAGAGGGGAGAGAATCATAGGGTGCTTGCATTTTAATGCTTCCTAAAAGCTGACTCTACGGAAATAATTAAGCCTGTTTTCTAAGCAAGAGGGTTTGACTTTTTCACCAAAATGATTTGGAGTATGAAATATATTTCTCAGTACATAGTTACTGAGGGGCTGGGCTGTTATCCCACGATAACCAGACAGAGCAAAAGCAGCCTTGAGTCTTGTCTGAGACCAACAATATTACAGTCACCTATGCTTGAGACCTTTGGTACCTCGGTGACCACAATGTTGCACTTTTGGGCTCTCAGCAGAGAAAAGCCACAGAAAACAGCGCTTACAGGTCGCCCACATTTCTGACAATCAGGCTTTGCTTAAATTGACAGAAGTTAAAAGGTCAGCATTTCAGCTTCTAAGGGGGTACATGGTGCTTCTCTTTTCTACTTTGAGCTATGCTATTTTTGCAAAATGTCAGTTTTCAAGAGGACAAAAATTAATTGCAAACAAAGCTTTAAAGTACAACAGATTTGAACCTGAGGTGGGAGAGGATTGGAGGCAGAGAGAGATGGACCCTAGAGATAGATGCAAGTTAAGGTACTCAGGGAGGGAGAATCTTTTATGGTTGCAAAGGCATCTGTTTAGTCCCAGAGGTGGAGTCAACTCATCTAAGAGGCCGTTGTTTCCAAGGCATGAGCTGTCAGGGCTTTGGGAAGTTGAACGGACAACACCCAATGGCACACCTCTCCCCCAACCCTTGAGAAATAGTCACTAAGCCATTTTCCATGTGTAAAACACTTCGTCATGTCCTATTGCAACTTTTCCGTTCTTTCGCTCACGTGACAACAGCTGGGATTGGAGTGAGAGAAACTGGAGAATTTATAAATAGTTTCTTTGGTGTTTTTTTCCGATTATCTGCATGGCTTAATAGGAAAAACTTGCATTCAGAATATAAGAAAATGTACTAATTATATTATTGGAAATACTAATTAGAAAAAAATAGCAGCAGTAGCAGCACTAAAACTTAATATTTATAGGAGATTTAATATGTGCCTAGTACATGCACTGACTCATTCGATCCTGACAAAACCCCAATGAGATAGGTATTGTTAGTCTCATCTCAGCCCATGAGGCACGTTAAGCCAAAGTGACTTGCTCAGCATTGCACACCTTGTATGTGGTGGAGCTGGTCTTGAATCCAAGTCATCTGGCCTCCCTGCACTTCTTGGACAGACCAGCTAGAGCATTCTGGGGGCTGCAAGAGGCTCAGATGCGCCCACATGCCAGCTGTGTGATACGCGTCTTGTGGGTAGGTCCCATGTGGTTTTCTGGGACTCACCATGCCTTTGGGTGGAACACTGTGAGCCTCTCCCGGAGTCCCGCCTGCCCACGTCTCCACTCATGATGGTGCCTCGCTTTCTCCCCCAGCCTCCCTGGTCGACCTCACTCCGACCCACAGTGGATCCGCCATGCTGATGCTGCTCTCCGTGGTGTTTGTGGGGCTGGCCGTGTTCGTCATCTACAAGTTTAAAAGGTACATGTCCTTCCGTCCCTGTCTCTCCGCCCTCCTCGTCCTCCGTGACAGGTTTAGAAGCAGACGTCGCAGTGATGTGTGTCCCCTGAGCATTGCAGTGATCGTTTCTGTTAATGTTTTAGGAAGATCCCGGGGATTAATGTTTATGCCCAGATGCAAAATGAGAAAGAACGAGAGATGGTCAGTCAAGTCAGCCCCACTGACAGCAGGCCCCATATCCCTCAGACTGACCTCAGGAGGCCTGGCCAGCTGATAGATGACAAGGTGGAGTCCCAGCTCATAGGTAAATGATTCCCAGTAGCTGTCCAGCCTGAGTAGTCCATGGCTGACTCTCTCACTAACCCTTTCTGGCTTGACATAACCAGTGTTTCCTGCTCTAACATCTCTGAGAGAAACAGCTAAGATATCTCCTTCACTGCTTCTTTCCTTCAGACTGAGGGGAAAAGTATCCACGCTCCTCTCTAGTTTTGTTTTGTTTTTTTCTGTCTCATGAAATTCTTCTTCTTTATTGCAAAAACACTTGCTAGCACGTTGTTGGGCTTCAAGTGGACTTGGGCAAAGAGCAAAGCATTTGCTCTGACGACATTCAGGGCGGGCAGATCGCAGAGTCTGGACCTGGTGTCTGGAGACCAGGCAGGGTATACGGAGCAGGGGTTGTAAGGACCAGAACAAGATGGGACAGCCTCCTCTTGAGACCTCAAAGGCACTGTGCTCGGGAGGAGTGACAGCACGATCCCCCTGGGATTTTTTTTTTTAATCTATCAGTAATCTAAAAAAAAATTTCCCCAGAAAACAGAACCTGAAGATTTTAAGGATAAACAGCTTAAGGTTAGTAGAACATCCCAGGAGTGGGATTTACAGAGAGAGACCACTGGAGGGTTAGACTACTATAGAGCAGATTGGCAGACTGGCAGGTTTCTTCTTTTTACCCGTCCCATACCAGAAGTGATGAAACAGACATCATCATACATCAGTAGAGCTTACCCTGCCTGCGCAGGAAACATGTGCACCCAACAGCTTGGAATAGAGTCTCAAGGGGACTGCTCAGTCCTGCTATTAACCGCCGAGAGAATTTTCCGGGAAGGTAGACAAACGCACGAAGCCACCGTTGTGACCCATTTCTCTTCTTGTTTCCTCCTGTCTGTTGGCAACAGGAGTTGAAGCCGTAACTGTTCCCATCTAGACCGTGCGTTGCTGACTACGATGGATAAGTTACTATAGAACCATTCATGCTTCACCCTAGTGTGATAATACCCAACCATCTAGAAGGCCCGTATAAGATTGTTACTTGTGGGGAGGGACATGAGTACCTAAATGAAAACATAGCCCTCTCTTTGAGTGAAGAAGGAAAGGCTCCACGGCTGTATTAAGGGGAGATTTAAATGCAATGACTGGCGTGCGTGGGAGGTGATAACAGCCACTGCGGCCACCTCAGGTGTCCCAGTTTTCACAGCGTGCTTTCTTTTATTTGGGGAGACAGGGTGATAATAATGCATAATTCCTTTGGGTTAAAAAAAAAAAAAAACCAATGACTTTTCTGTCTTCAAGTCCAGAGAAGCGTGCCCCTGTCTATTCACTGCTAAGGCATCTAAGTGCATTTCTGTTGGTCATTAGTTCCCAATCGCACGGGCACCGGGTCCGGAGCATGACCGCTGTTTACTTTATCAAACTAGCCGCCCCTCTTTGCCAGGAAGGCCTCACAGCCCGTTGCAAAGTCTCTGACACCTTTCCGTGTCCAGTGCCATTAAGTGAATAAGTGTCACACGTTTTCTCTTAGGAGAGTAGCTTTACCCTCCCCTCCCTCCCCTTCTGCTCCACCTGGGGACTCGTCTCTCCGATTGCAAAGAGCAAGACACGCCACTCCACCTTCAACGCCAAAGCGGGGATCGGCGGGGCCACACTTTGCCATTTAAGGAAAAGCCCTGAAAGGCGACAGGAGACCTGCTGATCAGGAAAGAATTTCGCTCTTGTCAAGTCCATCGTCCTTCATGACCACTAACTTTGTGTTTTCTTTCTTTCCTTTGTTGTTCTGTTTTCTATTTTTTGCCAGGAAGTATTTCCATAGTTGCTGAGAATCAAAGCACAAAAGAAATCCCTACCTATGTAAATGTTTGAATGGAGGACGCCAGTAAAAACAAAAACAAACAAATAAAATAAAAACAATCAAAATCCAAACAAACAAACAAAAAAAACACACACTGCATCGGGACTTTTTAATTCTTCAGACACAGACAACAAGGGTTTTTAGCTTTAAGCCTGTGCATGTGGACTGTACCTTGAGATCACGCTTGGAGGGGCAGTGTACAGGTGCTCTATTTTAATGGAAAAACACTCCCCTCCCCCTCTCTTCTTTCCTCCCTTTTTCTGATCAGTCGTGTTTGTAGACAATTCCTAACATATATAGGCCAAGGAAACCTGCATGTATTTTTGGAAATATTCTTGGCTCTCAATTTAACAGCAATTTTAGCTCTCCTGGCTGATGGATGGGTTAGCCACCCAGCCATTTTCACAAGACACCGAGACATGCACAGGAGTATGAAACCCTGGGCCGTTTCTCTGTTCCATCTTCCTTATTACCATTTCTACTTCCAAGCTATCCGGTAGCTCTGTGGGCCAGGAGGAACCACACAGCTGCTCTCTGTGCCCTGTGTGGCCACAGGGATAAAGACACGAGCTGAAGTTATTTGTTTGCACGCAGAGTAGGGAAGAAAAGCAGGCAGGGGCAAATGTCAGAAGTGGGCCTGTGTTTCCCGTTCACCCCTTCCAGTCGTGACTGGACTCCCTTGCAGCTTTCGCTACTCCTTCCCCAATTTACATGGAAAATGGAATCCTGGTTACCCAATGACCCGCCTTACCATTTGTGTGTTCTTCACGTGTGGTCATGACCTGTTGATGTCTTTGTATCTCTTCCTTCCAATCCCCAACTTACCGTTCATCAGCTCCTACCTTTTCTTCCCAAACCCATGACTAGATTCCGGACATTAACCATGACATTCCCTAAATCCTCGCATAGCCTCTGCCAGCCCTCCCTCCACCACCCACCAGTTTCTGGCCTCTGTCAGCGTTGTACAGTCCCACGCATGCCAGCTTCTGTACTCACTGACCACACTGCATCCTGTCCTGTGGGCTTCAGCTTCACGTACTCTCTGTCTCCTCCTGTAGAACCTGCCTCTCCCAAAGACCCTTGTCCTCTCCCACCTGGAAATATATCGTGTGTGTGAAAGAGTTGGTATGTGTGCCAAGCAGTTCAAACCCAGCTGTGCACATTGGAAAAGAAAGCATTCAGATGAGTGGTGGTATCCTCACACCTTCACAAAAGTCTCATGTGGTCCGATTTTAGAAAACCCTTTTGAGAAACGTTTTCAACTTCTTGCTGTATGACCAGGCGATTTCCTTCTGTGATGGCTGCTGTGATCAGTATTTCCTCTCTCACAGCAGAGTAAAAGTCTTTGTAAAATAAAACTATTTGAACCAGAAGAAGAAACAGGTTAATGGATTTCATGTTCAAGGGTGTCAAAATGTCTAAAAATGTACAGAGGTCTTGTCTTATGTTAGGATGAGATTTGGGTTATCTAGGGTGATCCTGGACTTTTCACATGCGTGCTCTCTGATCTCTGAGGATCGTCGCATCAGCTAAGGCAAAATTAATAGTATAAGGGGGAGGAGTTAGCTCACTAACTAAAGTGGGTTGGCTCAAATCATGGTGAAATTTCACTTTTCCCAGGGCAATCAGGAAAGAAGGAAACAAAAGTTTATCCAGCAGAAGCCCTTCAAGTATTCTGGATTGGGCAAAGCTTACTTTAAAATACAGGAGAAAACAGTTTTGCCAAAACACTCAGCACAGCCCCTTTCTTGGTCACATGGCCCAGCCAACAACAGGGCATATCAGGGCCGTCGTGATGTAACAGGTTTCTGAAAGATGCGGACGATCCCTACCCTTACGAAGCCCAGGCAGAGAAAAACTAGCAAAGCTCCTGTTAGAAGTTAATCAAGCAGAGTTTTTATGGTTGAAGATGCCCAGTATGAATCTGGGAAAAGGATTATGCCTGAGGCAGCCATCTATTTGTAAAACTCAATTGACCCCTGACCTGCCAGGCTTCCTATCCCATAGGAAACATCCTCATCGATCCTGTTCAGTTGGAGCCTCCCAAATTTAATCTGGAAGACAGTGTGTTTGGAAACGAAAAAGAGGCTCACTCAAAATAGCACAGGGAGTCCTCAGAGTTGCAGTTCAATTAATCTGAATTGGAAAATTATGAAAAAGGGACTAACACTCAAATCTAGCACAGTGCCTTTTAGAGAATCTATAGAGAAAATTGTCTGTTGAAGAAGTAAATGAATGACCACACGAGAAGACATAGGGAAGAAAGGGCCTTTGGTTCCTAGCTAAAAACAGAGGTAGACATGAGATGCCTGGCATTTTGGAAAGTGACCAGCGATGGCCAGGTCTAGAGCCAGCGTCTCCAGGGTCCTCGTGTGCCTCTCTTCCAAGTGTCCTCCCCCCTGCAGGAGATTCGTGAGGCAAGGGACTGCTCAGTGGAACCTCCTTGTTCTTAGGACCTAGCTCTGTTTCTCAAAGTGGGGAACCTGGCCCAGCAATATCGATCGGCATCACCTTGGAGTTGTGAAAATGCCAGTTTTGGGTCTCCACCCCACAAATACTGAATCAGAAACTCTGGGGTGGAGCCCAGCAATCTGTGATTGTGATGCATCTGACAGCTTGAGAACCTCTGTAGTAGGCCATTCCAACTCAGTCCCGAAGAGAAGTTAGCAGGCAATAGCAGCCTATGAATAAGAGGGACCCAAGTGCCTACCTCCTCGCTAACAGCAGGTGCACACACAAGGCAGTTTGATGGGCTTGAAGCCAGAAGAATGGGTAGGGAGGGATAGATAGATGTAGAAGCTAAGATTCAGGGCAAGATAAAAATCTGCTATTGCAATGTTTTCCAAAATCCCAGAAGGCAAACTGTGCATGTTCTACCCGGAACTACCCAACCTGTGTTTTCTCCTTTGCCTTATTGCTAATTGGGTTCACTGTCCAAAATGCAGAGGTTTGCTTTGCTTTTTTTCAGAAGTTCCAAACAGCAACTTTGAGATCAGTGGGGTGCTTGGCAGCTGTTCTGTGTTTTCCAGGATTCCAACTGAGCATTGAAATCCCTCATCTGCCAACTTATTTTTATAGGAAGCCAATTTAAAAAAAAAGAAAAAGAAAAAAAAAAGAGAAAGTTTTCTTATAGTATTGGAACTACTTCTAATTTTCAAATGACTTTTTTGATGTATTTTTTTGTTAAATACTATGTAGTGTAATGTATAATTGCTCTTGTTTATTGCTTTTACAATCATATTTATTAAACAGATAATGTCTCTAACGTCTTGGCGTTGAGGTGTTTATTTTATCCCATCCCTTAGCATTCGGTCTTGACATAGAAGAAGTGCTTCTACAGGGTTTTATAAAGGCTAATTGTATGAGAATGTAGTAAACATCACAGGCTCAAAAGATAATATTTTATTGTTAGTTTTTTATTTTTTTTTCTGCCGACAAAATATAATATATTCTACTACTTGAATTCTACTTACGTTTCAGTTGACTATATATAATGTCTGTTGCTTTATTCTATTTAAAAAAAATCACTCCAAACTGGTTACTATGAAATAAGAAACATGCTTATTAATGTTAGCTTAAAATTAGAAGTTATTATCAGGGAAGAAACCATTCCAATTTGTTCACAATCTTGGAGTTACAGGATGAAACCCTGGGGAGTGGTCAAGGCTTCAAAGATGGCATACAGCTAGCTTTGACCCTGAAATTAAGAATGGAGTTCTTTTTCTGGCTGGCCCACTGTGTGACCTTGAGCAAAACAGTTTACTGTACAAAAACATCATTGTCCTCATGCATATAATTTGAAGGACAAAGACCCCGCCCAGTATTGTGAATGGGTGAGTCACTCACTATTCCTGAGATTCCTGAAAAGCCAATTGAAACATGGTGAGAAATAAGGACATGGACTGGATCCCGATCCTTCGGCCTTGGGGCTCGCCTAGGTTGGAGGCCTGTCTTCTCATGCATATTTTGCCCTCATATTTGATTGAAATATGTGTGCAGATGCAGAATCCTTCTTAGGCTTCCCAAGGGCCTGTGAGGCTCAGTGTTCAGAATTCCTGGTGTTTTCAGGTGGCCTTTAACCTTTCTTTTCCCACAAGCTAAATCTGCCTTCTGAACTTTCATTCTTTTCCAGTCCAGAGCCTATGCTCTTCCCCAGCAAGAGCAGTGTGTCTCCTGTGTCAGGGAAAGTCCAGGCAGTCAAGCAGGATCCTTGCTAGAGATTTTAAACAGAGGGGATTTCTTGCTTGAGTTAACTGAAGAGCCAAGATGCTAAATAGGAGAAAGGAATGTGACCTCGAGTTTAGCATTAATAGGAAGACTCTACTTGCCCTGGGCAGGAAGGACACAAGGATTCCCAGAGCCCAGGACCCGGGACTACCTGATTGAAGCAGAAGTCACTGAGGATATGTCTGGCAGTTGTTGGAGCCATAAAGGAGGCACAAAGGACACGTGGCCATAGCCAGGGATACTACCCAAGCTGAGGAGACAAAAAAGGAGCTGGTCTTTCCCTAGCTCTGACCCTCCCACCACAAGCTGATGCTTACACTGAGCACACCCAGCCACCAGCTAGGGGCAGTGGATACTGGGAAATGTAGTTCTCTGAAATACAAAGCGAACTAGGGAGCAGTGGGGCGTGGACTGAGAGAACGCAGGCAGGTGACTGGCACAGCCTTCCGTCAAGTTCAGCCCTCATCAAAGCCAGCAAAGGTCCCCCAACACAAAGACTTATTAAGCAATAGAGTCTCCTTTCCCTGTGATGTTCTTTCACATATCTCCTTTTAAAACAGCACCTATTTAAAACTTGACATCAGGGTTCTGTGTGCCACTTTTTGCCTTTCTCATCTGGTTCTATACTCATTTAGGGGGTGATCCTTAATGTTATTTTTTATTTTTCTCCTTCAACCTTTAGCAGCAGACATTGCCAGTAGGGGGCACTAGATAAATAGTAGTTTGCTGAAACTCAACCCTGGAATTTCAGTTTTAGGTATTGTGAGCAAGTCCATGCTATTTAGCGGTGAACTTGGATGTGTCGTCCTTGGTCTGACTCCCCTTCGCCAACCAGCACTTCTAATCACATGCTCAGCTGGTGTTTCTCAAGGAACCAACACATCCTTGCCCTCTCTCTCTCTGTTAACCACTCAAGCTGCTGAAGTCAGGAAGCTATTCTTAGATATTAGTTTTAAGCAAAATAGTTACAGTTTAGAAAAAAGAAAGAAAAACTGGCTAGAAAGTAGCATGAAAAACAAAAGACTGCGTTTGGTCTCTGAATCATTATGTAACTCGTTGACCCATTCCTTAGGACTTAATCAGGTTTTGAAAATGCATGTTAGGCTCATGTCTTCATAGTGGAGGATTCAGAAAACAACTGCAGATGAACACCGACAAGGAAGAGGCTGTAATAGTTCCATTTTAAACACGTGAAAAGGGATCTTTGGTTTGCACAGTGTAAGTATTTATTATTCCATATGCGGTGCTGACGTCTTCAGGTGAACAAGGCAGAAATGATATTTGCCTTCACGAGCATATATTCTTATGGGAACAAAAAACAAATAATAAAATATAATGGAACATATGCAACGCTATTGTACATATCAGGTAATTTTAAGACATTGACAGGTAAAAATAAGACATAGGAGAGAGCAGAGTGACCGGGGATTGGGGTGAGAGGGGGTATTGGTCCCCAGCTTCTCTGAGGTCTGAAAACTAAAAAGAAGCCAGCCATCTGCAGACATATACATTGTTCCAACCTCTTCAAAGTCCAGCTTAGAACCTCAACCGGAAAACAAACAGTTCTGGACCTCAGGGACAGTTAGAAAGGCTTCTGAGTTTAAGGAAAAATAGCTTTCACAGAATGTCCCTAGGGAATTGTAGATGCAGTCAGTTCTGTGACATATGTGTTCCCCAAACCTACCTCATTATGCAAAACAGCGCAGTAAAAACCACAAAGCTCAGAAAGAAATAGGACTGGGCACAACAGAAAAACGTTCTCTGGTGCCGGCTGTGTCAGGGACATGTCAAATATACAAACATGTCATAATCAACTGTTATGACATCAAAGATTGTGTGACTTATACACAAACATTTGTTTCTCACAGTTCTGGAGATTTAGAAGTTCAAGATCAAGGTGTTGACAGATTCAAGAGACTGGTTTTCTGGTTCGTAAATGATAACTTCTCGCTGGCTCTTCACATGGTAGAGAGGGCAAAGGATCTCTCTGAGTTTTTTTTTTTTTTAACAAGTTTTATAAAGACACCAATTCCATTCATGAGGGCTCTGCCCTCAGTGACCTATCACCTCCCAGAGACCTCACCCTTTAATTCCTTCACCTTGGGTGTTAGATTTGCAACATATGAATTTTGTGGGAGATTCAAACATTTAGACCAGTGGTTCTTAACCATTTTTGAGGTGCCGAACCCACCAGTTTCATATGCGCATTCACCAAACCCTTCTTTAGTGATAGATAAAATATGACTTTTTTTCCAAATTCAAGACATAGGTGTATGTTTTTTTACTGGTGCACAAAATGAGCCGTGCATGAACATCACCTTGCTCAAAGAACAAAACCAACAAAGTGCGTGAACTCACAACAAATTACAGTATTACTTTATTCCAGCCTCCGCGGCAGAGGCTTCTCTGAACCCCTGAGACCGACTCATCAAACCCCTAGGGTTCAATAGAACCCAGGTTAAGAACCACTGGCTTAGACTGTAGTGAAACCTCACAAAAATGGTAGCACGGTTTTATGGACATTAAAAGGTTAAGAAACACACAAATAAAATACTTCCCCTGAGAATTATGTGAGGTGTGCTTGTGAAAATGGGCACCTGAGCGCCAATAGTTTGTGGTTATTGTTAACGGGGAAAAGGAGAGTTATATGAAATTCAAAAGTTGGACCAGCAAATGGATGGTGTGGCTGATAACACGCAAGGCAATTGGAGGTAGCTTAGAGCTTTGAGTGTGTGAGAGTGTGTGTGTGTGTTTTCTACATATTTTTACACAGCTGAATTCAACTGGGTGTAGTTTCCTGTTTCCCTAGTGATTCTCATTGTGAAAACTATACAAACAAACACCAGATCTGTATCATTCCCAAGTTCTTCCTTAATGTATCAGTTGCATTAGAACAAGTTCACATCTTCAGATAAGGTTTATAGCAGAACTGGCAGTAATTCAAGTGTTAGATTAAAAGTAGTTTGGATAGACTGTTAGAGGAAGAGGTCTAATGACATCAGAGAGACAAGTAACTAGTGTCAGTTTTGATGGTCATCAGCAACAGCAGTAGCCTGAGGACCTTTGGTGTGGGACAGTTAGGTTGCTTATTTCCAGAAACTTTAGAGCAGGGGTCCCCAAACTACGGCCCGTAGGCCGCATGCGGCCCTGTGAGGCTATTTATCTGGCCCCTGCTGCACTTCCGGAAGGGGCACCTCTTTCATTGGTGGTCAGTGAGAGGAGCACAGGATGCATCCACACCCATAGTTCCCATTGAAATACTGGTCAATTTGTTGATTTAAATTTACTTGTTCTTTATTTTAAATATTGTATTTGTTCCCGTTTTGTTTTTTTACTTTAAAATAAGATATGTGCAGTGTGCATAGGGATTTGTTCATAGTTTTTTTTATAGTCCGGCCCTCCAATGGTCTGAGGGACAGGGAACTGGCTCCCTGTGTAAGAAGTTTAGGGACCCCTGCCTTAGAGCATCACTCTGTTTGCACCAGACTAAACAACTAACATAACATGTAGAAATATGACTTTGGCCCAAGACTGTTACATTGTGGTCAAGCCTCTTTGTTAATGTGGAAGACAGTATGAGAAGTACAGTTATAAAGTATTTTATGTATAGTGAAACAAAAAAGCTTTCAAATATTTTTTTTTTTTAAGTTTTTTTTTCTTTTTATTTTATTCATTTTAGAGAGGAGACACAGAGTGAGAGAGAGAGAGAGAAAGAGAGAAAGAGGGGAGGAGCTGGAATCTCAACTCCCATATGTGCCTTGACCAGACCAGTGCAGGGTTTTGAACTGGCGACCTCAGTGTTCCCAGGTCGACGCTTTATCCACTGTGCCACCACAGGTCAGGCCAAATAGTTTTTAAATAATCTGAAATTAGCCAGATAATAAAGACACTTTATAAACAATACTAAGTAAGATACCTCAATATATGCATGTATAAATGTCATCATAAAATCATCCTGCCAATGTAAGCATTAATAACAGTTTGTAGGTGTATAAAAGGGATTTAGTAAACAATACTTGTAAACTAATCAGTAACAATAAATCATAATCTAGATCTATATAGTAGAATGCTTTTATTAAAACTAGTTTTCTAAAGCATATTTAATGGCATGAGAATATACTTTTGAGACGAAGAGAAAGCAGGATTTAAGACTTCATGTACTATGATAATTTCTATAGAAAATAGGAAAACAGATTAAAATATAGTTACACTGGTTATTTCCAATTTACAAAATTAACATTTTAAAAATTCCCTTCTTGTCTTTTGGTACATTTTCTAAAATGAACATATATTACTTGTATAGTAAGAGAAAAATGCTATTTTAAAATAAATTTATAAAAAATGTATTGTGAAGTAAATCTAAAACAATATTTTTATTGTATTAGTCATATAATAATTATAAATAATAATACATTTAATGTAAGTAAAATTTATAGAAAAGTTTTAAATTGTTGACAGTATATACTTAAATTTCTTTTATAAATTAAAAATAGCTTTTCTACATAATAAAAATAATTTTAAATCTCATTTTTATCAATGTTAACTTATATTTTGATGAAAACATCATTTTGCTATTATGATATTTGGAATTTAATTTATGAATTTCAAATGTTTAAAAATTTTAAACCATGTGACTTTGCTAACCATATGTGTATATATGTGTATGTGTGTGTATGTGCATTACATACATATACATATATACATGCACCCACATGGTTACTAAAATTGTACAATTTAAATGAAGTGTAAAAAAATCTAATGTAAATATGCATTCATATAAATGTACACATTGTTTAGATATTTGCACATTGGCAGTAAGTCCGCACACATAGACACAAACACATAACGAGGTAGCTGTAACTAGTAGTGGGCCACAAATGGACAGAAACATGTCCTGTCAGTGTGTCTGGACTCATTGCTTCGCCTGCATGTTGAGTGTATGAAGCCAGTGCTCTCTGAAGACGCTGTTTTTTGGTGCTCATGGTCAGCACTCAAAAGGGGTGGAAGGGGAGGTATATGCAGAAGTGTCCCCTCTGAAGGGGAAGCACAGATGGCATTGGCTGATCCAAGGGTTCGCTGAACACCTGGGGGCAGGATATTCTCAATGGCCAAGGTGAGGGCACTGAGGGAATACTGGCATCCAGAGGGGTAAGCAAACCAAATTTACAGTGTACTGTCCAGGTCCAACCACTGGTGTGAGCGTGTATGAACACTAAGTCCAAAGGGCCAACGGCTAACACGGTTGTAGGTCGAAGCCAAAGGGCCAACGGCTAACACGGCTGTAGGTAGAAGCCAAGGGGCCAATGGCTAACATGGTTGTAGGTCGAAGCCAAGGGGCCAACGGCTAACCTGGTTGTAGGTCGAAGCCAAAGGGCCAACGGCTAACACGGTTGTAGGTCGAAGCCAAAGGGCCAATGGCTAACACGGCTGTAGGTCGAAGCCGAGAGCTCAGGGTTACATAAACACATGAATGGAACAGAAATATAGAATGAGGATGTTGTAAATGAAAAATGTAAGAATGATAAAAATAATAAAGCAGCTATCATTTCTGAACATGGTGTGTCATTATCTAATGTGCCATATATCCATTATCTCATTTAATCCACTCAGGTTTCCCAAATAGGAATGGGTTTCTTCTAGATTTGTTGAGAGCAGCGCTCAGGGAAGTGAAATGACTCTCTTGTGACATTGCAGGTAGCAGGTCTGTATGACACCAAATGTTTTTTTTTTTCTGTACTGTGTTTCTTCTTAAGACATGAGTCATGTTTCACATTCACATCTATGCCCATTAACAGGTGTCTGGCGAATTGATGGTCTGGGCTGATTAAAAGATTGGGTCAAGGCTCAGGCGTGAGATAGGCGTGGAGTTTGGGCCGCTTAGGGACATTGCTGGATCAGTTCCAAGTCAAAGGCATCATGTGTGCTGACTGAAATAAGAGAAAAATGCAATGAGGACTGTTTTCCAGGTCCTTCGGAGCTCTGCACTGCAGATGGCTCAAAACAAGAGAGACCAGTCGTCCTCAGTGGCATGCCTGGCCGAGTACCTAACTGGAAGAGTACCCAGAAAAGATTTAGTTCTTCCTTATTACTCTGCAGAAGTGTTCTCCTGGTCAGGATTGAATTGATGTTCCTGGGAATTTGTGAAGTCAGATTTCTGGAGGGAGGGTAGACATAAGCTGGTAAAACGGATTTCTTTCACACATATATGCATTTTTTTTTTTTTCATTTTTGAATTGCAAGATTAGCAAGAGCAAGGAAAATAATTATTAACATGAGATGAGATGTTTTTTCTTATAGAAATGATCTGAAAAAGCTCCCAGGAAACCTAGAAGGGCAGGTAACTTGTTTGTGTGTGTGTGTGTGTGTGTGTGTGTGTGTGTGTGTGTGTGTGTGTGTCTGTGTGTGTGTATTTGGTTGTTTTTAATATAGCAGATAAATCAGAAAGTTATTCGGGTTGCCTCGTATATCATTCCCAATTGCTAGATATATTTTCAAATATACTATGAATACTATTTGTTTTTTATGTGCAACATATTACAAGGGTATTGGGTTATGGGACAGGATGACATGAAGAGGTTGGTATAAGTAGGGGGGGTCAGTGAGCTCTCAAAGGGAAAAAAAAAGGTGGTGATGTGTGGTACATTTTCTATGTCATAAAGAAGAAGTGGTTTTAAACATGTAAATGCTTTAAGGTAGGAATATTCATTAAACAATGCAGAAAAGTTTAACACGCCATGTCCAAGGTCACATAGCCCATGGGGTAGTAAAGTCAGAATTTCAACCCAGGACTCCTCAGGGACACACACTCTTCTGTCTCCATTTTTCCACCTTCTTTTCAACTCCTACAGGTAAGCCACCAATAGGTGATGGCTGGAAAGGAGAAAAGTGCATGTTCACACAGTTCCCTAGTCCCAGTATGCCTGTGGGAAAGAATGGACACAAGGAAAAGAGTTATCATGTTATTGAAAGCACCGACCGAATCCCCTCTCAGCCCTTACTACTGTACTACTCAAATACAGACTTACTCTTTTCGACCTTACATGGCATGGTCCACAGAAAGAGAGCCGTCTAAGCCCTCCCGGAGGAAAGAACTGACATTTGCTACTAACCTCAGTAAACAAATGGATATGGAGGATGTGCTTTCCAAATACCAACACTAAGTAACCTGAGATCCAGCTGCTCAGACAGCGGCCAGAGTGCTGCACGTATACCATAGACACAGTCATCGCTCAGCCCATTAGAAATCACATCTCTTCCTGCAATTCTCATGCCTCTGCGGGAGGCTTCCTTTCAGTGGCTTCATTGCAGAGCCAAACCTTCCTTCCCCACTTTGGCCCATGGAGTGGAAGTGTTTTTGCATAACTTAGAAGGAAGCCCAGGGCCTCTGGTGTATATGAGCACATTGACCAGGAGGTGTTCTTGTTTTTGTTTTATAACTAATAAGAGTCCACAGAATGGTTGCAAATAGGACAAATCTTGTTGATTTGGGATGCTCTGCTCAGGCATGCATGATGCCCATCTCATGATGCATCAGGAGACTTGAAATGGAAAGAAAGAAGAAATCAAGATCGAAAAGGACTGGGTGAGGCAGGGCTTAAAATATACTATTATATTTTAAGCTCTTATTTATTGATTTTAGAAAGAGAGAGAGAAGGGGTTGAGGAGCAGAAAGCATCTACTGGTAGTAGTTGCTTCTCACTTGTGCCTTGACAGGGCAAGCCTGAGCTTTAAACCAGCGACCTCAGCATTCCAAGTCGATGCTCTATCCACTGCGCTGCCACATGTCAGCAAAAGGTGAGAGAGAGGGGCAGGAAAAGAGAGAGAGAAGCACCCATCTGTTCCTGTATGTGCCCTGACTGGGATCAAAACAGCAACCTCTGTGCTTCAGGACAGTGCTCTAACCAGCAGAACTATCCGGCCAGAGTGTTACCTGTATCTTTCAAGTGATGTACTGGGATGTGACTCATAACTCTAGCAACATTTTTTTTTTTTTTTTTTTACAGAGACAGAGAGTCAGAGAGAGGGATAGATAGGGATAAACAGGAACAGAGAGGGATGAGAAGCATCAATCATCAGTTTTTCGTTGCGACACCTTAGTTGTTCATTGATTGCGTTCTCACATGTGCCTTGACCGCGGGCCTTCAGCAGACTGAGTAACCCCTTGCTGGAGCCAGCGACCTTGGGTCCAAGCTGGTGAGCTTTTTGCTCAAGCCAGATGGGCCCACACTCAAGCTAGTGACCTCGAGGTCTTGAACCTGGGTCCTCCGCGTCCCAGTCCAATGCTCTATCCACTGTGCCACCGCCTGGTCAGGCATAACTCTAGCAACAATTTCCAATAGCACTTCTTACATGTACCAGTTGCCTCCTTTTCACAATTGCTTTGGAGTCTGTCACAGCCAACCCTGCTCACTTTCCCCTTTACTCTTCACCCCTGCGTGTCCCCACCTCCCAACCTTATTTCTTGTGTAAATCAACTGCTGCTCAAATCCAGTTTCTGGCCAGATCTCTACCCATTCATGGGATTCCATTTTCCAAAAGATCTCTTTTAGGGAAGTAGATGACAGGGAGGCAGAACACTTGGATTTTAATGAATCTTGTGTGAGAATTCTATGTCTTAAAAAAGCCACATGAGAGTTAATAGGAGGAAGTAGATTCAACACAACTTGGCAACATGTCAAACGTGAAAAACAAGAGACAAGACTGAAACGGCAATATGAAATTTGGAGTCTAGAATAATAGTGCTATTTGAAAAAAAGGATTTGGCAAAGATAATGGTTTCAGATTGAGGTAACTTGCATACAGAAAGCAATAAGGATCGACTTATAGCTGTGGTGAGTAGTACCAGCAAACAGTATAAGAAGTAGGAAAAGATATATAAAATCTCAGACATTCAGGGCTCTTTAGTGCATGGAAAAAATATCCTAAACATATCATCAGTTCTAGAAGGTGCCACTGTGAACCAAGAGGTATAGTCTTAATGGTGAGTCTATGTCAGAAAGATGCATTTGAATTATGCTTAGAGTCTCTTTTTGGGTGAAGGGGGTGACAAGGATATTCTATTTTAGAAAAAAAAAATCCATTGACAATTATTTAATAATGCTTTGCCATTTAAAGTTCTATGGTTCAGTTATTATAAATGAAAAATTGAAAACCTCATTTATGTGAAACTCCTAATGCCCCAGTGGGGTGTGAGCCTTCTATATTTGAATTACTCTCAAGACACCAGCAAATCTGGAGGTTTGATTTATAGATTGTGTAATGACTGACAGTCCTTGTTTTTTCAGTGTTAGGTTTAAAACCCATTTCGCACCAGGGCCAGCTACTTGAAAATTGTCCTGGCTGTGGCAGTGACTAGTGAATACTGTTACTAAGCTGGATTTCCATCAATGTGGTTGGAGTCACTAATACCAGAGACTGAGTTTACAAGCCTCTGGATTTTCCTGCAGCTAAGATCAGTGTCCTGGTATCCATGTGACCTTGGGGTTTGATCTGGAACCAGGTCCTGGCTCTTCCACTTACTGATTGTGGGGGCAACTGTTCCTTCTCTTTCCTTGTCTTTCTCTCCTATCCTTTCCCCTTTCTTTTCTTTTCCTCCCTAAAACCACTTGAATAAAATGAAATATATGGCCACTTCATATGTTTAATGCATGGTTTAAAAATACCATGTAGGTAAATTATTTAGTGTTGAGTTCTGCATGCAGTGAGAATTCAACAAATGCTGTCCAGGAGTATTAATAATAGGAGGCAGTACCACCGGCGATATAATGGTACACATGTTCCCGTTTCTGGTTATGTGAGGTGTTAGATGAGAAGCGTGGCTTCAGTGAGGTAGTAGCAGGTATTAGGCTTCTCCAGAGAAACAGAACCAACAGGACATGTACATAGAGAGATTTTAAATTGGCTCATGTGATTGTGAGGACGGGCAAGTCTAAAATACACAGGAGAAACCAGCAGGCTGGTTATTGTGAAGAAGTGATGTTGCAATCTTGACTCCTAAGGCCATCCAGAGACACAATTCCTTCCTCCTCTGGGGAACCCAGTCTTCTCTCTTAAATGTTTTCAGCTTATTAGATAAGGCCCACCCACATTATGGAGGGTTATTTACTCAAAGTCCACACGTGTAAATGTTAATCACATCTACAAGATACCTTCACAGCAACATTACGGCTGTGTTTGACCAAACAACTGGGCACCATTGTCAAACTGACCCATAAAATTAATCATTATCACATGGCATCAGCATACCACCCTGGAATATGCACTGGTCTGGCAGTTAGGGAACTGGGTTTGCCCCTTTGATTCCACTAAGGGGAAATCTTAGTGTGTTTGGTCAAGTCGCCTATTTTGCTGAGCCTTAGTTTCCTCCTATAGAAGATACTGGCCTTATGATTCCTCGTACCCCTTTCTAATTCATTTCCATGTAGGAAAGTTGGTAGATAGTCATTATGTAGGAAATGTCCCACAAATACAACATTTTTCTTTTTCAGATATAAAACTGGTAGGTAGAGTCTGGTACTTCACTCTACTATTTTTTTCCCCATTCTAAAAGCATATCAGATAGCTGGCTCATGCCTGGCAACTGTATTCTCATGGGAGATTTGAGCAAAGAGAGGCTTTAATTCATTCATATGAATAAGTTAAAATGTGTTAAATGGACAGTGTGTATCAGGACTTACGATGTTCCCACCATGAACCCAGTGGCACCAAGCAGGAAAGGTAAAAAAGTCTGCCCTCTCTTGTAGCAGCTACCAGTACATGATGACTAGACTAGTGTTTTTTTTCCTTTCCCCACTAAAATAAAACAAAATTAACTGTTTTTGTGCAAGCACATTTCCAAGAAGTTAAAAGTATGAAGAATACCACTTACAAAGAGAGAAGGAAAAGATACAGATCATAGATTAAAAAGTTGAATACAAAAACAAGGAGGAAGAAAAGGAAGTAGAGAGATTTTTCTAGGCAGATAATGTATGAAATAACCTTGATCAACTCCACTAAGTCATCACTCCGTCTGTGGTGAGAGGGATCTAGGGTGACACCCACCACTTTCTCCTGTTTTGTGGATGTCCAGGCTGGGTGGAGGTGGCTGGGAGACCCTCTGAGAAGGAGAGGGGTGTGTTCTGTATTTTGCTTTCTACTAAACTAAGATGCTAAACTGAATTGAACTGCAAGTCTAAGTGGAAGAGTCATAGAATTAGAAAATGGCTAATTGAAGAAAACAAAAGGTAGTCATTCTTCCTGTGAAACTGTTGATAGGGCAATTCTCTAATATTGGGGAGGTAGGAACAAAGTGTCGTGACCTAACAAGAGCCTGGTCAGTGAACATATAGACAGGGTACTCCAGAAAGCAGCAGTTCTGGAAGAACTGGGTCCAAGCCAAAGGCAATAGAGGAAACAAGCAGAGATTAGGGGACAGAGTCACAATCCTAACTAATCATAACAGAATGATTCCAGTATCTTTTCCTACAGTAATACCAGATGACTGGAAGTGTATTCTAATCTCATGTTCTTATAAGGCGCTATTCTGTTATACTTAAGAGAAGCATGAATATCTGGATTTGTTTAAGAAAAAGGTTTGCTCTGGCCTGTTGGCTCAGCGGTAGACTGTTGGCCCATTGTGTGGGAGTCCTGGGTTTGATTCCTGGTTAGGGCACACAGGAGAAGTGACTATCTGCTTCTCCACCCCTCACCCTTCACTCTCTCTCTCTTTCTCTCTCCTCCTCCTCCTCCCCCTGCAGTCATAGCTCGAATGGTTCAAGCAAGTTGGCCCCAGGTACTGAGCTCACCTCAGGTGATAAAATAGCTCAGTTGCAGAGCAATGGAGCAGCAGTCCAGAAGAGCTGAGCATCTTCCTGTAAGGGACTTGCTGGGTGGATTTCAGTCATGGCTCATGCAGGAGCCTGTCTGTCTGTCTCCCCACTTCTCATTTAATAAAAAGAAAAAAGAAAGAAAGAAAATAAAAGAGACGGAAAGAAAAGAATGTTTGAAAACATGATGGAGCTAAAAATATGTAATTGCTGTAACAAAGCTACTAGATTCCTTTTTAAGAATAAGAATAGGATAAATATAGAGCATTTGTGCAAAGAATGGGTAAATTTTCATATTGGTTTAAACATCAACCACAATGAGGGCATTCTGGGATATAAAGTTGAAGAGATAGATTGTTGGTATACTGTACAGGGCCTTCAATACCAGACCAAAAAGACAGGACTGTAGTGGAAAATTCATTTCTCAAGCTCTTGAAATGTTAGCATAAACAGAAATTTACTTTTAAAGTTTACTGTGGAATGGGATAAAATGGATGGTGTATTCATGATATATTAATACTGTCCACAAACTTAACAGTTGAAAACAATAAGTACTCATTATCTCACAGTTTCCAAGGGGTAGGGATTCAGGAGTGAATGAGTGAAGAGGTTCTGACTTACATTTTCTCATGAGATGGCTGTCAAGTTATTGATAAAAATAAATAAATAAAAATCATATGAGAAATAAAATCATATGAGAACTGGAGTGGACGGGAGGATCCACCAACATAGCTCGGTCTCATGGATTTCACAGGTATCCCTAGAGTTTCACCACACAAACCTTTCTGCAGGGCTACCGGAATATGCCCATGACATAGCAGCTGGCTTCCCTTTGCGTGAATGGTCCACGAGAAAATGAGCAAGGAGGAAACCTGCTGCTCTAATGGCCTCGTCTCTGAAGTCCCATACTGTCACTTCTGCTCTACTGTATTTATTAGAAGTGGATCTCTAGACCAGTGCACCCTTGGGAGGGAAATCAGGCTCTATCTTTTAAAGGAGAAAGTAAAACATTTAAGGATGCACATTAAAACCAACAGAGATAGTTTAATATCACAACATTATAGGAATTTTCTACCTTACACCTGGTGCCTCTCATTTGAACAGGTATATCGGTGCAAGAAAACAAATAAGAAGGCCAGGGCAGCAGTGGAAAGGACCAAATGAGCAGATCTTAGCTAAAGTCGTATGGTCATAAGATAAATAATGAGAGATACTTTATGAAGGACGATTTTAGGAGGACAGTAATGAGATATAAATAATAAGGAAGGTAAAAATAAAGATTTATTCAAATGTTCCTTATTTGTAGTAAATCACCTGTGATCATCAGATATGGTAGATGGAACTGGTCATATGATGATACCACATGCAAAAATAAGGAAGTCAAAGGATAATCTGAGGCAAGGAGAGAGACTGTGTTTGCTTTTGGAAAAGTCTGTTGTATGGTATCAGTAGGCACACCGTGTGAAAATGCTAGCAGGTGATTAAATTACTAACCTGGAACTGAACTGGGAGTCTGGGAAACAGTGGTTGATGTGGTCATGATCTGCACTGAGCAGTAATACAAACCGGGCAATGAATGGGTTGGCCAGGGGAGAACGAGTGAGGAAGGCTCATGAGAGATAATTACATTTAAAGGAAAGATGGAAGAAACAGACCTATTAAAACTGATCAAGAAAATAATTCAGAAATCATGAGACCCAAGAGATGACAGCCTTGTGGCAGGAAAGAGAAGATGGAATTTGTTTACACTGCCGGATGCTGAGAGATCAGGAGGGATTTGGACTGTCCCTGCAGGATATGCCATCTGGGATATCTAAGGGAGGGTTGCAAGTGACATGAAAAGTGAGGCAAGAAGCCCACAGCATGGAGTGTATAGAGAGTGTCACATTTCAGTGGTGCCCTGGAAAATGTTTATTTAACAAGCGGTTCTCTGGGAGCAGGAGGGGGGTGCAGATTTGTAACATTTGCTGGACTTCCTGGTGTAAATTTTTCCACCATGGCTAATTGCAAGCTAGCCATGGCTTAACAATTGCCTCCTATGATTCCTGAAAATGTAACTACTGGTTCTCACAAGCTGTATGAGCTGGCTGTACATCACTGGAAGAACTGGAAGATGAATAGGTACATGCAGGCATTCTTTTGAACTTGGTGGAAACAAACGTGGTAACTTACACGATGCTCTATAAATGTGGAAAGGCACAGCATCCTCTAGAAAACCTGCAAGCAGTCCTCATGGTACCCCGAGGACAGAGGAAACATTTATTTTTTCTTGTTCCACTCTCTGTGCCCCTTTCTATCAGTGTTACAAGGTCATCTGGTGTTCACATGGCCACCTGGTGTCACTTTTCTTTAGTTTCTCTCTTTCTTTCCTTTCCATCACTCTTCTCTCTAGGGTGGCCTTGACCTCACTGAAGCTATGTTTTTCCAGTATGAATCTTTTGCCTAGGACAAATTCTTTATGGATGAAGTACCAAAAAAAAAAAAAAAAAAGCAAACTTCTTGCTTTCTAATATCTGTCATCTCTCATAGTATTTTTGTTTTGTTTGGTATGTCATGGTTCAAGCCTTCTCCCACACCAGAAATAAGAACAGTGAGGAATAAGGAAGGGAGGAGGATTGTATCCACCCACACTTAAGAGTATGTAAAATGAGACTTCCAATAAAGACCAGCTAGCTGGCCCCTGTCTCCCTTAAGTAAAACGCTCGTATTCCTCATCATCACTGTGATTTTGTCAGCGGTATCCCCGGTTGTGAGCCACCATCCTTTTACAAAGGAATCTCAACAAAGACAAGGGTTCTCTTCCAACCTGTACACTTTTATTCCATGCTAGGAGATAATGTGCTTACTGGGAGTTAAAAAAAAAAAAAAAACCAAAAAAACCTCAGTGCCAACATTTATTCATGATGTATATTCTTCCAAGCCTAAAATTACCAGACTTGAAAGCTGTGTGATTTTAAAGCAAATTGGTCAAGAACACAACTGTTAATAAAATGCATGACTACAGTCTGTATATTAACTAGGCTCTCAGAGGAGACGCACTTGAGAATCCCACACCAGCATTTTGCACTTGAGCTTTGAATTCCTCCCTTTCTTTTAAGTGAAACTTTATTGTGACTATTAACCTGCAGAAATTTTAATTATCCGTTCAGTGCTTGAAGGTTCATCATGGAGAGGAGCCAGAAAAATCCCATTGCTAATTAAATCCAACTGAATATTTCCTTTACCCGAAGATGTAGAAGTGTTCGTTGTTTGTCAAATCCCTTTCAGCCAAATAACCACTTAACTAACCTCAAGTTGAATATCTTATTTAAGATTTTGAATTATCTTTTCTCCCCAGGGAGCTGCTGTTGAATATTGTAATAGCATCATCCAGGGAAATATTTCTTCCTTTGACTGGAGCAAAGGGAAATCAGAAAACACATTTCTTTATATCATGGAGTAGATTGAAATCCGGGGAAATGAATAGGCTGACATGTTTAAGCATTAGAGCTTTAGTAGAAGGTCAAAATGGCCAACGTCGCTGCATACAAATCCTAGTCCTGAGCTCACCAAAAATAAAGGAGGCATTGGGTCTTTTTATAGTTAGACTAATTTGACTCTTCTTTCTGAGAATTTAAAATTATGCCTCTAATAATAAAAACTCAAAATCACCAAATAGTAACCCAGAAACACTCCACTGTAGAGGAAGGAGCAGAGTGACCTGGTGTCAGCACATTCTGTGAGGGAAAAGGGAATCGGGTCTGGCTCTGTGCCTTGCTAACTTTATAAATTTCCATAAATCACTTAAATGCTTTGAACTTCAGTTCCAATGACATCTGAGACATGTCTGAAATAGTGCCCGTCTTTCTACCCTTTGGGCCTGTTTTAATTGAAATCATACCGATAAAACATCTTGCAAGGTTGACTCATGTTATTTCTTTGCTTATACCGTGAAATGGCTTGCTTGCTCACATTAAGGCCCAAAGTCCTTTCAGTGTCCATGACCTGACTTTGCAATGCCACTCTGACCTCAACTCCTGGTCCATTTCCCTGTGTTCTTGTTGCTTCCACCACACTGGTCCCTTCCCTGTTTCTTACAGAAATCCACTCCTACACCAAACCACTGTACTCACTGGTGCATAGTCTTTGAATATGCCTCCTCTGGTTTTCTATGCAACTTGCCCTTTCACTCAGATCTCAGTGGGGTCCTCTAAAATTTTAACACTTCAATATTGTTAACATGTTTGTCTTTTTTGTTAAAAGACACCATATGTGTGTGTGTGTGTGTGTGTGTGTGTGTATGTATTTTTTTAATTCCTAAGTCTCATATAGACATCGTGATGATTAAAGTTATGTGTTAACTTGGCAGGTGTTTTTTGAGGATATTGACATTAAAATTGGGGAATTGTGAGTAAGCAGATTGTCCTCCATAGTGTGGGTGGGCCTCATCTAGTCAGTTGAAGGCCTACATAGAATAAAAAGACTGAGCAAGAGAATACTCCAGCAGACCAAGTTCAATCAGGAACTATACCACCAGCTCTCTTGGGTCTCCAACTGCTTTCTTTCAGACTAGAATTGAACTATCAGGTCTTTTAGATCGTCAGGCTGTTGGCCTTCAAAGTGGAATTACACCTTCTTCTTTCCTGGGTTCCTAGTTTGCAGATTCTGGGCTTGTCAACCTTCACAATTACATGAGCCAATTTCTTATAATTAGTATCTATCTCTAGATACATAGATAGATAGATAGATAGATAGATAGATAGATAGATAGATAGATAGATAGAGATAGAGATATCCTGTTGATACTGTTTCTTTAGAGAACCTTAATTAATTAAACCTACAATTGCAAGGGTCAAATGTTTTACATAACTTGTTAATTAGTAAGTAAACCAGTAAGATAAAGCAGCTTCTAATGAAAATTGCACCTAAAATTTCTACATTTCAGGAGTCTGAGTATGGCTTATTGTCTGTTCAGTGTCTCACTAGGTTGCAATTATTGGTGTTGACCAAGAGGAGATTATCATATGGAATATGAACAAGGGAAGAATCAATTTCCAAATTCACTTGGACTGTTGGCAGAATCTTTCCTCTGGTTGTGGAACTAGAGCTCTGGTTTCTTGTTGGATGTCACCTGTCAACTAGAGGCTGTACTCAGCAGCTGGAGCCCATGCACAATCCTAGAGACTAGCTGCACATCTCTGCTATGTAGGTTTCAACAATATGGCCACTTGCTTCATTAAGCCAGCAGGAGATTCTCTAGAGAAGATCTGCTAGCAAGACAGAGACCCATTTAAAGAAGATGAAGTAATCACATTAGTGACCTCTGACACCTTGTTAAACAGATCCTTGTCACACACCAGAGGAGGGAGTTACACCAGGTCATTAATACCAGAGGCGTTGATCACTGGGGTGCACCTTCTTGTCCGTCTCCCACACAAGTGAAGTCAATCAAAGGTCCAGACTGCTGTAGGATCATATGACCCCTAGAGAGCCCACTGGATAAAACCCAGCATTCAACTGGAAAGATACCCAGTCATCTTTTTGCCTATTTCAAAGTCTCCTACAAAATTTCCTTAAATTCTTCCCAGCTTTATTTTCCTAGGAGTTCTATTTAACTCTCTATAGAACAAAAATGAAAACAATAATTAGGTAAAAAGTAAAGTACATCAGCCGTCTCCTTCACTAGAATGTGAGCCCCGTGAGAGCAGGAGTTTGACCTGCTCCCATCACAGCTGTAGCACCGCATCTCAGACAGTGGTGAACACAGGTGTGCAATGACATCTGCTGAGGGAACAACTGAGTAATTATCCTATTTTGTAAGTTGGTATCAAGGGAGATGACCAGCTGCAGAGAACACTGGGTTGGAATCCTGAATGCTAGGTGTCAGAACTCCTTTAAAACTTATTACTACAAATAGAAATAGGAACGGGGAACATTATATAACAGGCCTTTTCTAAGAATGAAGTAAATGGAACTAGGAAATCTGGCTCAGCTCTGTCATGTGTAGAGCTTGAAAGTTGTCAAGAAAAAAAAAGACTAAACAAACTGAAAAAACAATGACTTTTCTTGGACTCATTACAGAACTGAGGTCACTGGGCAAACTACCACCCAAATACTGAAGACACAAATGAATCCCCAAAGTCACAGCTGAATCTACTGAAGCAGAATCTCCTGGAGCCATGAACTTGTACGAACACTTCAGTGGTCCTTCCCTTGAATTGTTGAAGAGAATGTAGATTTGCCTGAGAACGTAGATTTGCCCGAGAATGATGTACTCAGTTGTGAATTTGACCTCCAGGAAATATGCCAGGTTCTCATGGTGAAGAACCAAGGAAGATACTGTCATACTTCTTCTGCTAGGGGAAGGGGGAAGTAATCCTTGTGGAAACACCCAGAACCTTCTCCAGAACAAATGCCTATTCTTCAGTCAAAAATGCTTTACCTGACCTGGATTTAGGATATTTCTCTTCTCCAGACATCTCTAGCTTTCTTTTCACCTAAGAGGCAAAATGCTAAGCACCACGTGTGAAGGGCACGGCCAGGTGCAGAGGTTCACGAGAAGACTGAGACCTAAGATTGTGGCACACTTCCCATTCCCCCCTCCTTACCACCCCACCAACAGGGTTTCAGCTTAATAACACACCTAAGAGAGCTGGAAATACAATCGCAGAAGGAGGGGGTCTTAGAAAAGACCAAAAACAACAGGAACGCCAAAACAGGGACATCAGTTCTGAAGAGATGCTTCACCAAAGAATATACACAAATGGGAAACAAGCGTATGAAAAGATGTTCTGCAGCATACGTCATTAGGGAACTAGAAATTGAACAATGACACATGACTTCATACCTATTTGAATGCTTGCATTCCAGTGTCAACACCCAATGCTGGCGAGGATGAAAAGCAACAGGAACTCTAATTCTTTGCTGGTGGGAATGCAAAATAGTGCAGCCATTTAGAAGACAGTTGGTCAGTCTTTTTTTACAAAGCTTAAGACAGTCTTACCATATGTCCAACAATCATGCTCCTATTAACCCAAATGAGTTGAAAATTTACGTCCACACAAAAACCTGCCTACAAATGTTTATAGTGGCTTTATTCGTAATCATCAAAAACTGGTTGCAGAGGATCCTAGGGGAGAGGAGGGAGGGCTGAATAGGTAGGAAACAATTTTGCATGATACAGCAATAATGCATAACATTATGCATTTTCCAAAACTGCTGTACTTGACTGTACAAAAATTGAACCTTAATGTATGAAAATTTTTTAAAAATCATGCTGGAGCTCGGGAAAATCTTAGGATGGAATACAGAATGTGAAGAGCACTAAATTACCTCTCAGGTTAAATTCTCATCTTTTTACTAAGGTGAGACTAAGTGGCGAGAGAGGAAAAGACAGTTACTGCTTGCCTAGCAAGTCATTGGTCCTGCACATGTGAATACCTTTGGTCACTACGGCCATCCTTTCAAGACGGTCTTTATTACATCCTTATTTACAAAACAGGAGTTTGAGACTCAAGGAAGCTAATTCAGTCTCCTATGGCTGCATGTTGAACAGGATCAGATCTGTTGACTTTGAAATAGCTAATGTGTCCCTAACTTGTCCCTTCCCATTGGATGTTTCCTATATTAGGATACATTCTTAGTGACTGGAAGGAAAGGATTTTTTCATCTTGTGTATAAAAAAGTGGCCCATTTTTTAAGCTTATGTGTGACTACTACTCCTCTAACCTTTCTCCTTGTAAAACCTTAAATGATTTTGCCACCGATTTTTTTCTTACAGTCTCCTCCCAATAAAATAGAAAAAAAGAGAAAGGAACAATGGAGAAGTAGAAATACGGGCACTAGCATTGAAAATAAATTGTGGGGCAGCATAGAGAAAACTCAAGTTTGAGGGCAAGTGACATGAATACGTGGGGCTGATGGGGTCAGCTCCAGTAGGGCAAAGCTAGCGTCTTCTGTGGGAGCTGCAGATGAGTTCCAGCGGCAGAGCTCAACTTCCATAAAAAGATCCATTGGTGCCTCAGAGTGAGCCAAGGAACATTCCGGAATGCCACAGGCTCTCTCCTAGCCTGCGAGCTGCCACAGCTCTGGTACTGATAAGGGAGCTCTCCTGCCTGAATGTACTTCTATTTCCCTGCCAGTTCCTGGTACTCAAATGAAAGGAATAGAATCTCTGACTTCCTCTAGCCTCTAATGAATAGCATTTTGTTACCTGAGAGTGAGATATGTGTATACAGTTTCCATCAATAGTGACTTTTGCCATTCTTTTAACATCTCAGCAGAGAAAGGAAACCCGGCACCTCAGGGTGGATATGAAATGGTATCCGGCCACCAGCATTAAGGTTCTTAGCCACAAGGGAAGAGGTATGTGGAAGCTGCCCACAGAGACACACCCCTTGCCTACTTATTTTCAGAATGGCCTGCTTTCTCTCCATCCTGGGAGGGAGAGAAGGAAAAGCACTTTGAAAGAGATGAGAGAATGTTGCTGGGTTTTGTTTTTGTTTCATCTTTTATTTAAAAGGATCTTCTTTCCCTATGGAAAGAGCCTTTACTTATTCTTACATCCCACGGCAATGTACTGGTGAGATTAACTGAGAATCTAGATTGCACTCTTTTAGGTGTTTTATACACATTGGATTACTTGATTTTCAAAATAACCCAATGAGGTTGATTTTATGATGAATTAATTTTACATAAGAGGAAACTAAGTCACAGGGAGGTGACATACTTCTACAGTTATCCAGTGGTGATTCAAACCCAGCATCTTGCAATTTAACACTCTTAATCACATCTCCAGGCTAGATAGACTAGGACCACCACCCCATCACAGCAATAATGCTGAAATCGTTACCGGAGAAATCCGCCATGTCTTTCTTTTGGCATGTATTTATTAATTTTATTTATGAGAAAAACCTATTGGAGCCAGTAGGGGAACTCAAGCTGTGTCCTACTAAACAATCTCTCTGCTCATGGTCCACTTTCCTTTGGACATTAAAATAGCATTTTTTACCACCTACTTATTCCCAAAAATACAAGAAATCAAAGAATGGTAATCTTAAATATTCCAAACATTTAATGAATCCACCAGCATATTTCAAGAGTGAGTATGGAACTTGGTGTACAGTACTCATGTAAGGAATGCTTGAATTTTTGACATGGAAGGAGATATTTAGCTCATGCAGGAGAAGATCTGGAATGTGTTACCTGAACTTTTTGGCAGAGAGGGTGTGCTGAGATACAGAGATGCCTAAAAAGATTGATTTTGTTCACGTATGTTTGTGTGAGTGTTTGAGGGGTGAGTTGGCTTTGTTACAAAAGAAAAAAATACATCTTTTAAAAAATATTCCCTCAGATTTTCCCTTTGTGAGAAAGGGGACAAATGAAAAACAACAAAGAAAAAAACAAACACCCAGATACTTACTACCCGTAGAATGTACTCATTTAGAATCTTGAACTCCCAAACTAAGAAATGAGTCAACGACTGATGGAGGCGGGGGATGATTGAAGGAGAAAGAGTTTGGTCAATATTTGTTTACTGAACATCTCATATTTCAGGGACATGCTAGGCATTATGATAAATCACAAAATAGATCCAGTCCTTCGAAGGGCCCTCTGGGAAAATCTAAACCATGTGGGGCATGAGATACAGACATATGAACTAAGGATCAGGGTCTATGGCAGTGATGGGCAACCTTTTGAGCTTGGTGTGTCAAAATTCGCCAAAAAACCGAGCATAACTTGGGTGGAGTGTCACTTGGA
This sequence comes from Rhynchonycteris naso, assembly GCA_037038555.1. NCBI lineage: Eukaryota > Metazoa > Chordata > Mammalia > Chiroptera > Emballonuridae > Rhynchonycteris > Rhynchonycteris naso. The sequence goes on along the minus strand of CM072999.1, from coordinate 243,632,145 downwards.
GAAAAACAGCCTAACCGGAAGTCTCAGAACTAGACGCTCCGTGCCAGAGTTCTGTTGTTTTGGCCTACAGACCTCCGGCACAGAGTGTCTACACTACAGCAAATGTTTTATCCTCGGCTACTGCACCTGGCCGTGCAGGAGCTGAGGATAAAACATCCTGCTCGTCATGCGGCCCCAGACTTCTCTGGTATGCAGTCACGTGTCATCGAAAATGGCTACGCGTGTCAGTGCTGACACGCATGTCATAGGTTCACCATCATGGGTCTATGGAATTATTTAGTTTTATATAGTAGTATTTTCATATCACCTTATATTGTCAATGACAGAGTACCACCTTAAACTGACTTAGACACGAAGGAAAATTTTAACCTCTGGACTTGGCATGACCAAATCCAGGGGTTTCAAATGTGTCATTAAGAAATTACCTCTGTCTCTCGGTTTTACTCCACTCTTTGAATTTAGAATGACCTCCAGAATTATATCTCCTTTCAGCTTAGCCAGTCCAGTTAAAGGAGGATATCTTTTGAATAATTTCAAAAATTGGAGTCTAATGAGCCTAACTTGCATTATGTGCAACATCTGAATCTATGTCTTTGGACAGTGGAGAGTCTCTGATTGACAAGGACCTTGCTGGTTTTCTAGCCTAGGATTGAAGTGAGTCAGCATCTTCCAAACAGAATAAAATTAAGAATTCCCAAAGTGAAAACCAGGCACTCTGACAAGATGAGGGCACAGTGCATGGGTATAGAACAGTATACTCTCATAGGATGATAAAATTACAAAACTATGGTGTGTGGCATCATGTGGCCCCACTCCGTGTCATTCAGGCTTGTCACAGTAACATTAGCCTCACACGGTAGGGTGACTTTGCAGATAACGTGAAAGCTTTCTTAAGCCTGAGTCTAGTATGCACCTTCTCCTGAGCCAGATGGCTGACTTCCAGCACAGGACAATAACCTTTTAATTTACACTGGTTCTGAGTCAGCTTCCAAGTTTAAGTCAAGGTGTTGACTTTAATCCAATGTACAAACCTCTAAATCCCTGGCCACTGGAGAGGCAACAGCACAGTTTGCATTTTTAGTTTTGCAGACATAGCTGTCTCAGATCGATGGGTAAATTATAGCCTCAGTTTTGGAGCCACGACCATGGTCCTGTTTCTTTTTCTGTCTCCCAGTCAACAAACCTCTGAAACAGGTGTAATAGAACATATTCACTGATGAGAAGATCTAGCATTGAAGCCAAAATGAAAACATCATCACGAGCTCAGGAAGAGACCCTCATTTTTTCTTTCTGCTTCCATTTCCTTTATTGCATAAATCTAGTGTCATTTAAAAAAAAATTAGCAGAATGGGGGCTTGCTGGGTAGATCCCGGTAGGGGAGCATGTGGGAGTCTGACTGCCTCCCTGCCTCTCACTTAAAAAAAAAAACAACTTATGAAAATATTTTTAAAAATGTTAAAAATCTATTAACATAATATTTATTATCTTAACTATTTTACAGTATGGTAGTGTAACAGATTTCAATAACTTCTTATCTTGCAAAACAAAAAAGCACTAATCCCATTGAGCACCTTCCTCCTTCCCCTCCCCCTCAACCTTGGGCAACCATCATTCTACCTTCTGGTGCTTCTTCTTATAAGGGCTATAATATCTAATCACATAAGAAATAATTGTGGTACCAAGAATGCTTAACGTAAACTAAAGTATGCCTAGGGAAGTTACAGCTTTTTCATGCATCAAATACCTGTGATGCATGTCTTCTGAACACACTGTTTCAAATCTGCTTTGGAAACAAGTAGGATACAAAGAATTTTTAAAAAATATTTGGTCGATTTCAGCAGGCAGCATCAGAGTCCAAAATTGGAAAGTACACAAGAAAGAAAGTGTATCAACTTAAGAAGACATTTTATAACAAAATTATCTTATCATGGGCTAAGATTCCCCAGGGAGATGGAGTTCCATACTATTACAGATGTTCAAATATAAACTGCTAGTAAAACAGGAGAATTTTATAGAAGGTCATCCAGACACCATGCAAAAATTAACTAAAATGTTCCATGTATTCTCTTCTAACAATGAAATTTCTAAAGACAATGTTTTATTTGCCATTTGGCAGGACATAGAAACAAAACTCGATGCTTTAGATGATATACAAAAAGTTGGAAATTTAAACTGTTTCATGGACATACTCAACCACAGCATATTTGATAAAAATTTAAAATACATATGGGAGTGGAAGGCTTCTTTCCATTCCTGGCCATAAAACACTATAAAGAACCACAACTATAAAACTGGCTGTATTTCTGCATTATTCACTAGGAAGTACTGGAATCTGATGCCTTGGAGAGATGAAGTGAGTTCTGCAGTTTCCTTGGATAAATGCTGAGGGAGAGCTTTAGAACTATGGGTATAAGAAAGGGCAAACACCAGGGCCTGATGATCCTGCTGAATGGCAAAGAGAGAGATCCAAATTATAGGAGACTGAGGCATGTGGAAATGTAGGTAAAGCTCTGCAAAGATAGAAAAATTTAGAAAAGGAACTCTAGAAATCTGTGTAAGGGTCCTCTTAAGTTATTGCTGAGTAACAAACATCCCTTCTATCGGGTAAATCCACCAGGATGAACAAGTAAGAATCATAGATCAATACGGTGAACAGGGCTCTAATCTTACAGAGGGTGAAGAGGTTCAAGCTTTCACCAGCCAGAGTGAACAGTCTTTTGAGATACCCCAGAACAATGAGTCAATTCCCCAGAAATTTCATACTGTAGGATTAAGGATGAACTATCTCAGAATAAATACCACTCTAGCTCTAGGCCCACCTTAAAAAAATAGTTTAATTCACACCATGAAGGGATCATATGGAGCCACACATAATCAAACTGCCAGACAGGACAAAGTTCAGTGCTCCTTAAGCAAAATCATGACACTTGGTGATGTAACTGACAAAATCTAGCTATTATCAAATGTGATAAGAAGCACGTAAATGTGTTCCATAACCAGGGGAAACATTGGGCATTTAAAACAGATTCCTCCAAATGAAGCAAGTAAATGGAGAGGCAGTTTATATTCACTAATCAGAAGGCTGAGTATCATCAAGATGTCAGTTCTTCCCAACTTGATCTATCAATCCAAAGTAATCCAAATCAAAATCTCAGCAAGTTATTTTCCTGATACTGACAAACTGATCTTAAAGTTTATATGGAAAAGGAAAAGAACCAGAAACTCAATCTAATGTTAAAGGAGAAAAACAAAATTGGAGGACTTATGCCACCTGACTTCAAGACTTTTATCAAGCTACAGATCTCAAGACAGTGTGATATTAGTGCAAGAATAGACAAATAGATTAATAGAACAGAATAGAGAGCTAATAAATAGACTCATTAATATAGCCAACTGATCTTTGATAAAGGAGCAAAGAATAAAATGGAGCTAATAGTCTTTTCAAGAAATGGAACTGAAACAACTGGACATTCACATGCAAAAATATGAATAGAGACACAAACCTTACACACTGGATTGTAGACCTAAGTGTAAAACACGATACTAGAACACTCCTAGAGGATATTATAAGAGGAAGCCTAAATTACCTTCAGGATGGCAACAACTTTTTAGATACAACACCCAAGGCACAATCCCTGTAAGAAATAATTTATAAGCTGAACTTTTTTAATTTAAAAAACTTCTGTCCTGCCTGACCTGTGGTGGCACAGTGGATAAAGCGTCGACCTGGGAACACTGAGGTCACCAGTTCAAAACCCTGCACTGGTCTGGTCAAAGCACATATGGGAGTTGATGCTTCCAGCTCCTCCCCCCTTTCTCTCTTTCTCTCTCTCTCTCCCTCACTCTGTGTCTCCTCTCTAAAATGAATAATAATAATAAAAAAAAACTTCTGTCCTGTGAAAGACAATGTAAAAGAATGAGAACAAAAGCCACAGAATGGTGAAAAATATTTGCAAAATGCATATGCTATAAAGGACTGCTATCCAAAATATACAATGAATGCTTAAAAGTCAGCAATAAGAAAACAACCCAATTTTTAAAAATGGACCAAAGATCTTAACAGATACCTTACCAAAGAAGATACACAGATGACAAGCATATATGCAGAATTTCCACATTATAAGTCATTGTGGAAATTCAAATAAAAAATAAAAGACCACAACACACCTATTAGAGTGGCCAAAGTCTGTAACATTGACAACATCAAATGCTGGAGAGGCTGAGAAGCAACAGGAACTCTCATCCATTGCTGGTGGGAATGCAGAATGCTATAACCACTATGGAAGACAATTTGGCAGTTTCTTACAGAATCGAACAAACTCTTATCAAATGATTCAGCAACTAAACTCCTTGTTTTCTATCTAAAGGAGTTAGATATTTATAGCAGCTTGATGCGTCAGTACCCAAACCAGAAAGCAACCAAGATGCTATTCGGTAGGTGAATGGAAAAATAAACTGTGGTACATTCAGACAAAGGAATTTTATTTAGTGCTAAAGAAATATGCTGTCAAACCATGAATAGACATAGAGGAACCTTAGATACATATTTTACTAAGTGAAAGTAGTCAGTCTGAAAAGGCTATATGATTGTAACTGTATGACATATATGGAAAACTATATGGAAAAGCCAAAACTATTGAGACAGTTAAAAAGATCAATGTTTGTCCGGAGTTGAGAGTGGAGAAGGATGACTAGACAAAGCACAGAGGATTTTTAGAGTAATGAAAATATTCTGTATGATACCATAATGATGGATACATTCTACCATATGTCCAAATCTATAGAACGCACGATACCAAGAGTGAACTATAATGTAAACCAGGGGTCCCCAAACTTTTTACACAGGCGACCAGTTTACTGTCCCTCAGACCATTGGAGGGCCAGACTATAAAAAAAACTATGAACAAATCCCTATGCACACTGCACATATCTTATTTTAAAGTAAAAAAACAAAACGGGAACAAATACAATATTTAAAATAAAAAACAAGTAAATTTCAATCAACAAACTGACCAGTATTTCATTGGGAACTATGTGTGCAGATGCATCCTGTGCACCTCTCATTGACCACCAATGAAATAGGTGCCCCTTCCGGAACTGCGGCGGGGGCCAGATAAATAGCCTCAGGGGGCCACATGCGGCCTGTGGCCGCAGTTTGGGGACCCCTGATGTAAACTATGGACTCTGGGTAATAATGAGGTATAATGTAGATTCATTAATTGTCACAAATTTACCTTTCTGGTGGGAGATGTTGATAATGGGAGGCTATGCAGAAGGTATGTTATAAATCTTCATATTTTCCTCTCAATTTTGCTGGGAAGCTAAACCTGTTCTAAGAAAATAAAGCCTTTATTTAAAAACTTCAGAAATGACAGAGATAACAGAACTAGCTTGAAGAATGTGAAAATAGCTTTTATAAATATATAAACACTTTCAAAGTTTACCACAAGAGAAAGGAAAGATATATAAAAGAACCAATGGTACATCTAGGAATAAATTTTTTTAAAATATATAAATTGACAAATTCCTAGTGTGGAATTAAAAGGAGATTAGAAATTTCAGAAGAAAGTATAATCCAACTGAAACAAAAAGAACAGGATTTGTTCAAACTGAAATATATAGAGAAAAAGGAAGACTAAAAGATGGAAAAGATCATAGTCTCTGTGACCTATAGATCAATACCAATTGGTACAGCATATAATTTGAATCCAAGAAAAAAGGTTGGACAGGCATAAAAATAGTTAAGGAACTAATGACATTTTTTTTTTCAGATTTAATCAAAACTGTATGCACACAGGTTAAAGAAAACCACACCAAGGGACATCATAATCAAATGGATAAAATCAGTGATATAGAAAAATAACGTAAAAGTACCAGAAGGTTAAAAGATTTGAAAAACTAAGGAACAAAGGTTACAAATTACCACAGAGCAAAAGGACACACCAAACAAACTTCAAGAATTAAGTGAAAGAAAAACTTTTCAGATAACAAATGCGGAAAGAATTTCATGTCTGCAGATTTGTACTATAGGGCAGGGGTGCTCAATACATCAATCGCGATCTACTGGTCCATCGCCAAGGAAGTGTGGGTAGATCGCAGGACATTAAAAATACATTTGTCTTTTGATTGGCATACAGGGTAGCCAATCTGACATCGTTAAACCGCACTAACTTGTTCAGTTACATTGCTGCATAGTTAGCCTTCAATTTATTTTATTTTATTTTATTTTATTCATTTTAGAGAGGAGATACAGAGTGAGAGAGAGAGAGAGAGAGAGAGAGAGAAAGAGAGAGAGAAAGGGGGGAGGAGCTGGAAGCATCAACTCCCATATGTGCCTTGACCAGACCAGTGCAGGGTTTTGAACTTTTGAACTGGCAACCTCAGTGTTCCCAGGTCGACTCTTTATCCACTGTGCTACCACAGGTCAGGCAACCTTCAATTTATTTAAACTAAATACAACAAAGGGTATAAAAATGAGTGCCGTAGCTGGTCCGAGTAATAAGCCTAAAACCTACCACTTTCATACAGAATGGGAGGAGATTTTTTTCACTATGTCATATTCTAAGTGCGTTTGCCTCATCTGTCTGTGTGCCATTGCTATTCCAAAGAAGGGAAATGTGGAGCGGCTTTTTCGGACTGTTCATAAAAACTATGACGTTGACTTTCCTCCGAAAAGAGAGCTGAGAAGGAGAAAGGTGAAAGAAGAATACACAATATTAAATAGTAATAATAGTAACTTAAATAATGATAATATAGAAGAAATAAATGGTAGATAGATCATTTTGACTTGGTCATCTTATAAGTAGCTCGCAAGCTGAAAAAGTGTGGGCATCCCTGCTATAGGGAATATTTAAATGTTTTTCAGATGGAAGGAGGTAACACCAGAGGTACACTGAGATTTACATAAATAAATGATCACCACAAACGGTAAATATAAAAGATTTTCTTCTCATTTTAAAGTGTCTTTAAAAATGAACTGCTTAAAACAACAGCCATTTATTGTGGGGTTTGTAATATATGTAGAAAAACATATGATCAAAATAGCACAAATGACAAGAGGAGTAAAATGAAAGAATATTACTAATGATGTTTATTTTTTGAATGTATATTGCAAACTCTGAAGCAACCAATACATCAATAGGTGAGATAAAACAGAATAAATAAATCCAATCAAAGGCAAGGAGAAGTAAAGGATGAAAGCACACACAAACATGATAAATAGGAAACAACAAGATTGTAGATTTAAACATACTCAAATTTAGAAATCAGAAATTTAGACCCTGGCCCAGTTAGCTTACTTGGTTAAAGTGTTGTCCCAATATGCCAAGGCTGTAGGTTAGATATCTGGTCAAGGCACACATAAGAATCAACCAAAGATTTTTGCATAAATAAGTGGAACAACAAATTGATGTTTCTCTCTCTCTTTCTCTAAAGAAAAATAGTAACCATGAATATAAATGGTATTGGTACTCCATTTAAAAGGTAAAGTTTTTTTTTACTCAATAAAAAGGTAACAGTGACTGTATAACATTTACGGCAAAACTAAAGTATAAATATGCAGATAGATTTTGGTAGGGAGATCAAAGTGATGTGATTGAAAAGATTTTGATCTTGATGTGGTGTTGATTTCTCAAGTAGGTAGCTCTGACATCTATTTGTATGCTTAAATGAATGCATTTTATTGCATGGAATTTATATTACATTATAACATATTTTATATTATATAGGCAGAATATAAATCCTATAATTTGACAAATGATATTTTTAAGGACAAGGCTTATGCTGGATATATCTTATTAAATTCTAAATCAATTAAATTGATTTTAAAGTATCAAAACTAAACTATCCAACTTAAAACAAAATAGCAAACTATGGTGAGAGAGGTTCTGCTTCCATGTAGCCGAAACCCATCCGTGTCTGTGCCGTCAAATTTGTCATCTGGCCTCTCAGGCTCTATGTCTTTTAGGAATAAAGGTCCCCTGTTGCCTCTCTGACTGTAGAGTGAGAGTACTGACTTTTCCAAGGATTGAAGCTCGAGTTAGAGCTATTATCACTTCGCCTCTGCTGAGCTGTGTCACAGAGCTCCCTACATCTAGGGCTGGGTACCATATGGGCCAGGATAGCGTGAGCAAGGTACCTGCCAACCTGCCCAGGACTTGGGTCTTCCTCCCAGCTCAGCACAATTAGCAGGATGGTCGGCTAAGTTCAGGAGCCCCTGGAGACCAAGAAAGTGACATTACCCTCTCCATATGCCTGACACTCAAGTAGAAGGGCCTAATCCTTTCTGTGACGACGTTTAACCCTGAGAGAGGTCTGTGCTAGTAAGCCAAGTGCATACCAACAGGAAAGATCTTGGTGGTAAGTCTTGCAATTAATTAAGTGAATCCATTGTGTTTTAGGAGGCTCTTCACAATGCAGTTTTGATCCATGGGTTGTTTATAGTACTATTAATAACGTTAGGTCTCTCTCTTTTCCCCAAAGGAGAAAGGACTTCCGGTGAACTCAATTCTCTCAATAGTTTAAAATCAAGCACTGCTAACATTGCTCTGTGTTTGTATGTTGCCTTTTCAATCCTAAAGCCTTTTCTTTTGGATTAACTAAAGTACTTTAGTTGTCTCATATATGTTGAAGTTGTTTCACAGCTGGGTTTTAGTTTCCAAGAAACCCCTTATGAGCCTGAATCCTGCCACATAACCCCAGCAGTGTTCTCGTTCTGTCATAGATGTACAGTAGACAAAAACAATCTCATCAAGAACTTGGCTTTTTTGTACTCGTATAGTGACCTTGAATGTCACCGAGGGTGAGTCCTTTAGAGCAGTTTCCCAGGGTATGGTATTCAATTTACTGATGATGCTACACAGATCATTTAAAACAAAAAACTTTGAATCGTTCTGTATTTTAGTATGCATTATAAAATATATAAGCAGAACATAATTCTCTAATTTCACAGATGATATTCTGAAAGACCAGGCTTATGGTGAACATTAAGCTTAAAATAGAGAGGTAAGTATATATTTTAATTAATACATGGAGAAGATGAATATGGAAAAAATTATCAAGGTGATGGGGAAATGTTTGCATATTGTGTGTGTGGGGGGGTAGGTGACTACTTAATACACACACTGGAATGATTTATTAGCTAAACTTGAGCACTCTGACTTTTAGCATTATATGCCATAACCTTCTGCACCGCCCTTCCTCCCTCTCTGCTGCAATCATAATCAAAACTGCCCTCCCTGGACACAACCACACACACACACACACACACACACACACACACACACGCACACACACAGCAGTAAGCATTCCAGCTGACCAGTGTTGTAATGATCAAACTGACTTACTTGTGCTCCCAGTGGGCTCTAGGAGTGAAGCCCAGATCTCTGAGCTGATCCCCTGACCTCTTGTGGGCACCTCTCTCTGGTTTATCAAGAGGAAGCTCCAGCAAATGGGTGTCAGGGTGTTTGCTGTGATTTATGAGCTTACAAACTAGGTCATGAGTAGGAAGTAAGTACCATTTATCAGCTCTCCCAAGTCAATGGCACAAAGTTAGCTCAAGAGCTGACTCCCACACCTGACAATGAAGTCGCTCCCACCCGCCCAGAAGAAGCGGGAACTATACCTCACCTATAGCCAAAAGCAAGGACGTCATTCTGTTTCTCACCAAACACTACTTTCGCCAAGTTTTCAGTTTCAGTTGGAAATCTTTTTAAAAAAGGGCCTGTCAAACTGAATGTTGAAAATTGATTTATGAATAAAACATTGTGCCAAATGAATACTCCTGATTTAATTGTATGCGTAGCAGGCTGCCAAACATCTTGGAACATTTGCAGGTTGGGAAATTGTTACAAATGGCAAACAACTTCTTCGACCTTCTCATCTCCTCCCCTTGCCCACACAGCATAGGTGTCCCCTGGGAGAGACATTGATTCCAGGTCTCTGTTTAGTAGGAGGCGTTGGGGGAGGGTCATTGATAGCGGAGGGGCCTCGATGACCACAGGAAATCTGTAGATTACTTTCAGTCTGCATTTTATATGAAGGACTTTCAGGTTCCAGAGCTGAAACAATAGGAACTACTTAAATTAAGATCCCTGTACTTGAGATCACATTCTTTGGGACAAAAAAGATGAAAAACATCAGCCTGTCTTCATAACCTATTCTGTCCAAGAACCTGTAGGAACAACATTTTACAATGTGTCCATTAAAAAAAAAAAATCTCTTTTAACTTTTTCAACTTTTACAAAAATCAAGAAATAAGTCAATTTTTGTTTTTTGTTTATGTTGAGCACTACTGTGAAATAAGCTGTATTTTGTGTCATGTGGACCCTGATCTCTTTTCCTCTGTCCCCCATATTCTGACTCAGTATCAAGCGACTCTTTGACAATGTCAAATCTTAACTGAGTTATATAAACTTGATCTATCAAAATGGGACTTTTATTTTTCCTAAAGTGGACATCAAAACACTTCTGTTTTTAATTACCCACCTTTTCATGATGGTCTAGTTTATTATGCTACGTTTTATTATATGCATTTCATATTTTATGTTCATATGATGGTACATTTTGAAAGAATCTGAGAGGACATCTGGTCTACCTTGTTGTGAGGAAGGAAAACTGCGGTCCAGAGAGAAGTCGCTAACCTGAGCTCACATAGAGTGATTGACAGGACTCTGGTACTTCCTGCTTTCACTCTTAAGCCAGAGTATTCCCTAGCACCCTTCTGTCTCCTACAGCAGGATAAGGGTCTGTATTCAAGAGAAGACAATTTGTTCCCTCTCGAAAGAATATCTTGAATGCTTGGCAAGCAAATTCTTGCACACTTGGCCTCCAAGCTACTCTTGAAATTTTAATGTGCTTTCTTGTTAATCAACTGAATGTCCTGGATTCTGTTCTGCTCATGTGCCCTGGAGTCTGACTTGAGAATTGCCAGTGTGAGTTTTATCTTTTCTTAATGGGCCACAATAGAGCAAGAACTGAATACTCACAGAATGTGAAAAGGGAAAAATACTTTTTATGCAGTGGGAGATAATATGAATATCAGGCCCTTGGAGAGGTGGGAGGTGGGCAGGGGACCCAGCAAGTGAAACATTCAAGGGAAGCTTAGCCAGAGGCCACACTCTGGGAGTCAAGAAACTCACTCATCTGTTCATGCATTTATATAACATCTCTTATATAGATACACTCATCTTGATGCTAAGGAGAATGCAGAAATAAGTAGCTCGTATATTCTTTTTTTTTTTTTTTTTATACAGGGACAGAGAGAGTGTCAGAGAGAGGGATAGATAGGGACAGACAGACAGGAACAGAGAGAGGTGAGAAGCATCAGTCATTAGTTTTTCGTTGCCGTTGCAACACCTTAGTTGTTCATTGATTGCTTTCTCACATGTGCCTTGACTGCGGGCCTTCAGCAGACCGAGCAACCCCTTGCTGGAGCCAGCGACCTTGGGTCCAAGCTGGCGAGCTTTTTGCTCAAGCCAGATGGGCCCGCGCTCAAGCTGGCGAGCTCGGGGTCTCGAACCTGGGTCTTCCGCATCCCAGTTTGACGCTCTATCCACTGCGTCACCCCCTGGTCAGGCTCATATATTCTGATCCTCAAAATTAGCCGCACCTGAAAAATATTCTAAAATAGTTTCTCTTTTTCTTAGTTTTCTATCTATTTATTTGTTTATTTATTTATTTTCATTTAAGTGAGAAGAGAGGAGTTAGAAAGACAGACTCCTACATGTGCCCTGACTGGGATCCACTCAGCGACCCCATCGGGGGTGATGCTCTACCCATCTGGAGCCCATGCTCGCAACTGAGCTATTTTTACACCTGAGGCAGGGGCTCCATGGAGCCATCCTCAGCACCCCGGGCCAACATGCTCTAATCAGTCGAGCCATGGCTGTAGGAAGGGAAGAGAAAGAGAAAGAGGAGGGGGGAAGGGGAGAGTTGGAGAAGCAGATGGTTGCTCCTCCTGTGTGCCCTTATTGGGAATTGAACCCTGGACTTCCACATGCTGGGTCAACACTCTACCACTGAGCCAACTGGGCAGGACTGATACATTATTTTTTTCAAAATAGAAAAAGTCATGGCCAACCACCAAATGAGAGGCACAGGCAGAGAAAGTTATGTGATTTCAACACAAGATTAAAGTGTTTTTAGGGCTTTGGATATTCAAGAAATGGCAACACTAATTAACATTTCTTGTTCGCATATTATGTGCCAAGCACTGTGCTGAATATATTTACATGTATTAGCTTATTTAAATTCTTACAGTGTATAAAGATTTCCCCTTTTAAAGATGAAGCTACTCAACGTCGGTAAATTTTAAGTAACTAGCATAAACTCACACAGCCTTGAGGTATTGGAGCCAGGAGTCAAGTTCAGGGATTTTAACTAAGAGCCAAATGTTGACCAAAGAAGCCTGCATAGATGAAATGGCAGTCAACCCAAAATTATTTGTGATTTGAGTAGATAAGGATGAAAAAGAAGGACCAATCTCTGGGGGGAAATAAGGAGAGGCAGGAGAGGCGATTTATTCAGTGGTTTAGAAAGCTTTTAATTTATGCCAAAATTACATGAATTGGGGTCACATTATTGGCATGCTGGTAGTATGCTGCAGCTGGTGCCTGACAGGTTGGTTGCTTAGAATAGTATGAACCTGAAGCTCAGAGATAGATTATATCCCTTATCCATACAGCCGATTTACAAAATTACTTTCTATTTGCTTCTTCAACTAGAACAAAAGCCAGAGAAGCCTGTTGAATCATCCTACAATTTCTGTTTTATTCCATGATTTCCACTGCCCTGGGTGTGGATAATATCACTAAGGGGACCCTCTCCACCTAAGAAAAATCAGCTTTAAGAGAAGAAGATTTAAAAAATGAGATCACTCCTCCAAAACAGATGATCTTCATCCAAAAGCAGCATCAATCAGCCCTGCAGCTTTGTAACAGTAAGTCTTGTACTGTACAATCGAAGACAGAGATTAAAAATGTTTCAGAGCTGAAACTAGAGATATCATCTTGCACTAGAACAGTGCTTCTTCTTCTTCTTCTAGGTGGTTTTTGATATATTTTTAAAATTTATCTGCTAACCTATTTCACTCCCATAGGTGAGGAGTCTGGAGCCAGAGTCAAGATTTAGCTAAGATAAAGCTGACATTAGGAACAGAACCAAGCAGTACTATAGGCCTTCAAGCCTGTGCCTGATCCAACTAAATCATGAATGCCTTTGCTATTACTTTTTTTCTATTCTCCTAATTGGATGGCTTCTATTTTAAGGAAAAAGAAAGTATATAATTTTTCTTCAAAATGATCACTTTCATTTCTTACACGCAAAATAAATATATTTGCTAAGTATTTCTGAGCATTTGGACCTTGTCTTAAGTATCTTAGTGTTTTTCACAGCCTCCACACATGACGGTCCTGTGTAAGCATGCCCTGCTTTGTGTGTTGAGTGAATAATTAAATGTACCTTTGACACTGAGGCAGAGAGGTAGCATGTTGGTAGTTAATCATATTAGGATTAAGAGGTAAACTGATCTGGTTCTGTTATTTATCATTTGTGCTATTTATAGCAAGTTGCTTTAGTTTTCTAATTTTTAGTGCTTTGTTATTATTTTGTTTGTTTGTTTTATAAAACAGAGATACTAGGCCTGACCTGTGGTGGTGCAGTGGATAAAGTGTCGACTTGGGAACACTGAGGTCACCAGTTCAAAACCCTGCACTGGCCTGACCTGTGGTGGCGCAGTGGATAAAGCATCGACCTGGGAACACTGAGGTCGCCAGTTCAAAACCCTGTACTGGTCTGGTCAAGGCACATATGGGAGTTGATGCTTCCAGCTCCTTCCCCCTTTCTCTCTTTCTCTCTCTCTCTCACTCTGTGTCTCCTCTCTAAAATGAATAAAATAAAAATAAATTTAAAAAAAAAAAAAACAAAACAAACAAAAAAAACCCTGCACTGGTCTGATCAAGGCACATATGGGAGTTGATGCTTCCAGCTCCTCCCCCCTTTCTCTCTTTCTCTCTCTCTCACTCTGTGTCTCCTCTCTAAAATGAATAAATAAAAAGAAATTTAAAAAAAAACAGAGATACTAATAGAACTTACTCTGATAAGAGTCTCTGAGAATTGAATGGAAACGAATTAATACATGTAAAGTGCTTAGCACTATTTGTGGCATTAATAGGTTTTTGGTTAGTTGTCTTTATTATTATCTAACCCTTGTCATACTTCATAAAACAAGAAGAGTCCAAAGGTCTTGCCTTGCCATCGCTGATTATTAATGAGTTTAAATACGTCATGTTTCCACTGTGTCAAAAACTCCCTCCTTTAAAAAACATCCATTTGAACTCAGATGTTAATTTAAAAGGAAGGGCACTGTCTTCACTGAAAACAGACCCTGAAGTTTTCTGAAATGTGCAAGAGATCAGTTCTCCTTTATTAAGCCAGGAGAGATGTTTTTTTGTGACTCTTTGTCCTTTTCATCTTGGTGGCTCAGCTTTCTGGGGAAGGTAGGCGGTCATGGTGACTTTGATGACACCAACCAACTTCTCTCCCTGTAGTTCTGAGTGTCCGTGTTGTGTTCAAATCAGTGAGCAGAAGGCCTCCCTGCTCTGCAGAGTGACACGGGCATTGTCGGTAATTACCTTCCTAAAATGGGAAAGGAATTAAAATAAAAGCCTGAAGGTAGAAGGGGTTGGCAGGGCTTTGGAAAAGTGCAGAGGCAATTTGAATCCTGAATAATTAATTCTGTCTTGAGATTAAGTTCAGTCTGTGTTTATGATCTGTTGGAAAAAAAAAAAAACCCTCTAATGGGTTCTAAATAAATTCAGTATCAATTTAAACTATTAGAGGAAGTTAAATCAAAATAATTAGGATATTAAAATACTTTGTGCATCTTCAATCACTGCCTTATTGAGACTGTGGATCGTTTCCAAGGAGCAATAATAGCATGCATATATTAGGATGTTTGCTTCCGTTAGAATGTAACTATTTGCTCATGTAAAGATGATTGAGAACTTGCAGGAGACAGAACACCAGATTGATGTGTTGACATATTTAAGGGAGCAGGGTGCGATATAAAGGACAAATTATTTTGTATATATATATTAAAAACAACCTAGTGACAGTTTACTATGTTTAAAATAGTTGAACTTGATTATTGCTTTTTTACAGTAGTTGCTCATTTCTAACTATAGACAGGGAGGTATTAGTTTGGTGACATTTTCAATAACTATAGAATGGGATGGCAAAATCTGAATAAGATTAAGGTGACTTTTAGTACAACCCAGGGCTTGGCCATTTGTGTGTTTTGCTTATAGCTATCAAGTCTCTTGTCATTTAAATGAAAATCAAGGGAGTCTCCCTCCAGATCTTATACTTTGCCCCACTTGTATGTCTGGGGGTAAAATAGTAAGCGTGGGAATTAGAACATATAAAAGAATTTGAGATATAGTGTGTTTCTTTTTGAAACAGCAGCTCATTTGCTTGTAAATAATTTTGGGAAATCTATTTAGTGACTGCCATAGTGGAATGCCCCTCAACATTCGAGAGTTTATAAGCTCTCTGGATTTAATTATTTGGGTGGATTGGAGGCATGGGTCTCTAAGTGATTTATTTCCCTGCAATATTTCAATATTTCTGTTTATTTTTTCCTAAGCATTATCCAGCTCATCTACATCTAATATAGTCTCTTGAAAAATAGCATCAATTAATTCAGCAAAATATAATTTGATAACTGGATATCAGAGCTGCCAGACAATTATTACAGCAGTTTATAACTTGCTTTCCTATGTTTTTCTGAGGAAGATAGAATTTCAGTTTATCCTAAGTAATTTATTCTGAAAATGAAACGTTACATTGAATACTTTGCTTCTTAAAGAATCCAGAAATATAGTCAGGATTTGCAAATACAGCTCCTCTCTCTCCAACAGATATCATAAAGTATAATTCCTAGTAATATTATACATGATCCAGTAAAATACTAGTAGTTTGAGCTCCAAGGAATTTAATAAAACTATATAAACAAAGATTAACATGCAACTACAAATTATTCTTAGTGAAATTATGAAAATGTTTGTTATGTATCTTAATGAGAGTGAATAATGGATACTTAATTCACTATTTATACAAATACAGTAAGTTTTCCTTTGCTTGAAATACCCGGTTAATAATGGTAATGGAAATTCATTGTTTCTCCACCTCATTAGAAAGGGGTTGTTGTCATGCCTTCAGAGTTTTTCTGTTTTCGAAAATAGGGCTGAGATTCAGCAATTGGAGAATTATTTTAAAGGCTTTTGTCTCACTTCAGAGGATTCAATTGGAAGAGGCTTTAGTATAGATGAGGGCAAGACGTTTTTCTTCTGAGTGAATTTCCACAGTATGTTTCTAATAGTGAAACATTGTCTGCCTTTGTCCCAGGACAGTGCTCACGCATTTCTGTCACTTTCTTTGGGGTCTGCCTCTGCTTTAATGCCTCTTATGGACAAGAGAGCTTCAATCACCGCTTTCCAGGCTTCCTCTGCATGTGGATGAATGCTGTGTGAGGGAAGCGAGACAGGTCAAGATGGTGCGAGGGCACTGCGCTTGGCAGATGGCCCTATGTTTTCTTGCTGACACCACCACTGGCCATGGGCAAGTGGCTGTGTTCCATGGAGCATCCGTTTCTTTCCTCAAACAATAAGTGGATTAATAATACAGTCGTCCTCACCATATCACGATTCACTTTTTGCAGTCTCACTGTATCGCGGATTTTTAAATTGTATATATCTAATTTTGTCTCGCGGATTTTTCACTATATCACGGGAGTTTGCGGTGTATAGGTATTTTTATATATTTATTATTTTAATTATTTTTTGCAGTAAAATAAGCATTTTCTAGTCTAAAAAACTGAAAATAATATAAAGCATAAAGAAATATTAATTAAAACATATTAAAAGAATATTACTGTATATTCACTGGTGAGTACCCATATAGAATTTCATATGTTGTTAAAATTACGTAGGTTTAAGAGTGTAGAAAGTGCTTAAGAGCATGAGAAGTGTTTATAAGAGTGTGGGAAAGGTTCATAACAGTGTAGGAAAGAATTATAAGAGTATGGGGAGGGTTTATAAAGGCCTAAAATATATATAAATGATAAAATAAGTATCAGGTTGCTACTTTGCAGATTTTTGCCTATTGTGGGGGGCTCTGGAACCTAACCCCCACAATAGATGAAAGTAGGTACCACTGTACCTACTTTGCCAGTTTCTCCTAAGCAGTAGAGATCATTTATGTAAAGTGTCTATCACAGTGCCGGGGAAAATAATGTGTCCTCAAGTGAACATTGTCTAGCAGCGGAAGAGGCCACCAAGGTCATAGTCGTTGCAATAGTAACATTGGCATCCAGGCTGCATCCTTTTGCTAAGGTGATTATCAGTGATGTATTCACAAATGAGTGCTTTCTTAAAAAAATTCTGAGTCTTTTAAATCTAGTGGCTACATGG
The DNA here is from genome assembly GCA_037038555.1 of Rhynchonycteris naso. Taxonomy (NCBI): domain Eukaryota; kingdom Metazoa; phylum Chordata; class Mammalia; order Chiroptera; family Emballonuridae; genus Rhynchonycteris; species Rhynchonycteris naso. Next base: position 243,614,677 of record CM072999.1, on the reverse strand, counting down.
GCTGGCTAGAGAGCTTAGATGGGCCTCAGAAAAATGTGATTTGAGGAATGGCATGTGACCTTAGGCTTCTGGTCAGGGATGGAGCAACGGTTCTGGTACCTAGAATACCAGAGAACATAGGCCCTGTCTACATGGGGCAGGTGCTCTCTACTCCCAGCCATGTTTTTCCTTTAGTAAGCAAAGGCTTCAGTGTTAAGTGAGCCTTCCGTTGTTTTTTTTTTCTATGACAATCTAGTAAGCTGGATCGAATGCAAATTTTCCTCCTTTAAATATTGACAACAAACAATAGTATTACATATAATAGCAGTGTTAGGTTGAACAGACCATAATTGTAGGACAGACCCAGCCTGCCACTGCCCATTTGAAATGGCTCATCTATATAATGGACAGCATGGTTAATACTCACTTAGCATATGCTATATACTGTGTGGGCATATTTGTACTTAATGTATATTAATATAGTTAAGTCTTCCAATGACCCCCTAAGCTAGGTAGTAATGATCAGTGTTATTATCACATCCATTTTACAGATGGAAGAAAACATGGAGAAGAGAGACATTAACTTGCCCAAGATCTTTGTTATTTAACAATAGAACTGAAATTTGAACCTAGGTAATCTGTCTGCAGAGTTCTTGCATTTGAACGTGGGGTTTATAGACTCAAGTGAGGAATTCCTCTTATTTATAGGAACCATTTATTCAATATGATCTTAAAGGACAAAACTGTATAGAACCTAAATTTTATTCTAGATATACATTAACGGCTATTGAATTGATACAAATGCTGAGCCCTGAATGAGGAGCAGTGATGAGGATAGATATGTAAGTTTAAGATGTGATAATAAGAGAGCAATTTATTAATTTAGCAAGAGAGGAAATGCACGCCTGTCTGTTTCAGAGTTCATAGAGGGTTTTCAAGGGAAAGTCCTAAAGGTTGTTCTTATTAGAACAGGGAGTTTGATTGGCAGTTAATGAAGGGCTTGGCAGACAAGTTGCCTTTTACGTGCATCCTGAAAAATAGAAAGGCAAGAAGCAGGGCTCTGGAAGCAGAGATTTTGTGACAAAAGAGATGACATTTTGGTAAATACAAGGAACAGCCTAGTTACTCTGAAAATAGGATTTGTGGAAGAATAGAGGAAGAAGAAGGTGAAAAAGATATCTGAGGGCTAAGATGTGTCTGCACCTGCCCCGTGTAGACAGGGCCTTTGTTCTGTTTTATCCCTGTTGTAATTATGAGTCCATTTTCTGATACACACACACACACACATACTCCGCACGCGCACACACACACACACACACACACACACACTCCGCACACACATGCACACACATGAAGAACACTAAACTAACAATATCTCAAACAATTCAGTAGAGTCACCCCATCCCAACAGAATCATGAACCATCAAAGACAGAGTCATAAATACTTTCATTTCCTTGCTTCGTTTATAAAATGAAAATCATAAGAGATAGAGATATTTGTCAGAGTGAGACTATAGAAAGGAAGATCTATTTTATTTAGCACAGGGGAAGGTGATTATGAATGGCCATGACTGTGAGCTGAGAATTGCTGGCCCACCACCTACACTGAATTACAATTTTCACTTCACTTCAAGAGGAACAGAAGCTCACCATAATCTATTGCTAACACAACCCTGTTAGGTGGTCACAGTGATTTCAGAACATCTCCTAAGTGTTCACTTCTAGAATAACATGTTCATGCTTTCTGATTACCACTAAGTAGGTTGAGGTGGTTCTTTTCCATTTTCTTATTTAAAGGAATATTTATTAGTTTAAAAAGGTATAAAAGCAATTTCAAGTCTAACTAATGTGAAGCAATTATAATCCAATGCACAGTATTTAACAGAAATAAACTAAGGCTGTAAGACAAGGGTTATCCTTACTTTTTGGCTCTTAAATAAAATATCTCTTCAAGGGAACATGTTTAATGTACATAGAGTGTTCATTATAATGTGGCCTAGGGGTCTTCTCTGTGCCTTTGCTATCACCATAATATTATTTGTTATTATTTTGATCAACAGCAGCAGATCTCCCAGGCTGCACTGAGAAACTCATACTCTAGATTTATCTTAGTCATTAACCTCTCTGGAGGTGGTGCTAGACTCCTGAAGTCTGACAAAGCAGAATTTGGACAGTATCCTGTGCAAGGCCATTGAATGTTGCACCAATCATTCAGAATCTATTTATTTGCTGCCAGAGCCTTTAATTTGCTGTGTTAAATCACAACAGTAAAAACTGCCAACTCAAATTTTCTCCATCAAACATAAAAGCATTAAAACACAAATTATATTCTTAAGGCACACATTTCTTATTCTTTCTCTGTTTCTTTCTTACTCTATCATTTTTGACAGGGTGTAGGAAAATGGTTCAGAGGGGCTTGTCTTTGAAGTTATTTTAATCTGCATGCTTTTCTGGACACATTTAAACTGCTTGATTTTTATGTTATGATTATATACTCCAGTTATCAATTCATGACATCCTTCCAAAGAATTGTTTATTAAAATCTAATTTTTACCTTCTAATGCTGGCTTTTTAGCTAATGAAATCTGTTGTAATTATAAATATGTATCACACACAAACCTCAGAATTATTGACATTTTTATATATAGTCAAGAAATGAGAAAATAATAGTAACATTGATGTTGTAGTAATATAAGGTTATAGTAATTAAATATATAGACATATTAAAATCTGGAAGTTATATAAAAGTAATTAAAAGGATATTAAAAATAATTATTAAAGTTATGCCATTTGGATAGGAATTAGTATAGTAGCTTAGTGCCATAACTCTGTAATGTGATAAATAGACTCTGACTTACAAGCAGGGCCCAGTAAGTATGTGTGTGAAGTTATACCTAGATAAGAAGTAGCTTGGTGTTAATTACGTAAACTTTGTAAACTGATGTAAATAAGAACATCTTAAAAAGTGGTTTGATGTAAGCATTTCAGTAGATTGTCGTAGAGGAGATTCTCCCAAAAAGGTGGTTTGAGGTGATAATCCTGTAGATTGACACCTGTTAGAAGGCATTGGCCAGAAAAAGTACTAAAGCTGAGGGCCCCCCCTGCTGCAGTAGTCTCCCAGACTCCATCGTTGATGTGAATTGTCTCCACACCGCTCTGAGCTCTGACCAAAGCCAGCCGAGAGGAACACGCCGACGGGGCCCCTTAAGCTGGACCCAGGCACGCCAAGAGGATTAGTGAGTAATAAATTGCCTGTGTGATTATTGAAACTAATTTGTGTGTCGGTCATGTCTTTCCTCTGGTGGCACTTAACAGTAATATCCTCATAGCTGCCTCAAGAGTAGTCTTGAAGAGGCTGCCAGCCCTGCTGATAAGCAGGAGTGTCCCACTGCACAGAGAAGTCAAATCAAGGATGCCTGATCGACGTAGAGCTTGGGCTCTACTGGGACAATTGACATTAACTCTTTCCTCATGTCGATGAAGTGAAGTTAGTACACATATAGTTATATATATTTAAATAAAAGAATCTTGTTTAGCTTTTTTCAATATTTTTACACTGTCATTAGAACCCTTTTGAATGGTACTCAGAGGAGACCACATCTAACTTGAACTTCATGGCAGGAAGGACATCAGGAAACTTCAGATTCATTATTTAACTGGATAATCTGAAAAGATTGAGGGCAAGTTTTTGTGATATTGGCCTCTGATCTACCTGAGGTGCCCTGGAATGATAGCTTTTCCTCATTTCTTTTATGAATCATCAGATAAAATTTTATCAAAAATCAATAATTTCTGAAAAGTTGGGAATAATAACCCCTAAATTTTGTTTACACTAACAATGTAAGAGCAAGCGTGTGCAGCCTGTACAGAAGTGAGTGTTTCTGGTCTGGATAGTGCCCGGCCACGACTGGGCAATGGATGTGGAAGGTCTTCAGAATATGAGTTTCATGGGAGTGGACTGTCTGTCGGAAGGAAAAATGGACATGTTATGGTGTAGTGAATGAAGAGAGAATGTGCTTTGCCCAAAGATAGAGGGTTAGAAAGTGCCAAAACCATGATTCACATCCAGGCCTGGGGGAAGCCAGATTCACATAATGTATCTGCTCCTCCGTTTCATTATTGGCGAAATGAGACTAAGAAAGCCTATAGCAACAGGGTTGATCCAAGTTTAGATAAGATGTTATCCACCACTTATCAAATGCTGTCTATATGCCAGTTTACTGTTTTCACTTAATACCAAGCATGCCCTGGGGACTAGAATGGAAAATTAGCCAGTGTTCTTCAGCGATTGAATGAAGTCCATTGCCACTAGAACAAAGCATGAAATGAACCCATTGTTTACAAGTAGATAAACTTCGGTTTCATTCCCTAAGGCTGGTGCTTCAGACTCAAATTCTTATTATTTCCTTGGAGATAATTAAATGCAAAATATAAACTTCTGCTTTGGGAGAGCGATGAAATTGACATTCCACATCAAAGGATACTTTTGATGAATATAATTTTTATTCTTCCAACATAAAGGGAGAGAAGACTTAACCAGATTTATGTACTCCCTCTTATTTCCACAGCAGATTTCATTCCAAACACCTCGGCTGACTTATAGTTTTCTATCCAGTATTTCATAAGGGTTTACACTGGCTCATATCAAGAAATCTTTCTTCTTTGCAAATTGAGTAAATCCTTTATATTATTTAGCTTATTTGTTCCATTTCAGCTTTAATAGAAAAAATGATTTTTTTCTTATGACTTTCTATACATTTTATCAGATTCATATTAAGTAAAAATCTATGGTTTTAAGATCACAAACTCCTAAGATTTTTGAGGTTCAGTGCTACCAATTTGTCATCTTGTTATGTGGAGTGCATAGCAAACACTGTATTTACCCATAATAATGTATACATCTTATAAATATACATTTACTTAACATATATTTAGTATTAATTAGTGTGCATCCAGAAACCTGCAGAGTAAGAGGAAAAATAATAAAGAAATGACATGTTCTTTTTCTTGTCCTCAAAGTTCTTAGAGATGATTCAGAAAGATATGACTAACAAGTAAAACTAAATGCAATGTTTTATTAAAGACAATTATTTAGCACTTAATAAATGATAGCTATGTGGCACACACTGTGCTTTTATTATCACATACAAAAATCACATATGATCTTCACCAAAATTCAACAAGATAGATACACTTTGTCCCTTTCTAAAGGGAAGAAATAGAGATTGTGAATAATCAAATGGCTTGCTAAGCTCCCTTGTCAAGTTTCTGGTAGAGGTCAGACTGGAACTAAAGCCCAAGGTCTATCCACAGTAGTCGACAGTCTCCTACACATAGAGTAAGTTATATCAAAGCCAAGTGTAAGTCAGGATGGGATGAGATTAGTCAAAAATTCTGTGGATAAGATGCATGTTCTCTCTCTATATCAATAGATGTGCCTGTTCCAGGGCGCAAGTGGCTGTAATGTTATATCTCCTTGAAAAACAAGTTATTTAGTAGTTTGTTTATTCTGATACTGAAATGATGCATTTTTCATAAGTATTAAGGCCCTTGGAGGTCTGTGCATTAGGAATATGAATTTATTTACTGGGTGAAGTGGGTATACCTCAGCAATTGAGAGACAAACCTGAGAGGCCATTGAAATGAGGTTTAGCCCTTATAATCAAAGAAATGAAATTTAGTTGTGTGTTCAATCCTGTGGCGATGTTTTAGGAGAGGAGTTGAAAAACTGGAGTGTGTGTGTGTGTGTGTGTGTGTGTGTGTGTGTGTGTGTGTTTTAAACCATAATACTTAACAGTTGGAGAAAGATCTGTTTAGTACATTCTCTTCACTTACCCATTCCTTCCATAAACATTTACTCTATGACTCTGGCCTAAAATTGGGTGTGTATCTATTGTGAAACAAAACAGCATGGAACTTAGAATCTGCTCAGTAGTGAAGAAACCTTGAGAGTTAAGTCAAAGTTGGGTTCCAGTCAGGACCTTGACAGTTAATGGCATGTGACCATGGGAACTATCTCAAACTTTCTAAGTAAACACTGTGACAGACATTGTGTGTTGACTTGCCCTACAGCCATATTCTTCCCCTTCTCCCTGCTAACAGAACACTGATTTGGTTCAGGTATAAATATGGGCAATGTGCTTGGGGGAATGTAAACTCCTTAACTAGCACCAAAGGGTGAATCATTTTTATTCATGCCAGGCATGGTAGTTCCACCCTCCATTCTCAGTCATTGCTTTAAGGGAGGTCATGTGACCCAATGTGTCAATAAGAAATAAGGAGATGTTGGTTGAGTGAACTCTAGTAAATATTATTCATCCCAATGGAAACACATTTATATACATTTATCTATATTATCTATCTATCATCTATATAATTGTCAGTTGTACCTTACTTCCAAACCTAAACACAACTAGAATAAAAGTTTAAGAGAATGACAATTATTTTGTTCACTGCTCAGTCCCTAGAGGGATAAATAAAAAAATTACTTTTTGACACTGATGAGTTGTACTAATGTACTAATTACATTGCCTTTAGATTTCTTATAAACCCTTATTATTTAAAAGGCTTTTGCCCAGATGTTTTGTTATTTACCAACAAATAGATTTTAATTTACATAATATATAACTTGGATTTTTCTAATCCTATAAACTTTTTTTTTTTTTCATTTTAGAGAGGAGACACAGAGTGAGAGAGAGAGAGAGAGAGAGAAAGGTGGGAGGAGCTGGAAGCATCAACTCCCATATGTGCCTTGACCGAACCAGTGCAGGGTTTTGAACTGGCGACCTCAGTGTTCCCAGATCGATGCTTTATCCACTGCGCCACCACAGGTCAGGCTAATCCTATAAACTTTTATAAGGAATGGTATCCTGTTGATTTACTTTATATAGCTTTAACAATTTGTAAGGTTGAATATCTTTTTATACTTGTAGTTTCTACTTGTAGCCACCTTTTATGAATTATCTGTTTATTTCTTTAGTGTAAGTAAAAAACAATTCTTTAAGAGAATTTATTGAAAAATGATACAAAATAGTTTTAAGTTATAATATTTTTCTATAAATTAGGCATGCACGGGGAGAAAGGGAAAATCAACTAATAAAAATTCCTGTGCTACACAGCGGGGAAAACATAGGAACACAATGCAGTCAGACATTGTTCTCATCTTCAAAGTGTATGTCCTCAACCTGAAAGACAAATGAACACTTATATAACATCAAAAAGCAATAAGGCGATAAATTTATGTGTTCTCAAATATGTAAAAGATAGTGTACGAATTACAAATGTACTCCCATACATCTTTATACATTCAGATTTGTGCTTATCTCTCTACATTATAATTATTTGTATATATACTGATCTTTCCATAAGGATTTTAAAACTTGGACCTGCATTATACTAGTATTTGCATATCCAGGAGCTTGTATCTGGGCACATAGTGTGTTAGCAATAAATGAATGAGATGTCAACATTACATCAATAATTTGAAAATACTTCAAAGAGAACCTCCACCTAAGGTTTGAAGACTGAATAATATTCAAAGTGACAGAAGGGAGCAAATAATATATATATTTTTTTGCATGGAGAAATTGATGACATAAATCATAAACATAGGAATGATTGTTGAATGGTCATGGATCAGTAAGGCATGAATACTAAGCAAGGGAAAAATAAAGCCATGGGAAAGAGAATGATGAGAAATAGGGTTCAGGAGGCCACAGATCTTGGAAATTGTGAAAAGTTCTAAGACATTGAAATTTAAAGGTATTACCGTAGGGAATTAAGAGTTTTAGGCAGAGGAGTGAGAAGGTGGAAACAATGACCAAGCATGGGAGTTGGATGGAGAAGTGTGGATTGAACAGGAGAACCAACTGAGCATATGCCATGTGACTGCTTTCAGCACCAGAGAAGTGACATAATGATACCCAGTAAATCTGACTCACCATCCATGGTCCATCCTACAAAGGCTATGAAGTCTAATAGTCTAATGAAAGTTATTTGCAACTCTGTTGCACTCTCAACATTAAAAGACTCCTTAATTTTTGTTTTTAAATTGTTTCCTTTTTATTGGATTTACTGGCAGTGACACTGGTTAATAATATTATATAGGTTTCAGTTGTACAACTAAATAATACCTCATGTGTATGTTGCATTGTGTACTTACCACCCCACATCAAGTTTCCTTCCATCACCATTTATCCCCCCTCCCTCATTTATTTATTCAGTACACATTTTCAACATCTTTTATGTGTAAGGGAATATGTAATTTGTAAGGATTCAGATGTTTGGAGAATGCTGAAAATATGAAGCTGGAATTCTATGGCTCAAAATGTTCACCTCAACCCATACATAGATGGGACGTAAAAATGAGACTCAGAGACATGGACAAGAGTGTACTGGCTACCCGGGGGTAGGGGGAGGCGAGGGAGGGAGTAGGGAGAGGGGAGGGGCACAAATAAAACCAGATAGAAGGTGACGGAGGACAATTTGACTTTGGGTGATGGGTACGCAATATAATCAAATGTCAAAATAACCTGGAAATATTTTCTCTGAACATATGTGCCCTGACTTATCAGTGTCGCCTCATTAAAATTAATAAAAGTAAAAAAAATGCAAAATAAAATATGCATCATTTTGCTACTGCTGTTGGTTTCACTCTGCTAATGACATGAAATTATATTCCAAAAGTCAGTATTAATCACTGTGTTGACTTCTTCTGGAGGAGGTATACTGCTGTATTATGTATTAAAGTACTTCAAGGAAAAAGGAAGTAAGCCAAGAATAATTAGCACTTAACTAAGAGAAGAACAAATACCTCTGAGGATGTCTAGATATTTTGTTGGCCTTGTGACTCCATGTTTCTAGGATGTTGTGCCTATATTTGCAACTATAGACATGACAGGAAAAGTGGCTTCTCAGTATTAGGGGAAAATAGTTTATTTCAGGGATGAGTCATAAGACATAGGATAACTGTAGAATGGTAATGTGCACATATGGCATTAACAAGACTATTCCAATTAAGAGTAGACATAAGATCAAAGTAAGAGTAAGAAAATTTTGTTGCAGTTCTTGTTGGTTTTGTTTAGCCAGAAGAACTCCAACTTTCTTCTAATTCTTCCTGATTTTGATAAGGTCACAAGTAAATTCCCTTTGCTCTAATCTGTGCCTTTTGTATATTTTTTCCTACAATATTTATAAAATCAGGGGGGCATGGAAGTTACAAAAATGCAGTTCAATCCAAATAGTTATCAGAGCCTCCAGGAGGCATCCCAAATTTGCTCATGAATTCATGATTCTTTTTGTTAATTTAGTGAGAGAATGGAGAGGCAGAAACAGACTCCTGCATGTGCCCAGACTCAGATCCATCTGGCAAGCCCAATAGGGGGCGATACTCTGCCCATCTGGAGCATTGTTCTGTTGCAGGCCAGAGCCATTCTAGTGCCTGAGGCAGCATGTGGAGCCAACATGCTCCAATCGAGCCTTGACTGTAGAAAGGTGAAGAGAGAGAGAGAAGCAAAAAGCGGAGGGGTGGAGAAGCGGATGGCCACTTCTCCTGTGTGCCCTGGCTGGGAATCAAACCTGGGAAATCCATATGCCAGGCCAACGCTTTACCACTGAGCCAACTGGCCAGGGCCTCATGCTTATTTTTATTTGTTTTATTTTTGTTTCTCCTCTGTTTCATAATATTTTGCTAAGGCCATCAAAAATTTGATATGCATTGTCATATTTTTTCTCTACTCCATATCTTTGCTCACACTGACTTGCATATTTCTCATTCTCCAACATGTAAGATTAAGAGAGATGATAGAAAATTCACTCCCTTACTTTTGACTTATTCTGTTGCCATGTTACAAAGTAGAACTGCCTCATTTTCTCAATACTGTCACAAAGTTTGGCAAGACTATTTTACTGATTTAAAAAATTCTAGCCAATCTATTCAACTATCAGATAGAAATTCATGATGACTGGATTATAAAGCAATCGGTGATCAATAATCTTCTCTACTCAAGACCACTCTTTCTCTTCAGCATTATCTTACTGTTCTTGGATGAACTTAGTGCTTCACAACTTTCTTTTTATATGAGATAAGTTATTTCTCAAAAGGCTACTGGACTCATTATACATCAAGGCTGCTGAAGGACCTGCCACACCCATCCTTAGATGTAATCGGATAAATCTGGAACCTTGAAAAACTATAATTTAGTTTCCAACTTGGAAGCATCCACTTTAATATATAGGGGCACCATTATTATTTTACATTTGATATATGTTTTCCTTGTATACAAGCATCCATATATAGATTAAATTTTAATTGCAGTATCATCACAATGGCCTTGAAAAATTTAGTGGTTAATATGAAAAGGATGAGGATCAATTTTGAATCATTCTTGCTTTCAATTTTAATATTTTAGCAACACAAACATTTAACAGTGTTATTATGGCTTGAGCTTAGTTATTTCAGTATATACCTCCACTGAGGAGATTATAGTTAATCTTATTACCTAAACAGGCAATAGGGAAAACACAGAGGTTTCTATAAGCAGAGACATTCCATGCTGACTCTTGAGCATGTACTGTGAAAAAAGTTTGTATCTATCATCCTACTACAATATTCAATCTTAAAAGTAGGTGTATAACAGCCTTTATATAGTAGGTCCACCCTACTATATAACTGCTATATAACTAGCAAAGAATTATAACTATATAACTACTATATAACCCTACTATATAACTAGCAAAGAATTATTTGCTTTGCTATCATATAGCAGCAATGTTCATATTAAAATAGTCCACATATCCTTTTTTCTTTATTATTATTATTTTTTTGTATAACAGAAAGAGAGAGAGGAACAGATAGGGTCAGACAGACAAGAGGCAGAGTGATCAGGAGTATCAATTTTTTGTTTTGGCACTTCAGTTCATTGATTGCTTTCTCATATGTGCCTTGACTGGGGTGCTACAGCAGACCTAGTGAGCCCTTGCTCAAGCCAGCAACCTTAGGCTTAAGCCAGCGACCTTAGGGTTCAAGTCAGAAACTTTGGGCTCAAGCTGGTGAGCCTTGCTTAAAGCCAGATGATTCCGAGCTCAAACTGGTTACCTCGGGGTTTTGAACCTGGGTCCTCTGAGTCCCAGTCCAATGCTCTATCCACTGCTCCACTGCCTGGTCAGGCTGTCCACATATTCTTTATTATCCATTTGCAATTTAATCATTGTGGAAAATTTGTATCCTTTTAAAATTATTTTAATTTGAAAATTGAGAGTGAGATTGGAGGCACATCTTGCTAGCTACTGTAACTAGCCTTCAGTGACCCCCAGGGTAGGTCTGATGTATTATGCAAATAAAGAGGCAGAATAACGTATTCTGTTTAATCATGCAGAATCTTCCTGCGTGTGATGGAGTGTCCAGTCACAAAAATGAATATTCTATGAACCCAAAATTCTACTTCAAACGAAGATATTTATGTGAGTTTGTAAGAGCAAGGCGCCAGAACTATGATTTACAGAAAATGCTTGGTCAATTTTAGAAAACAGTTTGTCTTTAAACAACTGAATTTTATAATGAGAAAATTACCAAAAGCTTTTAGCTGCTCAGGTTATTTAAGTGAAAGATGAATTCACCCATTATGAGCTATAAAACCCATTGATTACTTGACTTGATTACTTATCCTGACAGCCTGAGAATCTTGTCTGACTGATACACCCGCCTGTCACCCAGAATGTATTATTGAAGAATGATTTTATGATACTGCAGCATTTCAGGTAGGCACTGTTCTCTCAACGAACACGAGGAGATAATTCACACAGGTGAACAAGAATATATTTAGAGGCCAACAGCATTTAGGGGAACTATTAACCATTCCCACACCAGTCCAAAACTCACATCTCTTGTCAAAAACCTGAACTCAGTGGAAAACCATGAATCATTTTCTTTCTAGCATTTGTTTTTTTCAGTGTCCAAATACCTTTCAGCAAAATTATCTTTTTCTTTTTTTTTTTAAGATGAGGACTAGTACACATGTCAGAGAAAGGTAATTGGGAAAATGAAGAATACACGAATTGTTGCTAGAAGAGGTGGATGTGGGCTGTTTGGAGAAATGAAAACAAATATTGCAAAATGTTCTTGTTCCTTTACGCTAACCTCTAAGGTAGGTATTATTATTTTTATGCTGTAGATGGCAAAACTTCAGTAAAGTTAAGTCACATTACCAAAGACATTCAACTGAGAAGTAGCAGGATTAATATTTCAAAATGGATTTTTCTTCCTTTCTGTGTACTCTTAAAAAAGAAGTATCCGTGATTTCAGACCTTGATTTTTAAAAACTATGAGTATTATTTTAAAAGTTTTATATATAGAGAGAAATATAATATGTATGGAAACAACCACCATGAGTATAAAATTTACACTAATATATTGTTAACATGCCAACATATTATATGCATATGTGACATTTATCTTCTAGTTCACTTCAAAAATCAGAGCACTCTTGATGACTAAGTAAAGATTGCAATATTCACTGAAATGATCTAAAACCCAAACTGTGTAGGCTTCTTTCAGATTTCATGCTATCTCTATAAACCATGAGAGATTGATAAATTCTTTCAAGAAAAGTATTTTGAGCTTGACCAGGCAATGGTGCAGTAAATAGAGTGTCAGACTGGGACGCGGAGGACCCAGGTTCGAAACCCCCAGGTCGCCAGCTTGAGTGCGGGCTCCTCTGGTTTGAGCAAGGCTCACCAGCTTGAGCTCAAGATCACTGGCTTGAGCCAGGGGTCACTTGGTCTGCTGTAGCCCCCCAGTCAAGGCACATATGAGAAAGCAGTCAATGAACAACTAAGGTGCCGCAATGAAGAATTGATGCTTCTCATCTCTCTCCTTTCCTGTCTGTCCCTATATGTCTCTCTCTCTTTCTCTCTGTCTCTGTCACAAAAAAGAATATTTTGAGGCTTATTATATATATATATTTTAAGCTAAACATATGAGATACCATTTGCACTTAAACTAGCAGGTTTTAAAGTTGTGTGATTTGTAATGTCTGAAGGAAGCTAGGCCAAGATTAGCTCATGATGTTCTTAAAATAATGATGACCATCTGCCTTCTAGTATGTTTAGTGTAGGGTTCACACTCTGAAAAAATGGTTCTTATTACTGAAATAATAGTAATGCAGAGGGTTGGGTGAATTATGCTTATTTAATTGCTACATCTTAAAGAGCCTTAGACGCTTTCACTGCATTCCAGTTTTGTTCATATTCTTCATATGGGGGGGGGGAGAGGAGTAATTCTTCCATAAGACAGTTGAATAAAGTCAAAATTTTTAAAATTTCATAGATTTCTACTACTTTTACTACTTGAAGTTATATTTTTACCTGTTTTTATCATTAGTTGCCTTGAGGATTGTAATGCCGGTGGCCGAGGCCAGGCAGGTTCACATTGGATTTGGGCAGAGGGGAGGGAAAATGCAGAGCCAGAAGGCATTGGGCCATTCCATGTAATAAAGTCTCACATGGCAGACAAGCATACAGGCAGGGGAAACCACCTCTAAGGCAAACAGACAGCAAAAATGGCTCCTCACAGTGGCAGGCAGGCTCTTCACCATCCACAATCCCTGATCTCTCTCAAGCGCAAACACCCATAGCCTCATATAGGCCATGCACACGCACCTCTGCCAGGTGCTTACACACTAATCAAGAAAAGGGCTTGCAGCTGGTACACCAGCAAGCAAGCCTAACACGGCTGCCCCACAACGGTGTAAGAGCTTCTTTCTTCTATATAATCAGTAGGTTTCTGGTTCAGTGATTTGGTGAGGAAAGGGAACAGATTTCACAAAAAAATCCCATTCATATTCTTGTTTTAAATAAGGCCAAGTAGAATAGAAATGAAAAAGAGATCTCATGATTACGGTGACCAATGGCTTTTTCTCTTCCATTTTTCTTTCTCTGTAGCTATCCTGGGATAAGCATAGCCACTTTCTAGGGTGCCACACGCGCCGTCCTTGGGCAGCACCAGATATTGGAAAAGAAAAGAAGAGAATGGGGTGTGTAGAGGATGCAATGGTTGGCCATGGTAATGTACCCTGGAATGTTACCCATTAGACTGATCTCTCTGAGAGTAGAGACCACTCATGTTTTGCTTTTTCAACACATAGTAGGAAGTCAGTACCTGTTATTTAGAGAATAAAAGTTGCAGCCCCCTCTCTTTCACTCTCCATATCTAGGCATGCTCATACCAATAGTTTGTGGCTCCTTAAGCTTAGCGAAGGGACTGAAAACTTAGTGTGATAACCAGACTGCTTGTTGGAGTTACAACAACGTTTAGGGTAATTCTGCAGGTTGTCAAAATTGACCGATTTGGTGGAGGTGTGGTGGATGAACGGACAGAAGGAGAAATTACTTGCATTAGATTTTTGAACAGATAAATAAGCACGATAAGGAACAGATAGCCAGAAACTTTCAAAAGAGATTTGAAACAAACACCTATTGCAGTGACCTCACAGGGTTATTATAAAGATCCTATGCATGCTTTGAATCATACGAATAATAGTAAATATGCGAAATGGTATGGCTGGGGGTTTGAAGTTGCTAGTTTTTCAAGTGCATTTCCCCTCCAAATTTTGAGCCAGTGGGGCCACTTCTCTTTCTGTCTATTTTGATTTAAGAACATAGAAGGAATGTGATGTTAGAATGGGTTTCCTAATAGATTCTCTTTTCTCTCCAAGTCTAAACTTCAGGTGTGGACATCGCACCTGCAGAGCACACACCTAGCTGGCAACATGGAAGGTCGTGGCCAGCTCATACCTTTTCAAGCACAGAAAGGCCAAGATTCCCAGGTTGATTGGGCACTTTCAGCCTTTGACATACTAGTCCTGCTGGGAGAGAAATGAGGAGCAATGGCTGCAGTACTTGTGCAGTCTCACCAATCAGACACACCGTTTCCCTTCCACAGGGAGAATCTGTTAAGAGAGGGAAGAAGGGGTCCAATCTCTGAGCAATAGAAGTTCTTCATATACAGGTTGGGCAGGAATTAGGGCAAAATGAATGGTTTATATCAACATTATTTTTCCCATTATCATTGTGGCCTCACTTCTCTTTTCAGTGACACAGGATTCAACTCTTTGTGAGGAGCTTCTGGCCAAAAAGGCTCAGTGGCTTGGAGGGTGGCAGGCATTTTCACAGTGAGTAGAGGATCAGTGGTGGGAGCTTCTAACGTGATTCCTCTATGGCTACCATAACCCATTCTAACCTCACCAGAGAGTTAACTGTCAAGCCTGTTTGTTTGCTATTCTGGGTGTCATTCCTAGTCCTCTTCCTCCCTAGGAACTCCCAAGCTTTGTGGGAAGGACTGAGGGAAAGAATCTTCTATGAGTTGTGTGAGTACAAAAATTCTAGAGAATTTCTCTTCGCAGATCAATGTCCTTTTGGATCTCTTTTTTTGTAATTTACAAAGTCCACCACATAAAGGACATATGGCTACAGAATGTAATCTTAGTAGTGTTTAGTAGTCTCTCTCTCTCTCTCTCTCTCTCTCTCTCTCTGTCTGTCTCTCTCTCTCTCTCACACACACACAGACAAAAATTGCATGACTTATAAACCGTTTTTTATAAATATGGATTGGAGGTGCATGGGGAGAGGAGGGCCATTCAAGAACCATTATTTATTATAGATCCACATGACAACAGCAGCTACAATTATAAACTCATTAAGAGATAATTGAGAAGACAAGTGCACTGAAGTTGTGTTCCACTTGTTTCAATTGTGTTTAACATAAGTGGCATTCTGTATTTTTCACAGTGAGGCTTCTAATCAAGGCACAAATCATCTTCTAATTAACCGCCTTTGTCTATCCTCCAGAATCAGACGCAGTTTTGTTTAGGGAAATCAAGTAGGTGTTGGAACATCCCAGCTTTTATCCCGCGGCTTCTCTCTCCTCTTCCCAATGGCTTTGTCATCAGAGCCAGAAAATTACTACTCATACATTGTAAACCTCATGCAATCATGAAGAACTTCATGCTAGTATCTTTCCTAACCAGGCATATTACAAAATTCAGAATTGTGACTTGGTCATACAGTATTTTCTAATTTTGTCTCCAGTGGCTTTGATTATCATTGGTAACAGCAATCCTTCGCCAGTGATTCCAAACCTGACTGCCCATTAGATTCCCTGGAGAGGTTTCTGACACCCACACATCTCCATGTCACCATCCCAGAGCAATGTAATCAAATCTCTAGAAGCAGGACTCTCTGACAGGTGATTTTAATCTGAACCAGATTAGACTAAAGGTCAGTTAGTTTGATTTTGTGTAAAAGGCCAGTTGGGAAATATCTGTTCAACTCTCACAAGCGTGCAACTCCGCCCTGAAAGCAGCCCTCAACAAGAGGTAAGAGGTAGATGTGGCTGCATCCCAGTAACCATTTATAACTGACATTGTGACTTATAATAAGAAATAATAATTTGGTCTTCTTTCCCATTTCTGACACCTAAACTCCTAAAACCTTTGATATTTCCAAAGTGATGAGGACATAAAGTGTCTTGTGATGTTAATGAGGTGATGTTTGGAATAACCCTAAAAATGGGGGTTGGTTGTCGAAAGAACCACTCCCAAAAATAGAAGGTTGGAACTCTTAGTCCCACCCTCCTGACTTCTGGGGAAGGAAGAGGGGCCAATGGCCATTGGCCAATGATTTAATTAATCACGCATATACAATGAAGCCTTCATGAACAGGGTTTAAAGAATTTCTAGATTGGTGAACATGTGGAGATTTGGGTACAGAGGTGTGCTCAGTGGGGACATTGAAGCACATTGGCCTTCCCCCATACATTGCCATATGCACCTCGTCCATCTGCTTGTTCCTGGATTATATCTTTTCATAATAAACCACTGATCTAGGAAGTGACATGTTTTCCTGAGTTCTGATCTGCTCTAGCGAACTCATCACACCTGAAGAGGGGTCTTTGGAACCTCCAATCTGTAGCTGGTTGGTCAGAAGCATAGGTAACAACTTGGGCGTAGAGCTGGCGTCTGAATTGGGTGTTGGGGGGAAGTCTTGTGGTCCCGTGCCCTTAATCTGTGGAATTTTTTACTGTCTCCAGGTAGATAGTTTCAGAGTTGAATTAAATTCTAGGACATGCAGCTGATGTCACAGAGAATTGCTTGGTGTGGGGCCCCTGTTCTTCCTGCCCACTCCCCAACCATTGTAATTGGGTTCTAGAACCCTTTCAATAACCTAAGGCAGCAAGCCATAGTTGGCCTGACATTAGAGATTTGGATTAGCAACCCAAATATTTAATCCTGACTTGAGCCTTAGCATGCAGTAATTAAGTTAATAAATGAATACCTACCAGTATGTGTTCATAGATAGCTATTGTAAAGAAAGAGGTTTCTGACATTAGTTTCTGACAAAGAATACATTAGTTTTATGGCTAAAAAATATCTGGTTTCAGAACCTGGCTTGTGCTGCCACTAGTTGCTGTGTAAGAATACAGGAAAAACACTTGGTCTGTGGGAGGTGTAGGCTCTTCATTTCTGCAAGGGGAGTAATGAGAAGTCAAGGGGCTGCTCGATTTCTCATGAAAATGTAGCAGTTTCTCTAGCTAATAATACCTCATATTTACTGAGTATTTACCATACAGTGGATGCTGTTATCACCATTTCAGATTGATCAAGTTATTTGATTCTCTCTGAAAAACATATAAATGGCACAGACTTGCCTTCAGTGAATTCTCACCATAATGGAGGAACAATGTATTCACAGATCACTACATTTCAAGAAGAAATATGAAAACATGGTAAACATAAAAGATTCGCAACAATCTATTAGGTATGGAGGATGGAGCTCTTCTATATGTGGGTTATTTAAAATTTTCAGAAAAATGACTGGTAGCTAAAGCCTGGGTATAATTCTATGTCAAAGATTTGAGAGAAGGAGAAAGAAGAGTATGGGAAAAAATAGGTGTGAAAGTGGGAAAACATGGAATGTGTTCAGGAATGGAAGCCTGGGGTATGAAATTGTACTAGTGGGGTAAATGGTGATAATGCAGAAAAGTCAGCTTAGACTCCAGGTTAGGCAGTTGAACTTATTATAAATAAATAGAAAACTGTTTAATGTTCTTAGAGGTGAGTACTATGCTTTGAGCAGTGATTCTGACAAATTAATCTAACAGCAGAGGGAGGAAACTGTGATGTTATTGTTTTATTATACTCATTACAAATAGTAGTGATGATTAAGTGACTCAATACGGGTAAAGCTCTTATAGGCATTGACTGGCAAAGAGTAAATACTATGTAATTGTTAGGAATTATTATTGTTCCATAAATAATGTGTAATCGTTATCCAGCCCTTACCATTTTTTTTCATTTGTCTAGTTTAACATAGATTTAAAAGAAATTATAGATGTAGATGCATTTAATAGTCTTTACTGATTTTAAGAAAACAATGCCAAAACTCAGAAATAAGGCAAAGATCATGGTGGGACAGAGTTGTCAAGGTCACAGTCGTCCATTAATAAGCCTTTCCACAGATTATCAAATTTAGACCTGATACCTTTGCTAATGGAGCCATAGGAGGCTGTGAACAATGCAGATCCTGTGTGCCTGGAAGAGAAGCAGTGGGATGTTCAACAGGTTCAAAAAGGAAAGAGGAAACCAGAGCTCAGTTAAGCTTTCCAGCTATGAAGTTGTGAGAATCAATAATTCTGATGGCAGCAGCTGTGCAGAGAAGAACGTGGATTCAAGAGTCTTGACAAGGTTGATGATGTTAAGAAGTAGAGGATGATTGAATGGGAAGAAACAAAGAAGAAGTCTAGATCAACGTTTTCTGAATAACAGTCAACAGCAAAACTTAGTGAGGTGTCAGAAAACGAGATGGTTTGTGGTAAAGTTGGGTTGATTTGTGAAGGATTCTATCTGACTATGTTCATTTGGAGGTATTCAGAGCACGGCTGTCTTACA
Source organism: Rhynchonycteris naso (assembly GCA_037038555.1). Taxonomy (NCBI): domain Eukaryota; kingdom Metazoa; phylum Chordata; class Mammalia; order Chiroptera; family Emballonuridae; genus Rhynchonycteris; species Rhynchonycteris naso. The sequence continues at coordinate 243,595,757 of CM072999.1, read as the reverse complement.
GGCAGTTGGATATGTGGGAATTAATAAAACCAAATTGGAACCCTGTAATTCTGTAATAGGATAATTAAAACCATGTGCAAGTTTCCATGCAGAGATCCCCTACTGCCTCTTCCTTTCCTGATGGCTCAAGATTTGGTCAAACAAGGAAATGATATAGGATTTACTTGAAGGTGCCAAAAGACTAATTCTCTCTAGCACATCACTAATCTATTCTAATTATATGCCTGGGGATGGTGATTTCCATCCTGTCTTTATTCAGGGAATAGTTTGACTTACTACCTCTTTGATCTCACCTGTTTCATACTGAGCTAGTTAATTTTTCCTATTTTCTCATTTCATGGTCAATATATTTGAAACACCTTTTTATTTACTCAACGAACACCAAAAATCTGAAGAAGTTCAAACAATCATAAAATATTAAAATGGAGAAATGTGTGAAAAGCCAACATAATTCTCTGCACTTTTTCCTAGGGAATCGTGCACTTATCAGTGATTGAGTCTAACACACTGTGTTGACTGAAGGTCTCCTAAGAAACAGTGTGGGTGAGAGAAGGCTGGAGGAGCTGGGAGCAATGTTGGAAGGTAATTGGGAATCAGGACAAGTTTCTGAGATGAGTATTTGTACAACCAGATTCTTCTAAGTGTGTTATGTACAGCATATTATAATAGATTAGACTAAAAAGAAACAGGTGAGTTAGGAAGCTCTGAAAGTTGGTCATGAGATTATGAATATTAAAAAATATATATGAATGATACCACAGAAGTAGAACTGATAATGTTTAACAGCTTTTTAGATAAAAAGAAGGAATATGAGAAACTTGAATCAACAGCTACTGCATATTTTTTTAGGCCTGAGTGGCTGAATAATGAAGGACAATTAAACTTTTAGGAAAGTGTGCAGGAGAAGATGAAGTGTTGTTCTTTATTCCTGGGTAGGGAGGTCTTCAAACATGAACGTTACATTATCAATTAAGTACACTTAGAGAGAGGAAAGATGATTATAAAGTTAAGATTAGGGAAAGGATTAAGGCTAGTGTTGCCCTTTGGGTTGGATTTGAACAGAAGAAGGATGTTATTTTGCTAACAATAATTATCTGGGCCACCAATGGACTCTAAGTTCTAGTATAGTAAGAAAGTTTCCTGAGTTTAACTTCTAGAAAGTGTCATTAAAAGAAACAGAGCATCTGTGGTGAGCCCTTGTCCAGTGGAAACACGACATACATACTTGATATAACATGCAGCCTCAAGATCACCAAGAACTGGGCTGAGAAGTGCATATATGCAAGCTGTGGAAGCTTCTAGAAAACTCTAGGCTCTTTAGTCAATGCATATACCATCTTCTAATATTGTTTGAGTGCTATATTTAATCATTTTGTTTTGGTTTTTATTTTTAGACAATTCAAGATTCCCCACAAAATACTTGCCAATATATTTTTCAAACAAATGTCTGCTGTTATCACTAGTAGTTCAACAGAAATTCAGGCTTTGCTCCTGTGTCAAAATGTGAGTAGGGGCCAACCCTCTGCATTTCCCTTCCTGTTTCATTGAAAATTTTATTTATTTGTTTGGGAAAAGCTGCATTTTTTTTTTGTAAGCTTTGTCCTGCAAGTAGCCTAGCAAATGTAACGGCTTCTGACGACAGAATGTGGTTACCTTAATTGCAGGATGGTGCTGCTTATTATGGCCTTTATATTTTGGGTAACTGCACTAAATCCTCCAGTGCTCTGTGGCTACAACCCTCACACCCTTTCAAATAAAAGATCTACTCTAAAACAGCAAAAACACATAAAAAAGCAGTTAAACTTATAAATTCCTATATGACCAATCTTGCACAACTCATAGCCAGTTGTTGTATACATTCAATTGGTATTACTTAGAATATTTTGTCTGTAATTTACTTTTAGCCCTGTTTATACTGAGCACATTTATGAATTGTTTTAATAAAGGTGATACCAATATAATTATTTTTCTTTAGTTCTATTCAATTCAGCTTTATTCTCTAGCTCTTGAAAAATCACCCTTCAAGTGAATATCGGAATTCTTGTCCCCACAATATATCTGTGCCCCTTTTGAAAAGTGGCTGTTAATGTATGTAGCTACTTTATAATAACCAGTTGTTTAATCAAGCAAATCAGATTGTGTTGATAGCTTAAGACACTTTTATGCTTTCCAAGGTGGATTTATTATCAGGATAAAGAAAACCACTCCATTTTACAGTAATGAATACATTCTATTCTCTTCTCGGCTCACTTGTTTACCTGTGGTGTTGTTTTCTGGAGGGTTTCCCAGTTGGATAACAATCTCCAGCTCCACTACCACTCAAGACTTGCAAATCTTCACTTAGCTGTGTCTTTATCTTTTTTTCCTTAAAAAAAAAAGTAGCTTCTAGATTCTATGTTGAAACAAATCAACTCCCAAAGAGGGAGATTAAGGAAAACCCATCTCTAGTTATTGCATCCAGCGACTCCACAACCAGTCACCTGTCTGTATTTGCTTCAGTAATTATTATGCTGCAGCTTTCATTTCCGAAGGGACCGGTGAATGCAATCACACAGATCTATCTCTAACACTGTTGGCATGTCAATGAAAATGAGTGAAATTACAGGGGGAGAAATCCTGTGTCTGAAACAAAACAAACCAAGCACACAGAGTCCCAAAGAGGGTGTTTATCAGCACCAACAGTATCAGTTTATCTCACACAATTAGGAGGAATAAAGAGCTTCTTGTTCCTGGTTGGTGCATCGTAAAAGCAGAATATACTACCACATGCATGTGTTGCTGGTGACAGTGCTTTAAAAATAAAGGTTCTCACTTAGAAAAATTATTCTTTCTTTTGAGGCTAATGTTATCTTCTTATATTTTGCCTCTTCATTGAGATTAACATGCTCATCTACTCATAGCACATAGTATTTCTTGCTCTTATGTGAACCCAACCAGACTCACAGGGGCTTATGCAAAAGAGAATTTCTTGCCCACCACCCTTTTTAAATATGCCCCTCAAATAGTTAATGAAAAGCCCAGTACTAGAGTTTTTCTTATGAATAGCCACATTGAGAACCTCAAGTAATGTCATTAGTGCTTAGTATATTGTCAGTTCTGTTCTCCTCTTGTGCTGTCTTCTATGCCGCTATACGCAATACCACGTATTAATCTTATCAGCTGAGCACAAGCGGTAATTGCCACACCTGTATTTCTTTGGCTTGGGTCCCAGACCCATCTCTGAGACAGTTGTTCCAACTGGATTGCCTGGTTGCATCTAGTTGACCAGGCACAAGTTATTCGTCAAAACGAGATGAAAGTGGGAGAGAGATGGTTTCCCATTGGAAAATTGAGGTACAGTTACTGGTGTATGGGTGAATTGATGCTGAGCATGCAGAAAAAAATGTCAAGAATCTACCAGCCTTGGAAGTGTTTTAACCAGTGGCTCTTCTTGACTTCCTTTGTGAAGAAAACCCCTTTCAGCCCTTGGGCAGAGCGAGTCCTTCACCACTCAGCATTTTCATAGCATCGAACCTGTAGCCATTTGACTGTAACCATTATTCCACTGTCACATTACTGTTTCCTTAGACATCTTTCTCTCTCATAGAAATGTGAGATCCATGAAGAGAGAAAAAAACATACCCTTTTTTGTCCCCCTCTTGTACTAACACCAACAGTGCCCCTATAGTAGAATTTCAATAACTATTTATGGCACAAATGATTTTTTTTTTTAAGGACTTTTTTTTTTAATTTTTTTTATTTTATTCATTTTAGAGAGGAGACACAGAGTGAGAGAGAGAGAGAGAGAAAGGGGGGAGGAGCTGGAAGCTCAACTCCCATATGTGCCTTGACCAGACCAGTGCAGGGTTTTGAACTGGCGACCTCAGGGTTCCCAGGTCGATGCTTTATCCACTGCGCCACCACAGGTCAGGCGGCACAAATGATTTAATAGTTGGTTTTCATCTATTTAGACCATTGGACTTTGGTTGTTTGTCATCTTATTTTCTCACAGTGAGCCCTGGCTTTTATTTTCCTGAGAAAACTATGCTGACTGTTTTTACTTCTACTTTCTTTTTCTTGTTAATTTTATTTGTTTATTGATTTGAGAGAGAGAAAGAGAGAGAAACATCAACCCATTGTTTCTCTCATTCATGCACTCACCCATTCATTCTTGTATGTGCCCTGACCGGAGATGAAGCCTACAACCTTTGCATATGGGGACAACACTCCAACCAACTAAAATACCAGACCTTTTTTGTTGTTTAGAAATTATATTAATAGGGTGACATTGATCAATAAGAATACACAGGTTTCAGGTAAACATCTCTATGGTATTAGGACTGTTAATTGTGTTATGTGTTCATCACCCAAAGTCAAATTATTTTCTGTCACCATATATTTGTCCTTCTTTATTCCCTTTCCCTCTGCTCTCCTCCCCCTGATAACCACTTCACTTTTATCTGTGTCCCTGAGTCTCAATCTTATATTCCACCTATGTGTGAAATCATATAGTTCTTAGGTTTTTTTTATTTATTTACTCATGAAATCTTTCTTAGGCATCTTGATCTCTATAGATCATTGACTGTTTCTGAAAAGTGTTAATTAATAATATCATTCTTGCTATTTTAGCACCATTTAATGTGTTTCTATATTGTGTCTAGTCAACTATATTGAAATGGCATTGTTTACCTCGTCTTCCATAACTTTTAGAGCCTTTGCATGAATGCTTCAATAATATATGGAATATTGAAAAGTATAAAACACAGAAGTAAATGGAAAGAAAGTATATCATGAAGTTTGAAATTGCTGAAAAGACTTCAATTAAATATATGTTAGTGATATAAACTAAAATACCAGTTGTCAAATCTGTTTAAAGGTAAATACAGGTGACATTTTCTTATTTCCTAATTTCTAACCACAGATATATTTTATTCATATAGTTAGAAAAAAACACAGGTTTTTAAAAATCCAAAGGGGATAATTTAGCTTCATATTACTCATGTTTACTCTATTATGATATTATCAGTTATTCTGGTGTGTGTGTGTGTATATCTATGTGCATGATTATTTAAGATTTGTAAAAGTAAATTACAAATCAACATCTGGCCATAGCTATTTCAAATTCTGAATTAGTGGCATTTCAAATTGATAATGACTTTGTACTCTTGGATTTATTATTGTATTAATTCCCATACAAAATTCAACAAGTAACAACCTCTTTGCCAAAACTCTTCAAAAATAAGGACTAGCATTTAAATAATACAGTGATTACCTTAAAACTTTATATCGTTAAACAATGAATAAGAAGAAGACCTAAAAATTAGATAGCATTTCCCTAAACTCTGGGTTTAATATTAGGCAAAGGAGGGTTAAACATTTGGGAAACACATATCTGAGTGTCTTCAGTGCCCTGTATTCTTCAATTTTGACCAAAGAGAGATCCACATGCTTTAGAGCAGGGGTGCCCACACTTTTTCAGCTCGCAAGCTACTTATAAGATGACCAAGTCAAAATGATCTATCTACCTACAATAAAAATGCAAAACATAAATTTATTTCTTCTATATTATCATTATTTAAGTTACTATTATTACTATTTAATATTGTGTATTCTTCTTTCACCTTTCTCCTTCTCAGCTCTCTTTTCGGAGGAAAGTCAATGTCATAGTTTTTATGAACAGTTCAAAAAAGCCGCTCCACATTTCCCTTCTTTGGAATAGCAATGGCACACAGACAGATGAGGTAAACGCACTTAGAATATGACATAGTGAAAAAAATCTCCTCCCATTCTGTATGAAAGTGGTAGGTTTTAGGCTTCTTACTTGGACCAGCTATGGCACTCATTTTTATACCCTTTGTTGTATTTAGTTTAAATAAATTGAAGGCTAACTACGCAGCAATGTAACTGAATAAGTTAGTGCGGTTTAACGCGCATGCGTAGGGTGTCAAAAGTTCAGACGTCAGATTGGCTACCCTGTATGCCAATCAAAAGACAAATGTCTTTTTAATGTCATGTGATCTACGTATTGAGCACCCCTGCTTTAGAGTAATACATGTATAGGTGATATAATTTACATTCTTATTTATAATCTTGATTGGCTAAATAAAAGAATAAAATAATTAGAGTCATGTCTAAATATTCCTGGGTAAATATTCAATTGAGACTCCCAGAGTTTTGTGGTATTTAATAGAGAAGAGACAGTTTATACGTAATAAAGTTAATGCTATTTGCTCAAACTAGCTGTCTTGCCTATATGAATATCTCTAATTAAAACTAGAAAAATGACCGCAGGTCTGGTTGACTGTAGCCATGAAAACCAATTACATGGCATAGGTGCTAGTAAAAAGGAAAGAGGATTATTCAAGTGCTGGACACCTGAGAAGATGGGGCACTCCTGTCCTCAAACATCCATGTTACTCTTCTGGTGAAGGTAGAAGTTTTTATAAGAAGGGAGAATGAGGGTGAATAAACAAAAATAGATCAAAGGAATCTAAAGGAAGGGGTTGAGACTTCTTTGCTGAGGGGAATTGGCATATTTTGTTCAGATAACTATTAGAAGGTTATATACTGCTTGGAGCTGATACATCTAAATGTTGGAGTCCAATCTGTTGGTTGTTACAGGAACTAAAGCTAGTAAGTAACTTATAAATTAGGATTTTTGCTTCATGTAGCTATTTACAGATTTCTACAGCCGGGTTGTCCTCTTGGCCTTGGGCAAGAATCGGAACTGCAAACCTCCACATGCTGGAAACAGTAGAATGAGTGGAGGTATGCATATCTTCTGCTTATGTTTGTTCTTCTAGTTTGGATGTTAATCCTTGATGTGTATCAACCAGAGTGGAACAGCCCTTCTACCTGTAACAAGAACTTGGCCAGAGGTGAAAGTACAGGGTTGAATATATACTTTTGATTTGTTACAGAATACATAACTGCAATCACTAAACTAGTAATATTGAACCATGGTTATAGGAGCAACAAACTCAATTTAACATTGTACAGAAATTCTTTAATATGCTTATTTTATTAGTATATTTTTATTTAGCTTTAGCTTATGGCTAGTCAGTCTAATATCTGTTAATCAGTGATATAACATAATTATTCTCAGTTACATAAAGGGCTTATATAATCATTGAAAAAGTATATTGATTGCCGATTAGTTGTCTGGTTCTGAAAAGAATGTGTGGAAAAGGTGATAAATAATGAATACACAGTCACTATTATTGAAGACCAAAAATATGGTAGAAGAAATTGATAAAGTAGAATTTGTCATGCGCAAGAATAACAGTGCATTCAAGAGACTGGTGGCTGTGCTGGGGTTCAGTAAAAAAAGTGACTCTTGAGTTAGGTCAAAGGAACCTGTAAGTCAGTGCTTCTTAACCTGGGTTCTATCAAACCCTAGGGGTTCAATGAGTCGGTCTCGGGTTTGGAGAAGCCTCTGCCGCAGAGGCCAGAATAAAGTATACCGTAATTTGTTGTGAGTTCATGCACTTTGTTGGTTTTGTTCTTTGAGCAAGGTGATGTTCATGTATGGCTCATTTTGTGCATCAGTAAAAAAACATATACCTATGTCTTAAATTTGGAAAAAAAAATCATATTTTATTTATCACTAAAGAAGGGTTTGGTGAATGCACATATAAAACTGGTGGGTTCGGTACCTCAAAAAAGGTTAAGAACCACTGCTGTAAGTGTTTATGAGCAGGCAAAAGCAGAGAGGAAGACTTGCAAGGAGAGCTGCATGGATTCCAATGTGATACCTGATGTTAAAAACTCTGAATTGAGCTCTACCTATTAGCATGATGCTGATCAGTTAGATTTATAATAGTAAACAATATAAGATTAAAATGATTTTACATAGGTTATTTGCATTTTGGAGAATGTCTACTTAATACAAAAAAATTTGTTTTAACTTAACATGTTAAAGTCTTTTATTGTACTAAAATTTATCAGTGAATCCAATATCTTAAAATACTTTGAAGCTTCCTAAGTTTAATGATGAAATAAAATCACAAATCATCATTAAACTATTCTTAACTTGTATACGCTACAGCAGATAAAATGCTTTTAAATGATTTAGCAATTACCTCAAGTTGTTTGAATATAATTTTAAATATTGGAGTCAGCATTTAATACAGATGGGCATTTTTGTATTATAAGGTAACTCTTAATTATAATGTTTTGCTCATTTATGATTCTGATAATGTATTTTTAATAGGCAGACCTTGAACACATTACTAGAATAAGATTTGAACTAAGATTATAAAACTTGGTTTAGCTGGCAGCTTTGACTATAAAGCCAAAAACAGTAAACAGTTTAAGTAACAATGTAAACAATCTCTCTTTGTTTTTAATCACTTTTTTGGTAAATTTAAAGAAATATAGGTGTATTCAGTAAGGAAATAGTTGTACTTTAAATGAATCTTTTTGAATGACATTAGATTAAAAGTTCTTATCAACTATTTATTAAAAAGGAGAAATATTGAGATCAAGGTTTAAAGTGCTGTTTTGCATACTAATGGGATATAACCTTTTTGGCACATATATTAGAAATATATTTTCCCTACTCTAATGTTTCCTTCCATGTGGATGGGTATCAGTTAGGACAATGTGGTTCACTTCTCTTGTCTCTAGACTCATTCTACCCCCTGGAGATGGAGAGATATCTGACCGGTAAGGCTAAAAATATTCCCAGCCCCTCTGCCATCCATCAGGGTAATATCCCTGAGAATCATGCTTTCTCCTCTGCTCTCCTTGCCGTATTTCCTGTAGGGGTCAGTCTCTGACCTGGGAGGAGTGGGAGATGCTTGTCCAGGACTACTTGACAATGAGTGAGTAATGGCTTCATTCTGACAGTCACTGTTAGTAGGGACATTTGCCCACGAATAGATATGGCTACTGGCCCGCAGCATGTGATCAGATTGATCAGTAATAAAAACATTCATGGTCCCTATAGAATTTACTTCCATATAACTTTTGTTTCAGAACCCTGGCAGAAACAGGAGAACTCTTTATTTGGTCTCCTCAAACTCCACCAATGGGATTGACTAAAAGGATCTGTCTTATTTTATAGCCTCAAAGAGGCAAATTATAAGGCTAAGACCATGCAGGAAGTAGTTTAGCAGGTAAATGAGGAAAGTGAGGAAGAATGAGAAGGAGATGAACAGGAGCCCTTCTACTTCCGGTAACTCTGGGAAGTGATTTGAAGAAGACGTCCTCCAAAAGGGTCAGACCAGTGGTTCTTAACCTGGGTTCTATCAAAGCCTAGGGGTTCGATGAGTCGGTCTCAGGTGTTCAGAGAAGCCTCTGCTGCGGAGGCCAGAATAAAGTAATACCGTAATTTGTTGTGAGTTCATGCACTTTGTTGGTTTTGTTCTTTGAGCAAGGTGATGTTCATGCATGGCTCATTTTGTGCACCAGTAAAAAAACATATACCTATGTCTTGAATTTGGAAAATAAAATCATATTTTATTTATCACTGAAGAAGGGTTCGGTGAATGCATATATGAAACTGGTGGGTTCGGTACCTCAAGAAAGGTTAAGAACCACTGGGTCAGACACAGTGGCTGAGAAAAGAGAATTTGATCATGGAAAGTTGAAGCCGGAGAATGGGGATGAATCAGACTCCTCATTGTTCCTGAGATTGGAATGAACCAGCTTCTTTTTTTTTTTGAAAAGGGACAATCCCAGAGGACTCTTAAAGGAGGGCTGTTTTGCAAGTTTATTCCCAAAGTATAGAGAGGCTTACTTGAAAGCGTGGTGGCCATTGGCACAGAAAGCCTTACACAAACAAGTGTTGGCACTCTAAACAAACTGTCCCATTAGACAGTTCAGAAAAACACAGCTTCAGCCATTGGACCTTGTAGTGGCTTAAAAGAATTCAAGCAGAAAAATGTAAATAAATGTAAGGAACAACAACAACAAAAACCTGTTAGGAAAGATTATACACCAATCCCACCACCACAGCCAGAAAGTCAAGTTAATAAAGGACTAACCGGCTAGTGGTGGATACCTTCTGAAGGAAAGTCAGAAAAGAGACAGACAACGACAACAATGAAGGCTAAGTAAGCAGAAGCTCTCGCTAATGGACAAGAGGAAAGAAACAAAGATTTGACTCGACCTAAAGAAAAATGAGTCATGAAACCTGAGGAAGCTTCTTCTAAAATGAAAATTGATGTGGCTGCCGTCAAGGAAGAGATTAAGAAAGCAAAGAATAAGAAACTGAGCTTTTACAGCTGAGTAAGTCAGGCTGAAAATAGAAGCATATCAAAAGGAAAAAGAAATAGAAAAAAGTAATATGCATAAAAATACCCTGAACTAGAATTTATTAAGGCGTCTCCTTTTGTAAAAGATTTTGAGGTATTAGAGCTTTAGTTTCCTTATGGGTAAGAAGTAATACTCTGATTAATGTTTCTCTGAGTTTGTTTTGTTCTTTATAATAGTCTTTCTATATATAGTTGTTCTTTATGAATATAGGTTATTTTATATATTTTTAAAAAACATGTTCTTTAGCCAATTTCCATGATGAGCAGTTGGAGTTTGATCCAGCTGTGGATCCCTGGAAACAGTACAGAACATGGCTGCAGTGTCATCCCACCTACAGGTGAGAAACTTGAACTATTTATATACCGACTTTCACTAGTCTGCTCATGGGGCACTAATTCCTTGAGACTTCGGGCCTGTAGTGCACATGGCAGAGAGGCTCTGGAATCACAGAGAGATGCCTAGCCAAGATACCCATGTGCTGGCAGCTGAAATTTTAGCCCACATGCACTGAAATAGGAAAGGGTAACATAATACATGTGGGGCCCAACAGTTTCTGTTCTAGAGCTGGACATGAAAGCTTTATAGGGGCCTTGGTCAGTGGATGGAGCATCGACCCGGTGTATGGACATCCTGGCTTGGGTTCCTGGTCAAGGTGTTGTTGTTGTTCCTTGCATTTATTTACATTTTTCTGCTTGAATTCTTTTAAAACAAGAAAAGTGATTGGCACTGAGGATATCTTGATTGGTACAAGCATGTCAGCCTCAGGTGCAAAAATAGCTCAGTTGATTCAGGTATCAGCCCCAGATGGGGATGCCGGGCGGATCCCAGTCAGGGCCGGTCTGGAAGTCTATCTTGCTATCTCCCATCCTCTCATTTAAAATAAATAAATAAATAAATAAATAAATAACAATATAAAGAAAAGAAAAGAAGGCTTTATCCGGGTAAATTGTGTAGCTGCCATTGAATCCCATAAGTATAACAGGTTATCAATAGTTCTGACATTGAGATCCCCTGAAAGTCATCTTTTAAATCATCGCTATACCTAGTTTATACTTTAAAGAACCAATTACACAATTTAGAAAACTTTGTAAACTCTAGTTGCTATCCTTACTTAGCTGACATCGAATGCTCACCAGGAATCGGGTTACTCTTCCTATATATTTCTGCATTCAAAACTCAAAATTCTGTGGGGCAACCTCATGCATTGTGTCTACAAGCCAGTGTGGTACAGCTGAAGTCAGAGAGATTTTGAAGCCAAGCAGAACTGGATTTAAAAGCTAGCTATGCTTATGAAGTAGCTCTTGTTTCTGGTCAGATTATTTTAATGTCTTTGGCCTTTAGGTTCCCAACTTATATAATGCAGATAATATTAAACAGTTAACAGACCTGACAATTAAATGAGGAAATGTACACACAGCACAGGCAAGGAGCCTGGCATACAGCAGACATTCAGTTAAGTGGTAATCTCCAGCACTAGGAGGAAATGGAGCAATAAAAAAAATAGACATTTAAAGATCATACAGGTGGTAAGTAAGTGTTGGAGCTGAAATGAGATCCAGATGCCTGACACTAAATAGTCATTTCATAACACCGGTCATCAGTAGAAATCTCTATTTTCTCACTCGGTGCCATTTTATTGGTGACTGTAATTATTGTCTCTGAAGAACAAAACGGAGGCTTCCCATTGAGATCTATTATAATCCAATTTATGTTTCATAAGTTTAAATTGGTAATTAAGTGATTTCAACACAGGCATCATATCTGAGCCTTAGCTTTGTTTGAAGTGCTTATCTGCCGTCAGTATTTTGCAATGGAGCTGGCATGGATTTAACCCTATCAATAACTTGAATTTTATTAAAATGTTGAAGCTAGAATTTTGGGGTTCTGCAACTAGACTGTTTGGGTTTGAATCCCATTTGGCCATTTCTTCGCTGTGTTTGTGACTCCTTACCCTGATTGATAAGAAGTCGCTAAGTGAGTGAGGGACAAGAGTGATCCAGGCAGGTGGACCAGCACATGAAAAGGCCCAGAGGTCAAGGAGAACAGGGAGAATGAAGGACCTCAATGATATATATGGCTATATTATACAGATGGTTGAAAATGGAGGTGGAAAGGTACGTGCAAGCCAGGAAATACATGGAATCATAGGATATGGTCGGGACTTGGGTCTTTATCAAGGAAGAAACAGAAAGCCGTTGAGGATTTGGGGTAGGGGGATGGGATGTGATGTGCATTTTAGGAAGCACACCCTGTCTGTTGGAGGAAAACAGATCGTAGGGGGCAAGAGTGGAAAGGGTGGGATTAGTGAGGAGGCTGCTGATGTCATCAAGCAAGAGCCTGTGCCTTGAGACTAGGACAGCCCCCTTTGCCATTGGCCCTGTGAAGCCAGGCATCTGTCTGCAGCTTTGTCTCACCTACATGGGGAAGTGAGGAACCAACCAATCATTCAGGTCCTGTTCCATTCAAGGCACCCACTGATTCCCAACCCATTTTCACTGAAGAAATGAGTGTGTGTATGTGTATATTTGTACACACAGCCTTGTTTCCTTAAAATTGTCTTTGTTTTACTTAATTTTGGTAGTTTCGCTGAATCCTAAACCTTGAAGCTACTGGTGCCAGGGTCTTGGGGCTACCCACTCCTCTTTCAAGGTGTGACCTGTGGGTAAGTGAACAAAATAGAAACTGTAATCAAAATAATTCAGGAATGTAGCCTCTTGGCATAATGATAAGCTTCAAGTCAAGAAGGCTGGTTGACATGATTATTTAGTGGACATTAAATGTAGAGGGTGTTTTGTGAGTCTATCAGAGAGAGGATCTGAGTAAGTCTTGGAAGGGACATTTAAACTGACCTTCATGAGTAGGAGTAAAATAAAAACACTCCAGGGGTAGAACTTTGAAGGGAAAAGGCTCTTTTGGTATTTAAGGAGTTAAGAGAACTTGGGTTCACCTTATGGGGTCAGTCTGTAGGTAAATCTAGTAGTCAGACTGCCAGAGATCAGAGAGAACTAGACCTGTGTAACCAGAGCTAGAAGCAAATTCTATATTCTTTGGGTCCACAGGCTTGTCTGAATTCACACCACCCCCTAAAGTAGTGCTTCAGAAAGCATCTTCTGGGCGGGAGGCACCTTGTACACTGAAATGAGTATGTGAGAGGCATCAAGAAGTTCATAGAAGAAGCAACAAGATGATGCTAAGACCTCTGAACACAAGTGTGACCGTCCGCTAGTCTTTGGGGGCTGACTTTGTCCTTACATGGCAGTGCATTTATTTTTAGTCTAATGTTAATTGACAATGAAAATTTACAACATCGAATAGACCAAAGTCATTGCTTATTATTCTTTTGGACCTCTTCCTGAGTAATATCATCATCATTTGTCTATTTCACTTATGGCCAGCTTCTTATGGGAATCAGAGTAGTCAATTATTAAATGGCTCAAATGAAATCAGTGATTTATATGAACTTTCTCTGAGGTTGTAGATAAAAAAGAAATGGAAGTGGAAAGGGCTGAATAAAAATGAGAAGAAAAAAGCTACTTATGTCCGGATTTGGCCTATATCTGTAATAGAGATGGTAGCTCTGTGGGAGGGGCTTTACCTGAAACTGTCTATCAGGCCTTAGTGTGAAGAATGTTACTGTAGCTCTAGATAGTTGGGCTTTCTGTACCTTCATATCTGGTAGTGTGGCTTAAATGATGGTTATTTGAACATTGATAAGCTAAATGGTAGTCAGTAGTAATTATTTAGCCAACATCATGTGGTTAACTCAAGAATAGCTTTGCACACATGAAATAACCAACACCGTGTGGAAATGTTATGTTCAAAAAAAAAAAAAAAACAAGCCTCTATTCTACTAAACAAGCTTTTCTGTAAGGGTCGGATCTGTGTCAATCCTGTCTGGCCAGCCTTTGGGGCCTTAATACTCTTGCACAAAAGGGTAGAACTTTTAAGCTCTGAAGCTGTTTTTTTTGAATTTCATGAAATGGTCAATAATAGAAAGTGTTTGGGATGGCTTGTGAACAGGTTCAATAAAAAGCAAATGGAACGGCACTGCTCACAAAAATTAGGGGATCAGGAAACGTGCAGATACTCCAGTACTTTTAGCCTTTTGTATAGTGCATTTTCACCAATAGAATAAAAGTTGGTGTTGCATCTCATTTGCATGATCAAGCAACTTTCTTCTACTAGTCGTTTGCTTTTCTGATGTTCTTTATCGATAAAATAAATCAAATGATTCTTTTTTTATTGCTTCATATGCATTTTGAAATATCCCCTAATTTTTGTGAGCAGTATATTTACGATATTGTGATACTAACATGACTATTTTTGAATGGCCAGAAGCAATTAAAACACAGTCAAAGTTGTGGTACTTCTGGGAAGAAAGAAAAAAGTGTTTTAATCATTTTCCAACATGTTCATTATAGAGCTAAAATGCCAACCAGGCCCATGCTATCCAGAATCAGCCATGTTTGGGAAAACCAGTCAAGATTAGTGGGACCAGATGATGCATAATCTGTGCCTTAGAGTACAGAAGGATCCAGGATCCAAAATTTATCCCCTTTTGTATTGAATTTATTGGGATGACACTGGTTAACAAAATGATACAGCTTTCAGGTGCACATTTCTACAGCTCATCATCTGTACACTGTGTTTCTGTGTACAAGTCAAATTTTTGTACATCACCCACCATTTATCCCCTCCTATTTCTTCCTCTACCCAATATATACAGTTTGATTGCTTTGTTCTTGTTGTCTCAAAATATGTTTATAACTCAGTTGCAAATTCTTAACACATTTTTCTTCAGAATGATAGTTTCTATATCAGATCAAGACCCAAAAGTGATTTAACTTGTAATGCCATGATGCATATAATACTGGTTTGGTGGTGAGTCTTTGGATAAATGAATCAAGGCAGGGAAAGGAGAGAAAGTAAGGACAGAGGGTGAGATGAAAGTAAAGAAGGTAGGTGGAGCGAATAAGAGGGAACACTTATAGGGAGAGGTTATAAAAAGAAGGGAGTGTAATTTCTATCTCATTCCAGGGCAGATGGCTGACTCCAAACTTGTACTGGAAGCATCCTTTCTTTCTATAGTTCTCTCACCTTCTACTTATCACCCAGGCTTTTCTATGTTTCTAGACCTCCCAGGGTGACTCCCATCTGTGCCTACCCCAAGATATGCCCAACATGTTCCATTTACTTGATACTTAAGATATATATATATTAAACCATATTACACAAAATTTAGAGCTGTTGAGAATGGGAATACTCCCAAATGCACTTCTATCTTTCAAAACTATTTTTATTTAATTAAAAATATATTAATAGAATTTCAGATGGTTTGAGGATAAATGGCCAAAGTCAGGAAGTATGAAGGAAGTTAGTTTAAGACTTGGAAGCCTATATGGACCTCCTTTCTCCAGAGGCTGTTCACAAACCAGCTGTCCCTGCCTCTCATTACTTCACCCAAAGAATCTATAAAAATTCACAGGTGTTTCAAGAGGATCTCTATGTTATTTCTAAAATTTTTGTTTTCTTTCGCTTAGTGGACAATTAGTGCCATTGAAGTTGGGACCATGTTGTCATCTGTGTGTTTCTTTACTCTTCTCCCCCTCCCCCCACCCATCTCCTAGGCTTAACCTATCAATAGTGTTCAATATCCAATAATCTTCAGATGTGTAATGCATTTTTCTCTCCTTCCCTTCTAAGAGCCAATGCATTAAAAATATTTTTCTGTTGTGTTTCAAAGAAAAAAAAGCCTGATTTTTCTTTTACTTCTCTTAAAAATAGAAAGTCATGGTTGTTGCATTTTTGTGTGTTTTAAAAATGGAGGATTCAACAAAAATATAGAAAAACATAGGGATTTGCTTCTATAACCTGGGTCATTTCACCAGATGTAGCATCAAGACAACTGAATTTCCATTCACAAATTGAAACCAACTTTGTCTTCTCTTCAAAACAAAGGAAACTTTGTGAAGAGGTATCTTCTAAATTATCAAAGGCATCAGATTTTTCAAAGAACTCACTGTCATTCGCCCAGCATTCGCTGTAGAAGAGGCTGAGATGGGAAAGGATATTACAGAGATCTGCGGCCTGAAATGATAATGAAGGGATTCAATAAAGATGGAGATGAAAAGACCAGGACCCTGAAACACAGAGGGGTTTTGATTATTTCAGCATGTGGCCTCATAGGCGCCAACTCCAGCAAGATGAAGATTAGCATAATGTAATGAGACCAGAATTAAGGGACCGGGAAACCGTAAAGAGAGTAGTGAAATGATTCTTCACTTAGAGAAGACAGATCAGGGTAGAATACGAAAAAAGCAGAGGATATTCCTGTCAATCAGACACTGTATCTCGTAGCATTGGCCCCTCTCCTTAACTGAGAATGCCTCCAAGGCAGAAGTGGTATAAATGCCAAGGTATTTTATAGCTATTTCCTTGCGTGCCAGGATATTTTCTTTCCTTATATAACTCAGACAACTTAGGGAAAGTGGAACTTAAAAATAATAAAAATACAGACTAAATTCCATTTGTGAATGGGTCAGTAATGACACCAGGTTGTCATAATTTTAAAACCTATGTGGAAAGATGGAAGACGTTTGCTTTACAATCACTAGAATCTGGGTGACGTTCTTGGGTACTAATTGCCTCTTCACAGTTGAAGAAGGGGCTTGTAAAAATTGATTTAGTTAGATTTAACACACAGTCCAAGAGCAGCTAAATGAAGATGATGAGCTCTCATAGAGGAGGCGCTATTAAATGAAGCAAATTGTTGTTCATGATGGGATTCCATAACGTAGGTATAAAGAGGTTTAAAAGGGCATGAAGACATGATGATAAATTATAAGCCCAAAACAATTGAGTCCTGTCCTGGGAGAAAAAATGAGAATTTATAATGTACTTTTGAGATGTTAATAAGAAATTTAAAGGCATTTCAAGCTGAGTATGACTATTTTTCTTAAAAACAGATTGGTGTTAAGTGATTACTTGAATATTCTTACCAATTTCCTCTTTACTAGTCAGTTTCCATAATAAGCCAAGTATAGTCTTTTCCTTTACAACATTGAATTTATGTGGATCTTTGACTATTCTTACCTAGTTTTTCCTTTGCTGATCAATTTACAGTGATGGTCAAAGTGGTGAAGATATGATTTTCGTATTCTTGGAATTTTCAAGGAAGGTAGCATGATGCAGTACACTTTATTTTAAGGAAAGGAATGTGTTAAATGGTCTTTTTATGCTGTTTCTAGCGTGATTATGGGTGATTATGCTGTGACCCCATGAGGTCTTCTTAGCGGTCATCTTAGCACGCATTCGTATTTGGAAATATGCTGGAATTTTTACAATAGCCTCTGTGCAAGGCTTGGCAGCAGAGACTAAGAAATGAAATCAGGAGAAGCTTTTCTTATTTTTATCTGAAAGAATATTGCATTCCATGCCCTTTCTTATTCTGGAGGATGAGGCACTTGGGAAAATTTGTTGCATCATGTGTATGTAGTTCTTGCAGCAGAATGAATGTGCCAGGCAGACTTCTGGGAGCTCTCTCCGTGATGCATTAAGAAGATGGTCAGAATGTCTTCGAAGACTTTGCAGGCTGGATAAAACATATAGAGCAGTAATCTGGGAACACGATTTGATTGCTGGTTTGCATCTTTTTGGATTGTGAGCTGTATGGTCTTATAACAGCCCAGGGTGGAATCATTATTCTCTCTAGCTTTTACTGTGTGGTTGAAGTAGACATCCTCCCCTCCTTCCTTCCTTTCCTCCCTCCTTTCTTCCTCCCTCTCTTCATCAGCCATCAGATGATGTATATTAAAGAAAACTCTATATCAAATAATCTGGGAGTTGAGAGCATAAATTATTTTGTATTCTTTTGTTGCATGCAATTGAAACGAATAATGTTGAACAGGAGCCCTGAGATCCCAGAAAACAGTAAAGCTTAAGAAATCCTTCAACAGTTCTGTGTTCTGGGAGACAGCTTACTAGAAATAACCACCCTCCTCCATACGTCTTAGGCTCATGAATGCCCTTCTTGTCTATGGACAAGAGCCAGATGACAAGGCCAGGTGTAGACCCTCCAAATTTCCGGAGCTTTTTTCTTCCTAAATGATTGGAAATACTTGTTCCCACTGATCAAATGAAACAAAATGCTTCTTAATCAAACTTAATTAAGTTTCTTTCCTTCCCCCAGGTTTCTGAATTTTGATTCTTCCCTTAGTCTGAGCTTGCAAACATCTCCCTACCAGCCCTCTGAGAATAGGCTGGTCTTAGGGTAAAACATTGTCTGTATTCATCAAGCTACCCTTGCACCCCAACTTTTTCCTACACCCACGTTTTTTTCTAACCTTATTTTTATTTCTAGAGCAAAACTCTTTTGTCCAAACTTTGAGAACACTTGCACATCTCATGGTCTGAGCATTCTCCTTATTGCCACAGTCAACCTCTCTCTATGGCAATAGTCCCTTCCCTACCCCCCCCTTCTTTATAGTAATCCTCCAGAAAAGTCTTTCCTTAGTAAGTTTTTATTTTGAAAAAAACAAATGTATGTAAAATTAAAAGTAGATAATGGAGCAGCTCAAGGACATAGTGTAGTTTACTTAATAAATGGGTCTTAGAAAGTACAAAGTCCAGGCAGAGATAACAAGACTTAGGGGAGAGTTGGCTTATATATTCTGCTGTTGGGACTGATCAGTTCTATACACTTCCTGCTCTTGTATTATTTCTCTCAAGAGACATACTTCCGGGATCGAGAATTGGCTTTGCCTGACTTGAGTCACCCGTGGACATCAGGGCATCTGGACTGGAAGTCCCCCCAATACAGTGTGCTGTAGAGGAGAGGTGCTTTCTTAAGGAAAAGCTGTGGTCCTGTTCCAAAAAGGAAGGAGGAAAATATTGGGCAGGTAAAGACAATAGGGGTTTAGTTTAGCATACATATGATATCTGGGAAGCTCAGTACATTTAGAAGATTTTTTACAAAAAAAGTAAAATAAAATATATAAGGGAATTACAGATTTGGGAATCTAAAGACATGCGTGTCTATACTCTGAATGCTCATGGTTAATTTGCTGGACAGGCAGTCATTCATAAATATCTCTGTATCTCTCTCTCTCTCTCTGTGTTTCCATGGTAGCCACAGGACTATATAATGTTACATTCATCTACCTAAGTCAATTTGAGCATGAGACCTAGATGAATTGCTGAAGGGCTTTACACCTATGTGATTCTGTTCATATGGTTTGTGGAGAGCCACCCATTGTCAAACAGATACTAAAGTGAGTGTTTTACCAATACCTCTGGTGTCAACAGATTGTGAAGTCAGAGTATGACTCAGTTACTTGTCAGGTACATGTAATTGCTGTGGGATAAAGCCAGCTGGAGACTGAAAAACTTGTTCAGCCTAATTTCTTATGTCATAGTTCCTATTAATAGCAAGAACTCTGACGCCAAAGCCTTTTGCAATAGTTTATTAACCTGTGAGAGGCATATCTATGAATAATCATGAAATGAAGAAGACAGTGTTACCTTGCAGCTGAAAGAGAGTATTGGGGAACTTTTCCTGCCTTCCGTCTGATCCGATAGAGTGTAATCAGAAGCAGCAGCAGCCCTCTTCTTTCCTTACGCAGACTTCCTAGCTGCCACGCATACTCTCAACAACACAGTGCCAGTGTCCAACAACCAAACAAATAGTAGCATTAGATTATCACCAACAACTTGTTACAAGGACTGAAGGATTCCTTTCATTCCCTCAACAGCACAGCTGTGCTCTCTCTCAGCAGTAATTTCAAGAGCGTTGTCAGTTACCCTGGCAGAACAAGCTCAGATTGACAGGAAATGTCATGTCCGGGCTTCTCAAGGCTCTAGGGACGCTTTTATGTATCATTATTCACCTTTAAATAAAATATAGCTGAAGCTGACACTCAGGTTTGTAATGAGATGAACACCATTGATGTTTCCTGTATAGGAAGACAGGGAACAGGTTCTGAAGGTTCCCAGAAAAGAAGACCCATCATTTTTAATGGAAAACAGCAGTCACTGGGTATAGATGGGGTATCCACTCTATTCAGCCCTTAGCTTCGTGCTGTGTGGGAGTCTTAGAATAATTAAATGAGCAGAGTTGTCTTTTAAAAACCCATGACTTCTCTGGGGAGGATAAACGTAGATGCTGAAAATAATTTTCAAGAATGATCTGAATGCTAAATTGAACATAGGCAAGTGTGTTTGTGTGTGTGTGTGGATGATAAAGGGAATACATGTTTTTATTTTTGTATTTTTTTTTTTACAGAGACAGAGACAGAGTCAGAGAGAGGGACAGATAGGGACAGACAGACAGGAAAGGAGAGAGATGAGAAGCATCAATCATCAGTATTTCATTGTGGCACTTTAGTTGTTCATTGATTGCTTTCTCATATGTGCCTCGACTGTGGGGCTACAGCAGAGCGAGTGACCCCTTGCTCAAGCCAGCGACTGTGGGTCCAAGCTAGTGAGCTTTGCTCAAACCAGATGAGCCTGTGCTCAAGCTGGCAACCTCAGGGTCTTGAACCTGGATCCTCCACATCCCAGTCCGATGCTCTATCCACTGCGCCACCGCCTGGTCAGGCAGAAATGTGTGTTTTGAATGATTAAGAAGAATCCTGGAGTAATGAAGTATGTTCAAAGGGAGAGGTTAAATAATTGCCACCCGAGCACCAATACTTCGAAGACTATGTGCTGAACACTTATCTATATTGGAGGGGAAAGGAAATGGGTCTATGAGGAATTCCAAGGTCAATTGAATGAAATGTCCCAATTTTTCACTTTTGTATGATAGAATTATATACATCTCCATGCATACCAGGGTATATGGTGTGTAGACGTAGGACATACTTTCCCTTTACTTTGGTCTTGGCCATCTGACTTCCCTTGGCAAATGAGTTGTCAATAGATATGATGGGAACAGAAGCTTGAAATCTATTGTGTAGGTGAAATTGCTCTAGTGTCTCTTTTAAAAATTTGATTTATTGAGATAATATTAATTAAATGATAATATTAATAATATACCATTTCTTTGATCTACCCTGTAAAGCAGGTTGTTTAAATACCTTTCCTTCTGCCCAGACCGGAAAAGGAACACACACAGATCAATTAGATCCAAGCCCTGTGGTGGATTACACCCGAATCCAGCAGGACCCTGTTGTTGGGAAACACACTGCCCAGCAGAGTTCAGACTAGACCAGTTAATGAGTTCTTACACTGAAGAGCAAAAGCAGTAGAAACAAAATAATTGCTTCTTGTTACAAACCACTAAGCTATTGGAGTTTTTTGCTACCTGGCCAAATCTGACTGATACAGAAATGAAGGCTGCTCTTGTATAAGTTTTAATGTAGACGGGAAATAATGGTTGGTGTTCAACAATCTATACTAGTCCATAAACAAGATAGGTATTTTGAAAGCAGGATGAAGTATTCTGGGGAAGAGGGGTCACAGAATAGGTGGTGGTGGTGTGTGTGGGGGTGTCTCAGGTTTACAGACGCTCTATGAAGGTGACAGTCATGTGTGGGTCCTGCAGGAATGGCAGGCTTCGAGCGGCTGGTGGAGAGGCAGGGAAGGGTGGAGAGAAGGTACCTGTAGTGTAAGTCAGGCGCAACAGGGTTTTGAAATTTGAAATGCAAGTGTCTGACGTTAAGCTTTCGATTGCCCAGGCATCCATTTCAAAGACAGCTGTGTGAAATAAACATTGCCAGTCACACGAGTTTAAAGAGCCAGGCCGCCCACCCCTGCACATTCTTTTCTTTCGGAGACCTCTAACTGGCTTCGATTCCTGACTGTTTGACAGCTTGTTTTTCTTTTCTCAGCAATAATTCCTGCTCTTATGGTTTAAATTCATCAATAAAGAGTGAACTTGTGAAAGCAAGGCCTGACACCTTAACCCCAGTAAGAGCAGCACCTCCGGCCTGAACTCCAGAGGTCTTTCTCTCTCTACCAGCAACCTCGTTACGTGGACTCAGGCACGCCATGTACCCTCCAGGACTTGTGAGTAATAAACCTTGTTTGTCTATTTTTTCAAAGTTTACTGATGGCTATTGCTGAGATTTGTTGTTCAATCATCACAAGAACCACTAGGGCGGGTCCAGCTACAGCGTTGGCTCTGAAAGGGGAGAAATATGTATTACCTGCAGCCCAGGGAGTGTCCCCAGGCATGCTACCCTGTAGGGTTGATAGGAGAACACAGCATCCCAGTTTACAAAGTGGAATACCCTGAGGAAGGAAAGCAGCATCCAAATGGGGTGGGGTATTTGGTTTTATTGCCACGCTCACAAATGACCACCAATTTAGTGGCTTAATAATAATACCCTTTTATCCTCACATGGTTAGGTAGGTCAGAAGTCTGGGGACAGAATCACATAGCTAGTCACTCTGCTTGGAGACTCACAAGGCCAACGGCAAGGCATTGGGAGGTCTGTGTTCCCTTCTGGGGGCTCTGGGTATGTAGCCACTTCCAGACTCGCTCAGGTGGTTTTGTTGACAAGCTTCAAGTCCTTGCAGTTGTAGGATTGAAGTCTTCATTTCTGCGCTGTCTGTTGCTAGGGGGCTGATCTTTGCTCTTAGTAGCTGCTTCCTTTCCTCTCATGCTTTCCAGGTGGCCTCCCTCCAGCATCTGGGGGTCTGTGGGTGCAGTCTGTCTCAGGCTTTTGTCTCTCTCCTTTTCCCTCTACTGTATCTCTGATGGATGCTTCCTCCCCATTCTGCTTTTAAGGATGGATGTGATTACACTGTCCCCACCTGGGTAATCAAGTGTAATCTCCCTATTTTAAAGTCAGCTGATTAGTAATTTTAATTTTATCTGCAAAGCATTTTTACAGCAGTTGCTAGATTAGTATTTGACTGAATAACCAGAGGATAGAAATCTGGGGTGGGATGTTGGGCAACTTCTTTAGAACGCTACCTACCATGGGTGGTGCTTAAGAAAATTAGTCCTATTTGAATGAATAGAAAGTAACAGGTAAGGGATTATACAGAAAGAGGCCTGGAGAGGTAGATGAAGGAGGGTTTGGAATTGGAAAGTTGTATACGCCAGGACAGACGTTATGGAGAGCAAGGTAAGGTTCTGGAAATGAAATCTGAATTATACCTTAGAATTCACCACGGGACATCAGCAGCGAATTTTATTTCGGAGAAGTTTCGGAAAACAGAAATTCCAATTTACAGGTTATTACTATTGTCCGTGGTCATTTTAATAAAATTTGACTTTGTTTTTAGTAGTAATTATAGCAAGAGGAAAGATATGTAAGCCTACCAGTGTCAGATCTAAAAGACTTGGACCCATGACTAATTAAATGGAAGTGAGTGGAGGAGGGGTCGGGAGGACTATGGATTCAAGCGTCAGTGACTAGAAAGAAGGCAGTGCTATGAACTGGAATAGGGAATCAACTGCGTGAGAAGAAGGGTAAGCTTCCTTTGAAAGGTTTCTGAGAAGAGTTGCTCACCAGGCTGTCTGGGCTCGTCACACCAACTTGGTCGCTACTTAAAGGGACGAATGCCAATGCTTGGGGGGCACCTAAGACCAGTGAGAGAGATTTGAGAGGAGCTAGGAAGAGAACAAAATGAGAAGTTGAAAACAAAACTTTGAAGAATGTGTGTATTTCCTGAATAGAAATAAGAACACTGCATAGTGAAGGAAACAGTAATGAAAGTCACAGAAAAGAAATAAGGATATATCAGTGCCACAAATGGGAAGAGGTGGGATCTGAAGAAGGAAATGAGCAACAGTGATGCAAGCTGAAGAGAGAGTAAGAAGTTCGTATCTTTGGCAAGCATTAGAAGTTGACCAGAACCCAGTTTGCTTTAACATATAGAAAAAGGATCTGATAGAAAAGGATCTGATTAATACCTCGTCAGCTGTATCATTGGCGAATATTTTCTTCCATTCAGTAGGTTGTCTTTTTGTTTTGTTGATGATTTCCTTTACTAAGCATTATGATCTCAGCATTGTGGCAAACACACAGAGCTGCGTTTTTAACTGTGCCCATGTTTGCAAAAAGTTCCTAAATACTGCCCACTAAAAACCCCTGACAAACAAAAGTCTCTTGGTTTCAAAAATATGAAAATAACTCAGGAAATGGTGAGAAAACAGAAATTCCAGATTCATTTTCCTTGGACTTTTAGGGGAAAGAGAGTGCCTTGAAAAACATTTTTTTAAAAAAAATTACAGTTGGCATTCAATATTATATTAGTTTTAGGTGTACCGCATAATAGTTAGACCTCTATACATCTTCCAAAGTGACCCCTTAGTAAGTCTAGTACCCACCTGGCACCATAAATAGTTATTACAATATTATTGACTATATTCCTTATGCTGTGCTTTAGATCCCAGTGACTTTCTGTAACTGGCAATATGTCCATCCTAATCCCTTTCCCTTTTTTACCTAACCCCCACCCATCTGGCAACCATCCGGTGTCCTCTGTATCTATACGTTTCTGTTTTGCTTGTTCATTTATTTTGTTTTCAAAGTCCAGATAGAACTGAAAGCATGTGGTATTTCTCTCTGACTTATTTCATTTAGAATACCCTACAAGTCCATCTATGTTGTCACAAATGATAAGATTTTACTCTTTTCTTATGGCTCAGTAATATTCCATTATAGATATCACATCTTCTTTTTCCAATTATCTATTGATGGATGCTTAGGTTGCTTCCATATTGGCCACTGTAAATAGCACTGTAATGAACAGATGGGTGCATAAATCTTTTTTGAATCAGTGTTTTGGATTTTTTTTTTGGTAGCTACCCCAGAGTGGAATTTCTGAGTCATATGGTATCTCTATTTTTAATTTTTTGAGAACCCTCCATAATATTTCCACAGTGGCCATACCAATTTGCAATCCCACCAGCAGTACATCTGGGTTCCCTTTTCTTCACATGCTCCTCAACATTGTTTGGTTGATTTATTGGTGCTGGCCATTCTGACAGGTGCATGGTAATGACTAGTCTTGATTTTAATCTGAATTTCTCTGATGTTTAGTACCACTGAGCATTTTTTATATATCTATTGGCCACCTTTATGTCTTCTTTGGAGAAATATCCATTAATTTCCCCTGCACATCTTTTAATTCAAATTTTTTATGTTACTTTGTGTGACTTCCGTATTATTTTTTTGAAAATTATCCCCTCATCAGATGTATCACTGGCGAATATTTTCTTCCATTCATTAGGTTGTCATTTTGTTTTGTTGATAATATCCTTTACTGTGCAAAAATTCTTCAGTTTGCATTAGTCCCATTTGTTTATTTTTCTTTTGTGTCCCCTGCTGGAAGAGACCTATCTATCGACAGATAGATAGATAGATAGATAGATAGATAGATAGATAGATAGATAGATAGATAGATAGATAGATAGATATTACTAAGAGCAATGCCGGAGAGTTTACTGCTTATGCTTTCTCCATTTGCCTTTAAATCTGAACACTCCCAACATTCTCTAAACAAAACTTTAATTCTTGAATGTTTTAATTATGAGAAATTCTGGTGTGAAGAAAAATATGTTTGGCAGAAATAGTAGGCTAAACATTAACTTAATAGCACTTTAATGTTACTGAGCATAGAATTTAGCAAAGTTATAGTAAAAAAGTTAAATTCATTCAAATAAGTATAAAATAAAATAGATATTCAACAAAAGTTTAAGACAGCTGACACTAAGACTATAATTTGAGAAACTGAGAAACTGAGACAATCTCGATGACCTTGGGCTTCCATTCTAACTCAAACTGATGGAATGGCCAGAATATCTCTTTGACTACAGTTCTGGTCCCCAGACCAGATTTGCAGAGACAATGTGATATACCCACCTACTTACTGGTAAAGATCTGGAATATAGAGGTAATAGCACTATTTTTTTTTTTTTTTTTGCCCACATGATGATGATGACAAATGTTCCCTGTTTTTTAGTATTGTATTTGTTGCATATATAAAAATTCACTAGCTACTATTAGCATTCGGGATGGCCTCTGTGTGGCCTTGAAATTTAAGGACATAAATTTAAAAGCCTAGAACAGTGATGGGCAATCTTTTGAGCTTGGTGTGCCAAAAATCGCCAAAAAAAAAAAACCAAAAAAAACCCCAAGCATAACTCGGGTGGTGTGTCACTTTGAAAAAAACGGCCTAATTGGAATTCCAGAACTAGACGCTCTGTGCCAGAGTTCTGTTGTTTTGGCCTACAGACCTCCGGCACAGAGTGTCTACACTACTGTAAATGTTTTATCCTCAGCTACTGCACCTGGCCATGCAGGAGCCGAGGATAAAATGTCCTTCTTGGCTGTGGCCCCATACTTCTCTGATATGTGGCCACGTGCCATCAAAAATGGCTACGCGTGTCCGTGCTGACACATGTGTCATAGGTTCACCATCACGGGCCTAGAAATATGTCATCCATGTGCATTACACTGGGAAATTTTTATCAATTATTGCTGGTGATTTTAAACAATATACAAACTCCATTTTTACAGCTTAAAAATAGGATATATTCCGTTTTGCAGGGATCCAGTCGATGTAGAAATGCCTCAAGAACAGCTGTTCCAACATAATTTTGGCTCACTGGGTTTCTGTCAAAACTCAGAACTCCAAATTCGGCTCTGAAGATAGGAGGCGAGGGAAAGCTTCACGGGTAAAAATGATTTTAAAGCTCAAAATAGCTCACATTGACTTTGGCACAGGAAGGCTTTTTATTTTTTTAATTTTTTATTCCTTAATCAAACCTATTCAGGGTGATTTATAAATTAAATAGAGTTTGCAACTTTTATTAATAGTCTTGTCATTATCAAGGTTAATTTTTCATTATTCTTTTATTGTGAAGGAGATGGAGGGCTCCCATTATAGGTACATAGAGGCAGTACACAAAGTACCGTATTTTTCTATGTGTAAGATGCACCACTTTTTGAAAAATTTGGTGTCTATCAACTGGGCACGTCTCATACAGGGGTTGTAGATGTTTTTACTTGCATTTCCAGCTTTTTCCTAGGAATAAATTTTATGATGAATAAAACTTGAGTTCAGTTACTTTATGTAATACATTTTTTTTTTTTTTGCCAAATTTCGAGCCCCCATATTAAGGTGTGTCTTATGCATGGTAATTAAATATTTGGCTTTAAACCCAGACTACCTGGGTTGAATTCCTGTCCTGTTACTATGGGTAGTATGATGTTGGGCAGGTTACTCAGCCCCTGTGCATCTTGGAGCAAAATGAGACTGGTGATAATGCCACTTCCCAGAGTTCTTATAAGGGTTAAAAATAGTACCTGACATATAATACTCAGTATCATTAAAAGGCCCTTTTAATTTAATTACTAAGAAGTCCCTTTGCTTGGTATACTCAGCTAGCTCATAATTTTATTTCTTTGATGTGTGTGTGTGTGTGTGTGTGTGTGTGTGTGTGTGAGTGTGTTGATAGGTAACATTCCTTTTTTTAGAACTACTCAGATTATCAAGACAGGTTTTAGCAATCTTGGTGACATTTCAGTCTTAAGTGGATTGGAGTCCACAAACCTGCTTTGGAGAGCTCTCCAGCTTCTATATCAAGAGATAAATACACCCCTTGGAGAGAGTGAGAAGAGCCAGCTTGCTGCTGTAGAGAGTTTGGCAAAAGTTCTTCAAATAGTTGTAAAGTCTTTGCGTATGGAGTCAAGATGTTCTTATGATGGGCTTTAATCTTCCATCAGGATTATATTTATTTTCAAAGACATTTTCACTTCCTGAAAGATTACTCATTTCACTTTGGTCATAGAGCCAGAGACATTGTGACAGCTCCTAATTCTTGTAAATGCCCTGGATAAGAAATTCCTTTCAGATAACATCGCTGACCTGGAGTGAGTACTAAATGATTTGTTAACACGATAAAACTAGTCAACCACAGGAGACAGGGTAGCCCTCTGGGGGTTGTGATTTCTCACAGTACTTTCACATTATGACAGTATCAATCACCCAGAGAATAGATTTGATTATTTTAAAACTTTATAAAGATAGGGAATTTATAGAGTATTTGAGAGATGAAAACTTGTATACTTTGGCCAACACAAGGTCAGATTTCTTTTTTGGAGGTGGTACTGTTTGGACAAATGCTCTTATATCTTTGTTTCTAGTTCTTTTCTATTGGTGTTGAGGATATATTTACATGAAAATTCTGACTGCAATCATCTTCAAGAAAAAAAAATACTTTCATACAGCTATTTCAAAAATGGAGGTATTAGTTGGCATTAATTACCTTATTTATTTTATTTTTACAAATCCAGTGTTTTCTGCTATAGCTCTGTTGTTTTATTTCAAGAAGGCTTAATACAATGTCCATGGATGAGTTTCTCAATCAGAGCCCTCATGACACATAATTAAATACCGAAGCTCCGACTTTTAGGAAGGGCTTTGTGTTGAAATAGAGGTAGGACAAGTGACTTAACCAGGCTTTGTACAAAGGAAAGTAAAGATGAGTGACAAAGTAGAGGTCATGTACTACTATGGCTAATGAAACTGCTCTTGTTTTAAATTACAACAGTATGCCTTGAAATAAGGTTGAAAAGTTGTTATACTTGTTTGTTATTGATTCTATTGTAAGCCCTGCAGCAATTATTCACAGAGTTGAGCTTTCATAAGAAAAATTCCTGATGCCCATTAGAATGGCAGATTTCTTTGTCCTACCTAAGAACTACTAAATGCGGAATCTGAATCTTATGCACAATGAAGGTCGAGATAAACTGGTGTAAAGTACCCCTCCAGTGTCCCCTATTTTTTCTTGCCAACAAAAATGTCTGTATTAATTCTTACCTACAGTTCTCACTTTTCATTTCTGCCTTCCCTCCTCTCCTCAAGCTTTTGACAGATACAATTGTATTTACTTAAAGTGCAACAACATGATGGTTTGATATACAGTGTGTCTGTAAAGTCATGGTGCACTTTTGACCAGTCATAGGAAAGCAACAAAGGATGATAGAAATGTGAAATCAGCACCGAATAAAAGGAAAACTCTCCCAGATTCATACCTATTCAGTGTAGTTCGATGTGGGCTTCATTTGTTGCCCTACACACATCCAAATGACAGTGAGGTTGTTGCCACACATGGGTAAGGACATCTGGTGTAACAGAGTGAGTAACGTCTGTGATTCTCTGTTTTAAGTGATTAATGTAGTTGATACATTCAATGTGCACATGTTGCTTCACATAACCCCAAAAGTAAAAGTCTAAGGGCGTCAGATCCGGGGATCGTGGTGGCCGTGGTTTGACAGAACCCCTACCTATCCACAGCCGGGGGAATGTTCTATCCATAAACTCACGAACAATGGTGGCGTAGTGTGGAGGAGTGTCGTCCTGTTGAAAGATGACACCTTCTGGAAATTGTGGCACTGCATACAATTCCAACATGTCAAGATGGGTGTTTGCCGTCACAGACTGCTCCGCAAAAAGAAATGGGCCTATCACCTTATCATGCATCAGTCCACACCACACGTTCACTTTAGGGGTGTTACATTCGTACTCAACGTAGGCATGAGGATGTTCAGCAGCCCATATTCAGACATTATGGCGATGAACATGTCCACAGATATGGAAGGTCGCCTCATCGCTAAACACAATCTTCTGCAAAAATCTTGCATCATTGTCAATCTCATGAAGCATATCTGTAGCAAACGCGCATCGTGTGGGTCTATCCACCAGTTTGATAGCGTGCAACAGCCGCAATTTGTACCCCGTAAAACAGAGACGTTTCTTTAACACCTTATGAACTGTAGTCTTGCTTAGGTGTAATTGTCGAGCACACGCACGCACACACAGATTTTTTAGGGCTCCTTAGGTAGCTATCCCTTATAGCCTCTACAGACTCGTCACTGACTGATGGCCTACCAGATTGGGGCTTCTCCACCAGACTACCGGTTTCCTTCAACTGCTTATCCCACTGAGTAATGTTATTCCTATGTGGTGGTGCTGCATTATAAACGCGCCAATATTCACGTCGCACTTTGGTCACAGATTCTAATTTAGCAAGCCACAGAACACACTGAACTTTCCTCTGTACTGTCCAATTCTCGACTGGCATGGCCGTGGGCTGCTCCGCTGTATACACGGTGTTACATTATCATCTGTGCTTGCGCACATGCTGCCACATCACCCTACAGAAACTGGGAGGGTTTTCCTTTAATTTGGTGCAGTTTTCACATTTCTATCGTCTTTTGTTGCTTTCCTGTGACCAGTCAAAAGTGCACCATGACTTTACGGACACACTGTATGTATACATTGTAAAATAATTCTTACAGTCAGGTTACTTAGCACATTTATTACCTCATGTAGTTACTTTGTGTGTGAGTGATTAAGAATGCTTAAGATTTACACTCTTAGAAAATGTCAAGTCTCTAATACTTGACATTTTCTAATATTAACTATAGTCACTCTGCTGTACACTGGATCCCGAGATCTTATTCATGTCATAGCTAAAGGTCTGCAGCATCTCTCCAGCTTCCCCATTTCTCAGCTCCCCATAACCACAGTTTTATCCTCTTTTCTATGAGTTTGACTTTGTACCCACATGCAAGTGAGATGACACAGTACTTGTTTCTTTGTCTGGCCTATTTCACTTAGTATGATGTCTTCCAAGTTCATCCATGTTGTTGCAAATGACAAATTAATTCATGTTTATGAGTTTTGACTTTGTCCTGAAAGCAGATGGAAAGTTGACAAGAGGCTTTTTGTGAGATCCATCCATGTCAGAGATGGCACACATCTGCCATATAATAGTATCAAGTGGTGGAACTTTGTGTTCATCACATGAGTTCATCATTGAGGGAACAAGGCTCCAGCCAATCAACAAGGGATAATGAAGAGAAATAAAAAAAAACCTGGGATTATGTGTGTGCAGTGGGGGAAGTGAGAAAGAATGATGAAAAAAGCAAGAAATAAGAGAAAGAAAAATAAGTAGAAATGAGGTAAGCATCATGGCTTAGCACCCTGATTTTATACACTACCTCTGTGACTTTGGACAAATTACTAACTTTTATTAAGACTCCACATCCTCATCAGTAAAGTGAAATTAATAATAGCATCTATCTCACTAAGTTTTTATGAGGATTAATTAGCTTATATGTAGAATACTGTTTTATGCTTGTATTATCATTGTGATGAGCATCTATTAAAATGAGGTGATTAAATAACTTGTGGGTCTGACCAGGCGGTGGCGCGGTGGATAGAGTGTTGGACTGGGATGCGAAGGACCCAGGTTCGAGGTCCAGAGGTCGCCAGCTTGAGCACGGGCCCATCTGGCTTAAGCAAAAGCTCTCCAGCTTGGACCCAAGGTCGCTGGCTCAAGCGAGGGGTTGCTCAGTCTGCTGAAGGCCCACAGTCAAGGCACATATGAGAAAGCAATCAATGAACAACTAAGGTGTTGCCAAGAAAAACTGATGATTGATGCTTCTCATCTCTTTCCTCTCCTCTCTGTCTGTCTCTATCTATCCCTCTCTCTGACTCTCTCTCTGTCCCTGTAAAAATAAATAAATAAATAAATAACTTGTGGTATAACTAGAGTTTCATGTGTCTGTAAGGCAAAGTTAAGTACAAAAGAAACTATGGAAGATAATGGACAGTGTCTCTCTATTTGTATGAAAAGTTAATATGTTTTTGCATATTTGTGTGTGTGTGTTTCTGTGTGTTTACGTGTGTGTATATCGATTCTTTCTGAAAGAATAACCAAGAAATTGGTTATATTGGTTTTTTATAAAAATTATCTGGGACCTTAGATCATAAGCAAGCAGAATCACCTTTAACTGCATTCCTCTTTGTTTCACTTGAAATTTTCATTGTTTGCACATATTACTTTTTAAATTTGAAACAACATTAAATAAAATGAAAGGAAAAAGGAAAGGGAGAATAGCTCCTGTCCTATAGATTGAGAAGATTAAACAGGATTTATTTTTTATTTTTTATTTTTTACAGGAACAGAAAGAGAGAAAGAGGGATAGATAGGGACAGACAGACAGGAACAGAGAGAGGTGAGAAGCATCAATCATCAGTTTTTCGTTGCTACACCTTAGTTGTTCATTGATTGCTTTTTCGTATGTGCCTTGACCACGGGCCTTCAGCAGACCGAGCAACCCCTTGCCTGAGCCAGCGCAGCGACCTTGGGTCCAAGCTGGCGAGCTTTTGTTCAAACCAGATGGGCCCGTGCTCAAGCTGGTGACCTCAGGGTCTCGAACCTGGGTCCTCCGCATCCCAGTCTGACGCTCTATTCACTGCACCACCGCCCAATCAGGATAAATAAGGTTTTATATAAATAAAAGTTAATATGTGATTGGCAATTGAAAGGACCTCCAAAACATTGACAGTGATTATTACTAATATTAATAATGGAAGTTTCCTTTGGCTTTCAGTGTAATTATGGAATGGATGGGAAATGAATAATTATGGAAGGATGGGGCATGGGGTCATGAATGATGCTGTCTGTCTTAGCTGAGTCCTTTTTAGGGAAAAATTAACCATATTTTGTGTGGTGTGCTAGCGTGCATGGTGAATGTTATCTTATCCCCATGGCTTCCCAATCTTCCAATGCATTGGTTTTTAACCTCTTTCATCTCATAGCACCCATAACAAATTACCAAAATTCTGAGCCCCGGACTGTCAGCTCAGCAGTAGGGCGTCGGACAGGTGTGTGGAAGTCCCGAGTTTGATTCCTGGTCAGGGCACTCAGGAGAAGCAACCATCTGTTTTTCCACCTCTCCCCCTCCTCTCTCTCTCTTTCTTTATCTCCTCCTTTATGGCCATGGTTCGAATGGTTTGAGCAAGATGGCCCCAGGCACTGAGAATGGCTCAATGACCTCACCCAAGGTGCTAAAATAGCTCAGTTGCCGAGCAACAGAGTAGCAGCCACAGATGGGTGGAGCATCGGCCCCAGACCAGGGTTGTCGGGTGGATCCCTGTCCAGGTGCATGCAGGAGTCCGTCTCTCTGTCTCCCTACCTCTCACTTAAAAAAATAAAAATTCTGCGGCACACTAAAAAATATATATTTTTGCCAGTCTAACAAAAAAATAAGTATAATTTTGATCCATTCACTCTGTATAGCTATTGTTTTGTTGGTTGTTGTCATTTTATAAAATTTGACAAGCTAAGGGAAAACAGGTCAGTACCCCTGACTAAATAGTCAGGTATTGCATGTTTTAAAAATTCTTGTGGCACACCTGTTAAAAATCACTATTCTAACATATTATACAGTTCTACCAGAGCATCTATTTTCATCTTATTAGGCAAGAAAGAGTTTAGAGGATGAATCTCCATGTACTCCTGAGATTCTCCACTAATGGGAGGTTTCCTGGTCTCCAGCTTTATAGAATGTCTCCTGTGGAGAGCTTTGATCCCATTCTACACGTGGGTAAAAGTTTTCTGTTTAAAGGAGAAATCCCAAAAGATGAATGTGTGCTTTGGAGCTAACAACTTATGGGTTAGTTTTGGTTCTCACAATTAAAATGTCGGGGGAAAATAGGCAGCTTCCTTTCAGCCTTGGGTTGTTGCCTTTAAGCAAACATCAAACAAAAACTGGATTATTATGGATTGTTTGAAAGTGTTTAAATTATACACTATAAGGATACATTATGCACTAGAAGGATAAGTTCATTTTTTTTCTTATGTTAAATTAGAGCAGAAAAAAACAGTCTAGAAGGGGCAGTCCTTTGCTAGGTGGCCAACTTAAGCCTTTCTTCTTATCCTGAGCCTTCACACACAGCTTTATTTATGGATTTATTCAAAGAACCACCACAAGTCAACCTAGGTCCCATTTATTTTCAGTTGGCTTGTGCTGGGAAACTTGTTTCATTTCCTGCTGCTGCACCTAGCCTGCCTTTAATTGGTGATTTGTGGAAAAGCAACTGGACTAGAGCTCATTAGTGTCTGAGCTGGTGACTCTGAGGCCATGATGGAGAGGAGCTGAGAAAGTTACTCTCCACTGAAAACTTTCTCTCAAAGTATAATCTGACATCATGCCAATCAAAACAAACAAACACTGAGGAAGATACTTGGTTTCTCATATTTCTGTGCTGTGTCCAATCAAATGTTCGACTACAGTAAGTATGGCTGTGGCCATGACCTTGGGGGGAACCTCTCTCCATCTTGCCTGGACTCCATACTCTGAGAGCACAAGGGTCTGTGGAAGAGTCGTGATTCTAAGTGTATTTCCTGTTGCCTTCGATTCATTCATCATTCTACAGTTTTTAGTTGCTTTATTATATTTTCTGGTCTGTATCTTGCATGGCACTAGGAACCCCGTTTAGTGTAAAAACATCGATCATTTGTTGTTGGTAAAACACTCGACGTTAGTTACCTTGGAACTAGAGGAAAGAATAATGGGTTTGGCCGCTCCCTTCAATTGCTTTTGAAAATAGATCCTGTGGCAAGATGACTATTAGGTTTTATTTTCTCAAGGTCCTACAACTCAGGGATTCTGAACTGCTTCCCAGATAAGTCCATGTCCTTAACTGTCAACTTGAAAATAAAACTCTAGTTCCTCACATTGCAGCAGCTTCAGGCTTGCTTAGTTCACTGCTCCTTTCTGAATTAGATTATCATGCACTTATGCACATACGCAAGTTTGTTTTCAAGCAACATTTATGGACTATTTATCACGGTCCAGGTGCTGGCGAGAAGCTAGAGGTAAAAATATAAATGACAATGCAAAATGTGATAGGAAGGAGCTTTGGTTTAAAAAACAGAGTAAATAAATGATTTTACCACAGTGTCTCTGTAGTAAATACAGGGTATCTAGGAACACAGAGGAAGGACAGTTAATTTAGACTGGGGTCCGGTGAGGGATAAGGGAAAATTTCCGGGGAAAATTGACATCCAAATTAAGTCTTGAAAGGTAAGTAGATGTTGGCTAGGAAGAGCTATTCAGATTTTCCTTGAGGCTTAGAATGACCTCTTTTTTCTACTTAAGGGAAACTAGTGAGATTAAAAAGCCATTGAAAATACTTGTGAAAGAGAAAAGTCTGTGCAAAGAAAACATGGAGCCTTGAGTGTTTGACTGAGGAGGGTCTGTATGGAGACTCTGGATCGAAAGGGAAGATGAAGGCAGCCTCTCCGCATTTTATCTTCTTCTTGGGCATAAGGATCAACTTCCAGTGGACTAAATCATCACTCGCCATGCTTTTTTAAAAATAATGACTTCTTGATCCTCTTTTCCATGGATTCTAAGTAGGTCTAGAGGAAGGCCCAGGGATATAAATTTGTAAGAAGCCACCCAGGTAGGCACAGAGTTTGCCTCACCTTAGATTTATTCCCATCACCGTACCTAGCTTCTCTGCTAAATGTCTACTAGAATATCGACAGGAGACTGATGATTCCATAAAGAATTCTTTTTGGTACATAAGCGACAACAGATAGAAAAGACATAAGAGAGTCATGCCATTTAGTTAATCTTATGCAGCACAAGGTTCTGTGGCTATGGTAAGCACATTTAGACTGTGGACTCAACAGCTTTCCAGGACCATTCTTGAATTTCTTTTCTTCCCAGTACATTTCTCTGCAATAGAGCTCACAGCTCAGTTCCTGTACCAGCAGTCTGTCACTTCAGTTCTTCATTATACCTGTGACTCATAGGAGCATAAACATTTACTTTCAACTCTACTACCTACCTGGAGTCCTTCAGTTCTGTTTAGGTGTTCTACTTAAAGGAACACCTTCATCTTAGTTGATTGTAGGTGATGTATTAATATCTCAGATCAGCAGCTGACGCTATTCATTCTACACATTGAAGGGCCTTTGCTGATTCCTTCCTAATGATACTGCCACAGGTTAGAGATGCCTTCACATTGATATAATAATGCCTGGGACAAAGCACTTGCACATATATCATCCCAGGCATATGCATGGTGCTCAATTGAAATTTTCTGGAAAACGGATAAAGATAGACAGTAATAGTGAGTCATTTAGAAACACCTGTGTCTCAGGATACTGATATCAAGGAAGACAAACATAATATCTTACTCCAGATATTCCAACTGACATCAGGGAAAGGGATTATATTAAGACTCTAATTCAAGAACTCATTGAGATAACAAGGAATCTTCATGCCCATGTATCTTAAGTTGTTCACTTACTTCTTGTGACCTCTTTAGAGATGGTTGGTGAATTAGGAATTATTGGACAATGGTTATTAGGCTTCTCTGTCTGAGAAATCAGAACTGTCAAGAATAAAATATGATACAGGTGGTTTAAAGATGCATTACTTAGGCAGATACTTTAGGCGAACTCTTCTATGATGATTAGGGATAGAAAAGAATAACTTGTCCACTAAGAATTTACAAGTGCACCAGATTCACATAATATAACAATAACTACACTTGGTTTTTGTGAAAAGGAAACAATATTTCCATTGCTACATATAATCTAGTTGATCTTTATGTCTCAGGCCCTACCTGGGGCTCTTTTCTTCAGAATGAATGGAGCTGGAGAAGTAATTGAGTGATGTCAGGAGATCTGAGTTAGAAATGCACTTACGTAGTTATTTCATAATCCACTTAAAGTCTGGATTAGGCTGTCAAGTCCCCAGCTGCTCAACCAAACTCAGAAACCAGGGCAGGAAGACGTGTCATTTTGTTTCAGGTTTAAAACCTTCGGGACAGCACCTCCACTTACTTTTCAGAACTCAGGCCTCTGATACGCACAACGCAACAGGGGCCAGGTGCTGCCTCATCCCGTTTACTTCTTTTGCTGTCTCCTCTCCAAGGGTGTATTGTAATGAGTTGGGTGGGCTCGTTCTCCTGGGAAGGCTGCTCAATTAGGAAAACATGATAGCCTTTGGAAAAAAAGATGAAGTGTGGATGAGCCAACCTGGGAATTCACATTGAAAAATCTCTTCTATACCAGCTCACAGCATTGCTAACAACCACAGTCATGATAGCTGTTCCAAAAAACTGTTAAGTCTCAGAGTGGGCGTGGAGAGTCAAACAGGAGAATAAACTTCCTTTGTTTGATTGACGTTTTGGAGGCGATTGCCTTTCAGCCTAATCATTGCCGAAGGCGTATAAAAACAATCACTGAAAAGTCGTAAGCGAAGTCCAAGACTATATGAATTCTGTTAAAAATTAAGTGAAGTAAAGGAAAATGCAAACCTAATTCAGAGTACTTAGCTAGTGAAAAATTATTCTTTCTACCTCCATGAAAACATGCAAAACATATTTAAAATTTAAATGTAAAAGTGGATTCAGAATCTATTGTACAAGCTTCCAGTTATAAGGTAAATAAGTACTAGGAATACAATGTACATGCAACTTGACTATAATAGCTGCTGTATGATATACAGGGAAGTTGTTATAGTATAGCCTAGGAAGTCTCATCTCAAAGACAATTTTTCTGAGATGATGGATGTTAGCTAAACCTACTGTGGCAGTCATTTTACAATATATGGACTTAAACTTATACAGTAATAGACGGCAATTATTACTCAATAAAACTGGAAAACTCCATTGCACATATTTTTATCAGTCTAAAATATTAATGTAGTCTCAAAAATAATTTAACAT
Organism: Rhynchonycteris naso; assembly: GCA_037038555.1. Lineage (NCBI taxonomy): Eukaryota > Metazoa > Chordata > Mammalia > Chiroptera > Emballonuridae > Rhynchonycteris > Rhynchonycteris naso. Next base: position 243,558,014 of record CM072999.1, on the reverse strand, counting down.
TATTTACTGTGGAAATTTTTGTGTAGACACTGAGAATGTATTAGGTTTATAAGGGTCAATAAGATAGGTAAAATTTCTGGCCTCTTAAAACTTACATTTTGCTGTCCTCAGGTGTCTTTACGACTCCTTCTCTAGTTACTCCCTAGTTAATATTATCAGCCTCATGGCTTTAGAATCAAATGTAACTGTAGACTACCAAATTATCTTTAATCTGGACCTGCCCCTTGAACTTCACATTCATATATCTAACTTCCTGATTGACATCTTTACTAGGAGGATTATTTTATCCCTCGAACTTACTATCTAAAATAGAACTCTTGCTTTTCTCTCAATACCCATGTCTCTGCCCATCAAAGGCTTCTAAATATTATCTCTACTGTTAGGCTACCCTAAGCCACTGTTTTTTCTTATCTGAAATATTGTAATTCATCTCATCTTCCAATGTTGTTCCTTACATTCTATTTTTCGTAGAGCAGTGACAAGAGACATTATAAAATTTTTAGATACTGATACTCTCCTGCTCAAACCCATTTGTTGATTTCCCATCTCATTCTAGGTAAAAACCAACAATGTAATAATGATCCCTTACATGGTATCTTTTCTCCTGACCCCCGGCAAATCTATACCACTTGCTAGTCCTTTGTTCATCTCCTCTTACTCCAAGCACATTCTCTCCCCCTGATGCTGCACTTGGTCTTGCGAGTATGTTTGGTAGGCTCTTCCCCGCAAGAAACTGCATAACCCACTGTTCATTTTCTGTAACTCTACTTAAATTCAACTTTACTAGACTGGCCTTCCAAACCATCTAGAACAGTGGTTCTTAACCTTTTTTGAGGTACCGAACCCACCAGTTTCATATGCGCATTCACTGAACCCTTCTTTAGTGATAAATAAAATATGATATTTTTTCCAAATTCAAGACATAGGTATATGTTTTTTTACTGGTGCACAAAATGAGCCGTGCATGAACATCACCTTGCTCAAAGAACAAAACCAACAAAGTGCATGAACTCACAACAAATTACGGTATTACTTTATTCTGGCCTCCGCGGCAGAGGCTTCTCCAAACCCGAGACCTACTCATCGAACCCCTAGGGTTCAATAGAACCCAGGTTAAGAACCACTGATCTAGAATAACACACTCATCCTTCTTACTCTGCCTTACATCTTTCTTTTTGGTATTTCACATTCTTTTAATCATCTGTAATTATAGTTGCTCATGATCCAGGGATTCTGTTGTGAATTCTCTTACTTGCTAACATTTATTTGTAACCCTCTTCTGGCCATTCAGAAACATACTCAAAGTAGTGAAAATTTTGAGCACCTCACTGAGGTCACACAAGGCAACACTCTGCCTTATTTTCAGCTTTCAGACTGCAAACATGTCCTTTTTTAGCACTGCATTTTTCTCATCTTAATGTATTTTGTTGGTGATTCCATGGTTTAAACCAGTGGCCTCATATTCCTCAATGGTTTTGGTATTCCTAAGTGCAAGAGGTGATGCACCATACTGAGAAAAGACATGTGTTAGATAAGCTTCATTCAGGCATGAGTTAAAGGGTTGGCCATGAGTCATTATTCATAAATCAATAATATCTGTTGAATAAAGTGTATTTAAACACACACACAATGTGAGGTTATGTATTAATTGATGAAAAGGTGACTGTAGGTTTGATTGTACCTAATATCTATTTCCCTTAGGAGCAATGAATGGTTCGGTATTCATGAATTCAGTGTTTGTGATGACTTTATAGAATATAACTCTTACAAATAACGGGAACTGATTGCATTTTGTTTTTTCTATTTCTTTATCACCCCCATTAACACATAAGCCCATGACAGCAAGGACTTAGTATTTATGCCTTTATATCCAATGCTTAGAACAGTGCCTGACATTTAATAAGTGCTCAATAAATATTTAATGATGTAATAAGCAGAGGAAAGAAAGATAATTCTTTTGTGAGAGAAATGCAATATACTAGTATTTGAGAAATGCAATAAACTAGTAATAGAACCAAGAAAAGGTACAGGCTGTGATCATTTCTGAAGGTAATAAGCAGGGTGATGAGATTGAGAGTAATTGTTAGGCAGGGCTGGTGTCATTTGGTCTGAGACCTAAAAGGAGAAAGACAGCCAGCCATGAGAAGCAGCGAGAATGCAGTATTCTAGGCAGAGAGTAAGTGAAAGCACACAGTGAAAGGGATGGCAGCCGGGACTGGACAAAGTGAGGACAATGTGAGCAATGGGGAGGACGATGAAGATGAGTCAGAAGAGGCAGGAGGGTGCTAGAGCAGGAAAGCATTTATATTTTAGATATTCTAAGAGAACCTGGAATCCATTGAAATATCTGAAGCATGTGAATGCATAAATCTACTATAAACTCCAAAGGAAAAGAAAAATTAAGAGGAGACTGGTTAGTCAACTAATTGGCCCAATTTTTAGTTGCCATATATTCTGCAATTGCCAAATAGCTAGTCAGACATAGTGCCTTATCTGGTTCAAGTATGTGGACAGGCTGCCACGGGACTGAGAGTTTGATTGCTTACAGATGGACTTGAAGAATCTATATGGGAATTTGATTTGGAGGAAAAGATAAGGAACTAAACTGGGGATAAAGGGACCATCTGTCAAATGAACCCTGATGATTTGGTAATGAGGAAGTGATACATGTTGTAACCAGACTTAGTACACTTTATTAGGGATGATATATAGTACTCAGCACTTAGAATATACTGAGAAATGGATAATGATTATAATAATAAATTCTCATAATAAATTTTATAGCCAAGTAGTTTTCAAGTGCATATGTAAGATATAAAAAACTTTGCCTCCATAATATATTTCTCTAGCCATAATTTAAAAAATGCTGTATGTAGGAATAAATAAGTGTGAATGTTTGGTTAACTTGTTCTTTTCACTTTTGCTGTAATCTCAATGCAGAGAGAACATCCGAGATTGCACAGCTCATTTTCTTGCTGGTAGGAAGGTTGCTGGGATTAGAACTGTCCAATAAGTTTAACTTCAATGAAGAACTCTGATTTCTAGTGGCCTCCCATGTCACTGTGTTGAACAGGATGTTGATACTGAATCTGACTCAAAGAATACGTGACCATTTCTAATGTCCACTCTAGCATTAGAGAGGTAACTAAGAAATGTGCTAACATTTGGCCATGCCTAAAATCAACTGACCTGCGAAAATCATCTCTGCTACAGCAACATAATGTACTAAAACCAGCATAGGATTACTATCAGACAAAACTGGCTTCAAATCCCCATTACATTATTTCTAACTGCATGTGCTTTAAAAGTATATCAAAGTCACTGTTTATCTACAGTGTGTCCATAAAGTCATGGGGCACTTTTGACCTGTGACCGGTCAAAAATGCAGCATGACTTTACGGACACACTGTATAAACAAGAGGGTAACTAGATCTATCTTCCATGAAGATCTATTAAGATAATGGATGGAAGTGCTTAGCATATGGTTGGAATTTGCTAAGTTTTAGTCTTTAAATTCCTATTTCCTACCATCCCTGGGAAGACCTTCACTTCAAGGGCTCAGTGGCCAGTACAGCCTGATTCTTTCTTCATGTACCATTCATAGATATTGAGGCTTACAACTGTGATCCCCTTCCTCCATGAATGAATATTTCAGCTCTCCCAAGCTCTCCTTATCCAGCTTATGTGATGTCCATTTATTGCTGCTCCCCACACCTCTCCTTAGTGTTGAAATCAGGAGATGTTTGTCTTCAAGGACCGCCATCCACTTTGTGTCAATTCTGGTCTCCTTCATATACCTTCAAGAGCTCTTCTATTAAAGGACTCTCATTTTTTATCAAAAATACAAGAATATAATACATACAACATATCAGAAACTTAATTTATTTTCTCTCCCAGAAGCATCTGTACTTTAAAATGGGTTTGAGGCCTGACCTGTGGTGGCACAGTGGATAAAGTGTCGACCTGGGAACACTGAGGTTGCTAGTTCAAAACCCTGCACTGGTCTGGTCAAGGCATATATGGGAGTTGATGCTTCCAGCTCCTCCCCCCTTTCTCTCTCTCTCTCTCTCTCTCTCTCTCTCTCTCTGTGTGTGTGTGTGTGTCTCCTCTCTAAAATGAATAAAATAAAATAAAAAATAGATAAAATGGGTTTGATTTGAGGCCCTGGACAGTTGGCTTAGTGGTCGAGCATAGGCCTGGCGTGTGACAGTCCCTGGTTTGATTCCCAGCCAGGGCACACAGGAGAAGCACCCATCTGCTTCTCTACGGTTCTCCATCTCCTTTCTCTCTATATCCCTCTTTCCCTCCCATACCCAAAGGCTCCATTGGAGCAAAGTAGGCCTGGGCCCTGAGAATGGCTCCGGCCTCTGCCTCAGGCACTAGAATGGCTCCAGTTGCAATGGAGCAATGGCCCAGATGAGTGAAGCATTACCCCCTTGTGGGCTTGTCAGGTGGGTCCCAGCAGGTCATATAGTCTCTCTCTGCCTCTCTGCTTCTCACTTCAGAAAAATACAAATAAATAAATAAATAAATAAATAAATAAATAAAATGGGTTTGCTCTGAGATAAAATATTTTTTTAAATATTGAATATAAAGCCTGACCTGTGGTGGCGCAGTGGATAAAGCGTCGACCTGGGAACACTGAGGTCGCCAGTTCAAAACCCTGCACTGGTCTGGTCAAGGCACATATGGGAGTTGATGCTTCCAGCTCCTTCCCCCTTTCTCTCTCTCTCTCTCTCACTCTGTGTCTCCTCTCTAAAATGAATAAAATAAAAAAAAATATTGAATATAAATATTTTAGGTGTTGGAAAAGGTATCGCATATACTATAAATCTGGAATAGATCTTGGCTGATTTTATAGTCCATCATTTATCATGTTTTAATTTATTATTTTCTGGGCACCAGGTATGGATTAAGTACTCTGTAGATTTTAAATAGCAGACTGTGCCCTATGTAATAACTCAGAAATGGAAAAGACACAGATTCTGTTCATTATCTAGCCAGTGGTTACCACAACATTAAAATAGTAAATATAATGCAAGTTCTAAGACCTAGAAAATTACCTTTGTGAAATGATCAGAGAAGTCTTTATGGGAGCAAGTGCATTTGAAATCTGCTTTGATTAATAGAAGGATCTAAGCAGATGGGGATTAAATTAGAAGGGAAAGAACTTTATATACAGTGTGTCCGTAAAGTCATGGTGCACTTTTGACCAGTCACAGGGTCAAAAGTGCACCATGACTTTACGGACACACTGTATATAGTAGTTAATGTACCAAATATGTTCAAGAAATGATAAATAGGCCATTGTGACTGGATTTAGGGTATGAGTATATATGGGAAAGGTTTGGGCTAGATTACAAAGAGTTTTGAATATTACGCAGTGGTGTTGATGACTGATTCAAAAATAATAAAGACCTATTAATTTTGAAACAGGTAGACTGATATAGAACAGTGCATTAAGAATAATAATCTGGCACTACATATGCATTGCACTGGAATTGGGAAAGAATAGACCAGGGACGTCTCTTAAGAAACTAGATTAGGCTAAGACAGAAGCAGCTAGGACCTGAGTTAAGATACTGAGGGTTGGAATGTAAAGGGTATAATAAATGTGAGTTATATTGTGGCGGGAGATGATATAAGAATTTGTGAGTTATATTTATTTGCAGAAATACTTCAGATCTATTTGCATGTGAAAGTAATTCCTGGGATGAATGTAAACAGACATTTTACTTAAATGAGAGACAGCCACATTAGAAAAGTTTTTCTGTTACTAAGTGGAAAAACAAACAAACCAACAAAACTTGTTGACACTTAAGATTTTCAATGTGGCTGAATCGCGCATAAAGAAAACATCTGCTTCCCATATCTGAAAGAGTACATTAAATTTATGTTACAGAGAAGGAGTGAAAAAAGCCATCAGTCACCCGTGTAAAATATGCACGTCAAGAGAGAGTGCACTGGGTGCCATTTTAGCATATCTTCTGTACACATTTTCAGGTCAAGTAAAGTGATTTATCAGCTCGTGCTAAATTGCCAATTTCCAGATAATGTACACCTCCAGCTCAGATCATTTCAAGGGACTTATCTCCTGCAGAACGCTACATAAAGTGGCATTGTTTTTCCTCTTTGACTTTGTTTGCATGGGAGACATTAAATACACAACACTATTGATTTTCTTGTTTCACAAATCCTTCCAAAGCTCGTAACAGGACCTCATCCAACCAAGGGCAACCGTTTTACATTTTTCAGAGATCCTCTACAGTTTCAGAGCATTTTACTCAGGCCGACTGTTTTCCCTTGCCCATTTTTTGCATGATCAGAACTTAAGTTTGGACAGAAGGCAGAAAGGAGGCCATGAGAGTTTCAGATATCTAAAATCTAATATATGAATATTTCTGCAAGATTTTGTAGTTCTTCTGATTTTATCATTTGAACCAATCCCAAATATTACCACTTGATTTTTATTTTTTAATCGAAATGATACAAACATGCTAATGTATGCAAAGTATATACGATAATAATAATTAATCTTGAACTCTATCCAGAAAAGTCAGTTTAATGAGTTAACTTTTTTGGTAATTTTCCAAAAAGTTAATGTGCATCTATGAATGTGTGTATGTTATCTTAAGTAAGTGTGATTTATTTCCACATTCAGCAGCTATAGAAGATATCCTGGGATGTGAATAGCATGGTTTCCATGCATCCACGAAGGAAAGGAATACGTTGGGGCACTCATAGTAGGGAGGAGATGCTCTGTAAACAGACCCCACTATGTGTATTATCAGCCCACATGTGTATCAGAATATTGTCGCTCTTTCTGTACCGTGCAAATATGGGAATTATATTTCATGCAAAGAAATTGTTTTATACAAAACCATTATTTTCACTCTTGGATATAAATGTAACATAATACTTTCAAAAATAGCTGTTGATTAAAAGCAGGTAAAGGTACACTTGGGCAAAATGAGTACACAAGGTCAGAATGATCTACCATCTAAGATGTTAATGGATTTTGTTGAAAAAGTTACTGAACCACTGATTATGGTTATTTCTGAAATTTACTGAGAACTGGGAAATGACAGAATTAAATGCCAGCATCGTATCAATTTTCCAGAGTAGAATAAACTGCTATCATGGTAATTATGGTTCAGTGAATGTAACTTAAATCCTTCAATAAAACAACGATTAAGAAGAAGAACCTGTAAAAACCTCTCAAAGGTAATACAATCATGAGCAATAAATAGAATTGGTTTTTAAAAAAATTATGACAGATGGAATTTAATAGCTTTTTTGATAGGATTGCCAAATTAATAGACTATGGAAAGGCAGTAATTATAATATGTTTTTATTTTATTATATGCTATAGTGTCTTCTGAAATTTACATCAATTTAAATATTCTGGAAAATGAGTAGTGCCTGGTGGGTTGAAATCTACTTAAGGTCTCAAATAGTAAAAAATCAACAGCAAAGTATCTAGTTTGGTAAAGAGGAGGCTAATGTGACCCATTTGGGTTTAAAGTGAAGCTGAATTTTAATAACCCATTTGAGATCTCAAAAAGATCATTTTGTTGCCAGAAACATTTATCAGTTTAGAGAAATGAAAACTTTGACACATTAATGCATGTCAATAAGACCAAAAAAAAAACCAATGATCACTTAGCCCCTTTTAAAAAGTTTAAATTTAAAGAAAAGTAGGAACGTAATATAATCTGGACGTAAGATGATCTGGTAGCTAAAAGTAAGGTAAAGAATTTGAACCTGGGCTTTAATTTAACTGTGAATGCTGTTTTGGGTTTAAGAGGCTTTCTGATATCTTCGGTTTGTATTTTACTTTTTAAAAGAGATATTTCCAAAGGTATTCCCTTGTTTTAGGGTATGTTTGATTGTTAAGAGAGGTTCCCAGGGAACATTTGATCCAATAGAGGAGAAAAAGGATTTTAAATATGAAAGAATATGAATTATATTGGTGTGAGTTAGGAGTCTGGATAGGAGAGAAAGGGAAACAGCATTATAGATCTGAGAATTGCAGCTGAGAAGGATTGTGTCAAAAGTGTTGCATAAAAGACAGTATACACCAAGATTTTTAAAAGACACTGTACAATGATAAGATAAATAAAATATTTTGAAAAGCAAAATTTTGTATATAGTATATGCTTAGCTATATAAACATATGAAGAAAGTAAAGGAAGTATCTTCAAATTATAACCATTATTATTATTATCTGTGACAATGATGATTTTATTTGCTTTTTTATGCTGATTTTAAAAAGTTTTCTGGGTAAGGGGGTGGAAGATTGAGCAAAAAAGGACCCAAAGAGAAGAAAAAACTCAGACACGGTCAACAACCCCACAACAATTGTTGGGGTTGGGGTATGGAGGAGGGTAAAGGGGGGGATAAATGGTGATAGACAAAGACTTGATTTGGGGGGATCAATACACAATATGGTGTGCAGAGAGGTATTGTAGAATTGAGTACCTGAAACTATATTGTTAACCAGTGTCACCCCTATAAATTCAATGGAATAAAAGGTAATTTACGTAAAGCCACAACGAAATTATAAAAGCAAAGTGATGGAGGAAATACATCACTTCCTAATTATTTTACTACCTTTTGTTATTAAAAATAAATAAATAACAGTTTTCTAAAATGAAAAGGCGATAATACAACATTAATTGACCTTCTGAAAAACTATTATTTTCGTTGCCAATGACGTTCTCTTGGGATAGGACATCAAGTTGGGGAAGTTAAGAGAAGCGATTTGTAAGTATTTATTTTGTGTTAAAAATTTGTTAGAAACATTATGTAGATTATTTCCTTTCATCCTAAAACTATCTTTTGAGATAGATGTCAGTTCTAATTGTCCCTTTGCAAAAATGATTTGGGTTTTGGATAACACATTGTTCAGAAGATGTCAGATGAATAAGTGGGAAACAGTTTAGAGATGAGGAGAAGGATTAAAGAGCTTCGGGTATTGCTTTATGATGAGACAGCTTTTACAGAATTCTATCAGGCAGGAATGTGGTTAAAGGAGATAAAGTAAGGATACATTGTGACATAATTATTTAAAGAGCAGGGTACAGGTAAAATTGGCAAAAGTTACTGAATTTTCACAGGAGAGTGGGGCATTAAAAAAATCCAACCAGGGAGGTATATATAAATCTACTGAGGAGCCTATAGTTTGAAAACAAATATTTGTTATTTTAATGTTTTATATTAATACTTGTCAGTAAAGCTATTTCTTTGTAATAGCAAGAGCTCCTGAACAAATCCTAAGAACAGCTGTGAAAATACAGAAGTCAGAGTAATACCAATGAAGACAGTGGAAGATAGCCTATGTTAATGGATGGATGCCCTAAATGTGAAACTTAGTAGAAGACAAACTGACATAGACCATTAGAGGGAATATATCAGACTGACTACACCTAAGCCTATTTTTCAGGATTAAGGTCACAACAAGAGTCAACCAAAATTATGTGTCACTGGTTGGGATGCAATAACACTAAACCACCTATAAAGTGTTCTTGCAAAAAAGAAAATCTAATCTAATCTGTTCATATTTCTAGATTTAATTTTCAGTTCCAAGAAATAGAGGGGTCAGAGGAAATTGGAGTACAAATAAGAAAACCCACAAATAACACAGAACAAATATCTAGTTTAACATATTCATTTCAAGGAAAGAAAAAGCAGGAAGAGGAACCCATTGACTCAGAGGCAATTAAGAGGCAATATGCCAATTACTGGTAAAAATGTAACAACTGGATCTCTTATTTATTGCCACTGGAACTCAAAGTGACACTACATTTGGTTTGGAAGCTAGCTTGTTCATTTGCTACAAAGCTAAATAAAGTCTTACTAGATGATCCAATGAATATGCTCCTAGGTATTTGCCCAATTGCTTTCAAAACTTGTGTGCACACATAAGCCTGCTTGCAATGTTAAATTACAGCTTTATTCACAATCACCCGAAATTGAAAGCATCAAAACATCCTTGAGTAGGTAAGTGCATAAACAAACTGAGGTATATCCATACATTGGGTATAGTTCAGTCATAAAAAAATAAGGGATCTACCAAGTCATAAAATGACATGGATAAATATTAGGTACATATTTCTTTATATTTTTTATTTATTTGTTTATTTGTTTGTTTATTTTTGAGAGAGAGAGAGAATGGGAAAGTGAGAGACAGAGAGGAACACAGAGGAAGGGAGAGAAATGAGGAGCATCAACTCATATTTGTGGCACTTTAGTTGTTTATTGATTGCTTTCTCATATGTGCCTTGACCAGGGGCTTCACCTGAGCCAGTGAGCCCTTGCTCAATCCAGCAACCTTGGGTTTTAATCCAGCGACCATGGTGGTGCTCAAGCCGGTGACCACACACTCAAACTGGCGAGCCCATGCTCACGCTGGTGACCTTGCATTTCAAACTGGGTGATCAGCATCCCAGGTTGAAACTCTATCCACTCTGCCACCACCTGGTCAGGCTTAGGTGCATATTTCTAAATGAAGAGGGCAATCTGGAAAGGTTACATGTCATATGATTCTAATTATTTGACATCCTGGAAAAGGCAAACTGTGGAAACAGTGAAAGAATCTGTGTGTGTCAGGAGTTTGGGAGGAAGAAGAAAAGGAAGGTTGAATAAGTCAAACACAGAAGACTTTTTAGGGTGGTTAAACTACTCTGTATGATACTATATATGGGTATAGAACAGTGTACTTATATCAGAACTCATTGAACTTTATATCACAAAGAATGAACCTTAATATATACAATGTTAACAATCAACTAGGAAGTGGGAGAATTCCATGATGAAGTGCAAAATGTGACAAAACAATCCAGCTCTGTTAAAAATATATGAAACAACTCACTGTAAGGAGTGGGGGGGGGGAAGGTACTAATGTACATAAACCTAGAATTGAGTAGAGCTGGAAAAACAAAGCAGAAGAAACTGTACACAAGTACTCTGTGCCAGCTGATAAAGGTGTTTTCCACAGGGACACAGGTTAACAAATGTGACACTACAATACATGTACACTGGAATTGAACACTTAAATAAACAGATGGCAGGTGATGTATGCCAGGTTTCTTATTGTTGGAATGGGAGTTTATAGATAAGCAGTGAAGTGGCTAGAATAATGCATGTGTGAATGACTTAATGTTAGAGAGATCAGTATAAACTTATGTTTAGCTTAGTGTAGATCTAGATGGTTATATAGAAATTTATAAATATGTGGATGTATACAGGTAAAGATACACATATGCTTCTTTGCTTTGTTATCTGAGAAGCATGAAAGAAATGATATTCTTGTAATAATGAGCACACTTAGTAGCAAAATCTTCGTTTCATATACCATTCTCCCATAGAAGGAAACGAGATCTATAAAGAAATGCTGGTTCTATAACTACAGGAGAACTATGCAGCTGAGGCTGGAGTATCTTGTAGTGTCTGAAAGTAAGGAAGTGCTTAATAACAACAACAGTACAAGATGTGGGCGTGTCAAAGGGACACAGGAGGCTACTTAGCGAGCTCCCAGAGGCTATCCCTAGAACGTGTTCAGCAACAACAAATAAAGTAGTATTGAATTAGAAATACAAACAAAGTGTCTTGACTGCTAACCCAAAGTATAAAGATTCAGGAGTCCATACTGATATAAATAAGTAATTAACAAATACATAAATGGAGAAGTAAAAATGGGCCAGATGAAAGGTTTCCAAGTACTTATATGCTCTTGTCCCCTCAGAAGGTGGAGCATAATTTGTACTTGTTCAATGCAGGCTGCATTTAGTGACTTCCTTCCAAAGAGTGCAGTAAGGACAAGTAGGAGGGGAAACCTGACAGACACTACCTCAGCAAGGTGCTCCAGTTCATTAACAGTGACAAACTCACCGTTACTTTCCATATGATCTGATGAAATTGGCACCATATCTCTGAGATTTCCTCCCCCAAGTCCATAACTCATTTTAATCATGAGAAAATATTGGACAAATCCCAGTCGAGGGACATTCTACAAAATGCCTGGCTAGTACTCTTCAAAATTGTTAAAGCCGTCAATAAAAAGAAAAGTGAAAAACTGTCACAGCCTGGAGAAGTGAAAGGGGACATGATAACTAAATGCAAGGTGGTGGTTTTGATGGGATTCTTGAACAGAATAAGAAAGACATTAGGACTAAGCTAAGCAAATCTGAGTGAAGTATGGACTCTGCCTAATAATAATATATCAATATCGGTTCATTAATTCTAACAAATGTAAGACATTAATAGTAGGAGAAACGGTGTGACAGATAAAAAACCTCTTTTTGTGTGACAGAGACAGAGAGAGGAAAGGAGAGAGATGAGATGCATCAATTCTTTGTTGCAGCTCCTTAGTTGTTCATTGATTTATTTTTCATATGTACCTCGACTGGGGGACTACAGCAGACCAAGTGACCCCTTGCTCAAGCCAGCGACCTTGAGCTCAAGCCAGCGACAATGAGGTCATGTTGATGCTCCCACACTCAAACCAGTGACCCTGCACTCAAGCTAGTGAGCCCAGGCTCAAGCCAGTGACCATGGGGTTTAGAACCTGAGTCTTCTGTGTCCCAGCCCAATGCTCTATCTACTGTGCTACCACCTGGTCAGGCAGGTAAGGAAACTTTTGTGCTATTTTCTCAAAATTTCTGGGCCCTGGCCAGTTGGTTCAGTGGTAGAGGATCAGCCCAGCATGTCAATGTCCTGGGTTTGATTCCCAGTCATGATGCCAAGGAGAAGCACCCATCTGTTTCTCCACCATTCCCCCTCTTGCCTCTCTCTCTCTCTCTCCTTATCTCTTTCTTTTCTTCCTCTCTTGCAGCAAGGCTCGATTAGAGGGAACTGAGGATGGCTCCATGGCCTCTGCCTCAGGCACTAAAAAATGGTTCTGGTTGCAACAGAGCAAGGGCCGCAGATGGGCAGAGCATCACCCTGTAGTGGGCTTGCTGAGTGGATCCTGGTAGGGGCACATGCAGGAGTCTCTCTCTGCCTACCTTCCTCTCACTAAAAAAATAATTTAAAAAATTTGAAAATTTCTGTACATGTAAAACTCTAAACATAAAATTTCTTAAAATATTTAAAAAATTTTTAAGACAGTCTAAGATATTTATACTAAATCTGTGGAACCTCTCTGGATAGTGATTTAAAGAAACCAACCATACAAAACAGGAATAAAACAAGGAAATTTCAATAGTGACTGAATATTTGAAGATACTACAGAGTTATGTTGAGTTGTTTTTGGTATGATAATGGTATTATGATTTTGTTAGTGAAAATAATTTCTTCTTCTTATTATTATTATTTTGTATTTTTCTGAAGTGAGAAGCAGGAAGGCAGAGAGACAGACTTCTGCATGCACCGGACTGGGATCCACCTGGCATACCCACTAAGGGGTGATGCTCTGCCCATCTGGGGCATTGCACCGTTGCCACTGGAGCCATTCTAGCACCTGAGGCAGAGGCCATGGAGCCATCCTCAGTGCCCATGCTAACTTTGCTCAAATGAAGCCTTGGCTGCGGGATGGGAAGAGAGAGATAGAAAGGAGAGGGGAAGGGTGGAGAAGCAGATGGGTGTTTCTTCTGTGTGCCCTTACCAGGAATTGAAACCAGGACTTCCACAGGTCGGGCTGATGCTCTACCACTGAGCCAACCAGCCATGGCTCTGATTATCTTTTAGAGTTGTTTTCAGAATTATTCACAGAGGAAATGACATCATAGCCCAGTTTTGAAGGAGGAAGGGGGGGATGTAGAAAGTTTGCATAAACCAAGATTGGCTATGTGTTAATAATTGTTAAAAGTAAGGTTCTCGGTATTGGGAGTATATTACACTATTCTCTCTACTTTTTTATATATTTCAAATGTTGGAGGATAAAAAAGAAGTTATTTTTTAAGCTTGAGAAAAACATAGATGCAAGCAAATGAAAGATTGGGGAAACCTGAAAAGCCACTGTTGTGGATTGCAGTGAGTGTGGTGCAGATAAGTTTTGAGTTTTACTTCTAACTCTATCCAGTGTTGAGGTTGTTTATGTCCTAAATGGCTTTAGATGTCTAGAAAGAAATATACGGCTCACATGTAGGATGATTTCTGAGGGCAAAAGGAAGGTTAGTCTCTAGAAAATGTTTAATTGGACAAGTTTAGAACTATTTCATCAAAAGCATTTTCTTTTCTTTATCTTAAACTCCTCCACAGCATTGGTCTACCAACCAAGTCATAAGCCATTGACTAAATTTATGGCAATGGATGTAATAAAAGTTTTTGTTCTATCAGTGAGCCTTAACTTATTTCTTTAAAAACGGACATCAATTCTTTTTTTTCAGCTTGATCTTTCTTATTCACCTTGTGCTTAAATATCTTTATGTATATATCTGCCTTTATGTGGAATAAAAGTCTTTTCTCTGAAAATTTCCACTGTGATAAACAATCAGGCAGAACACTGTTATATGCCATTTTTGAAAGACATTATTTCTTCTATTTAAACACGAGATAAAACCCTTATATTATAAAAATAGTTTGGTCTTAATTTGGTCATTGTGAGACTATTTTAGGGGAATGTGTAATGACCAGTTATGACTAGTTGGTGTTTGCCATTTTCTTTGTCATTTTTTTTTTTTTTTGTACCTGAAACATTTTGCAGAGCAATAGAGAGGATATGGTCACAGTGAGAGCGAAGGCTGAATTTTTGGCAAACTCAAATAATCATGATGTCATACAGACGATTTCAAATGCATTCTAATCTCTCACTTAAAAATAGCTATTTTATTAACTTACTGTTGGCAGAAGGTGAGGTTGATTAATTGAAAAATGTTCAACTACTTGCACTAATGTATAAAATCATTATTTATGCTGTGTCATTGTATAAATAATAAGGACTTAATTTTGGCCCTCTCTTTCTCTGTTTCTTTATGTCTTTTTCAGATTCTATTTATCTCTTTAAAAATTTACTACTTGAGTTGGAAGCAATTTTTTCCAAGGTCACTCACTGTTAATTAGAAGCAAAACTAAACTAAAATCCAAGGTTTCTTTCCATTAAATATTAATATCTCTATTGAGCTTTGAATATCTTTATTTCACTCTCCTAACATGATCTCTTTCAGAGAAAAAGCAAATGTAGAAACCTTTGTTCACTTCGCATTAAGTCTGTTTTCTCATGAATGTGCCTATGTCTGTGTATGTCTTTGTTTTGCAAAAGTACGACCGAAGACGCAAATGGAAAATTCTAGTAAACAGAAGACAAACCCTGGACACTGAATTAGTATGCTTTCTCACACTGGGTGTATAGATAGATACTCATTTCATCTTTGGCGAATATCTTCCTCAGTCATGATCACAAAATACACATATTTGTGGTTAGAGTTGTTGTTATCCACTGTAATATACATGAAAACATCCTTATAAATTTATTGTCTAACGTTATGATCTTCTACCTCTAGGATAAAACAGTAAATGCTGGCCTCCAATCCTCTCCTGGCCTCCATTTCCATTGTTAGCTACTGCTTTTCAGCATAAACAATGTTCACTCTTTCTCAAATGTCTGAAACTCTTCTTGCTCATGTCAGTTCAGTGAATATCTCCCTCCACTATCACTTTTGTCATTACTAGTTCAGATCCTAGCCAACCCTCATGGGTACCCCTTATGGTAGAATTTTCTGCCTTTAAAAGCTCCCATAACTTTTTTTCTGAATACTTCCAACAATAGTTTATACAAATCAGTATGAGGCCATCCTGCGGGCAATTTGTGGGCAAAAACTAAGTGCTATGTATCTTCGTATGTGTAAGCTCAAAGTAGATACAATATAAATGTGAGTCCAGGAAACAATACACAGTTTTTCTAAGGTACAGTGTTGGATCCTGAACCCCAAATGGTTAGTGGTTGACTAGAGAAAAAGAAGCAAGATCTTCAGCCTAGAGCAGTGGCTTCTCAAAGCCCGCGAGTCATGGATCAGCCAAAAAGGGTTGCATTATAATCACTTTGGGAGCTTAAAACAATTCTTCAGAGCTCTACCTCCATGTGTTTGATGCTGATTTGGGATGTGTGTCAGAATTCGCAAATGCAGCCTCAAGAAGTTAGTACTGAGGAAGGCATTTGTGTTCATATAAAATTGAAATTTGCCTGCTTTAGGGGGAGGATTTCCAGCATAGCCACACATCACAATAGGGACCCTTTCAAGTCGAGCTCATGTCAGGGCCTGAGCTCCAGAGACGCTGGTATAATCAGTCTAGATTAGGCCCTGGTAGTAGCATTGTCGAAAGCTGCCCAGGCAGTTCTACTCTGCAGTCAGGATTCAGAACCAGTGAATAGACATCCTTTTCAAAGTCAACCTATGCCGACCACTTGAACGGTATGGCTGGCCCATAATTTAAGCCATTTCTCATGCTTTTCCGTTTTCTTCCCTCACCCCACTCCGCCTCCCACCCAGACCAGGAGATACTTCCTTCTTTGCTGGAGCAGGTTTTCCCCCACTTAGTTTTTAAAAATTTGTATTTGATGGAAGTGGCTAGTGGAATGAATACACCCTGAATACAGCCCACAGAAAAAGGGGGAGAGGGAGGGGGAGAGGGAGGAGGAGGGGAGTGGTTGTTAGGTGTTTATGGCACGATTCACCACCCTATATATCTTCTTAATGAGCAAAGGAGCTGAAAAACTCTTTTAAAAAATGCTTTATATACCAAGATAACTAACTGCCTGAGCTTAAATGGTAGTGGGAACTAATTGTTCATGTCTCAAATAGGTCAGCAGAGAAGATAGTTTCAAGAATTAAAAAGGAAAACACATACAAATCCAATTGCCTGTTTCCTGGCAACCCAAGTTGTCTTGTCCCCACGAATCCATAATGGCCTTTTTTCTTTTTCTTACCTGAAAACTTAATGCTTTTTACTAAGAATTTATCACTTTTGCTTTTGCTTGAATTGATATTTGGCTTTGGGAATGTTTCAATGCTAGTTCAAAAGCAGCAACAAATGCTTGCTTTCGACTCATTGTTAGCAGTTTGAGACCTGATTCCAATGCATAATTTATTCTCTCAAGATGAAAGAAAACAAAACATGTATCTAAGTATTTCTTTAAAAAGTAAGCAGAGCATATGGAGAGATTGCTGGCCTTTCTCCTCCTAACATGTATGTACAGGTGACAGGTAAGGGTCCACTCAGCCATGGGATCTCACAGGTACGTGCATTGCAGCCTCAGATAATTGCAGTTGGAAAAAAACCAAGCGAGAAATGTTTTGGTTTTTTTTTTGGCCTTCAATTAATTGAGTCCTCAAGGTGCCAAGGACTGAGTCTCCTCGTTTTAGGGACAAAATGAAGGCATGGCCAGAATACAGAAGCATAAGGATGTTCCCAGCCTCCTGCCGTGGGAGACTGCAGGGCAGTGTGCAGGGGCTAGCTTTAAATTGGCCTCTGTCTGGGGCTTGCCTTTGTATTCCTCCTGCAGGGGCTTTTGATGCAAGGGTCATGGGTATAACCAAGGGGGGTGTGGGTTACTATTGGCATGTCAGCATCAATGAACTGGCTGTTATTCCTGGGATATTTCTGAAGGATGCAATGCCCGTTGGTTACTGTAGGTCAAAATGAGTCCCAGAAAATGTTTGCTTTATTTCAGGAATCAATTTTTAAATTTTAGAGCTTTGCAGTAAGTTTTTGAGTTTGAAAACAGCTAAAGAGAAGTGTAGTGGACAGGCTCTAGTGTCACACCCAAGTTTCTGGTCTATACACCCTTGTATGATCCCTGCATTTGGATATGGGAAGGACCTGTAGCTTTCCTCTAACCAAGAGAGTATGACAGACTCATGGGGTGTCAGTTCCCTCATCAGTGTATGTTAGCTGTATGGCAGAGATGATCGGATGCTACTTTAATTCTAGGTTACATCATGGGACACTCCCTCTTACATCATGGGAGACCTGACTGAGACTCTCTTTGTAGATTTCATGAAGTGTGTGGCTGTGTTGAAGAAAGCCCAGGTGTCAAAGAACTACACTGGGCCTTTAGAAACTCTGAGAGGCCCCTAGGTTGGATGTTGAGGGTGACTTTCAGCTTACAGTCAGCAAAAATCTTGGGCCCATCATTCATACAACAGTAAGGAAATACATTTATAACAACGTGGATGAGCTTGCAGTAGATTTTTTCCAATTAAACCTTCAGATAAGAAGACAGCCGATCTGACCGGTTGACTGTAGTGAGACCCAAAGCAGGGGACTGAACTAAGCCATATTGAGAATTCTGTCCTAAAAAGTGAAAAAAGAAAGTGTTCTGTTTGAAGCTACCAAATTTTGGTAATTTATTATGCAGCAAAAGAAGATTATATGATTTTTACAATGTGATATAATATAATATAATAAATATAATAATATAAGAGAACTCAAAAGGGGATTTTAGACTAGGATAAATAAATTATTTTAGATGGCATTTGCTTACCTAAACTATGTAATTAAAAAATGACTATTTAAATCTGAAAAACATTATAATCTTCTAAATTGACAATTGGCTTAATTATTTTGGAGAACTTTTACTCATTCCTACCAAACTTTGGGGAAAAACAAATTCACTCTTTTCTTCTTTCCTGTTCTCACTATAACATGCTGACATTATGCGATTCCTTTTTTGCTATTTGTTCTCATAAATTTTCATCACAGGGAAGAGAGAATAATCTTCATTTCTCATCAATGAAGGTATTGTTTCCCATTCTGCATTTCCAAAGGATCACTTTTGAAAGTAACAAAAGACTTCGTTATAGAAGCTGGGCTGCTGGTGCTTGATAATTTATTCACCTTGTTACTCATTGTTCAGTTGTTATAGCTCAAAGCAGGTGTCTGGATCTTTAAAGTAGGACAATCATATAATACATTTCCAATCAGAGGCTAGAAGGAAGTCTGCAGCCCATGTAACAGAGAAATTAATTAGGCACGTTGGTTTGTAAAGGACTGCATTATTGCATACAGAGATTGTCCAATTGTTAGAAAGATATTACTGCAATACTTTCTCTGTCTATTCATTTTTTATGGGTTTTTTCTTTTGCCTACCTAAAAATGTAACTTAATTTTTCTTTAAATAATAACTAGGATACTGCTAATTTTATTTTCTATGCTCATCTGGGGTATAATAGCAGAAAAGTTAATAAAACATACTTAAAACTGTTTGATGATACTATAACAGGAAAATAATGTAATTGTAATAATGATTCTAGCTGGATCAACTACTCGGTTTATTTTTATTAAGTGCTTTTATCCCTGGCAGGGCTGCTTTCCTGTTATAGAAAATAACAAATATTGATATTTAGATACACTTATATGATTGGCTGTTGTTTTTCAGTTCTGGACAAAATTTGTGTTTCCAAAATAATAATACAGTACATTAAAAATGAACAGTGAGGTAATGTGTATGTGCATATCTATCTGCCTAATTAGCTGTCTATGAACTCTCAATTCCATTGATCCAAACATTTCTCCTTGTTCCAATACTACATTTATATGGATTACTGTAGCTTTGTAGTAACTTTTGAAATTAGAAAGCATGAATCCTCCCACTCTGTGTTTCTTCAAATTTTGGCTATTCTGGGCCCCATGCACTTTCAAATGAATCTTAGAATAAGATAGTCATTCTTTGCAAAAAAGGCAGCTGAAATTTAGATAAGCAATTTGAGGAATTTTGCCATTTTAACAACACTAAGTTTTCCAATTCATGAAGACAGAATACCTTCCCATTTATCTAGGACTTCATTACTATCTTTCAACAATGTTTTATAGCATTCTACTTCTCGTCTCTTGCAGAAATAAATTTATAAATGTATTTATTTTTAAGTATTTGATTATTGATGATACTATTTTAGATGAAATTAATTTCATTGTCAGGCTGTTCACTGCCAGTGTTCACAAATACAATTGAATTTTATATACGCATCTTTTATCCTTTAACGTGCTAAACTTGTTTTTCAGCACTAGTAGTTTTCTGATGGATTCCGTAGGATTTTCTACATACAACTCATGTTTGCAAATAGAGATAAGTTCTATTTCTTTCTGAAATGGAGTGTTATTTTCTGTTTTCTAATTTCCTGACCTGAAGTACATTACTAAATAGAAATGGGGAGAATGGGCACCCATGCCTTGTTCCTGATCTTAGAGGAAAAGCTTTCAGCCCTTCACTATATAGTATGAAATTACTGTGGGTTTTCACAGAAAACTATATTATTTTGAAACTTCTCCTTCCTTCCTCCCTTTCTTTTATTTTTTTTAATTTTTTTTTTGTGTGTGTGTGTGATGGAGAGACAGATAGGGATAGACAAGAAGCGAGAGAGAGGAGAAGCATCAATTCTTCGTTAGGGAATCTTAGTTGTTCTTTGATTGCTTTCTCTTATGTGCCTTGACTGGGGGCTACAGCAGAGCAAGTGACCCCTTGCTCAAGCCAGCGACCTTGGGCTCAAGACACTGACCATGAGGTCTTGTCTATGATCCCACACTCAAGCCAGTGACCCTGCACTCAAGCTGGTAAGCCCACAATCAAGCTGGTAAGCCCACAATCAAGCTGGTGAACCCCTGCTCAAGCCCGCAACCTTGGGGTTTTGAAACTGAGTCCTCTGTGTTCCAGTCCGACTCTCTATCCACTGAGCCTCACCAGGTCAGGCTCTTCTTCTTTTAAATTTTACTTAAAAAATAAAATTTAATAGGGTGACACTGACCAATAAGAGTACATAGGTTTCTATTCCTAGTATTTGTGTGTTTTTCTCATGAAAGTATGTTGGGCTTTGTCAAGTGATTTTTCTATATCTTTTGGGATTGGGTTTTGTCCTTTATTTTATTAATCATGGAAGTTTTTTTTCCTCTATATCATTAATATAGCATGTTACATTGATTGCTATTTTTATGTGGAATCAATTTGCTATATTTTTCCATAGGTTTCTACATTTAACTTATTATTCTGTTGAGGATTTTGAGGAAATATATGTAAGTAATGTTGGTCTTTAGTTTTTTTGTTTGTTTCCCTTTAAAAATCTATGTCTAGTATTGTTACCAGGATAACACTGGCCTCATACTATGAGTTGGAAAGAGTTTTTCTTTGTCTAAGTTTTGGAAGAGTTAAAATTGATGTTAATTTTTCTTTTAATGTATGATAGAATTCATCAGTGGTGAAGTTATCTGGTACTTTTCCTTGTAAGAATATTTTTTTAATTGCTAATTCAATTTTTTTATATGTCTAGACAGAATTTTAATTTTTATGAATCATGTTTAATGTGTATTTCTAGAAATTTGTTCATTTCATCTAAGTTATTATTCATCTAAGTTAATTATTGACATTGTTCATAGTAAAATCATAAACTTATTTTCATTTCTCTAGGATCAGTTTTAATGTCTGATTGTAGTAATTTGAGTTCTTTTTCTCTTTTTCTCTTGGTGAGTCTGTCTAAAATTTTGTCAATTTTGTTATTTTTTTTTAAGAATATCTTTTTGGTGCCTGACCAGGTGGTGGTGCAGTGGATAGAGCACTGGACTGAGAAGCAGAGGACCCAAGTTCAAGACCCCAAGGTCACCAGATTGAGCATGAACTCATCTTGTTTGAGCAAGGCTCACCAGCTTGAGCCCAAGGTCGGTGGCTTGAGCAAAGGGTTACTCGGTCTGCTGAAGGCCTCCGGTCAAGGCACATATGAAAAAGCAATCAATGAACAACTAAGGAGCCACAACAGAGAATTGATGCTTCTCATCTCTCTCCCTTCCTGTCTGTCCCTATCTGTTCCTCTCTCTCTGACTCTCTCTGTCTTAGTCACACACAAAAAATAAAATTGTGTGTGTGTGTGTGTGTATATATATACATATACATATATATATATATATATATATATGTATATGTATATATATATATTGTTGTTGTTGTTCTTTTAATTTTCTCTCCTTTCTTTTATTTTTATATTTCATTTCTCTCCTCTCTAATGTTTATTAATTGCTACCTCTGCTTGCTTTGGAGTTAGTCTCCTTATCTTTTACTAGTTTCCTAAGTTGGAAGAATAGTTACTGATTTGAGTTCCTTCTCTTTTGATCGTATTTGTAATTATAATTTTTTCTTAAAGGTTACTTTTACTTCATTTAGTAAGTTTTGGTATTTTTTTCTTTTTGTTTTCCTTTCTCTCAAAGTATTTTCTAATGTATTGTGATTTCTTCTTTAAATGCTTGGTTATTTATGAGTATATTGTTTAATTTCCACGTATTTATTAATATACAAAATTTTCTTTTGTTATTCATTTCTAGATCATTCCACTATGGCCAAAGGATACAATTTTTTAAATTTGTTTTTTTTTTCTTTTTCAAGCGAGAGGAGGGGAGATAGATACATGCCTTAACCAGGATCCACCCAGCAACCCTGGTCTGGGGCTGATGCTATGCCCATCTGGGGCCATACTCACAACCAAGCTATTTTTAGCGCCTGAGGAGGAGGCTCCACAGAGCCATCTTTAGTGTCTAGAGCTGATTTGCTTGAACCAATTGTGCCATGGCTGTAGGAGGGGAAGAAAGAGAGAGAAAAAGGGAGAGACAGAAGTGGGAGGGGAAGGGGGAGGGGTGGAGAAGCAGATGGTTGCTTCTCCTTGTACCCTGACTGGGAATCAAACCCAGAACATCCACATGCTGGGCCAACACTCTACCACTCAGCCAGCTGGCCAGAGCAGGGTGACACACTTTGTATGAGTTCAAATTTTTAAAATATTTTGAGATTTGTTTTATGAACAACCATGCACCCTATCCTGGAGAATAGTGCATGTACTTGAGTAGCATGTGTATGCTGCTCTGTTGAGTGGACTCATCTATAGATATCTGTGAAGTCAATATGGCTTTTATTATTCTTAAAGTATTTTCCTGCTGTTCTTCTGCCTTGCTTTTTAGTATAGTATTGAACTGTAGTGCTGAAATCTCTATTATGTTCGTTTTTCCCTTCACTTCTACAAATCTACAGTTTTTGCTTCAAGTAGTTTGGGATTCTTTTGTTAGAGTCTTATATGTTTTATTTATTGTATTAACAACTAGCTAGAATTATCATTATAAAATGCCTTTCTTTGTCTCTACTTAATGTTGTCTTAAAGTCTATTTTTCTTCTTAAATTTTTTTTATTTTTTTAAATTATTTTTACAGAGACAGAGAGAGAGTCAGAGAAAGGGATAGATAGGGACAGACAGACAGGAACGGAGAGAGGTGAGAAGCATCAATCATTAGTTTCTCGTTGCCTTTGCAACACCTTAGTTGTTCATTGATTGCTTTCTCACATGTGCCTTGACCGCGGGCCTTCAGCAGACCGAGTAACCCCTTGCTGGAGCCAGCGACCTTGGGTCCAAGCTGACGAGCTTTTTGCTCAAGCCAGATGGGCCTGTGCTCAAGCTGGCAAGCTCGGGGTCTTGAACCGGGGTCTTCCACATCCCAGTCCGATGCTCTATCCACTGCGCCACAGCCTGGTCAGGCTTAAAGTCTATTTTTCTAATATTAGTACACCCACTTGAAATTCTTTTGTTAATGTTTCATGGTATGTATATTTTTTTGTCTTTTCACCTTCAACTTATTTGTGTCTTTGAATCTGTATATAGTTGAATCATTTAAAACAATTTTCCTAACAATTTCTTCATTGTAATTGTAACATTTAATCCATTTAAATTTAATGTAATTGCCTATAAGGTAAAATTTGCATATACCATCGGTTACTTGTTTCCTATTTGTCACATCTATTTTATTAGTTCATTTCTACATTACCGCTTATTTTGTATTAGAGTGTTCTAGTGTGCCATTTTAGTTCCTTGCTATGTATTTTACTATATTATCTTTAAAATTACTTTTAATGATTGCTCTGTGGATTAGAATTAACATTATAATTTATAACAATCTATTTGGAATTAATACCACATAATTGCACTAATATGTCAAAACTACTCTTTTATAGCCCCATTCTATTCTCCCTTCTTTGTGCTGTTATTGTCTTACAAATTACATATGTATACATTAAATATACATTAGTTTGGATGTATGATTAATACTTTATGCACTTGTCTTTTAATTAAATAGGTGAAATATTGTTATAATGAAAATGATAGTTATTTCTATTTTATATTTACCTGTATAATTATCTTTAATGGTGCTCTTTAATTCTTAATGTGGATTTTAGTGTTTAGTGTTCTTTCATTTCAGATTTAAGAACTCCCTTGAACATCTCTTTTTGTCATATCTTCTATGGAGAACTTTCGATTTGTTGTTTTGCCAATGTCTTAAGTTCACTTTCATATTTAAAGGATATGATGCTTGATATAGATTCGTTGATTGACAGCCATTTTTGTTTTTTTCTTGTTTGTTTTGTTTTGTTTTTCAGCTTGACTGCGTCACCTCACTGACTCCTGGTCTCCATGATACCTGATATTAAATCAGCTGTTAATCTTATTGTTAGCCTTTGTACATGAGGAGATTCTCTCTATTCTTGCTTTATAGATTCTCTTATGTTTGAGAACTTGATTATTTTATATCTAGGTTTAGATATCTTTCCATTTTCCTGCTTGGAGTTTGTTGAACTTCTTGGATATGTAGGTTAATTATTCATCAAGTGTGATATAGCTTGGCCATCATTTCTTCAAATGTTCTTTCTGACCCTTTTTCTTCTATGTTCTGGGATTCCTCCAGAATGTGTATGCATATGTTTCTACACTTGATGGTATCTTACAGGTCTCTAAACCTGTGTTCGTGACGCACATTGTTTTCTTTTTCTGCACTTTTAATTTTTTTCAGACTGGATAACCTCAACTGATTGTCCTTATTTTGTTGATTCTTACTTCTGCTTGTTAAAGTGGAAGTTAAATTGCCATAGATCTTGGATTTCTTTACTGAGAGTCTGCTGCTTTTCTTAATAAGCATTTCCCAGATGGCTGCAAACCTTTGATTAATTTCAAGAGCTTTTAAAAATATTCTGATTCTGTTTTTGCTTGTTTTCTTGTCACTTTTATGAAGAAGATGACTTGGTTTGAATTGGTCCTAACTTTATCATTTTTGCTGGCATCTGCATCATTGAATGAAGCTCTTTTATATAAGCTTCCACAAACTTAATATGACTTTTCCACAAATTATATTAAATAATGATAGTCTATTGTAGAGATGATAATTTTGAGAGAATGACACAGAGAAGTTGAGAGGTGTTGTAAATGTTTATTAGCTTTCACTAAACTCTTAAATGGCATATGTATGCTCTTTTCAATTTGGGACAATAGACAGTCCTTCCCTGGACTGTCTATATCTCAGCATTTTGTTAAATGATCATTTAGAGAATAACCTACTTATCCCAGTGATTTGAACTAAAAATGGAACTTAGATTGCCATTCTTTTATTTCTACATGAAGGAAGGCAAAGGGCTAATTATGATTGGTGTCTTGTCTCAGAGTGCATCAGTGATAAAACTGCCTCCACTTGTAAAGTAGGTAACTACCACGTTACTCCTGTGGTCCCTCATCAGTATTTATTCAACTATTTATTTAAAAATAACCAACCAACCAACCAAATAATGGTACTATATTTTCTAGATGGAATAGCTTTTTAAAAAAGAATTGTTTCAGGTTAACTCATTTTTTTTTTTTTTACAGGGACAGAGAGAGAGTCAGAGAGAGGGATAGATAGGGACAGACAGACAGGAATGTAGAGAGATGAAAAGCATCAATCATTAGTTTTTCATTGCTGTTGCAGCACTTCAGTTGTTCATTGATTGCTTTCTCACATGTGCCTTGACCGCGGGCTTTCAGCAGACCGAGCAACCCCTTGCTGGAGCCAGCGCCCTTGGGTCCAAGCTGGTGAGCTTTTGCTCAAGCCAGATGGGCCTGCGCTCAAGCTGGCAACCTTGGGGTTTCGAACCTGGGTCTTCTGCATCCCAGTCCCATGTTTTATCCACTGCGCCACTGCCTGGTCAGGCATCAGGTTAACTCATTTTTAAAAATTTAAAATATGCAAGTAAAAATTGATAAAAGAAAAAATCAATATATGAGAGGAAAATTTTAAACTAACATAGATTCCACCAAGAGTTAATCGCTTATAATACTTGTTAAAAATTTCTAGACTTTCCAATGTACAAACATATCTGGATATATATATATATATATATATATATATATATATACACACACACACACACACACATATACACACACATATATATGTATATGTATATATGTGCATATATATACATATATATTATCATTTCTATAGAATGTACTTGTTGAAATATATTATACCTCATTTATTACTGTTTTTAATATAAGGTGTATTCTCTATATAAGATGTACACTTGCAGTTTTAATGGTTGTTTATTATTAATTTAGACTACTATGATTTAAAGAATAACAGCTATTGAATATTAAGCTGCTTATATTAATCCCTATCATTAGCATAATGTCATTAAATGAGCTTGAATACATCTTTGCCTTTCTGATGATTTATTTTTAATAACTAATTTACAGACTTGGAATTGGTGGATCAAAAGCATTCTATTAGGTTTTTGATACATATAACTAAATTTCTAGTATGTAGCATAAGAATCTGTATTCTGAACAGTAGGTTGAAAACACAGATGGTCCCTGAATTATGATTGACTTAAGATTCTTCGAGTTTAACATGGTGCAAAGGCAATATGCATTCAATAGAAATCAGGCTTTGAATCTTTCATTTTGACCATTTCCCAGGCTACCAGTATGGGGTACTATAGTCTCTTATGTTGCTGGACAGTAGCAGCAAGCCATAACTGCCAGTCAGCCATGTGAGCATAAGGGTAAACAACTCATACTCTATAGTGTTCCATGTTGCCAGCATGTATTAGATATTTTGTTCTGAGTGCATTTAAAGTAGGCAAGGCTCAGCCATCATGTTTGGTAGGTTAGGTGTATTAAATGCATTTTCAACATATTTTCAACTTGTAATGGATTTATTGGGGTATTAAGGAACATCTGTGTTGATTTTAACATACCAAACAATACTGTGTCTTACTATTACCCTTGATCTTTGCCAGTCTTTCTGTTTTGCCTTTAGAAACAGCATCTATTTGAAAACCAGAGTCTTTGATCTTGTTTATATCTGTTTTTTTTTAATGTTTCCTTCTGTTTTCCATCCAATATTTTTCTATTCATATTAGCGAAATAGTCTTTATTTTACAATTGATTCGCAACAATTTTTATATGTTTAGGATATTTAGTGTTCTTTAGAGGTTATAGTTTATTTGGTCATTAAAGCCATGTATTAATTTGGAGTTCTCCTGAAAAATGGAACCAATAGTCTTTTGTTGTGTCCAGACCTTCCACTATTTGGATGAAACCCACTCGCATTATGTAGGTCAATCTGCTTTACTCAAAACCTACCGACTTAAATGTTACTCCCATCCCAACACATTGTATCACAGAAACATCAGAAATACTGTTCACCACATATCTGGGCACCATGCATCAGTGAAGCTGACACACAAAAATTAACCTTCCTAGGTTTCTCTGTTGCTTCTGACTCTTCGGTTGTGCATAGTAAGGTTTCTTTCTTGAAAAAAGATTTTATAAATACCACTCTCATGATTAACATTTAAAATTTTAATCTGTGTGTAATTCACTAAGGTGAATAATGTGAGGTTTAGATATAATTTTATATATGTTAAGTGGTTAGGCAATTTCTCTAGCATCATGTGGTGAACGAAATAAATGCCACCTGAAAATCTTTATGTACTAATCTCCTGAACATGTAAATATGTTATCCTATGTGGAAAAAGGAATGTTGCAGATATGGTTAAAAATCTTGAGATGGGATGTGACCTGGGATTATTTAGGTGGATTGCATGTAATCACAAGAGTCCTGATAAAAGGGGGGTAAGAGGGTCAAAATTAGAGAAGGTGATATGATGAGAGAAGCAGAGATTGGAGTCAACCACTCTAATGATGAAAGATAGTGCCATGCACCAAGGAGTAAAAGAACCTTCTAGAAATTGGGAAAGGCAAAAAATGGATTACTGGAGCCTTCAAAAGGCACAATGGCCTGCAGGCACCTGGATTGTAGCCCACTGAGGCTGATTGTGTACTTTGGACCTACAGATCTGTAAGATAATAAATTTGTGTTCTTTTAAGTCACTAAATTTATGATAATTTGTTACAGAAGAAACAGGAAACTAATATACAACTTTTATTGAATAATTCATCATTCTACTCACTGATTTGATATTTGGCATTTATCATGGTTCTTCCAGCTATAATATTTAGCAAAGGACAAGCTGGTTTATTTTAATCTTTAATCATGTTTCCTTGTAGTTTCCCATCTCAGAAGTATAACTATCTGTTTTTTTACCACCTCCCACAAAAACAAGAAGTAGGTACTTCTTTAGATTCTCCTATTTATCCTCTCTTAGTGAAAAAGGAGCCTTTTATCTATGATTGCCAAGCAAAATCTTGCTTCTAAATATTAGAATACTATGCCACAAAGACCATTAAAAATAGTTAATTCTTTTTATCCCAGAAGGGGTTAAAAAGAAGGAGGGGAGAATGAAAGAGTCGGAGGAGAGATGCTCTCAGTGTATCCTTGTCTGCCTCTCTAGATATGGGTGGAGGGAACACTATAAGCACAGGTGCTGTATTCCACACACTGGGAGAAATATTTCTGCCCAGATCCCACCCCCTCTTCCCAATCATGTGGGACCCAAGTAGAGCTAAGTGAGGACAGAGGTCACATAGTGAGTAGAGAATGGACTTAATAGTTTGCACTGATGAGCCTCCCTGTGCACATATATTTGAAAACAGAGTTGAAAGTCAGAAGATCTGCTTCAATGCTCATAACACACATCACATGAAGTGTGGAAGCCTAGGCCAATCAGTAAGAGTATGGCAGGCTCCAGAAGTTCCCGATTACAGATTCAGTGGAAGGAAGCTTGTATGAACGGGTAGGATTTAAGGGTTTACTAGATCAGGGAAGGTTTATTGAGTAGGTCCAGTAGCCAGAAAGAATATACTACACGTTCATCAGCTGTTACCTCATCTGAGATGCCATATTTCTTATGGGAATCAATATAGTAGACTTGTAACTTGCTTTCCCATTTCTACTTTTATACCCTTACAGTCTATTTGCCATGGAGCAGCCAACATTTGTTAACCCTCTGTTCAGAACCCTCCAAGACAGTGAGATGGTTTTCTATCTTGCTCAGAGTAAATGTCAATGTGCTATATCACCTCACTTCTGCCATCTCTCTTGTCTCATTCCCTACTACTTCTCTCAGTCACTTCTTTTCAGCTACCACAGTCTTCTTTGTTTTTTCTCTAACATGCTAAGCACACTTGCACCTCGGGGCCTTTGCCCTTGCCTTTCTCCCCTTAGAATGGTCTTCCTCCAAACATATGTTTGACTCACTGCCTCATTTCTTTCCAATCTCTGCTTAGCTATCCACTTTATTAGAGTGTTATCTCTCATTACTGTATATGAAATAGTACCTATGTGATGCCTCACTCTCCATGTGTCTTCCCCTGCTTCATTTTTCTTTCATTTTTCTTATGTGCTATCACCTGACATATGATATATGTGTTACATTATTTTTATCTCTTCCCACTAGAATATGAAAAGAACAATGCCTGGGGCATGACAGGGACTCAATACCCATTAGTTGGTTTTAATGAATTAATCGGCCACAGTCAAAAGAACTGTAGTAGAGTAGTGAGACTATGTCTGTTCTTTAATAGTGAGGAATGAAGTGCATTCATTTGGGATAGCTCTGCATTTGAATTCCAAGTTTTCCTGTTAAAATAAGTGCCACATCTGTGTAATTCAGACTGTGGCCTTGGTCTCAATATTAAGGCAATAGATTCCCATTAAGCACAAAGGAAAGATCAAATTATAAAATTCTACTTGAACTTCAGCAGTTTTGGTAAAACTTAAGTGTGAAATCAAAGAAGATACTAGTGCTTTCATAGAACAGGAGTGCATATTCCATTTTAGTATTATTAAAAACCTTCTATACGTTTTCTTCTCTGAAGCATACCGTAAGGTTGATCCCTTTCTCTCACATTGTACTTTCTTTGCCTCCAGTAGTATAATTAAACATTGCAGAAAAATAAATAAGGATGTTAAAATACACTTTTTCTCGAGAATATCACGCAGGTCTGTGTGATACATTTAAATGTCATGGTATAGCTGATTCCATTTCACTACCCTGCCCCCCAAATATGCTGATGTCACACAGAATATTTGTTTATTTTTAATATACTGGAAACTTCATAATGCCCCTTTTTCCAATGGATACATGCCATAAGTCATATAAATAACTGATGCTATAAGGAACAATGCTACCTAAAATGGATGATTCCTCCTGAGTTCTCAGAATCCCAGTTCATTGACTGGACACAGAGAATCTTCAAACATTTTGTTTCTGGACATTGTTTCTCAATTGTATTTGAATCTAACAGTGATATAAATACAGAGAATATATTTTAGGAGAAATGCTACACATGAGATTAAGGCAAAGTCACTTAATCTCTTTCTATGTTTGTTGGCCCATGAAAATCACCCTAAACATAGTTTCTCCCAACCAGATTAGGTTGTCCATCCAGGTAATATGTGAATGGAAGACTCAGCTAGAAAGCACGTGTGCTGGGGTGGGAAGAGGCCAGGTGTAAGAATAAAAGAACCAAATAGATCACCAACTGTGGGCTTCAGGTTCTTGATGACCAAAACAATGGGGTTGGCTGAATGACACTGAGGGCCCATTTGGGACACTAGCTTATCACGAGAATGATTAAATAGCTGAAGAATTGGCCTTCTCACTAACTCATAGTTTAAAAGAATTGTGTTGTTTGGATTAACTGTTATTCAAGGAGGAATTGTTGAGGGCTAAGAAAAAACTTCACCAATTTGGGCTCACTAAATTATTCTTAGTAATAGTAAGAAAAGGTGGCAATTTGCCAAAGTGGACACAGTAGGGAAAAAACCTGGTTCTACTGCATATGACCTTTAAAGCCCACCTATATATTTTTTTCTTTTAGGGAACTTTTTCTAATGCTGAGGTCACTGGTTTGAAACCTCAGGCTTGCCTGGTCAAGGCACATATGTGAAGCAACTACTATGAGTTGATGCTTCCTACTTCTCTCCCTATTTCTCTCTGTCCTCTCTCTAAAATAAATAAATAAAATATTTTATTAAAGAGGTGTAAAGATATACTCCCTGATTTAAAAATCTACCTGGGATGGCATTTTAAAATTATTTGTCAAAATTTCCTTTTCTTTATCTTATAAAAATAATACATGTATGACCAGAGTATTTTATTTCTTTTTAATTCTATCAAGTACCTAAGTTGGAGGTGAGATTAAAAGTTTGGGTAGTGAATAACTCATCACTTTCTAACAATGATTAATGGACCCTTTAAGATCAGATTCTTTCTGTTTTGATTCTGCAAACAGCAGATTCCTCAAGTTCTGTGCATTAAATTCAGCTATATTTCTGGGGATATGATGATGAAATGAAAAAATAATGATCATTGACTGATGAATTTATTGAAGGTGGTTTGTTCCATTTTCTTTTAGATTGTCAGCATTTACTCGGTAGAAAGTATTGGATTTCTATTTGTAATATATTAGATTTATGTTTAAAGCAAATGAGCATTGGAGACTATCCTTGTCTTAGATAAGCTCCTGCATACTAACCTTTATAACACATTTTACCTTCAATTAATTTATTTTCTGAAATGTTTAAACAACTTTCTGAACCCCAAATGATTTAGATCATAACTTTCCTGAGCCTTGCAAGTGTTGGCTTAGCACATAATGTACCCAGGAAATCCAAGAAAGCCAGGGACATTCTAATTCCATGAAAGAGTTTTTTCAGTTGTCCAGAATGTTATATGATCTAAGAGAATTCAATGAGTACTGGTGTATGCTCATGCAATATTGCTTCAGAACAAGGACAAATGATACATCTGTTTATGAAAGTTAATTGTACAAAGGCACACCTAATTCTAATACCAAATTTAAAATGTCCTTTGAGGAGCCTCTTTAAACTGAAAAAATAAGAACTCAAAGACCCTCAAGTGCATAAGGTTCATCCAGCTGTTGTGTAGGAATTTTGCCTGCAAGTTAATTCATGATGCTCAAAATACAGTATTTCAGAAGAAAGCTCTGCAAATCTAGAAAGAATAGAAGGCTAGGTCGTACAATACATATGGCTTCTACCTTATTTCTTCTTGGCTCATGTACTTTGGAGGAAGCCACCTGTCATATGTTGAGGATGCTCAAACAGCTTATTTGGAGAAGTTTATGTAGTAAGGAGCAAAGGACTCTTGTCAACTACCATTACTTCCTTTTCAAGTCTGTTGTAAGTCCCATATTAGTGGATCCTTTGGCCTCAGTGAATCTTTCAGATGCCTACAGCCTGGAAGAGCGCTTGCAGCCTTGTGAGCAACCATGAGATAGAACCAGCAAGTTAACCAACTCCTAGATTTTTGACCCACAAAAAATGTATGAGATAATAAGTTTTAAGTTGCTACTTTTTATGGCAGTTTGTTATTTTGTAGTACATAGATGACATGTATGTCTTACAAGAAGCTAAGTAATCTCTCTTATATTTCCCCCTTCATGGCCCATCTTGTAGCATTTTCCTCTTCAGCAGTACTGTTCTTTGTTTAGTTAATGGAACACACCATGCCCCTTGTTGACTCAAAACCTTTGAATATGCAATTCTCTTCTTCAGTTGCCCAGATGACTCTAGTTCAATTTTCTTCAGATTACTTTTTTCAGAACATCCCCTGACTCCTCTGATTACAAGATTCCTTCCTGTATACCATACATGTTTTCTTCATAGCATTACAATTCTAGTTTAAATGTTTAGAAAAGTGTTTATTTTCTGTCTCTTCCACTAGATAGTTCCATATACTCAGGACCTATGATTGTCTTGTTCATTGCATCCCTGGCACCCAGTGTTGAGTTTCAAAGCTAGGAAACCATTAAATATTTTTGTAATAAAGTGAAATTAGATGAAAGCAACACTTCCTTGATTTGTGAGTAAAAGGTACAATTGTTGATACTAATGTTTAAAATTGTAATATGCAAAGAGCTCTTATAATTTAGTATACTGTTGTAGACTGGGCACCTAAAATCGTATAATTTTCTTTAAAAGAGAAATGATTCAATTAAAAATGGATAAAGAAATAAATTGGAAATTTACAAAAGTATTGTATTTCCAGCTGGTTATTTTGGTTCAAATTCTTTCACTAAGAACAAGTATAAAAACCAAATAAAATACTAAAAATAAATCTCTTAAGGAATGAAAGAGTTACTAAAGGCATTAGTAATTGGCTAGGTCAGTATCTAGAAGACCAGGGAATGTAAAAAAAGTAAGGTTGGTATTTGGTGCTGCCTTTTCTCTTGTGATAATTTCTAAGTGTTGGTTATCCCAGCTATTACTAAAAATAAGTGTCATGACTGAAAACTGAGCAGAGCTTTAAATAATATTACAACATCTAGGAGAACAAAACACTGCAACTCATGATCCGTCAAGTAAGAAGGGCCCTAATAAGCAACATAAACTTGGCACCCCAGTATGCTACATGCTAATAATAAAAGTAAACTGGAAGTTAAAAGCCTTCTCAGGGACTAAAGGAAAACTCTGGATAATTTCAAACACTGATTGAATAAAGACAAGGGGCCTCTGGCCTACCTACATATCTTAAAACAAAATTCTCTCATCCAGAGACTTGAAATTATCCCACATATAATGTTTAAAAGACTTTATGTTTTATAGCAGTTTTATGTACACAGAAAAATTAGGAGAAATGTAGATAGAATACCCATATATATCTGCCTTTACACAAACATAGCCTTCCTCGTTATCAACGTTCTCCACCAGAATGGTACATTTGTTACAATTGGTGAACCTACATTGACACATGACAATCATCCAAATACATGTGGTTCACTCTTGGTGTTATATATTCGATGGGCATGGAAAAATGTATAATGCCATGTGTCTATCATAGCATCATGAAGAATATTTTCACTGCCCTAAAATTCCTCTGTGTTCTTTCTGACTTTTCTAATCTCTGGCAACTATTGATCTCTTTACTGTCTCCATAGATTTGCCCTTTCCAGAATGTCTATGGAGTTGTACAGTAGGGATCATTTTCAGATTGGCTTATTTCACTTAATAATATGCATTTAAGGTGCTCCCATGTCTTTTCATAGTTTAATAGCTTAAAGCATTTAGTACTGAATAATACTCCATTGCCCAGATGTACCATTATTTATTTGTCAAAACACCTACTGAAGGACATCTTGGTGTCTTCCAAGTTTTGGCATTTATAGATATAAACATCAACATGCAGGATTTTGTGTGTACATACGTTATTAACTCTTTTGAGTAAATATCAAGGAGTATAATTCCTGGATGATATAGTAATAGTATATTCATTTTGTGGGAAAGTACCAAACTGTCTTCTGTAGTGGCTGTATTGTTTTGCATTCCCACCAACAATGAACAAGGGTTTCTATGGCTTCAAATTCTCACCAGCATTTGTTGTTGTCAGTATGACACAGTTTGGGCATTCTAATAGGTATCTCATTGTTACTTCAATTTGCTTTTTCCGGATATATAATGTGGAGCATCTTTTCATATGCTTCTGTGTCATCTGTATATCTTTGGCAGAATGTTGTTAAACTCTCTGACCCATTTTTTTTAATCTGGTTGGTTGTTTTCTTATAGTTGAGTTCCAAGAATATTTTGTATACATATTTTGGATAGCAATTCTTCATTAATTGTTTCTTTTGCAACACTTTCCCCCTCCCCCCATTCTGTGGCTATGTTCTTATTCTGTTGATTGCATTTTTCAGAGCAAAAGTTATGCATTTTAATGAAATCCAACTTGTCCATTTTTTATTTTATGGTTTGTGCCTTTGGTGTATTTAAAAAGTTATCACCAAACCCAAGGTCATCTACGCTTTCTCCTATGTTATCTCCTAGGAGTGTTATAAGTTTGCATATTACATTTAGGTCTGTGGTTTTGAAAAGAATGAACAGAGAGAGTCATGGTGTCGGAGTGTGCAGAGAAGTAGGAGAAGACATAAGCAACAGAAAACTAGAGAAAGAATAAAGAAGAAGAACGAAGGTGTTAAAATAAATTTACGCGTGTGTAAGAATCGTCTTAAAATTTATGACTTCTCAGGCTGATGAAATTTTAGGTCATATTTCATTGATTTGCCATACTTTATTCTTTTATTTGCTATTTTAAATGAGCATGCAATGTTTACATAAAGAGGAAAACATAATAAATCTGAATTTAATGGATCGGAAAGAATTTTTAGAAGAGAAATTTATGGTTAGACATCTAAAAGTGCTCCTGTCCAAATTGAAACAAAAATCTTACACCTGAAGAGTCTGTGAAGAATTTCAAAAGCTAACCAGCCTTTGATTTGTTATTATTATTATTATTTTCTTGCTATTACCATTTGAGTTATAGGCTACTTTGAGAGATATTTATTCTGAAAAATAACTCGTGGAAAAATATAACCACAAAAGCACTTTTATCTAAAGCTTTCTATTTTGAATATGTGCATTATCTGTCCAAAGAGCATCCCTTGTTAAGTATAGGATGCCTTCCCCTTTTTTCTTCCTCTGAGTAATAAAGCTGTTAGAAGCCACAACACAGACTATGCATAACACCTGGTGATATGGTGAGCTCTGAGTTAAAGAACAATCATAATTTGTTAATTTTTCTAAAGTGCATTTTAAAAATCCTTTCACATTAATCTCCGTGAGTCATAAAGAAGGGAGGCAGGCTGGCAAAGTTTAAATGATAGAAAATTATGCCGGTGGCCTTCTGCAAAATCTGATTACTGCTTTGGTGATTGATTACTTGCCATTAGCACAGAGGGGAGAAGATGCTTAGAAATTGAACCAAGTAAATCAAGCAAAATCTTTCTGGTTTAGAAGGAACACTTAGACATGGCTCAAAAATGTTTTAACCACGATTTCATTTTCTATAAATATTATATATGTTGCCTTCGCATATGAAGTATTCATTTCAGTGACTTTTCCCTGAACTGCACTTTAATCTTGTTTTCAGGGAAGTCCAACTTGCCCTGCTGCCTTCCCAGGCTTCAAGCCTGGTGTGATTTACTTAAGTGACAGTATACCACTCTCTTGGTATTCCTATTTTCATTTAGCAGTGTCTAAGGAATGCATGTGGCTGTTTCTGGGGAAACGTGAACACTGGAAAAAATCTGAAGAGTGTGAGTAGAATGAGGATTCTGTTCTTGCATTTGCTAAATGCCCCGTGTCAATTTGACATATAGAGCAAGCTGTTGAAGCTCATTAGTTTGAGCATTAGTGCATTGATTATACATTTACACCTTTCTGTAGCATCATAGACCAGAGAAGACAATTCATAATATACCACAACTACAACTGAGTTCTTCCAAAGTGGTATAAACAGAGAATAGCTATCATGGTAGGATTGATTAACAACTGACATATGACACAGGGCCTATTGTAGCAAAATAACAATAATCATTCAGATGAGTCATGGATAATTATGGAGATAATTTGTGTATTATCCTTGCCTGTGTTTAAGATACTTAGTACTGTTTATAAGTATGGAGTGGCCCACTGTATCTTTTTTTTTTTTTTTTTTTTTTTGAGACGAAGGGAGATAGTGAGACAGACTCCTGCATTTGCCCTGACTGGGATCCACCTGGCAGCCCCCTTCTGAGGCTGTTGCTTGAACCAACCAAACCAGTGACTGTGAGAAGGGAATAGAGAGAGAAGGGGGAGAGGGAAGAAAAGAGAAGTAGGTGGTTGCTTCTCATGTGTGCCCTGATTGGGATTTGAACCCGAGATGTCTGCACACCAGGCCAATGCTCTATCCACTGTGCAAAACAGCCAGGGATGGCCCACGGTGTCTTTATTAGCTAATATTTACTGACATTTACTGTGTGCTCACATCATAAGAACTGACTAAATATCATCATTATGAGCAGGTACTACATATCAACATTTACAGAGAATCTTCTATATCTTCTAAGCACTCTGAAGATAGGGGCTGTGTGTATACTGTTTATCTTGAGAGTTTAACAAAATGACTAGTATATAGTAGATATTTATTTTGCAAACAGATTTTTAAAATGACTAAATATATGGTGCTATATAATTCTTAAGTCTCAGTCCCCTTTCACCCCCCCACCAAAAATTTTTCTATGAAATAGGTGTTTTATTGACCTTGTTTTAAAGAAATTGAGATTTAAAGAGGATACTTTACTTTCCATTAATCCACACCTGATTAGTGTTTCATAGTATTGTTTTTAAGATATTTAAAAAGTTGAAGGCATAGATAGTCACTGAGAAATTTATTTTAAAAGTGCAGTGGCCAGAAGATGTTCTAAGCATTAAGTCTACAAATGGGTCAATGAGCTTCTTTGGCCTTCAAGTTGTTCTCTAGAGTTCTCTTTCAAGTTTTTGAGATTATTCTGTATTAGTTTTCAGTTGCGGGTTTATGAATCATACAGGCAATTAAAACTACCATAAATGAGTTCTTTCAAAGGATTATAAATGGAGAGTCCATATCTCACAGTCCTTAAGGTCAGAAGGATAAAAGGAGTTTCACTAGGCTAAAAGTGTGTTGAACAGACTGTGTTCCTTCTAGAGACGCCAATAAGAGAGTCCATTGCCTTTTGTTTTCCAGATTCCAGAGGCCACCCACACTCTTTGGCTTATGACCTTCCTTCCATCTTCAAAGACAGCAGTAGCCAGATGAGCCTTGCTCATTGCGTCACTCTGACTCTAGCTTTCATGATCTCATCTCTTCGTCTGACTCTACTTCCCTCTTTTTACTTAGAAGGACTCTTGTAATTTTATTGGACCCACTTAGATAACCCAGAATAATCTCCTATTGCAAGATGTTTGGTTTCATCACAACTGAAAAGTCCCTTAATCACAGGTTCCAGGAATCAAAACATGAGCATCCTTGGGGATTGTTATTCTGTCTACCATGTGGTCCATCTAGAGAATACAAGGAAACTGACAAGATGTCTCAGAGGCTTTGACATTCTTCAAGAGATAAATCAATACTGTTAACCCAAAGCAATATCATATTAAAATTGTTCAGTGAGACATGTTTTGAGTAAAATCAATTGCTAATGTACTGAGTTTAATTTTGCCTGTGTTTGGGATTCTGGATTATAGGTAAAGATATAAAGTACAAATATAGATTCACCTTATCATGAATATGAGGAAATCACTGTGGAAGAATAGTTGCATGCATTTGAGTTCATACCCATAAGTGCTCACACTTCTAAAAGTGATAAGAAATCACTGAGTATCTCCTTTTTTTTTTTTTTAAGGAGATATTCAGAACTATATGCAAATTTGTGGTTAGAGTTTTATTGCAACTCAGACCATCTTGATTTCTCTACAAGAATTTGGACTACATTACAACAAGACTATAATCATATTTGTTTACTCACCTTGCAGGCAACATTTTAGTGCCCTGAATCAAAATGTTTATCTAAGTCAGCTGATTTTTCCTCAACATGACTGTCATTATATTATTTCCCTATTCAAGTTTTCAGTGTCTGTTGTGTATGGACAGAGTCAGACTTGTGTTCAAAATTCTCTCTAGGCTGTTCTCAGCTGAATGTTGAGACTTTTAGTACTCTCTTAAGGGAGCTTTTGTTTTTCTCTTGTTTATATTTTATTCCAAAAAGCTCTAAGGGATCTCTGCACATGCCCCGGAGCAAAGGCATGCTCCTGGAAAGATCTCTGGACTTCTTTCCCCAACTTCTATCAGAAGCCCTTAGAGTTGTCTAGTTTATGCATTGGCTTTCATTTCAAGGTTATTGTTAGGAAAAATTTTCATAGAGGTATCGGGGAAATGAATATGAATGGCTTTTCTTTATGAACAGTTTATTTAACCCTTACTGGTGAGCAAACATCTCACATATTTTGGCTTCTTACCTTTTGCTTCTGTCCTTTTCCCTCTTAAATTATTATTCTCTCTCCAGACCCTCCATCCTCAAGGGCTAACTCAAGTTTCACCTTATGTGCAAAACTATCCCTGATCGCTCCAGCACAGAATAATCTCTGCCTTTGGGACGTTAAGAATGACCCTTAATCATATATTTATCATCTGTTTTGTTATAACGTCAGTTTTATGCATATGGTGTGGCCCACAGCAGCCACAGCGTTTATAGCACATGAGGGAACAAATGAGGAAGGATGGAAAGAAGATGAACAGAAGGAAAGACAGAGGAAGGGAGGAACTGATTATTGCGTGCATTGGGTTAAGGTGTTGCTGAACTTCCATTATCTTGACTTAACTTTTCATATATAAATAAACCTACCCAACAAGTTTAAAGAAAGAGAGGCCAACAGCAGGCTTAATTAACATTTATTAAATATTCTGAGTGTGTTATATGAGCATCCTCTTTAATTTTCATACATCCCTGTGGAGTTTCACCAAAGAGGACATTGGAGCTGGGGGACTTTGGCAGCATTACCGATGTCCCACAGCACCAGTGGGGTTTGACTTCAAATCCCAGAATGTGTGTGTTGTACATGCATTTCCTCTGGTTTCCACAAGTCAAGTCTCAGCTTTCTAAATCTCACTGAGTATATGGCTGGAAGCAAGTACTGATTTCACATTTTATAAGTGAATAAACAAAATATTGAATGCCTTATTAAAGAGGGATAACATTAATGCCTCTTAATACACTACTACACTTCTACAAGTCTGCTAGCGCAGCATCTCCACAACCCTAGCTGTTAAGAGTCCAGGCATTCGAGCCATCTTGCCTTCATTTCAGTTCCAACTCAACCACATATCAGCTGTATATTCAGTCAATGCATTTAGTCTTCTGAGCCTCAGTTATTTCATCTGAAATGAGAGGAAAATAATTGCATTCACTACATGAGGGTTTGGGGGAGGTTCCAATGCATTTAGCCCAGTTCCTAGACCATAATAAAGACTAACAATTATTGAGCACTGACTAAGACCACCAATTCTACCAATATTTACTGGGTTCTTAATAAATGCCAGGCATTGTGCTTGCATTCTTACTATAAACCTTCTAACAGACCCATAAACTAGATCCTACTACTGTTCCCTTTATAGATGAGCAAAGTGAAGCTCAGAATAGAAATCGCTTGTCCAAGGTTAATGAAGGAGCTGGCCTCAGACCCATGTCTGTCTGACTCTCATGATCTAAATTACTTAGTCCTGGATGAAAATATGGGCTTCTCTCTGGTCTGTTCATGCTGGGCTTGCTGTGGTATCCCCTCTGTGTATTGTACCTCTCTCAACATGTGTGATGTATGATAGGTTCCTTTCGTTACGTTCATTATTGTCCTCATTCATTGTTTATGACTGTATTCAGTGAGTGTCCCCGTGACTTCTTTATTTTGTTGTCAGATCTAGAGTTCCACCAAATTGGAAATGCAAGACTATTTTGAATCTCATTCTTTTGGATTTAACACACACACACGACACACCACACACACACCACACACCACACACACCACACACACACACACACCACACCACACACACATGCCACACACACCACCACCACACACACGCCACACACACACCACAAACCACACTACACACACACACACACACACACACACACACACTTTCTACTCTGGGTTCTCTGAAAAAATGATCTATCAATGTGGGGTGACATCAGTTAGTGGCAGCATGGTATGTTTCTCTAAGTGTCCTCGTGGCTCAGGGGATACCTTTTTCTAATAGTGCTCCCAGGAGAGTCCCATTTAATTTCTCCTCATAAAAGCAACATACCCGTAAACAATGAGAGAGGCTCTATGCCAAGTATGTTAATCTACTACCCGGAAAATGCTTCAGCCTAAAATGGGCCGATCTTTGCTGTTCTGGGACACTCTGATCTTCTTAGGAAGTACCCTGTGATGTGGGTTTGAAGCAAAATACC
Source organism: Rhynchonycteris naso (assembly GCA_037038555.1). Classification (NCBI taxonomy): domain Eukaryota; kingdom Metazoa; phylum Chordata; class Mammalia; order Chiroptera; family Emballonuridae; genus Rhynchonycteris; species Rhynchonycteris naso. The sequence goes on along the minus strand of CM072999.1, from coordinate 243,517,080 downwards.
TCCTAAAGAGGCTGTACCTTCAGACTTAAAGCAGTGAGCCCTCTTACTTTCTTGGTTCTCTTTTTTATCCCATGTAAAGGGACAATCCATTCATTGTTTTGCTGATTCTCAAGGCCGATGAAGCAGTGATTACGTAGGTTGTATACTATGTGCTCTTCATTCAACATACATGCATTTAGCTTTTCCCATAGATATAAAACTAGCAGCTTGGACTATAAGTAAATACTCATTTTAAAGGAGATTGGCATCCGGTAATACCACATATAATACTATGTGATTTCGCATAAATCTTCTCACTGAATTCTCATACTAGTTCTGAAAGAAAGAAATTATTATTACAGTTTTTACACTTGAGCAATGAGAGGCTCAGAGAGGTTTAGCATATGGTATTTCAATGAAGGGCCATTTGAATCTGAAATACATCCATCTTATACTATATCACAGTGGCCACTATGGGAAATCTCTGGGACCTTTGGTGTAGCAAGACTCTTTTACTGGTCACGGGTCATTTCGTTGACCTCAACTTCCAACCCCTCTCATTCACAATGCTTTAGGCACACTGGCCATGGTTTTCAGAGCAACCAAGCTTGTTTCTGCCTCAGCAGCATACTTCTCCCCTGCCTGGAACACTCTTCTACACCTTCTATTTACTAGGCTCGCCCCAGCACATCATTTAAATATCTTTAAAAATATTACCTCCTCTTCTTAAAATGTTACCTCCTAAGGTTCCCTTTAAAACAGTACCTTATATCTCTAACATAGCCAGAATATCCACCCCCACTGTTCATTACTCGTACTTGTTACGATCTTTATCTTAACCTGAAGTTGTACATGTATATACACATATGTAAACACAACACATACATGTCCATAGACTAATTTATTATTTGAATTACTCTCTAGTGTACTTTTCTGATAAAACTCTCCACTCACAATTGTGAATACCTCAGGATCTGGGACCATGTCACTGTCTCTACCTATTGCAGGAGTCAGCATATAATACATAATAAATGTTCATCCAACTGAATTTGATCAATGTGTGACCTTCACATTTATTGATTTTTTGCTTGTATAGGTTTCCTAAACTGACTAAAAGATCAAACAGTTCCTTTAGAGGTGCACACAAAGCATTAAAAGAGTTAAAATTGAAATAAAAGATTCTGCTTTGGATTCAATGACAATCCCAGCTTAGAAGACTCATTGTGGTGGTTTAACTTGGTAGCAACACTTTTGGTTGCTACTTAGTAAACTTTTTATTGCCAATTTTGAGTTAAGGAAAGTGAAAAGCTACATTGATTTTAATATCCTATACTATAAAAGCACAAGTGGTTTACTAGAGATTAGCTAAATTCATTTTGAGAAAAATACACTGTAGCTAAGAAAAACTAACAGAATTCTCAGAATTCTTATAGACTCTTAGTGGACTAAGGCCAAATGAAATATTGGTAATGTTGGAATAGAAAATTCTATTTACCTAAAATTCTGTTTGGAGTTATTCCACTAGACTGTCTTGTCCTTTGTACTTTCTTGGGAAGATGTCATCCTGGAGGGAGGGAACGTGGTAATGATAATACTGGATCCTTACGCATTCCTCAAGGCATCCACGCAGACATCAAAGAGCCAGTTTCAGTGAATAGTAGATCTTGGTGGCCATGATGATTACTTTGTCCTCCCAACCCCTCCCCCATATATCTCTGAGGTCCACCGTAATATTTCATTGTAAAGCAACTTATCACGTACCCAGTTGATATAAGGGTGATTAAAGCAACAGTTTCTGTTTTGTTTTGTTTTGGATATATTATTTATCTCCTTTTACCTTCTCTGACCACAAGAATCATGTCTAAAATAGTCAGGTAGTGTGTGTGTCAATTCCATTGAGTTATTTATCATTTATTTCTTTTCAGTTATTTATCTTTAAATTATCTGCAAGAGATCTTAGGTTTAGACCTTCATGAAAAGAACCAAAAAATTAACTGAGACTGAATGAATCCCCACTACTGATAAGTACATATTCTCTGCTTTATAATTTACCAGTATATCAGCATGATTTAACATGGCAACTCTGAATGTTATACAGAGGGAAACTGCATTTTTATTCTCCCAAATTAAGCAGTTGGTGAAATCTCTTGGCTGGGGATAGCTGAGGGGAGTCTCTGTGTTCATAAAACCTGAACTTCTACTTAATGTTTTCTTCATGTCCTATGACTAAGCACGTGCCAGTCCACTCTGAGCTTTTACTTCCTCATGTCATCTTATGATTTTTGTTAGATTCTTGCCATTGCTCATATTCTTACTCAAAGATCACTGTAAGCCCTTGAATCTCTTTGTTTACAAAACCCCAGTCAGAAAGCTTAGATTACAGAACAGACCTTGGTGTGAAGATATAGGACTTTCTTCCAGAATCCTAGGTTAGGGAATAGAATCAAGTCACTGAGAGTCTAAAACCTGGGGCTGTAGAGCTCTAAGGAATCAAAACAGATTTTTAAAAAAGTCTTTCTTTCTAGGAACACAGTTTCATCACTGGTTTTTGGGTTGGTTTTTTTTTTTCAGTATTTTCTCCTTTATTCTTCAGCTCCTGGGTTTACAGATCAAGCTCAAATGACCAGCAGAGGCGGATTAGCAGCAATGAACCCGAATTCCAGTGCCCAAGACAAAATGGATTGCCACCTTGGATGGATAAATATTTATCCATCTCTGTATAAATCAGCAATGGCCATGGAGAAAAAAACATTAGGGCAAACAGGTTGCACAAACCCATTCCTTGGGGTGAGCAGGCAAAAATATCATAGGAGGAAATTTGTTTCTCTCAAAACAATTATATACGTTCCAAATTAGTCGTTAAAAAAACAGCAATTTACAAATCTGTTGATTCTCCATGCTGAAATAAAACTGTCTAATGGAGTTTTGAATTTTAATCTAACCCTTTCCTCTGACTTATAAGGTTTTACATGACCAGGCTTCTGATCCACTCTTCAAACTCATTTCATACTAGTTTCCTCTAAATTTACTATAAACAAGAAAAACAAAACAACCACACACACACACACACCATTTTACACATACACACATTTAACTCACACATTTTCTTTCTGTTCTCAACACACCCAACCTTGTTCACATTTCAGGATTTGTCTTAGTTCTACTGCTATAACAAAATACCAGAAACCTGTTAGCTTAGACAGTAATTATTACTCTCAGTTTTGGAGACAGGAAAGTCCAGGATCAAGGTGATAATAGATGTGGTATCAGACAAGGGCCTGCTTCCTGGTTTGTAGACAGCTGACTTTTTGTTATGGTACAAAGAGAGTTAGCTAGCTTTCTGGTCTCTTATTATAAGGTCACTAATTTCATTCCTGAGAGCCCCACCCCTGTGACCTAATTATTGCACAAAGGTTCCACTTCAAATACCATCACCTTGAAAATGAGGGCTTTGACATGTGAATTTGGGGAAGATATTCTCAGGCCACAGCAGGGTTTTTGCACTGGATGTTGTAAAATGCTCTTCCCTTTCATTCATGCTTGGCTACCTTTCTTATCATTCCAGTTCAACATCATTATTGCCTTCTAAAAAAAGTCTCTTTTGCCCATCCAGCCCCTTTATAATATGTTGCCCCATTGTCATCACTTGCAGAGCCCTTACCTTTTGAGACTAAAACAAATTTGTTTGATGGTACTTGCTCAAGAAATATTTGTTGTTGTTTTTGCAAAACACTGTAGACACTTTTAGAGCATGGATTTGTTTATTTTGTTTTTAAAATAAAGAGTAACATCTAATTTGATTTGAATTATAGTAATCATGACACAATGCAGAGTGCAACTGAAAATAAGGCAAGGAGAAACCTGAACCCTAAATTGAATACATTCAGAAGCAGCATGTCACTAACCAAAGTAAAATAACTCTGCTTTTGAGAAAGCAGGGTGGGGTGAGATTCTATAATGATTGTAGTTCTTAGGATCCTATATCGGCATCTTATTGAAAAGGAAATTTTTATACGGGAATTTTGTGTTACTTTTTTATGGTTCGTGCACTGCTAAGGCTCTAGGTCAGGGGTCAAATTGTGGCCCCCTGAGGCCATTTATCTGGCCCCGGCCACACTTCCGGAAGGAGCACCTCTTTCATTGGTGGTCAGTGTATGGAGTACTGTATGTGGCAGCCCTCCAACGGTCTGAGTGAACTGGCCCCCTGTGTAAAACGTTTGGGGACCCCTGCTCTAGGGTATATTCTGTGTGGGAAGCATGAAACCAAACTGGTTTTGTCTCTTTAGCCTGTGTCTGTCCTTACTCGTCACCCAGGAGGATGGACTTTGGGAATTCCAGTCCGACTGCTGAGTGATTTGGGGAAGTCTATAGGCCATTTAATGGGCAAACTCAGACTGCTAACTATGGTATCGAAAGAACTGTTCTTAATTGTACACAATGTGCTCATGCATGTTTCCTTCAGGAATTTAAAAATTATGTAAGAGTTGGGATAATTAGATCCTTTCCATATCTGTAGATTTAAATATCAACAAACTAGTCATATTCTACCTGAAGCAGAGATATGTGTTGTTTATACTGCCCAGAGGCTGTTTGTTCTTTTCCTCCATTTCAGCTTTCCCCTGGGGACCCACTGCTATCTCACTTTTTGGTCCTGGCTTTCTGTGAAGTAGGCTAAGCTGTGAACCCAAGGAGAAGGTATCCTACATCCTTGGCTGTCATAATTGGTTCAGTGACAGGCAGATAATCGAAGTCAATATAATGAAATGAGATAATTATTAGAATTGCTGACAGAAATGCACTCTGTTCTGTTTTTCTCATGTCTATCATGAAAGAAGGGAGACCTGGATGTGATATGTGCTATCGCTATCCGAAGAGAGCGAGAGTGCAGCTGGACAGGCTCAGTGGACACACACAGGTCAGGTCTTGATATCCAGGTGGCCCCATGACTGACCTTCTTCATATGGGAACTAGTAAGCTTTCTTTTTGAATCATGTTTTCTGGGATCTGGTATTGAAGTGCCTCTCTTGAAATATTCAACCTAGTCTTCTGTCTCCTATTCCCTGATATTTTTGCTGTCTTCCTTTCTACTTTCTCTTGTAAACTAGACTCAAGAAAAACTTTCAACATCCTGCTCAATTTTGATACCACAATATATGTTAACATGTGTTGATTTCCAAGTTGTGTTTGTGTTTGTCTTTGTGGTAGCATGACTATGTCAGACTATATTTTTGAGAGTGCTGACCATAGAGAAAACACTCAGTAAATATGCATACCCTATAGATACTTATCTTTCTTTTTTTTTTTTACAACTTTGTGGATATCATGACATCTGTTTTTGTCTTGTTTTGTTTTGTTATTATTTATTTTCATGGCATCTGGTTTTGAAGGGAGTAACACAGAGGTTTAAAACCAGAGATGAATAGATAAAAAAGGTGCGTGCGCGTGCGCGTGCGTGTGTGTGTGTGTGTGTGTGTGTGTGTGTGTGTATATATATATATATAATCAAATACTGCTTAGCCATAGAAAAGATGGAATCTTGCCCTTTGTGATAACGTGGATGGATCTTGTGGTATTTTGATAAGTGAAATAAGTCAGGTGGAAAATGACAAAAACTGTGTGGTCTCATATGTCAAACAGAAAACAAGAAGGGAGCAAACACACCAACAGAATGGATAAGTACAAACTCATAGATATTGAAAACAAAACAGTGGTTACTACAGAGGAAAAGGAGTGGGGCCAGGGTGAATTGGGTGAAGACATTCAAATGCATAGGAATGGAAGGGAACCAGACTTTTGGTGGATAGCATGTAGTGGAATATACACATATCAAATCATAATGTTGTACACCTGTGACTTATATACTGTTATTAACTAATGTTACCCTAGTAAACTTAATAAAAAACAAAACAAAAAATAAAAAACAAACCCAGTCTTGTCATCCTAAAATTTTATTTCTGGGACGATATGATTGGTTATGTGAAGCAGTTGAATGGGATTGTTAAAATGAGAGGCCCTGTTGAATTTGATGGTTAGAAAAGGGATAGAGGAATATGGTTTGGGGTGTCCAGAGAAGGATTAGTGGATGATTGCAGACTTTAAGATGCATTGCATCTTAAAGGTCAGGTGGTCTATGTGTGGCGAGAGAAGATTCAAGAGTCTATTTCTGGTGAGGGGTGAATAGCAAAGCTTTGGTGCCTTTGGAGAACAAGGGAACAATGTTACTGAAGCACGGCATGCTCCTTAATAATGAGTTAGAAAGGGTCAAGTTAGTCATCTGAACAGTGTGGTTTTGTCAAATCTCAAAACAAACCTATGTTAGAAGGACTTACTTCCAGACTTCATGGTCCATAGGATTGAGGGTTTTCTTTTTGTAGTTAGGTAACTTGCCCAAATTACACAGCTTTGAGGTGATGGAGTGGTAAGTAAATGGACCACGTGTCTTCCTGCATAGTTTGTGCATTCAAAAGTGACACTGGCGATATGAGGTGCAGCCAGTTTATAGAGAGCCTCCCATCGGAGTCTGAATCATCTGGTGAGAATTTTCTGCCAGGGTCTTTGAGGGATTTTCTAATTGTCCATATAATGAGGTGTTTAAGCTGAGTCAGAATTTTGGTGCAATTTGAAATGACATAAGCAATAAAGCATCTTCATTTGGGCTCATGATGCTACTCTAGTAAGGAAATATATCTTTTAAGTTGAAGGAAGACTTTCTTTGCTTCGTTTCTTCCCAGTTTCCCTGGGACACATTCTGCCCTCATCCCTGGACCTGTCCCCTCTTTGTTTCCACAGGTAAGAGTCAAATTATAACCGGGACACAAAGGTTCAAGCCTGTTTTGCCTTCAATGTAATTAAAGTCTATTTGTAAATTTTCTGCAGTTGCAAAGTAGCTTTTGAACGTGCCTGGCGATTGAAATTATTTTGTAATGCAAGTCTTGTCATGCATCATTAAGATCATCCTTTTACCTCTAGGCCAATTTTGGGCTGCCCTGATGAATAAATGAAATTTGTTTGTAGCTATCAGAAATGCAACATTAGGTTTGGTCTTCCGGAGTGACTGCTACATTCAGAGGTTCAAAGTCTTACTGGCCTCAGAGTTGTTTTGCCGAATCTATCCTTGTCTTGGTTATGAGGGTGTGGGAATGTCAGTCTCTTATTATTTATTAAAGGAGATAATCTTACCCCCTGAGATCTGGATCTCTGTCTCTCACCATGAATTTAGAAATGGAGACTTGTCCACAGTGCTGACCTGTGTTGGTACCGGTATTTTAGTTTCTAGAATTCTCTTTTAGTCCTGCTTCGACTTTTCTGACCACTTCCGCTATCCGTCGCTGCATTCTAGGATTGCTTTCGCTCTTTACACTCATCGTGGTACCGGGGAATCAGCTGAAAACCCAGTGTTTCATTTTAGTTCATTTTTATTAGAAAAACTGGTTATATAAACCCATATAAATATCAACATACTGGGATTAGGCTGAGGCAGAATCCAGGGATATAACAACCATGTCTGTCGTAAGCTGGAAGCTGGCACCAAACTATGTGCACACCTCATATATTGTGGGTTAGTTTCCAGACCGCCGCAATAAAGCATGCTGCTGTCTTTTTATTGCTGGTGGAGGGTCTTGTCTGCATTTTGTAGACAACACAAGATCCATGAAGCACAATCAAACGAGGTATGCCCAAATCTGGACAGAAGGGTAGAGCCAGGTGACAGCCATTACAGGGAAGGAGGAACAAAGCCAAGAGAATGCCAGAGCTGAGGAGTAAGGGTAATTCAGAGCAATGCAGACACAAGAATGCCCATGTGGGTCAAGCCCAGCACACATCAGGAGGTTCCCCAGGAGCAAAGAAACAGCGCAGAGATAGAGCTCTGCGGGGCAGCACCCTGACACCACCGGATTTTATTTTTACTGCTTCTTTTCATCAGTTCCACATTCAAGCTTCTATTTCCAGAGACTCTGTAAGATACCACGTGATTTATGCCACCCTTGATTGAGAACTCATGCATGATGCTTTGCATATATTATTTCTAATCCTCGTATGAACCCTCAAGGTAAGTATTTTTACTTCACTTTTACTGACGAGGAATTCATAACTCAGAATGATTTAGCGGCTCTGTCCGGGGTTATATAGTTACAGTTTGGCACAGTCCGGATTCATAGCCCACTGTGTCTGCAGCTGAAGCTGGCTTGGTTTTCTCAGAACTCACTCACCTGCTTTCCTTTTAGCTAATGGAAGTCCAAGTCAGACTGTCACCTCTCCAGGTGGAATCCAAACTACACGTGGGAAGAAGACAAAGATACAAAGGAAAATGTAGAATTAAAGTAGTTCGATTGTCTTTTCAGATTAGCTCAGAGATTTCAGCAAGGTAACTCATCTTAATGCTGATGAAACCATTACCCAAATCTGGTCTCAGGATTCCTTGGCCACTAGTACGTTCCAAAACTCTGCAGACCACACCACTGAGTGTTGAGGTGATGAGAACCTGGGGTCTCTGCCATTTACATCTCTCTCCCCTGTCTTCCCAGGCAGCCTGTACAATTTGAATCCAGAAATGCATTGACTTAATGACCAAACAGTTTGACCTTCGTAAAGTTCAAGATAGGTTTGTTCCATCCATATGAATATCTCTGGAGAAATGATTTCATTTTAAGGGAGGTCATAGGTGAGTGCTTGTGTCAAATTTAATCCATCAGACATGAAAGGGCAGCGTATGATTACGTTTTCTGGTGGTGGTTTAGTGCTAGGTAATAATAAATTCCTTTAACCTCAAGAGGTTTGTTGCAGCTTGAGTTTGGCCATGGAAAATTTTTTCAGTCTAGTAACAATGAAGTCTTACTGTGAAGGAGGTGTTCAGATGGTTTCTGATATTGTGAAAACAGCGCACAGGTCTGGTTGTTTGCATTGACATAGATAAAGCCCTGGAGTTTAAGATCCAGCTTTGTTTTAGACATTAGGAAAGAGAAATCTAAGATGTTAGATACCAAATAATACTTCCATTGACTCACTTGTAATTTTAAAGCTGATGAAAACAGTACAAGGTAATAGAATTCTCAGTTCTTCTGGGTAGAATCATTCCATCCACCACACTGCAGCCTACATGATCTCTCTAGAAGAGTAGTTTCAAAGTGTAGTTCCCAGAGCATTGGCGTTAGGTGTTTAAGCCTCACCTGTGAACTTGTTAGAAATCAAATTCTCAAGATTCACCCCAAATCTACTAAACTTTAGTGGCCAGGAATTTGTGTTTTATCAAGCCTTCCAGAGAATTCTGATGCTCATGAGAGTTTGAGAACCAGTGCCCTTAAAACTAAGCCTGTTTGTGTCATACTGGGTGTAAATATCAAGACCATGCTATGTGTACATGCTGGGAACACAACTCAAATTAGTTTAAATCAAGAGGACTTTTATTGGCTCCCATGCCTGGGGGGCCACAAGTTACACAAAAGTTCAAATGTTATTGTCACAGCATTGTGTTTTTCTAGTGCTTGGATCTACTCTCCTCAAGGCTGTTTCCCTTAGAGGCGGGTCCTTTATATGTGCGGAGGGTCCTAGTAGCTCTAGGCTTCCATCAGTTTTATGAACATTTTTTCTAATAGTTTCAGTCCAAGTCCCAGGAAGCTTACTTTCCCTGGCCTCCCCTGGTTAGTTACCCGTCCCTGAACCAATAACCAGGGTAGCCCATTGGATGGGCTATTTGGATGAATCAGATTTGGTTCAGATGTTCTCTCTGGAGCCCGTGAGTAGCATCAGCACCACCCAAATCACATCGACTAAGATCATTTTTTTCCAAAGAAGAGGCAACAATATTTCCACAGTCACAACAGAAAAGGAATAGAAATTCATTATGAAATCATTCCCTGAGAAAGGTTATTGTGTCATCCCCCAAGTAGGATAAAGTCCAAACCCCACCATTCCTTACCCCAGAAAGTGAACTTATTTGGAACCAGTGTCATTGTTGATATGGTTAATTTAGCTGAGACCATACAGGAGTAGGTGCACCCCTAATCCAATAGGACTGCTGGCCTTATAAATGGTGAGAATTGGTGTTATGTTGCTATAAGCCACGGAGCTCCCTGAAGGTAAGAGAAAGGCCTGGATTCAACCCATCTCTTGCACCGTCGTAGGAAGCATGGCCCTGTCAATAGCTTGATTTTGAACTTGTAGCCTGTAGAATTGTGACACAGTAAAATTATGTTGTTTAAGCTGCCCGACTCTGTGATGGCAGACTTGGGAAACTAATACAAAGGTCAAGTGCCATTCCTTTTCATGGCATCTAAGTTTTATATCAGTGCTTTTCAACACAGCCGGCATATCAGAAGCCTGTAGGTAGTATATCATTTGCATTCTCAGGACACATGGCATGCTCAGCGGGCATAACTGAAGATAATCTGATGAAGTTACTCTTATAGGAAAGCTCAGGCAGGGTCATGGGAATCACCGCAAGGTGGCTGGGGGAGCCTCCAGCACCTCAGGTGGCAGCAGGACGTTGTCACTGTCAGAACTCTGCTTCGGGCAGTGAAGGGGTAACTGAGCTGCCAGGCCAATGTAGCCAACTAAAGCAACCAGCCAAATGGGAGAGTTAAGCCTTTAATCACCGAATGTGAAGGTAAAAGCAAATAAGAATCAAAAACTGGAGAAAGCACAGACTCCCACTGTTCCATTTGTCCCCATGAAATGACAAGCCCGTCAAGGGTCAGATGGATGAGCCAGGATGGGGGGCTGTCTCACTGCTGAGGGAGCCCCAGATAAAAGGCTCTGCAGTCTAATGATCCCTGAGCTGGGGGTGGGGGGCACAGGTAGTGACGGGATAGGTTTCCTTAAGAAGGAAAAGGTGTTGGTTAATGAGTAGGGACAGTGCTGTGTGCCTTCAAGGTTCTTCTGCCCTCTCCATGAAGGGGGCTTGGCAGAGGCAGCAGAAGACAACCGAGGCCTCAAATTAAGAGGCTAGGAATGAAAGCTCCAGGGCCAGGAATGCACATGCGTAAGAAAACGACCTCCAGAGGGGCCTGGCTGACTGCAATTTCTTTTAGAGATAATGATGCATTAGTCGTGCAGCACAACTAGTGTGCTGAGGGCTGCTTCTAACCTTGAGACCTGTTGGTAAAGCCTTTCTAAATTTCAATAGTCAGGCCTGAATAATAATCATATATAGGTTTTCATTCAGGATCCAAATTCCTCAGACACCATAACTACTTTAGACCAAAAGAGACAAAAGAAAACAGTGCAACTTGAGCCCAATGCAGGTCATTCCTTTGGTCACGGGAGGAAACCCTGTCACAATTAGAATGACATGTAGGTAGAGAGCAAGGTGAGAGGAGCAAATCCTCTGCAGAGGGCAGAGGGCAGAGGATGAGGAAGCTGGGGGTGACGCAGCTCTTAGTAGTCAGCCTCCCATAGTACAGATCAAAGAATGGTAGGGAGTCGGGAGGTGAAGAATCATAATCAGCACTCAGAACTTTGTAAAACTACCAGTACCTGGACTTCATCTTCAGAGATTCTGATACAATTGGTTAGAAGGTTTATGAATGTGTGTATATTTAAAATAAAATCTAACCTGCACATAAAGAAATTCATAAATTTCAAGTGTAAGGCTCAATGAATTATCACAAAATGAATACACCCAGGTCACTGTCATGCAGATCAAGAGACAGAACATTAGGAGCATTTTGGGATCCTCTCCCATCTTCACTTTCCAGTTCCACTCTGCACCCCTCACCAAAGCAACCACTCACCATTGGATTTCTGGCACCATAGATTCGTTTACTTGCTGTTTAACTTTATAAACCTAGAATCATACAGTTTACAGTATATCCTTTTGTGTCATTTTTCTTTTACTGCAAATGGAATCCATCATCTGGGTGTCTGTCCAGATTCTGATGGAACCAAACTTGGAGTAGTATGGTCCTATGGCCCACCTCTGGTGCCAAAACTTACCAGTGACAAAGAGTCATTTGGATTCTTTTCAAGGGGAGAGTTTCCCACTTCATGTTTGGGATCTTAACTAAACCAGAGTTCCCGTTTTGCAATCTTGCAGCAGTTAGACAGTTACTTGTCTAAAAGTATTACATAGACATCCTGGCAGAATTGATGTGTCTTATTCCTTCAAGTCAAATATAGTAGAGCCTATATCAGGGCGTCGAAGACTTCTATGCTGATGTCTCTAAGATAGGATGGATTGGAATGATACATGAAGAATTGCTCACTCATAGGATGCATATGAAAGGAGCAGTACTGACGGGAGGGGCACTATGTAGGCTTGTACCTAACTTTCAGAAGAGAGGCATAGTCTCTTCTTTGTTGCTGGGTCAGAGATTCCAAGGAATTTTCTATCTAGTGGTGAGGACAAGTTATTTAAATCATTTGATGTGGGGTTAATAATTACTAATGAATGACTCTAGTCTAACAGATAGAATGACATAATAATTGTGATTTTTGAGGGAAACAAAAGGTGCTACATAAATGCAGAATGGGAATAGCAATTTCAAGCATGCATGGTAGATGTTTAGACCTTAGCAGACTCCAGAATCCTCCTGTATATTAAAAATGTGGCAAAGGATACAGAAGTTCTATCATAAGGAAAGATGGTTCATTAACACACACACACTGTTCATGGAGAATGAGATTATGGTGTATAATTCAATAGAGCCTTATTTAATTTCAGGTGATGGACAGTAATTTCAAGTTTAAAATCCAAATGAGACCTAGTTGACTCTCTTTTTTGCCAAGTCAGTGTTGTGTAACTAGGTCCATAATATCCTGAGCAAGTGGTGAAAATCCAATTAGTCCCCTTTTTACGGGTAACAAATATATTTAGAAGTTAGCTTGAAGAGAATGGTATTTGACAGGGACTTCTTTGGGGAGACTCCTGCATTTTGAAGAGAGGGATAAGAGTAATGTGTTTAAAATAAGATCTGCTGTCTATGGCATTCTGCACCAATACCAGCCAGGCACCGGCATCATTATTGGATAGACATGGGCAGGTCCTTCCTGAGAGAGATCTTTAATGTGGCAAAGCATCACCAGTCCACCCCCCTTCCCTTTAAAGTGCTGCTTCATAAGCTATTTTGTTTTAATTACACATAAAGTCATGCTGATAAAGTGAAATCCCAACTGATTCTCTGGAAAACTAATTCAGCTAATACTTTCACTGGCCACTGTGCATCTTGAGAGCTTTGCTTTGAGCTATGCAACTTGCTAGACATCTTTCTTAAAGAAATTCTTTTTCTTAATTCCAATTTTTGATTTTTAGAAAGAAAGAGAGACAGGAAGGGAGAAAGGGGGAGGAGAGAGAAGAGAAGCATCAGCTTGTAGTTGCTTCACTTTGATTGCTTATTAATTGTCTTTTATACATGCCTTGTGGAAGCAGGCGCTCAAGCGGAGCCAGTGACCCCTTGCCCAAGCCAGTGACCTTGGGCTCAAGCCACTGGCTTTTGGGCTCAAGCCAGTGACCTTGGAATCATGCTGATGATCCCCGCTCAAGCCGACAAACCTACACTCTAGCTGGTTACCACAGGGTTTCAAAACGGGGCCCTCAGCATCCTGGCTCGCTGCTCTATCCACTGCACCACCACCTGGCCAAGCCAGAACTTTTTCTAAATTCAACAGTTCTGTGCTTTTTTATTATAACATAAAACTTACCTTTTCTGAGTTTAAAAGTATATTGAACTTTATTTTTTTAGTAAAACCCCTCATTTTATAGCTTTTGTGAGATTCACCATTCACTTACTGTGGAAAATATATTTGCATTGACAGAAACAAAGTGTCTCTAATGACTGAAAACGGTCTCAGGGGCTTTGAAGGCAGGCATGCTACCACAAATCTCTCTCCGACACTGTCAGTGTCCTTGCCCGCCAGCTGTGTCACTCACATTGAGGACTGGGAAGGTCAGGTTTGAAGAGATTTACAAGATTTGTGAGAGGGGAGTTAAATCTTATTAGTTAAAGAATTGTTTCCAATACACACAATTTGAATGACAGTTATGACTTCTAATGAACAGTTCCCAGTGTCAAAGAAAGAATGAAGGACTGAGGTCCCTTATGTTCAATACACTAAGATATGACAGTTTCTAATATTCTTAAGATGGGTGCTTTAGACAGTATGATTATGGGTAGGAGAGTATGATGCTCATAGAGAAATTTTCCTGAGGTACCTACTCTAGGTTTATTGCAAATCTACAATTCTACTCTCATCGGTATGTAGTGCAGTAAGAATGTTGTCAATTTTCCATAATGGTATTATTATTAATTATAGCAGGTTATTTAATAATTTTCTTACCAATTTTTCTGGTTATAAAATTACTATTTCTTTTTTTTTTGGTATTTTTTTTTCCAAAGTGAGAAGGGGAGGGGCAGAAGCAGACAGACTCTGGCATCCACCCGGCATGCCCACCAGGGGACCATGCTCAGCCCCTCTGGGGTGTTGTTTTCCTGCAATCGGAACCATTCTAGTGCCTGAGGTGGAGGCCATGCAGCCATCCTCAGCGCCCAGGCCAGTTTTTGCTCCAATGGAGCTCTGGCTGAATGAAGGGAAGAGATATGGAGAGAAAGGAGAGGGAGAAGGGTGAAGAAGCAGATGGGTGCTTCTCCTGGGTGCCCTGGCTGGGAATCAAACCAGGCTGATGCTCTAAATAATGACTTCTCTTATGGAATATCAGGATGGTTCTTGGTAGGGTTCTCATTATTGGTCTGTAAACTATAATATGCAAGTACATTGTAGTACAAAAAGTGCAGTGGACTTCTATGTCTCATTCTCGATGACAGCCTAGCTAAAGTACCATCCTTCTGTTGGTCAGTGTTCCCCAAGGGAAGAGTTTCCAGGAATATGTCCTTTCTTTTCACCTTTATCCTCACCCTCACTTAGACTGTACAATGAGGAGTTGCTGTGAATTGGTCTGACATTTGCATGACTGTGGTTATTGCGTATAAACATAGCTGGTTCTGAATTCCATGTGACTTGAGTGCTACGAGGATCCAGCTCAGGTATCGATCAAGCCTTCATTCTTTTGTCTGTTTCCTTCTGTGTAAAAGTCTATTCAAGCATTTAGCTGGAGTAAGGTAACGTCTGGGATTCATATTTTAGTTCAGTGGGAGAAGGGAGGCCTCTAATGTGGGGTTGGAGCTAGACTTAGAACTGGGTATCATAATACATTGCTATTCTACTTTATGATACCACTGTTTCTTGCTTATATATCAGTCTTGAGAAAATTGGAAGTAGAAATACATTCTAGGGTAGGACTTTGATATTTTGAGATTTTCAGATTATGGTTTCATCTAATAGAAACTCAAGTATGATTAAGAATAATACCCAAGTACCATGAGATATGTCAGCTCAGCTCTTTTGTTTTTAAGCAGAGATTTCTACAAAACTCAGAAGTTTCTGAGATTATAAATGGCTGGTTTTGTGCTGAATTTCCCTTAGTAAACTGTTTCTTTACTCCATTAATCTGTTTATCTCTTCATCTCCTAGATCCCCATTTACCTAATAGATTTAATTCTCACAGGATATACTTTGCTTCTTTGCAAAATTTTGTTGGAGATTTATGTTTCCTAAAAGACAGTAAATCCTTAGCTGTGAGGGCTGAATTTCGTTTATCTTAGTATCTAGCACTTATCACTGTGCCTGACGTGGTAAATATTCACTGAACGTTGTTGAATGAGAACAGGAAGAAATAAATGAGTGATCTGATTAATTTCATCAAGATTTGATACTGATGCAATTGTAATAAATATTTAATTATACCAGCACAGATAACTAGTGTTGTTCTTAACATACAATTCTTTCCCATCGTAATTCTCTGGGCTGATAATAGGAACTTTCTTTTCTAAACTTTGTGAGTGTACAGACTGTTTTCTTTGGTTTGAGAATCTCTGGCATAAGCCATCTGAAGGTCAGTCACTTCCTTTGAATAAGGATATAGGATATCACCAATACTTTCTCTTGTCCGTAAGAAAATACATGACTTTCTGTTTTTTGCAGTTCAGTGTAACAGACTTAGACTCAAATTAATTAAAAGCCTCATCTGATCTGTCGGACTTTGGTAGTAACAGCAAGTTCTTATGCTGGTGCACAGTAATATTGACATTACCCAGGAACCCGGATTGGACAGTATAGTATCATTCCTATAATAAGCATTGCTAACAGTAAGGCTTTCTTTCTGTGTGTATATTGTTCCCTAATGTAAAAATCTGTTTACCATACATTCTAAAGGCATTCTTTATTTTTTTTGTCAGGTACATGTAGATCATGTTTTAGAAAAAAATACCTCTGCATACAGAGGAATGCATTACACTGTTTGTGTCTATAAATAACTATATTGTACTTTTTAAGTACTGAGAGTAAGGGGAAGGAATCTGGAACTGGTCACCTGTTTGTCATCAACAACTACAGTTTTGGCCATGCAGAATGGAAAGGCAGTAGGTTTTGTTGATTTTTGGTAATTTATTTTATTTGTTTCTGCTATATTTAGTACTGCTACAATTTAAGGACATTTAAATGATTGCTTGAGACAACCAGCCCTGTTGTTTTAAATGAATCAACCCCTAATGTGTATGATTCTGCAAACCCATAGATTTGCTGTCTTCCTGTAAACCCTTATATGAGCTACATAAAGTTATCCTCCTGTTCCCTACTTTCCTTGCCTAAAAAATAAAGATTTTGACTTCAGTTTTCTCCAATTCAAATCAGCTATGAATCTATGAATATTTATGGTTTTTCTGTAATCTCAATGAGTTAATTTAAAATTCTGATTCATTGGTGTATTGTATTCACAGCACTCTCAGGGTTATATCACTGTGAGATTTGATAAATATGGCCCCTAACACCTTCAACAAAATATTGATTTTTCTGACAAAAATATTGATGAAGATAGTCTGGGGACCAAGTCCTGCAGGCTATAGGGAATTGATATATTAGTTGCTACTCTTTGGGCATGGTACTTCAATCAATTATGTGTCTACTAAATTTTACTAATTTTAAACTCATTTTTATGTTTTACATATAGATATCAAGGAAGGATTTCAAGTGTTTTACCACAATCAGCTCTACCATATGAACATCAATGTCTGTGTTAGCTATCTTTCAACTCTACAAAAACTGGAATGTGATTAGTTTGATATTGCTCATTTTCAATTGCTCCTGTATTTAACAAACCCATTGTTGCTTCTTAATACTCGCAAAATACATCATGATAACAACAAGCTAGAAGTCTTTCTGGAAATTGCATAAAGCTTGCCTGTCAGAAGTTTGTAAAATGTGCCTGTTTTAGTTTGAGTCTTGCAAAGCTATTAGCCCATCTCCGGTTTCTTTGTAGCATTCCCATTCTGATTCTTCCAAGAACTCAAACTTAGCTCAGATAAACTAAGACATTTTCCTCAGCATCCCAGGATACATTGCAGACCTTCTAATGCAGAGCCTGGAATTGTTGCAATCTCTCTTAATCTCTTCACCCACCTTAAACTTCTCTATTTACCATAATTAATTGTGTATCATTTTATTCATCAGAGAAAGCAAAAAGAAAAAGAAAGGTAGGAGTAGAATACTTCAGGTTTACCTTTGTTAATAACCAACATCAAAGCAATTGATTTCTTTCTGCAAGTCTCACTCCCTTAATACTTGCTACAAAGTAGCTTTAGTTTTGCAGACAAAATGGTTATGATGGTTTATACAATACCCTTTGAAGTATCACTCAGTCGATTTCATCACAGATCTTGTAACATAACTACCTTAATTCTCCTTTCTACCTCACTGATACTTTAAAATTACATAGTCAAAATTATATTTATTAGCCAAAAAGCATATCTGCATAACACATAGACACAGGCAACTGTGTGGCAATAGCCAGAGAAAAAAGGGGGTATGGGGTAGGAGATGGGCAGAAGGGGGAAATTGGGGATAAAAAGAAACTGCTTGGGAAGGAGGGAACATGGGTGTGGTGTTTAGATGGCATTTTATTGATTTGTACCCTTGAAACCGGTATGATTTTTGGATGAATGTTATCCCAATACATTCAATGAATGAAAATATATACATATATTTCTTAGAACTGTATAGCCTTCCAAGCCATCTTCCTCCCAGTGTGAAATGCCATGGAATTACTCCTATGACCTGAATATTAAAAAAAAATTGTGCCTACTTAAAAATCCATGTTAGTCACTTGACAGCCAGTCTTCACATTCACAGGTACTGGAGCTTAACAAGTAAAATTAAGTCATCTTATTCTCATTTAACTGTCATTTCAAACTCTATTCACAGTTCCACCATTTTTACTTTACCAATCAATATACTTTTTAGGCTGGAGTCACAGTTTCCCTATATTCAAGTTCTTCAACTTTAATATTATCGAATTTGGGGCAGGATAATTCTTTCTTGTGGGATGCCATCCTGGGCATTGTAGTGTGTAGAGTAGCATCGCTGGTTTCTATTCACCAGGTGTCAGCAGCACCTTCCCCCAGTTATGAGATTGTCTCCAGGCACTCGGCCAATGTCCTGTTGGAAGTTAAATTACCCTAGTTGAGAACCACTGCCCTACCAGATTCCTTTGCTCACTAGATGAAATTTTCAGTCAAGATCTCATTCTCTTTACCAGGGGTCCCCAAACTTTTTACACAGGGGGCCAGTTCACTGTCCCTCAGACCATTGGAGGGCCAGACTATAAAAAAGAACTATGAACAAATCCCTATGCACACTGCACATCTCTTATTTTAAAGTAAAAGAAAACAAAACGGGAACAAATACAATTTTAAAATAAAGAACAAGTAAATTTAAATCAACAAACTGACCAGTATTTCAATGGGAACTATGGGTGCGGATGCATTCTCTGCTCCTCTCACCGACCACCAATGAAAGAGGTGCCCCTTCCGGAAGTGCGGCAGGGGCCGGATAAACGGCCTCAGGGGGCTGCAGTTTGGGGACCCCTGCCTTAAGGAGTTTAGCAGTGTCACAGACATGCATATTTATTCTTAATAGCTATTGTCAAATTACTTTCTTCAAAAAATTCATAAAGTTTGCAACTGCGTTGGGCCGTTGTTTGGAGACCTCTGCAAGTCTTTACCATTTCCTAAGTAAGTTCTATAACCACCACACACCCCTCTGTAGCCACAACGTAATGTGCAGTAGTAAGTAATTCATCATCCCCTTTCTCCTTCTGGTCAAGTAGCTGTAATAAAATACTTTTTCCTCCATTTAATTTTTAATCTTTAAATACGTCTTCTGTTTTTTAATTAAATCTCTGCCCTGAGGTGAATAGGTTTTGTAAAAAATATGAATATTATCTAAATACAGAGTTACTCTGCACCCTTTCAGGGCATAATTGGGATTTTAAATTGTTATGAAGTAGTATTTTTCTTTTAAAAATGTGTTTTTTTGGAGAGTTATATACTGAAAAAGTACTCACAATATAAGCTTGTAAATAAAGATGATGGCAAATAGATTGCTATGGACGTTTGAATAACATAACTCGGGGGTTGTATAAACAAGGTAATAAAAAAGGTAGAACTTTGGCTGGGCTTTGAAGGAAATGTAGAATCAATTGGGGATGCCATGGGAGTGAGAAAGTCACTGGTGGCAAAACGTGAGCAAAAGCACAAACCACCCAAAAACAAAATATTTGGGGGAGGCATGTATAGTTTACCAGTTTAGCTGGAAAAATAGGTTCCGGGGCAATGATGAACATTTAGTGAATGGTATATTTATTTTCTTTAGCTGCTATAAAAATTTGATAAACTACAAGCTGAGAGGTTTAAAGTGACACAAGTGTATGTTTTTACATTTCTTTTGGTTCCAATTCCTCTTTGGACTGAAAGCAAGCCATTGACAGGTCTGCATTTTTCCCCAGGGTCTCTAGGGAAGACCCTGTCTCCTTGCCTTTTTTAGATCCTAAAAGTAAGTTGCATTGCTTGGCTTGTGGCCACCTCCCTTCGTTTTCAAATCCAACAACAGTAAGTGAAGTCCTTCTTATGCTGACATCTCTTGGTTCTTTCTTTCCAGGAATGGTACTCCAGACTCGAGGACCCATGCAATTAATGGGACATATCTAGACAGTCAAGAAAAATCTTTCAAGCCCCAGGTTTTTTTTTTTTTTTAAAGAATTACTTGTTTATATTTTTTATTTTATTTTTATTTTATTCATTTTAGAGAGGAGACACAGAGTGAGAGAGAGAGAGAGATAAAGAGAGAAAGGGGGGAGGAGCTGGAAGCATCAACTCCCATATGTGCCTTGACCAGATCACTGCAGGGCTTTGAACTGGCAACCTCAGTGTTCCCAGGTCGACGCTTTATCCACTGCGCCACCACAGGTCAGGCCAAGCCCCAGGTTTTTAATCACATCTACAAGGTCTCTTTTGCCATGGTAGGTAACATATTTATAAGCTCTAGAATTGTGAGGGCACTTTGAGGGAGGAATATTATTCAACCTACCACAGATAAATTAGCTAAATGCAGAGAACTTGAATAATTATTCGTAAGGATTTTCTTAAATCTGTAGAGAAGGAGAAGCCATTGAAGGACATCAAGTTTCATAAAGAAACTCAGATCAGATCACTCATAGGAAAGTATGTTTTCATCATGTTAGTAGGCTTCATGCTTATTTCTATTTTCCCATTAGTTCTAACATTGCTGTGTTATTTACATCATGTTCAAGCACCTGGCTGGGATTAGCATTTAAATACCTATACTACTAGTTATAATACAACCAATATCCCCCAAGTGCCAAATGATAGAAGTTTTCTCATCCTCTTTGTCTGTGTGCTGGGAATCAAAGTGGAAGAGAGATCAGCCAGAGCTAGAATATTCACAGGGACAGACAGGCAGGAATGGAGAGAGATGAGAAACATCAATTCTTTGTTATGGCTCCTTTATTTGTTCATTGATTGCTTTCTCGCATTTGCTACAGCAGAGCGAATGACCCCTTGCTCAAGCCAGTGATCTTGGGCTTCAAGCCAGCGACCTTTGGGCTTAAGTCAGTGACCATGGGGTCATGTATATGATCCCACACTCAAGCCAGCAATCCTGTGCTCAAGCTGGTGAGGCCGCCCTCAAGCTGGCAGACATGGGGTTTCAAACATGGGTCTTCCACATCCCAGTTTGATGCTCCCGCCTGGTCAGGCTGAAGCAAAATTATTAGGTCTGCATCACAAGGAAGATGTTAGCCATGAATAAGGCAGATCAGATGAAACATTCCTCCATAAAACTGATGATGACTGACTCAACCTATGTGCTGTTATTGGTCAATGTCACCCTATTAAATTTAATTTTCTAGATAAAAAAATGATGAATGAGATGGGTTCCAGCTGCTATAACAGAATATTGCAGACTGCCTTGCTTATTAAACAATGGGAATTTAGTTCTCAGTTATGAAAGCTGCACAGTCTAAATTCAAGCAGCCAGCAGATTTACTGAAAACTCACTTCCTAGTTAACCAAAAGCCATCTTTAACACTGCATCCTCGCATGGAGAAAGGGTTGAGGGAGCTGTCAGGGTTCTTTTATAAATGAACTAATCTAATCTCCTAAGCACTTTCTATAGTTCCAAATAATAGCACATTGTGGGTTAAGTTTCAACATATAAATTTTAGGGGGCCACAAACATTTAGTATATAGGATGGGTAAATAAAAGTAAAGCAATCACAGCACATTAAGTAACAAGTTCAAAATTGAGGCAAACTCTATCTTAGATACCCTTTCATAATTTACTTTTCCAAATCAAGTTGACCTAGAGCTCAAGCTCTTATGAGTAGCATTCCTGCCTAAGACCTGTAAGATCTGGAACTCTGCTCACAGGAGAATTATGTAATATTGACTACAGAGCATACTTAATAATCAGCAGTTTTCAAACTGGCATTATAGTCTCATGGGGGCAAAATTTTTCAATATACTGGTATATTCTTAGACCAGCCTAACCTACCATATCCAACTCTTCAGAGGGGGAGATTAGGAAATTGGTATGTTTAAACACGATCCCCCAAAAATGTCTTTTAAGATAGCGTGGCACAGATGGGCTGATTATGAAAATGACAAGCATGTGGCCTCATTTCAAAGAGTCACATAGGGGTCTAAAGGAGTTATGATATTTTTCTCAAAGTCATGTTTAATACACTAGAAGTCCTTACCCTAAATGTCTGCATTCTGATCACTGGGACATGACATTTTGGAGTTCAGGAAGGCCTACCACCCGTATCTTCTGGCCAATTAAATTTTTCAAGAACAAAGTTCCTCCTTTGTCCCAGATGCTCTTGGGCATGGTATTACACATAGAAAAGAAAACAAACAAAAATGTGACACTCAAAGAGTTGATGTTTATATGCCTGTGTACATTGCATTTGCTCCAAAACATCGATGGGTAATTGCCTGCTCCATCATGGAGCATCTAAAGGCACCTGATCTGAAACCCCTGGCCTCTGTTTGTCCTCCTGTCCTATTTTTCCAGTTGGCCTCTCAACTTAAAAGGCATCCGGGTCTTTCCTTGGGACTGTAATATATTCTCTGAAATCATTCTGGAGAATGGGACTTGATTGGGGTGATGCATTTGAAATGTCAGAGGTCTTTCTGCCTAATCTGAAAGAAATTGGGCACATTGATAATGTGCTCAGAGATAATGGGAACTGAAACAGATCTTGAGAAAATCTTATAAACTACTGCAATTATTCAATTTCTCACTTTCACCTTTTTTTGGGGGTTACGCAATGTAAGTAATGCAGACAAGTACATAAGGAAACAATTTCTATAAATCAGCCAAACCCGAGTTCTAATGACATGTTTTGTTAGGGCCTCCATCCTCTCCCCTCCCCTAACTTTGCATGTAATATCTGCAGTACTTCTTACCCCAGTTTGATTTTTCATTTGAAAAGTGATTGGTAATGCCAGAGTTCATTGGGAGCAACATGATTCACTTTCTTCAAGAAATACTTAGTCTGCCCATGTGGCAGACAGATTAAGGTGGCTCCGTGATCTTTAGTTTACCTCCTGATACACATGCCTTTATTACCTTTATGTGAATGTGGGCAGAACTGGTGACTTGCTTCTAACCAACAGAATATCACAAAGGTGATGAAATGTATGTGATTGCATATGTGATCATGTGATTGACTCCAAACGGTGGTGTTCATCTCAGTTGGGGTCTCACTCTGACTATGGAGAAGCAAGTGGCCATTTTGGAGAATTTTACACTTCAAGGACCTCTGGGCAGATCCTTAGAACTGAGAGAGGCTTTCGGCCAACAGCCAGCAAGACACTGAAGTCCACTTTCTTGCACTGCAAGGAACTGAGTTCTGCCAACATCATGACAGTGTTTCTTACATACAGGAGCTGCAGTAGGTGTCAGTAGTGTCTTTCTGGTCCATTCTGAAGAACTGGATGCAGAGGCTGTAAATATAAATGATTCCTCCAGTGGGAAAAATATTTTTATCATTTGTAACATTCAGTCTACTGACCCGAATAACACTGCTTTCAAGATTCCGCTGGAATTTAATAAATATAGGTTAGTCACACCTCAATATCATTAGTGCAAAATGAAATCTTTAAAAAAACAACAACAACTAAAATTCCAATGTGCAGGTGTGGGCACAAGTGGGTTTGCAGTTGTCAGTACATGAAACACGGTTTATTCTTGTATTATTATTTATTAACTATTGTATAATTTATTGATAGCCTAATTTCGGCCACCCCTGTATATACTATTTTTAAGAATAAATGTGCAATAGAGTATGAGTGAATGCAGGAAATTATGTACCTCTAGTTGCTTAATTCTGTAACTGTCTCTTATTGTAGTATTAATTCTTTATACTTGGGGAAGTAACTATTGTTTTTACTTTTTGAAAAAAAAGTATTAACTCTTGAAAAAATATTCTAACAAGAAAGAAAAATGTACCTCAACATAATAAATACCATAAAAGACAAACCCACAACTAATATCATGCTCAATGGAAAAGCTGAAAATGTTTCCTTTGAAATCAGGAAAAATACAAGTATACTTCTAGTCAACATAGCACTAAAAGTTCCAGCTAGAGCAATTAAGGAAAAATAAAAGAATAAAAGGCATCCAAATCAGAAAGGAAGAAATAACATTGTCTCTGCAGACAGCATGATTTTATGTATAAAAAGTCCTGAAGCCTGACCAGGCAGTGGCACAGTGGATAGAGCATCGGACCGGGATGCGGAAGATCCAGGTTTGAGACCCCAAGCTGGCCAACTTGAGCGTGGGCCCATCTGACTTGAGCAAAAGCTTGTCAGCTTGGACCCAAGGTCGCTGGCTCCAACAAGGGGTGGCTCGGTCTGCTGAAGGCCCGCTGTCAAGGCACATGTGAGAAAGCAATCAATGAACAACTAAGGTGTTGCGACGGCAACAAAAAACTAATGATTGATGCTTCTCACCTCTCTCTGTTCCTGTCTGTCTGTCACTATCTATCCCTCTCTCTGACTCTCTCTCTGTCCCTGTAAAAATAAATAAATAAATAAAAATAAAAAAAGTCCTGAAGATTTCATAAAAACTTTTAGAATTAATAAATTCATTCAATCAGTTTGTAGCACACAAAATCAAACTACAAATGTCAGCTGCATTTTAAAACACTTGTAACAAACTGTGCCCTTGTACAAAATTAATTGAAAATGGAGACCTAAATATAAAATCTGAAATAGTAAATGACATAGAAGAAAACATAGGTACTAAACTTATGGACCTTGGTCTTAGAGGACATTTTATGAATTTGACCCAAAAGACAAGTGAAGTAAAGGCAAAAATAAATGAATAGAACTATATCAAACTTTGAAGCTTGTGCACAGCAACAGAAATTGACAACGAAACAAAAATTTCACCCACCCAAAGGGAAGTGATATTTGCAAACAGCTCTGATGGGAGTTAATATTAAAAATATATAAATAACTCATATAACTCAACACCAAGCAAACAATTCAATTAAAAATTGGCAGACACTTCTGCCAATAAATACAGATGGACAACAGATATATGAAAAGATGTTCAACTTCACTAGCTGTTAGAGAAATGCAAATCTAAACAACCAGGAGATACCAACTCGCACCTGTTGCAATGGCCAGTATCAACAAGACAGATAATGACAAATATAGGAGAGGTTGTGGAGAAAAAGGAATCCTTATGCTGCTGGTGGGAGTGTAAACTGGTACACCCACTAAGGAAAACAGTATGGAGGTTCCCATCTTCTGGGTATCTATCTGAAAATGTCAAAAACATTTATTTGCAAAGATAAATGCACCCCTATGTTCATTGCAGCATTATTCATGTTGGCCAAGACATGGAGACAACCAAAGTGCCCTTTGATAGGGGTTGTGTAAAGATGTGTACATATATACCATGGAATACTGCTTAGCCATAAGAAAAGATGGAATATTCTTGTTTGTGACAATATAGATGGACCATGAGAATAGTATGCTAAGTGAAATAAGTCAGTAAGAAAAAGCTAAGGACCAAATTAAAAATCTTCAGCAAAGTAAAAGAAACAACTGATAAAATAAAAGTGCAACCTAGCCCGACCAGGCGGTGGCGCAGTAGATAGAGCATCGGACTGGGATGCGGAAGACCCAAGCTCACCAGCTTGAGCGCGGGCCCATCTGGCTTGAGCAAAGAAGCTCGTTAGCTTGGACCTAAGGTCGCTGGCTCCAGCAAGGGGTGGCTTTGTCTGCTGAAGGCCCGCGGTCAAGGCACATGTGAGAAAGCAATCAATGAACAACTAAGGTGTTGGGACGGCAGTGAAAAACTAATGATTGATGCTTCTAACCTCTCTCCGTTCTTGTCTGTCTGTCCTTATCTATCCCTCTCTCTGACTCTCTCTCTGTCCCTGTAAATAAATACATAAATAAATAATTAAAAGTACAACCTATAAAATGGTAGAAAAGATTTGAAAACCATATATGTGATACAAAATTGGTATTCAAGCCTGACCAGGCAGTGGCACAGTGGATAGAGCGTCGGACTGGTATGCGGAAGACCCAGGTTCGAGACCCCGAGCTCCCCAGCTTAAGCGTGGGCTCATTTGGCTTGAATAAAAATCTCACCAGCTTGGACCCAAGGTCGGTGACTCCAGCAAGGGGTTACTTGGTCTACTAAAGGCCCGCGATCAAGGCACATATGAGAAAGCAATCAATGAACAACTAAGATGTCGCAACGAAAAACTAATGATTGATGCTTCTTACCTCTCTCCGTTCCTGTCTGTCTGTCCCTATCTATCCCTCTCTCTGACTCTGTCCTTGTAAAAAAAAAAATTGGTATTTAACATATTTAAGGAACTCATATAACTCAAGAGCAAAAATACAAATACACTGATTAAAAATAAAGGACTTGAATAGACCTTTCTCCAAAAAAGACCTGCAAATGACCAACAGGTTTATGAAAAGGTGCTTATCATTACTAATCAACAAAGAAATGCAAATCAAAACCACAGTTAGATATTATCTTACACTTGTTAGGATAGCTTTTATTTAAAAAAAATAGCTTTTATTAATGAAACAAAAGAGGCAAAATGTTGGCAAATATGTGGAGAAAGCAAACACTGATACACTGTTGGTGGAAAGTCAATTGGTACACCTAGTATGGAAAACAAGTATGGTGGTTCCTAAAAATATTAAAAATAAACCTTTTATGATCAGTTTCATGGTTTACATTTAGTGTTTTTAATCCATCTTTATTTCTGCATATGCTGTAGATGATCCTTTTTTCCCTCAAATTAACAAACTCCTACACAAACTTTGTAAATGTCTTAGAAACTTTATACAAACCTTTCTTCTGCTACATGCCTAAAATACTATTTTTAGATGCTAAATTCCTCTCTGAGAAATTTCAATAATCTTTCATTAATCAGTTTAATGTTGGTATTACTATTTTTAATATTTCAAAGCACAATAAACTTTTTATAACTCTTATTTTAAAAACAGTCTTGTTTAGCCTAAATATTTAGTTTTCCACATGGATTTTGAGAAATATCCTATTTTATAGGTCCGTGTATTTATTTTTAAAATTTGTTTCTAGTTATTTTATAAAGATGATTTATTAAGTGCCATTTTTTCCAATGGGAGTGTATACATTGTTAATAAAAATACTGAAAGTAGATAGAAAAACTATTGCCATAAAATTATCACATAACAATCAACTTAAAGCACTCTCATTTATTCTAATATGACCTCTCCGTTAATTGTTTTTAGATTCTTTTGATACATCTTTATTTAAAAATATCTCTGAGTTATAAGTGCTATGTTTGTATTTTTTTATGTTGCAAAATGATTCATACACTGCATCATATTTCCAATGGATTATTCATCATTGTTTGAATAGAGGATTATGTACTCCTTTAATTTACACAGAGTTCCTTGACTTCCATTATTGTGCAGCCTTGTCCTGTTGGAGGTAAATGGAGGGGCGACATGAGTTTAATTTCTGCTTAGTCATCTAGCGGCCCAGAAGGTTGAAGTGGAGCAGGGCACTCACATCAGGAGATCACACTAATCTGTGGTTTTAATGAACTAGGTCGGTCTGTTGCTCATTCTTTGATATTATAGGACTTTGTCTCGCCTCTCTTACCATATCTCTAGACAAGATCTCTACTTGGAAAGGATACATCTAGACTAAGGTGACCACATTTCAAATTGGTAAAGCAGGACACCATTGATGGGGGGAGGCGGGATTCTCGATTAAAAATTTGGTCTATATGGAGCAAAAAAATTTTTCATAGAATGCAAAAATAGTATTTTAATATATATTCTTAAATTTTAACATAAGTACAATTTACAAATATAATACATTAAAAATATGTATAGTATTATTTTATTCTTTGGCATATTTCTCATTTGAGAAATATGGACTTGTCCTTGGGGCGGCTGCGCTCCCTGCGTCCAGCCCCGCTGTCCGCTGGAGACCAAGCGGCTTGCGCCTCGAGGAACCCTGAGCCGCATGCTGGCATCCAGGATGCGGGCCTATGGGTAGTTAGGGGACTTGACAGCCACCACACCAGCAGGTATGTCCCACCTGAAGTTCTTTGTTTCAGGGCTGCTCGGGGCAGCCAGCTCTTGCGACAGTGCAGGCGCTTCCAGGTGGAGGCAGGGTCTCCCCACTGAAAACCGTATATTCCCTTCCCATTCTCCCACCATTCCCTAGCTTTTTGTGCATTCTTTCCCAAAATCGGGACTTTTTAAAAATGTGGCGGGATGCAGGACAAATTGTTAAAAATTGGACTGTCCTGCTTTTGGTGGGATGTCTGGTCACCTTAATCTAGACACTGTCAGCTCTCTAATTGGTGTAGCTTCAGTACCCTCCCTATTTCCTCTGTAGCTGCTGGTGAACTGTCTCACTTACTGGGCTTCTACATGAGTGCCACCTGTGTCTTCTGTGACCCCCCTTCCCTCTTGCTTCTCTCTTCTAAAATAGAGTGTATTGTTGGATTTTGTCCGATCCTTTTCTATATATTTTACCAGCTCTGGACCTCTTTCCAGAAATACTACATGTGAATGCACTCTTGATACCTCCCTTTGATATTGTTCCAACACTATGTGCAGAAATTCTTCATTTACCTCTAAGTTGATTGTACAGGAAATGGTCATTTAGAGGTCTATGTGAAAGATTGCATCTAATCTTTACTTTCTTAGAGGATATTTCTGCTACTTATTTTACTTTTCTCATCTATAAAATAACTAAACACTCTATGTCTTTAATACTTTGTTCTAATACCTACACAAGCACATGAGCATTTAGTATATTATGCTGACTTGGAAAATTTGTTTGTTGTGTTCTTACTCTTCATCTAGCTGTGCAATGGTTGTTTTGACCTATTGTCATGACCATTATTGCTACTATCATAGTTACTATATGTTGGAAGTAATCCAGTGTTTTTCCACCTTTTTCCCACTATTGTTGCCCTCTATTAAGCATTCTTAGACATATTTCCCTAATTAGAAAGTCCCCAGTATGAAATTTTAATACAAGAGCTATGTGTTATATATGATATTTGATTATGTATTCTGGCATTCTTGAAAGCCATACTACATTGTGGTTTCTAGACTTATGTTTACCCTCAAGAACCAATTTTTACCCTTTTGGTTATAATATTGGCCATCTTGAAAACATGGTGTAATCTCTGTCTCAGGTAATTCATTATATATATGAAATATTTATAATATCCTGTGGTTAATTGATTATTTCTGGATGTATGACTAGCCATTTCTCTGGTTACAAATTAACATAAAAGTCTTTCTTATTATACAACTCAGCATATACATTTTTTTAAATTTCCTTTTCTTTTTTTTTTACAGGGACAGAGAGAGAGTCAGAGAGAGGGATAGATAGAGACAGACAGACAGGAACGCAGAGAGATGAGAAGCAACAATCATCAGTTTTTCGTTGCGACACCTTAGTTCTTCATTGATTGCTTTCTCACATGTGCCTTGACTGCGGGTAGACCGAGCCACCCCTTGCTGGAGCCATCGACCTTGGGTCCAAGATGGCGAGCTTTTGCTCAAGCCAGATGGGCTCGCGCTCAAGCTGGCGACCTCAGGGTCTTGAACCTGGGTCTTTCGCATCCCAGTCTGACACTCTATCCACTGCACCACCGCCTGGTCAGTCAGCATGTACATTTTGCCTTCTGAATGTCTAGACATCCAATACTGTTGTCCTTGTGGCCTTTCTCATGCTTGATTTTCCCTGTCAACTCTTCACCACATATACTTTTCTAGAGCTCAAGCCATGAGAAATTAATAGTGTCAGAATACTGAAGGACTGATACTACCTTATCCTGTGTAACAAGGGCCGTACCTGCCATTGTAATGAGATTTTCAAATGTTAATCACTTTTCTTACACATGGCACCTCTTAAACCCTGGCTAAAAAAAAAACTGAAGCTGCTTGTTTTGTGGGAGGGGTTGGACCGCAGTTCCTGTCTATCCGAGTGCATTCATAATTGTATTTGAAAAGCAGTGCTCTTTATAACCACAGTGGTTTCCATTCTAAATATGTAGTCTGAAACTTGCTTTAAAAATATTATTACAAGAAACATATTTGTAATACATGATCTAATACAACATATAGTAACTATTATAGTAGCGACTGTTGATTAGAACATGAGTATTTGGCATTCATTCACAGGTTGGTTAATTAAATTACCTGTTGTGAATCTGAGCTAAGAGACCAGACAGAGTCAGGCAGTAGCGGAGGAAAAGGAGGGAGAGAGGAAGAAAAAAAAATTAGAAAAAGGAGAACAAAGACTTGTTATCAACATTATTTTGCAGGCACAGAAATGTGTTAAAAAAATAAGTGGAAAGACATAATCACAATAAAAGACACATCTAAAATGAACATGCTTGCCATAATAAAAATAACTCACTATATTATTTGGTTTTTATTTCATAGTGATATGTTAAAAGTAATTCTTGCAAGAGTAAGCTCTTCCTAATCTTTGGTTCAGGATTAGTAAGTGTTGATGGACTCTCACATATTTCAAAACCTGAGATACAGATAACCAAATGAGTAATTCTTTCGCTCTTGCTTTGACATAGATGAACTTACTCTGGGAACCAGTGATGATCTCCTACAGATGAATCATAGTGATGGGCATTACCATATGCCTATGTCATAAACAACAGTCATATTAAAAATCAGTGGGTGCCATTTAATTATTGACACATCTTTTAAAACATGGGGCTCGTGAAAAAAATTTATTTTTTATTTTATTATTAAAAAACACCTGTTTGGAATCTGGCCAGGTAGCAAGGTTGGTTAGAGCATTATCCTGATGCGTAAAGGTTGCTGGTTCAATCCCCAGTCATGGCACATCCAGGAACAGATTGATGATCCTGTCTCTTCTCATTCTCTCCTTTCCTCTCTCACTAAAATCAATAAATAAAAAGTAAGATGAGGAAAATACCTGTTTGGCAAACTGAATTTGCAGATTGTCAGTGCTGATAGGGCTAACATAGAAACTACAACCTCAGTTGCCTTTATCTTTTTGATCATCATCGTACTTTATGTGTGACTCAGCAACTTAGAAAAGATGCTCCTGGGACCTGCGGGCCGGGGGCAAAGAAGGAGTTTGACGCCAAAGAGAGTGAAGAATAACTTGTGTAACATAAGGCACGCATAGACTTGGCCTTCTACCAAATGTATTTTCCGCCACTGAGGTTTCAGGCATGACTGTGCATATATACTAAGTGCAAGTCCCGGCCACTAAATATATGCGTATACCTCCCAGGAGACTTCAATTATAATAACTTGCAAAAAACAGTCCGATTAATACAAATTTATTTGGCCATTAATGTGAAATGAATTCTTGCCCAGATTGTCCCTCTTTTTTCAGGGTGGAAGTTGAGATTTGGTTGAACTGCTTTAAAAATTTAATCAAGTGTTACCTCAGCAGGCAACAGATGGAGAAAAAGCCATTTGATATTAGATCACTAGGAGTGTGCCCAGCACATGGTACGGAGCACAGATGTTTATCTGCAATGGTCAAAGACGGGGGAAATGAAAACTTGGAAGAAAGCAATTGAGTTTCAAAACCTCTTCAATGCCATATTGTAAACAGGCAGGGCCACCCCTGAGGGGTGGTGTTAATACCTGATTCTCTTCCGACCTCCTTGTCATTAGGGAGCCACAACAGAGCTTGTGCTCAGCATTAAAACAGCAAGTCAGAGATGTCCTTTTTTTAAAACTCTCTGAACAACATTTCTAATTAACATGTTTCTGTGAAGTTTCTTTTTCCCCAGTGTCTCATTTGTGTTTTACATTCAACGTTTTATTGTCTCGTTCATGCTTCACAAAATAAAAATTCAAACTGATTTCTACACATATTTCCACCCTCTTTAAAAATGTATCATTTAAAACAATTAAGTGTCTCAGGTATCTTAATCACAATTACCCTAAAGAGAATCTTTTTTTTTTTTCCCTAAAACATTGTGTTTTGGTTTTTTTTCCCACATATTTGCTTTTACTGATGAGTCAGCTTTACATATTCTATCTTCTCTGGATACCGTTTCTCACTCAGTGGAGGGAAAATATTTGAGTGGGTTGTCTGTTGACACCAGGGGTGTGAACAGAAGTATCTGCTTAAAGTGGGATTTTTATTTCCTATGGGTAAGCCGCTCTCCTCTCACATTGTGGGGCCTGAGGGTAAAGGACGACAGAGAGTCCTCTGTCTAATGCACGTATATATCTTCAACTCCCTGGCCTGGTTCCAGTCTGTTCTGCAGGGACCCAGAGCCTGTGTGTGGACACAGCAGATCAGCCAAAGCCTGCCTGCAAACGGCTCCCCCTAAAGCACTCCTAGGACATAAAGGTATGTATACCTGTGGCATGCTTCGACCTCAGGAAGACAGACTGAGTAAAAGGGTTCCATGCCGCAGGAAGCTGGCATGGGGCTCTTTGGGCAGGGAGTGCTGCAGACATAAGTACCCAGAGGGTACATCAAAGTAGAGGTATGTGGGTTTCATTTGGGCTTATTTCTTTAGTCCCACAGACCCCTCTTCTTAGATGGAGAAACACAGCTCAAAGAGTGTCATATTAGGGACCTACAATGTAAGGCCCAGGACAGCAGTCCGGGTGCCAAAGTCTAAGGTTGTTACTGTGTGTCAATTTCATTCCTTTGTAAACACAAGGAAAAGGAAAAAGAATTATGATAATTTGTACTTGGACAAAGTCAAGGGCCTACTTTGTACTTGTTGATCAAATTCATACCACCCCCATAATTCTATTTATGATTTCCATTGGAGAGGCACACCCTAAGGTGACCCCCCAATGATGTGACCCCCAATGATCCCCACTTTTGTATAACCCTTTCTTCTTGAGTATGAATGGGATTACTTCTTACCAATAGAACACTGCAAAGGTGATTGGGTACCACGGTTCATGTTACATGGCAGAGATGACGGAATGCTTGGGAGGCTGGAGAGAGACTCTCCTACTAGCCCTGAAGAAGCAAACTGCTATGCTGGGGGCTGCCTATATAGAGGACCTTAGGGTAAGAAATTGGATAAGCCCTTAGGAGGACCTCAGTCGTACACCACAAGTAACTAAATTTTGCCAATAAGCACAAGAGCTTGGAAGATGACCTCTAGCTCCCAAACGTATTACAGACCGGCTAACACCTTGATTGCAGCCTTGTAATATTCTGAGCAGAGAAACCCATTTACACTGAACCTGGACTACTAAAACTATGAGGAAATAAATGTGCAGCATGTTGTTTGAAGCTGCTAGGTTCATGATAACTTATTACCCAGCATAAGGAAATTGCTACATCAGTTCTTCAGTGTTTGGACATCTATTTTTTCTTGGACTTAGTCTTTTCCACAGCTTTTATGGTCTGGTAATCACTCTATGCTTGTATATACTATCCAGGGGTCCCCAAATGTTTTACACAGGGGGCCAGTTCACTGTCCCTCAGACCATTGGAGGGCCGCCACATAAAGTACTCCATACACTGACCACCAATGAAAGAGGTGCCCCTTCTGGGAGTGCAGCGGGGGCCGGATAAATGGCCTCGGGGGCTGCAATTTGGCCCACAGGCTATAATTTGGGGACCTCTGCTATAGACTTTTGTGTTGGCTTGGATAATATCCATTGGGAATTCCAAATTCCCCGTATTGTTTGTATGATTTCCTAAAAGTTCACTTATTTTTATTTTGCTATGCTTGAACAAAGATGATCATGCTCAGAGCCACCCCAGATTTTTTGAAGACCTTGTCCCCTTTTCTTCCTAATCTATTCTTCAAGCACATACTTACATATTACCCCGACATCATCCTCTTTTCTTACTTTTTGTCCTTTGACACTGGCAGAAATACTTTCTCTTTCTCCTTTGTGACATAAACCATTCCCTCTGATCTTTTTTTTTTTTTACCTAATCCTTTATTTAGTATTTATATGTGAGACCCTCCTTTCTTAATTAAATTGTATTCTCCTCGGATGGTGAGGGGGCAGTGGGTAGAGATAAAATAATTTATGTCTTTATAGCCTGTCCTTAAATCCAACAGTGCCTTGCTCTGTGCCTTGGGTAGAGTGGGCTCTCCTTAGCTATTTTCTCTATAAATGGAAGAGATGTTGTTGAACTGTGCAGTTTTTAGCTCACACAGTTTTCAAAAAGAAAATCAACTTTTTTAAAATTGGAATATAGCAAAACGGATCAATGATATATATATCTCATTAAAGCTCAAGTGACCTTTCCCTCCTGAAACTGACAGTGCCTTATTGACAGACTTGGGAACTTTGACTCAACCACTCCTCACATGCTTGGGAATTTGGGCACCATTACAAATAGTAGCTGAAGGGAATAATGTGATTTGGTCTATAATGTACCTATAAGGACTACTTACTGGTGCTTTTAGAAGGATGGCTGAAGGCTAAAGTCAACTGAGAAAGTCTAATGAGTAGCTTGTATTTCTGCTCTAGTTCTTTCTGTAGCTGGCAAGAGTCAAATGGAGCCTCCTGCAGGTTCTTGTCATTCTTGGCTGAAGCCCTGAATGTTGGCAGACTGTCCCCACAGGCAAGATAAAAGATAGAACTGAGACAATAGTGAGGGTAATTCAGACAATGTGTGTTCTAATAAAGAAAAAAGGTACTTTGGGCTTGGTTGACTCAGCATGGAATGAATGTTCCAAATAAATGGCCTTCACACTGCTTTCTATGCATGACTAGAGGCAACTTGAAATCTTTGCCCTATCGATATCCCTGAAAATCAAGCATATGTCTCCTTATGAAAACCACCCAGATTGTTTTAAAGCTCAGCCTACTTACAGAGAGATAATAAACCTCAGTCATAATTGCAATGTTTCCTATTAAAATCTGGGCATTTACTTCAAAGAACACTGATAATCTAAGATTTGAACAGTTATACAAGGTATGGTTTGATGACCCCGCTGTCACAATAGGAAAAAATTAACAGAGTGTGTAGAGGAAATAACGTCACAATCAATTTGACTTGAAGTTTAAGAGCCTTTTTTCTTTGGATTAAGCATTAACCATTAATGCTTTGGGGGGAAAGTGTGTCTTTTGCTCTAGTTTTCTGTGCAGTAGGAGAAGAAGTAGCTGACCCTGGGTATCCCTGCCTCCTCTTATACAGCAGATGTGTTTACTCTTTGGGAATTAGACTGTGACATCCACCCTGGGGTTAATGAAGATAGTTCAACCAAGATTTTTCCTGTAAAAGTTCCTTAGAATTAAAGGTGATATCAGAAAAGACTCATGTGGTATCTTCATTTGATATTAATACATACTTGCTTAACTCTAATAGACAAAACAACACACAATGGCAGAACCCATGGAATTCACCTACAGAGCCAGAAAATTTGCTGAACTACTTATATATAGAATGTAGGAGGTGGGGAAGAGGGGGCACCTAATATCTAGTTACAATCAGCATTTATTAATTCTAACAGAATTCTAGAAGATTAACTTCATTGAGGGACTGGCATAAAATAGCAATGGATGGATGAATCATGAGACCCATCTCAGAGTCACTGGGAATTTTTTTTCTTCTCTATGACTTTAAATGTCCGTTTTGATTTCATTTGAGGCTGTGACAAAAAAAAAATAATTTTTTTCCTTTTAGTTTTTCAGTTTCCTTTTAATGTAAGAATTGATTCTCTTTGCTTGTCTAACTTCCATAAGGTCTGAGTCCCACATTTAGTTTTTAAGAAATTTCTCTTATTACTTAAAACATTATTTTTCTACTTCATTGCAATTCAAAAATTCAAAAAAATATAAAGAATTTAGGAATACTCATCTTCTGACTCTAACAAATTGATTTTTTTGTAAGCTACAGAAGAAAGACAGTTGAGCCCCACTTGCCTAAGATGAAATTGATACTAAAAGCCTTCACTCCTTCCAGAAACTCAATGCCAATATTTTCATTGAAATAAAAAAGAAAACCCCAAAACTCTCTGAAGTAATTTTATTTATTCCCAAATTTCCAGTTATGTCCCTTTATCCTCCAAAATAAAAACAGCCCATTGAACTCTACCTGTTAAAATTGTATTATGGTTTAACTCTAAAAATACAATAGCAGCCAAGGAATTAAAGGGAGCAAAACACAGAGTTTAAATTAGGAAATGGGAACTAAAGTTTCTTGAGTAAAAACATTGGCAACCATTGATTGATGGGTCAATTGGTTGATTGATTTATCTTTGAACATATTTATTGATCATCTATATTCCTACCATGATGACAAGCTCAACAATAACTATGGCACATTATTGGACATTACCAGTCCCTGGCTTTACCAACTTCTAGTCTAATGGATAAAATGACATTCATCAAACAATAATGTACTTTTAAATTGAGCACTTAATTATGAACCGAGATGAATTTTATGAAGGATAGGGACACCACTCTTTAAGATAGTATTTACAGAAGAATTTGGCTTTTCTGAGAAAGAGACATTTGTAATATGAGTGAGTGATAAGTAAGGAGGAGAGTGGTGAAGAATCATTGATTGCTTCCAGAGCAATATGTACAAGGATTATGGGTTGTATGACAAGCTAACAGTGGCTGAGATAAGACTCTGGGAAGAATGTTGGGAAGGGTGAGCAGAAACTAGATTCTATTTTCTTACAGCCATGTTAAAAATTTTTATTTCATTTTATGTGCAATGGAAAGAAGAGTTCTAAGAGAGAAATAATGAATTATAAAGTTCTTAATTTTCCTTTAGATACTGTCTTTGTCAACATATATTTAGAATTTTGTATGTTATTTTCCTACAATGAAATTGTAGTGCTGCTTCTTGCTGGAGTCTCTCTCTAGCTCACTAGCTTTGTGGAAGTTAGTGGCCATATTGGGGAACCCCAAAGTACAAGGAGCTATGGGTGACCTCTAGCAAATGAGAGTGGTTTCCAGCTAATAGTCACCAGGAACCTAAAACTCACAGTTCTATAACTGCAAGAGGCTGAATTCTGCCGCCAATCTGAGTATGCTTGGAAAGCAGAAACTTCCCCAGCTGAGCTTCAGATGAGAGTGTAACCCTCAACAAAGGAGCTTTTATTGCATCCTGTTGAGACTCTAAGCAGAGGATCCAAGAAAACCATGTTTAGATTCTTGACCCACAGACACTATGGATTATTGAATGTGTATTATTTCAAGCTTCTAAATTTGTTATAACATTGTTATGTAGCAATAGATACATTGATGATGCCAAAACAATATATGGCAGAAAGTCTCACATTCAACAGATAAAATGTAACTGGTTATTATATACTTGGATGACTGAATTCAGCCTGGGGAAACTTGATTTAGGAGTATCCATACATTTCTTGAAAGAGTTTGCTCTCAGAGACTCAATTGTATAAATGCAGAGTGATAGTTGCTTATTAACTTGAACAAATCACAACTTCTGAGGTCTTAGTTTCTCATTTCTAACAAGATAGTATTTGTCGCCTGACCAGGCAGTGGCGCAGTGGATAGAGCGTTGGACTGGGATGTGGAAGACCCAGGTTCGAGACCCCGAGCTTGCCAGCTTGAGCGCGGGCCCATCTGGCTTGAGCAAAAGCTTGCCAGCTTGGATCCAAGGTCGCTGGCTCCAGCAAGGGGTGGCTCGGTCTGCTGAAGGCCCGCGGTCAAGGCACATGTGAGAAAGCAATCAATGAACAACTAAGGTGCCGCAACGGCAACGAAAAACTAATGATTGATGCTTCTCTCCTCTCTCCATTCCTGTCTGTCTGTCCCTGTCAATCCCTCTCTCTGACTCTCTTTCTGTCCCTGTTAAAAAAAAAAAAAAGAAAAAGATAGTATTTGTCCTTTTACATGAGGGGTGATTGCCAGCTTAAGTTGAGATCATTTTAATTAAATAATTAATAGGTTTGAACTTGTACAATACTTTCACATATAATACACGGAAACCAATGCTAACTATAAAATGCTAGCTATTTAAGTGGAAGCATTAAAATAGTGTTAATGAGTTCTCCTCCTTTCTCTGTGACCTGCCATTAATTATATATCCAACTTGGACAGATCCTTCACTTAGAGTTCTTGATTTTCTCTCTATGTTTGATTTAAGAAGAGATTGGTTGTTAATATCTTCAGTAGCACTCAGAGTATAGCCCTACACTTTAGCAGAAGCAGGTGAATTATTCTAGGGGTCAGTTATAAGAATTCATGTAGAGTAGTTACCTGTTTACCTTTAAACTGTGTGCTTGGGTGTAGTGCTACTTGAAATTCTCTTTTGTAAAAATTCAGGGCTTTCCATTTGTTCATGCCTTGCCATTAATATTTGCCTTCACATTTGCAAGCTTGTCACAAAATGAATGTATTTTCAATTTTTTACCATTTGTGCAAATGCCGTTGTCACCGAAGGGTGAAGATATAGACAGAACTTAAATGCATAATATCACAAATGTTTTTAAAACTCTTTTATTAATGCAGTTCACAGCACAATTAACATAAATAATGTTGTTTTTAGTCCACTGGTTCCCAAAAGCATCAAGATGCAAAAGTAGATAATGGAGGGAAAGAATTCTCAAAATGGT
Source organism: Rhynchonycteris naso (assembly GCA_037038555.1). Lineage (NCBI taxonomy): Eukaryota > Metazoa > Chordata > Mammalia > Chiroptera > Emballonuridae > Rhynchonycteris > Rhynchonycteris naso. The sequence continues at coordinate 243,478,658 of CM072999.1, read as the reverse complement.
TAGAAAACAAATGTCAGCAACTAGATACAGAATGTGGTTCAGCTGCTCATGTAAAGTTAATAATAACAATTTAATAAAAGAATATCTGAATTATGAGAGACCTTTAGTGTGTTTCCCCACTGACTAATTTTTCAGCTCATAAAATATCCTTACTGTCTGGGTGAACCATCTGTGATATCTCCCTTTAGGCTGACGTGTGTGTGTGTGTGTGTGTGTGTGTGTGTGTGTGTGTGTGTGTGTGTGTGAATGGCAACCCATATGGGAAATGACCAAGCTTTCACAGACAAAAGTTCTACTTGACAGCTATCATCAGTTCATTAAAACAAGGAAAACTGGAAATCACTTAAATTAAGCCATGTCCTTAAACTTGTGCTCCTCAAAGACTCAGTTCTTTTAGATTTCACGTTCATTGACTACAAACGGTATCATCTCTGTAACCATTCAGGAGCAGAAATAAATACAATCACAAAATCACTAGGTTAAACATCTTACCTGCATATATAAGACTTCTCCACTCCTAGGTAGGTAGAAATTAATCACAAAGGAAATACAGTGTGTCCGTAAAGTCATGGTGCACTTTTGACCCATCCCAGGTCAAAAGTGCACCATGACTTTACGGACACACTGTATGTACTTAATTAATGAAATTATCTTATTTTCTTAAAATTGGAAAGGTTTAACAAAACAGTGCAATTCAGATAGTTACTCTAGAGTGATACAAAAGAAAATGCAATGTTGGGTACCATTTTTGGGGTATTTACTATGTGCCTGCCTCTATTCTGTTGTTTCTACACAGTTTATCGAGTTTATTTTTTAGTGCTAATCCTATCAGTTATGTGCTCAGATTATCTTCATTTTACAGGTGAGGAAAGTGAGACAATGAGAGATCAAACAATTTAGCCAAGGTCCAGAATGTTGGGATTAGACTCCAAATAGTAAAAAGGCTGGAAATCATGTATAGACAGATGAATTATAGCTGGAGCCAACCATGTATCTTTTTTTTTTTTTTCCTACAGCAACAGAGAGAGAGAGAGTCAGAGAGAGGGATAGACAGGCAGGAATGGAGAGAGATGAGAAGCATCAATCATTAGTTTTTCATTGCCGTTGCCACACCTTAGTTGTTCATTGATTGCTTTCTCACATGTGCCTTGACCACGGGCCTTCAGCAGACCGAGCCACCCCTTGCTGGAGCCAGCAACCTTGGGTCCAAGCTGGTGATCCTTGCTCAAGCCAGATGGGCCTGAGCTCAAGCCAGGTGGGCCCACGCTCAAGCTGACAACCTCAGGGTCTCGAACCTGGGTCTAACACATCCCAGTCCGATGCTCTATCCACTGTGCCACTGCCTGGTCAGGCCCAACCATGTATCTTTAATGCAGTGGAAATAGGGCAGTTTTGTAACCAGTGAGAAGTGAAACCAAGGCCTGATTCTGCCACTCAATAAAGCTCTCAGATTCACTACCTAGCCTCTTCTCAGTAAGACAGTGCATTTCAAAATAAAAGTCTAGAACCAAGTGTACCATGAATATAACTCAAGTCCTTTCCATCGATTTTGGGACATCACGAGGAACAGTGTACACTGAAAGAATAATTTCCTAAAGACTCCCCAAGGAGTCTCATATCTTCTTCCCCACTCCCAATCTTGAAATGTAAGAGATGGAGGTGGGGAGGAGAATATGGAGAGAGTCAAGCCAAAATCTATAAATGGCAAAGGAAGAGATGTAACTTGTGGATCTAGACATTACTAGCTTTTGTTCGGTTACAACCTTATTGTTATGTGTTCAAAGGTAATAACAGAATATATTCAGAGACTCCAAAGTTATAAAGTGTTCAATGGTAGAGGTTGGTCAGCTGGTACTAAAAACAGAAATACACAGACTCATAATGGCTCCATGGCTTTTTTCATATTACTTAATTCCTTCATATTGAACTAATGATGTTATAATTACCCATGTGAGTAGGCAGGAATAAAGGTAAATAAGGACATGATTTCTCAAGCATTCATTGATGGTTGCCTGCTTAATGGTAAAGATGGAAGGCTGGTTTAAACAGGAATGCCTAGTCTATTGAATGAGATTTAAATATAATTTATAAAAGATTCTATGTAAGAAATGTAGATTATTAACACTATTTTACTGGGTAATAGCACTTCAGTAAATTTGGAATTGAAGTACAATTCCAAAGTACTCTTAAGTGACTGAAGTGAACATCCAATGAGCAGGCAGTTTCATTTTATCTGTAAGTTTCATGACATTGTCACTTTAAGCCACAGACATTGAAGAGGGGTAGACAGTAGCCAAGGTTTAAGAATTAGCTTGGTCTTGTGCTTTACTGAGAAGAATTTAACTTCCAACCAACCTCCCACTCTCACTTACAAATTCATATTTGGTCAAATCTATGTCAAACTGAACCACAACTGGGAAGCACAGGTTTCAAAGCCCCGACATTCCATAGTTATCTCTATTTTATATTCTCCCCTTTATATATTAAAGAATTGACTTCTGTAGGTCAAAACAAATATTTTTAGAAATAAAAGAAAACTGTATTTTAAAATTAAGTTACAGAAATCTCCAGGGCATTATGATAGAATCTAGCAGGTAGATCTCTCATATATGATAATTTAATTAACCCTTACAACAGTCTTCTAGACAAAAGATCATCCCCATTAAAAAAAAAGAAAACCAAACTTAAATCTTACTCATCACATACAAAGAAGGGATAGAAATGCTTCAAACTCAGATTTAAATGTCTGATTTATTATTTTTTTTAAGGAAACTCTTTACAATAATATATAGTAGATATTCCATCTCCCTTATACCCATAATCCCCTATTATTAACATTCTACATTAATATGTTCATTTGGCACTATTAATGAAACAATATTGAAACATTATAAATTAATTTCATATTTTTTTAGATTTCTGAGGTTTTTTTTTTTTTTTTTGACAGAGAGTCAGAGAAAGGGACAGATAGGGACAGACAGACAGGAAGGGAGAGAGATGAGAAGCAACAGTTCTTCATTGCGGCTCCTTAGTTGTTCACTGATTGCTTTCTCATATGTGCCTTGACTGAGGGCTACAGCAGACCAAGTGATCCCTTGCTCAAGCCAATGACCTTGAGTTTCAAGCCAGCAACATTTGGGCTCAAGCCAGCAACTATGTGGTCATGTCTATGATTCTATGTTCAAGCCAGCAATCCCGCGTTCAAGCTGGTGAGCCCACACTCCAGCCGGTGACCTCGGGGTTTCGAATCTCTGTCCTCTGCATCCCAGTCCAACGCTCTCTCCATTGCACCACTGCCTGGTCAAGCTCTGAGGTTTTCTTTAATGTTACTATGACATCCCACACTCTAAGAGTGGAGAGTTTAGTTCTACCTCCATAAGGATAAATTATTTGGATAAATTATTTATCACATTTTGAATAATGATCCATTATCTGGATATAGTATTTGAGATTCTTTGGCATGGGAGATTTGTCACTTTTCTCCCATTTTTTCCTTAATCGATTTATGTATATCACTATATACTCATGCATACTTATTTTATATATTGGAGATTATAATCCAATATTATTTTATTTTGTTTCCACAAATCTGAAATCCAGGTGTTGACAGGACCATACTCCATCCAAATCCTCTAGTTTAGGATCCTTTCTTGACTTGTTGGCTTCTAATAATTTTAGGTATTCCTTGATTTGTGGCAGTATAATCTCTGCCTCTGTCTTCATGTGTCTGTCTCCCAATGTCTCTGTGTGTGTATCTTTTATAAGGACACTGATGGTGTTGGATTAGGGCTTGTCCTAATGACCTCATTTTAACTTGATTATATCAGAAAAAAAATGTTTATAAATGAAAACACATGGACAGATAGCTAGTGTTAGGACTTCTATTAAATTTTTTTCAGAGAAACACAATTAAATCCATAACAAGTATTGTGGTTTCAGAATCACTAACCCATATCTCCATGGGAAATAACTTGTTCAAGTACAGTACAGTTTTTATGTAAAGTTTCTTTTGCCTTTAGTCTTACAGACAACATTCTTCATTTCCTTAATTAAAGCAACACCTTTTCCTCCATCTTCTTCAATAAAATTTTCATGCATTTTTAATACAGTTAAATTATATTTCCATATTCTGCATTCAATGCTTATATCCTCTGAGCTCTTAAATTATTTTTAACATTTGCAATCATTTAGGTTCATTTTTGTTCTGTACAATTTTATGGGTCTTGTTGACTCTGAATACTGTCATGTAGCCACCACTGTTGTATCATCCAGAATAGTTTTACTACCTCCGAATATAACCTGTACCTCACTTTTTAAAACTACTTCCACCCAATCTCTATCAATTCGGTGATCTCTTTATGATCTCAACTGTTTTGCCTTTTCCAGAATGTCACCCAAATGAAATCAAACAGTATATAGCACTTTAAGACTGCCTTCTTCTATTTAAAAATATACATTTGAAATTCATCCATGTATTTGGTGGCATGAATTGCTCTGCTGGTTAGAAGTTCCACCATTTGTTCATCTACCCACTTTCTGAAGGACATCTTGGTTGCTTTCAGTTTTAGGTGATTTTGCATTATGCTGCTATAAACATTTATATGCAAGTTTTGTGTGAGCACAGCTTTCAAATTAGTTAGGTAAATAACTCTAAATACAATGGCCAGATCATAGGGTAAGGCTGTGTTTAGCTTTGTAAGCAATGGCCACCCTGTCTTCCAAGTTGGATGTATCGTTTTGCTCTCCCACCAACGTGAATGAGGATTCCTGTTGTTCTGCATCTTCACTAGTAGTTGCTGGTGTCAGGTTTTTTTTTTGGATGTGAGCCATTCTGATAGGTATACAGTGATATCTCGTTGTTGTTTTAGTCTTTATTTACCTAGTGACACATGATGTTAAGCATCTTCTCATGTCTTTACTTCCCATTTGTGTATCTTCCCTGGAGAAAATTATGTTTAAAGCTCTTGCTTATATTAAAAATTGAGCTTTTTGTGATCTTCTTTTGGAGTAAACATCTGTTTCAATGTGTGATTTCAAACTATGAGATTAGAAGAATGTATATGGGTCAGGCACTCTTGGCATGCATTGTTTCATGTCAGCCTAAACCTCATCCTATGAGGTAGGTATTATGATACCTCTTCTTTTACACATAAAATATCTAAGGGTAAGAGATCAAAGCTAATATTTCAAAACCACACAACCAGTAAGAGGTAAGATGGCCTTTTTCTAACGGAGTCTAAAATATGGCTTATAGACCTATCATACCTAACCGGTCCTTTTTGTTATAAATATTTTTATATTCAAAAATATTCATAAATGTATAACCTACTTAAATAAATTGTAAAATAATATAAAATTTTGTAATATGAAGAAAAAAGAGTAAAGAGAAAGAAAAGTAAAATATATTTTAAATATATAAATTATTTACATATAATTATATTAGATTATAACTTTAATACCAATAGTAGCACCCACTTATAATTAATAAATTTAGATGTAAATAAATCAAAAGTTTTTTCATATAAGACCCTCAGGAAATTAAAAGAGAATTTATATGAGTCCATGCTAGAATATAAACTGATGTCAGATTAACTATTAATTAACTAGACTTGAGTATAGAAAAAGGAAGAATGATAATGGCTATATGAAATAGGAAACACATGACAGGGAATTATGAAACCTATATATGAAGGAATAAGGAAGCATGAAGTTTTTGCAAATAAATATATACGAAAGTCATGCAGGAATGGAAAAATTATTAAATGAAACTGGCGTGCATTGCAGAATATTTACCAACCCTGGTCTCCAACTACTAGATTCCGGTCATAGTCTGCATTTATTGTGACAACCCAAAACATATTTTAAATTACCTTAGAGCCCCTTTATTTTAAATTCATACCTGAATAATTCTAACATATAATTGGAGGATTTATCTGACTTTTTATGTTGTAAAATTTTGCAATATTTCAGAGTATTTTGGAAATTGTAATTAATGAATACAAAAGTGTTGAAGATCCATAAAGTAGGGAGATAAAATCTGCACAACTCATGGCCTTGAATCAAGTGGATATTTATCTTGGACAGCACACAAGCTATAAAAATTAATAAAATACATTGTATCAAATAGAGTCATATCCTTTTGATTTGGTCCAGAACTAGCCAAAATATTCTTAAAATCATCCCTCTCATTCTGCCACGTGTGCTTTTCAGTTTCAGAATCTCTCTCTGATAGTGACACTGAAGGTTGGGCTGTGAAAGATTATTGCTTTCCTTTTAATGAGCATCCATTAAGTTTTTTCTTTACTAAGAATTGTGCTAGGTAGACAGAGGATAGCTGTATAATAAAAAACAGTCCCTCCTTTCAACTTTTAATACGCCTCTACTATCCTCTCAAAGATTAAGGGTGCATGACAGTCATAATAAGCCAGTTTGACCTTGTTTGTCATCTTTGAATTGATCTAAATTCCCTTAGCATCAATTTATATTTTCAACTAGCATCACCTCTTATAGCAGTGGTTCTTAACCTGGGTTCTATCGAACCCTAGGGGTTCGATGAGTCGGTCTCAGGGGTTCGGAAAAGCCTCTGCTGCAGAGGCCAGAATAAAGTAATACCGTAATTTGTTGTGAGTTCATACACTTTGTTGGTTTTGTTCTTTGAGCAAGGTGATGTTCATGCACGGATCATTTTGTGCACCAGTAAAAAAACATATAACTATGTCTTGAATTTGGGGGGAAAAATCATATTTTATTTATCACTAAAGAAGGGTTCAGTGAATGCGCATATGAAACTGGTGGGTTTGGTACCTCAAAAAAGGTTAAGAAACACTGTCTTATAGTAATACATTTTATAGACTTATCCCTTGTTCTCTCGAACAGGTCTTTCTTTTATTAGTCTGAAATTTCATTCTTTACTATTCATTTTTAAAGGAAACTTTTGTCATACTAGCCAGGGCAAACAACCAAAAGAATGGTCAAGCGAGAGCAACAATGTAGGGTAGGGGGTTCAATAGATTTGGAGACTGAGCAAAGAAAAATGTATGGCCACTAGGTGGCAGTAGCACACATAAGATTTATTTGTGTGACCCTCTTACAGGTTTGCCTGTGGAGAAAACCATCACAGCATGAGACCAAACAGAGGTTACAGGATGGTGGGTGTTGTTGGTGGTGGTGGGGGACACCATCTAGAGACCAGGTTTCGTGGGGCATGTAAAACAGGCTCAGATTAAATGGCTAAAATTCTGCTTAGTTGGGGTATACTATTTAAAACAACTAGATGTGTAAAAGGTTGACTTGGTACCCTCAGACCTTTCAGCCATTGGGTCTCAGTCCACTCTAGGTAAACAACCTAGACGTTGTTAAGGTAAAAATGACAGGCAAAAGTGAGAGGCCACAAGAGTTTATTTAAGATCTGAAAGAATAGTTGTTTAAGAAGCACAGATTCAGGAAGAAACGCAGATAGCATTCTGGTGAGGAGGGGAGGTTCAAGGTAGCAATGAGAAAGGGAAGGGGAATAATCACAGAAATAAAGGGAAGGAAATTCTATAGGCACAGATAAGCTAACATAAAGTGCTAACTCTAAAGAATGTCTTTCTTTTCAGTCAGGTAGTCATAAAGTCTGCTTTCCTGTTATCTTAGCAAACAGTTGTTTGGAATATGGTGCTGCTGTAGGCCCAGTCCTAAGGTTATTTTGCCCATTTTAACATTCCAAAGGTTTGAGGTCTAAGGCACAGGAGGTGATTTCTTTGGCATGGCGGTTCTGACTTCATCTTAAAGTGGTTCTGTTAACAGCAGAGTTAGACCTTGATCTTTGAGTTTCGCTAAGAAAGAATTCAGAGCCAAGAACTGTTGCATAAGAAATTTATTTAGAAAGTCACAGAGGTAGAAGAAGTGGGCCAGCTGGGCTGTGTGGACTTAGGAAACAAGTCACTGAGGCAAAGGAAAAGGGGCCTTGGAGCTTAGGAGAAAGAAAGTAAAGGTCATGCACTCAAAGGAATGGTGGCGGAAAGGCGTGTGCACGAGAGAAAGAGAGCACGGGAGAGCGCTCAGACTGGGTTCTTCATCTTAAGGGGTTTTATCTCTTTCCTGAAGGTGGGATGTTAGGGAAGGTCTCAAGGGAGGATCTCAATAGAATATTTGTCAACTTTCCAGGTGTGTCCTTTCAAGATAGTGGTCTTTACTGATTGGTTGGTGCTAGGTTAGGGGGTCATTATTCATTGCATCTGATCCTGATGTCAGCCATGGTGTCACTTTGGTTTTGCTGCTTTTCTGAGCCTGGACCTGAACACAAGTGAGACCTAAATATTATCTCTTGTTTGACCAAAACTCTTGTTGCTGCAGTCAAAAGACCCAGGGCTTTCTTTTTTCTAAGATTATTTGATAGGGACCAGAACCTCATTGTCCTGAGGGCTTAATGCTGAAAGGAATGGCTGTGCAAGGGCTTGTGCAGGGTTTGCATGAGGCTATGTTCCAGCAGCCTTGTTCCTCCTCTAAGGGGTCTAAATCACATGACTAGCAATATGAAAGGTCAGGGGACCTAAGCTGCATGAGTAGCAACATGCTGGGGGTGGAAAGGTATCTCCATGGGTAGGGTTCTAACCTATAATACTTGTTTCCCCAGTTTTTCACATTGCTAGGCACCTGAGACTTTCCACCCTTGTGATATCTAGCACCTGTCCTATAAATCCTACTTTGTTCTTGCCTTTTTAATTGCTTATTCTATCTATCTATATCTATCTATATCTATCTATCTATCTATCTATCTATCTATCTATCTATCTATCTATCTATCTATCTAGACATAGATATAGATATATAAACAGGACCAATATATGGAGGCAGATCTTGGCTTATTTAAATAACAGGGAGACTCCATTTGCAATCTTGTGACTTGGTCATTCAGATGTTCAAGATAATTTCTCATATATGTTTGGTCTTTGTCCACAATTCCTGACTGACAGCCCCTAAAACCCATGGAATTTCCCCTTGGAGTTGCCTAAGTGTTAAAAGTGATGAAGTTGTCCTAAAGGATAGAGGTTGGTGTCCAGGAGAAGCAACCATGTGATTAGATGGTTGAAACTTTCAGTCCCATCCCCACCCCTGGGAAGGAGAAATGAGCTGGAGGTTAAGTCAATTATCAGTTGCCAGTGATTTAATCAACCCTACTTAGGCAATGAAGCCTTCATAAAAACCCAAGAGGGCGGGGTTTGGAGAGCTTCAGGACTGATGAACACATAGAGGCATTGGGAGAGTTGTTCACCTGGAAAGGACATGGAAGTGCCACACTCCTTCCCACAACTTGCCCTAGGTATCTCTTCCATTTGGTTGTCCCTGAGTTATATCCATTTATAATAAATTCATAATCTAGTAAGTAAAACATTTCTCTGAACTTTGAAGCTGTTCTAGCAAATTACTAGTACCCAAGAAGGAGGTTACTGAAACCTCTGATTTATAGTCAGTTGAACAGAAGCACAGGTAACAACCTGGATTTCTGACTGGGCTCAGGTGGGAGGAGCAGGAGGCAGTCTGGTAGGACTGAGCATTAACCTGGTGCTATCTTCAGGTAGATAGTGTCAGAGTTGAATTGAATTGTCAGATACCCTGCTGGTGCTCAACAGTTGTTTGCTAGTGTAGGGGAACCATGTGCAATTGGTACACGAACATCTATTTACTGCTGTATGGTGAAAAGAAGGTTAAATTTGGAATCAGAGATCAGGATTGAAAGTCATGTTTTCTCTTATTAGCTATGTGACCTCCATAAATTCTATTACCTTTGTTAGCAGATTGAAGAGGTCCATTTGCCTGCATGCATCAAAGCCCAATAAGACACAAACAGAATTTTACAGCTAAGAAAATAAGGATTTATTAAGGAGATAGCACCATGCCCAGGGTCACAGGTAGCTCATGCTCAACGACCAAGCTCCTTAATGCCATTATGATGGCTAAAGGAATTAGGGCCATGGTTAGGATCATGGTCTCTACTGATTGACCAGCATAGGGTAGGATGTGGTTGATCAGTGCATCTGGTCTTTATGTCAGCCATGGTGTTGCATCATATGGAGCTGAAACACAACTGAGGCTTAGCTGTTATCTCTAGTTTAATGGAATCTCTCCCTCTGTAGTCAACAGACCCAAAGCTTTGTTTTTAAGACTACTAGCTGCTGATCAGGACCTCATTGTCCTGAGGACTTAATGAAGAAGCAAGAGAGAGGGAGGTGGGTGACTAGGTGGGGTCAGTTTGGGTCAAAGGAAAGAAATCGGAATAAAAGACCAGATTAAAGAAAAAAAGTTTTCTGCATGGTTACACCTTTAAGAAACTCAGCTATTTCCTTTGAAACAGGAGCTTAGGAGGTGGGGGGTATTGGGGTATGTCATAATAGCCAACTAAGAAAAAGAGGATGAAAATTAAATAAAATAACACATGTTAAACATCAGGCACATAGTATATATTTAATAAGTATTAGTTGTCTTCACAATTCTTTCTCATACTTGATGTATGTCTTAATTTGAGTCTTCTTGGATAACAAAGATTCAAACAAGAGCTGGCACAGAGTAGTTTATTTGGGGAACTAATCTCAGGAAACTGGAGTGGGGGGCCAGAAGGAAGGAACCCGGGAAGGAGGGAAAGCTTTTGTGTAGATGTGTTCGAGAGTGTGTTTCCACAGTGGTCAGGTGTGGTCTGTGGAGCATATTGAATGTGCCTCAAGATTATTGTGGGGGGCTCAAAAACTACTAATACTTTTCCTCTCATCGTCTAAGTTCTTCTATGTGGGCTAAGAGTCAAATCATCAGAGACAAAGTAACAGGAGAAAAATCAAATTTTTATATATGCATGTGGGAAATTCACAACATTGAGTTTATTAGACTTTTTTGGACAGAGGAGAAGAGGGGGTGAGGTTCTAGATTTCAGAAGGGAAAATGGTGATTTACAGGTGGATGAGGAAGAGGGGAACATACATGGCAGGCAGATTGTTGCTGGGCAACTCAGAAAGAGTGGGACACAGGAGGTGTCTAGCTAACAGGCCCCTGAAGCTCTTCTATTTACCATACTTAATTCAAACTAAGCTTACACAACATCCTGCGATCTCCTTACCTGAAGCAGGATTTTCTGTATGGATCACTTGGGCAGAAAAAGGGAGAGAGTCAAGGGCTCCCTCCGACTCTTACTTCTTTTTTTATTTTTTTTATATATATTTTATTATTATTATTAATTCTAATGGGGTGACACCAATAAATCAGGGTATATATGTACAATGAAAACATCTCCAGGTTATCTTATCATTCAATTGTGTTGCATACCCATCACCAAAAGTCAAATTGTCCTCTGTCACCTTCTATCTGGTTTTCCCTGTGTCCCTCTCCTCCTCCCTATCCCACTCTTCCCTCCCTCCCCCCATCCCGTAACCACCACTCTCTTGTCCATGTCTCATATTCTTACTTTTATGTCCCACCTATGTATGAAATAATGCTGTTCTCAGTTTTTCTTTTTTTCTGATTTACTTATTTCACTCCATATAATGTTATCAAGGTACATCCATTTTGTTATAAATGATCCGATGTCATCATTTCTTATGGCTGAGTAGTATTCTTACTTCTTAATAAACAGCTTAAAATCTATATTCCCACAAGTACCTTCAGGGTGGCAAAACTTTGGTTCCCTTCAGTAGTCACCAGAGGAATAGGTGAAAAGAGAATTTATTTTTGGGCACTTCCCTGTACTTCAATTTACCGAATGTGAACTCCTTACTTCCGGTTTTTGTATAGGTGGAGCGCTGGTTGGTTTCTAGTGTACCCAATACTGCCACCACCGCAAAGCCATGGGGTGAGACCCTCTGCAGCTACACCTGTGTGCAACTGGTTGCTGCAGGGGTTGTTGGAATATATGGAGGACCAAAAGGGTGGAGAGAGGGAAACACCTGGTGTGTTCAATAGAGAAGGTCAAGCGAAACAAAAGAGAGATGGCAATTCAATACGTAATGGGAAAACCCAGCTTGGAAGGAAAGGGTTATTTTTAATAAAACCATGAGCTAGCTTATTGATTTTTCAGCTCAGGAGTGTAACATTTTTGTAGGCTGCATGCTCTGCCATTCTCCTTGATGATCTTTGAGCAGAGCTAATTTTAGATATTTTTTAATTGTCTACTTCTCTGTAAGAAGATAAGTGATAAAAGGGAAAGGTTTTCGCTTTCTATGAAATTCTTTCAGCCGCAAGGGACGGAGCCTTTCTTATTTCACTTACGGAATCAGGGATTATTTGGAAAGCTGCACATGTACAATAATAACTCAGGGCGCATCTTGAGACGGGCAATGTTAATTCATGCTAATTCCACTATGAAGCGCTCGCCTTTCTGAAAGGGCCAAGGAATGAAACATGTAAAATGTGGGCCACATCCCTGTGATGATTCCGTTAGTTCTACCTGTGCCCAGGAGAAAGCGTGCACTGGAAGATGGGAATTTTGTTTCCTTGGTTATTCCTTCTCAGAGCAAAAACATCATATATAACTCTGGAAGATTACTGTGTTAAAAAAAAAAAACACGCCTAGTTTTTCACTTAAACTGTCTTCCAGAAGCAAGACCGTCACTTTAGTATTCAAGACCTATGGCTCCATTCCAGGTCTGAAACTTTGTCATTTTCCTTAATCCTTTTATGTCTCCTAGTCCCCAAATTCTTTGACTCGCTTCCCATCAGTCACCTGGTAGAACAATGCACCTTTTCTTTGAGTCTTGATGGTTTATGACACTTCTTCAAATGATGTCTTGTGTCAGTCCCAGGGCTCAGTCATAAAAGATGGTGTGGCTTCCGCTTTGGTCTCTGAAGTGCTCGCCCTGGGACCCCGGAGCCACCAAGTGAGAAGTCTGCCAGCACTGAGGTGGACATGCCGTGAGGAAGCCCTGACCCTCAGTAATCTTGGTTCTCCCTGGGGAGCCTCGCAAGCAAATGGAGACCCCCAACTTAGTCCATCTTCCAAATCTTGTGTCTCCCCAGCTTACAAGCCTTCTGAGAATTGATCCCAGACATTGTGGAGCCAAGAAAAGCCATCTCCATAAGTAATAAAGTGTCACATGAATAATAAAATAGTTCTAGTTTTATGCCACTAAATTTGGGAGTAGCTGATTTAACCACGACAATAAAAACTTCCGTCATCTGCAGACTGAAAGCAATAGTAATAAGTGGGCTGAGCAATGTGGGGAGGACTTGATGAAATAATGAATAAAATGGTAAAATGCCTAATCTATAAAATGCTATACCTTATAGCTCTTAGTACAAAGTTCTTGAAAGACGATTCTTTAATCCTATTTTTTTTATTCTGTGTCTGGGTTCTGTATGCCTTTTACCCTTATCCTGGCAGTAGTACCCACACATTCGGCCTGCCCACCAGCCAAATAGAAACTATGCATTTAAAAAACACCAACCTCAGACATTTAATAAAGCAAATAGTAATATTTAGGTACTCTCTTCAAGAAAGTCAAGTCCAGATGAGAAGTTAATAGTAGTTATTTGTTTAGTTACCCATTTATTCCAATAAGCATTTATCAAATGCCTAATGTGTCAGAATCTCTGGTGGAGTCCAGGATAATCTGCCGTGGACACCTGCCTGCTTTGCCTTTGGTCCCGCAAAGTAGTTACTGCAGCTCCTGATTAAGGAATAATACTGCTCTTTCAGGCATGGAGTTTGAGATCCAACTTTCATCTTCTACAATCAGACAGATACTTGCCTACATGGTGAGACAATCATCACCAAATCTCTGGATTTTCTTACACTGAGGAGTTAGATCCCAAGTGTTTCGCCAAATTTATTCTGTTTTTTTTGTTGTTGTTGTTTCATTTTGTCAGTAGATAAAACGCTGTAGAATTTGCCTAGCAGAGAAGAGAGGATGAGTGAACGGTGTGAGATTCAAATGCATGGGGAATTTGAAGTGACATTTTTTTTTTTTAATCCAAAGCAATTTTATTTGAAGTCACATCCCTGGGGAGAGACACGGGTACTGATGAGAACAACTGTGCGTGGAGACCCCTCTGTGCAAACTGTCCTGCTCTTCAGCCTGCAAACAAGCACTCTGGTGCACACTCCTTCACTTCAGCGTCATAATTCAACTCGCTGTTGGTTCCTCTGGAAGACAGTCAGACCGGCTCTGTTAAATTAGGCAGTAATTCTTCGATTATGTGGTGTCATCTTAATGGTTATGATCTTTCGCAGAACTCTCAACAGATTACAGTGGAAAGGGAGTGCCAAGATGTGCCAGAGACCCAAGGGAAGATTGAAGTCAGCAACGATTAGTTGGCCAAGAGGCCTCCATCTTCTTTCTGCAGACACTAGCAGAGAGAGAAGAGGGTGTCGGATTGCAGGGAGGGATTGTGGTTTGTGGTTAAGGCAATGTCAAGCACTGATACAGGCACTCCATGGCTATTGCCCCACTTAATCCTCTTTAATCCTCATGATAACCCTTCAAGGGAAGTATTTTTTTTTACATTATCCAGAAAAAGAAAGCAAGGCTTAAGTTAAATAACTTGCTTAATGTCAAACAATTTGAGACCCTTTGAAGTTTGATGGAGCTGTCTCTCAGGGGTGCTGTTTAAGCCCATACATACATCAAGTGGTAGATATTTCTTTGCTGTGCTATATTAGAGTATTTATACATGGTTTTAAACACTTTAAAATAATTTTATTTTATTTTTTGATACTATTGAAGTTTTATGGAATGTAGTAATCTCTGCAGAGGTCTCTGTCATCCTTTTAAAAGGGTGCATGCTCAATTAGAACATTTTGAAGACTGTGGCTGATAAGAGTAAAATGAACACCTTTAATCCTGCTACCTAGAAATACATTGTTAAGATTCTGAGGACTGTGATTCCTGATAGTCTCTTTCTTCTCTCTCTCTCTCTTTCTTTCTTTTTTTTTTTTCAGTGACAGAGAGAGAGTCAGAGTCAGAGAGAGGGATAGATAGGGATAGACAGGAACGGAGAGAGGTGAGAAGCATCAATCATTAGTTTTTCGTTGCCGTAGCGACACGATAGTTGTTCATTGATTGCTTTCTCACATGTGCCTTGACCATGGCCCTTGCTGGAGCCAGCGACCTTGGGTCCAAGCTGGCGAACTTTTGCTCAAGCCAGATGGGCCCGCGCTCAAGCTGGCAAGCTCGGGGTCTCGAACCTGGGTCTTCCGCATCCCTGTCCGACGCTCTATCCACTGCGCCACCACCTGGTCAGGCTCTTTCTTCTCTTAAAAAATTATTTTTTCAACTACATTTGACATACCATATTATATTAATTTCAGGTGCCAACATATTTATTAGTCATTTATATCTTACAAAGTGATCACCCCAATAATTCTAGTACCTACCTGGTACTACACACAGTTATTACAATGTAATTACATATTTCCTATGCTGTACATTACATCCCTATGGCTACTTTTATAACTGGCATGTCCCCAGAACCACCCCACCCCCTGCCCATCTGGCAATCATCAGTTTGCTTTCTATCATGACTTTGTTTCTGTTTTGTTTGTTCATTTATTTTGTTTATTTATTCCACATTTAAGTGAAATCATATGGTACTTGTCTTTCTCTGTCTTACTTGTTTCACTTAGCATAATACCCTCTAGATACATTCTGTGTTGTTGCAAATGGCATGATTTTGTTCTTTTCATTGCTGAGTAGTATTTCATTGAATATATGTACCACATCTACTTTATCCATTCATCTATCAGTGAATATTTGGGTTGCTTTCATATCTTGACTATTGCAAATAATGCTGCAATGAACCTAAGTGCATATATATCTTCTTAAACTAATGTTTTAGGTTTTTTCAGATAAATAACCAGAAGTGGAATTGCTGGATTACAAGGTTATATTTTTAATTTTTTGAGCAATAATTATTCCTCCATTCTATTTTCCATAGTGTGGCTGTACTAATTTACAGTCCTACCAACAGTGCACGAGGGTTCCTTTTTTCTTTACAAACTTGCTAATATTTGTTGTTGCTTGATTTAATGATAGCCATCTGACAGATATGAGGTAATATCTTGTTTTTAATTTGCATTTCCCTGATGTTGGTAGTGATGTTGAGCATATTTTTCTGTCTTTTGGCCATCTCTATATCTTATAGTCTTTTTGCTATGACTTTTGTTGACTTCAGTCTTTCTTTTAAACTAGATGTAATGTGTATACTTATTTGTGAAAGGCAGAAATTTATATAAGAAATGTTAAATTTAATAATTCTTCAATCCAGTTATAGTCACATGTGGGGAAAGTTTTATACAAATATCTATCTACCTATATATATTCATAAGTGAATATATAAGTTATATATAATATATATTTTCTAACAAGTTAACATATCTGACATGCAGTTCTGTATACTTATAAATTTATTATTATTGTCATGTTAAAGAAATCATCCATTTAAATAAGATTTATTAACAGAGGAAAAAAGAAGAGAAGGAGGTAGAAAAGGAGGCAATGTGGAAAGAGGGTGGTAGGGAGGGATTTTGGGGAGTAGGAGAAAAGGAAACTAGTCTTATTAGTCATATGACTTCTGGCTTTATCAGTCTTATGTATAACTATAATCATTCACATTAATTTATATACTGTATATTTTTCTATTTGTGTCTCTGTGGAACATCTCTGTTAAAGATTATGTTCACACTGGGAACAAATTTATGTTTCTCATATCACAGAAACTGACTTATAAACCTAGTAATCATAGGATATATTCCAATATCACCATTATTATCACCATTATTATCATCATTAGCCACTTGTTGAGTACTTAACCCTGACAGTTTTTCAGAATTTATGTGAACCACTACGTTTAATACTTCTACCCTCTAAGGTTGGGAAAACATTTAATTGTATTTTGCAATTAAGGGATATGAGATTTAGAATTATTAAGCTAATTACCCAAGTTATCATAACTGGAAAATGATGCTGGGGTTTGAGCCCAGGTTATCCGACTCCTTAAACCATGACTACCTGATCTAGAGGTCATACTATTTTGATCTTCTTGATTAAAAGTTGCGACTATAGCTTCGTTATTTGATAAATAGATTAGCAATAGCATCATAGGACACAGAAATATTGATTTGTCACACTTTAGAAATGAGAAGAGAGCACAAAACACTACTTTCAAATCTAATCATGGAGTTGAACTTTACTAGTTACTGATAGATCTTTCTTTGAGTACGTCATTTGACCTCACCAAACCTTATTTATCTTATTCTTAAAATAGAGGTAATAATAATCCCTACTTGGAGTTGATGTGAGGGTAAAATGAGATCATTTAAATATAATTCCAGGCTGATCATAAGTGCTCAATAAATGATGATTATCTACAGTCCCTCCATTTTCAGCCTGACCTGTGGTGGCACAATGGATACAGCGTCGACCTGGAACACTGAGGTTGCCGGTTTGAAACCCTGGACTTGCCCAGTCAAAGCACATATGGGAGCTGGTGCTTCCTGTTCCTTCCCCTTCTCTCTCTTTCTTCTTTCTCTAAAAGTGAATAAATAAATTTTTAAAAATCTAAAAAAAAAAAAAAGTCCCTCCAGTTTTTGGAACTAAACATTACATATCAGGAAATAATATCTACCATATTCTCAAGGTCACCAACTGACATCAACACTGAAATATATGTTGCTTACAGGATCTCTTCATTTCAACTTCCCTTTAATATTAGAAAATGATTTTTTTGTTCATGTTTCTGTAAAATTGTGGGGAAAGACACAGTAGGAGAGTGAACACACACAAAGACCATTTTAGTATAAGCCTGATCTGAGATTAAGCCACTTCGGTCTGCACCAGATCTCTCCTTTTAGAATTTCTATTTGACACCCTTTGTTGTGAATGCGGTATCCAGATTTGTAGATTGTGTTAGTTTCCTGGATCTTTTCTAGTTCACATCTCACTTTTTTTAAGGTAAAAAGAAAGCACATATGTTATTGTCTTCATCATTGTTATCAGAAGCTAGAAATACAGGGATGTTCTTAATCTGATGCTGTTATGACCCTCTGAAGTTTGGATTCATTTTATTATACTTTCAGAACTGCCTTCAAATGTCATTGTCTTGCTTTCTCAAGAAACTATTGGCATATATTGATGTATTGACCATAAATAATTGTTTTCAGCTTTCTACACAAAGACTACAAGAAAGGAGAAATGATGCAGCAGTCATTGCTAAGTACATTTTTAAAAGACCAGTTAATTATTAAGTTTTGATTTGGAGTTTTTGTAAATCTTTTTTAAGTCTTGAGTTTTCTCTCAAAATATTCCTTGGTCATTCCGACATATTAGAAGAGTCACATATCCATAAGTTTATATTAGCACCTTAAATAAGATATACTTCTCTGAATAGTAGATATTTATGAAGATAAGTCAATTTGTTTCTGTTCTGTCTATGTTCATTAGACAAAGTTAAGGGACAGAAAGTTGACATTGTTAAACTATTTCCTCTGCTCAAAATATTAAACGTCTTCCATTACATATAATAAAATATTCAAAGTACCTGATTGGTGCACATTGATAGAGTTAGGCTCTTTCAGGGGGTATAGCCAGAGATTGACTAAGGGATGGGGTTAGTTTTAAGGAAACATAACAAACACCAGGGTGCTCAGGAAGCTACCTCAGTAACTCACTGGTGTTTTCTTAGGGAAAAATAGTATAGACTATCCCTATAACCCAAAAGCAGTTCTAACAATGTGTCATTCTCATCACTCAGTTTGTCTTTGCCTCTGTGCTACCTATACTACTCTTATAACTGCTCCTAGCACTAGTTTGTCACCAGTCCCTGTGTCCTGTACTCTGTGTGCAGCTACATAAATCTTGTCTTCAAATACTCTATTACTTTCTGGTGGAGTGTTAATATTCAATAACCAATGCTGAATTCCTCTAGGGGCTGACTTCTTACCCAAGGAAGACATGTCCTATCTACCGATGCCTTCCTTTGGCTTAGGATTTGAATCAGTAGGTGACTGAAAAATTGTCTGACAAAGTATAAACGATGTATCCTTTAGGTCAAGTGAACTTGTCAGCTGCTTCACTGCAAAAGAGCTGTACAACAAGTAGGTATATTGAAGCTTCTGTTTAGGGAAAAGATGGAAAAATTGAAGCTACTATTGTAACAGGTAGTACTCGTGTTATGACAGGATTATATTGCTGTAAGGTGCCAAAGGCTACAGAATTAATATTAATATTTTAGGAAGCTTAAAGAACATTTTATTAATTTGGGCTAGGCATGCAGAAAGATTTTGTAAATCATCTTTGTACTTGTGTGATTAGCATAAAACTAAGATTGTCGATGGCTTTGTGTTGTAAATACAAGGGGGAAGGAGACTTAAATTCTCTGACTTTCCCCCATACGTATGGGGAAATGGGTGAATAGCTAGCCGGGTGTAGGGAGAGAAGAATTAAATTAAATCTTTTTTATACTAATGGGCCATTTACAGGCATTTGTCCCCATGGAAACTAACCCTCCCCTCCTGAAAGCATGTAGTTGATGTATATATGTCTGAACAAAGGAATGGCAGGTGAACACTGGAAAATATAGGAATATCTTTTAATATGTAGAGTGACATTTTTACTATTGTGTTACCTTGTACGTTTTAATGTGTAAAAATGTTTTTTTATGAATCCTATAGACAGATGTTATAAACTTGCTAATGAATTGTGTCCCATCCCCCCTCCCTTCATCCTTTTTCCCAAACCTCTGTAGGTAAAGACAAAGGTTGTGATGTCAGGTTTTTCCTGCCCATGTATAATTAAGGATATATATAACCAACCCCTAGAATATTAATGAGACACATGATTTGGGACTGTGGCCCCATGTAAGATATATGCGACCGGTATATTTAATACATTTCCTTCTTTAATAAAACCTTTCTAAAACTTATTTGGAGTCCGTGCCTCTACAAAACCTGCGAAATTGTGGATTGTGTACTTTATAATAATATCAATCACCTCCCCTTGTATTAAAACCTTCATTTATATCAGTGATACTTGCTGATGAACATTTATATCACTCTGCATCTTTGCAAGACAATTGTGTCCTCTGTTCAACATCTGGCAGAGGGTGGTGGTGGGGTATTCATGCTGCCTTTATACAAGTACATAAAGAGGTTGGGGTTTAGGATCTATCCTGATACTTTACTGTAAGTAACCTATCCTAATTTCAGGAGAGCAGAAGGCAGGCTTAAATTGTGTTTGAAGATAAAATATTAATTGGAACAAATAGTTCCAGGGCTTTTATTTTGCTATTTATTTACTGTGGTTTAGCACAAAAATCCTTCCTTCTGAAACAACTCTGTAGAATTATTTTTTGTTCTTTTTTAAAAAATATCTTGAGAGCTTCTATTTCTTTGTAAGTCAAATGCACCTAATTATAAGTTGATGTATAAATCTTATTCTATTTCTTAATACACGAGGGAAAAAGTCTTATTTACATGAGATTTAGTGTTGCAAATTTATAACACAATTAAAAAATAAATCATCATATACCTTCATTAAACTAGGAAATTGTAGAATGATAGAGAATTAAGGGATTTTATTTCTTTTAATACAAGTGTCTATGTGACATTATGAAAACTATGTTTGAATATGACTCACAAAATTTGAATGCTGGTTCAAAATGTGTCATCTTTATGTGATATTGGGAAAATTATCAAGCATGTCTAGTTTTAATTTAAGCTTCTTATCTGAAAAAATAAGATAGTTATATCTATTACCTACTGAGAGACTTGGGAATACATACTATTTTACATACGTTATAGATATACATATGTACATATTATACATTTTGATTTCCCATTCCTCTTTCCATTAATAAATGCTGGCAGAAACCATTAAAATATTGAATCCACTTAGATTCCTAATAAAAGAATATTATGATTGTATATATTCAGACTTTCATATGGATTTGGAGATATATTCTGTCCCTGGTACATCTTAGTGTTTTTCTGATACTTTCAAGTTTCTTTCTGGTGGGCCTTCTTTAACTGCTGGGCCTCTTATTTGAGTTTGAAAATGGAAAGACTCTTTAGTCCACTACTCCAAGAAATAATGTTCTTCCCTACACATCCTGTCCCAAGTTCATTTCTGACCTTTCTACCCTTGTTCCTCAGTTGCTCCCACATCAACACAACTCACCAACATACAGAAGCATCTGTAGCAACATTAAATGCTGAAGATCAGCTCTCACAGGGCAAAGTTTCAACTATTTTGCAAATTTTATCCGGAAGGTAAAAAACTTTTGCAAATGCTGTGATCCCTTAGGGGTGAACATGACAGCTGTTTTAACATCTGGGAAGCCATGTCTCTCATCAACTCAGCAAAAGAGCTCTAGACTGCTGAACATATCAGAAAGAAAGTGTGTATGAGGAAACTGTCTTAGAACTTCTACAAGACAAAGCTGATCTAACAGCTATGCTCCTTTGAATAGTTTATAACCATAAGCAGTCAGCAGGTTGAATCTGAGATCTGGGAATATTTCCAGCTTTCCATTATTCTGGAGTCCCTGCTAAGATCTCTGATTAGTAATGCTTTAAGGAGAATGAAAGCTCCTTTTTGGTAATTAGTGTTAGTGAGCTAAAAAAAAAGTGTTAATCATTTGGATGTTGTATGAGCTGATTGAAATACCACATGGGCAGGGGAGAGACAAAGGCTCTTAGAAGGTTTGATAGAATAAGTTGTGGACTAGGAAGCAATCATATACATAGTAAAATATTAATAAAAACAATATGAATGGTTTTTCCCAATTCCTGTTACTGGGTCACAATGTATTTTCAACAAATGTCTAAATATACCTACTAGGTTATCATTCATTCATTCGTTCATTCATTCAAGCAATCATGTGCCTTACATATATTTATTGAGTACCCATTATATTATCCACTGTATGTCAACCCTGGGTCAAGGGCTGAAATATACATTATCTCTCTTCCCCTCATGAAACCTGTTGGGGAGATAATTATTAACCAAATAATTTCAAGCAAAGATAACAGTCTGTGCAAATATCATTAAGCAAAAAGAGCATGATGACTTGAAAGAAAAAATAGAATTGCAGCACTGGAAAGGTGAAAAATCAAGTCAAGACTTTGCAGGCTACATAACTATAGCTTTTATCCTAAACATAAATTGTCAGAAGCTTTAAACAGGAGAGAGTGAGAGATAACTTTAGGTTTTTATTTATCACAGATTATTCTGGCAACTGAATAGAGATTTGGACTGGGGCTTGTGGTACATGGAGACAAATTGACTGCACGGATATAATTTAGGAAGCTCTTGCTATGGTTAAGAAAGAAGATGACATTGATAACATGATCAGGCGTGGGGACAGAGAAGAGTAAACATTTTAAAAACAGGAAGTAGAATGAATGTGATGTGGCTGTCCCTTTGGGTTATTGTACATAAGGAATAATGTAAATTATTAAATTTATCATGTTTGGAATAATTTTAAAGCATACTTTTACTGAGAGTTAGTACAAATATTTACAGTGTTTTAATTTCTTTGACATCTGCTTTTATATTTTAAAATATGACTGAAATATCAATGCTATCTGGTCCTTTATAACTAAAAGCTGAAAGTTTTCATAAGACAATAAAATGTTATCTTTAAAAATATATTCAGGTCCTGGCCCTATAGCTCAGTTGATATAACATGTCAAGTCGTCCTAACATGTCAAGGTTGCGGGTTCAATCCCTGGTCGGGGCACAGGCAGGAAACAACCAAATGGCAGCATGAATAGGTGGAACACTAAATCTATGTCTCATTCTGTGTGTGTGTGTCTCTCTCTTCCTCTTCCTCTAAAAATCAGTAAATAAAAATTAAAAAATAATTTAATATGAACTACCACTTATTCCTGTATAGTAGAGGTTGACAAACTGTGACCAGGAACCAAATTCAGCTCGTGACCTGTTTTTGTAAGTAAAGTTTTGTTAGAACACAGATACACCCCTTTACATCTCGTGTACGGCTGCTTTTGAACTATAACAGCAGTGTTAAATAGTTAGAATGGAGGCTGTTTGGCCGACAGAGTATGAAGTATTTATGATCTGGACCTTTACAGAAAGTGTTTGTCAGTTGCCGCAGTATTATTACGTGAATTGATCTACAGTATTTGTTAATTTAGGTGATTAGAACCCACTTTACTGGATAGTTTACAGCATAGAAAATGAATCAGATTGTGGAATTGTGAGTTCTTTTGAATGTACATCAAAATCCTCATTATATTACAGGATTTTAAAAGGTATGCTTGCCACTGAAAAATAGTTACTTTAAAAGAAAAAAGAATTACATTAGCTAGATTAATTTTTTAAAATGCAGTTCTCTTTAAACATCTCAAGTAGAGAATTTGATGCTTTTTTTGAATGCCAAATTCTATAAAGAGGTCCATCTAATTCACACTTAACAATTTCAAAGACTGTCTTAAATGTGACAAATTGAAATTTAAAATATGTAAATTAAGTCAAACAAATGTTTAAGGGTGTTGTGCTGGTGGAATATTGAATATGGTTATATAAATGTTCTGGCTTCTTTTTCCGACACTCACCTAGCTAAAATTGAATTATCTATTTTTCTATATATTGATAGTAGCTACATTTTTTGATGCTACCTAGATATTACCTAGCAAAAACGATAAACTTAATTTTTTTTTCCTAAAGGCCTCTCATCTTGGTTTCTTGTTATAAAACCATTAGCCAATGTCAAATCAACTTCACTGGATTTCTACAAAACTAAAGTTTAGATCTGAATTAACTTTTCACCAAGTGGTTTTCACAAAGCATGAAATTATCTCAGTGCTAAGAATCACCAATTGAAATGATGCCCTTGTCATAATTTTCCTAATTAGATATTACTCATGGCAACTGACTCATTTTTCCTTTGCGTAATGGGAGCCATCTGTATTTAGAGAGGATGGTCAAAGGCAGATTAAAGTTGGTTGAGGCCCTGGGTGCAGAAGAAAATATTGGGTCCCTTACATTAGAAAAAAGTGTAAAGTTGGGGTTTTGTGGGGCCCTTCAGAATTCAGGACCCAGGGCGCGTGCCCAGTGCGCCCGCCGTTAAATGCACCTCTGAGGGTGATGCTTGTCTCACCAACTGATACTGGAAACTAGACCCCCCTTGCAGCCCAGAAATTTCTAGTGGAATGTGTTAAGCTTATTCTTGACAATGATGGCGGTGTTGGACACATTCCCTTGCTAGTAAGGCTCATAACAGCATCATCAGAAGTCTACCATTGGATGGTAACATGTATCCTATGACTATCAGTGACTCCAATAATGATAAAAATAATTGTCACCTTCACAAGGGAGAAAGGGGCTAAGTGTTCACTATAATTGTATCTTTATTTGTGTACTCTTTCAGTGTCCTTGGTGACCTCATCCAAAACCTTTTCATAAAACTAAAAATATAGGTACTCGCAAAAAGAATGGGGTGAATCAAGAGAAAAAAATGGATTTTAAATACTGAGTGCAAAAAGGTAAAAAATTAGGCCTTGACAATTCTACAGGTAAAATGTATGTACTTGAATATAGTCTTCAAAGGAGGCAGGTAAGATTTCTTCCTTAAACTTGAGTTAATTCCTTCCTGTTATATCACATCTTAATAGTAATTGCTCTGTTTTCATTGAAATTAAAAAAAGATTATTTTACAGAAATCTTTAATATTAAGCACAAAGTTGCTTTTCATGTTTGTATTCTTTTTTTTTTTTTTTCAATTCAATTATGAAGTACCTAATATAAGTCAGCCCTGAATGAGCGAAAGTGAATTCAGGCCTGTCTCTGTATCAGTGACTAACGAAGAGTCAGATGTAGAAGGTAAAGAAAGAGCATCTCAGCCAGAGGGGACTAGTATTTTCCAAAAAGGTTAGTGTGAGCCCTTCCGGGATAGCTGAATTTGTTGTCCTGAAACGTGAAAGTTGTGGGTTTGATCCAAGGTCAATCAATGAATGAACAAAAATCAAAGTCTCTCCTTTTCTCTCTGTCTCTTCCTTCCTTCATCTCTTCCTAAAATCAATAATAATAGTAATAACAAAAAGGTTGGTGTGAGAAACTACAGAGCGTATTATTTGTGTTTTAAATAAAATTCATGTTCTTAGTAGGGGCCTACAAAGCTGTGTCATTGAGTCCCTCCCTTCTTATTAACTGATATTGAGTACATTAAACTCATTTCTATCTCTTGGCCTTTTCATTAACAGGTCTCTGAGCCTGGAAAGATATTTTCAGACTGTTAACAAGGCAAGTTCCTTCTGAAACTTTAGCTATATGCTTAAATATTTTTTCCTTTGTAAGTCCTACCTCATTATTCTGTTATCATCTCATCTTCTTTTATCTTACCACTTCTTATATGCCAATTGTATTTGGTTATTAGTTTACTTTTTATCTTTCTTTCCCACTAGATTTTAAATGCCACAAAAACTGTGAGTGTGTCTCTTTGATTCATAACTGTATTTGCAGTCTAACACAATGCCTGCTTCATTTAAGAAGCATAATAGCCTGACCAAGCAGTGGTGCAGTGGATAGATCATCAGACTGGGACATGGAGGACCCAGGTTCAAAGTCCCGAGGTCACCAGCTTGAGTGCAGGCTCATCGGGTTTGAGTAAGGCTCACCAGCTTGATCCCATGGTTGCTGGCTTGAGCAAGGGGTCACTTGGTCTGCTGTAGCCCCCCCCCCATCAAAGCACATATGAGAAAGCAGTCAATGAACAACTAAGATGCTGCAATGAAGAATTGATGCTTCTCATCTCTCTCCCTTCCTGTCTGTCTGTTCCTATCTGTCCCTCTCTCTCTCTCTCTGTCTCTGTCACAAAAAAAGAAAGAAGAAGTATAATAAAGATTAATAAATGCATATTTTAAAAATCTGGATAAAATTCAATGGTGATGCTAGACAGTTCATCAAAAGTCAAATCATGCATACTATGAAGACCTTATTAATAAAGATTTCAAACTTTAGCTTGAGAGCAATAGGGGGCCGTATATGGCACTAAGCTGGTGAGTGAAGCTTTGGAACTTCATGGGTGCTCCTTTATTCTTCAACTTGTTACTTTCTTTCTTTTTTTGTAATACCATAGCAGCTTCCTGTTGTTGAATCTTCTACAGATTTCCAATTAAGAACAGACTTCTTCCTTGTGTGTACCTCTAACAGTTTATTTATTTATTTATTATATTACTACAGGTATTTATTTTCCTTAGATGTGTTACCAGGAGATTTTGAGCAACTAGAAAGTAAAGGTCATTTTATTCTCTGCGTTTTACTTAGTGTCTGCTATTGAGTAGGTGCTCAATAAATATTTACAAAATGATGATTGAATATTATTAGGAGAATTTGGATACATTATTCTACAGGAGTTGTGAGTAGGAGGACTGTGAGTTTGGCTACTTTGCCTTGGTAGATTTTTAGAACCCTTGGTAGATTTTTGGTACTGGCATGACATATTTTAACCCTTTGTATACTAATCTCTTGGTGGTATTTAGCTCAAGGCACAAGTTAATTGCTGAGGAAGTCAAGATGTTGTAATAACAAAAATACCATCTTATCAGCTCTGTGCACAGATATATATATAATAAAAACCAAATATCCATGTCTTTGCCAGTACTTCTGCCCTAACTCTCATCAACACATGTTGATATTTCCAAGATCTTTGGGTAAGATAGGGCTGGTTCACTCTAATTCCCTGCTGGTATTACAACCTCTCATTTCTCATATCTGCATTAATGAGGATAAAGGTTTCTTTATTTCCATACGTATCTGTGACATAACCAGAAACTAGCCCAATTTCAAGTGAGTCTGGGTTACTCCGAGTCATGAGACAGTCTTATAAAGCAAAGATTGAGAACTAGTAGGGTATTTTGCCAGGTCAGAAAAGTCTTTTTATCATAAGGTCTGACTGTGGCACAAAGACATGCTTTATTAATAGTTTATGGTTTATGATACATACATATTTATATGCATATATGTACAGTCATCCCTCGCCATATCACAGTTCACTTTTCACGATCTTACTGTATCGCGAATTTTTAAATTGTATATATCTAATTTTGTATCACAGATTTTTCGCTATATTGCGGGATTTTGCAGTATATAGGTATTTTTATATATTTATTATTTTAATTATTTTGCAGTAAAATAAGCAAAATAAGTGTGGGAAAGGTTTATAAGAGTGTGGGGAGGGTTTATTGAGCCTTAGAATATATATAAATAATAAAATAAATATAATGTCGCTACTTCACGGATTTTCACCTATCGCAGGGGGTTCTGGAACCTAACTCCCGCCATAGACATGGGACCACTGTAAGTATGTATGTGTGTGTGTGTGTATATATATATATATGTATATGTATGCATTATATGTACACACACACACACACACACACAAAACCTTAGCCAAAGGAAATCATTTATATATGGGTTAAATCTTAAATATTCACAGAAAACACATTAGAAACCAAGTATTTCAATTCTTCTTTTCTGATTAACATTTTAAAAGTTCCCCTGAACTATTTAGTTTTAATTCTTTTATTTAAATAGGAAGCCATCAGATTATTTCCGTATTTCTTTTTAGAGAGATCCTTCCAGTGAGCCACTCTGTTCAGCAATCCAAAAAAGAACGTGATTTTTAAAAATAATGACTCCTCCCACCCCGAAGTCAGAAGGCATAATCATTTAAACATGGCTAATTATATATACAGTGTGTCCGTAAAGTCATGGTGCACTTTTGACATGTCACTAAATCCCCTGTCCCCTTTGATCAATGCACCATCTCTGGTGTTAGAAATGAACAATAATCAACTAAATTAAAAAGAAATATTGAACGCCTCTGGGTGGAGAAGGATCAGACATTGATAATGTAGGTGATGCAGAGATAAAGGAAATGTAGCTTCTGCTGTCCAGGAGATGAGTGTCAGTTTGTAAAATTGCAGAGACATAATTACTTCTATAAAAAAAGGCCCATCTTGCTCAGTTCTTTACTAGAGGTTCAAAAATGCATCTGTATATTGAGGTACGAGTCAGAAAGCATAATGCCACCTATGTGAACGTTGGTACTGGCTGCATAAAAAATTTAAAAAAGGGGAAACCTATTTTTTCCCTTTGTTAAAAATCTTTTAAGAAAAGTAGAAACAAACCTGACCAGGCGGTGACACAGTGGATAGAGTGTCGGACTGGGATGCAGAAGACCCAGGTTCGAGACCCTGAGGTCGCCAGCTTGAGCAGCGGGCTCATCTGGCTTGAGCAAAAGCTCACCAGCTTGGACCCAAGATCGCTGGCTCCAGCAACGGGTTGCTCAGTCTGCTGAAGGCCCGCGGTCAAAGCACATGTGAGAAGCAATCAATGAACAACTAAGGTGTTGTGACGGCAATGAAAAACTAATGATTGATGCTTCTCACCTCTCTCCGTTCCTGTCTGTCTCTCCCTATCTATCCCTCTCTCTGACTCTCTCTCTGTCCCTATTAAAAAAAAGAGAGAGAGAGAGAAGAGAAGTAGAAACAGGTCTCATAGAAAATACGGCTTCATTTTCTGCTCACAGAAGGTACCAAGTGTGGTTGAGCTATGTGTCTTTATATCTGGCCATCAGGAGATATCTCTGCCCACCAAAACAGTAGAATGCATCATGCATCTGTCTGGTTCCGTAGCCACACAGAAGCTTGACAAACTTCCTGACACCCTCTCTTTCCCTTAAAAGGGTGGGTGGGTAGAATATACAGGGGTTGACAAAAGTAGGTTTATAGTTGTTCATAAAGATAATAATGCAATAATTAATAAATAATCATACAAAAATAAACTGTTTTATGTACTTACAGCTATAAACCTACCCAGGCCCACCCTACATTGTAGCATCTCAGATAATCCCCCTGGAATGTTTGCGGGTACAGACAATTTTCTTCTTGATCTTTACAACTTTGTTACTCGTGACTATGTAATGATAAGGAAGGGAAATACATAAAACATGCCTATATGTGTGAATTAAACTATTTTATTTTGGTCAGTGGTAATTATGTAGCATAATTGTTTTCTCACCTGTAATTGACAGGAATTTTGAAGTTTGTTAATGGCAGCTCTGGTTTGAAAGTTAAGCAGTGTTAACCACAAGCTAAAATGTACTATGATATATTTAAAGAACCATCTTCCTAATATAATGATTTGAAGCACACTTTTATTTTTCCTTCAGTAACTTGGTTTGCTTCCTGGAAATATTTACTGCAAAAGGGAAAATGTCTGTGTTTAGCCCAAGTAAAAATCAAGAATTGGTTAAAATACAATTTCCCTAGCCAAGCCCCGAACTAAATGATCTAGCAGGAAGATCAAACCTCGTCAATAATCTTTATAGCACCTGAGAATTTGTCAGAGACATTCACAGATAATGAGAAATAGGAGAAATTTTGAGCTACTTTCGAGGTCTTAATGGTGATAACCACATCATTTTGTCACCATGCATATCTACAAAGCTCCTTTCCAGCACTATACCAACTATGGGGTGCTAGAAACATATCCCCCAAAAATCTTTTCTATTTTATCCCAATCCATTTGGATTAACCCAGATGTTCAAACAGTCCACATGAAATTGAGCAGGATTTTACACAGCAGTAAAACACATTTGCAAGAATGCCAAATTCCCTATGTAATATCTGAAACCCTACTGAAGGAGGAATATGACAAGAATAGAAATAACTAAAATATAAACATTTACTCTGTGATCGGCATTTTAGCACATGCTTTATAGATATTAACATCTAATATATACAATAGTATTATAAGGGATTATACTTCTATTTTACTGATGAATGAGGAACAGGGGTGTTTTTATCATTGCTCTAATTCCCACAGCCATTATGTGGCAAATCAGGATTCAAACAAAGACTTGTACTCTTAACCACTGTGGTATATACTACTTATAAAAGCCCTTTAAAAAAATAGCCCTTGATTGTCCGTGTAAAACATTTATTGAGGTTATTTAAATGGTCTCCTCTATGGTATACTTAAAACAGACATTCTACAAAAACAAAACAAAACAAAACAAAAAACAGACATTCTACATTTTTTATTCCTAGCAAGTCTTTGTTGAGTTTTGTGTTTAAGGAGGGTTTGCCTTTATTCAAGAAAAAAAATATTTTCACACTTGTTAAAACAGTAAGACTTTGTTTTAAACTATCACAATAGGAAAGAAAGATCAGGTTCAACTTCAAATACAGCAAAGAAGGTGGGGGTTAATAGAGAAGAAGAGCCCTAGTGGGGAGAGCCCTGTCGGTTAGTGTTGTCCTGAAATGCGGAGGTTGCCAGTTCGATCCCTGATCACGGCACATACAGGAACAGATCAATGTTCCTGTCGCTCTCTTTAAAAAAATCAGTAAATAAAAGTTTTTTTTTTTTTTAAATAGGGGAGGAGCAGAGTGAGAGAATCAGTGAGTGAGAACTATTAAGGGGAGACATCAAAGACAGGGGGATTCTTGTGAAACTGACCTAATAGGATTCTTACTAAAAGTAGACTCAGGACTTAGGTGTCAGAAGTTGGGGATGAGGAACTTGATCAGTTGTTAAGGGTGATAAGAGATATCAAGGGTGGGGAATTCTTTCTTCAACTGACTTAGCAGGATTCTTGCTGAAACTGGGTCTCAGTTTCTTCATCTGTAAAATGTCACTAACATTTATAAAAACTTCACAGGGATATTGTGAGAATTAAAACAATGTATATAAATAATTTAGAACAATGTCTCATGTGTAGTGAGTATTCCATAACTTTTAACTATCAACAACATCCTCATTAGGACCTAAAAGCAATATATTAGTGCTACATGGTGAGTATTCTCAGATCAGTCTGCAGACTATTTCTGGTTCATAATAAATACTAAGATGAAAACAAATATAAAAATATTTTATAGCAATTTCACAGAGTAGTGTTGCACCTATTGAATCTATAATAAAAGGGACTTGGTCTTATATGCTTTTGGGTTTGTTTCATTTTCTAATCCATACATACTGTATTTTATAAAAAATATCCATCTTTGGTAAATTTGAAAAGAAAAAAAAAGGAACGTTTTTTGCTTTGCCATCAATATTTCAGTGTTTTGAGAAATTCAGGTCTAGGCCTGACCTGTGGTGGATAAAACGTCGACCTGGAATGGTGAGGTCACCGGTTCATAACCCTGGGCTTGCCTCATCAAGGCACATATGGGAATTGATACTTCCTGCTCCTCCCCCTACTTCTTTCTGTCTCTCTCTCCTATCTAAAATAAATAAATAAAATCAGAGAGAGAGAGAGAGAGAAATGCTGGTTTAGACTAAAGACAGAAGTTAAAGACCTATTGGTTTGAAGCCGTGCGCTTGCCAGGTCAAGGCGCATACAACAAGCAATAGATGAACAACTAAAGTGAAGCAACTGTGAATTTATACTTCTCATCTACCACCCCACTCTGAAAACCAACAAATAAAAATCTTAAAAACAAAACAGTGAAACAGCTAAAACCTACCCTTTGTTTGACCATCATAGGTTTCTCGCCTCTCTTTATCATATTTGTTTTATCTTTATACAGGTCTATATATACCTAAGGTAGACTGTAAGCAGTATTCCTTAATTATTTTAATTAATTACTTTATTTATTTATTCCAAGGCCTAAAAAGAGTTTTTTGTACATGTACAGACCATAGTTATAATAATAATCCTGGACAATTTGGTGATGTAGCCCTGGGTTTTCTTTACTGTTGGTATGGCTCGTGTTGTATATTTTACAAACTTAAACAAATTTGGTGGAGCGTATTTGTGGCAAAGAAATGACATCTTTCGCTTGACCTGTGGTGGCGCAGTGGATTAAGCGTCGACCTGGGAACACTGAGGTCGCCAGTTCAAAACCCTGCACTGGTCTGGTCAAGGCACATATGGGAGTTGATGCTTCCAGCTCCTCCCCCCCCCCCCCCTCTCTCTCTCTCTCTCTCTCTCTCTCTCACTCTGTGTCTCCTCTCTAAAATGAATAAAATAAAAATAAAATAAAATAAAATAAAAGAAATGACATCTTTCCTTATCTTAAACAAATGAGTGAACATAATTTAGAAATTACTTACGCCCTACCTACAAAATTGTTGGAACTGAAATCCTGAGTCAATCCACTGGTATTTCTGCTCTAAGGCAGGAGCAGTGAGGTTTGCATTTTTTTCTCTTTACTTAATTAAATGGTAGTTATGGCATCCTGAATGCACAGCCTCAATAACTTGTTCATGGGTATAAGTAATCAGAACTGCATATTGATTACATTTCAATTATAATAAAATGAGATTTTAAGAAATCTAAGGGGATGTTCCTCTAAAGCAGTGGTTCTTAACCTTTTTTGAGGTACCGAACCCACCAGTTTCATATGCGCATTCACCAAACCCATCTTTAGTGATAAACTATGATTTTTTTTTCCAAATTCAAGACATAGGTATATGCTTTTTTATTGGTGCCCAAAATGAGCCATGCATGAACATCACCTTGCTCAAAGAACAAAACCAACAAATGAATGAACTCACAACAAATTACGGTATTACTTTATTCTGGCCTCCGTGGCAGAGGCTTCTCCGAACCCCTGAAACCAACTCATTGAACCCCTAGGGTTCGATAGAACCCAGGTTAAGAACCACTGCTCTAAATTATACCAATTAATAATTGTATTATACTTAGGGGATTTAAAATATTCTGCCCTGTTTCCTTTCTCCTGAGTGATTGATGTACCTTGCAATTTAATGAGATTAGATTTTTTATTTTATTTTATTTGAGAGGAGACACACACACACAGAGAGAGAGAGAGAGAGAGAGAGAGAGAGAGAGAGAGAGAGAAAGGGGGGAGGAGCTAGAAGCATCAACTCCCATACGTGCCTTGACCAGACCAGTGCAGGGTTTTGAACTGGCAACCTCAGTGTTCCCAGGTCGACGCTTTATCCACTGCGCCACCACAGGTCAGGCGATGTACCTTGCAATTTAAAAGGGAAACAAAGGAAATATGCTTTTTCAGCATGCAATAAACTATAATTTTACTTGTAATAAATTATCTCCTTTCAAGCAAGGCTTTTCTTTTCTTTTTTTTCTTTTCCTTTCTTCTACGAGCTTCCTTTCTGCTATGTGTTGCTTTAATGATGTTACACTTTGTGTTTTCTTTACATGTTTTTTTCTCACACACATTTGAAAATACCTTTTAATCTCAGATTCATAATTATCCATGGAAGCCTTAGTTCCCCTTCGCAACACAGCACTTTCTTACACGATTCAATACAGAGCAGTACGTTTAACAGAAAGCTTCAAAGTCCTTGATAAATTCAGTTTGACCTTAGGCATTTAACAAAGCTTTTCTGTTTGTCCTGTTATGCTAACTGGGAGGGAATAAGGCTGGTCTTACTGATTTCACTGGTGAAGATCACATAAGAAACAGTCAGTTTAGAAAGGCATTGATGTATTCAAAATGTGGAACATTAGTATTAGCTCATCAAAAAGACTCCGAGGAAGGGTTTTTGTGTTTTTTTTTTCTTATAAGGAATATATAAAATAACACTGAGCAAGCAGTGTAAGGTTTGATGACCTTGTGACCTGTACACAATACAGTGGTACCTTGAAATACGAATTTAATTCGTTCTGTAAGTGAGCTCGTAAATCAGTCAACTCGTATATCAAACTGCCGATACTCGACCCATGCGCCAATGCGCCAACTAGCAGCAGCTTCCGGAATCATGACTTGTGTCTCAGAATTTTACTCAGATCTCGAACAAAAATATGGACCAAGTCGCAGCTCGTATCTTAAAAAAATTGGCCTGTTAGTATCTCGAGGTACCACTGTACATTACTACTGAGATACTGTTCACTGATTGGGTCTTTGCTTTCATGACACTTTTCCAATGTTGAAACCTTTGCCAACCTTTGTTTCAGTTTTTGTCCCCAGGGCTGTAATCTAGAATCTTTCTCAAAATTAACCATTCTCTCACTCCCCAACCCCCACTTTCACATCTGGAGAAGTAAAGGGAATGCATTTTATTTATTATAAAAACTTAACTAACCTAAATCAAAAATTCCATTGAGGGATCTACATGTAATGAAACTGTTCTTATATTTGCCTGGATGTGGACTAGTTTCTATGTTTTCAGGAGTATTTGTGGTTCAACTGAGGATAAAAATATTACTACAGAGAGGCACTTATATGAGGAACAATGGGGACATTGGAAGTTGGGAACAGAATCTCGTGGCTGTTTCTTAGAAAGATGTACTATTTATTGATCCTGGCCATTTGGCTCAGACAGTGGTAGAGTGTCGGCTCGGCGAGTGGATGTCTCTGGTTTGATTCCCAGTCAGGGCACACAGAAGAAATGACCATCTGCTTCTCCATCCCTTTCCCTCTCCTTTCTCTCTCTTCTTCTCCTGCAGCCATGGCTCAGTTGGAGCAGGTTGACCCCAGGTGCTGAGGCTGGCTCCATGGTCTCACCTCAGGTTGTAAAATAGCTCAGTTGCCGAGCAGCGGAGCAAAGACTCCAGATGGGCAGAGCATTGCACCATAGGGGGCTTGCCAGGTAGATCCCAGTTGGGGTGCATACAGGAGTCTGTCTTTCTGCCTTCCCACTTCTCACTTAAGAAAAAGTTTAAAAAAATACATATTATCTTAATAGTGTCCTAAACACACTTTCATTCGTGGATTCATCCAATGTGTGTGAACCACGTTCCTGGCCCTAGGGAGTATAGCAGTGACAGAATCCCGTGCCCTCCTGGAGCTCACATTCTAGTTGGAAATTATAGACAGTAAATAAGAAAAGGACATATTGATAGAAGATGGTGTTGAATGCAAATAGGAAAAATAGTCACACCAAGTAGAGGACCCAGAATGTGGGAGTGGAGCTGTGGACAGAGGGCTGCAATTTTAAATCAGGTGGTTAGGAGAGGGTAGATTTTGAAGATGTAGACCTAAAAGATATGATGGCAGAGTGGTGTGGCTCTGAAGTTTTTCTGGCAAAATTAACATTGAGAGAAAATGGTGGGTGTGGGTCTGGTGTCTCCTAGAAATGGCCAGGAGACCAGTGGGTTGGAGCAGAGGAGGTGAGGGGGGATAATAAAGGAAAAGACAAAGGGGGCATAAAGAAAGCAAACTGTTGGAAATTGTAGGCAAAGATTTGTAGGAGGTTGATTTCGGGAGGACAGCTCTCTGTAACAAAATCCATAAGGAAGTGAGAAAAGTGGGATTTAGCAAAGGGAGAAGTTGAACCATGATACAATTTAGAAGCTGGACATCATATGAGAAGCTCTAGAGTTACGCTGATGCTTCCAGGGGTTGTTTCACATCGAGGCAAGGAGACCGGACCTTTGCACCTCTGCATTCACCAGTCATTGGATGAGAGCTGCCTCTGGGAAGGGATTCCACCTCTGGGTGAGGCTACTTCTTTTGGCCAAGAACAAGGGCTGGAAAGAAACTCAGTTGTGAGTCAATAACACCCACACTCCCAGCTGCTGGGGGAATGAGTATCCTTTTACCACAGAAACTAGATATCTAAGTGACAACTCATAGCATTTATTTTAGGGACATATTGGGGATTTTTTGAGCCAAGTGTTGAATTATCTCACTGTCTTAGACTTATTCTGGATCTGTATTCATAAAAGTGTATCAAAAATAGATATAAAGGGATTCTTTTAGAGGTCCTTTCAGTCATCAAGCAGGAGAGATGGTGGTTTGGATGAACATACTAGTAATAGAAGTAAGAGATGGTCGGAGCTTTGGGTATATTTTAATGCAGAACCTGTAGGATTTGAAGATAGTGTAAGCGAACAAAGTATCATGAATGACTCCAAGGTTAATAAAGCAACTCAAATGATGGAGTTACCATTTCTGAACAGGCAAGGACTACAGGAGCAACATACTTTAGACAATAAAGTTCAGGAACTCCATTTGGGACATGTAGAGTAAAATATTCAAGTGCAGTTGTAAAGAAAACAGCCATCTATGTAAGTTCAAACACTAGGTCGGGGCTGGTCACATTCATATTTATTTGCATCAAATGAGATCTTTTTACCGCTAAGCTGAGAAAAGTAAAGACTCTATTTATCTGTTCTATGATTTAAAAGCCTTTGAATGGTTTAAGTTCAAACTTTTTATCCTAGAACATTTTAACAATTTTAAGTTAACTATTCAAAGAATTTTAGTTCATTGTTTCAAACAGAAGAAAAAGTGGAGAGAATATTCCCAAAACCTGTATCTACCACTTATTTTTTAAAAATCTTCCAAATTTAAAAATGTTTCTATTTTATTTTTTTTCAATTTTTATTTTTTATTTTATTTATTTTAGAGAGGAGACACAGAGTGAGAGAGAGAGAGAGAGAGAGAGAGAGAGAGAGAGAGAGAGAGAGAAAGGGGGGAGGAGCTGGAAGAATCAACTCCCATATGTGCCTTGACCAGACCAGTGCAGGGTTTAGAACTGGCGACCTCAGTGTTCCCAGGTCGACGCTTTATCCACTGCGCCACCGCAGGTCAGGCAAAAATTTTTCTATTTTAAATTTAACTTGAACTTTTGCTCTTTATCTCTCTATCTCTTTATAGCCATGGCTGGTTCTGACTTTGTTTCCAGTTTTATTTTTTTTCTTGCTCCAAGGGTAACAAGTATTTAGATATATTGTTTTTCATCCTCATAAATATTTATATCATTAATTAATAATATCTATGCAACTGAAAACAAAATATATTTACACAAATATTTAAATATATATTATGTACTATGTAGAATATAGCAATATATTCTCCATGTTGTTACATTTGACATGGGTAGTATCACAATATATTTTCAATCCATAACTTTCTTTACCTAACCTTGCTTGTTTGAGATTTATCTAGGCCAATAGGTAGTGATATAGATATGGATACAGATATGACTTTAAGTCATTTGAATGGATGCTTATGGTAAAACCCATTGTCTGTTTTTGTCACAGTATTTTTATTCATTCTCTTATGATGGAGATTTATATTGTTTCTAATATTTCATTTTTACAAACTATTATGTGAACAATATTATTTCATATGTCTCCCTGAATATTCCTTGAAGTTTTTCAGAAATGCCTACTTAGGAGAGAAATTGCTTGGTAGAAGAAAGATGAACATATTCGGCTCCATATAGTTTTTCTTTTATGTTTTTTTTTACAGGGACACAGAGAGAGAGTCAGAGAGAGGGATAGATAGGGACAGACAGACAGGAATGGAGAGAGATGAGATGCATCAATCATTAGTTTTTGTTGCCATTGTGACACCATAGTTGTTCATTGATTGCTTTCTCACATGTGCCTTGATCTCGGGCCTTCAGCAGACCGAGCAACCCCTTGCTGGAGCCAGTGAGCGACCTTGGGTCCAAGCTGGTGAGCTTTTGCTTAAGCCAGATGGGCCCATGCTCAAGCTGGTGACCTCGGGGTGTTGAACCTGGGTCCTCCTCATCCCAGTCTGACGCTCCATCTATTGCACTACTGCCTGGTCAGGTTCTATATAGTTTTATCAAAATGCTTTTTAATAATAGTTGTAACAATTTACACTCCCTCTAATAGGGATGGGAATTTCAGTTCCTCTGTATGTTTGCTAACAGCTGGCACTCTTACCTTTAAAGAGAAATAAAAGACTATGGTCATGATGTAATATATTATGGCTTATATTTTCATTTCTAGTGAAGTTGAGCATTTGTTCTTTTTTCATTGATTAGTTTTTTTTTCTCTTCAGTGACTTGTCTATTTATATATTTTGTCTCTTTATTTTTCTTATTGATTTATAAGATATGAAGGTGAAGGAGTAATTTGTATATCCTGAATGTAAAACTGTCAGTCTTGTGCATTGCTAAATTGTTTCTTTTATAAAAAAAAATATTTATTTTTATTAATTCTAATGGGATGACATTGATAAATCAGGGCACATATGTTCAGAGAAAATATTTCCAGATTATTTTGACATTTGATTATATTGCGTACCCATCACCCAAAGTCATAGTGTCTTCTGTCACCTTCTATCTGGTTTTCTTTGTGTCTCTCCCCTCTCCCGATCCCCTTCCCTCCCCTCCGCCTCCCCCAAGGTAGCCAGTACACTCTTGTCCATGTCTCTGAGTCTCATTTTTATGTCCCATCTATGTATGGAATCATATAGTCCTTAGTTTTTTCTGATTTACTTATTTCGCTCAGTATAAGGTTATCAAGGTCCATCCATGTTGTTGTAAATGATCCGATGTCATCATTTCTTATGGCTGAGTAGTATTCCATAGTATATATGTACCAAAGCTTTTTAATCCACTCATCCTATGACGGACACTTGGGCTGTTTCCAGATCTTTGCTATTGTGAACAATGCTGCCACGAACATGGAGGTGCATTTCTTCTTTACAAACAGTGCTATGATGTTCTTAGGGTATATTCCTATAAGTGGGATAGCTGGGTCAAAAGGCAGTTTGACTTTTAATTTTTTGAGGAATCTCCAAACTGTTTTTCACAGTGGCTGCACCAGTCTGCATTCCCACCAGCAGTGCAGAAGGGTTCCCTTTTCTCCACATCCTCGCCAACACTTATTCTGTGTTGTTTTGCTGATGAGCGCTATTCTGACTGGTGTGAGGTGATATCTCATTGTGGTTTTAATTTGCATTTCTCTAATGATTAGTGATGTTGAGCATTTTTTCATATACCTATTGGCTATCTGTATGTCCTCTTTGGAGAAATTTCTATTCATTTCTTTTGCCCATTTTTTGATTGGATTGTTTGTCTTCCTGGTGTTGAGTTTTATAAGTTCTTTATAAATTTTGGTTATTAACCCTTTATCAGACATATTGTCAAATATGTTCTCCCATTGTGTGGTTTGTCTTTTTATTCTGTTCTTACTGTCTTTAGCTGTGCAAAAGCTTTTTAGTTTGATATAGACCCATTTGTTTATCCTGCCTTTTATTTCATTTGCCCGTGGAGATTAATCGGCAAATAAATGCTGCGACAGATGTCGGAGAGCTTACTACCTATGTTTTCTTCTAAGATGCTTATGGTTTCAGAACTTACATTTAAGTCTTTTATCCATTTTGAGTTTGTTTTTGTGAATGGTGTAAGTTGATGGTCTAGTTTCATTTTTTTGCAGGTAGATGTCCAATTTTCCCAACACCATTTGTTAAAGAGGCTGTCTTTACTCCATTGTATGCTCTTTCCTCCTATGTCAAATATCAGTTTTCCATAAAGGTGTGGGTTTATTTCTGGGTCCTCTGTTCTGTTCCATTGATCTATGTGCCTGTTCTTATGCCAGTACCAGGCTGTCTTGAGTACAATGGCCTTGTAGTATTTTTTGATATTTGGAAGAGTGATATCTCCTGGTTTATTTTTTCTTTTTAAGATTGCTGAGGTTATTCGTGTTCTTTTTTAGTTCCACATAAATTTTTGGAATATGTGTTCTATATCTTTGAAGTATGTCATTGGTATTTTAATTGGCATTGCATTGAATTTATAAATTGCTTTGGGTAATATAGACATTTTAATGATGTTTATTCTTCCTAACCATGAGCATGGTATATGCTTCCACTTGTTTGTATCTTCCTTGATTTCTTTTATCAATGTTTTATAATTTTCCGAGTACAAGTCCTTAACCTCCTTGGTTAAATTTACTCCTAGGTACTTTATTTTTTTGGCTGCAATAGTGAAGAGGATTGTTTCCTTAATTTCTTTTGTGACAGTTCATTGTTGGTATATAGAAATGCCCCCGATTTCTGAATATTAATT
This sequence comes from Rhynchonycteris naso, assembly GCA_037038555.1. Taxonomy (NCBI): domain Eukaryota; kingdom Metazoa; phylum Chordata; class Mammalia; order Chiroptera; family Emballonuridae; genus Rhynchonycteris; species Rhynchonycteris naso. Next base: position 243,438,969 of record CM072999.1, on the reverse strand, counting down.
TTATATCCTGCCACTTTGCTGAATTCATTTATAAGGTCCTGTAGATTTTTGACTGAGACTTTAGGGTTTTCTATATACAATATCATCTGCAAATAGTGACAGTTTTACTTCTTCTTTTCCAATTTGGATGCCTTTATTTTTTCTTCTTGTCTGATTGCTGTAGCTAGGACTTCCAGAACTATGTTGAATAAGAGTGGTGAAAGGGGGCACCCCTGCCTGGTTCCTGATCTTAAGGGGATTGCTTTTAATTTTTGCCCATTTAGTATGATGTTTGCTGTGGATTTGTCACAGATGGCCTTTATCATGTTAAGGAATGTTCCCTGTACTCCCACTTTGCGGAGAGTTTTGATCATGAATGGGTGCTGAATTTTATTAAATGCTTTTTCTGCATCTATTGAAATTATCATGTGATTTTTGTCCTTCCTTTGTTTATGTGATGAATCACATTGATTGATTTGTGAATATTGTACCAGCTTTGCCTCTCCAGAATAAATCCCACTAGATCATGGTGTATGATTTTTTTCATATATTGCTGGATCTGGTTTGCTAATATTTTGTTGAGAATTTTAGCATCTAAATTCATCAGGAATATTGGCCTATAATTTTCTTTCTTTGTGTTGTCTTTGCCTGGTTTCAGGATCAGAATTATGTTCACCTCCTAAAAGGAATTTGGAAGTCTTCCTTCCTCTTGAATTTTTTGAAAAATCTTGAGAAGGATAGGAGTTAGTTCTTCTTTGAATTTTTGATAGAATTCACTTGTGAAGCCATCAGTACCAGGACTTTTCTTTTTGGGAGTTTTTTGATAACTGTTTCTATCTCATTTTTGTAATTGGTCTGTTTAGGTGTTCTGATTCTTCCAGATTGATTTTTTGAAGATTATATGATTCAAGAAATTTGTCCATTTCACCTAGATTGTCTAATTTTTTGGCATAGAGTTCTTCATAGTATTTTCTTACAATACTTTGTATTTCTGTTTTGTCAGTTGTTATTTCTCCACTCTCATTTCTAATTTTATTTATTTGAGTCCTCTCTTTTTTTCTTGGTGAGTCTAGTTTAAGGTTCATCAATCTTGTTTACGTTTTCAAAGAACCAGCTTCTGGTTTCATTGATCCTCTGTATTGTTTCCTTAACTTCTATGTCATTTATTTCCACTCTGATCTTCATTATTTTTTTCCTTCTACTAGTCCTGTACTTTATTTGCTGTAGTTTTTCTAGTTCATTTAGATGCAGGGTCAAGTTGCTTATTTGAGCTTTTTCTTGCTTCCCCTGGTATGCCTGTAGTACTATGAACTTTTCTCTCAGTACTGCTTTTGCTGTCCTTTTGAGTTGATGTATGCTCATTATTATACATTTCTAGAAACTTTTTTATTTCTTCTTTGATCTCATTGTTAATTCATTCATTATTTAATAACATGCTATTTGGTTTCCAAGTGTTTGAGTATTTTTCAGTTTTTGTTTTGTGGTTAATTTCTAGTTTCATGCCACTGTGATCAGACCACTTTTGTTACCTAACATGTGGTCTATCCTAGAGAATTTATCATGAGCGTTTGAAAAGAATGTATATTCTATGCTTTATGGTGAAAAGTTCTGAAAATATCTATTAAATCAAATTGATCTAGTGTATCCTTTAAGTCTGCTGTTTCTTTGTTAATTTTCTTTCTTGAGGATCTATCCGGTGATGTTACTGGGGTATTGAAATCCCCTACTAGTAGAGTATTGCTGTTAATCTCGCCCTTTATTTCCATCAAAGTCTGCTTTATGTATGTCGGGGGCTCCTATATTTGGTGTGTAGATATTTATAATAGTTATATCTTCCTGTTGAATTGTTTCCTTTATCATTATGTAGTGTCCTTCTTTATCTCTTACTACAGCCTTTGTCTTAAAGTCCATTTTGTCAGCTATAAGTACTGCTACCCCGGCTTTTTTTTCATTTCCATTTGCATGAAATATTTTTTTTTCCATCCTTTTACCTTTAGTCTATGTGCATCTTTTGTTTTAAGGTGTGTCTCTTGTAGACAGCATATGTATTGGTCCTGTTTCCTTATCCACGCAGCTAACTTATGTCTTTTGATCAGATCATTTAATCCATTTACATTTAAGGTTATTATTGATATGTAGTTGTTTATTGCCATTTTATTCTTTAAATCTGTTTTCTTCTTTTTTTAAAAAAAAATTTTTTTAATTTATTTTATTTTTATTTTATTCATTTTAGAGAGGAGACACAGAGTGAGAGAGAGAGAGAGAGAGAGAGAGAGAGAGAGAGAAAGGGGGGAGGAGCTAGAAGCATCAACTCCCATATGTGCCTTGACCAGACCAGTGCAGGGTTTTGAACTGGCGACCTCAGTGTTCCCAGGTCGACGCTTTATCCACTGCACCACCACAGGTCAGGCTGTTTTCTTTTTTTGCTATATTCTTTTCCCCTTTTGAACTGTTCACAACAGGCCCCTTAGCATCTCCTGCAGAATTCGTTTGGTTTTAATGAATTCCTTGAGGTTTTTTTTTTGTCTGGGAAGCTCTTTATTTCTCCTTCAATTTTAAATGTTAGTCTCGCTGAATAAAGTAATCTTGGTTGTAGTTTCTTGTTCTGCATTACTTTGAATATATCTTGCCATTCCCTTCTGGCCTCAAGTGTTTCTGTTGAGAAGTCAAATGTCATCCTTATGGTGGCTCCTTTGTAGGTGATAGTCTTTTATTCTCTAACAACTTTTAAAATTTTCTCTTTATCACTTAGCCTTGATATTTTAACTGTGATGTGTCTTGGTGTAGATTTTTTTTTTGTTTCTCTTTAATGAAGTTCTCTGTGCTTCTTAAATGTGTGAAACGTTTTGCAGTCTTAATTTAGGGAAGTTTTCAGCTATGATTTGATTGAACAAAGTTTCTATTCCTTGATCTTTCTCTTCTTCTTTAGGAACCCCTATGATGAGGATGTTATTTCTCTTCATGTTTCACAGATCTCCCTTAGAGTTTTCTCAGATTTTTTGAGTCTCTTTTCTTTTTTCTGCTCTGCTTCTGTGCCTTTGTTTATTTTTTTCCTCTAACTCTCTGATTCAATTCTCAACTTCATCTATCCTGCTTTTAATTCCTTCCATTGTGGTCTTCAGTTCTGATACTGTATTTGTCATTTCTGTCTGATTCTTTTTTATTATTTCAATTTCCTTTTTTTTATACTTTCTATATCTTTATTTAGGTGTTTGTAATGACTATCCATTTTGCTCTAAGCCCTTTGAACATCCTAACTATGATTATTTTAAACTCTTCATCAGGTAGTTTGGTTATATCTGATTCATTCAGGTCCTTCTCTGGGGATTTCTCTTGTTCATTTGGGTTGCATTTCTCTGCCTACCCATTTTGTCTGTATTAGTGGTTCTTAACCTGGGTTCTTTCGAACCCTAGGGGTTTGATGAGTCGGTCTCAGGGTTTCGGAGAAGCCTCTGCCGCGGAGGCCAGAATAAAGTGATACCGTAATTTGTTGTGAGTTCATGCACTTTGCTGGTTTTGTTCTTTGAGCAAGGTGATGTTCATGCACGGCTCATTTTGTGCACCAGTAAAAAAACATATACCTATGTCTTGAATTTGAAAAAAGAAATCATATTTTATTTATCACTAAAGAAGGGTTTGGTGAATGTGCATATGAAACTGGTGGATTTGGTAACTCAAAAATGTTAAGAACTACTGGTTTGTATGTAAAAGGGTTTGGCTACTGGATTCCAATGGGTGTTACCTCTATGTTCCCTAGGTATAGTCTGTCTGCAGGCCTGCCACCCCCTCTGCTGCTGCTTAGGGTGGTTGAGTATGGGTGTTGCCAGCCCCGGCTGCTGCGGCTGTTGCTGAGGTGTCCGCCTCGCCTCTGCGAAATGGGCTGTGTTCTCGTGGCAAGCTCTATAAGCCTCAGCCGGTCTCGGCCTTTGGCCCTCTCCCACGGGTGGTATTGCGCACCACACTCGGGCCACAAGCCTGGGCACCAAGGTCAAGGGTGAGCACTTTTCTCAGCTTCAGGTCCCTGTAAGCTGGTTCCTCTGGCTGGGAGGGGCTTCTGTTGCATGCTCAGCCCCGAGCCAGGCTTCTGCCCCACCCCCGCCAACCTCGGCTCCTTGGCGGGGCTGTTGATGCGTGCTCAACTGCGAGCCCTGGCTTCTGCCCCACCTTCGTGGCAAAGCCGGTTCATGCAGGGCTTCAAGCTTCAGAGACCGGGTGAGGCTGCGCACCTGCTTGCCCCTGCTCAGCGGTGGATCTCTGACCGTTCTGGGCTCCCCCACTTTTCCCCCACAGGAGGGTCGCACGTGGGCCCACAGCTGCCGGACCACTTTCAGCATCCCCTTCACCCCCAGCTGGGCTAGACCGAGCTCGCGCCAGCTGGCTCGGCCTCTGCCCCAGCCACCCGCCCTCCAACAAGCCCTCAGCAGTGTGGGTGGGGGCGCTGAAGCTCAGACCCTAACATTCCATACTTTAGTCCTCAAAGCTCTTCCTTCTAAGCGACTGTGCTCTAATTGCCACAGGGGAATCTGTTTGGCTGGTGTCCTGCTTCCCCTTGCTGGTTCCAGGGAAAATATTGTTTCAGATTGAGGAGTGACTCAGCCCAGGGTTTAGGGTGGCTGTCCCTCAAAGTTTTTCTCCATGTGCCTTCCAGATTACACTCTCTTCTCATTGCTCTGGTCCTCTTCTCTCTACCTGTCTCCCGGAGTCCCGGGTGAGTGGTTGTGAGAGAGGTTTTCTGCGCTGTCCCTTTAAGAAGAATCCTGGGTCTAAGACAACTGTCTCTTTCTCACAAACAGTATCCTAACCTGTTTCACAGCTAAATCCTGTCCATATGCCTCTTCTAGGCTCTGGGGCTTTAGGCTGGGGCTTTGTTCCTGGGACACAGGTCTCTATCCTTCCGCTAGCCTCTCTTCCCACCACACGAGTCTCTCCAGGCTGCCTTTCACTCCGGGGAGCTGGGCAGCCCTTTCCGCGTCTTATTTTTCCTACCAGTCTCAATGTGGCTTCTTCTGTGTTCCTTGGTTGAAGAGTCCTCTCAGTCCAGTTCAACGTTGGTTTATCCAGATGATGGTTCTTAAAATCAAGTTATAATCCACTTTGGTTCTGGGTGTTGGAAGTTGGTACATCCACCTACTCCATCGCTATCTTCACTAAATTGTTTCTTTTAACATTGTTTCAGTCCACTATTTATTTATTATATAAAACTTTTACTTTTACATAAACGATTTCAATGCATCACTCTTTACTATTATAGTAACTTTATACATTTTCTGCCCTTTAGTGGTATGGCCACTGAATGTCTTCCTTTATTTTATTTTGAATTTATTTTAAAATTTATTATTTACATTTAGATGTTTAACATATTTGGAAATGAATTTTGTGTATCATTTAAAGTACAGATTCATCTGTATTTTTTTTATACTCTTACCCATTTGCTTCATTCTCTTTTCCATGAAATATGTGAATAGTAAAAGTTGTCAACTTAAAAAAGTACAGATTCATTGGAATAACTAATCATTTCAGCATTATTTATTAAATAACACCATCTCTAAATAACACATAAATAATTAATATTATTTATTAAATAATATCAAGTTTTAATATATGCATGAGTCTTTTTTTCTGTGACTGCTAGTCTGGTTACTGGTCATTTTGTCTATCTTTATGCTAATACTATTCTACTTTAATTAAAATAATGTTATAAATTTTGAGATGTAGTAGGGTAACATTTCTCTCTCCACCCTTAATCATCACGATTGTCTTTTAATTATTGATCTGGAGAATGAGGCAAAGAGAGAGAGAGAGAGAGAGAGAGAGAGAAAGGGCATAATGTTTTATGAAATATCTTAATATTCTACTTGGTTTTAATATACAATGGTTTAACACAATAATGCAATTAGGAAAAGCACCAGTAACTAATATTTTGCAATATTCTCCCTAGAGGCTTGTGCACTTTTTGTTATATTTACTTCTGGTACCTTATTTTTATTGCCTTTGGTGTTAATGTATATAATGTAAATTTTTAAATTATAAGCCATAACCATAGACCTAGGCAGCAGTTCATTAAAAAATACACTTACAAAAATCTTTCTTACATTATAATTAGATGTTTACAAGCCTGTATTCCAGTAGATTATAGACTCTATGGGTACCATATATGTTGAATATCTTCAATAAATGTCAGTGGTTAGAGGAATGACTACATTTCAATTACTCTTGCTGTGTATCATTAAGAGGTCCTTTGTGGTCCATTTTCCTCCGCTGTTACCTAATCTATCAAATGAGGTTGGTGAGAAATTAAAGCTCTCAGGGTCTGTGATGGGCTATAGATTCTTTTGTCTCTGTAGCATAGACTTACTGGCTGAACTCAAGAGTAGTATGTGGGCCTTTTCCACAAAACTTAGAATTTATTGCTTGAACCTGATTCAGAACTCCAGTGGTGACATTAATAGTAACTGTTGTCTTGATAGATTCCTTATGCTGACTTATACTTTCCTGAGATGAAAATGTTTATAGGTGGCCCCACTGCCAATCAAGGACAAGCTGGGAAACAGAAATGATCTGAACTTGAACAGGCAAACACTAAATCTTTATATGTTTCTCCAAATCTTTCCCACAAGTGGATTGCTTCCAGATTTACTCTGCATTGGCTCTGTTGCAACTAACCCCTGGGGAGGTCTGTCTACCTGTCAGGTAGAATGTTTTCACTCATAAATTCTCCTGCGAGGGCAAGGATAACATTAACAAATAGAAGAAAAACACAATAGTGAGGAGGGACATGGATTTGCAATTTAAATAAAATTGCAGGAACAGGCATTGATTTATTCTGAATGTCCTCTCAAGGCTGGACAAAGACCTTCTCAAGTTTGAGGACTTTTGATTTTTATGTTGCCTTTGCATTATGAATAAAATATTCTTTGGAGTACTAGGAATAATGTACTAAGTTTCTAAAGAGACTACTTACCAAGATCTTATAGCTTTTTAGAAAAGAGACTTTGTTTTCCTCTTGATGTTGCCTGTCTCATGAAAGTATTGCTTCCCACGTGTGTGTACTCTGTCTTGCTTGGTCTGAGGATTTTTCACTAATTCTGTCTCTGAATAATTTGATTTGTATATTTCTCATTTTATTCTTCCATTTCACTGCAAGAGATAATCACTAAAAGTGCTCTAAATGCAGATAAGGGAAGGGAGCAGTAGTACAGAATTTCCATCCCCAACATGAATATTTTATTTTTTCACCAACATTGAAAAGAAAAATATTAAAATAGTTGTAGTGTTTGAACCTGAAACTAAGGATGTCTCGATTTTCTTTAAATACTCCAATATATTTACCCTAGGGAGCAGAATTAACTCTTTGTGGGTAATGCAAATAGTTTTCAGCAACAATGAAAATACCATACTACTAATACCATAATCATAATAACTACAAGTTACATTGGACACATCCATTTCAGAAACTACCTTATCTAACTTATTTGCCATAACTATTTTTAGATAGGTATTACTATCATCATTATACAAATGAAAAAACTAAAATATAAAAAGTTCAAATTATCTTTTTAAGATCACATAGCTAGCAATAGATGATTTGAATATCAAACTGATCTTCTGCCTTCCAAGCCAATACTTTAATTACTGCACTACATTTTCCTTTCTCACTAAAATACTGTGGTAAGAATATAGACACGAACAAAAATAGTACTAAATATAGGACATGGTTGACAAAAGATTATACAAATACAAAATATATACAAATATTTTTGTAATAAAATGATTACAATAATTTGGACTCATTTTAACTTTTTTTTTTTTTTTTTGCAGAACTTGAGATTCAATTACAACTTGAGAATAAGTTCAAATGCATTCTGGTGTTATTATGGCCAGATTGGAATTTTCTATTGATAGTGTCCTAAAGTCCACTGAAAAATGATATTCTGTGTGTCAATTATTAAATTGCTTGTCAGACTTTTAAAAAGTCTTCCTTTCTTCCTTCTTTATATCCTCCCTCCCTCCCTCCCTTCCTTTCTTCCTTCCTTCTCTCCCTTTCTAACTTCCTCCCTCCTTCCATCCTTCCTCTTTCCTTCCTTCCTTCCACCCATTCACCCACTCACCCATCTAACATCCAACCATCTGTAACCATAGATGTATCTTATAAACAATGGTTATTCTGGTTACAAAGGGGTGTGATTCTGTAATTGATCTACTAAAACCAAATTCTTCATGGTCTCTAAAATTCAGAATTTATTGTCTTCTTGTCTGTTTCTTTATGTGTTTATAGTTTAGAAACCTTTTTCATGATTACTATTTACAAAGCTTCAATTTGCTGAACTGGCTGGGTTGTGTACTGAACTAGATGCTTGCATCATCCTGGCTTCTGCAGAGGGCTTAAATAAAGGATGCAGACCAAAGAAGCTATGCTAGGAAGAATCAGTGTGTCTGGAGTGCGGGAAACATAGGCTCGGGTTTTCTTGCTTCCCGTCTCTGTCCTCCCTCTAACTGGGATGAGTGTTTGCTGTAGCTGAGAAGGATGTTGTAAGCAGAGAAACTTGATTTAATAAAAAGGTTTAACACAAATCGTCTCTTTGGTAGGATTAGCTACACTTGTGCCACTGGCAGAAAAATCACCCAGACATACCTATACTATTAGTAGGAGGACTCAGACAACAGAAAAAACTTAATTTTTCAACTGAGTATTTAACAAGGATACTTCGAGTTATAATTCATGTTCAGAAGCATTTATATATATATATATATATATATATATATATATATATATATTATTAATTCTAATGTGGTGACACCAATAAATCAGGGTACATATTTACAATGAAAACATCTCCAGGTTATCTTATCATTCAATTGTGTTGCATACCCATCACCAAAAGTCAAATTGTCCTCTGTCACCTTCAATCTGGTTTTCCCTGTGTCCCTCCCCTCCTCCCTATCTCACTCTTCCCTCCCTCCCCCCATCCCATAACCACCACTCTCTTGTCGATGTCTCATATTCTCACTTTTATGTCCCACCTATGTATGAAATCATGCTGTTCTCAGTTTTTCTTTTTTTCTGATTTACTTATTTCACTCCGTATAATGTTATCAAGGTACATCCATTTTGTTATAAATGATCCGATGTCATCGTTTCTTATGGCTGAGTAGTATTCCATAGTATATATGTACCATAGCTTTTTAATCCACTCGTCTTCTGACGAACACTTGGGCTGGTTCCAGATCTTCGCTATTGTGAACAATGCTGCCACAAACATGGGGGCGCATTTCTTCTTTTCAAACAGTGCTATGGTGTTCTTAGGGTATATTCCTAAAAGTGGGATAGCTGGGTCAAAAGGCAGTTCGATTTTTAATTTTCTGAGGAATCTCCAAACTGTTTTCCACAGTGGCTGCACCAGTCTGCATTCCCACCAGCAGTGCAGAAGGGTTCCCTTTTCTCCACATCCTCCCCAGCAATTATTCTGTGTTGTTTTGCTGATGAGTGTCATTCTGACTGGTGTGAGGTGATATCTCATTGTGGTTTTAATTTGCATTTCTCTAATGATTAGTGATGTTGAGCATTTTTTCATATGCCTATTGGCCATCTGTATGTCCTCTTTGGAGAAATTTCTATTCATTTCTTTTGCCCATTTTTTGATTGGGTTGTTTGTCTTCCTGGTGTTGAGTTTTATAAGTTCTTTATAAATTTTAGTTATTAACCCCTTATCAGATGTGCTGTCGAATATGTTCTCCCATTGTGTGGTTTGTCTTTTTATTCTGTTCCTATTGTCTTTAGCTGTGCAAAAACTTTTTAGTTTGATATAGTCCCATTTGTTTATCTTGCCTTTATTTCAGTTGCCCGTGGAGATAAATTGGCAAATATACCGCTGCTACAGATGTCGGAGAGCTTGCTGCCTATGTTTTCTTCTAAGATGCTTATGGTTTCATGGCTTACATTTAAGTCTTTTATCCATTTTGAGTTTGCTTTTGTGAATGGTGTAAGTTGATGGTCTAGTTTCATTTTTTTGCAGGTAGATGTCCAATTTTCCCAACACCATTTGTTAAAGAGGCTGTCTTTACTCCATTGTATGCTCTTTCCTCCTTTGTCAAATATCAGTTTTCCATAAAGCTGTGGGTTTATTTCTGGGTCTTCTGTTCTGTTCCATTGATCTATGTGCCTGTTCTTATGCCAGTACCAGGCTGTCTTGAGTATAATGGCCTTATAGTAAACCTTGATATTTGGAAGTGTGATACCTCCTGCTTTATTTTTTCTTTTTAAGATTGCTGAGAACAAAAGAACACCTATTTGTGTTCTTTTTTGGTTCCATATAAATTTTTGGAATATGTGTTCTATATCTTTGAAGTATGTTATTGGTATTTTAATTGGTATTGCATTGAATTTATAAATTGCTTTGGGTAATATAGACATTTTAATGATGTTTATTCTTCCTAACCATGAGCACGCTATATGCTTCCACTTGTTTGTATCTTCCTTGATTTCTTTTATCAATGTTCTATAATTTTCCGAGTACAAGTCCTTAACCTCCTTGGTTAAATTTACTCATGGGTACTTTATATTTTTGGCTGCAATAGTGAAGGGGATTGTTTCCTTAATTTCTTTTGCTGATATTTCATTGTTGGTGTATAGAAATGCCTCTGATTTCTGAGTATTAATTTTATATCCTGCCACCTTGCTGAATTCATTGATAAGGTCCAGTAGTTTTTTGACTGAGACTTTAGGGTTTTCAATATACAATATCATATCATCTGCAAATAGTGACAGTTTTACTTCTTCTTTTCCAATTTGGATGGCTTTTATTTCTTCTTGTTGTCTGATTGCTGTAGCTAGGACTTCCAGAACTATGTTGAATAAGAGTGGTGAGAGTGGGCAGCCCTGCCTGGTTCCTGATCTTAAGGGTATTGCTTTTAATCTTTGTCCATTTAGTATGATGTTTGCTGTCGGTTTATCTTAGATGGCCTTTATCATGCTAAGGAATGATCCCTGTATTCCCACTTTACTGAGAGTTTTGAGCATGAATGGGTGCTGGATTTTATCAAATGCCTTTTCTGCATCTATTGAAATTATCATGTGATTTTTGTCCTTCCTTTTGTTTATGTGATGAATCACATTGATTGATTTGCGAATATTGAACCAGCCTTGCCTCTCCAGAATAAATCCCACTTGATCGTGGTGTATGATTTTTTTCATATATTGCTGGATCCGGTTGGCTAATATTTTGTTGAGAATTTTAGCGTCTAAATTCATCAGGGATATAGGCCTATAATTTTCTTTCTTTGTGTTGTCTTTGCCCGGTTTTGGGATCAGAATTATGCTCGCCTCATAAAAGGAGTTTGGAAGTCTTCCTTCCTCTTGAATTTTTTGAAATAGCTTGAGGAGGATAGGAGTTAGTTCTTCTTTGAATTTTTGATAGAATTCACTTGTGAAGCCATCAGGCCCAGGACTTTTCTTTTTTGGGAGTTTTTTGATAACTGTTTCTATCTCATTTGTTGTAATTGGTCTGTTTAGGTGTTCTGATTCTTCCAGATTGATTTTTGGAAGGTTATATGATTCAAGAAATTTGTCCATTTCACCAAGATTGTCTAATTTTTTGGCGTATAGTTCTTCATAGTATTTTCTTACAATGCTTTGTATTTCTGTTGTGTCAGTTGTTATTTCTCCACTGTCCTTTCTAATTTTATTTATTTGAGTCCTCTCTCTTTTTTTTCTTGGTGAGTCTAGTTAAAGGTTCATCAATCTTGTTTACCTTTTCAAAGAACCAGCTTCTTGTTTCGTTGATCCTCTGTACTGTTTCCTTAGCCTCTTTGTCATTTATTTCTGCTCTGACCTTTATTATTTCCTTCCTTCTACTTGTCTTGGGTTTTATTTGTTGTTGTTTTTCTAGTTCTTTTAGATGCAGGGTCAGGTTACTTATTTGAGCTTTTTCTAGCTTCTTATGATATGCCTGTAGTGCAATAAACTTCCCTCTCAGAACTGCTTTTGCTGTGTCCCATAAATTTTGAGTTGATGTATGCTCATTATCATTTGTTTCTAGAAACTTTTTTATTTCTTCTTTGATCTCATTGTTAATCCATTCATTATTTAATAACATGCTATTTAGTTTCCAAGTGTTTGAGTATTTTTCAGTTTTTCTTTTGTGGTTAACTTCTAGTTTCATGGCATTGTGATCAGAGAAAATGCTTGATATGATTTCAATCTTCTTAAATTTATTGAGACCATTATTGTGTCCTAACATGTGGTCTATCCTAGAAAACATACCATGAGCGCTTGAGAAGAATGTATATTCTACTGCTTTAGGGTGAAAAGTTCTGAAGATATCTATTAAATCAAGTTGATCTAGTGTCTCCTTTAAGTCTGCTGTTTCTTTATTAATTTTCTTTCTTGAGGATCTATCCAGTCTTGTTAGAGGGGTATTGAAATCCCCTACTATGATTGTATTGCTGTTAATCTCGCCCTTTATATCCATCAAAGTCTGCTTTATGTATGTCGGGGCTCCTATATTTGGTGCATAGATATTTACAATAGTTATATCTTCCTGTTGAATTGTTCCCTTTATCATTATGTAGTGTCCTCCTTTATCTCTTACTACAGTCTTTGTTTTAAAGTCCATTTTGTCTGATATAAGTATTGCTACCCCTGCTTTTTTTTCATTTCCATTTGCATGAAATATTTTTTTCCATCCTTTTACCTTCAGTCTATGAGCATCTTTTGTTTTAAGGTGTGTCTCTTGTAGACAGCATATGTATGGGTCCTGTTTCTTTATCCATGCAGCTACCCTATGTCTTTTGATTGGATCATTTAATCCATTTACATTTAAGGTTATTATTGATATGTAGTTGTTTATTGCCATTTTATTCTTTAAAGCTGTATTCTTCTTTTGCTCTATTCATTCCTCCCTTTAAACTGTTCACAAGAGACCCCTTAGTATCTCTTGCAGAATTGGTTTGGTTTTTATGAATTCCTTGAGGCTTTCTTTTTCTGGGAAGCTCTTTATTTCTCCTTCAATTTTAAATGTTTGCCTTGCTGGATAAAGTAGTCTTGGTTGTAGGTTCTTGTTCTGCATTACTTTGATTATATCTTGCCATTCCCTTCTGGCCTCAAGTGTTTCTGTTGAGAAGTCTGATGTCATCCTTATGGGGGCTCCTTTGTAGGTGATAGCCTTTTTTTCTCTAACAGCTTTTAAAATTTTTTCTTTGTCCATTAGCTTTGGTATTTTAACTATGATGTGTCTTGGTGTAGATCTTTTTGTGTTTCTCTTTAATGGAGTTCTGTGTGCTTCTTGAATGTGTGGATTGTTTCCCTCCCTTAATTTAGGAAAGTTTTCTGCTATGATTTGATTGAACAAAGTTTCCATTTCCTGTCCTCTCTCCTCTTCTTCAGGCATCCCTATGATGCAAATGTTGTTTCTCTTCATGTTGTCACAAAGCTCCCTTAGAGTTTCCTCACATTTTTTAAGTCTCTTTTCCTTTTTCTTCTCTGCTTCTGTGCCTTTGTTTATTGTGTCCTCTATCTCGCTTATTCGATCCTCAGCGTCATCCATCCTGCTTTTAATTCCTTCCATTGTGGTCTTCAGTTCTGATACTGTATTTGTCATTTCTGTCTGATTCTTTTTTATTATTTCAATTTCATTTTTTATACTTGTTATCTCTTTATTTAGGTGTTCATAATGACTATCCATTGTTGCTCTAATTTCTTTGAACATCCTAACTATCATTATTCTAAATTCTGCTTCTGGTAATTTGGTTATATCTGGTTCATTCAGGTCCTTCTCTGGGGATTTCTCTTGATTCATTTGGTTTGCATTCCTCTGCCTGCCCATTTTTTCTGTGTATAAGCAAGTTGTGGCCACTGGAGTCCAGTAGGTGTTGCCTTTGTGTTCTCTTGGTGTGGTCTGTCTGCAGGCCCCCCACCCCCTCTACCGTTGCCTAGGGTGGTTGGGTATGAGCGTTGCCAGCGCCGACCCACTGTGGCTTTTGCTGTGATTTCTGCCTCTCCTCCGTGGGAGGGGTTGTCACTGAAGCCACAAGACTTAGCATCAAGGATAGAGGTGAGCACCTTTGCTCAGCTGCGGACCCAGCCTATTTCCGGACTTCCGCCCAGAACCAGCAGTCGGAGCCTGCTCGCTACAGTTCCGCGGGTTAGGCGGGGCTTTTGACGTGCTCTCAACTGTAAGCTTTTGCCCGTCCGGAGCTTTAGCCCCGCCCTCGAGGCCAGGGCCCTTCTGCGCAGGGTCGGAAACCAAGGTTTATTGGGGCGGGCGTGTTTGCTGGCTTCTGCTCAGCTGCGTACTTCCGCTCGTCCCAGACTCTACCCCGCTCCCGCGTTCGGAGCCCGCTCGTGCATGCATGAATGCAATCCGCGATTTCTCCGGCTGGGTGGGGATAGTAGCGTGAGCTCACCTGCGAGCTTCCACTTGTCTCGGGGTCTACCCCGTTCCCGCGCTCGGAGCCCGCTAGCGCACGTATACTGGCCTACCGCAGTTTCTCCGGCCCGGGGTGGGGTGGGGGGGTGGGGGCCTGGTAGCGTGAGCTCAGCCGTGAGCCCCTGCCCGTCCCTGGTCCTAGCTTGGTCCCCGCGGTCAGGGCCGGCTTGCGCAGGGCCTGCCCGTTCCTGGCCTCCCGCTTTGTCCCTGTAAGTGGGATTAAAGGCGGGCCCGCAGCTTCCGGACCACTTTCGCGCATCCCCTCCAACCCTCTGGGCTAGACCGATCTCCCACCGGCTTGGCCTCTGCCCACGCCGACAGAACCGCGTTTCAGCATCCTGTCGCCCCAAACCCTTAAGCAGCCCTCAGCAGAGTAGGAAGGGACCTAATACTCCACACTGTAGGCCTGGGAGCTCCCTCACTTGTTTCACAGCTCAAAACTGTCCAAACGCCTCTTCTAGGCTCTAGGACTGCAGGCTGGGGCTTGGTTCCTGGGACCCAGGTCCCTCCCTCTCCGCCAAACTTTCCTCCCGCCCCGCGGGTCTCTCCGGGCTGCCGTTTGCTCCGGGGAGCTGGGCAGCCCTCTTCGCGTTTTCGCTATTCCTACCAGTCTCATTGTGGCTTCTTCTGTGTTCCTTGGTTGAAGAGTTCTCTTAGTTTAGTTCATAGTTGTATTATCTAGATGATGGTTCTTTAAATTGAGTTATAATCCACTTTGCTTCTGGGAGTTGAAAGTTGGTACGTCCGTCTACTCCGTCGCCATCTTGCTTCCGACCTGAAGCATTTTTAAAACAAGCAAATGATTTTAGTAAGTGTTTTAAGGCAGAAATGGGTTGTTAATTTTAGTTACAACCTTACTTACTGGGACATTTAGAACTCAATGCCAGTTTTCTCTACTTTGTTGGCTTCAGTGCTTTGCTAAGTGCCAGTCTCAAAAACTAACACAATCACTACATCCAATGTTCAATATTAAAGAGAGAGAATGAATGCTGGAATGTATATGGATATAGAGTGTGTGGTTAGAACATCAATAACTTACTAGTAGTTTGATGCAAATTCTTCATTTCTGCAGTCAAATTAAAGTGTTTGGGGGACAGGCTATTCCTTTTACATCAAGCCTAAATTCACAGTGTTGGCTAATACTTCCAAGATTAGACCAAATTCTCATTCTGTAGTTTTGTTTGTTCAAGGACATTTCCTTGACATAAAATTCCATATTTATTAGAAACAGCTCTCATAAAGGATGAAGAATCAGCATTCCATTTTTAGGGTCCTATTTTATTAAGTCTATGACTAAAGATAAAAACTAAGACGTTTTTGTAAAGCCTCAGTAATTAAACAGTAAAAGCATTGTATTTTGAAACTGGCTCACCAATTCAATTGTTCCTTTCAACATCTCATTTCAAAATATATCCTGGCTTGATTAAAAATTAATCCAAAAGTGCTGTTTCTATAACTATTGTTGATTAGTTCCAATTTTTACATTTATGTTCAAATACTATGTATTTTCTTGGGGTTGAGTTATAATGATGTGGCCTCAGGATCCTGGGTCAGAGAGGCTGTGTCCTTCTGGGTTCCTTTGAGTTGAAAGAGGAGGGGAGAGATGCATTTAACTTGCCTCTGCTTCCTTTTCAAGTCTGGGTGAAAAAATGTTTACATGACTGCCTAGATCAGTTGTTTTCCTTTGCACCCTGAGTTGTTGACCTTTTTTGGCTAGTCAGTTTTTAGTTACTAACTCAATAGAATTTCTGTGAGCATGATTTGGTAACTTGTTTTAACACTGAGTATCTTTTCTCCAAGTGATTCCTAATCATTGACTCTGGCTTTTTTCCATAGTGTACTCAAACTCTCTCCTTTTATTTCCTTATAGAATATTTAACCGAACTCATACGTGCTCAAAACTCATGAATACATTATTTAGTTGACAAACACAGATAGAAAACTTAGAGATTTAGATTACATTAGTTTAGTGAAGATGCTGTTTTCACTTCCAAAACATCATCATTTATTTAATCTTCACAGTATTTGCAGTGTTGAGCTGTTAAACAATCCTTTTGTCTGTGTGAGTGCACTTCAAACAATTATTTAGAAGACCAGCCAATGTTTAATTATATATGTCCATTATAATACACACACATACCACAAGACAAATATATACATTTGTATTATGACCCATGATATTAATCTTTTTTTGTTTATTTCTGAAGTGAGAAGCAGGGAGGCAGAGAGACAGACTCCTGCATGCGCCTGACTGGGATCCACCTGGCAAGTCCACTAGGGGGCGATGCTCTGCCCGTCTGGGACATTAATCCTGTTGCAACCAGAACCATTCTAGCACTTGAGGCAGAGGCAATAGAGCCATCCTCAGCGCCCAGGCCAACTTTGCTCCAGTGGAGCCATGGCTATGGGAGGGGAAGAGAGAGATAGAGAGACATAGAGAGAAAGAAGAGGGGGAAGGGGTGGAGAAGCAGATGGGTGCTTCTCCTATGTGCCCTGGCCGGGAATCTAACCTTAGACTTCCACACACTGGGTTGATGCTCTACCACTGAGCCAACAGGCCAGGGCCCCATGTTAATCTTTAATGTGCTTCTTACCATGGAAATAATAACCCAAATGAATTTCTTTTTACTGTTATTGGCATTGAGCATTAAAGTGTTAAATTATTTACAGATTTGTGGACTGTTTAGGTAATCAGTAAATGTGTATATGTAATTATTTTGCAAAATATTTATTCAATTTGAGAAAAATAGCCAGTTTTTCAAGCATTATAAAGTCTATTTCTGCCTCATTACCCAGACTATTAAACTGCAAGTTAAGAATTTTTAAATACCTATTTATTAACTAATTGCTGAAGATGTCTAATAAATTTAAGTTAGTAAACACTAAACAATAAGATAAATTGAGAAGCAACTGAATGAATGATTCATCTACTCTGTGGGGGAAATAAAGCATAAATGTGTCAGATACAGTTATAGCGAATTGATGTTTTATGTAACTCCTTTTGAAGTAGAAATTAAATTTCCTTAAAAGGTTATATTTAGAAGTAGATGGGATGGAACCATGAACCAACACACCACTACTCTAATAAATCTGGGGAAATTACATTTTGAAGACTTTTCTGAAGTATGGTATTACATTGATTTATTCAGTTCTAAGCAGTAATTATGGAATGTGCTTATCTAGAAACCTTCTGCTTCTATTGATTCTCATGTCTTCTGATGAAAAGCTCATAATTCATTACATTCTTGAAGTTTAGGATTGTTGGAATTATTTATGATCCATGGTCCTAGGTGCTGGTAACTAAGGCAGTTGGAATGATAATTTTACACTGCAGCATATCGGTTGTTTTCCCGAGCAAAATGGTTACCATATCCATAGAAAATGTGGGTTTCTTTGGGCATTTACCATATTTGGAAACAAACAAATATGTAAGGGTTACTTTTATGATCTACATTTTCTCTGTAGTACTTTATCAGTTAAGGAGGGACAGCCCTCATTGCATTGGTTTACTTAAAATGTACACAGCGTCACAGTCCTCAGGAAGTAGAGCTCCATAAGTTTCTGTTCCTTAATATCTTGAAAAATTATAATGAATAGGTCATGACAGTGTTATAGCATTTACTTAGTCTAATTCATATTTTCAGTGGCCATCTCCTATGACGTAAGCCTAGATTAGCTTCTGGTCTTCATTTTAGAATTCATGTTTCATTTGCAATCACCCCCAATATGTTTCTCCATTCCATTTGCTATTTCTGTTGATAGATCCAAGTCTATCCAGTTGCCTAGCACTAAACCAGGTCATCTTCTTTGACATGTTCTGGGCTCTCATCACTTCCGTTCAGTTAATCATCAGGTCCTTTCAAGTCTGACTCCACATCTGTCCCTCTGCTGTTATTTCCTTTCCACTCCCACGGTCACCATCAGTTTCAGTGCTTTATTCCGTCTCATTTGGACAATAGCAATCTTCTAAATGATCCTTCTGCATCTAGTCTTTTCCTCAGATAGCCCTTCCCACTGTAAAATTAATCTTCCTGAAGCACATCTCTAATTATGTCATTCTTTACCTTCAACACTTTCAGAGGCTCCCCTTTGACTCATAAGTTAAATTTAAAGTTTTCCACTTGACCATCATGATTCTGTGTAATTTGAACATACCAGCTTAACTTTCAAACCTCTCCATCTGCTACAATTCCATTCTTTGAACTCTTCAGTCAACCACACCAGTATTTTCCAGACTTTGGGATTTTATGTATTATTATTATTATTATTTTAATATTAGGCTTTGGACATGCACTTAAATACAAGATTATAATATATAAGGTTAATGTAAAAATAAAAATATACAGAAATGCCTTTTATTATATTTATGTAATCTACATTTCATAAAATAGACTGGTTTAATTTTAAAAAAATAGAATAAACAAATTTAGAAATAAACAATTATTTTAAAAATGAACCAACTTGTTCTCCTTGATAAAACATTCATAATTAAGTACTTATTTTTCTTATTTATAAAAATTAAATCCACTGGGGTAACATTGGTTAATAAAATTATGTATGTCTCATGTGTACAATTCTATGCTATATCATCAATATATTGAATTATATATTTACCACCCAAACAAAGTCAGCTCTCCTTTGTCATCATTCAATTGTCTCATTTTACCCTTTACGCCCCCCCCCCCCCCACACACACACACACTCTTCTTTCCCTCTGCTAATCACCATACTGTTATCTGGGTCTATGAATTTTTATTCTTTTGTCTTTTTTATTTTCCTACTTTCAGCTTTATATCACGCATATGAGTAAAATCATGTGTTTCTTGACTTTTTCATCTGACTTATTTCAATTATTATGTTATTCTCAAGATCTACCCATATTTTTGCAAATGGCAGTATTTCCTCTTTTCTTATGGTTGAGTAGTATTCTATTGTAAATATGTACCAGATCTTTTTTATCCTGTCATCTATATTAAAGGACACTTAAATTGTTTTCACATGTTGGCCAGTGTGAATAATACTGCAATGGACATAGGGGTACATATAGCTTTACAAATAAATGCATTCAAAATTTTCAGGTAGATACCCAGAAGAGAGGTTGCTGGGTCATATGGTAACTCTATTAATTCTTTGAAGAACCTTTATACTGTTTTCTATAGCGGCTGTACCAGTTTACATTCCCACCAGCAGTGAGGGTTTCTTTTTCTCCACAACCTCTCCAACACTTGTTATTACCTGTCTTGTTGATGCTGGCCATTATAATAGGTGTGGGGTGATCTCTCATCGTAGTTTTGATTTGCACTTCCCTAATAGCTAATGAAGTTGAGCATCTTTTATTTTCCTCATTTTTCAACAACTTGTAAAGAACACTCATAATAGTATAAAAATCACAGAACCAGTTTACTCCCAAAATATCATTTCCACCTTGGGTGGTATTTTTCTATATGTTAGAAGTTTCTGAGGGTAGAGACAATGTCTTCTCTTTGCAGTGCCAAAGTCATGCTCTTGAGAACCTGGATAACTTCCCAGGCATAGCTTTTGCCTCATCCCAGCTGTAAAGTTATTGAATGATCTGACTCACATCTCAACTTTAAGGTACTTTACTATGAGCCTGTGGTCATTCAGTGTTGAATAAAAATGGGCCAAAGTGTGAACTCTTTCCTAGGCTGTGAATGAGAAACAAGGATGCAGGGAATAATAAATCTCTGTTCCAAGTGTCTATTTCATGCCATTGAATTGATTATTTTGAGAGTCAAATCATTTCATACTATTCAGATGGAGATTCATAGTTAGCACATTTTATCAAATAATTGAAATGCACATATATTCACAACAGAAGATAACATTTTTTAAATAGTTGAGTATCATTTTATTCTTTAAGAATTTGAACATATTCTAACATAAGAGCTTATGGTGCATTTAAAGAATTGTTGAAACTCCAGGAATTCTGGGGAACACATGCTAATATAAAATAAAAAGAATATATGGCAAAATCTCATGTAACAAGAGCTACCTTCTTTCCCCCTAACTACTAGTATTTACTACAAGTGTATTATGTTTCAAGCATTGCTAAGCATTTTTCATAAGGTATTTCATTAATATTTGCAAAGAATTCATTCATGAGTTACACATGCTGTCCTCATTTAACAGATGAGAACGAGTCTGGAAAGTGTTAACAATTTTGCCAAAATCACAAGGCTGGTAAGCAAGGAGCTGGGGATCAAATGCAGGCCTCTATATTTTTCTTTTCTTTTCTTTTTTTGGTAAGAGGAAGGGAGAGAGAGACAGACTCCTGCATGCACCCCGACCAGGATCCACCCAGCAAATCCACTAGGGGGTGATGATCTGCCCAGCTGAGGCCCTTGCTCCATTGCAACCTGACCCATTTTTTTTTTTTTTTTTTTTTTTTTAGAATCTGAGGCAGAGGCCATGTAGCCATCCTCAGCACCAGAGACCAACTTGCTGTAATTGAGCCATGGCTGCAGGAGGGGAGAAGAGAGAGAGAGAAGGGAGAGAGAGGTGAGAAGGAAAGGGATAGAGAAGCAAATGGGCAGAAGTGTGCCTTAACCGGGAATTGAACCCAGGACATCTACGTGTCAGCTGACACTCTACCACTGAGCCAACCGACCAAGGTTTATATTCTTTCTGTTGATTTATTTTGTTTATATTTTAATAAAGATGTTGGATATTACCAGTGAAGAAGGAAAATTTTTAAATTGGTTTGCCCCCGAAAATAAAAATTATACTAGTTTGAGTCAATTAACTTTTTCTCTAAAGTCAGATAGTAAATATTTCAGGTGTTCTGGGACATATTCTTTACTATAATTACTCAGCTTGGTTATTGTAGGATAAACGTAGCCATGGATGATACATAAATTAATGAGCATAGGCTGTTTTCCTAAATGACTCTATTTAGGTACACTGAAATTTGAATTTCAAATAATTTTTTCATGTTGTAAAATATTCTTCTTTTGAATGATTTTCAACCATACAAAAACATAAAAACATTCTTAATTTATGGATCACACAAAAGTGGTCAGCAAGTTTGATTTGGCCCATGGGTCATAGTTCACCAGCCCCAGATAGCTAAATACATCAGCCAATAAAAAGAACTAAAATAAGAATTCTGTTTCAGTATAATAAATTTTAAATGAGAGTGTTATCTTTATTCTTAGATACTAGTGTTTTGTTTCTTCCTGTAACAAAAGCTATTTCTGAAACAGTTATTAAATATAAGTTCTCTATTCAGGAACCAACTATCTACAGGATAGAGCTGGTGGGGAGCAGTTGATTTTCTCCTTGTCAGTAAATATTTTGTTATCTGATTTTTTTTTAATGGACTGGGGAATAAGTTAAGTTGGAGATCTGTGACGACTACCTTTGGGCTGTACAAGAAGACATTGCTTTTTAAATTATTCTTTGGATTTGTTTGATCCTGTATTTTATATTCAAAGACTCTCAAGTGATTTAATAGTCCATCTCCCAAAGGAACATATTATATCTAGATTTTAAGTATTCACCTTAGGTAGAAAGGACTTGGACAGAAAAATCTATTACATTTTCTCAGAAAAGAGTTGGCAGCATTTTTCTTTCTAGTTGAAGCTTTTCACACTTTTTTTTTAATGATACATTTTCTGGCAGTATCTTGTCTTCTTGTATGCCCTTCTCTTGACAATGTTTTTCCTTGGGGTATTCTGTTCCATCTTTGGTGAGCAAATCTAGTTGAGCCTTGAAATATTAATTGTAGTCTCTGGTGAAAGGATAACTCCTAATGCCTTAAGGGTAGCTGTAGAAATACATGCACAAAAGGTGAACCTCATTACTTTCCTTCAGGGTTCAGCTCTCATGGCTTCCAAATGCTTAGACGTGAAAGTAATCATTCTCTTTGGTATTAGGTTATGGCTAAGGTTAACAATTCTCTATCATCAAATGTTTGAATCCTTGGCCTATTTAAAAACTTTGCAAGATACTTCATATTGTGGAACACACAGTATTTAATAAAACAAGCCTGTTGTCACTTTTTCTATGGTACATTTTCTTCTATCACAACCCTTCTTCAAATGCGTGTGTGTGTGTGTGTGTCTAAACTACTGTATTGGAACAACCATCCTTGAATTTCTGTCCCTTTCATGTGATACAGAAAGGAAAAGATTCAATATAACAAAACTCAGAAATATCCTTTGACTTGAGCAGTCCAACTTCTAATAATAATGTCTTATATTTAAATAGAATTTTATCACTTTAAAGGTATACTTTAAAACCCATTTTAGAAGGTGGGTAGTGTGAAAAACGTTTACTGAGCACATGATGTGAGGCAGTCATTTTGCAAGGTCTGAATAACACAAAAACAAATGGCACGAAAGGTCTGTTTTTAGACAATATACTATAATGAAGTGGTCAGAGAGGACAAAACAAGAGGATGTACTCTGAATTGAAACTAATGGAGATTGAATTCCAAGTTCAGACAGTCACTAGTTTTGTAATCTGGAGGATATTACCTTCTCAATACCTCAGCTTCCTCATCTGTAAAGTGAAGAAAACAACTTAACTATTACAGAATGCCTTGAGGGTTGACAAGTAAGAGGATAGATGAAATTGACTCACTATAGAACTCATAGGGTTAAGTCCTGAAAGATGATTTTTTGCCCCTTTCCATTATAGTTTTTATTGCTACTATAGTAAGGAAAGAGTAGGTAACAATAGAAGCACGAACCTGGTGAGCAGCCTGTGGGTATTAAAGTATCTTAGAAAGCTTTTTGGAAGAGATGATGCCTCGGCTGGGCCCTAATTTATAGGGCCTCAAAAAAGTTACCCATATTTCCCATGTATAAGATGCAACTTTTTTCCCCTTGAAAAATTTAGGGTCTAAAATCTGGGTGCGTCTTATACAGTGGTTGTGGCATTTCAAACTCTATAGATGGAACTGAGGACGAGGCAATATATGAAGACAATGATTCATCATCAGACACAGATGAGGACAAGCTAATTGCTGGGAGTTTTGACAGTGATGAGGAGTTGCATGAATTTTATGATGAATAAAACTTGAATTCAATAAATTTTATGTAATAAATTTTTTTTCAAATTTTGGGCCCCCAAGTTAAGGAGTGTCTTATACATGGGGAAATATGATAATCAAGCTCCTCACATGTGAAAATGGAGTTAATGAATCCCATCTGGGCATACCCTGTACACAACAATGTTCATTTTTCTTTTTCCCATTCTCACAATTTAATAGTATGGCTCACATTCGTACGGATGTGTCCGCCTCTCTGGCTAGATTCTAAAATTGTTGTCCTTAAGCTCTCTATGTAGACATTTAGAATGCTGGATTGAAATGGGAATGTCAAAATAAAGTAGAAATAAAACTTATTACAAAACCAATGGTCTTTTCAAATTTGAATACTCTTTAGGAATTCTGACTTCTCATGAAGATTAATAGCCTAGGGAGATAAGGTGTAGTTTTTGAGAACAGACAAAATGCCAGTTGTAACAGGTCTTGACATCTATCCCTGTGCCGATTACCCCAAAGGACATTTTGGAAATCAAAAGGGTCACTATGCATTTTTCCCTGAGGACACAGCTCTAGACAAGGCACAAAGTTCTTGGATGTCCTTGAATGGCAGAGATTGGCTGTGTCATTGAGCATCTTTGGTTGCTCATTTATATTGGCAACTGTTATTTATTTTTGTCTAGTGAAAATGACAGAAGGATACTCCCCCCTGGGAGAGGTGAGATGAGTTGAAATAAAACCTATAATTCATATAATTATAGTCACTGCAAATGAAAGAATCTGATTTGCCAGGAAACCTAATAATAGGCAAGACCATGGGGGCAAAATAACAAAGATTAGTCAAACATTTTCTACATCGATGGAGAAAAAGCTGTGTTTCTTTTATTTCTGCTCTGAGCCATGCAGAAAAGCTAATGTTTCTACTCAGTCTGTAATACCCAACACCCCTACACTGATACCTATTTGCATAAGATATGGTTCCCGCTTCTAAAGGTTGATTGTGTTAATAATTCTGACAGGTTCCTTTGATTTTCAGTTTTGCCTTTGATTCAAATTTGTTTTCTTGAACTTCATTAGTAATTACTTTGCTACTGTCTCATTTGTCCTGAGCGTGCACGCTGGAAGATACTTTTCTCTTTGGACATTGGTAACCTAGCTATAAAATACATGTGGTCATGATCCCTTTTAAATGAACACCCTTGATTATTTTCTGTAATTCTCAAAGCAGCATTAAACACTGGCTTCATTTTTATACTAGAAGCCACCTGGTGCCAAAAGAACAAAAGAGACCAAAAATTAATTTCATATTCTAAAGTTAATTATTTTTTCTATAATAGAACAGTCAGTACAAGGGCATGTGTAGGTTCTCAAAATAATAACTGTTAGTAGCTTATGTAATTGGGAGGCAGTAGAACATAATTTTGGAGAAGTCATTCTAAATGATTTATTTTTAGATTAAAAAATAACGAAAATATATTATTTTCATTACATCTTTTAAAAACAACTGTGTAATGGGTAAAATTCCACAAGTTTAGAATTTTAGAGTAGTTTGGAAAAGTTCCCAGAAATTTTAGATAAGTATTTGTTATTGTTCCAACTCACAAGTCATCTTTTAAAGTTGGATTTAAAAAAAAATATTTTTTAGCTATGCCATTTATACTTACTCTGTTAATCATTTTTTCTCTAAATTTATTATTTTTTTAAAATTATTGTTCACTGTCGATTTCTCTGCTGCTGCTTCTAATTTCTATTGCACTTTGGCCTTTCCCCAAATTTATCACAAGTGAAATCTTTTCAAAACTTACTGTCATTGTCATACAATTCCAAGAAGGCCTTTATTTTATTCTTTTTTTCTGGTATGTTAAAAAAAAAAGTCAACAACAAAAACATAAATTATGACTATTAATTTTTCTTATGTAAAGTTTTAGCCCATATCTTTATTCATTAGTGTCTCTAATACAAATATATATATTTAAAACCAATTAAAATATTTTTAGGCTACAAGAGCAGTTTAAAATGCAATAATAGGGAATAAATTATAGAGCTACTAGAATAGGTCAGATCATTGTATAAAGGACAATGTCACATTTATCATCACATATTTGATAAAACTATTTTGAGACAGTATGCTTATCTTTGTTTTACCAGAAAACAATAAGATAACAGAAGTCTGAGCACTTTTCTTAGGGTAAAGTCATTAATTACTTGGTAATGGTTGAAATAATAGAAAGATGTAACTATTAAGCCAGGTGTCAGTGACCCCCAAAACACACGTGCTTTCTATCAACATTTTTGATTCGGACAGCCCAAGTGTATCAATGAAGCAAGTAAGAAGTTCTTAAATTCTAAAGCAAAATATCTACAGTGACTAAAAAATCACTCTTTAGCAGTCTAAAAATTATATTTGTCTTTTCTTTTCTCTCAGGGGTAATTCATTTATGAGGCAAAGAACTCTCAACTAATTAACTAAAAGTCACAAAAAGATGGCGGCTTACATGATTCTCTGAATGTAGTTTTAATTTAATGGTAGGGCCGGGAGATTATATCATCACAAGACAAGCATTTGTACTTTCTTGAGTCTTACACATTTATCACCAAATTACTAATTTGCAAGTAAACATTATTTCCCTGCTCTTTACCTTCTCATGGGATTATTGTACCTATCTAGTTTATTTCAACCCTAGGAAGAATTCTACTTGCCTCCAGATTACGATATAATCAATCATCTACCATCTCCTAGGAAAAGGTTACACTTTACTCCTTCCCCCATCTACACAGACTTTGTTAAATTTTGCTTTCTGTAATTTGTAGAATGAAAAACATTTTTAAACATTAAGAACTAAAATTATGTTTTTATGTTTGATTATTTGTTTTCTAAAACTCTCTAATCCCTCCAGAAGCATTGCTACACTTGAGCTTTATGTACACCCAAAGTTTTTTGGAATATACACAGTATTATTTTTTATGGCTGAGGTCATAATGAAACACAGTAGAGGAAGCAGTTTGAGATTCCTAAACAAGGTACTTAAGAGGTTGTTTCTAGGCAAGCTGGGATTGAAGATATGATTGATTTTACTTTTTTTTTTTTTTTTTTTTTTTACAGAGACAGAGCAAGAGTCAGAGAGAAGTATAGAGAGGGACAGACAGGAACGAAGAGAGATGAGAAGCATCAATCATCAGTTTTTTGTTGTGGTACCTCAGTTGTTCATTGATTGCTTTCTCATATGTGCCTTGACTGGGGGCTACAGCAGCCCAAGCCAGCGACCTTGGGTCCAAGCTGACGAGCTTTTGCTCAAACCAGATGAGCCTGCACTCAAGCTGGCAACCTCGGGGTCTTGAACCTGGGTCCTCCACATCCCAGTCCAACACTCTATCCACTGCGCCACCATCTGGTTAGGCTGATTTTACGATTCTGCCCTGCAATGATGGGAGATACCCCCATTGCCTGTCCTGTAGTTGAGAGACCTCATTTGTCTCCTTTACTCAAAAGGTGTAGGAAGCCTATTTCATCTCAGAGTTATATAGAACAAGACTCAATGACTGAAATTACCTTTTTACACCTTGTGTTTTGAGAAGAAATGTTTTCACCAAAATCTCAGGTGGACTGTGGCATGGCTTCCCTCTAAAACTGTTAATGGTTTCCTCACAGACCTGGGTGGAATGGTTACAAAAGTGGGTCTCTCTTACTGAGTGTGGCTTTGCTAAGAGCAGACATCTGTAGCCATGTGAATTAAGTAAACCATGAAATAAGGCTGGGTGTGTAAATATCATAAAGAATTGGAAAGGGTCCCCTTGAAAAGTTTGAGTAGTGTCTGTATGTGTTTAGTGAAGGTTCTTTAAATGTTCTCATCAGACTCACTTCAAGATTGTAGAAATTGTTGAAACAAAAGCCATCATAAATATAAAATTGCTTGCCTCAGACAATTTTTAAATTACTTTTATTGATTGATTTTAGAGAGAAGAAGTGAAAGAGAGAGAAACATTGATTTGTTGTTACACTTTTCAATGCATTCATTGGTGATTCTTGTATGTGCTCTGACTGGGGATAGAATCCATAACTTTGGCATATGGGGATGACACTCTAACCAACTGAGCTAACTGGCCAGGACTTTGCCTCAGAGACTTTATCCAATTCTTTACTTCTTCTAGCTCTTGCTTTCCAAATGCTGGCCCCTTACCTTCTAGCCTACCTCAGTCATCTTCAATTTCTTGTCCTCCCAACTTACCTCTATGGTTGCTTCCTACACGCACTCTGACTTGGATGATTGTTTTCTCAGACACGGATTATTCCTGATGAGGAACCTGCATGTTCTATAAAAAGGGGGAATAGGCATGTGTAATCTTATCTCATTTAAGTGGTAAAATTATAAAATGACTAGCCTGACCTGTGGTGGCGCAGTGGATAAAGCGTCGACCTGGGAACACTGAGGTCGCCAGTTCAAAACCCTGCACTGGTCTGGTCAAGGCACATATGGCAGTTGATGCTTCCAGCTCCTCCCCCCTTCTCTCTCTCTCTCTCTCTCTCTCTCTCTCTCTCTCTCTCTCTCTCTCTCTCTGTGTCTCCTCTCTAAAATGAATAAAATAAAATTTAAAAAAATTAAAAAATAAATTATAAAATGACTCAATATAGGAAGATAAGGCACACACGTAGAGCCTCAAGTGCACACAGTCAGTAAATACACATTTTTATTTTGCTTTGGAAAGCGGTCCCACAAAACTGTAGGCAACTTTAACTTTAGTGAAATAAAAATTGTATCTCAGTTGCTAATTCAGAATAGGGGATATTGGCTAATGTATAATACAGGAGCATCAATTGTCTGTGTGAACTACAATTGATTCTCCTCCTTCATGAGGAGAATAATTTTTAACAAGAGGAAACAGTCTCCTTAATTTCTAAACTGAAATAAAAATATGACCCAAATTGTAAAAGAGATACTTTTATTAGAGGCATACTGTCAAAAAATTAGATAAAGAGCAAATCAAGCCCTGGCCAGTTGCTCAGTCTGTTACAGTGCCTTCATCCAAATGACAAGGTTGCCGGTTTGATCCCCAGTCAGGGCACATATGGAAAGCAACCAATAAATGTACAACTAAATAGAACAACAAATGAACGCTCCTCTCTCTCTCTCTCTCTCTCTCTCTCTACCCTCTCCTACCTTTTCTCTCTTTGTCTCTCTAAAATAAATTTTAAAAATAGAACAAATCAACACTCTATTTTCTATAAATAAAAAAGTTCTTGGAATTAAAAAAAATTATCTTCTTTTTGAACA
This sequence comes from Rhynchonycteris naso, assembly GCA_037038555.1. NCBI lineage: Eukaryota > Metazoa > Chordata > Mammalia > Chiroptera > Emballonuridae > Rhynchonycteris > Rhynchonycteris naso. Next base: position 243,410,287 of record CM072999.1, on the reverse strand, counting down.
GTGCTATGGTATTCTTAGGGTATATTCCTAAAAGTGGGTATGCAACATAATTGAATGATAAGATAACCTGGAGATGTTTTCTTTGAACATATGTACCCTGATTTATTAATGTCACTCCATTAAAATTAATAAAAGAAAAAATAATATGGAAAAAAATTATCTTAGAAGCAAAGAATTATATATGTGTGTGTATACATACATATATACATATAAGTTTTATAGATAAGGAAAATACTATATATATACTATATATAGTTTTATAGATAAGGAAAGTAGGACTCAGAGGAGTTAAGCAACATACCTCAATTCTCACAGTTAAAAAAATAAACTGATATTTAAAAACTAACACCAGAATTTTAACTCAGGTCTATAAAACTCCAAAAACCATTTTGTGCTGCATCATATCTTCCGAGAAAAAACTTTTGACGGAGAGTTTGTCAGAATTTTCCAGATTTCTGATGAAATGAAAAAATAAATTTGATGCAAAGGACAATACAGCAAGTCATTTCCAGAAATATAATCAAAAATCCATTTCATTGAGCCAACTGAAGGACTGTCCAGAACAACGGTGTACTTAATAGAATAGGAAAGTCTGAAATGGCAAAGTGGCGAAGTATGTTTGGCATCCTCTGAACTGGTTGAATAACACTAATGCTTATGCTCTTTTACCAGAATTAAAATGCATTCAGATTTGTTTTCCCATAACTTTAATTGTTCTTAATTAGTATTCTTTCATGTTATTTAATTTCATGCTATTAAAATTAGTAATGATGGTAAATATTTTTAATTCTCTGTGGACTAGAGTAAAGAGAAAGTTGTAAACTGGTCAGGAATAGTATGAAATCATTCCATTTGGCCACCTGAGCACTCTCCCAAATACTCCAGGAACAGACGGTAATAATAAAATCAGTCTTCTGAACTGGCTGTGTAGAATTTGAGATTAGAAATCATTACTGTTTGGAGGGCAATTAGAAAGATATTTTGTAAGTTTTGCATATTAGAATTAGAAGTCAGTACTGCAATTTCCCCTTCATTGTTCTGCCTCACCAACATTAATGGGTAATGTAAATAAAACTGATTCGTTTTGCTCTCGCCATTGAAACGGCCTGATCTCAGCACAGCGATACAAATAGCCATGTAAGTCCAAAAAGTTTGAAAATAGCATGTATGTCTTCACTGAAGATTTTCTTAAGGGGGCATCAAAGTCCAATGTCTTGAAAATCCTCTCCATTCAGTAATCTCCCCAAAGTAATGTCCATTGAGAAACAGCTACCTTGTAAGACACAACTTTAATTAAATTCTCCAATCTTCACAGGGGCTCCACTTATCACAGTTTTAGAGATGACAGTTCCCCTAATGCTTTCAACACTGCATTAACATACCACTCGTTAATTATGGATGAACCATGGAAAAAATATTTCTTACTGCATTTCCTTTTAAATCTCATGATTGTATACTCATTATAGTTTCTTTCTAATGGGAATAGATGACCTGACCACAGGATATTGCTCTTATTTTATGCGATTCTATCCCCTCATTCCCCAACTTGCTCAACATCCTAACATCTCAGACCATTAACCTGATTCCTGCGATATGTATGTATGGCCATGAACTCTAACACTGCAACACAGGCAATCTAGGTCTGTTAATGATATCCTTGCAATGAGAAATACATTTCATGACTGTGTGGGAATCATACTTTCAATCACGTGGACATTCTGAGCAATAAAAATTGTTGCATCTAAGTGTGAAGAAAAGACACACAGATGTAGGTATCTATGTGTGGAACTAAAGTCACTGTGCTCAGGAACACAAAGAAGTTTGCATGAAAGCAATACACAATAAGTGGTCCCATTCCTAGACTGCATTGGCCCTTTCCTGACCAGGTATCACATAGCTTGTGATACTTCCCTGTCCTTTTTTTAATTGACCCAACAATGTTTTGGATTTTAAACAATGGTATCAAAATATTTATGGGGTTATTAAGAGAAAATGTCATTATCGTTGCTGCACATGGCAGTTCCGATGAAGACTTCTCGGTTCACACTCCTCTTCCCTATTTCTTTTCTCCCAAATTGTTGGTTTTAGGTTGGGCACAGGCATAGTCTCCTATGAATTAATGAAGAGAAAAGGAGCTGTAAAGCCGTAAGATATAGAGCTAAAGAGGACCTTTGAGCGCCTCCCAGCCCCTTCACATAACAGACAAGAGAGCTCAACTGGGGGAAGTGAAATGGCTTACCCCACGTCAAATGAGGGAGTACAGACTTGTCTTTACCTTGCACTCAGACCATGACGCCAAGCATATGCCTGAAAATAATACGCACTTTGTAAATGTTAGCATTTCTGATGGATGAATTATGTTGATGGTATAGGTGGTACCAGTGCTCAGAATTCTTAATTGCTTGCATTTTTCCTGGTTCAGCTCACTGTTAACAAAGTTTCCTTTGTTATCTTTGTGATCCTCTTTCAGTCCTCCCTGGTCATGATGAGAGTGGTCATGGAAGTAAAATGAAGGACAGTAGAAGGTCAAACAGTTTACAATATTGGGCTGAATGATCAAACGGGAAGGAGGCACAAGTGAAGAAAAACTGCTCAAGACAAATGACCAGAAACTATTTGAGATTCAAAGATTGGCTAGATGAACCCTGGCTGGGTAGCTCAGTTGGTTAGAGTGTCGTCCCCATTAGCCAAGGTTGCAAGTTCAATTCCCTGTCAGGACACATGAAAGAATCAACCTATGGGTGCATAAATAAGTGGAACAACAAATAGATGTTTCTTTCTCTCTCTCTTTCTCAATTCAATAATAATAATAATAATAATAATAATAAAAAAACAATTTGCTGGACTAGAAACTAAGAGAGAGTTTAAAACGTGATGAAACTGATATAGCAAAGAGCAATGTAGACATTGTTACTTCAGCAATATATTCAAAAGGAAAGGCCAACTTCAGGTGTGCTGTAAACATGCATGTGAACTGCACTTAAGTTTACAGAGGCAGGTGGCTAAGGTATGGCCTTTGAACTCAGAGCACAAGAAGTGCTAAGTCTCAGGTAACTAAATTTCTAATATTCAATATGAGACTATAAAATGTATATGCGTTCATTACTTTATTTTTATGAGTGTTTTTATTACACGGGCAAACTGTGTTCAGTTTTTATAAGTTAGTATACTTGAAATACAGGAACATTTTAAAAAGAACCTCTAGGAATTCTACCTTCTAGATAAAACTTTGTGTATACATATATAGTATTACTTTTGAAAAATAAAATGATAAATTATTTTACATCCTCACTTGTTTGGGGACCTACCTCTTTACTCTCTAATTTCATTCATATGTGAATTTCTTGTTTTGATAGTAATTTGTATGGCAACATTAATGTAGTAATTTATCTTGAATCTGACAGATATTCTGAATCAAATCATGACTTCATAAAAATAATGTGCTTTGTGTATAAATACAGGTGTGTGTGCAGCTGTTTTACATTTTTATTTTTAATAAAGCATTTCTAATAAGGTGGATATTAAAATGGTTTTGCAAGTTCAACATTTAAAAAAGTGAGGCCAGGGTTCAGAGTGAAAGATTTTAGTATTAAGCAATTTGCTCCTCCCAAGTCATCTGTAGTGTGAAAAATTTAGAGCTGAATGTGGTAGAATCTTGGTGACAACGTAAGACTCCTTATTTCTGAACTGCTCTGTGACTTGGCAGCAAATCAGCTTTCAAGTAAAAATGAATTTACTAATAAGTGATATCAGATTTTCTTTTAGTTAAAAATTTTTCTTTAAGTGAGAGGATGAGAAATAATGAGACAGACTCCTACATGTGCCCCAACTGGGATCTACCTGGCAACCCCCATCTGGGGCTGATGCTTGGATCATGAAGCTATTTTTAGCACCTGTAACTAACACTTGGACCAATCCAGCCCCTCACTGTGGGAGGGGAAGAAGAAGAGAAGGGGGAGATGGCGGGGGAGAGAAGATGGTTGCTTCTCATGTGTGCCCTAACTGGGGATTGAACCTGGGATGTCCATATGCTGGGCCAACACTCTATACACTGAGCCAACCATCCAGGGCCTTATCATACTTTTAATCAGGGAACCACTGAGGCAGGGGAAGTAGCTGGATGAGTCTTCCCATATCTCTGGAACAAAGGAGAGAAAAATGAATACCTACCATATTCAGGAAACCATGTCAGATGTTTTAGAGCTTGATTATCTAATTGATAACTGTTAGGTCCCATGAACCTATTTATATTTAAATTATTCTAAACCTGACTTGTGGTGGTGTGGTGGATATGGCATCAACCTGGAATGCTGAGGTCACCAGTTAGAAACCCTGGGCTTGCTTGGTCAAGGCACATATGAGAAGCAACTACTACGAGTTAATGCTTCCTGCTCCTCATCACCCTCTCTTCTCTCTTTCCTCTCTTTGAAATCAATTTTAAAAAGTTGTTTTAAAATTAATATAATTAAAGCTCAGTTGCACAGGTTTTCACGTGCCTATTAAGCCATCTGTGTTCAATGGTCACTATGTAGGACAGTCTAGTTTTAAAACATTTCCTGGCCTTGGCCAGTTGGCTCAGTGGTAGAGAATCAGCCTGGCATGTGGAAGTCCTGGATTCAATTCCCAGCCAGGGCACAAAGGAGAAGTGCCTATCTGCATCTCTATCCTTCCCCCTCTGTTTCCTCTCTGTCTCTCTCTTCCCCAGCCAAGGCTCCATTGGAGCAAAGTTGGCCTGGGCACTGAGGATGGCTCTATGGCCTTCACCTCAGGCGCTAGAATGGCTCTGGTTTCAGCAAGTAAGCCCCAGATGGACCAAGCATCGCCCCCTGGTGGGTTTACTGGGTAGATCTCAGTCGGGCACATGTGGGAGTCTGTTTGCCTCTCAGCTTCTAACTTCGGAAAAATACCAAAAAATATATATATTTCTTACTGTATGGATCTGAAGTTCTGATTACAGACTTCCAAAGACTAACACACTTTATTTAAACTTAAAGTAAAAACATTGTTCTCATTCCTTTGGCAATTAAATATACATAACCTTGTGAGAGCTCTTCTACTATTATTTAACCTTAAGTCACTGTGTCTTCTTTCTCCAGTTCAGATATCATGGATGAGGTAGCACTGGAAGTGGGCATCACAGAAAATTTAAATTTGGATAGTAGAGAGTAAAGTGGCGTTTTCACACTTCAGGCCCAAGGATAAAAAGGGGGGACTCACACTAAATGTAAAGAATGTGTACTTGTCATTTTCCTGTCTGCATGTGCTTATATTACAAATATTTTTTTTCAATCTAAAATGTCTTTCTGTAATTTTTTTAGTCAGTTAGATATTTTATGAGAGTTAGTATCCTTAGTTAATTTTTCTGTCAATTGTCTTAACTCTACAAACATAAATGCATTAAGTTGAAAAAACAACGAAAATAAATAAAGATTTTAGGGAGCTGCTATTGGACCCTTTGTCCTCTAAAGTCACCTCCTCCATCAGGACTCCTTTTCTTGCACACGGCACCAACAGTAACCGCAAAGGCATCCACAGGAGCGTGACAAATACTAGTAAAGCTTATCTTTTATTTTTCAATAAAATAAATACAAATAATTAATTCTAATATTCTCACTCTTTATTCCAGTGAATAATCCTATGCAACTCAGATCGAGGACAACGGCGAAGAGATGAAATTGAGACCATTGCCCCCACTCGTAACTGAGGTAAACGTTTGCTGCAGTAACGTGGTGCATGTCATCCCTCCCATGGTAAAATGTAAATTCCCTTCAGTGATAGAAAAGAAACTTGACTCTGAATTGGCTTGCCTACGAGCTCAGAGAAGCAAATGGAACATAGGATGAAATTATTGCATGTGAAACCTTTCAGGAGAACTAATCTCTATAATTGAAACATATAACAATATTTGATTTGCTTTTGCCCTACAACCCAAATGTTTCAATTAAACTCATTTGTACTAGTGCAACTGAGATCATTTCCAGTGCTGGATCTAAATTGCTATGAGCTTCAGCCTAGAATCTCAAACTCAGAGTTTAGAAGACAGGCTTTGTGCTCTGGGCAAGCCTGTGAACCAAGTATAACAGCGACCTGTTGTTCCCATATGGGATTACTCATTAGTGACTAGAAGCGTTTTTTTTTTCTTTCTTATACTTGAATAAAAAAATACTTCCACTGAGAGCTAATCAGCATTCACAGTCAGCACACAGAATTCCAAAACAGTTTTGTTTTTATTTTAAAGAGTTGTGTGGTTTCATGCATGGTAACGGAAGATAAAAATACTCTTTTCACTTGCATTTTGGATCTGTTAAAAATATTGAAATGTTGCATGTGCAGAGACGAAGCTGAAGTTCAGCTCTTCTTTGGAGAACTCTTATCAGTGCTTGCCCTAAAGAAATAATGAGGACTAAATTCTGATGTAGTTGTGTAATTATTCTGAGATCCAGAATGCTACCCATTAACGTTACTTAAAATTTAATCAGCTTGGATATTGTGGAAGACAAAGGGGATTCTAAATTGTATCTGAACTGTGAAAGTTCCACTTCTTATGAGTAGTCATAATTTGGGAAAGCAGTAGGTCAATGGCATGAAAAGACCTTAATGGAATGTGCTGCCCTGGATATTGACTGACACTCATTATTTTCTGGTACCATGAGTCCACTTTTAGTATTCAGAGCAGATGAATTGTAATCTGTGTCTACCTAGGTGACAATCTTAGGCCAAAGGAAAAGAAGTGGCTTGGCTCAAAGTCACAAAGCTATTTGGGGACAGAGCCAAAACTGCAATCATGGTCTTAGGAATCTCTGTCAATACATCTCAAAGCTAGATTTCATACCAAATTTGGAATTAACAACTATCAGAGTTGGTGATTCCATTGTCTCATTTACCTTCAAAATTAATACAAATAAATATAATACAACTTGACCCACAAAGTATTTTTTGCCTTTAACATACGAAAGGTTAAAACAGTGTGAATTATGTATACACCCATTCTACAAATTACCATAGTCTTCCTGAGGTCGGGGCCTGAGACTTTCATTTCCTGTGGTTCTTCCCAGATACTGCAAGTCTGTCTTCAATGTAAATACTTAGCCAACACTCTTCAGTTCGTAAAAATTGAAATATCTACCACCTGCCCCTATACCCCTTCCCATAAGAAAATGTGAAATTACAGTGCTTGACATATAATATCTGAGTGGTAGAGCTTAAATCTGCTTTTGAAAGGATGCTTTTGAAATTGTTTCTTTCTTTTGCTTCTGTTCTCTCTCCATTCCTGCTGTGAAGCATCAGGGAGAATTTTGAAACTTTTACACATTTTGGTTTTTTAATAGGGGGAAGGGCTTGAGGACCTCACCCTCACCTGCAGTGCCAAAAAACCTACCAAGCAAGCATCCATCCTGCTTTTAAAGTTTATAAGCATTCCTTGTCTGAGCCAGAATCTTTTGACTTTAGCAATAGTCTTGTGGGACAGCAGTCCTTAGATATTTAGAACTAGTTACCTATTTGGTGATGACATCAGAACAATTTTGTTGCTGCTTAAAAATTATTAAATTTATTGGGGTGACATTGGTTAATAAGATTATATAGGTTTCATGTGTACAATTCTCCAAAGTGAAGTTTTCTTTCATGACCATATATTTGATCCCCATTACACTTTACTGCCTCCCCCCAACCCTATTTACCTCTGATAATCACCATACTGTTATCTGAGTCAATAACTTTTTCTTTGTTTATTTGTCTTGTTTATTAATCTGTTATTTTCAGTTTTCTGTCTCACAGGTGAGTGAAATTTATAGTTCTTTACTTTTTCTGTCTGACTTATGTCACTTAGCATGATATTCTCAAAATCTATCTATATTAGTACAAATGGCAGTATTTCATCCTTTTTTGTCTGAGTAATATTTCATTGTATGTATGTACCACATCTTTTTTATCCAATTTCCTTTTGAAAAACACTTAGTTTGTTTCCATGTCTTGGCCACTGTGAATCATGCCACACTGAACATAGGGGTACATATATCTTTATGAATATTTTTATAGTTTTTAGGTAGATACCAAGAAGAGAAATTGCTGGGTCATATAGTAGCTTTATTCTTAGGTTCCTCATTTTTTAAAAAAAGGTTGGACAGGATCTTCAACTCAGACTCTTTCCTAGTAAATAATAATATTATTCTACGATGGGTACCTTACCATTTCTCCCATGATTCCAGAGAGTATTTGATAAGTATCATTGCCACACAAGTATGATCATTGGAAAGAAACGATATAAGGATTAGAAAATTGGGGAACATTATTTCCATCTAGCCAAAGTAGATTAAAAAGGTGGTAGTTTCTGAAATGTAAGCCGAGGTCAAACCTAAGCAAATAAGAAAATCTATTATTTAAATAAATTAAGCTAACCCCATAAAAGGCATATTCTGTGGTTGTTTATATGGTTGGCCGTCTAGAAAATTTAATCACCAAAGATAAGCAAAGGAACCGTAACTGAAGTTTGTCAAACATGGTAGTAAATACTATTAGCTAAAATAATCTTAGGTTATACTACAAAATTAAATCAGGATATTTTAAAAGGTAGCTCTAATTTTTATATTGGTGTGGTACTCACCCCCCTCCGCCAATGCCAGCCCTGTTCAGAAAAATGTTAATAGTATAACTAATCCTATCAACCCATTGAATTCAAGCTACATCAAGGTTTTATGAATCTTGCTACAGCCCAAAACTAATATTAAAAACAAAACTATTCTTCAAAAGCAAAAATAACAAATTGGCTTAGTAAGGGACCCTTGTTTCCTAAAATCTGAGAATGCAGCAAGATCAGCATGTTTAGTCTTCTTTGCAAATCAAATAGTTTATTTTTGAAAAACAAAACAGAAAGAAAACCCTGTGTAGGACTCTGGTGAGACAAAACAGTAGTGACTGTTAGTTTGTAGTTTGGGTTGAATAGATATGGATGGAAGGAAAACTCAGCTGCTGGAGTTTTCAGAATTAATATTTATTTCAAGTAGTAAGAAAATCTAAGGCATTCTGACCATACCAATAAAGGACAAAATTGATAGAGGGCTTAAGGACAAAACCAAGAAAAATTAATTTTCCCCAAGACTTTTCTGGTGGTTATATTCATAAGTCATTGATAAATTTGTATAAATAGTTATGGAGAATAAAACAGAGGAACAAAATTCTGCAAACATAGTAGATGGAGAAAACAAATTACAGGTTTATACATACCTAGCATTCTTCTCTTCTGTTGTCTTATCTGTTGTTCTGTCTTACATGAGAAGTCAGCAATAGCTATCACTATTTTACAAACTGGAAACTAAAGTCTCAGAGACGTTAAGGCCATGTATCAAAGGGATGTTGTAGCCAAGAGCAAGAAAAAATATCCTAACATGAAATACTCGCTTTCAGGCTGACACAATCCAGTACCAACCCTTTTAACTCCAATTAGAATTGAATTCCAATGTATTTGTTGTCAGCCAAATTCTATCAAGAAATTTCCTGGAGCGATTCCACTTCTGGGAATATATCCAAGGAAGCCTGAAACACTAATTTGAAGGAATATATGCACCCCTATGTTCATTGCAATGTTATTTACAATAAATAGCCAAGATCTGGAAGCAGCCCACACGCCCATCCGCAGAGAAATGCATAAAAATGCTGTGGTACATTTACACAATGGAATACTACTCGGCTATAAAAAAAGGACATCCTTCCTTTTATGACAGCATGAATGGATCCATAAAGGGCAAGGAGACTAACTTTTAATGAGCATCTACTCTGTGCACACCTCATTTCACCGGCAAGGAAACCACCAAGGATAAGGTCACAGGATATCGGTGGCAGACCCAGCATGACTGAGAAGGCACTCAGACATAACCCTGGTCCTCGAGGGTTCTGGGCTCAGTTACCTTAGTTGAAAAGAAAGACCAGAAGAAGCTTTTCTGGCCCCTGGAGAATGCTCACTGAGACCCCCTGGGGATGCAAATGCCCACCATGTCCCGCAATGATGGGATGTTAGCGACTGCCAGAAAGAAATCGGAGAATCAAAACGGTACCTCGCATATAGTAGAAAATCAAAGTTTGAATGATTATATGTCTAATGAAACAAACTATAGTATCATTGCCACAGATAGCCTAGATCAGTGGTTCTTAACCTGGGTTCTATCGAACCCTAGGGGTTCAATGAGTCGGTCTCAGAGGTTCGGAGAAGCGTCTGCCGTGGAGACCAGAATAAAGTAATACCGTAATTTGTTGTGAGTTCATGCACTTTGTTGGTTCTGTTCTTTGAGCAAGGTGATGTTCATGCATGGCTCATTTGCTGACACAGTAAAAAAACATACACCTATGTCTTGAATTTGGGAAAAAAAATCATATTTTATTTATCACTAAAGAAGGGTTTGGTGAATGCACATATGAAACTGGTGGGTTTGGTACCTCAAAAAAGGTTAAGAACCACTGGCCTAGATTCTGCCAATAGTCTGCTTAGGAATACTTAGTACCACCCAGTAAGCATTCTGCTTTCTCTCTGGGCTCATTCTTTATTCTCTAGCCTTTTGATACAATAATTGAACACATCCAGGTTTTGGAAAGAGCTGAACTTAGTAGGGTGTAGTTATGAAAGCAACATTATTCTTTCTCAGCTTTGCCCACAAAATTTGCCTTCTACATTCTTTTCCCCAGTACTTGGATTAATTTCAGGTAGGATCCTTGGCTTTCCCAGTCAATTTTAGATGAGGAAAAGAACTTCATTTCTGTTTAGTAACTAATGATGTGACATAAAACTCTAAAATTATTTCCTTCTCCATGATCTACCTTGCACATACTTAGCAGAGAGAGCAGAGATGGAGTTTGACCAAGCAGAACAGAAGTTCTCAGCAAAAGCTGAACCTCACATTTACCACGCTGTCACTGGGACTCCTTTCCTTTGTCCTTTTCTTTTTTCTCTTTCTTTCTTTCTTTCTTTCTTTCTTTCTTTCTTTCTTTCTTTCTTTCTTTCCTTCCTTCCTTCCTTCCCTTCCCTTCCCTTCCCTTTCCTCTCCTTTCATTTCCTTTCCTTCCTTTCCTTTCCCTTCCTTTCCTTTCCTTTCCTTTCCTTTCCTTTCCTTTCCTTTCCTTCCTTTCCTTTCCGTTCCTTCTTTCATTCCTTTCCTTTCCTTTCCTTTCCTTTCCTTTCCTTTCCTTTCCTTTCCTTTCCTTTCCTTTCCTTGCCTTTCCCTTCCCTTCCCTTCCCTTCCCTTCCCTTCCCTTCCCTTCCCTTCCCCTTCCCTTCCCCTTCCCCTTCCCTTTCCCTTTCCCTTCCCTTCCTCTCTCTCTCTCTCTCTCTCTCTCTCTTTCTTTCTTTTTTTGAATATAATTTAAAATAGATCAGCAGCAACTTAGCACTCTTATACTTTGGAAAATTTTCTTCATGTGAATTCACAGTGCCTATATAATCTGTACCTCTCACTGGACACTGATCTTTTAGTTTTGTAAGCATCTTTTATGTTCTATGTGTCTTGATTTCACAATTATTTTTCACTCCAAGTGGGAAGGAATATGTTTTTCTACTCTCTGATCTTTAAATTCAAGCTTATAACTAGTAGGTGCTCAATTAGTGATGACTGATGACTACTAGCTTTCCTCTCTTTGTTAATTTGTTAGGTTCCTAGTATGTGAAAAATACTGTGGGAAATGTATACAGGAGAGGAAAGGATAGGTGGGGCATAGATTCAATTTGAGTCACCACAGTTTTCGAATTGTTGAAGCTGGGTAATGGATGTGTGGAAGTTCATGTATACTATTCTGACTATTTTTCTATCTGTTTCATGTTTTTCATAAAATGAAAGAAAACTTCTAGAGGAAAATACACTATGTTAATTAATGTAAATCTTCCTTTATAAAATCTAGTATGTTAACTTCCAGAGAGATAAATTTGTGAATTTTTTTAATAGAAAATGTGCACTTGAGAGTGACAATATAGACACTGTTAGGATGAGTCAGGAAATTCATAGCTACCCAAAACTATATCAGATTTAATTTTACATATGTGTGTTTTTGAATTTTTGAGTTCAAAAGATTGTAAAACAAAAGAATGTATGTACAAACAATTCATAGATAGACTTTTTTTAAAAAAAAGAATACACAAAAACTTTGATTTCCTTAGTATGATCTGATAACTGATATTCATTCATTTATATATTTTTACATTTTATTTATTGACTTTTAGAGAGAGGAGAGTGGGAGGAGGAGAATCAGGATGAATCAACACATAGTAGTTGCTTTCTGTATGTTCCTTGACCAGGCAAGCCCACGGTTTCAAACCAATGACCTCAGCACCCCAGGTCAACACCTTATTCACTGTGCCACCAGAGGTCAGGTTGGCAACCGAAATTTAAAGAATGAATTTTCAAGACAACTTACTAAGTGAATCAGGAAAAGGTTTCCATTTTGTCAAATCCAAGTCTACCACTGTGTAATTTGTGGCAAACCTGCTGTTTGAGCAAAAACAGTAATTTATCCTGTTTGCTTGAGGATATTATTGTCTGGGTTTGCTTTGTCCAAATTCCTACACTGAAAACCACCTCCCTCATTTCAGGTAACCTCCCTTTAGGACCCTAGCTTCCTCAATTTACCTTGGATGATGTTGAATTATAAGTACTCATGATCAACTTTTAGGTTTTTGTATGTGCTTTCTTATATGTGTTCTCTCTAGAAGAGCAGCATATGTTCTTTATTGGCAAATACCATGTTTTTGCTGCCTATGTATTCCTCTAGTATGTGAATCAGGTAAGAAAGTATCATTATTCATTTGCATCCACCATTTCACTTATCTCTGATCTAGAATTAGAAGCATCAGGGTTAGATATTGTGGAGAATCCAAGTAAACATCATGTTTAAAGCAACTACTTCTATAATATTTGTTTGATTCTCTAAATTTACTCATCTACTTTTATTCTAGTTCAACTTAAAAAACAAGACACACATGAAAGTATTAAACACCATATTGTGCAGGTAATATTCTTTTTTCAATAGGTTTTGTAAATTGTTCTTATTTAGTTCTAGTGATTAGACATTTTAAAGTGCACAGAATACATTGTAATATACAACTATAAGAACACCTTTCTCGCCTATGTAAGTTTTCTTGTAAAGTTATTTTGAATATGATTTTCTTTTTCTCGCTACATAACTTCCCTTACAATTTTGAAAAAGTGTACACATTCACAGTCTCACTAGGTTATTACAACCTCTTATTCTCACATTTACAACTGATTTTAGGAAAATAAAATAGCTAGGAAGATTCTCATGAGTTTTCCCCTCAGCAGGGCTACCTACATATTTTTGCAATGTAACAGCTTTGGAACACAAAGGCATTTGAAATAGGCGTCCTTGATACAAATTGCAGATTAGTTTCTCACTACTCCTGGCTCTGTACTCCCAAATCAATAGAAATTCATGGGAACTGAAAATTAAATCTTGCAGTGCATTTTTTTTTTCATTCTGACTTTATTGATAAGGTTATAATCCTTCTGCACCAGTTTAGCAAGTTCAGATGGAAGAGTATTAACACTGACACCTGAAAATGAATGTATTAGGTAGGAGAGGCAGAGGAGACATCAAGACTCCACAGCCCAATTACTTTGGTCCTCTTTAAATTTTATAGACTGCATGAAGCACATCAGAACTATTTTGCTGGAAAAGCCTGCTAATGACCAATTTGTTCCTGTTGCATTTCACACATGCAAGGGAACAGACTCATCAGAAAAAGAATAAAGGAGGAAAAGTAAAATTTTTGTTTCCCAATATAGGAATTGCTGATCTAGATCATCATACCTCAGAGTTCTTTTACAAAATTCTAGGCGGTTCTTTCACTACAAGGGTCACAAACTCATTTCTGAAGGGCCAACATAGAGAGTTTTTATTAAAAATGAGTAGATTCTGAATTTATAGAGAACCTTTAGGGTCCCAAATGTTCTTGTGGGCTATACTATACCAAAGAGTAAGAAACCAGTTTCTGTAGCTCTTCTCCTTGGGAAGCCACAAGCCTGTGCCATGCCATAAGGGTTATGATTCCTTCATTCAATCTCAAGATGATATTCTTAGAATTGTCCTTTCTCTGGTAAATTGCTTAAAAATAAGCAATCTTTCTTTGTATCCTTGTGTAACTCAGTCACCACTGGAAATCTAAAATTCCCTGCTTCTCCACCTAGATGGATTTTATTTCCATATGAATATGCACATCCCCTAAACTGATTTCATTCCATGCATTTCCACAGTTCCTCAAAACTCATAAGATCTCATAATCTGTTATCAAAAATCCCCATCGCTTTAACTTCTTTACATATTGATCTCTTTTTTTCTAGCTGTATATAGGATGATGTCCCTCTCCTGAATCCACTGCTTCCATTGCAGCTCTATGAAGTTGTCACTGTTTTTTAACTGACAATCTCCATATGCCAGAAATTCCAGAGATAAGATTGTTTCTTGATTCTGGTTTTCCAGAACATTCTCCCTCAAAGAACCCCCTTTGAAGGGCTTGGTACCACACATAACCACCAGCTCCCCCGTTTTTCGCTGTCATCTACCATCCTGTCAGTTTTAGTACCACATTCACTGTTTTTCTTTTGACTTCTAATTTGGAATAATTACTATGAGTGCAACATTAGCACTCATAGTAATAATCCACTGGAACTTCTGGGCTCTCATATTCTTACACTCGACTTCAGTCATTTGGTCCTACATTCATTGCTTAGATCAGTGGTTCTTAACCTTTTTTGAGGTACTGAACCCACCAGTTTCATATGCGCGTTCACCGAACCCTTCTTTAGTGATAAATAAAATATGATTTTTTTTCCAAATTCAAGACATAAGTATATGTTATTTTACTGGTGCACAAAATGAGCCGTGCATGAACATCACCTTGCTCAAAGAACAAAACCAACAAAGTGCATGAACTCACAACAAATTACAGTATTACTTTATTCTGGCCTCTGCGGCAGAGGCTTCTCTGAACCCCTGAGACCGACTCATCGAACCCCTAGTGTTTGATAGAACCCAGGTTAAGAACCACTGCTTTAGATGTTAGCATGAATAACTGCCAGCTCTAAAAAATAAAATCTCAGTTTTAAATTTCTCTGAGCACCATCTTCTATATTGCATGTGCATTTGTTCTATTCCACCCATGGTAACAGCTTGACTCCATTTGAATTTCTAATTTATTTGTCATACCATTCTTTTTTCACTTTCTCCCGTGTGTATATGAACTTCTCTTTCTTCCCAGCTTAGGCTTCATGATCCATCACTACAGTCCCATATTTTTATGTATTTTCAACCTTTTTTGCACACTTCCCCATCGTCACCATCAATCTCACAAAAACCCAACACTGCTTACGCCCCACTCTCTCCCTACTCTGTCTTGCTCCTACAAAGCAGTGTCTGGAGAAATCACACCACTTTACTGCTAAGATGCAAGTTAAATTTGTAACAGCAAATTTGAGCGTGGATTCAGAAATGCCCTCGTATCCCTAGTCAAATCACTCCAGAATGTTTTAGTTGGCTTCTTTCTTCAAACCTCGTATTCTCCATGAGATTCCCTCACTCTCAGTGAAGAACTCATGGAGAAAGAAAAACACAGTCTTCCACCATTAAATCTACCAAACACATCCAACTCTTGGCATTTCCCTCCTTGCGAGGTAGGGCATGTGCCCGCCCCTGTCACTAGCCGGCTCTTACATTTAGGCTCTAAGTGTCCTTGTCTTTTGTTTTCTCATGGGCCATATTGCTGCTACTATTCCTGGTCTCACTTGCATAATTGGTGGATTGTCATCCTGTTTTGTTGATAGTTTTCTTTGCTGTGCTATAAAACACAATTGCTTAAGATAATTAAGATTTTGATACAGATTGCCTTGAATTGTAGATCATTTAAGGAATATTAACATCTTAGCAATATTAAGTCTACTCATGTATGAACATAGAATCTTTTCATTTATTTAAGCCTTGTTTAATTTGTTTCAACAATATTTATAGTTACCAATGTATAAGTCCTATAATTTTTTGGTATTTTTCTGAAGTAAGAAGCAGGGAGACTGAGAGACAGACTCCCACATGTGCCTGACTGAGATCCACCTGACTTGACCACTAGGGGATGATGCTCTGCCCACTTCTGGCATTGCTCCTTTGCAACTGGAGCCATTCTAGTGCCTGAGGTGGAGGCCATGGAGCCGTCCTCAGTGCTGGGGCCAACTGTGCTCCAACGGAGCCTTGGTTGAGGGAGGGGTAGAGAGAGAGAGAGAGAGAAAGAAGAGGGGAAACTGTGGAGAAGCAGATGGGCACTTCTTCTGTGTGCCCTGTCTGGGAATCAAACCCCAGGACTTCCACACGCTGGGCCGACACTCTACCACTGAGCCAACCAGCCAGGGCCAGTCCTATAATTTTTAATTAAATTTATTTCTAAGTACTGTATTTTTAGCTCCATAAGATGCACCTGACCATAAGACACACCTAGGGTTTTAAGGAGAAAAGTAAGAAAAAAAATATTCTGAACCAAATGGTGTGTGTTAAAATACTTAATCAAATACCATATTTTTGCTTCATAAGATGCATGAGCATTTTCCCCTCCACTTTGGGGGGGGGAATTGCATCTTATGGAACAAAAAAATATATATGGTATTTCATTTTTTATGCTGTTATAAATATAATTGAGTATAAAACTTTATTTTATTTTCAGATTTTTTCATTGCTAGTGCATAGAAACCACTAGCACTATATCTCTCCCATTGTGTCAGTTTTCTGTGGAACCTTGACTAACATAATACCTTATGGATATAGATATAAAACCCCCCAAAGTACTAACAAAATAGGTCCTGCTGTTTATAAATTGATTATATCATGTGGCATGACCAAGTGAGGTTTATTTTAGTAATTTAGGATTGGTTCAATATATAGAAATCAATCAATATATTATACCATATTATTGTTATAAAGGAGAAAAGCTCATGATTTTTTTTTAATATAGAAAAAATACTTAACAAAAATCAACACCCTTTCATTCAATGTGATAGCAAATGTCTATGATAAAAACTCATAGTAAACAACATATTTAATGATAAAAGACTGAAATCTTTTCCTCTAAGGGCAGGAACAACATAAGAAGGCCAGCCTTCGCCATTTCTGTTCAACGTCACAGTGGAGCAGTAGGGGCATTCAGATTGGAGAGGGAGAAGTAAAACTGTCTTTGTTCACAGGTGACATAATATTATTGTATGTAGAAAATCCTGATGAATCCACACACAAAATACACCATTGAGCTAACAAATGAGTTCAGCAAGATTGTAGGATATAGATTATATTATATATATATATATATATATATATATATATATATATATACAGTGTGTATATATATATATATATATATATATATATATATACGTGTGTATGTGTGTGTGTGTTTGTATGAGAGAGAGTTTGTGCTTGTACCACGTTTGCTATATGCATATTGGCTGAAACAAGTGAAGAGGGCAGATTCAAGAGAATAAAAGGCAAATTTACACTTCAAGTTTAGGGATACAGGAAATGAAAGAATGTGTGGAGAGGTGGTGAGAACCCATAAAAGGGAAATGACTATGTGATGTGTGCCTAGATAATGGGGCCTTAGGCAGCCTTGCAGAAGATATTTACAGGGCTTTGCCTCAGCAAGGCACAAAGGTAGGACCCATGAATGGCACAAAGTTAATAGAAAGAGCTTATTTATGGAAAAGGGCTTTGTGAATGGACACAAAGGGTGATTTAACAATGACTAGCTATACTAACAGTATGATGAGACTTTATGACTTGGTATTTGGATTCAATTTAAAGAGAAAGCAGCGAACGGCTGGGAAATTTCAATAGATCAATTATTCCTATACCTTGGCAGAGGAGAGGCTGAAATAAGCATTTAGTTGCAAAACAGAAGATTCTGTTTTTTTGGATCTCTCAATTTGTGGTCTAAGATTTTTCCTCAGAAGCAAATTTTCTACTGTTATTAATCTAATTTACAACCTTGATCACTCACTCTTAGGCAAGGCGAAAGGCTCCTTTTACATGGCAAGGATTCAAACACTGGATTTTTTTTCTCATCTTTTTTTCTTATTTGTGAAGTTTCCTATTCTAAAATTCCTCTGCCCTTGGCAATGTTCCCAGTTTCAGAGCTCTTGTCCTGGCCAGCAGCAGAGCTGGTGACCTCCGTGAGGCCCTGGTGAATTACTCCTTGATGAGCAGATTATGGGGTCAGCTGGCTAGAGCGGGGGTACAGCCTGCTTGAGGAACTCTGGAGTTGTATTCTACCTATTTTATCTTCTAACAATTTTATTTGTTTATTTTCTTGAATTCTTTCTTCCTCTTCCAGCCCATTTTAAATTTTAATATCTCTCTCCCCTTCTTTCCTCCCTCCCTCCCTCTTTTCCTCCCTTTCTTCCTCCCTCCTCCCTCTCTTCCTCTTTCTCTTTTTCTTTCTTCTCCTTCCTTCCTCTTTCCTCCCTCCCTCCCTCCTTCCCTCCCTCCCTGTTTTCCTTCCTTCCTTCCTTCCTTCCTTCCTTCCTTCCTTCCTTCCTTTTTTCCTTCATCAGTGTATATTAGTGTATAACACTGATCATTTATTTACTAAGTAAATACCATTAAAATATTAATAAACATTGCTAAATTGCTCATCATTAATGAGAATGTCTTTACAATAGGGCAGAGGTACTCTTTAATACTGTAAAAGTCTTTTAAGGCTTAAAGGAATAATCATCGAGACAGGTAGTGCAGACGCTCCTAGTAAGAGCTGCTGTGGAATGTGGCCTGGGCTTTGAGAAGGTTGTCCTGAAACTCACGGACCAACTTCAGAGCTAGAGAGACAATTGGAACTACAGGGTGGACAACATAAAGGAAAAAAAACACACCCATATACCAAAAAAGAAATTTAAGATAAAAAATGATGAAAAAAACCCCACACCAGATTATTTAAAAAAAAAAGCAAAAACTATACAGGGTGTGAATGAGCAGATTTGGGGTGTGGGGGTGTAAAGCCTGTGGCCGAGGCCACTATCACAGCAGCCTGACCCACGCAGGTTCACATTGGATTCGAACAGTCGGTAATAAAACACAGGAGCCACAAACTGGTGAGCCATCAGCTTTAATTCTAGCTTGCACCCGGCGGGCAAGCAAAAACACACACTGGGGCTCCAAAACCCACACATTCAGTGCTCACAAAGCTACTGACTTATCCGAGTTTCCTAGAATCAAAGGTTTCTAGCTCACCAGATTTATTCACCTCTGTTTCCCATCTCTTCCTGCACAAACTCTTAACAAACTGGCTTCTTCCTCAGCACTCTGCCATCCTGGCTGCTTCTCCTCCACATGGCCTTAATCTGCTCTGCTCTCTAATACTAACCTCAGGAACTCAGGAACCAAGAGAGAGAGATCAAGCTACTGTTCTCTCCCACTTTATAACATAGATAATCCAAACCTTTAATCCAATTATACAAACAACGAAGTCTCTGATACAAAGTCACCCATCTGAGGCATAATGGGATTCCTCCCTACATCACCACCCTACATCATCCAATCAGTCAAGGGTGTGGGGAAGAGCTTACTCCTAAAACAAAGCCTTAAGCTATAACTACCCGGCCTGCTTACATTACAACTTTTCCCCCACAGCCATCACAAGCATAAGGGCAAATAATATCATCTGGGTGACGGGCTTCCATGTGGGCAGCACCATCTTTAACAAAGTGAGCATATTATATTTTATCTGCCGAACAGGGGGGATGGCTTTTCAGTGGCTGATTTCCCCTGGAAGTTCAGGCAATGGCTCTCAGGTACCCACATGTCTGACGTTCACCTGGACCTGAGGCCCCGGAGGGCAGTGTACTTGTGGGCTCCACCCCAGAGATTCTGCTTCAGTGTACCTGCATTGGGGTCCAAATGGTTCTGGTGGAGTTATTCATTTAGGGGCATGCATGTCAAACATACTGATTTGAAAGGCAACTGAGTTGTGGAATCCCTGTAATCCACAAGAGAGTTTCAGACATCTGCATGGGGACCTTTTCCCTGTCACTGACGGTTTGGGCGTGAGAAGATGAGAGTCACCTGACCTCTTCCCTCAGAAGGGAATCATCCCAGTGGACCGCTGTCCATCCTCCCGGGTTTTAAAGCCTTGTCTGACCTTAGGCAGGTGCGGCGCACAGAGTCTGAAGGCTCCGTTTTTATTAATCAGTTTGCATGTTTTCTAGCCTGTCTCCTCCTCACCTTCCCTCCTCCTTGCCCTCAACAAGGGCGCTCATTTGCTGACACTGCAGTCAAGCAGATAAAGCTGGCTTTTCTGAGCTGAAAGCTGCCTCCGCTCAGGGAAATGCTCTGAGACATTGGACACAGTCAGGCGGCATTAGCATCTGATCTGCTTTATTCGTGGCGGCAGCAGGAGCCCCACGCTTGACTGCGGGAAGCCAGTCCGCGGTGCGTGCGTGGAGATAGTGTGCTTCTCCTTGCTCAACTTGTTCCAGGATCAGGGCCGAAGCTTTGTTTCCATTGGCATTGTCTGCGAGAAAAGCCTCCCTAAAGCTGGAACACATCTCTTTCCTGATACCCAGCCCCCATCCTCAAGATTTCAATAAGCAGTTCTCTAAAAGAGGCACCTGTTGCAATAAAACTAGCCGTGGACTTCATCGCTAGTTCCAAACGTCCTTTGGGAGAACCAAATTATCTGGGTAATATTATGTGGCATCGGTCCTGTGCCACAGTTATATGAAAGGTTAAAAGAAGGAAAACAGAAAATGCCTTTCTTGCCTGCCTGTGAGCTGAGAAAGGAGTCTAATGTTAGCCAATATCAAGGCTGCTGGAGAAACATAGAGCAGGATGTTCCCCTAATGGGAGCCCCCTGTAGTCACTCCGATACAGAGAAGGGCAGTCACCTTTGCCAAACGCAAAGGCTGGATTTGCTCTCGTCCCAGAAGGGCCCCCAGGGAACCAAGTATACTGTTTAGGGTACTTGAGGAAGCAGGGCTTCCTCATGCCACTCACTGTCTAACCTCTGCCTGCCCTCGGTCTTGGGATTTGCCTCTGGCCAGCACTACGCCTACCTCCGTGAGGGTCAGAATGAAATCTGTGAGCCAGTTGGATAAAGTGTGGACCTGGAATGCTGAAGTTGCCAGTTCGAAACCCTGAACTTGCCTGGTCAAGGCACATATGGGAGTTGATGCTTCCTGCTCCTCCCCGCTTCTCTCTCTCTCTCCTTCCTCTCTCTAAAATGAATAAATAAAATCTTAAAAAAAGAAAAAAGAAAACTGTAGATACCCGCACTAGCAAATGACTTTATTTACAACCAGGAAAGACATTAGCAGAAAACACAAACAGAAGGGAAGCAATTTTTAAAGGCCATCTTCTGTCCTGCAATCAGCATCTTTTGTGCGTAAGAGAAGCAAAGGTGAGACTTCTGTTTGCAGAGTCTCCTGCTATATTACTGAGAAATGTTTTTGCAAACTGAATTTAAAAAATATTATATACTATCTGACATTTATAATTTTCATTTAACAAGATTTCCATAAAAAAAATTGACATCTTTAAAATTTTTTCAATGACTCTGTATAAGCTCTTACAAAAATGAGAGCAAAACTCTAAATCTGAGGAGTACTTTTGTGACAATGAGGTTCAGATCCAGTCCCCTTGTCCTCCCCCACCACACGGTGTTTGCTCAAAGGGCGGACACCACTGCTCTGCCATCCTCCGGGACCTCCTCTTTCTCAGTGTGGCGTCAGACACATCCATGAGAGGCTTTAGCATTTTATCACCCCAGAGTAAAGGAGGTTCCCCACATCAGGTCCCATTCCATGTTCCCAAGCAGAAAGGAGACCAGGTTTAAATAATCCAGGTCCCTTCGGCTCTGTCCCCCAGGCTGAGTGTCCCCAGGAATGAGCCCTGTCTTCAGACAAGACCCACTTTATCCAGCCCTGCTCTTTATTCCACACGGAGGCCAACCACAGAGTCAGAGCGCTAGGAAACCACCACCACACACTGGAGCCCTGTCTAAGAACTACCTGCATGACCAGCAGAGGGCGTCAGGCCCTCACCATTAGTATCTACCTGCAGCATCCCCTGTATATGAGCACCAGACTCCCACCAACAGGTAGACGTTTTTATGCATTACTCCAGGTCATAGGTGGGTTGACAGCCCGTCTTTAATTTACTACTTACAAAGTGCACCACATGGCAACACGGGTACAGAAATATCCTCTTTAGGGTTTTATATGCTTCCCCTGAATCATCAACATAGCACAGCACCAAACAATAGGATTTTTCCATAAAATAGCTGTCTTTTCCTACAAGGTTAGTGCTTTCAACCCAGTGTCAGACTCAGTTACCCAAAACTGATGAGCAGTCACTCCAAATGGGTTGTTTTATGTAAAACTGCTTATGCCTTTTTGTTTGTTTGTTTTCAAAAGTTAACAAGGACACTGCAAACACCAAGCAGACATGTGGCTCCAGCTCCGTCCATCTAACTGACCAGCACTGTTAGGATGCGGAAGGCTCAGGGGCTTATTGCAGCTCCCAGAGACAATGGCTTTGTTTGTCCTTCTGTGGATAGCCGGATACCCTGAGCAGGACCATTTGGGGAATTTTTAGGTGGAATCAAAATGCAGGTTTGCTCAAAATTTTAGTCTGATTTCCCTATTAGTATCCTAAGGAAAGGGGTTTGAGTTTTAGCTGTTGATATCTAACTGCATGTTGGAAGAGCTGGGAGTACAATCTATCACATGACTTGACCCTTTAATGATTAAAGTTTAGGTTAGTTCACAATTTTAGATTTCAGAAGCCCAAATTTCACATGGCATGTCTTTTAGCTGAATGAGAACTTGATTTAATTTTGTTTCTTATCCTTTTTTATTTTTTTGGCCATACTCACTGTGGGAATTGGACATACTTTGATATTAGCATTACCAACCTTTTTACTGGATGAAGTTAGAATGGGACCTGTGATTCTGTAACTGAGGTGGGCAGTGGCCCTCTGTGCTGGGAGGGGACAGCCTTGACTGGGGTTCACTATGTCATCCTAAACTGGGCTGGGTTGTGCTGGCCTGTGCTGGGGATAACCCACAAAATCCTGTGTAGGGGTGGGTTGTCTAGCTTTTGTGTAAAAGAGTGACCCTTTCTCCATGGGAACTGTGAAATACAGCAATAATAGACTTCTTGTGATAAAAGACACTTCCTAATGACTGTTGTTTCCAGGTACTTGAAGGAAATAGAGGTTTGATTCTGAAAAGAAAATGAATGAGTTGATGATTGAAGATTAGAAACTATTATGTTATCATTTATTGCCCATTGAATCCCTGATTTGTTTTCAAGAAAATTATTTTTCAATGACATAGATGGCTTATTTTTTTTTCCTACAGCCTTCTCAGAATTCCCCATGGGGTCATCAGAGACCAGCTTATAGTTATTCATCATTCTTCCAACAAATACTTGTTAGATATTTATAATATACAGCACACGATACTAGAAAAGATAGAAGCACAAATAAAAATATGGCATGATCTGGGTTTCAAAGGGTTTAAATTTCAGTAGGATTTTAGTTGAATGGTATAATGAGGTTGTAATTAAAAATTCAAGTATCACCCTGAAATCTTGGCTTTGTTACTTTAGTTGAACAAGTTTCTTAACATAGTTAAGCACCCACGATTTTTTAAATTATAGCCCTGGTGGAATAATTGTATGGCATGATCTTGGTAAAGAACTGAATATATAGAAAGTGTTGCAGAAGGTTGGCTATTATTAATAATAATCCCAATGCCACACATGTATGCATATACAGAGATAGAATATGTATTCTTTTCTCACTTAATTTTTAAGAATTGCGTGTATGTCGAATCATGAAAGTAAAAGAATAAAGAATAAGAGTCTCTTGAGGATACAGATGCAACCTTCACTGCATTTAGATGTTTAAACATTCTGCCTTTATAATGTCTAAGTGCTTGTTGATTTTGCACACTAATTAACAGATAAATGACAATTCTTCCAATAAGCTTGGGTAATGATTCCAAAGAAGCTGAAGGGTACGAACTCAAGGATAGTGGTTAATGAGTTCTATGCTTTTAGAATCTGAAACTGTATTAGAAGGGCCCATGTACTCACTATGCAAGCTGAGGCAAGCACGTAAACATATTTAGACATTAATTTCCTCATCTGTAAAACCAGATTTATATTTCTTTTTTTCAAAGTGTTGTGGGTTTTAAAAATTTTTTATTTTTATTATTATTATTAATTTTAAAGGGGTGACACCAATAAATCAGGGTACATATGTACAATGAAAACATCTCCAGATTATCCCATCATTCAATTGTGTTGCATACCCATCACCCAAAGTCAAATTGTCCTCTGTCACCTTTCATCTGGTTTTCCCTGTGCCCCTCCCCTCCTCCCTATCACACCCTCCCCTCCCTTCCCCCACCGTGTAACCACCACTCTCTTGTCCATGTCTCATAGTCTCACTTTTATATCCCACCTAAGTATGACATCATGCTGTTCCCAGTTTTTTTTTTCTGATTTACTTATTTCACTCCGTATAATGTTATCAAGGTCCATCCATTTTGTTGTAAATGATCCAATGTCATCATTTCTTATGGCTGAGTAGTATTCCATAGTATATATGGAGATTACTCAAAAAATTAAAAGTCGAACTGCCTTTTGACCCAGCTATCCCACTTATAGGAATATACCCTAAGAACACAATAGCACTGTTTGAAAAGAAGAAATGCGCCCCCATGTTCGTGGCAGCATTGTTCATAATAGCGAAGATCTGGAAACAGCCCAAGTGTCCATCAGAAGACGAGTGGATTAAAAAGCTTTGGTACATATATACTATGGAATACTACTCAAAATGTTGTGTTTAAGACTAAGTATAACTATGTATGTATGAAAATGTTAACCTTGTGCAGAGCACATAGTAGGCATGCAATACTTGGTTATTCTATGTATCTGGGCATGAGCTTCAAAGCACTGAGGAATAAGTCCCATACCCACAAGCATGACTTGCAGAACTTGGAGATGAAGTTGGGCAAATTGGCCCACAGGAATGAACGATGAGCTGTGATAGAATTATTTTCTTTTCCCCCTGACTTTTTAAAGAATAATCTGGCTTGATATGTTCATGCTTACCTACCTAGTGTCAGAAAGATAACAGAACATCTGTCAGCAGATGTTGATCATTTATTTTGTACTGAAATCTATGTTAAGCCCTTTGCAAGGTTTATGTCATTTGAACCTTATGGCCACCTTCAGTTAGATACTATGATTATCCTTCTTTTACAGAAGTTTAAGATATTTGGAAATCTGTTCAAACTTTCTCTAATTAATTCCTCTAACTATGACTTGGGTCCTGGTTTAATCTGATGCTGGCATCTGTCCTCCTAACTGTAACTGTGTTCTCTTCACCAAAACATCATCAATAACTCTGATTTTTTTCCCTCAGGGTTTTGACCTCTTAATCTAGCCTGTGCATAATTTATAAAATTCAGAAAATTCTAACCAAGTTTAAAAAAGTAAAAAATTCTGGGTTTCTTTATAAACTTCTAAGCATTTTAGTTTCAAGACTATTAACTATGGTTTGAGACTTATTAAGAGGTCATAATGAACTCTAATCTCTTACCTCTATGGATCGTGTTTTTGACACCTGATAAGGAAATGTTAAGGCCATTTGTTACACAGTCTTTTGAAGAACCAACATATAACTAGCTGTCTCTGCTCCCTCTCAGGTCTGAACTTATTAATAACATTTGGCCTAAATTTGAAATATTTTTTTTAATAGACATGAGTAAGGAGCATAAAATAAAAAAAAAAAACTAATATAAGCAAAGCACACTCATATCGAAGCTTTTGTAGAAAACAGCCATTGAGTATTTAAACTTGGTAGCAGTTACTTACTTATATAGCAAACAGATAATCAAGGGTTTGTAGAGTTATTGCAAATATTTTATGAAGAGAGCTAAAAAGCACACAAAAAAATAAGCATGACTTTAAAAATAGCTTTTGTAAAATCTACACTATAATACTTCTGCCAAGTGATTTTATATATTGGTATTCATAGCATAGACCTTCAAGGAGCAATTCTGGTTTTAGCCATCTTTCTACAAGTTAAAGTGTGAATCAGGAAAGCAGAAAGGTGTCCTGTGCTTGTCCTTTGAGAAAGATGCTCACAGTTCTTGAGTGTATCAGAATATCAGCTTATATTATGTTATATAGTAAACTAAGCATATTAATATTCCTCAGAAATTCTGTGCAAATGTTCAGCCATGTTTTACCACAGGGTCTTAGTATAGTCAATATATGAAAAGATCTTAACTTAAGAATAACGTTTAAGCAATTTTACTCCTAGCATTTGGCTTAGCCGTGTTCGGTCAAATCTTTCTTTTCTTTCAATATTTTGGACGGGTCCCATGGGTATCCTGTCATGTTTAGTTATGAAAAATTCCAATTGCATTTAATCCAAGTAAAAATGTTATCCCTTTTCAAATTAAAGCCATTCTCTTTTTTTTTTTTTTTGGCTCAGGGACTTGCTCTGAGTACAAGACTGGTCAATCTTTTACTTATTATCTTCTATGCTGAATTTGAGTTTCCACTCCAGGACTAAAGAACTTTCATTTGGTTCAGCATTATGTGTATTTATCGGAAACTTGTGAGGACTTGGTACTAGAAACACAGAAATTAATCAGATCTGTTCTTTACTTTCAAAAAAAAAATCACAGTATGATACAAAAGAAAGACACTGAAACAATTCTATTATAATGCCATCTGAAATGAGCACCAATGAAAGAATCAGTAAATGTTAAACAGTAACGGACACAGAAGTCAGTTCTTCCCCGTGAGGATTTCAGGGAGTGAGTTCCTGGAAGAGAAGCTGAGCTGTGTTTTGAAATTGACTCAGAAAGTCAGGTAGAGAAAGGCATTCTGGAAAGCAGTAATAATGCATACACAGGCAGCAAACACAGACATAGTCATATTTTTCAGAGAATGACAATTGGATATCCTGTAAACTAAATGATAGCCAAATATATTAGAGTATAAACTGAAAATACTTATTCAGTGTTTGGGGCCCAGTCTCTAACATAAGTATTTTATTACTATGGATTCCTCTTTGGAATAGAGTGAACACAGCTACATACCACGAGTTACGGTATCTAGTATGAGGACTTTAGGAAACTCAGAAAGAAAGGCCCATAGCATAGGACTTCTTTAAAAAGACTTTAATATTTATTGAGGTGAAGTGAATATATTATCAATTCACTCATTTTTTTACACTCTTTATTGTTGCTAATTGTATGTAAGGTTGGGGATTTGAAAGTTGATGACAAGAGCCCCTCCTTTCAAGAAACCTTTAGACATGTTGAAGATATAAAAAATGTGGGAAGTGCCTTTAACACAGTGTGGAATTCATGGATTTCAGAAGATAGGATCATTATTGCAAAGGAGGAGGTCAAGTAGATAGCTTCCTTTATGCTTTAGTAAAAGTACTCAACAGGAGTCTCAAAAGGTGGATACACCGTTGATAGGTTTGGTGTGGATGTGAGAAACATCCAAACTGGAAGAGAATTTTCCTGAGTTTATTTGAACCAAACTGCTTATGCATACTGCAGAGCAAAATGCAAAATGCTTGGGGGGAAACTGTTTTGCAGCTTCTATTTTGCATTTGAAATGAAGAGGGGTCATAAAGAAAATTGGAGAAAGCAAGGTGGTGATCAGATTACATTGCAGGATAGTTATCAAGATTATGTGCTCTCTTGAGGGTCCATACCCCGTTAGAGGGTTACTACTTCTGGTATTTCAAAAGTGTGTTAAACTAGATACACACGAACAATGGGTAGGGTTGGTTTAAAACCTTTCATTGGAGAAGTTATAGGTTTGGTGTGTGACTTCCCACAATGACCTGCGCAGTTTGGAATTTATGATCAGATCACCCTGTGATGTTACTTTCCATATAATCCCTTTTCTTTTTCCATCCACATTGGGCAGGACAGAAACATAAACAAACACGCAGAGGTGAGAAAGTATAGGCGTACCTGGGGTATAGCGAGCAATCAGGCCCAGGCAGGTGATAGGGGAACTAAAAGTGGGAAGTATGTTGTAAGTAAAGACTAGATGGCCTTGAGTGTCAGGCAGCATGTCTTTCACTGGTAATCAGTGGAGAATCATTGATTGTGGAATTTAAAAATAACGTGAACAGAGCATGTGTCAGGAAGCTTACTGTGGTGACAATGTGTTGGGCAAATTGCAGGGGGAGTAGTGCAGTTAGAAGGCAACTGTTATGTTAGAAGTTATGAGGGTAACAGGAAACTAATCAGACGTCTTCAAATTTTTTATAAAAACGGCCCACTTTTGCAGTACTGGTCAACCTGGTCCGTACCTCCCACTAGTAGGCGTTCCAGCTTTCATGATGGGCAGTAGTGGAGCAACCAAACAGCACCGCGATTGGTTCACCATGAAAGCTGGAATGCCCACTAGTGGGCGGTAGGGACCAGGTAGACCAGCACTGCAAAAGTGGGCCGTTTTTATAAAAAGTTTGAAAACGTCAAACGTCTGGAATAGAAAGAATTTAGAAAGTATCACATGGTAGGAGGTGGTGCTAGTAACGTGAGACTAAGAGAAATCAGAGGAAATCGGGTTGTGAGTTAAGAAGGAGAGAGCGGCCCACATTAAGCTGTATCCCGCATCCACCTTAAGAGTTGGGTGAGCTGTGGTACCAGATACACGTTTCATAGATTAGTGCCTGTGTTGACCATTATAAGAATGAACTCCATGCAGCAACCCAGTTACCAAGATTGTTGAAAAAAGTCAAGAATTCAGATAGGTAAGATCTCAAGTAACCTACCTCTGCATGGAGATGCTCCCGGTTTGAACTGTGCAAGCAGGTTTACACACAAGGTTTCTGGCATTTACACACGGCATTTTTAAGAAGTTTGGCAATGAGGAATTTTGCTTTGCCAAAAATGGTAACTTATCAAACAAAAGAATATTGATCCTCAATTAGTTATTCCTTATTTTACTGATGGAGAATGCTATCTCTTTATAGGAAGGAAAGAGTTACTGTCATTCCCATATAGTCAGGTGAACCATTATAAAATTACTGTCACGGAGATAAAAAAAAAAAGGTCAAATATCACAATGAATCAATCACTACATATGCAGTAAAAGTGATACAATAGAAGGAGCATCGAATATAGTACAAAGAGGGCCCTGGCTGGTTGGATCAGTGGTAAAGTGTTGGCCTGAAGTGTGGATGTCTAGGGGTTCAATTCCCGGCCAGGGCATATCCATCTGCTTCTCCAGAAGCAGCACCCATCTGCTTCTCCACCCCTCCCCCTCTCCCTTCTTCTCTCTCTTCCCCTCCTGCAGCCAATAGGCCCTGGGAGCTGAGGATGGCTCCATGGCCTTCACCTCAGGTGCTAAGAAAAGCTCGGTTGCTAAGCAATGGAGCAACGCCCCGGATGGACAGAGCATCACTGCCTAGTGAGCTTGCAGGGTGGATCCCAATCAGGGTGCATGCAGGAGTCTGTCTCTCTGAGTCCCCTCCTCTCACTAAAAAAGAAAAAATAAAGAATATAGCACAAAGGAAAACCGAGTTCTGGATCTAATTCTTCCATTGGCTAGACATATGATTACTATCAGTCAGTTCATTTTCAACACTTGTAACAAGTAGAAAACCATAGAATTATAGAACCAGGAGATACATATGAATAAAGCTTATTTTATCAGAACAGGTAGCTGCTATTAATAGTATTGTCACTCATTTGATATCAACTATAAGGACTTGTAGGTTCCAGTGGTAAAAAGATAATATATTCTGAATTCAGATTACCTTGGTTTGGATCCTGGCACCAACACTCACTATGCCAGTGAATGGTTAACCTCTCTGCCTCACAGTTTCCTCAATAGCAAAAGGAGCATAACAAGAATAATACCTCATTAGATTTTTGTGACAAAACAGGTAACATATATAAAGTTTATAGAATAACACATAATAAGCATTTCATTCACAGTTGCTATTTTTATCATCAGTATGAAGTATGAGGAAGTTCTTTGCTGGAAGATTCTTGCTACCTTCACTTTTCTTTCAGCCCTTATGGATTAGTGCTGAACTGTCAGTGGTCAACTTTGAAACCATGTACAAATCCCTGAGGTTGGGAATCAATAGTGACAGTAGCTAATTGTGGTGCTTGAACATAGGGAATCTTAATTGAAATAAATCAATGGCATCAAGGAACAGGAGATAGGCCCAAGTGGAGAGGTTTAAAATGGAAAATTACAAGGGCTGAATTACACTTTAAAAGTTTCGATTGAGTCATCAGCTGGTAGAGAGTGGAGTGTTTTATTGCAGAAAAGTAACCAAGCAACCCCTGTACAGAAAGGCAGCCATGTTGCAGGAGTTGCCGATGGTGTTGAAAGCACTTAAGTAACATTAAGCCAAATTAGTGATGGGATACACTCTCCAGCTACTTTAGCCAAGGGGAAGTAAAAAGAAGCTATTGAAATCTGAGAGTGAGGGGAGAAATCAGCTTCAAGGTTAACTGCCAGTGATAAAGAGTTCCAGTTTTGCTTCTTAATCCTTTGTCTGTTAAAAATGTGTTATTTGTCCTTTCACTCTGCCCTGAGCACATGAAGTAACTTCCAGCCACAAATTGCTCTCCAGATTTCTGCAAAATAGAAATGGCTCATGACTCTTGGTGCAGAGTAGACAATTTGGATAATGCTAAATACAGGTGTTCTCTCCACACACAAAAAAATGTTTGTGCAAAAAGCTTTGGGTAGGCTATCACAAAAATGAACAACCAATTTCATTCTGAAATTTGAAGATCAGCATTTGCTGACTCAAGTATCTATCTCTTGTCATTTGGGTTTCTGCCTCTGGTTGTAGCATCGAGGTCAACAATCAATACACTCATTAGAACTTACAAGCATCTTTGATTAATATTCCTTGTCTAATTCCCTGAGAAATGTACTATATCTTTTAGCTTAATAAAGACAAGGCTGAGTTATTTAGGTGTTTGCTAGTGAGGCTTATTTGCATATAATTAACTAGATTCTCTGTGTTTATAGCAAGCAGTAAAAACTTTGTATCAATGAATGTGCTTTCCATCAAGTTCTTTCTGATTAACCAAATGTTTTTGTTCCCCTAGAAACTTTTTGATTGAAAGGGCTCATTTTTCTGTCAATTAAAATCTGACATACCCATTGGAAAAATTGATTGGACTTTTTCTTCAGAGCAATTTTCATATTTCTCCTTTTTAAATTGATGTACTTTTTAAAGAGTAATTTTAGGTCCATAAAAAATTAAATGGAAAGTACGAAATTGCTACATACTGTTTTTTTCCACACAAGCATAATCTTTCCACTGTTAGTATCCCACATCAGAGTGGAACATTAGTTATAATTGAAGAAGCTACTGTGTATCAGTGAATTATTATTGCCCCAAAGCTATACTTTTAATTAGAGTTCACTTTTGGTGTTGTACAGCCTGTGGGTTTGGACAAATGTAAAATGACACGTATCCACCATGGTAGTATCAAACAGGATCATTTCACTGCTGGAACGTTTTGTCTTTCCTCTGACTATTCATTTCTCTCTCACTCAGCCAATCCCTAAAAACACCTGATATTCTTACTATGTCCATAATTTTACCTTTCCCAGAATGCCTTATAATTGGAATTACACGGTATATACCCTCTTCAGATTGACTTTTTCCACTTAATAATATGCATTCAAAATCCCCCATGTCTTTTCATGATTTAATAACTCATTTATTTTTAGTACAAAATAATATTTCATTGTCCAGCTGCACCACTGTTTATTTAACCATTCACATACTAAAAGAAAATGTCGTTGCCTCCCAGTTTTAGCAAATATAACCAAAACTGCTCTAAACATCCATGTGCAGGTTTTTGGATAAAAAAGTTTTTAATTCATTTGGGTAGATACCAAGAAATAATCTCTAGATCACACTGTAAGAGCATGTTTAGTTTTTTAAGAAACTGCCAAATTGTGTTCCAAAGGACTCTCTCACTTCACATTTCCAGTAGCAATGAATAAGGGTTCCTGTTGTTCTGCCTCCTTGTCAGCATTTGCGGTTGTTTTAGATTTGGGGCATTCTAATAGGTGTGTGTAGTGGTATCTCATTGTTGTTTTAAGTTACAATTACCTAATAACATGATGTTGAACACTGTTTCATATGCTTATTTTCCATCTGTATGTTACCCTTAGTGAGGGTCTGTTCAGATCTAATTTTATATTTAAAGTGAGCTTCTTAAAAACAACGTATACTTGGGTCTTGATTTTTTTTTTTTAATCTACTTGATGATTTCTGTCTTTTAATTCGTATTTTAAACTATTGGCATTTAAGATTATTAAAGATAGCCAGATTAACATTGACCATATTTGATGCTGTTCTCTACTTGTTGTCCTTGTTTTTTTGTGTATATTTTTGTAATCTATACTTTTTCTGTTTTATGGTTTTAACTGAACATTTTATGTGATTCTATTCTTTCTTAACATATCAATTAGATTTTTAAAAAAATAACTTTTCAGCCTGACCAGTGGTGGCACAGTGGGTAAGGCGTTGACCTGGGAACACTGAGGTCACCAGTTCAAGGCCCTGCACTGGACTGGTCAAGGCACATATGGGAGTTGATGCTTCCAGATTCTCCCCCCTTTCTCTCTCTTTCTCTCTCTCACTCTGTGTCTCCTCTCTAAAATGAATAAAATAAAAAGAAATTTAGAAAAATAACTTTTCAGTGGTTGTTCTAGCATTTCCAATATCCAGTAATCCAAAGCTACTTTAATATATACAATATTATTTCATGGGTAGTACAGGTACCTTACAACAGAATATTCCCAATTTCTCCCTCCCACCCTCTTATTACAATTCTATCATCGTTTATTCATATGGTGTAATAACTGACAACATTGTTGACATTATTATTCTGAATAAACTGTCTGCTAAATTAGTTAAAATAAAAAAATAAAATATTTTATTTTACCTTTACTTATTCATTCTCTGATGATCTTCCTTCCTTTCTCTGGATCTCAGTTTTTTACCTATATAACTTTTTTTTCCCTGAAGAACTTCTTTAACATTTTAAGCAATGCAGATCGAATGACAAAAAATTCTCTCCATTTTTGTTTGTTGGATACATTCTTATTTTTCTTTCACTTTTGAAGTACAAGTTTTTAGAATACAGAATTCTAAGTTAGGTATATTTGTTTTTTCTCAATACTTTAAATATTTCACTTCACTCTCGTTTCCATGGTTCCCAAACAGAAGTCAGATGTAATTCTTTTCTCTTATGTGGATAAGGTGCTCTTTTCCCTCTGGCTTCCTTCAAAATTTTTTCTTTATCTTTGATTTCTTTGCAGTTTGCACATGGTATGTGTAGTTATAAAGTAGGGTGGGGGCTGTTATTGTTTGTTATACTTGGAGCCTCCTGGATCTGTAGTTTGGTGTCTGGTAATACTAATTTGGAAACATTTTTAGTCATTGCTTCAAATATTTCTTTTGTTTCTTTCTTCTCTTTCTTTATTCCGAATGTTTATGGCCATACCACCCTGAACGCGCCCAATCTCGTCTTTATTCCCATTATATTTGTCTTATATCTTTTTTTAGTTGTCCCCCAATTCTTGGATATCTCATTCTTTTCTTCTTTAAAACCTGTTTTTTCTTTGCTTTTCAGTTTGAAAGTTTTAATTGTCATATTCTCAAGCTCAGAGATTCTTTCCTCAGCCACGCCCAGTCTGCCAAGGAGCCATCCCACCAAAAGCTTTCATTGTTTCTGTTACAGTGCTTTGACCTGTGTAGCATTTCTTTATTATTTCTTAGAATTTTTATCTTTTTGTTTATATCATCCATATGTTTTTTGCATGTGGTCTATGTTTCCCTTAAAGACACTGGTATGTTAATAATAGTTATTTAGAATTCCTGGTGTGATAATTTCAACATTTCAACTTTATCTGACTGTTGTTCTATTGCTTATTTACTTCAAACTGAGATTTTTGCCTTTTAGTATGGCTTGTAATTTTTTTCTTGAACAGTGGATATAATGTCCTTGAAAAAGGTACTGAGAAAAATAGGCCTTTAATTACACAGTGGTAAGGTATGGGAGGAGGAAGAGCCTTCTATAGAACTATGATTAGGTAAGTCTTCTGGTGCGTCTGTGTCCCTGAACTATAAACTTCCCCAGTGCTTTTCAGGATTTTTCCCTTAGGTGGGACAAGGTGGCTGGACAGGGCTGGAATTATCTTCTTTCTCCTATGTAGAAGCCGAGAGGAACTGGGGTTGGAGTTGGGTACAGACACACTCAGAAATATTGCAGGTCTTATTCCAGATCACTTCAATAAAGTGAATATTGTAATTTAGCAAGTCACACAGTTTTTTTTTTCAGTGCATATAAAAGTTATGTTTATATTATACTGTAGTATATTAAGTATGCAATAGAATTAGGTCTAAAAAAATCAATGTACTTACCTTAATAAAAATACTTTATTGCTAAAAATCGCTAACCATCGTCTGAGCCTTCAGCAAATTGCAATCTTTTTTGCTGATAGAGAGCCTTGCCTCAGTGTTGATGTCTGCTGACTGATCAGGATGGTGGTTGTTAAAGGTTGAAGTTTGAAGTGGTGGTAGCAATTTCTTAAAATAAAGCAACAATGAAGTTCGCTTCATCAATTAATTCTTTCATGAATAATTTTTTTGTTGCATGTGATGCTGTTTGATCACATTTATCCCACAGTAGACCTTCTCTCAAAATCGAAGTTAATCCTCTCAAGCCCTGGTGCTGTTTTATTAACTGAATTTATGTAATACTCTAAATCCTTTGTTGTTGTTTCAATGATCTTCACAGTATCTTCAC
Organism: Rhynchonycteris naso; assembly: GCA_037038555.1. Taxonomy (NCBI): domain Eukaryota; kingdom Metazoa; phylum Chordata; class Mammalia; order Chiroptera; family Emballonuridae; genus Rhynchonycteris; species Rhynchonycteris naso. Next base: position 243,375,416 of record CM072999.1, on the reverse strand, counting down.
TGGGAGTGAATGCCATCTCAAGAAACCACATTTTTTGCTTATCTATAAAAAAAACTACCCCTCATCCATTAGTTTTATGAGGAAATTATGATTCAATCACATGTTCAGGCTCCACCTATAGTTCTAGGTCTTTTGCTATGTCACCATATTTGCAGTTACTTCCTCCATTGAAGTCTTGTACCCTTCAAAGTCACCTATTAGGGTTGAGATGAACTTCTAAACTACTCTTTATGTTGATTGATATTTTGACATCTTCCCATGACTCACAACTATTCTTAATAAATTCTGGAATGGTGAATATTTTTCAAAAGTTTTTCTACTTATTTTTTCCTTACTCATTAGGGAGTTAAAGCTTGAAATATATATTTTTAAAAAATAAGACTTGGAAGTCAAAATTACTTTTTGATTTATGGTTTGCAGAATGGATGTTGTGCTAACAGGCACAAAAGCAATGTTAGAGTTCTTGGGTGACCAGGTGCATAGTCAAGACATGGTAATATTTTTAGAAATATCTTTCCTTCTGACCAGGAGTTCTCAACAGTGGTGGGCTTAAAATATTTAGCAAAGCATATTGTAAAAAAATGTGCTGGCATCCAGACTTTGTTGTTCTATTTCTAGAGCACAGACCAAGTAGATTTAGCATAATCCTTTTATTTAATAGGGGGATCTATACATAAGAGAAGTTTCATCAACTTATTAAAACTTACTAAAAATATATTTTAATGTTTATTAGTTTTAGTGAGAGATGATGGAATAGACAAAGAGACAGGAATATCAATCTGTTCTTGTGTTACCCTGACCAGGGACTGAACTAGCAACCTCTGCACTTCAGGATGGCACTCTAACCAACTAAGCTATCCCGGCAGGGCAATTTAGCATAATTCTTAAAGGCCTTAGGACTTTTAAAATGGTAAATGAGAATTGTCTTCAACTCAAAGTAACTAAGTGCATTAGCCCCTAACAAGAGAGTCAGCCTGTCCTTCGAATATTTGAAGCCAGGCATTGACTTCTCTCTAGCTATGAAAGTACTAGATGGCATCTTTTTCCAATACAAGGCTGTTTCATCTCTATTGCAAATTTGTTGTTTAGTGTAGGAACCTTCATTAATTATCTTACCTAGAATTTCTAGAATATTTTACCTTTGGCCTTGATGCTTCACCTTGCAATTTCATGTTGTAAAGATGGCTTCTTTTCTTAAACCTGATGAACCAACCTCTGCTAGATTCAAACTTTTCTTCTGCAGCTTTCTCATCTCTCTCCAGCTTCCATAGAATTGAAGAGTTATAACCTTGCTTTGGATTAAACTTTGGCTTAAGGAAATGGTGGCTGGTTTGATCTATCCAGACCACTTAAACTTTATCCACATCAGCAATAAGACTGTTTTGCATTTTTATCATTCAAGTGTTCACTGGAGAAGCACTTTTCACTTCTTTTAAGAACTTTCCCTTTGCATTCACAACTTGACTAACTATTTGGCATAAGAGGCTTAGCTTTTGGCCTATCTCAGCTTTAGTATGCCTTCCTTACTAAGCATATTTATTTCTAGCTGTTGATTTAAACTGGGAAACATATAACTATTCTACTTGAACACTTAGAGGCCATTGTAGGGTTATTAATTGGCCTACTTTCAAAATTGTTATCCCAGGGAATAGGGAAACCTGGGGAGTGTAAGAGAGATGAGGAATGGCTGGTCAGACACAACAACATTTATTAATTAAATTCACATTCTTAAATAGCTGCATTTGTGACACCCCCAAAAGATTATAATAGTAACACCAAAGGTCACTTATCACAGATAATCATAACAAATGTAATAATAATAATAATAATAAATATTTGAAATATTGTGAGAATTACAAAAATGAGGTATGGAGGCACAAAGTCAGAAAATGCTGGTGGAAAAACGGTGATGTTAGATTTACTCAACTTAGAGTTTCAACAAATCAAATTATAAACAAAGAGATATCTGCAAAGTACCATAAAGCAAAACACAATAAAATGAGGTATGCTTATATTCTCTGCTCATCTCCTTCTGCAGATTGGTTAGGCTCTGATTAAACCCCTGAAGATGAGTATCTGCTGATACAGCTTTCCCTGAGGACAGGCTTTGTTAGAAGAACAGGGTGTTCTGGTGCCTTACAGAATGGTTTCTGTTTCCCGTCCTTTGCCAGAACATCAGGGGATTTTTGTTTATACTCACTTAAGGAGTTGGGAGAGACTCAGGAAGTAAAACTCATCAAAGTCCCTGGGGTGTCCTATGACTGGGTTGCCCTGCAATTCTCTCTCAGATAGTCCAATTGTCTGCAATGAGCCTCCAGCAATCTGCCAGTTACAGTTCAGGTTTCCCTACCTCCCACTGGTTCCTACAAAGATTTCTGCCATGGATTTCTGCTTCACGTTAGGTTGTGATTCTTTGTATCCATCTGTCTGTTTCCCCAGTTTGGGGGCAATACTTTGCCCTGTGACCTCATTTTCTCTCCTGGATCGAATAAGAGTAATTGGTTCTTCAATTTGTTTAGCTTTATACTTGTTACTAGGATAGTGTGGTGACTTCCAAGCTTCTTGCATGCGGGGCTGGAAATCTTTTATTCCTTCTTAATACCACTTATATTTTTGCTTTATGAGCGCAGAGGAATGGACAACCAAAGGAACACCAATTTAGAAATGATAAATTCCAGTGATTATGATAAATAGCAGACCTCAGAAAATACTATGCTAAAGGCCAGTAAAAATTGACCAGGTTTTATCTTCTGATTGTTTAAATTTTTAAACTTTATTTTTAAATAAAGTTTACATTCACTATTACTTTGTTTTAGTTTCATCAGTATGGCATAGTGGTTAGACAATCATATACTTTACAAAATGATTAACCCCAATATTTCTAGTACCTATCTAGTACCATACATAATTATTACAATATTATTTTTAATTACTTGTTCAGGTAAGGTAAGTTATTTAACTAAGGACTTACTTTACTATACATTCTATGAATGCTTTAAGAAAATGGTGTGTTTGGACTAGAATATTAGCACCCAGAGATCAAGAACTTTGTATGTTTGTGCCCGGCATCTACTAAAAGGTCGAATGATGAAAGGAAGAAAAGAATAAAGGACTATACATCCATTGTAAACGGTAAAGCATTAATAAGTGTAAGACAGACATATTCAAACTGCTGCAGAGAGGAATGCCAATTCTGGGAGTGTTGAGGCTGTAGCTACAAACTATGTTCCTCTCTGGAGCATAAAATGTTTTTGATCTGGTGTTATTTCAAAAATATGTCTAGCCTGACCAGGCCGTGGCTCAGTGGATAGAGCGTCAGACTGGGATGCGGAAGACCCAGGTTCGAGACCCCTAGGTCGCCGGCTTGAGCGCAGGCCCATCTGGCTTGAGCAAAAAGCTCACCAGCTTGGACCCAAGGTCACTGGCTCCAGCAAGGGGTTGCTCGGTCTGCTGAAGGCCCGCAGTCAAGGTACATGTGAGAAAGCAATCAATGAACAACTAAGGTGCTGCAACAGCAACGGAAAACTAATGATTGATGCTTCTCACCTCTCTCCATTCCTGTCTGTCTGTCCCTATCTATCCCTCTCTCTGACTCTCTCTCTGTCTCTGTAAAAACAAAAACAAAAACAAAAAACAAAAATATGTCTAAAAATTGCATAATCAATCCCACTTTGTTCTACTATAGAATAAAAAATTCCAATTCCAGAGTAGAATGAATGCTGCCAGAAGGTGTTTTCTGTTTGTTTTGTGGCCTGGAGGAATTTCTAGCCAGCTGAGAAGTCCCATAGGGGTCTGTGTTTTCTTATTTAAAAAGCCAGAGTACGGTATCATTGTTACATGTTCATATCACCAGACTATGGGATTAGATTAAAAACCAGAGTACTCACTAAAGAAAGATGAATACTTACTACTCTGAAAAGCAAACATGTCACATGGTGATTTTATCTAATATCATATATAATCTCAAGAATTGACTAAAACCTTTCATAAAGTCTGTGTAAGCCAAATAACATTTCTTAACATTTTTCAATTCTTAGATTCTTTTGAGGATGTCACGAGATCTCTAAACCCTCTCTTGCGAAGAAAACAAATATAAGCAGATAACTCTCAAATTTTTTATTCTATGTATTTTCATGAATCCTTTACAGGTGTGGACTCCACGCTGAGAACTCCTACTATGCAGATTTTAAAATGGATTAGTCATGATGATGGCACACAATGCATATTCTAAAACGACAGTGTTACGTCCTTTTAGAGTTAGACATATGACAGTTCTACCTCCTTTCTCTTCTTCATTTTAAGAGAGATATTGGTGTCTAACTTGGGTGGGTTATTTTTCTTAATACAAGCAGGTGATAAAAATTACTAATGGCACAAAAGGTTATACGGTGAAAATTGTGTTCTCTCTTAGTGATTATTACTATTGTCAGTTTCATCTGTATTTGCCAAAAGACAAACTATGCATACATACACATGTTCCATATATAATATATACACAGGTGCTAAAAAGAACAAACATGCTTGCACATATTGCAGACTGTTGTTCTGTGGCCTCCTTTATGTCTCCCAATCGCAGTATATCACAGGCATAGTCAATGATGGTTACTATCTCAGAGCATTTTATTTATGTAGCATTGTTTGTTTATCTCGTCCCCTATTGATATACATTTAGATGGCTTGCAATCTTTTGCTACTAAGTCCAATAAAGCAATAAACATCCTCGCATATCAGTCTTACTGCACGCAGGAGGGACTCTATTTTAAGCATAATGAGAGAGCTGGAGCTGCCATGCAGCGACGGGCATTTGTTCGCAGACTTGTCACATTCAGCTAAGCACGTTCCGTCCTAAGAACGCTGCGGGGAAATTAATTCATTATATTCGTGCCACCTCAGGGTAGCAATCATCCCTCCTATTCTTGCTCCTGTGTCTTTCATTGTAGCTCGATTCGGTGAGGGAACAGAAATGAAGCTGAGCCTTAATTATGTTTCATCATCTAGTTTGCCTGAATTATAGAAGAACAGAAAAGCTTTCAGGCTCAGTTCCGCTGTGAGTGTGGTCCCGCCGCGGCGGCGGGGCAGGGTTCTCCTGTATGCTGACTGTCATCTGTGGTTATAGCTGGCGGTGCCGCACACGGAGAGCCCGGGCTGTGGTGGGAGTACAGTATCGTCTTCCTGTATTTCTGGTACATGGATTTTTTTAATGTGAAAAGAAAATGGCGAAATTAGAAGATCACAGAGGCACCCCTGTCAAGTTTCTCCATTTGATTGACTGCTTGTTAAACTGTTGTACCAATAGGCCAACAAATTGCTGTGCACTAAGATATTTTTTCTGTTCATGAAGAGGGCAAGCAGTCAAGATGCTTTCAAGCTTAGACCATAAGTGATCTCAATACCAGAGCCCTTTTCTTCTCAGGTAGGCTCCCCTGACAGTCTTGCACATGGCAGGTAAAAGGCAATTTTTTTTAAATTGAAATTTACTTTTTTCTGGATATGCTGATTTATTGGTCTTCATCTTACCCTACGTCCAGCTTCTTTCACTTGCACGTTGGCACTGGTTTTCTGGAGTTGAATCCACTTCTTAATGTGGCCCTACCGGCAGCCCCACACTGTAGACTGGTCCAAAAACTTCTAATTCACAGCATTCCTAGATATGTCTCCAAGTGCGACTGCACTGTCTTCTCTGGATTCTTGTCCTGACCCTCACATTGCTATGTATATTCACAACTGATTGTGGTATCCAGACAGGAGACAGGACTGAGAAACAGGAAGTAGAATGCAGAGATCACACAGTTTTCAGAGGTCAGATTAAAACATGAGTCAGTAAGGCAGACTCAGAATAGACTTGAGACAAGCAGGGAATCAGAACTCAGATGACTTACAACAAAGAAGACCGAAGATCAAACTAAGGCGCAAGTAGAAGATCAAAGAGCCAAGCAAATTGACACAGACCAAGAGAGCTATAGATTTTGAAGGGAAAAATAAAAGGAATGAGAATAGATAAGAAACCAGTGGCTGTTGGAATCACCATATTGTTGGTGGATAGTTTTTTTATCCACTCATCTACTGATGAGCACTTGGGCTGCTTACAAAACTTGGCTATTGTAAACAACACTGAAATGAACATAGGGTATAGGGGTGGATATATTCTTTTGAATTAGTGTTTCAGGTTTCTTTGGGTACATTCCCAGAAGTAGGATGGCTGGGTCATGTGATAGTTCCATTTTTAGTTTTTTGAGGTAGCTCCATACTGCTTTCCACAGCGACTGCACCAATTTACATTCCCACCAATAATGCTACAAGAGTTCCATATCCTTGTCAACACTTGTTTGTTGATTTATTGATACTAGCCATTCTGATAGGTGTGAGCTAATATCTCATTGGGACAACAATATGATGATTATAAGAGGGAAAGGGGGTGGGGAGAGTAGAAGAGTATAAAAGGTGATAAATGATGATGGAACAAGACTTGACTTTGCTTGGTGAACATACAATACAATATATAGATGATATATTATAGAATTGTACACTTGAAACCTGTATAATTTTATTAACCAATGTCACCAAAATAATTCAATTAAAAAATATAAACAATGGTAGCAGAAGACCTCATACCTCATTTAATGAATATTTGTGATGTGCCCACCTCGTGTTGCAAACTACTGGGCATTGGAGATATAATAAATAGAGGAAAAAAGAATCATGGAGCTTATCTGAAAACAGGGTGTCTCTTTATATGATTAAAGGGAAGGAAGGATCAAATATCCTTGAATGAATGGTCTGAGATCTGTATATATAAATGATTTATAATAGTTATTTGGGTTGTATAGGGCAATATTTGGTCAAGTATCTTTGGTGGGAATTAATTCCATAGGCTTTCAAAAAGTTCTGTGTTCAAATACATTTAATAATTCTAGCAAAAGTTAAATAACTTTTTGAAAAAAACTCTAGTAGAATTCTCAATACCTTTAATAGATTAGAATGCCATGTGAATTTACAAGACAGATATACAGTTTAAGTATTTTTTTCCCAAACCTCCATATTCACTGAACCATTTTTTTTTAAATTAGAGTTTCTTCTTTAACTATTATTTCATAAAACACTTTTGAGAAATGTTGATGCAGGGGATGGGTAAGATAAAAGAAATATCTTGTTTCCTATGCCTGCAATGATGCCATTAGCTCCCGCTGATCTTCTGTTGCCAGTACTTTGCGTGATAACCTCAAATTTGGGCGAGGACAACGTCAGCTGCCGACCTTCCCTCCCTTCATCTGGCATGAGAAACATTGGGCCACATGCAGAAAGTGTGAATTCTTTTCTGCAGCATATGAGAAGTCAGTGTTCGAATGCTAGTGGGTAACATATCAGGTGCCTCCCTTCTGGCGGGAGGGGCTAATGGCTCTCTATATGAAGGAAGTAGTACCATCTGTGCACAAAATTGACTGCCATCCTGGATGTGGAAACATGTGAAGGGGCTATCCCTGACTGCCACTCTGTCTTGACAGGTGGAGGAGAGGAATGTGTTTCTCTCAGTCTGCCTTCTATGACATTTTTGCTAGGGCAAGCCAGTTCCAGCCCAACACTTCTAAGTAAAATCCCTTTTAGCCATCTCTAGTATGTATCCTTACCTCAGAGTCCTGAATTTAACAGATCTCACAATCACTCATGCTTTTCCATTGCTTATTCATTTTCTTTAGAATAATATGATATATGGGGTAACAATGTATAAATTATTCAAATCGCATTTGTTAGGTTATTGAGGGAAAAAAAGAATAACATGTTTTGAGAACTATACTATTTTATACTTTTGTAAAAAAAAGTTGTTTTATAACTGTTAGTGAAGTATATTGTTTACTGTTTTCATAATTCCAGGAATAATTCTTCTACTTAATGGTCCTGCATAGGTAATAGAATTGAGGGCCCTTGGTCTATCTACTCATAAATAAAAGATCAGAAAAGTCTGTAATAAAATACCCAGAGCAATAAAAGACAACTGAATGAATTACATCTGATATAAAAGGGAAAGAGGGGGTGTTCCAATTTCCAGTTTGAGGCATAAATACTTTTGAAAACAATGAAGAAGAAAGAACACCTTTATTTAGAGCTCACGATGACAGATTCCATAGCTACATTAAATTGGAACATTTCCCAATTTAGTACATTTTGATGGAACATGGTTAACCTCATTGTTTAATAGATTGAAAGTAAAATAAGGTGTTGATTAGCTTTGGCATCTACGCAGCTCGTCCGGGTGTTTTGATAATCCGTATCCAGTCTGGCACCAATTAATGTATGATTCACACAGGCGATGGGAGGTCAGTGGCTAAATGTCCTAATTTGTCACAAACATTTTCTACTTAGGATGACAAGAAGTAGGTACATTGGCAAATCATGTGTCTGTGATGATAAGCGTCATTTTGAAATAAAGGGTAAAGATCAAATAGGTGAAGGAATTTAACTAGAATAGACAGCACCCTGCTCAGTAGCCTTGTCTTCTTAGAGATAGGTGGGAAAAGGCCACATGGGCATAAATAGCTGTAGGTAACTGACATACCTTTAGGAATCTGGCAGCATTACCACATGAAGAAAGTCTGACCCTCAGCCTCAGGTGGATCTAGGTTTAAATCTCAGTTTTCACATCATTTATGAGAATAGTTCTATGATTTTATGCATGTCTCATAATTATCATCTGTAAATGTACATTTTTGGCAGGATAAAATGAAATCATGTGTACAAAAAGGCAGGCATAGAGATTTAGTGATTATCAAATACTAAATGTTTAATACATTTTTTTTCTCTTCATAATAGCACATTTATATTGAAAACCTGTGCCTTCTGTATACCTCTAATTTTCTTCCTGGTCGTCAAAAATCTCACTCTCATGTGATCCAAACTCAGCTTTGATTTTATGTGCTGTAAATCATGGCATGTATGTGTGTGTGTTTAATTATATCTTAATATATAATAAATATTTATATTAAACATACAATTACATATAAATATATTTAAATCTGGTGGATATTATCTAGAAATGCGTAGGAGTATGAATCCTTTTATGTACACATGCAATCACATTCTATTGAGTATAGACTTCGTAGAAATAATAGGACAGCATGCATCATGTAGAATGATTGAAAAGGATAAAAAACAAACAAATGAGGGATAACAGAAAAAACTTAAAAATAGCTAATTTGTGATCTCATTCCTTCATTTTTTTTTTTTAATCACAGTGACTTCTCCTTTCGCCGGCAGCATGTCTGTGATGAGCACTGTTTCATTACCTATTTGTCCTCTTTCTCACTCTCTCTCCCTACAGAGGTGTGTGCAAGCCTGTCCTAGCCCAGGGAGGGGCTAAAATGCTACTGTTCCCGGGGTTCAAAACGCCACCTCTCATTAGTACATCAATGTCTCTGGTTTTCAAAAAACAGTGTAAAATCCTTTCATATTTATTACTCACATGTCTTTCCTGAAAAATCTTTGTTCTTATAAGTGTAATGACTGTTATTTCCTTCAACATCTGAGGACAGAGAAGCCCAGACAAGGTAACTTCCTTTGCCTACCAAACAGAGAATAGCAGGGTGGAAGTTAAGCCTTCCAGGAATTCCTTTCCTTTCTCCATCTGTCCCAGTAAATTCCAAAGTTCAATGCAAAATTCGAACGTCATTCTGTGTGAAGACTTAGGTGTGGGAGAACGTGCTGACATTCCTATATCCGCACTTCATGGTATTTAGTGACTTTAAACACACGTAATTGAGTTGGGTGACAGAGTAATTAAACTATAATTTGACTTTCTTCCTGAAAGAATCTCACAACTGAGACGAATTGGTTGAGAACAACCAAGCAATCGTCCTTTTCAGTCTCATCAGGTAGACCATTCAAAGCTGAAGGCCATTTTTTCCCCCGTAATCTATACTGAGATTCTGGTAATTAGCAGGACGGCTGAAGTAAGGGCACTTGACATTGATTAAATTTGGAATTTCAGACCTTTGTAAATTCATTTTATAAATTTTAGGGATAAAAGGAGAACTTTATTATTATCTAATTGAAATCCTTTATTTCACAGAGGAAATGTGGTCCAGAAGGTGAATTGAACTGTTTAGAAAAGCCAACAGTTAGTAGTTCTGTTCGGTTTTGTTTTGTTTGTTTGTTTTTTAATTGGAATCTAGATAGTTTTACTCTTTTAACTCAATGGCTTTTCTGAAACCTGCATAATACTGTATAGTTCCTTACAACTTACAACTTTTAATTTATATCCTGATGTGATGCTAAGTTACACAAATTGTACCACATTTCAGACCATCTGTGATCCCTTTTAAAATTGTTGATGTCTGGCCTGACCAGGCGGTGACGCAGTGGATAGAGTGTCGACTGAGATGTGAAAGACCCAGGTTAGAGACCCCGAGGTCACCAGCTTGAGCGCGGGCTCAACTGTTTTGAGGAAGGCTCACCAATTTGAGCCCAAGGTCGCTGACTCAAGCAAGGGGTCACTCAGTCTGCTGTAGCCGCCCAGTCAGGGCACATGTGAGAAATCAATCAATGAACAACTAAGGAGCCGCAATGAAGAATTGATGTTTCTTATCACTCTCCCTTCCTGTCTGTCCCTCTCTCTGACTCTCTCTCTGTCTCTGCCACAAAAAAAAAAAAAAAAGAAATTGTTGATGTCTGATCAAGGTTAGTCAGAAGCTGTTTTTATAATTTTCTTTCCTTTCAGCTTTGTTGAGGTATACTTGACATACAGAATTTGCACATATTTAATGGATACATTAAATTTTGATAAGTTTGTACATATGGGTATGCCTGTGATACTTTCAAGGTAATAAGCATAAGTATCACCTCTAAAAGATTTCTTTAATTCTCTAATTAAACATTAAGAGAGTAGGTCACATGTTATGTGTTCTTATCACCCACAAGAAATAAACACACAGAGATACATGCATATGTACATAAATAGGGCTGGAGAAAACTGTTAGAAGTGGTGGATATGTTTATGGCATAGTCACTGGTAATGGTGTCATGGCGTACACTTATTTCCAAGTTCATCAAATTGTACCCCTTAAATATGAACAGCTTATTGTGTATGTATGTTAGTCAAACCTCGTGTATGTTAGTCAAACCTCAATAAAGTTGTTTCTGGTTTTCTTTAATTTTTTAAATTAATATATTGTGTTTACATAGATTCTAGTGCCCCCCCTGAATACATCCTCCCCTCCACCGTGTTCCCCAGTACATCCCCCCATCCCCCTTCCCATATTGCCCCCCCTTCCCTCCAGGATTTGCTTTTCTGCTCTCATCCCAACCTGTCAGCCTATCATCCCCTTTCCCTCTGTCTGCTTTCCTTCTGCATCCTTTGATCCCGCCTCTGTCTCTATTCCGCTCCTCTCTATTTTTCGTCGGATTCCTCAGATGAGTGAGGTCATATGATATTTTTATTTTTCTGTCTGTCTTATTTCACTAAACATAATAGTTTCCAGGTCCATCCATGTTGTCACAAAAGGTAAGATTTCCTTCTTTTTCATGGCCCCATAGTATTCCATTGTGTATATGTACCACAGCTTTTTAATCCACTCGTCCACTGACAGACACTTGGGCTGTTTCCAGATCTTTGCTATTGTAAACAATGCTGCCAAATACATGGGGTGCATTTCTCCTTTTGACTCGTTGATGTGGTGTTCTTGGAATATATTCCCCAAAGTGGGATGGCTGGGTCAAAACATAGTTCAATTTTTAATTTTCTGAGGAATCTCCATACTGTTTTCCACAGTGGCTGCACCAGTCTGCATTCCCACCAGCAGTGCAGAAGGGTTCCCTTTTCTCCACATCCTCGCCAGCACTTGTTCTGTGTTGTTTTGCTGATGAGTGCCATTCTGACTGGTGTGAGGTGATATCTCATTGTGGTTTTAATTTGTGTTTCTCTAATGATTAGTGATGTTGAGCATTTTTTCATCTGTCTATTGGCCATCTGTATGTCCTCTTTGGAGAAGTGTCTATTCATCTCTTTTGCCCATTTTTTGATTGGATTGTTTGTCTTCCTGGTGTTGAGTTTTATAAGTTCTTTATAAATTTTGTTTATTAACCCCTTATCAGACGTATTATCAAATATGTTCTCCCATTGAGTGGTTTGTCTTTTTATTCTGTTCATATTGTCTTTAGCTGTGCAAAAGCTTTTTAGTTCGATATAGTCCCATTTGTTTATCCTGCCTTTTATTTCCCTTGCACGTGGAGATACATCAACAAATATATTGCTGCGCCAGATGTCGGAGAGCTTGCTGCCTATGTTTTCCTCTAGGATGCTTATGGTTTCACGGCTTACATTTAAGCCCTTTATCCATTTTGAGTTTGTTTTTGTGAATGGTATAAGTTGATGGTCTAGTTTCATTTTTTTTACAGGTAGATGTCCAATTTTCCCAGCACCATTTGTTAAAGAGACTATCTTTACTCCATTGCTACTACCACCCGTCAAATATCAATTGTTCATAAAGGTGCGGGTTTATTTCTGGGTTCTCTGTTCTGTTCCATTGATCTATGTGCCTGTTCTTATGCCATTACCAGGCTGTTTTGAGTACAATGGCCTTGTAGTATAACTTGATGTTTGGAAGTGTGATACCACCCACTTTATTCTTCTTTTTCAAGATTGCTGAGGTTATTCATGTTATTTTTGTTTCCATATGAATTTTTGGAATATTTGTTCTATATCTTTGAAGTATGTCATTGGTATTTTAATAAGAATTGCATTGAATTTATAAATTGCTTTAGGTAATATAGACATTTTAATTATGTTTATTCTTCTTAGCCATGAACACAGTATGCTTCCATTTGATTGTATCTTCCTTGATTTCTTTTTTTTTTTTTTTTTTACAGAGACAGAGAAAGTGTCAGAGAGAGGGATGGATAGGGACAGACAGACAGGAAAGGAGAGGTGAGAAGCATCAATCATTAGTTTTTTGTTGCCGTTGCAACACCTTAGTTGTTCATTGATTGCTTTCTCACATGTGCCTTGACTACAGGCCTTCAGCAGGCTGAGCAACCCCTTGCTGTAGCCAGAGACCTTGGGTCCAAGCTGGCGAGCTTTTGCTCAAGCCAGATGGGCCCATGCTCAAGCTGGCGAGCTCGGGGTCTCGAACCTGGGTCTTCTGCATCCCAGTCCGGCTCTCTATCCACTGCGCCACCGCCTGGTCAGGCTTCCTTGATCTCATTTATCAATGTTTTATAATTTTCCGAGTACAAATCTTTAACCTCATTGGTTAAATTTATTTCTAGGTATTTTATTTTATTTTTTTGCAATAGTGAAGGGGATTGTTTTCTTAATTTCTCTTTCATACAGTAGGTCATTGTTGGTGTATAAAAATGCCTCTGGTTTCTGAGTATTAATTTTATATCCTGACACCTTGCTGAATTCATTTATCAGGTCCAGTAGTTTTTTTACTGTGACTTTAGGGTTTTCTATGTACAGTATCATATCATCAGCAAAATAATGACAGTTTCACTTCTTCTTTTCCAATATGGATGCCTTTTATTTCTTCTTCTTGTCTGATTTCTGTGGCTAGGACTTCCAGAACTATGTTGAATAAGAGTGGTGAAAGGGGGCATCCCTGCCTGGTTCCTGATCTTAAGGGGATTGCTTTTAACTTTTGCCCATTTAGTATGATGTTTGCTGTGGGTTTGATAGATGGCCTTTATCATGTTGAGGTATGTTCCCTGTATTACCACTTTGCTGAGAGTTTTGATCATAAATGGGTGCTGGATTTTATTGAATGCTTTTTCTGCATCTATTGATATTATCATGTGATTTTTGTCCTTCCTTTTGTTTATGTGATGAATCACATTGATTGATTTGCGAATATTGTGCCAGACTTGTTGCCCCAGAATAAATCCCACTTGATCATATGGTATGACTTTTTCATGTATTGCTGGATGTGGTTTGCTAATATTTTGTGAATTTTAGCATCTAAATTCATCAGAGATATTGGCCTATAGTTTTCTTTCTTTGTGTTGTCTTTGCCTGGCTTTGGAATCAGAATTATGCTCGCCTCATAAAAGGAGCTTGGAAGTTTTCACTCCTCTTGAATTTTTTGAAAAAGCTTGAGAAGGATAGGAGTTAGTTCTTCTTTTAATGTTTGGTAGAATTTGCCTTTGAATCCATCTGGCCCAGGGCTTTTGTTTGTTGGTAGTTTTTTGATAACTGTTTCAATCTCATTTGTTGTAAATCGGTCTATTTAGGTTTTCTGATTCTTCCAGATTGATTTTTGAAAGATTTTATTTTTTAAGAAATTTTTCTATTTCACCTAGGTTGTCTAATGTTTTGGCATACAGTTCTTCATAGTATTTTCTTATAATCCTTTGTATTTCTGCTGTGTCCATTGTTAATTCTCCACCTTCATTTCTAATTTTATTTATTTGAGTCCTTTCTCTTTTTTTCTTGGTGAGTCTGGCTAAGGGTTCATCGATCTTGTTTACTTTTGCAAAAAAACAGCTCTAGGTTTCATTGATCCTCTCTATTGTTTTTTTCAGTCTCTATGTCATTTGTTTCTGCTCTGTTCTTTATTATTTCCTTCCTTCTACTTCCTCTAGGCTTTACTTGCTGTTCTTTTTCTAGTTCTTTTAGTTGCAGGATTAAGTTGTTTATTCGAGCTTTTTCTAGCTTTGTAAGGTATGCCTGTAATGCTATCAACTTCTCTCTCAGGACTGCTTTTGCTGTGTCCCACAGATTTTGAGTTGTTGTATGTTCATTTTCTTTTGTTTCAAGGAAAATTTTAATTTTTTCCTTGATCTCATTGTTGACCCATTTATTGTTTAATAACATGCTGTTTAGTTTCTAAGTGTTTGAGTGTTTTTTAGTTTTCCTATTGTAGTTGATTTCTCGTCTCATGCCATTGTGGTTAGAGCAGATGCTTGATATGGTTTTAATCTTCTTAAATTTGTTGAGACTCATTTTATGCCCTAATATGTGGTCTATCTTAGAGAATATACCATATGCACTTGAAAAGAATGTATATTCTGATGCTTTAGGATGAAAGGTTCTGAAGATATCTATTAAATCCAGTTGATCTAGTGTGTCCCTTAATTCTGCTGCTTCTTTTTAAATTTTCTTTCTTGAAGATCTATCCATTGATATTAGTGGAATTTTGAAATCCCCTACTATTATAGTATTGTTGTTGATCTCTCCCTTTATGTCCATCAAAATCTGCTTTATATATTTAGGTGCTCCTATATTAGGTGCATAAATATTTATAATGGTTATCTCTTCCTGTTGGATTACTTTCTTTAGCATTATGTAGTGACCTTCTTTATCCCTTATTATAGTCTTTGTTTTAAATTCTATTTTGTCAGATATAATTATTGCTAACCCAGTTTTATTTTCATTTCCATTTGCATGAAATATTTTTTCCATCCTTTTACTTTCAGTCTATGTGTATCTTTTGTTTTGAGGTGGGTCTCCTGTAGACAGCATATGTATGGGTCCTGTTTTCTTTTCCATTCAGCTACCCTATGTCTTTCGATCGGAACATTTAACCATTTACATTTAAGGTTATTATTGATATGTAGTTGTTTATTGCCTTTTTTTCTTTAAATCTATATTTCTCTTTTCATATATATATATAGATATAGATATAGATATAGATATAGATATAGATATAGATATAGATATAGATATAGATGTATATATGTTTTTTGTTTTGTTTTGGTTTTTTTCTGCGTTGTTCTATCTACAGCAGGCCCCTTAACATTCCTTGCAGCATTGGTTTGGTTATGATGAATTCCTTGAAGTGTTTTTGTCTGGGAAGCTTTTTATTTCTCTTTCAATTTTAAACGATAGTCTTGCTGGATAAAGAAGTCTTGGTCGTAGGTTCTTGTTCTGCATTACTTTGAATATTTCTTGCCAATCCCTTCTGGCCTCAAGTGTTTCTGTTGAGAAGTCAGATGTTATCTTTATGGGTGTTCCTTTGTAGGTGATTGACCATTTTTCTCTTACAGATTTTAATATTCTTTCTTTATTTCTTAGCTTTGGTATTTTGATTATGATATGTCTTGGTGTAGGTCTCTTTGGGTTCTTTTTTAATGTGGTTCTCTCTGCTTCTTGAACTTGTGTGACTCTTTTCTGCATCAATTTAGAGAAATTTTCATCTATAATTTCTTCAAAGAGCTTCTCTAGTCTTTGTTCTTTCTCTTCTCCTTCAGGAGCCCCTATTCGGATATTGATTCTCTTCATGTTGTCACAGAGCTCTCTTAGAGTTTCCTCAGACTTTTTGATGCTATTTTCTTTTTGCTTTTCTGCTTCTGTGTTTTTGCTTATCTTGTCCTCTAAGTTGCTGATTTGATCCTCTGCTTCATCCAGCCTGCTTTTAATTCCTTCTAGTGTAGCCTTCATTTCTGATGTTGTGTTTGTCATTTCTGTCTGGTTCTTTATGATTTCTGTGTCTTTTTGATGCTTACAATTTCTTTATTGAGGTGTTCATTAAGTCCATCCATTGTAGCTTTGAGATCCTTAAGCATCCTAACAATCATTATTTTATACTCTGCATCTGGTAATTTGATTCATTTTGATTCGCCCAGGACTTTTTCTGAGGACTTATCTTGTTGAAGCATATGACTTATGCTTCTCTGCTTACCCATTATTCTCTGTATGACTTATAGGCTTCTTCCAGTTTTTTGTGATCTCCTTACCTAGTAGAGCCTCTTTGAAGTCTTGGTTTGTTTTCCTCTTAGTTCTTTTTTAACTCAGTGGTAATCTTGTTTACTGATCTCAGCAGGGGGCTTATTTGAAACTGTATCCAGGGATGCGTGGGTGTAACCAGAGACTCTGAAGGCATGATGTGGTGGGTGTAACCTGAGACTCTGAAGGAGTGATCTGCCAGCCTCTCTCTAGGAGCAAGGTGCTTTCTCCACTTCAGTAGGGGGAGGTGTATCTCAGATCTCCATGGAGACTTGAGTGACTTGGAGCTGAAGAGCTTTCTGGAGGTGGGTCACCTGGGACCACATTAGGCTTGTGCTGTGTGGAGGGATAAACCCCTCCCCTAGCTATGGCTGCGTCCACACAGAATGAGTCAGCTTCTCAGGTCATCCCATGCCTTCCTCTGCTCTGAATGTCTGTCTCTCTCTCCCCACTTTCCTTTTGGAAGACAAAGCAACCCTCTCAGCACACCTTGTTCCCAGGTCCTCAGACAAGTGGCTGTGAGTGATATTTTCTGCTCTTCTCCTTGTAATGAGAGCCTGTCTGGGCTCTCAGCCTCCCCTTGCTCCTGGAAGCAGGCGAGCTCCTGCCATGCCCTCACACTCCCTACCAGGCTCGGTGTGGCTTTTTCTTTGCTCTTTGGTTTTTGAGACTTGTCTTATAGTCCAAAGTTGGTTTTTCACACAGATTGTTCCTAAATTAATTTGTAAGCCAGTTTGGGGCTGTGAGTTGGGAGTCTGTGTGTCTGTCTACTCTGCTGCCATCTTGTGTTCTAATAAAGTTGTATTTTTTTTAAAAGAAAGACCTATGAGATTTTTTAGAAAGTATATATTTCCAATTGTATTTTAGAACCAATAAATCAAAATTTCCTAACATAATGTCTAAAAAGAAGAATTAATAAACAAAACACCTTAGGTGATTCTGCTATACCACACAGAAGAGCTGCTTCACTAGGATACCTCACAATAATAATAATAAAAAAGAATGATTTGGGGGAAGATGCCTCTTGACCATTTGACTAATTGCTAGGATTGTAATGCCCTATGTCTGAGGTACCTGGGTCCCTTCCCTGGATGCCATGCTTTCCAGGGTCTGCTCTTGCCCTTTTCCAGCAGTCCCCACACTCATTCCTGGGACAAGTGTCCATGGAGCTAATGGAATATGTCCCAAATAGTAAGTGCATATATATTCCCTTCTAGATCATGTTCTAGGTACCTGGAATCCAGAAGTTTCCCTGTTCACCTGTCTCTTGTCATTGTCAGGTCTGTGAGCACTGCCCCTTCATTAAGCATAACTGCCAGTGCCAGGAGAGTGGGGTAGAGCCTGGGCATGTAGCTGGGTGTCCATATGCATGTCAGCCAGGCCTGGTGGTTAGAGGGAGTGAGAGTAATTCATTTATACTCTTGCTCTTAGCCCCCCAAACGTCAGGAGCTATCTAATATCATAAAGTGTGGGAAGTCTACAATGACTTAGAGTTTCTCAGTTATCATGTTTTTGCTTTAATGATATGTTTAAAGTACAACGAGAAATTAGTATGTTGACTATGGAAAACCATAAATTAGGTAAAGTTTTCTTGATGTTGACTCCAGCCCTTTCCTTCTTAAGCAGGGCCTTGGGTTAAGGCACCAAGGTCATTCATTGATCAAATATGCCTTGGCTGTGTGTGGCAAGTGCTTGCTCTTATCTCAGAATCTAGTCAGTTAATTCATATTTCCAGCTAACATATGGTCCCAGGCATCGAACCTTACATGCATATGGTGTATTATTGTGCATGACTGTCTTTCCTTTCTTGGCATTGTGTGATTCACCAAAAAGCTTTGTGAGGTCGGTGTCTCAGAAAAACATTACACTTTCCAAATGAGGACACTCAACCTGGAGCATTTCATTTTCTTGTCCACACTCCCATGACTAAAAATTAGTAGGTCTGAGCCTGATTGGAGAAAATGTAATTCAACCCATAGCAGGGATGTTTCTACTAAAACTCTGTACCTGGTGTTGTGGGGAGATTTTAGGGATAAAGAGACTACAAGAGAGAATGTTAGGTTTAGGCTTGTGATTGCAATTTGGAGGCAGAAATATTCTTGAGCTTAGGAAGTTAATAAGGGACATTTTTACTATGATCTCTATGTAAGAGGAGCCATCTGAAGAATAAAAATTAAAGAGTAACTTTTATATATGCAGAAGAAAATCTACATTTATGTTTAAAGGCCAGGACAGGGGCCTACCTTTAAAATGTGGCAAGTAAAAAATACAAAGTGAGATTTGGAAATAAATCTAAATACATCAGTAATTACAATATATTTAAGTAGGTTAAACTTACTGATCAACTGATAGACTGCCAGACTGTGAAATCAAGATATAGTAATACTAATACAATCAAGAAACACAAATATTGTTATACAAATATTGCATTTAAAATAATTATATTTTATTTGTTTGAAAATAATATATAAGCCCAGGAAATCCAGGTTAGAAATATTTTTATCGAACAAAATTTAATATGATTAAATGAAATGAAATATTCATTAGAAAGATAAAAAGGATGATTTATGTGTATATGTGTTGAATAATATCTTTCAAATAATTGCTAGTTGACAGAACTATATAATAAAAAAATAAGTGAATAATTATAGTTCAATAGTTTAAAATACCTTTTCTGCCCAACCTGTGGTGGTGGCACAGTGGATAAAAGTGTCCACCTGGAATGCTAAGGTCGCTGGTTCGAAACCCTGGGCTTGCCTAGTCAAGGCACATATGGGAGTTGATGCTTCCTGCTCCTTGCCCCCTTCTCTTTCTCTTTCTCTCCCTCTTCCCTCTATAAAATGAATAAATAAAATCTTAAAATACACTTTCCTGAAAATAACAGTGGAGGAAAACATGAACAAATATGTGAGAGATTAATAAACCTATACTGAATAAAACTTTATAGTCAGCAAATGTGGGATATACATTATCTCATTATTCTTGACTTTCTTATTTTTTTCATTTCCATTTTCTTCTGTTCTTAAAGAATTATTTATACTATATGTTTTAGAAAGTAAAATCATTCTTTTTAGCAATTTACATATCAATAATCATGAAAATCTAGATGAACGTGATATATTTCTAGCAACATAAAATGCCCAAATTGGCAAAATATAAAATAAAAATGTGACTAACACAATGACAACAAAAAAATAAATTAGTAAAGAAACTTAGTGTATTTCCACCAGAAAGCCAAGATGTCAATCTGGTATAAATGTGAGTTATGCGCATTTTTAAGAAATAAATAATCCCAATCTTATATAAGAAGTTATCAAAAGTCAAATAAAGTCAAAGAAAAAAGAAAGTTACTAAGTTCCTTTAATGAAGTTATTTATAATCTTGGTACCTGAACAAGTTAAAGGTAGTGTAAGAAGAGAAATTATAGGCCAATTTCACTTTTAAATATACATGTAAAAATTCTGAAGTAAATAAATATAACAGAAGCAAATTGTGTGTTAAAAGTAATACATCATGACCCATGAGTTTATCCTAGCAACATAATCATGTTTTAACAATAGACAAATATAACTGTAGTTAATAATGAACTATAGGACAGAAATACACACAAATATCTCAACATATGCAGCAATATCACAATGCTCTACATGACTTTATGATTTAAAGACAACTTTGAATCAAAGATAATTTTCTTAATTTTTATTATGATTGTTTTATTTCTTTTTCAAGTGAGAGGAAGGAAAATAGAAAGACAGACTCCCTCATGTGCCCCTACTAGGATCCATCAAAACCCCTGCCAATGCTTTGCCCACCTGGGGTCATGCTCGCAACTGAGCTCTTTTTAGTGCCTGAAGCAGAGGCTACATAGAGTCATCCTCAGCACCTGGGGCCAATACACTCAAACTAATTGAGCCATGGCTATGGGATGAGGAGAGAGAAAGAGAGGGAGAGAGAGACAGATAGAGAGAGAGAGAGAGAGAGAGAGAAGGCAAAGGGGGAGCAGATGGTGGCTTCTCCTGTGTGCCCTGAACAGGAATCCAACCCAGGACATCCACATGCCAGGCTGATGCTCTACTACTGAGCCAACTAGCCAGGGCCATTTCCTTAATTTTTTTAAATGGCAAAATAACAAACTTGGAAATATCAATGTACAACTGAGGCTATCCTAACCTTTCTGTATTACTGATGACTGATTAAACTGTCTATTCATTATGAAGAAGAGACTACCAATGCTTAAAATAGGTATTTATGTCATTTCATTAAGACCAGAATTTTTTAGAGCAACTCATCTTTTGTTTTTTTGGTGGTAGCAGTCAATAGTTGGGTAACCTAAATTCCCATTTTTATAAAAATGATTAAATAAAATATGGCATGTGCATGAAGTAAAATAAGATGCCGAGCCGAAAGCAAAGAGTTGGATTGATTGCAATTAGGCTACATCTCACAAACAAGTTAATAAGAAAAGGGAGCAAGAAGATTTACAGCACCATTTATGCAAATTAAAAACACATGTTAAACAACTCTATATGTTTTTCAAGGATGCACATATATCTAATTAGGTACACAGAAGGGAAAGTGGAGAGGTATATATTAAAAACAGTAGTGTGAGAACCATTCAAGAGAAGAATAGCGGTAGCGATAAGAAATGAAGGGGAAAAATAATATGCAGAAATAAGAGAGGGTCCCTGCAAGAGTGAGCAGTGAGAGTGGGCATGAATAATTTAACTTAATTCTGTGTGCACCTAAGGTACAGATAAAATTAAGAGATAAAAGTAAAATGAACTATACGACACATCTATTAAAAATTTGTATTTTTATGTGTTTCTTGCAAGACTTTCTTATATAGCAAGTTCTCCAAGTCCATTTAAAATAAAATTCAAAGTATATACCTTACCCTCCCACTGTGAACACATCTATATCATAAAGTGATTTTCACCTGTCATGCTCTAAGAAGTGGTTACTTTTCAGGGAATCAACTTTTCTGTCATTTCTTGGTGGTAGGAAACAGAGTTGAAGAGTTACGTGTTTCCTTTGTTCAGATAAAAGGAAGTTTGTGGTTTTTAGACAGCCTTTGAGTTGCCAGGCTGCCGCCTGGAATGTGAATGAAATTCTCTGCAGGTCAGGCTAACAGACGGAGCAATTCTGTGAATGTTCTTTTCCGATGTTGGATGGCCTTGAAGAAGCTCTCACGCAGTCCCAAACACCCATTGCCAAGTGAACAAACAAATGAAGGTCAGTCAAGTAATAAAAACACACAGCAGCTTTTTTTTTAACAGCATGTATTATTTTATCTTACTGGTGAAGGAAACAGTCACAAAGAGAATTCATCACTTATTATTCCAAGCCACACCATGAATCAGATGAAACTCAAGTCAGAACCGGAACCACATTTTCTGATTCCCAGCCAGAACTGCTTCTATGATAAGGTATTAAGCACATATGATTCACAGCACGAGAGCAAATGCATCATCAATATTTCTTGGCCCTGGCTGGAAGGCTTAGTGGATAGAGTGCAGACCCAGTGCACCAAGGTCATGGGTTCAATGCCTGGTCAGAACACATATAAATAGCGACAACTGAGTGCACAACCAAATGGAACAACTAATTGGAACAAGTTGATGCTTTTCTCTCTCCCTTCCTTTCTCTCTCTCTCTCAAATCAAGGGGGAAAAAATTAAAAATATTTAAGATCCTCCATATGAGAGATTCAATAGCATTTGGAGGTTTATGGGTAAATGCAAAGTAGTAACTTGTGTTTGACAGAGACATTTAAATGACTGAAGTTTTAATTAACCACTAATTTTTTTTCTTTCCACGGTGTGCACAGTAAACTTTATCTGTTTGCTGTCTGAAGCTCTGTGTTTGCAAATTAGAAGCTCCTGCTTCTTTCCATTTTAATTAAAAATTGTTAGCTTGACATAATCAACTTCCTTCTGTTTTTTGGTTGTTTAATGAACATTAATGACACAAAGTTAAAGTGCTATTTAACATTCAGCCAATTTATTAATGATTAGACAGGATAACTTTGTTTTCAGGGACTGCAGTTGAACTTGAATAATTCAGGAAAATTAACTTTCTCTGTCGCATTGAATAAAACCATAGTAGGTCATGGAGCCTGCAAAATCAGGTTAACACACTGTTAATGTTATTGTTTATACTGAGAAGGCATCTTGAAATCAGGGACAACATCTGAAATTTAATAAAGAATTGCTCCCACTTCATTAAAGTCCTGGCATTTTTGATGAGGCCACAGTGCCATTTTCTCACAATAGTGCTATTGTCCACTTCGCTTATTTATTTCCTCTATTTTTCCATGTACTTCCCCACTATTTGTGTGTGTGTGTGTGTGTGTGTGTGTGTGTGCGAGAGAGAGAGAGAGAGAGAGAGAGCATTTACTGCTTTCATTTTAAGTGTCTTTTATATTCCTGGTCTTACCTTGCATTTTATATTCTTCTGAGCACATATTTATTATACTCAGAAGTTAATTTACAAAAAAGTCTTTGAGAGGCGAGATAATAGAAGATTTTATGGTGAGCATTCAAACTTTGACAACAACAACAAAAAACTTAATTTGAATCCTCGATCTGTCTCTTACTCGCTGTGTGATCTTGGGGCAAGTTATTATCATTTTAGATTCTCGAGTTTATCTCACCTGCGTCTGACTCACAGAATTTATTGTTCAGTCGGAAAATGTGTTTGTGCCCGGTTTTGCATTAAGCTGGTACACAAGGATGAACAACAGGCACCTGTAGGTACTATCATGAAATTTCCCCTTCAGCAAGGGAGAGAGACATAAAATAGTAAATGATATATAATGATTATTTACTTAAATGTTGACCAGGTTTGGTGAAACACTTAGAAGTCCAAAAATCGTGATAGTGTTTCTCAAGGAAAATAAAATTATATTAAATCAGAACTTGAAAGATGAGTACAAGTGAGCGAAGAGAAAAGGAGAGGCAAAAGAGGAAAAAGTTCAAAAAGCATTTGCCAACCTGGTAAAGAAAAGAAGCTTGGTTTTCATGAGCATCAATAGAATGGGCCAAAGCCATGTAGGGCCTTGTAAGCCAAACTGGGGCTGTTAGTCTTTACCTATGTACAATGGTAAGCCCCTGGAGGATTTTAGCAATTAATCCCATCTACAGCCTTATCTTCCCTTTTCCATGTTGCATAATTTACAGATCTGGGACTAGAATATGGGTATCTTTTTTTTTTGGCATGTATTTATTTTTAATAGAATTTATTGGGGTAATACTGGTTAACATAATTATACAGTTTCAGGTGCCCAGTTCTACAGCACATCTCTGTGCACCACACAGTGTTTTCTCCTCCCTAAGTTAACTTTTTGTCCATCAGCATTTATCTGCCATTCCCTCCTTAACCACCCACAGTCACCACACTGTTGTCTGTGACCATGAGTTTTCCTTTTGTGTTTTGATCTCTTTTATTCAATCCTTCTACCCCTTCCCCCAGCCCCTCTTACCCACCCACCCCCATGGTTGTCAGCCTGTTCTCTATGAATGAGTCTGTCTCTATTTTGCACTTGGTGGTGGGGTGTCATTTTTCCACCCAGCGCAGAGAGGAAGCCAAAGGAGTGTGTGATCTCAGAAAGAGTCCTGCAGAGACACTCAAGAGTCTAGTAAATTCACTTCAGAATTACTCCTTAAAGGTCTTTCCAGGGAGAAGTAAATTCATAGGCACTTGAAGCTTGACCACAGACCTCCCAAGGAGAGGGTAATGGGTGTTGGAAGAAAAGCTAAATTAGAGCAGGTGCTATTTGACGGAGCGCTAAGAACAAGTGCACTCTTAATTAAACTATCACACACTCGATCAACTGTAAGGTGTTTTCCCATTTCAGTGATGATAAAATGCAAAATCTGTTCATCTTATCATCAATGAAATCAGAAAATATTAAACTTGTATTAAGTGCTTAACCTTACTATCATCACCATTCTCTTTAATGCTTATATATAAATATATGATGTGTCAGATCAATATGGAGGAAAGAAGGGACAATATGGAGGAAACATAAAACAGTGCCAATAATGAATATGTTGTCAAGTTGTACATTCCCATTTGTCAACTTCCTTTATTCTTTGTACTTTTTAAATCAAACATGTATTTGCATCAAGCTCTATTAATGTGGACGTGGCACTCATGGCATACCTATCCCATGCTGCCAACTCTCCCAGCTTTTTAAGCTGCTCTTAACCCCGGAGAGACGTCACAAATCAATCAAAACCATTCTTCCAAAGCTTCAGGAAGACTCAGGATCTTTCTCATAGGTGAGGTGACAACCTCATAGATTGTCCAAACAAAAATTCTTCTGAGAGTCAAAGTGAGAGCTATTAATAAATGCTTAAATAGAAAGTATGAAGTGGGAACAGCCTAGGCAAAATGGATGTATGGTTTCTCTACTCAAAGAGTTCCATAATTTACTGCCAATTGATTAGAGCTAGTATGCAAATGGAAACGGATTTGCCAAGCCTGTCTAGTATAAGCTGCTGATATAAGTAGAAACAAAAGAAGGATTGGGCTGGACTGGTACTGAATGTGACTTTAGAATCTCATTGAGATACCCTGACTGTTGTTATCTCCTACCAGCTCTCCCATCTGTCCCCATGTCCTGACTTCTTGGTTGGACCTTCCTTAGATATGTACGCCTTAACTCCAGCCTTAGCCTTTTGGAACTCTGAGCAGCTGTTTGCTGAGATGGTTGGTTGCCTATACTTTTCTTGTGCATGGCTCCTTTTGTGCCAGTGTCACCCTGCTGATGACACTGGTTTAGTTGTGCCCAATCATAGCCTACTCTTAAAAAATTAGATATACGATGTGTCAGATCAATATGGAAGAAAGAAGGGACAGTGAGCACAAAACAGACACCATTCACAAGGTTGACACTATGCAATAAAAAATACTAAATATGTGAACATTGTAATGTGTAAACTATTAAAATATATATCTTTAAAAATGTATGACTAGAGATTTGTAAAATATTTTAAGGGAAACACACTAAAAGAGACACACCACATATTGAAGTGAGGTAAAAAAGGATACTCCCATTAAATGGTTTGATGTTTTGGCTATATAATACAAATGATGTAAACAAGTGAAATACATGTAAAATATATACAAAATATCTGGTTACCTTGCATTGTTTGATTTAAAGGCCACTATGAAACATACTTCTATACAGAAAATTTAAATAAGAATGAGTGTCATCACATTCCTTCTTTATTTAAAAAAATTAAATGATAAAAAAAACAGGCTGATTCCTACTCTCTTCTGTCTCTGAGGTAAAGAGTGAAGGCCACATGGCTTAGATAAACTACTTCTCTCTTTCATAGCACAAGTGTTTCATTTGTCTATGTCAAAAAGAAGAATCTAAGTATAAATGGTTTTGATCATAAATATTAAGACATATTTCACCATGTCGCAGAATGGAAGAATTTGAAAAGAGGAAAGAGACAAAGACTTGAAAGAAAGGGGAAAATAAATACAATAAATACTTTTAAAATAAACCATCTAGGTAGTTGAAGACAACTACCTACCTATCTCTCAATATTTCCTCCCTAAACAATATAAAACAGCAAGAAAGGGGAATATAAATGTATTATATAATATATATAATAATGTCAATGGTATATATCAACGTAGCAAACATATATATAGTACACATAATCCCTTCTGCATCATTTCAAGATGAAAATGTTCACTTTTCACAATAAGTTAAAAGCGGAAAGTCACCAGACCGGGCCGCCATCTCTCCTGCTGTGCTCCTGATCCACATAAAGCCTGTGGCAAGCAGACGGGCACTGGGAAAGAGAGAAGGCACATTGAACTTCGAGGCCAAGCTTAATATAAACCCACCACCATTTAGTATAAAAATACTAAAAACGTTCCTAGTAGATCAGAACACCAACTACAAAAAGGGACTTTAAAATATGCATGATTTAAAGGGGTCGTTTGATATGCATAGTTTCTAAAGGAGGAAAAGTGGTAAAAAGGAAGAGGCAATTGGCAAGAGGAAAAGCTTTAAAAGAGAAAAATATTGGGTCTGCAGAACCAAAATTTAGAATCTGCAAGCCAAAGAATCGAAGGGTTTACCGCCCCTTCCCCACCACCAGACATAAAATCTATTCAAGTATTTCCACAAGCAGAACTGAATACCTTTAAACTCAGAATCAACCTTCCAAACAGAGAATTAAAAATACTCAAACAAGCATTTGAGGATATGAAAACCACTTGGAATTAGAAATCCAAAAAGCAACACAGGAAATGGTAATATATATATATATATATATATATATATATATATATATATATATATATATATATATATATATATATATATATATATAAATGAAGAGACTGGATTGGACTCAAGAAACACAAGGAAGAAAAAGACAAAGTTATTTCAGAACTAAAAATAACAAGGTATCCAAGGGAGAATGGATTGAAATGAAAATTTCATACTGGTTTTGAAGAAAGGCAGGGAATCAACTGAGAGAAAGCAAATGAGGTATAGAAACCACCAAAAATTGCCAAAGAAACAGTAGTAGAAATAGAACACAGGCAAAGAAGAAATAATAGTATTAGCAGAATCCGTGAAGAAGAAACACAATACAATTGAACAGAATTAAGAAATGAAGTCACCATTAAGCAGCACCACACTGATCATTGTTGCAAAAGGAATCACTGATGAATGCTAAAACTGGTAGGGCTCAGTACTGAGAAGCCGAAGACGTAGATAGTCTCCAAGGGTCTCCCACATATACTTATTAATTACGTGGGTACAATCAGCAACTTTACAATAGAGAAATCTGTCATTTGCCATCTTAACCAAGTGATCAAGGTTAACATTACTCATAATAAAACAACATATGATTGTCGTGTATTCCCTGTCAAGATGTACTAAGAAGGGCCACACATCACTTCTGGGTCACTTGTGTTAAAACCATACAACCTCAAGGTCATCATGAGAAGACATCAAACATACTTGCAGGATATTATACAGAAAGTGGTCACTGTTAAAAAAAGTACCAAGATCTTGAAAGACCAAGACTGAGAATTTTCACAGACGGAAGGGGCTTAAGGTGCTCTGCTGACTGAATGCAATGTGAAGTCCTGATGGGGTCCTAGACCAGAAGAATGACATTGTGGGAAAACTGAGATTTTTATCAAATTCTGAAGATTAGTAGTGAATAATTTTATGTAAGTGTTAATTTCTGGGTTTCTATAATTTTGTTATTATTAGATGTTACTATTAGGAGAAGCTGTGTGAAGAGTATAAGGTAGTCTCTACTACTTTGTACAGACTTTTCTTTGTCTAAAGTTATTTCAAACAGAAAAAGCTAAAAATAGGTTAAGAATTTCAATGATTATAGCCACTATTTAACTGTGATGTTATTTTCTATAACAATGAAGTTTAACTGGTGTGATGCAGGACTTCTTAAAACATGCAGTACCTGACATTTTTTTTCCTTTAGATTGTTAAAACAAATGGTGACAACCAACATGACAATAGCTATCCAGTGTGAATCAATTAAAATTATACCTATTTTTTTTATCAGATTAAAAAAATATTTTTGGTGTGCCACAGAATTTAAATAATTAGTTTATGTGTGCCATGAGGTGAAAAAGGTTGAAAATTGCTATTCTATAACAATACTATATAGCCTGACCAGGCAGTGTCTCAGTGGATAGAGCATCAGACTGGGATGCAGAGGACCCAGGTTCAAAGCTCTGAGGTTGCCAGCTTGAGCACAGGCTCATCTGGCTTCAGTGGAGGCTCATCAGCTTAAGTGTGGGGTCACTGGATTGATTGTGGGATCATAGACAAGACCCCCTGGTCACTGGATTGAGCCCAAGGTCACTGGCTTGAGCAAGGGGTCCCTTGCTCTAGCCCCCCGGGTCAAGGCACATATGAGGAAGCAATGAACAACTAAGGAGCCTCAATGAAGAACTGATGCTTCTAATCTCTCTCTCTTCTTTCCTGTCTGTCCCTCTCTCTGTCTCTCTCTCTTTGTTAAAAAAAAAAAGAATACTATAACACACGTATAAGTGCTAATGTTTTGTTTATATTTGTATATAAAGAAATATAATATATGTACATACACTATGTATAGATATATATGTATATGTAAGATCATTATCAAATGAAAGGTTTTCCCTAGTGATACATATTCTTTAAAAAGTTTTTCTTTTGTTTCCGAGCCCTAATATTTAAAGTCTTATAGCCATACATGGAATAGATCTCTATTTATTGATGAAATCATTTATAAATGCATGTTTAACGTAACATGTAGAATAACATTTTTCATACATTTCATAAAACAGCAAATTTGAATTTTTAAAATTATCTGTGCCATTACTTTCTCATTATTATTACAGTCCCTTTTTAAGTCCTCTTACATGGTGTTTTAGAGTATACCATCTTTATTTCTCAATTATTTGAGATATGGTGTTTTTGAACCAGGGCTGGCCCTAAAATGTTTATTCTGAGACATGGTATGAAATCCTGAGAAGTCAGGCCAATTTTCTTTTTTTCTAATTCATCTAAATTTAAATAAAAAGGTCAACTGAAATATGGATCAACTTACTATGTTGTTTTAAAAGTGTCTTCTACCCTGGCCGGATAGCTCGTTTGGTTAGAGCATCATCCTATAGCACAGAGGTTGCTGGTTCAGTAACCAGTCAGGGCACATACAGGAGAAGATTGGTGTTCTTGTCTCTCTCTCTCTTCCTTTTTTGCTCACTGAAGGCAATAAATTAACAAACAAAAAAAGTATTTTTAAGTGTCTTCTACAGGTTTATTTCTTTAATATATATTCAACACTCACAATTAAAAATAACAATTAGTAATCTATTTTAAACTCATTTGTCTTCTTTAGGGTTAATTATGTAACAGGAATTTCCAGTTATCAAAACTGATATTGTTTGATATCACTTCTACCTAATGTGCATTCCCAGACAGTCCTTTAATGGAGAAAATAAATTAAGAAACCATCTTATGACCTGACATATGGTGGTGCAGTGGATAAAGCAATGACCTGCAATACTGAGGTTGCTGATTTGAAACCCTGGCTTCTCTGGTCAAGGCGCATATAGGTGTTGATGCTTCCTACTCTTTCTCTCCTTCCTCTTTCTTTCTCCTAAGATAAATAAATAAAGCATTAAAAAAATTTTTTTTCCAGGTTATATTTACATTTAATTATGTTGCATACCAAAGTCAAATTGTCCTCTGTCACCTTCTGTCTGGTTTTCTTTGGCCCCTACCCTCCCCCCTTCCTCTTCTCCTTCTCCCCTCCTTCCCCCTCGCCCCCTGTAACCACCACACTCTTGTAACTGTCTCTTAGTCTCATTTTTATGTCCCTCCTATCTATGGAATCATATAGTTCTTGGTTTTTTCTGATTTACTTATTTCGCTCAGTATAATGTTATCAAGGTCGATCCATGTTGTTGTAAATGATCTTATGTCATCATTTCTTATGGCTGAGTAGTATTCCATAGTATATATGTACCACATCTTCTTTATCCAGTCATCTATTGAAGGACTTTTTGGTTGTTTTCATGTCTTGGCCACTGTGAACAATGCTGCAATGAACATGGGGCTGCATGTGTCTTTACGTAGCAATATTTTTGAGTTTTGGGAGTATATACCCAGCAGAGGGATTGCTGGGTCATATGATAGCTCTAATTTTAGGATTTTGAGGAACCACCATACTTTCTTCCATAATGGTTGTACTACTTACATACCCACCAACATTGGGTGAGGGTTCCTTTTTTTCCACATCAAAACTACAATGAGATACCACCTCACACCTGTCTTGTTGATAATAGCTAATCTAACAGGTGTGAGGTGGTATCTCATTGTAGTTTTGATTTGCATTTCTCTAATAGCTAGTGAAGATGAGCATCTTTTCATATATCTGTTGGCCATTTGTATTTCTTCCTGGGAGAAGTGTCTGTTCATGTCCTCTTCCCATTTTTTTATTGGCTTGTTTATTTGTTTGTTGTTGAGTTTTATGAGTTCTTTGTATATTTTGAATATTAGAAATATTTTATTTTTATTTTTTATTTTTTGACAGAGACAGAGAGGGACAGAGAGAGAGACAGACACATGGGAAGGGAGAGAGATGAGAAGCATCAATTTTTCATTGTGGCACTTTAATTGTTCATTGATTGCTTTCTCATATGTGCCTTGACTGGGGGGCTACAGCAGACTGAGTAACTCCTTGCTCATGCCAGCGACCTTGGGTCTAAGCTGGTGAGCTCTTTGCTCAAACCAGATGAACTTGCGCTCAAGCTGGCGACTCCAGGGTCTCGAACCTGGGTCCTCCGCATTCCAGTCCGACACTCTATCCACTGAGCCACCGCCTGGTCAAAATTTCCTATGGGTCTATTATTTTTTTCTTTTTTACAGGGACAGAGAGAGATTCAGAGAGAGGAACAGAGAGGGACAGACAGACAGAAATGGAGAGAGATGAGAAGCATCAATCATCAGGTTTTCGTTGCGACACCCTAGTTGTTCATTGATTGCTTTCTCACATGCGCGCTGACCACAGGCCTTCAGCAGACTGAGCAACCCCTTGCTCGTGCCAGCGATCCTGGGTCCAAGATGGTGAGCTTTTTGCTCAAGCCAGATGAGCCCGTGCTCAAGATGGCGACCTCGAGGTCTCGAACCCGGGTCCTCCACATCCCAGTCCAATGCTCCATCCACTGTGCCACTGCCCAGTCAAAAATATCTTTTAAAAAAAAACAACAAAAAACCTTATAACTTATGGTTGATAAGGTGGCTTTTTTTTTCTTTTTTTTTTTTTTTTACTGAGGGTTTGGGTAAGGATATATACTATGTTTGTGGCATTATTTTTTTTTAACTTTAGAGGAAAATGCCAAAAATCCAACGGATTTTTAAACTTTCCATGTCAGTGTTTCAGAACCATGCACACATTTCCGAAGTGGGGTTGTTACTTGACATCACGCCTCTGTGCGTCGGGCTGGTCAGAAGGCATGGGTCCCAATCGCCTCTGACCCCTCTCTCTCCTCCACACTTCTGGTTAGAGCAGATGGCTTCCAGAAAATGTTACAGTAGCAGATAACACTCTCCCTGATTTTGTGGAAAAGAAACGATGTCTGACAACACCTGAAAGATAAAATGAGAAAGCCCCAGCTTCCTGAAGGGACCAAGTCCAATATAGATTGCTCTGCAAAAGCTAGAGATAAGACTGTCGGCAAGATTTTATTTTCCTTGTCTCTAAGTTCATATGACTCTCTTCCCAAGTGTTTGTTTTTTTCTTTTTTCACCGAGCTCAAATCAATATTCACTTTTGTGGGAGAAATGTGTGTGATGGATGTGACTTAGTTCTCAAACTCAAGTATACTTCCCAAAGTCAAGTATACACATGGAAGGTTTATATGCCTTGGGGAAGATCCGGCCAATTCTAATCTCCAGCTGGTCATGAGTGTTGCTGCTGGTCTGCCTGAGCAAGTCCACATGATTCCTGGAAGAATGTTGGCTCTTGGATTCGATGCCATGGGCTGGCATGTGATTCTTTGTGAAGTTGGGAAGAACTAACGGCCAGAGGCCAGGGAATGGTCTTCCTCAGTTTGCCAAACTTCATCCTAGAGTGATGTCAGGAATTGGAGAACATGCTATTCCCCATGTCTGTGAAACCTAGGAACCTCTAACACCTGTTTGGCCTAGGCAGAGTCTCTGCCTCTCTTTTTGTACAACCTGCAATGGTAGAAACTCTCCTCCTTCCTCTGTAGTCCACGAAGAATGTCCTTTCCATGTTGAAACTTTTACTAAAGAATGAAAGGATCCTGACCAGGTGGTGATGCACTGGATAGAGTGTTGACCTGGGACACTGAGGAAGCCGCCTGTTCAAAGCCCCAATGTCGCGGGTTCATCTGGCTCAGTGGTTATTAACTTGGGCTCTATCGAACCCTAGGGGTTCCATGAGTCAGTCTCAGGGGTTCGGAGAAGCCTCTGCCGCCGAGGCCAGAATAAAGTACTACTGTAATTTGTTGTGAGTTCATGCACTTTGTTGGTTTTATTCTTTGAGCGAGGTGATGTTCATGCATGGCTCATTTTGTGCACCAGTAAAAAAACATATACCTATGTCTTGAATTTGGAAAAAAAAATCATATTTTATTTATCACTAAAGAAGGGTTCGGTGAATGCACATATGAAACTGGTGGGTTTGGTACCTCAATAATGGTTAAGAACCATGATCTGGCTTGAAGACAGGATTACCAGCTTGGGCACGGAGTCCCCGGCTTGAGCATGGAATCATAGACATGACCCCATGGTTGCTGGCTTAAACTCAAAGGTTGTTGGCTTGAGCCTAAGGTTACTGACTTGAGTAAGGGGTCACTTGCTCTGTTGTAGCCCCCCAGTCAAGGCACGTATGAGAAAGCAGTCAATGAATAGGTAAGGTGCTGGAATTATGAGTTGATGCTTCTCATCTCTCTCCCTTTCTCTCTGTCTCTCTCTTGCTTAAAAAGAAAAAGAAGGAAAGGAAACATTTTATGTTGAAACTTTTGCTCTACACCAACAAAATTCCAGAAACAAAGGAACACTAAGACTTGCATGGCCCAGATAAGGGGCAGAGGATAGGGAAAAAGGGGAAAATCAAACCAAATTAATATCCTAAAAATGATGTTGTTGAAACCAGGCAAATTATAATTGATTAAAGATATGGTGAAATAAATCCCTGCAGTGCACATTACAACTGACCTTGAAGGGGAAAGTGGCACTATTTTGTTATAGGGATAAAAATCTGATCATTTGCCTCCGGGGAGGGAAAAGTTCTATAAAATAGTTACTTGTTTCCATATATCATCACATTTGTTCATTGTAGATGCTAACTTCTCCCAGTTAAAAGGCACCTCCTTCCCTAAATAAACAGCTATGTGTCTCTTGCTCAGCTCCCTCTGGCTGTATATGTGTGTACATGCTTTTTCTCCAGGACACGCAAGCACCCACAAGTGAGGATCCATGCCTGCGGCACATCTGTGATGTTCACAGTAGCAAGCAGAGTTGCAGACACCCCTAATGTACACATAATACCTTCACTGGAAACGAACTATATAAGTATTTCGCATATGCAAGTGCTAATATCCAGGCTGAGGGAAATAATAATAAATAGAGATTGAGTCTATCCATCCTTCCATTTCCCACGGGTATTGGAGCTCATTTGCTCTCAATTCCCTGAGCGCCTCAGCATTCTGGGTCCCTGACTGTAATTCTAATGATTAGAAATAACCCCCCCATCCTAAACATGCACCAAATGCAAAACTAAAATAAAACCTTCTACTGCAACCATAGAAGCAAACCTGACTCTACTGAATTTAAGAAGAGAATACAACGCTGCTCTTCTCCCCAGAAGCATACTCAAGGGACTGTTAATTATAAGCAATGTTTATATTATGCCATAATTGCTGAACCTAGTTACCATGGAGGGTAGACAGTTTGTGTTGGGTCTCTCAGCCTTTTCTCCTCCTATTTTATCTTCAGAGAGGCTGGGAAACTTGAAGTCACCCTCCTATTTTACCTTCAGAGAGGCTGGGAAACTTGAAGTCACCCTGCAGGTGGATCTGGATTTGAATCAATCAGACTTGACCATGAGAAGAACATGAGCACATCCAGAATCCAGATGTGAGTAGTTCAAACAGAGGTCATCTTCCTTCTGTGGGAGCCCCTGGGACTCTTTTCAGTAGCTGGATGTCAGGTTTCAGAAATGCTTGGCAAAAGGTCTTTATGAATATGCAGCAGCAGCAGCAGCAACTTGCCAAGCTCAGGGTTGTAGCTCGAACACAATGTTCTTAAATGTAACATGCCAGTGGTAGCTCCCTGACTGGTGCCACTCTGCCCCTTCCAGCTGTTTTGTTAGCACCTGATTCTCCCTTTCAAATGGATAGGAAGAACTTTGCAAAAAACTACCAATCATCTCCTTCCCTACCTACCAGGAGAAGGTCTGAAGGGTTGATAAAGAAAATAACTAAGAAATATTTCTGTATTGTGGAATAAATGTCTGTGTACATGTTTATTACCTGAATATATACCCATATGTATGTCTATGTTACCTATAACACTGTCCAATGCCAAAGGAATAAGGAACCATAGCAAGTATATACCTGTCTCACCTCCCAATTACAGATGAGAGAACAAAGCCCAAAGAAGTATTGCCTTTTCCAGATTTTAAAAATAGTGACCTAGATTCAGGGCTGCCAACAAGTCTTTTGGCCACATGTGTGAGGTTCTTTCTACTATAATGCTCTGCTTTCAAAAGATTCAAAAAGGTATCTATCAACTTAATTTTTAGTATTGCTAATTTCTGTGTCCTATTCTCTCTGTCTCTCTCTGTCAATCTCTCCCATCTTGTTTTCTTTATCTTCTACCTATTGATCCAGATTCCAATTAATTAAAACTCAAATTTGATATGTACAATTATAGTGCAATTATAGTTTTTATGTGATAATTATGAGTCTACCTGTACGCGTGATGAGTCATCAGGACTGTTGGGTGCATTTAAAGATGATTTTAATCCAGTAATATTATTTAGATGATACCTTTTACAAGATATCAGTCACTTGGGTTATTATTTAGGTTTGAACACTTCATTAACTTGGAGACTTGGGAAACCTTCCTTATCTCTCTGGCCTCTGGTTTTGTTTTTTGTAGGGTGAAGTTAATACTACATAGAAATTTTAAACAGGGTTTTCCTGAATATTATGTTGATTATGGTCATGTATAGTGGGGCAACTATTCTCATCATTTACATGTGAATTAATATTGACCTAGTGACACTGGGATTGCAAACTCTGGGGACATAAAAATGTAGCACTGTTGGTACAGACATTGGTTTTTTCATGATTAGTGGAAGTAGCTGTGAGACTTCTACAAGCAGCCATAGAAGCAGCTAAAATTTTCAAGAGAGGAAGGACAGGACAGATCCCTCCCAGTGACTGTAGCCCACAGAAAGGTCTGTAAGCACAGAGAAGTCTCCCACTGTGGACCCCAATTGTGGCTAGCAAGTGCTCTTGGGGATTCCTGACCTTGTTTGGGAGAATAGTTGCTATCATGATAATATTGCATTATAAATTTAAGATATTGATAACAAATAATTTGGTATGTATTTTAAACATAGTTGCTATGCCATCCATACCCAGATACTGCATTTGGTCTTTCTAACATAAAGAGGATTTTGTCCCCACGGGGAAATATTCTTTGCACAACCAGTTTTCTTTTTCAGTTAGCAGAGCGTTAGCAAGGGTTAGATTAAGAAGTGCTATCATCCTGAGATGATTAAAGACCTAAAGGAAGTCATCTGCATCACTCACTGAAAGACAAAGTTAGGGGCTATATATATTGTAAGAGATCCTGACACAGACATTGATTTTGCGGTGGACCACCAGAGTCCACGTTCTGTCCTAGGGTAGAAAAATTTAGTGCCATTTGAAAAAAGTTAATTAAACCCACTGATGTATGACCAGTAAAAAAGTGAGCATGTCAGAATGCTGGTGTTGCAAGAAGGCACTCGGAGAGAGCAGACTTCATGACAGAGAGGGTGTCTTAAGAACAGTGCCAACACCTGCTCTCATGACTTCAGAGAAGTCTAGAAAAAAGAATATAACTAGGGAATAGCTACAGACATCCAATGGAAGAATGTAACAGAAACAACACAAGATAATGAGCCAAGGGATCTACGTCCTTCCTTCCTCCATGTGTGTATTTAAAAACATTTACTGAGCACCTGTAATGCACTAGGCACTGTGCCTGCTTTGAGAGATACCGCCCTCAACAGGAAAAATGAGATCCTGATTTCAATGACTGGATATTCCATATGTTCTTGTTCCACTCGCCACGTAGCCTTCATAGCTTACTTTTTTTCTCTCGACCTGTTTCCTTATCTGTCAGTTGACTGATAATCTATGATGCTATTTTTGTCACAAGCCCGAGAAACAGGAAATGCAAGAAAGGCATAGTTTTGGAGGAAGGCAATGGAGAGGTGATATGATTTTGGATACCAGGCATTAGAGAATCTGACTTAGAGCTAGAGATGGAGGCGGAGATTTAACGTGGGGTGGAGTGAATCCACAGGGATGCAGCTTCCTCAGCAATCTTCCAGAGGAGGGTCTACATGGGAAGGGGGAGCGAAGTTGAATGCAGGAGAGCACTAGTCCAGCAAAGGAGCCATGCTACAGCACTCAGTCCTCACGATAATGCTGAGGCTAGAGGTTCCTCTTATTCCTACTGGCGAGATGAGGAAATCAAAATGACTCAAGATCAAAATGTCGAAGATTACACACTTAGCAGTCTATGGAGTCTTTTCATTGTGTAGGCTCTCCTAGAGAGCATGAAGAACAGAGAAGCAGCAAAGGAGGAAAAAGTGCTCCCTGCTGGGGGAAATCTTGTGGAATTTTATGGAAGAGGTTTGGTAAGATTAGGATGTATGGTAAGGAAGGGCAGAATTGAATACTATAGGCAAAAGATGCATTATAGATAAAGAAACAAACTGAAAGATTAAAGACTATAGAAAGAAGAGTAAGGCTAAAGTTTATGGTATAATAAAAATAAGAAAACTAAGAGTAGAAATGGATTTTGAACAGTTTGTTCAAGGCTTTGAGTGACAGGGCAAGTATTTTAGACTGATAGTCACATGACAGACAGTCCAGCTGTGAGGGCATCTGAGCAAAGCAGTGATGTACTCAGAGTTACACTTGGGAAAAATTAATTTTCCAGCATTTTGAGATTGACTAATGTCTTTGGTTGAAATCACCTGTGGCACTTGAAATTTGGAGGAAGGAAATTTTAACTGTGATTTCTGGCTTGTTTTCAAGGTTGACTTTTGCAGGCTAATCTGATTGGTTGATTTGGGCTCCTTCCCCTTGCTGTCACATCTCCTATGACATGTTAGCTCCAGTGTACTATGATGTACTTAGAATTTCAGTCCATTGCCTTTCGTTAAGCCATGACATCCAGCTCTGTGTATCAGCAAGCTGTGATAAACATTGCTTCTGTGTAACCCATTGCTCTCCACGTATCTCTTTGAAAAGTTCGGGTCCTTGGAGCCAAGTAGCTCAGACACAGCCTATTAAATGTCAGAAAACACTCTTTAAACTCTTTGCATTTTGCCTTTCTCTTTACCCTCAAGCCCACCGCAACAAAGTATAGACTCTTTTGATATAGAAAACTCCTCTGAGCAAATGGCTCTAAGAGTAGATGTGGGGATATTGTTTTACCCATCCATTTCCACTTTCATCTGAAGGTTTCAGGGGAAAAAAGAAAGAAAAATAATGACAGCTTCTCATTTTCGTGTCTTTCTGAAACTATTGCATCACAAGGATATACAAATGCCAATGGGTCCTGTACAGCTTTTAAAAGGGAAACAGTGTCTTTGATCTCCGAGAACATGTTTGGGAACTCAGATAAAGAAACACTGCTCTTACAGGGAGCACATATTTCTGCAAACAGTGGAATAATGAAGTTCACAACAGGTCTCAGAATTGGTCCCTCTCCGAATGATTGGCTAATCTTACCTTTGATATCAGGCCGTTGGCATTTTCTTCCTAATCCTGAAGCCTGTGTTGTCCCTGCATTGCTTTTTTGTTTTTGTTTTTTTTTTGCAAATATATTTAAAAGAATCAGTTTATCTCTTTTATGAAGGTACTAAGTAAGGCTCTGTGGATTCACTCAGAACCTAGCAAAGAAAGAAACATGAACATGCAAAATAGTGGGGTTTTTTTTTTCAGTTATGTGGCAAATATGAAGGTGGTTCTTCATTGTATATGATAGGTGGCACCAGTTCAGTGACTATCTCATTAGATACATTTTATTGGAAGCCCCAGATAAGAACTGTTAATGGTTATCTTTCTATTACACCTTAGAAAATAACCGTGAGGTAGGGTATACTTGAGTGTTTCCTTCAGAATTATTCATTAGTAAATTTGGAGATTTTATTAATCTTATAAACATTTGTAATAAAGAATATTCCAAGAATATAGGCTATATAAAATGCTTAGTGTAATTTAAAATATTATGGCTCTCAATATTTAAAGAAATAACCTATTATATATAGCATTGGCCAATTGTTGCTTTGACTAAAAAAGTCCATCTAAAAATGCTATGTATGTTAAAACTATCCAAAATTCAAATTGTTTGTATTAATTTTTTTTTTCTTTTTAAAAAATTTTATTGAGAAAAGTAACTTTAACAGGGTGACATTGACCAATAAGAGTATATAGGTTTCAGGTAAACATTTCTATAGCATTTGGACTGTTGATTATGTTGTATACACATCACCCAAAGTCAAATCATTTTCCTTCACCTTATATTTGTCCCTCTTTACTCCCTTGCCCCATCCATCCCCCACATTCCCCTCCTCCTGGTAACCACTTCACTTTTGTCTATGTCCATGAGTTGCAGTTTTATATCCTACCTATGTGTGAAGTCATATAGTTCTTTGTTCTGTTTTAAGCTGTCAATTCTAAAGGGTAAATCAACTATATAATAAATAATAGAGGCTTTTCACTGTTGAGAATTATTTAATTATTAACTTATTTTATCTTCTCAGTAATCCTATTGTTATTCTCATTTTTGCATTTGAGTAAATTGAGACATAAAAAGATCTGATTAACTGGTCCATAGTTTTACAGCTAGTAAGGGGCAGTCTTGGGATTTGAATTTGGCCAGTTTGACTTCGGAATCTGCAAGTTTTCTCACTGAATTGTGCTGTTGTGTTTATATATTGTGCCTATATGATCAAGATAGTAGCAAAAACTGTAATCATTAAATTAAAATATATTTAAATCATGTATGTAACTTTGAGAATGCAAGAGAGAAGGCCAGGGCAGTTGAGGATTAGATTAATATATTAGGATGGGATGCTATATAAAATGATGATGTAGTTTTTTTATTATTAATTATTTTTAGACTGTTTTTCTTAGGTTTATTCTATTTTTGAACAATTATTTTTTTTTTTTATCAAAAGTTTGCTAGGACCTGTAATGCCTGCTATGGGTTCATTATTAGCCTGTAGATAGTACGTAGCATGTCACTTTGGGGTCAGAGAATATAGAGGCAAATTATAGATGATATATACAAAGTATACCAGCTCCTTAACAACAACAAAAATCCTGTTTGGCTCCTCAGCTACAATTTAAAATCAATCTGGCATTTACCATTTCCCTTCAATGAAACTTACAATATTTTCTTCACTATTGAAATCTAAAATTTCATTCATTTAGAGGGACTCAGAATACCCTATATGAAAGGGTTTCATTCTGAATAGACTACATCCACACAAAGAGAGAGTGGTCCTAAGAGAGATCACTCATATGCAAAGCCCAGTGAAAGTCACTACAAGAATAGAATTGCATTAATTCTTCCCCCTGCTTATCTGTAAACCCAAGTAAGTGGCAACTCCCAAGGATTTTATATCAAGTCACTTTTATGATGCCCGTAATATGACCCTCCTGGGTGCACGGCCAGCTAATCTTTTTTTTTATTCCCTTTGGTTATTTAATCATTCATGAAAGCTCCTCTTCCCACTGGTCCTCTCCAATTCTATAGAACCTGAAAATAGAAAGATGTATTTTAACGGCATCCAGCGAGAGACTTTATAAATTTTGTCCACTCTCAAGACAGCACCTAGTTTAAGATGATTGGGGTGTTTTGCCAGCTTTTGCACAACTTTGATTCTTGCTCTTTAATAGGTCATTAAACTGGAAGTGA
The DNA here is from genome assembly GCA_037038555.1 of Rhynchonycteris naso. Lineage (NCBI taxonomy): Eukaryota > Metazoa > Chordata > Mammalia > Chiroptera > Emballonuridae > Rhynchonycteris > Rhynchonycteris naso. The sequence continues at coordinate 243,335,032 of CM072999.1, read as the reverse complement.
TATCATGTGTCTTTTCTTTTCCTTAATTCTAATTTTTCCTAGACTTAAAAAAAAAATCAGATCTCAGTGAGTGTTCAGATTCTGTGATCAATCTGCAGACAACCCCTCTGTTGGCAGAAAGCATGAAAATCCAGGGACTAATGCTTGCATGAGAGTATGGGTTTCATATTTCATTTCTGTTATAATGCTCCTAGATTTATTTTAGGCCTTGGTTTGTTCCCTGTAAAATCAAAGCTGATTTTTAAATGCTCTCCTATTTATAAGCACCTGCTTCTGTCTCCCAATTCATCTCTTTTCTCTCCTTTTCATCTCTTTTTCCCTCTGTCCTTGTCATTGCAATGCCCGTAGTTGCCAAAGGTTAGGTAGGGCAAATGTCAAAAAATATTAGCATGCAATTGTAGAGGAGAGAAAAGTTTCAACCTCATAGCTGTTGAAATAACATATTGCTATTACTTATTAATATATAAAGAAACCATGAGGGGAGAGTTAGCAAAATTCGTGGTAATAAATAAATGGACTTTTTTAACAGTCTGCAAATTTTCTTTCATATATAGAGAGGTTGTTTACAACTCCTTTGTTAAAGTCTATCCCCTTATCTGGTCACTGTTCTACTTCAAGAATATCAGCTCCATTTAAAAATGAAAAGGCTATCTATGATGAATATCTATCTATCTATCTATCTATCTATCTATCTATCTATCTATCTATCTATATACACACATGTATATGTATATATATTTATTTATACATATATGTATATATATTATTTTTCAGAAAGCAAGAGCTATATTAAGAAATAAGAGTGTAGCTATAGTAGTGGCCTATTGGAATGGGTACATGAAGGAGGGGAAGGATAACCAGAAATTTAGAAAGAGAGCAATATCAAAAAAGAAAGAGATTGAGAGATCAAGAAAATAGAGTAGCCTGACCAGGCGGTGACGCAGTAGATAGAGCTCAGACTGGGATGTGGAGGACCCTAGTTCAAGACCCTGAGGTCGCCAGCTTGAACGCAGGCTCATGGGGTTTGAGCAGGGCTCACCAGCTTGAGCCCAAGGTCGCTGGCTCGAGCAAGGCGTCACTTGGTCTGCTGTAGGCCCCCGGTCAAGGCACATATGAGAAATCAATCAATGAGCTAAAGGAAATACAATGAAGAATTGATGCTTCTCATCTCTCTCCCTCCCTGTCTATCTGTCCCTCTCTATGACTCTCTCTGTCTCTGCCACAAAAGGAAAAAAAATTAAAGAAAGTAGAGTAAACTAGTAATATAATAATGGTAACAACAGCAATAAAAGTAATGTATAACATTTAGTGCTTAATGTATATCAGGTAAGTCAGGACTGAGACCAGGGTGAGGCAAGTGTGGTACTCAATTCAGAGGCATTTTAGGATGGTACCAAAAATCCAAGCAATTAAGATAAATAATGTTATAAAGCAATATTTTAAAAGTAATAATTTATAAAATATTAAGTAAGGACAAGTTCAGTAGTAAGATGCTAGATTAGTTGCCTACATTGTTTGCTCTAATACCCAAACAACTATATAAAACTGATATTATTGTTATGCATAATTTGCTAATAAGAAATGAGGCTTAAAGTAGTGAAGAAAAAAAGTAGGGATAATGACCTGACAACTTGAATCTTTCAGGTTAGTAATAGCTTCTATTGGGAGATACGTGCAGAAGCAAAGCCAGGTATATGGTAGCCACTATTCATTGGATCTGGGTAATGCATAGGAATCTAGGTGGGACTGGATGTCAGATACAGAGTGGAGCTATGGTTCTGTTTGTGGAGCTTTTCAGCTGCATGGAGGACAAGGCTGGTTTGTTTAACATGGAGAGTCTGTGGTCTCCAAGCTCTATTCTTGCACCTTAGTATTCAGGGTGGATGGAGCACTGACCCTTCTCCTGGCACTGCTGAAGCAGGAGTCCTTGCATTAGCTGAAGCTATGTAGTCACAATTGTTCTGCTCCTTAGCATTGGTGGTAGACTCAGTTCCCTTCCCTGTATGACATGGAGTAATGGCTCCAGTAGGATCCACTCCCTCAGAGCTGCAAACATGATTGATTAAAGCGCCCAGCAGTGGCCAGTTTCCATGGAGCAAGTTTCAGTTCTTAAATGGCCCAGCTCTGTAGGAGATTAACTCCCTCTCTGGGCTTCCCTGAGAGGCCATCCTTCAGACAATCTATCATTCCTGGAGTTAGCCTTTATGTCTAATTGTTAGATGTATTTGTCCAAGGCCACACATCCAATAAATTTGCAAAGTTTGTTTTCAATTAACATCTGTCAGATTCCAGAACTCAAACACTTACTTACATTATTGACATTATGCATGCATGCATTCAGCACATGGTTATTAAAGATTTAATGTGTGCCAGATCATTTTCTAAGTTCTGGGACTACAATAGTCAACAAAATAGTCTCCATCTTTACTCATAGGGCTTATAGTTAAAGGATAAGAAATGTGAAGCTTTATGATTTTAATGCAAAGAAATTACTTTTAGGAAGTCACTCTCACTCTCTCTAGGGTCATGCTGTATGCCATGCTCTAATGGACAACCATATGAAATCATAATTCTGTTTAGAATGAAATCCAAACCAGACCACAGCTTGCAAGACTTTTTTTCTATTCATCATCATTTCACACCATAGTCTTCCTTACTCTGCTCTGGTCTTGCTTTAGTTCCTTAAACATAGCTGCTTACTATCTCAAGAAATTCTCTTCTTTCCCCTTTTCTTTCTTTTTTTTTTTTAGCAAGACAGAGAGACAGACAGACAGATATGGACAGATACACAGGAAAGGAGAGAGATGAGAAGCATCAACTTTTAGTTCTGTCACTTGTTGTTCATTAATTGCTTCTCATATGTGACTTAAGTGGGGGCTCCAGCTGAGCCAGTGACCCCTTGCTCAAGTCAGCGACCTTGGACTCAAGCCATGGGGTCAGGGTTATAATCCCATGCTCAAGCCAGCAACCCCGTGCTAAAATTTGTAAAAACCCGCACTCAAGCCAGCAACTCAGGGTTTCAGGCTGACATTCTATCCACTGAGCCACCGCCTGGTCAGGAAAGAAATGCTTTTCTTTTCAAAAGTAATGTTTCTTCCAGGTTTTTCTTCCTAAGTTTCCCCATCTCAATCTCAGATACAATCTATGTGCCCAGAGAGGCCTCCCATGACCATTGTAGGTAAAGTATATGACCATCTTGATTGTTTTAATCTTTTAGCCCCTTATTGTTGTCTTATTTTCATAGTACTAATTACAACCTGTAATTACTGCATTTATTCATCGGTTTGATTTAATTTAGTTTCCCTCAACATAAGGAAATACATTTGTCTTATTTACTGTTATATCCCCCAAAATTTGCTCAATGCCTGGTGTAGAAGAGGTGCTCACTAAATATCTGCTGACTGTATAAATTATAGTGCTAATAAGTATAGTAATAACAACTACCATTTAACCAAGCTTTAGCCTGTGCCAAGCCCTTCTTGAAGTACTCATAACTCATGAGGTAGAAGATATTTATGTAAAAGAATGTCTTATTTTATAATGATAATATAAATGCTCAATGGAAAGAAATGCAAATAGTATAGAAGCTCTTCTCTAATCAATCTAAATCTATGCCCCAGATAGAACCTCTGTTCACAGCATGCTATAAATCCTTACAGATACATTCTATGCCCATAAATATTCTGACTCACTGTTATCAGTAGCCCTAAGAGTCAACTTCATGTTTCAAAGTGAATCTCTAGACCAACAGCGGAGAACTTGGAAGAGTTAACTAGCACCTGGCTCTTTAATGAAGCTTCTACAATTAGCCACCCATCTTCATCCAGTAAGATTTTGAAAAAGACAGGAAAGAAGATACTTGAGTTTAGTGAAAGGATTTCTATGGAGAGAATTGTTGGCTCTGTGGCTTCCCTCTATGCATACCTTGAAGGGTGAACAGGTTAATTCTCTCTTACCTCAAGCCTCATCTTAAGGAGAAAGTCAGGTATGTCCCCTGTGAAGATTTCTGATGTCACAGAGGATAGGACTGTGTTTGAGAAACATGCACATTCTTATAAATGGCAAGACAAACATGCAAGTTTTCACTTGATTAAAAATAAACCATGTGGGAGAAAGAGTGAGCCTGGTAATGTCTGAGAGGGTCACCTAGAGGAGCCAGGAACACTTAGCTGAAAATGTTGGGGTGAGGGGTGCCAGCAAATGCTGCAACTTCACTGCTGAATTTCTATTTCTATAAGTCAAAAGAGCTGTAGATGAACTATCTTCAATGGTAGTTTTGTTGGTTTGTTTAAAGGACCTACAAAGGACCCCCAGAGAGAAAAGTGTTAGCTTTAGACATGTACCTGGTTCAGAGGAAACAAATGGCAAACTGCATGAATAGGGTGGGTAAGACCTTTGCTAGTCCTACCTACCCTGCTTTTATCCCTCCTTCCAGAAATGGAGGTAGGACAGAGAGGGGCTTCCTGTAAGAGAAGAGGTATCTAGGTTAGCATTTCTCTCAAAGGTTCATTTGTACAGGGAGAGGTATCCACTTAAGTGAATTTATATCAGCTTAAATGAATAATAAATTAAATTAATTTCAAAGTTTTGATCATCATGTGGAATTGAACTCTCTAGTTACTTGAATGAGATTTTTCTGCCAATAGAAACATAACTTCTCTGAGAGTGATGAGTAAGATATAGAGCCTGCTCAATATTCTAATACCAAGTAGAGATATAACCAGCCTCGTAAGCAGAGTTCTAGTGAGAGAGAGGGGCAGAGGGATGCAATATTTTCTTATTGAACCCAGAGTTCCATTTAATCAGTCAGTGAGATTACATATATGCACATCCTTTTTTTTAAAGAAAAAGTTTAGAAATATGACGTGTCCTATTCTCAATATATTATGCACAGACTTCCATGTCAATACACAATCAACTATCAAGTAAGTACTACCGTTACCCTCATTTACACAACCCAAGCTTTGCTGTCTAGCATATCAGTAGGAGCCACATAAATAAGGCCAGTTAACAAATGACTTTTTCTGGTCCATAAGAAAAATGAGAAACCACTTATATGGAAGGAAGAACTTTTCTGATATATGGGACTTTTACAATTAACTTAATCCAATGTCAGAAAAGATGTCGATGAGGCAGGAGGAATTCAAACAATATTGTCTTATTGCATAACCTTCACTCTTCTTTACTGTTCTATTTTAGCAAGTTGTATGTGGTCCACACTTAGCAGGATAAAGGGAGAACTGTAGTTGATTATGTAGAGATGAGATGCTATAGGATGGACAATAAAATTAGTGAAAAGCACATTGGCCTAGAAGTAAGAGACGGCCCTGGTCCTGTTCATATGGAATCTATCATTTGCTACCCATATGACCATGGAATAGTCCCATGATGGCAAACCTATGACATACGTGTCAGCACTGATAGCCATTTTCGATGACATGCGGCTGCATACCAGAGAAGTGTGGAGCCGTATGCCGAGAAGGACGTTTCATCCTGGGCTCCTGCATGGCCAGGTGCAGTAGCCGAGTATAAAACATTTGTTGTAGTGTAGACACTCTGTGCCGGAGGTCTGTAGGCCAAAACAACAGAACTCCGGCACAGAGCGTCTAGTTCTGGGACTTCCTGTTAGGCTGTTTTACTCCAAGTGACACACCACCCGATTTATGCTCGGTTTTTTGGCGAATTTTGACACACCAAGCTCAAAAGATTACCCATCACTGGACTAGTCACTTAGACTCTTAGCACATTTCATCTCTTAGAGTTAACTAAAACAACCAATCCTGAGCATGCACAAAATTATTTTCAGAGTCAAAGGAGATAATGCATATGAAAGTACTCCCTAAGCTATAAAGTAATAGGTACACATAAAAGATGATTATACCTTTTATCAGAATGGACTAAAACTTGCTTCACATTCTGCATATCTGGGTAGGCAGTTTTGATTTTTTCAAGTGTAGAAGAACTTTGTTAATATTTGTTGTGTTGGGTAAGTTCAGAAGTGAAACCCCAGTAGTGTGCAAAGGTATATTCAGTGCACTTAGCTTAGAACCAAGGCTTTTGGGGTATCTCAGAATCTGAACTTGGCTCTGCACTTACTCATTCTGTGACTTTCGGACCAGCTGCTTTGTTCCTTTGAGCCTCATTTTCTTTATTTCTAAAATTGGGTTCATAGTACCTATGTCAGAGGTTCATTCTCAGGACTCAAAGAGATGATGTTTTAAAGCACTGAGTTGGTATATATTACAGGCTAAGGAATATAACTGTTATTACTATCCCATTCTTCTTACTTTCTGCTCCAGTGGGATGTGGTTGGGGAATAAGAATTCCCGTGTCAACATGTGTCGGGGCCATCGTCACAACCCTGGAAGGGCCATGGTAAATGGGGCACGGGCAGCAAATTGCTTCTTCTGGGTGAACATAATGACAAGCGAAGACTGCCTTATGCAGGAGGTGAGAACTTTATGATCCGTGAGGCTTTTCTAATGCTGACGTTGCTGCCGATGATCCAACAGTACCTTGCTTGACATTTATAGAAAAATATACTGTGACCTTATAATCCTTAAAACAGGAGAAAAATAAACTGACACAAAGATTTTGTGGTTTTTCTCAGAATACATCCACAATCCTTTTCTTTGCATTGAACCCTGACCTTCCTGACACATGAATGTCTAATGAGTTGTTTTTCTGTTTGTTTACCTGCTTCTAATAATGGCAAGGTATTGGGGGTGGGGGAGACTTTAGCACCAAGTACAGGAAAGATTGTTTTTGACTGGACATTGCTATGACCTTTTTCCCCATCCAAGCTCTACACGGCAGCCAGAGGGTATTTCACAAGTCACCCAGCCCTGTGTTTTATAAACTTAACTGTGCCCCCCCCAAAAATTTATAAGTTGAAATTCTAACCCCACAAATGATTGTATTTAAAGGAAGGAACTTTAAGGAGGTAAATGACTTCATAAGGGTAGGGCTTGAATTCAGCAGAACTGGTATCTTTATAAGAAAAAGAAGACATAACAGAAGAGTGTGCTCACAGAAGAAAGGTCATGAGAGAACATAGTAAGAAAGGGGTCATCTGAAACCCTGGGAGGGAGGTTTCACTAGAAACCAACCTCCTAGTGCCTTGATTTTAGACTTTGGGCCTTGAACATTATGAGAAAATAAATTTCTGTTGTTTAAGCCACCCAGTGTATGGTATTCTGTTATGGCAGCCTGGGCAGACTAATACACATGTTGAAAAGTCTCCAATCACTCGCCATTTATTTTAGAATAAAGTTCAATCTTTTCCACGGGACTTCTGAAATCCTGCATTTGGCCTTACCCCTGCCTGTGCTTACCGCCTGTGGTTCCCCCGACTTTACTCTGTACACACTGACTTGTGTTCTTTGGACATTATAAGTTTGTAGGGGAAATAAAAAGTCATCAAGCCTGACCTGTGGTGGCGTAGTGGATAAAGTGTAAACCTGGAACCCTGATGTCACCAGTTCAAAACCCTGGGCTTGCCTGGTCATGCACATATGGGAGTTGATGCTTCTTGCTTCTCCCTCTTCTTGGTCTCTCTCTCACTTGCTCTCCTCTCTAAAATGAATAAATAAAATCTAAAAAAAAAAAAAAGAGGTTTTTATACTTGAAGTTGATGTCTCTGAAATTCTCATTCCCTGGTAGTTTTTAGACTGGCTTTCTCTTCCTTCTAGTCTAGGTTCAAATGCCTCCTTATCAGGGAGGTTAGGTCTGAATATTCTCTCTATAGTATGCCCCTACCCCCCCCCCCCAATACTAACAGATTTTTCTCTTATTTTTATCTCAGCATTTATTATTACCTGCCATTATCTTATTTATTTATGCTTTATTTTTTTCTCATAAAAGCTACATCTCCATGCGGGCCGGGGCCAATCTTACTGAGTGGTCTTTCTCCATCTCAGGCCAGAGGAGCCCCTGGCAACGGGCTGCTCAGTCCTTCTGTGTGTGTCTAGTGAATGTTGAATGAACGACTGTTTCTCTTCTATCTTTTCTCTATTTTCCATCCCCTTTCCACCAACTCTCCCTCCACGCATTGCCTGTTCCCTAGCTTATACTCCAGGCTTCGTGCTTTGAGATATCTTTTTCAATTAAAAGCTCTTTTAAAAATTAAGATGGACTGACCAGTGGTGGCACAGGGAGTAAAGTGTTGGCCTGGAACACTAAGGTCGCTGGTTCGGAACCTTGGGCTTGCCTGGTCAAGTCACACATGAAGGAGTTGATGCTTCTTGTTCCTCCCCCCTCTTCTCTCTCTCTCTCTCTCTCTCTCTCTCTCTCTCTAGCCCTCTCTTCCTCTGCCCTTTTCTCCCTCTCTCCCCTCTCTAAAATTAATGAATAAAATCTTTTTAAAAATTAAAATAATTTGCACAAGAGCAGTTGTATTTCCTTTAGAATTAGACTTTCTATGATGGAATTTTATTAAAAAGGGTACATATTGAGGAGTACCAGTGAAATGTCCCTCAAATTGAAACCACCATTAATAACCTTGAATGACACTTGATCTAAGGGCTTTACCAGCCTTAAACTCTTTTTAAGCTGACAAGGAAGGATTGGTGTTTATAAAACAAAAAAGATAATTTTTTAAAAAGTAATCTTGTAAGAGGGAAAACATTGACTACGTTTAAAGGACTTTTATTGAACTGAGGCTTCAACAAAAGAAAATTCACTTTTCCCTGATGGCACGAGAGGGAGATAATGTGGGAATATGGCAGTCACAAATCTAGGAGAGGATCCACAAGCCAGTGACATTTAAATTCAGTCTTGAATGGTATGAACTGCTAAACCACTGCTGGTATAATTCACATCAACACCGCCACTTCACATGCTGATAAAGCAGGGCAGTAATGTGCCAAGTAGAATTTCTAATCACTTGTTTTCCTGTTTAAGGTGCCCCTAATCTATTATCAGATCTCTCTCTTCCTCTGTTCCTCTGAGGTGTGCAAACAAAAGCCCTGCTGATTCTAATGCCAATGTAATGTTCTCTGTCATTTTTCATTGCAAGTGTTTACATAGAAAACACTATCCAGGTTTTATGGAAGAAAACTTGAGTTTTATCTCCCTCTTTTCTTTTCTTTTCTTTTTTTTTAAAACTTCATTACCCTGAGCCTAAGCTCAGTTTCAATGTCAAACACAGAAAAATGATCTGATTCTAATTGAGTAGCGACTGGTCACGGAGAAGAATTAGCCAGGCGCCTATGAGCAAACATTGTTTCTCAACCAATATCCTGCTTTCAGATTCTTTCTCCTGTTTTATTAAAATGGCACGATAACTTGGAATAGTTTTAGAATTTTTTTTTCTATCAGCATTCAATACATGCTACTTCATGGGGGAAATTCTATTAGGTTGTTTTACATATTTAGCCTTGAATATGCAGTTTTTTTCTCCCGACTTGTGCGTAATAGGAAAAGCCTACTTTAGTTCACAGGACACTTAGCACACAAATAACTTACCAGTTCATTGACTAGCCTAATAAAAACCAGTCTCTATACATTTTAACGCTACCTGCACTCCATCCTGTTCTGTTCATCGCTATTGCCTATGCATGTAGAAACTTGTCCCTGTGCTGCCTTAAATTTGATTAAAGGGAAGCTGCTTGTATTTTCTTTGCCAAAAACATAAAAAGAAAAGGCAAATGTCCTCACCTTTACCAGGAAATAATAAAAATAATGACATCAGATCAATGCAGAAGAGCTGGGAGACGATGGGCAGCTGGAAAAAGAAGTGTGAATAAGAAGAAAGAAATAAAACATTTAAAACTGTAATAAACTGAGAGATGAAATACATCACCTTCTTACCCTGGCTATGAATTCTGCTGAGAACCACAAGGTCTCTCTCCCTCCCTCTTTCTCTCTCTGTCTCTCTTACCCTGAAGAAACAATACTTTAGTGATGAGAGAAGGTTGTTTCTTTTCCTAGTAAATGGAAAATCATTGCAGTTTCTCAGAAATACTAAAAAAGAAACCTAATAATAGAATATATTCTAATTGTAGATATATAATCTTGTTGGCAGGCTTATAGCAGCATCCCAGCAATGATGTCCTGTCCGGCATTTCTTTCTTCTGATAGGAACACTCTCTAAAGTGAGTTTTTGATAGCATGTAATCCAACTTTTTAAATAAAGTGTAAGACTTTAAAAGAATTTGTATCTCTTATTGCTTATAAGAAAATAAAAATCCTAATAATTTAAAATTCTAATATTTAAACAACTATATGCTCTGGTTTACCCATTTAAATATATGGGGTTAATTGAGAATGCAATTATACTCCGTGTTATATGTAGTTTTTGTGATCATGTGTTTTTTTTTTCTCTACAAATAACACTGCTGAAATTCATTGGGTGCCCTTCCCTCCACTTAAATAAGAAAGATGCAAAACTCTGCAAACACTTATTTCCACAGCCCTCTTTTCTCGATATGTTCTCTTAAGGTAAATTGGGCACAATATTGTCACCATGTGATCAGACCTTATTTCAAATGAACTTGATATTTGTATATTTCTCCAAAGATTACCATAAAGATATATATATATGGATTTATAGTAACCCTACTCCAGTGTTAAAATAATTTAGCATATTGTTTTTCAAAAACAATTTTTCACTTATTTTTTATTTTTTCTTGTTCATTTAAAGACTGTCACCAAATACTTATTCTTTTTCATTCATATATTCTCGTTTACCATACGTCTTAATCTCTTTGTCTTGTCTTGCTTTTTGTAAGTGTCACTCTTTCCAGACACTGTTTCTAGAATGGAGGAGTCATCCTAGTCCTCATGTCTTTGAGTTACAATCTTGCTCAAGAAGAGTTCATGTTTGTTTTATTCTTATGATGATTTGTATACTTATCAGAAAGGATACCACTTCTTCCTCTGCAATTTCTCTAATAATAGAAAAGGTCTGCTTACTATTTACTGCATGATGGACACTCTTCTAAGTGTGCGTATTATTCAGGGACCCAGCAGGAAAGAGATGGCATAATCAAAAGAATTTAGAGAGTTTAATTAAGAAACTACAAAAAATATGAACAGAATTAAGGGAGAACAATGGGTGAGGTGTGTGTGTATGTGTGTGTGTGGGGGGGTGAAGTTCTCTGGAGCTGGCACCAGAGGGAAGCTGGTGCCATATGAGTCCTAAGCTGCAAAGAACAGAAGGTGGGGGTGGGTAAGACTACTTGGCACAATGATGGCTATAGCAATACTTGGCTTTTGGTGGGGGACTGCAGTAGGGAGAGGCTGGCAGGGAGCTGGGAAGAACTATACAGACTTCACTTTGCTCCTCCTGCTCTAAACCCCACCCCCTGCACGTGTGTCTTGTACGTGACTTTTATCGGAAACCAGAGAGGAGGCTAGCTGCTTCAGAATGCAAAGGTCTGCCTTGCAGGCGCCAAGGTGAGGGGTGAAGAGTGGGTAAGGGAGGATCAGCTGGCACAAAGTCATTCTGTGGAAGCTGATCTAATCCTCACGATGACCGTATCATATGCATAGCTAATGTTAGGTCATTTCCATAGGAACCATACATCTCATGAGCAGCAAGGTCAAGATTTGAACCCAGAATCTTTCCCACAAATTGTACTCTGTGTCACTACAAGGTGCTACTTAAGGAATAGCTTTCTCACCCCCCAGGGGCAGAGACCAAGGCACCGAATGTCAATCTCTTCCTAGAATTTTATTCCCTTTCCTTGGCTCCCATTTTTATGTCTGGGTGCAGTTTAATTTGAGAACCCTAGTGGCCATGAAACTACTGTGACCCATGTCACTTACCTTGGGATGTGAATTTCTAGTTTGGGGACTTTTTTCATGAATAGAAAAGCTACCTTTTCTGAATCAGTAACTATTTTATTAATTTTAATGGGGTGACATTGATACATCAAGGCACATATGTTCCGAAAAAATATTTCCAGGTAATTTTGAAATTTGATTATATTGCGTACCCATCACCCAAAGTCAAATTGTCCTCCATCACCTTCTATCTGGTTTTATTTGTGCACCTCCCCCTCCCCAGGTAGCCAGTACATTCTTGTCCATGTTTCTGAGTCTCATTTTTATGTCCCATCTATGTATGGACTCATATAGTCCTTAGTTTTTTCTGATTTACTTACTTCACTCAGTATAATGTTATCAAGGTCCATCCATGTTGTTGTAAATGCTCCGATGTCATCATTTCTTATGGCTGAGTAGTATTCCATAGTATATATGTAGCATAGCTTTTTAATCCACTTGTCCTCTGACAGACACTTGGGCTGTTTCCAGATCTTCGCTATTGTGAACAATGCTGCCACGAACATGGGGGTGCATTTCTTCTTTTTGAACAGGGCTATGGTGTTCTTAGGGTATATTCCTATAAGTGGGATAGCTGGGTCAAAGGAAGTTCGATTTTTAATTTTTTGAGGTATCTTTATACTGTTTTCCACAGTGGCTGCACCAGTCTGCATTCCCACCAGCAGTGCAGGAGGGTTTTTAATTTAATGTGCGACTTCCTTTTGACATGGTATAAAACATTTATAAAACTGTTTTAAAATTTTTTCTAATTAAAATTTCTTATTTAATAATACTTTTGTATATCTTATATCTAGATGAAGACCACGAAAAATTCTTAGTCAAAGATGTTCCAAAGGCTTTCAAAACTTACCTTCACTACATGATTCATTATTTTTTTTCTCAGATAAAAGTAGAAGGTGGTTGGTAATATATTTCTTACTTAAGTGTTCACAGTTCACTATCTTATCTATCTGTAATATTGGCATTTTGTTCAATTCTCAGTCAATACAATAAAGCCTGTTTCCATTATCCCCACAATCAATCTTTAAAAATCTATTGCAATTTTTCATTTTCCATTTTAATATCAGGATAGTTTATCCCTATCATTCATTTTTCCTATCCCTCTAAAGAAAGAGGAGGAATCCACATGTATTCATGTGGTCAAGTTTTTTTTCCTCAGAGCTCTGAAAATTTTAAGGCAAACAATTGGACAACATTCAAAATAGAATATTTATTCCTTCCACCTATAATTTTAGTAGGCATTTATACATGTCTTTGTGATAGACATTAAGATATTTTATTCAACTGAGTTACAAATAAGATGGTAACAAGAGACAACTTCCATCTTTTTGTACACATGAACTTAAGAGAGTAATATATACATCATGGACACTTACTATGGTTTGGAATATAGGTATTAATATTATCCAGAGAAAGTAGAAAAATAAATTTAAATATTACATTCTTCTAAAAAGCTTGACATTTTGAATACATCTTTCTTTTAGATTTTAGTAGGGTTATGTTTTCAGAAAAAAATTTTGAATATCTTTTATCTATATTTTTTTCTATTTAATCTCATAACGTTATGGTATCCCATCACCTTCTGGAAGAATTATCTCTTAATGTTATGGCATAAGGGACACACTGGAAAGGGTGATAAAAATATATGAAAAAAGAAGCTAAGTGTTGAGTGCTAGATGTTATATAGTCTAGGTATGCTAAATAACATTTATTGAATACTTACTATATACAGGACCCCAGACCAAATACTTCTTACGCATGATGCCATTTTAACTTCGTAACAATTGAATGGGGTGAGAATTAGAATGCCTGTGTTATAAGTGACAAGTTGAGAATTGGTGTGGTTAAGATAGCCAGTCATGGACACAAACTCATTAACATGTCAGCTTTAAATCAAACACAGGATTGTTTGATATCAAAGTCCTGGTCCTAATCAATATATATCCTTACTTTCAGGATTTGTCTCACAATCATGATTTGAGAATTACACTGGAGAAAATTTTTATTTTCATATTCTGTTGCATGAGGTTTTAGAAAACTTTTTCTATATAATTTTGAATTGCTGATTCCAAATCTGAAATCCATCTTTTGGTACATGCTCTAGTTTTTATGCAATTTTAATATCTTTTTGTTACAGTTAATGGCATGCATTGGTTTTTAAATTGGAGTTAACGGGCAACGACTCTTGCATTAATATTACCACAAGGCAATTACTATTTTACAAATATTACTTTTACATAAATGTAGTTGTTCTTAAATGTAAAAATTTTTTATCCGATAAAAAATTATTTTGTTTTAAGATTGAATCATGGCTTCTTCAAGTAGGCATAAATTTAAGAATAGTCCTACACCTTCTGTTATATATGTGGCTGTTACACACTTCAATGTCAAAGGGACAATATTTCATCATTTGTGACACGTGCATATATTGTCTATTTTTAAGTTTCCCTTGGCGATCAAGACAAGAATTGGGCTCCTCATATTGTGTGTCATAATTGTGAGGAAATGCTTCGTGACTGAACAAAAGGAAAATGCAAAGGAATGTCTTTTTGTATTCCCATGGTTTGGCGTGAACCTAAGGACCACAGCAGTGACTGTTATTCCTGTCTGATCCATATAAAGGGCATCGGCAAGTAAACACGGCATATGATCACATATCCTAATATTCCTTCAGCAGTGTGACCTATCCCACACTCTGAGACACTCCCGGTTCCAGTTTTCAATGGTTTTATTTCTTCTAAGGATGAAGAAAGTGAACATGGTGATCAAGTGTATTTTGATAAGATGCATGAAGAAATGGTTGTAGAATCCGAAGGGTCTTCTTCTGATGCCAAACAGTCATTAAGCCCTCAGCAGTTTAGCCAACCTGAATTGAATGATTTAGTAAGAGATTTGGGCCTATCAAAGAAAGCAGCTGAGCTATTAGCTTCTAGGCTTCAAGAAAAGAATGTACTTCACCGTAAAGTCAGCTAAAGAATCCTATTTCAGGAAGCGTGAACAAATTTTTGTGGACTATTTTTTCGAAGACAAACACTTTGTTTACAATCATGATATCAGTAGTCTTCACAGCCAGCTAGTTGTTACCACTTACAGTCCAACAGAATGGTGGCTATTTCTTGACAGCTCTAAACAGAGTCTGAAATGTGTTCTCCTACACAACAGTAATGTTTATGCAACGGTTCCAATTGGTTATTCAACTCATCTGTGAGAAGATTATAATGACATAAAAATTGTCCTCGACTTTCTGAAGTATGAGGAGCATAACTGGATCATTTGTGTGGGTCTTAAAATAGTAAAATTTCTGCTAGGACAACAGAGAGATTTCACGAAGTACCCTTGCTTTCTGTGTTTGTGGGATAGCTGAGCTCGGGAGAAACACTGGACACAGAAGGAGTGGGGGAAACATGAAGCTGTGGAAGGAGGGACACAAAATATTGTGAATGAACCTGTAGTTAATTGAGACAGGATCATTTTCCCCCTACTTCACATCAAACTTGGCTTAATGAAGCAGTTTGTTCAGGCTTTGAATAGAGAAAGTGAATGCTTTCAACATATTATTTCTGCTTTTCCTGCCTTGTCTTTTGAGAAGTAAAAGCAGGTGTATTCTATGGACCTAAAATTTGAACCCTCATATGTGATGAAGAATTTTCCAGGAAGATGAATAAGGAGAAGAAAGCAGCATGGCAGTCTTTTGTGGCAGTTACAAAGAACTTCCTTGGCAACTAAAAAGCAGAAAACTGTGAACTTCTGGTGCAAAGGATGCTGTTGGCTTTTCATGACATTGGATGTAACATGAGCATTAAGATTCACTTCCTAAACAATCACCTTGATAAGTTTCCCGAAAATCTTGGAGCTGTTAGTGATGAGAAGACTATTGCTGGAGCATGAAACAAGATTGTCCTCAACAAGTACACAAACTCAAGAGCTACAAACGCAATTTTTTTTTTCTGAATAGAATTTAAGTAAGTTTTGCGCAAATTTTATGATTAAAATAAGGGTTTTAATATGTTCTATTTCAAAATTCTAGATAAATTCTAATGCAATCATATCTTTTAGTATATTAGTGTATTTACTGCATTTAAAAATTATTATATTTACACAAAGATGATGCCCAAGAAGACATTCTACTTCATTATGTTAAACTAAATGTTGAAAATTTTACAATAAGATGAAAACCTAAAATATTGAATTTCAAAATAACTGTAGGTTACAGAGAAAATCTAATGTGAGATTTGAGATCAGCACACTCGAATTAGTTAAGAACAAGTATTTTTGTGGATGCAACAAAAATTTTGTTCCCCAGGGTTATTAACACTGTATAGGTTAAATGTTAGCTGTTTAAAGAAATTGTATAGCTTCCTTAGTTTCCCATAGTTCATAAAGGACAAAACTGAAATTGAAACCTATATAATAAAATTCCAGCACCACTTGTGTGGTGAGAAACACACAAAAGCTGCAGTTGTGTAATTTTATCTTCTGATACAATGAAGTCTCCTAGAAAAAATCAGCTGTGAGTTTTATTGCACTCAGTTCAGTAGATGAGTGGATAAAAAAACTGTGGTACATTTACACAATGGAATACTACTTGGCCAAGAAAAAGAAGGAAATCTTACCTTTTATGGCAGCATGTATGGACCTGGACAGCAGTATGCTAAGTGAAATAAGAGAAAGACAAGTATGATATAATCTCACTCATATGTGCAATCTAATGAACAAAATGAACTAACAAGCAAAACAGAGACAGACTCATAGGTATCAGGCTAACTGCTGTTGGTGTAAGTGGATTGTGTGGAAGGGGATTGAGGAAAGAAGAATGGAAAAAGATAAATAAAGCTCATGGACAACAGTGTGGTGGTTGCCAGCGAGAGGGGGTTGAGAGAGGTACAGGAGGATGTAGAGGGATAGAGGATGTTGGCGACTTGACTTGGGGTGGTCAACATACAATACAGTGCACAGGTGATGTGTAGAATTGTGCACTGAACCTGTATAATTTGATTAACCAGTGTCATCCCAATAAATTTAATAATAAGAAAAAAAATCATAAATTATGTCTCCTGGACACTTACACTCATGACAAATCAAAAGTGGCAGCACTGGAATAAACTGAGTGACTGGACATTTTCCTGAACAGTTTGTTTCTTTGGTAGCCTCTATCACTGCTGTTACTTACTAACCATCTAACCAGGTCTGGTGATTTAGTTTGCAAATTAGTTATTGATCCACACTCTAGGTAGAACAAGTTGATTTTTCTTTTTTATGCTTTCACTTCTTGAGGGAAGTCCACAGGAGAAATACTTCAGGTCCAAGGTGAGCAAATGTCTCCTTTTAATACTTTGTTGTGGCTCTAAATCTCCACTTTTTTATTTTTATTTTTTATTTATTTTTGTGACAGAGACAGAGAGAGGGACATATAGGGACAGACAGACAGAAAGGAAGAGAGATGAGAAGCATCAATTCTTCATTGCAGCACCTTAGTTGTTCATTGATTGCTTTCTCCTATGTGCCTTGGCCAGGGGGCTACAGCAGAGCAAGTGACCACTTGCTCAAGCCAGTGATCTTGAGCTCAAGCTGGTGAGCCTTACTCTAACCAGATGAGACTGTGCTCAAGCTGGCGACCTCAGGGTTTCAAACTTGGGTCCTCTGCCTCCAGTCCAACGCTGTATCCAGTGTGCCTGCCACCTCCTGGTCAGGCCAAATCTCCACCTTTAAAGATGACACCTGAAATAAAACCAAAAGATGGTGATGGAAGCCCTGTATAGTTGGCTCAGTGGTAGAGCGTCAGCCCAGTGTGTGGATGTCCCAGGTTCAATTTCTGGCTAGGACACACAGGAGAGGAGCCCATCTGCTTCTCCACCTTTCCCCTCTCATTTCTCTCTCTTTCTCTCTTCCCTTCCCGTAGCCAGGGCTCCATTGGAGCAAAGTTCACTCAGGTGCTGAGAATGGCTCCATGGCCTCCACCTCAGGCACTAGAATGGCTCCCGTTACAACAATGGAGCAACGGCCCAGATGGGCAGAGCATCACCCCCTGGTGGCATGCCGGTTGGATCTGGTCAGGCACACGTGGGCATCTGTCCCTCTGCCTCCCTGCTTATCACATCAGAAAAAAGAAAAAGGTGGTGATGGAAAGAGACTTGACTTGGGGGGGGGTGAACACACAATGCAGTATACACCTGATGTATTATAGAATTGTACACCTGAAACCTGTATCATTTTATTAACCAATGTCACCCCCAATAAATTCCATATTTTTTTTAAAGAGAGGTGATTGAAGAAAACAGAATAAGTCAGTGTCCTGCCCCAAGTACCCTCTATCATATATCTTTGAAATGACCCAGGTCACAGTCATATTCTAACATTATGGTTTGAATGGTTAGTCTATATTTGTACATATTAGTTTTCTATTGCTGTGTAATGAATTCTCAAACACTTAGAACCTTAACAAAGCATATATTAATTATCTCAGAGCTCTGTGGTTTAGGAGCCTAGATGAGTCCTGTAAGCAAGGTGAGCTCAAGCTTGAGTTCTCAGCTGAAGGCTAGATTGGAAAGGAACTACCTCCAAGCCTACTTGAGTTTGCAGAATGCATTTCCTTGCAGATAGGTGAAGGATGCATGTGTCAGGCTTCTTGCTGACTTGTGGCCTGGGCCTGGACTCAGCTCCCAGAGGTCCTCTGCAGTTCTTTATCAAATATCCCTTGCCATAGGCCCTCTTAAAACATGCCAACTTGCTTTGTCAAGGTCAACAAGAGAGAGCTAGATACTATATAGCATGACAGGGGTACCAGATGCTTATATATTCGTCCTAACCTCTGCCACAGTCCACTGGTTGGAAACAAATTCCAGGTCTCATTCCCATTCTAGGTAAGAGGGTTTTACAAAGACACAAACACCAGAAGGCAGGTTCATGGTGATCAATTTAAAGGCTGTCCTACACTTTATGAAATAGAAAACAGTTGACTCTGAAAAAGTACATACAATAGTTTTAAACATCTAACTCTTTCACCTTTCTTTATTCACCTGGATCCTTTAGAGGGCCTAGGTCTGGAGTTTTCTAGAAGACAAATTGTAGCTGAGTAATAAATACCTACTTAGCATTTTTTTCCCCTCTTGCATAAGAGTCTCATTAAAAGTTGCTTAAGTAATAAAACAATATATTATTAACAGTAAACTTACTATTCCCTAGTTTGGGGACTTTAGGTAGTTTGGGTTCAGGGATCAGAGTTTAAGGAAGCAGCATTTCTGTCTCCATCTTTTGTCTTTGTGTTATTCTGAACTTCCTCTGCATTCTTTCCAACTATAAACCAACTCTATTTATTTATTTATTAAAACCCATGTAGAAAAATGATTGGAGTGGGAGAGAGGTTTTCAAAAATTGTAGATTGGTGCACTACAGGTCAAGAATTCAACTATGAATTGTACAACCATGGTCATGGGGCAGACTGTGTTATATAAACCTGCTTGTGCCTGCCTTATACTGTTGTAGATGGACTTGGGGAAAAGAGAAAGACTTTTCTAGGGAAGTGGTAGATGACAGAATTGGGGCCAACGCTGCATTACGTAATGCCTATGAAATCTCCCTCTCTCCATCTATCCCTCCTTCCCTCCCTACCTCCATCCCTCCCTCCCTCCCTCCCTCTTTCCCTCCCTCCTTCTCTCCATCCATCCATCTATCCATCCATCCATCCATCCATCCATCCATATCTATCTATCTATCTATCTATCTATCTATCTATCTATCTATCTATCTATCTTCATCATCATCATCATCATCTGGTGTGTGCATCCTCAGAATATGTGTTTTTCATGTCCTTGAAGCTTTAAAATCCAAGAAGACTGGAATCATAGCATTATACTTTATACATTTAAATATTCTGTTTATGCTGAACTTCATCTGTTCTTCCTTTCAGTGACAGTAAGTCAGGATTTTATACCTCTTCTTAAAGTCTTCCAAAGACTTCCTATCTTATTCAGAAGAAAAACCAATGTTCATATAATGGGTCACACTGTGGCTGGCTGACGGATGGAGTCCCTGTTTCTTCCTTGACCTCATCTCCAGTCACTTTTTCTCTCATTCTCTCTGTTTTCCTGCTGGACCCTGAACATATCTTGCCAAATTCTACCCCAGGGCCTTTGTTTTTTCTCTGTCCTCTCTTGGAATAGTCTCCCTTTGGATGGCTGAATAGCTTATCCCTCTTCCCATTTCAAATCTCCCACCTTGAATAGTATTTTTTAAAAACTGCCTTATTGAGGTATAATTGACAATTGAGGTATATTATAGCTGTATGATGTGACATTTTGATATATCCACATACATTGGGAAGTCATCACACAATCATGATAAATGACTATATTGATCACATCACATGGTTACAATTTTACTTATTTATTTACTGGTGAGTATATATCAGATATATATCCTCTTAGCAAATTTCAAGTGTACAAGACAGTATTATTAACTATAGTCACATTGCTGTATAGATCTCTAGAACCTATTTATCCTACTTAACTAACATTTTATACCCACTGAACATCAATTCCCCATTTTCCACTTTCCCCAACCCCTGGTAACCATCATCCTACCCTGTTTTGTGAATTTTACCATTACTGATAGCTCATATAAGTGGAATTATTCTTCTGTGGTGGCCTTTTTTCACTTTGCATAATGTCCTACACATTCATCCATGTTGTCACAAATGGTAGGCTTTTCTCCTTTTTTAAGGCTGAATAATATTTTATGCTATGTTTATATCATACTTTCTTTATCCATTTATCCATTGATGAACATTCAGGTTGTTTTCATTGGCTATTGTAAGTGATGTTGCAGTAAAGATGGAAGTGCAGATATGTCTTTGAGATCCTGATTTCAATATTTAGTATATACTCAGAAGTGCGACTGTTGATCATGTTAATTTCCCTTTTAGATTTTTGAGGACTCCATACTGTTTCTCATGTTGATTGTACCCATTTACATTCCCATCAACAGTGAATAAGTGTTCCAGTTTTTACACATCCTCACCAATACTTATCTTTTGTTTGTTTGGATAATAGCCTTTCCTCCTCCTCCTCCTCCTCCTCCTCCTCCTCCTCCTCCTCCTCCTCCTCCTCCTCCTCCTCCTCCTCCTCTTCCTCCTCCTCTTCTTCTTCTTCTTCTTCTTCTTCTTCTCTGCCTCCTCCTTCTTCTTCTTCCTTTTTTTTTTTAAGTGAGTGTTGAAAAAATACAGAAACAGACTCCTGCATGTGTCCCAACTGGGACCCATCTGGCAACACCTGTCTGGGGCTGATGCTCTGCCCATCTGGGACTGCTCGCAACCAAGATATTTTTAATGCCTGAGGTGGAGGCTCAACGGATCAGTCCTGGGGCTGTAGTTCTCGACTCAGTTGAACTATGGCTGTGGGAGGAGAAGACAGAGAAAGAAAGAAGGGTAGCGGGAAGAAGCAGATGGTCACTTTTCCTGTGTGCCCTAACTGAGAACCAAAGCTGGGACTTCCACATGCCTCATTGATGCTCTACCACTGAGCCAACCAGCCAGGGCGGATAATAGACATTTTAATAGCTATAAGGTGATACCATTTTGTGGATTTCGTTTGTATTTTTCTGATGATTAAAGATGCTAACCTCTTTATATATATATATATATGTTGGCCATTTATATGTTTTCTTTGTAGAATTGTTTAAGTCTTTGCCCACTTTACAATCATGTCATTTTAGTTATTCAGTTGTGGGCTTTTTCTTATATATTTTATATTATCCCTTTATTAGATGTATGGCTTACAAATACTTTCTTCCTTTCTGTAGGCTTTTTCCCTCTGTTGATTGTTTTCTTTGCTATACAGAAGTTTCTAAAATTGATGTAGTCTCAATTTTCTTTTTTATGTTCCCTGTATTCCCACCTTGCTGAGAGTTTTGATCATAAATGGGTGCTGAATTTTTATCAAATGCTTTTTCTACATCTATTGATATGAGCATGTGACTTTTATCCTTCTTTTTGTTTATGTGATGAATCACACTTATTGATTTGTGAATGTTGTACCAGCCTTGCCTCTCCAGAATAAATTCCATTTGATATTTAATGTGTTACTGGGTCTGGTTTGCTAATCTTTTGTTGAGAATTTTGGCATCTATATTAATCAGGAATATTGGCCTATCATTTTCTTTCTTTGTAGTGTCTTTACCTTATTTTGGAATTAGGATACTGCATGCCTTGTAAAATGAGATTGGAAGTGTTCCCACCTCTTGAAATTTTTGGAATAGCTTCAGTCTCAGTTTTCAAGGTTTGCTTTTGTTGCTTGTGCTTTTGCTGTTTTTCTTTTTTAAATATTGTTTTCTTAGTAGCACTTGACCAATTTAAAATTGCAATGGACCCTCCTCCTTAATTTCTATTGGCATTTCCTACTTTATTTTATCCACAGAATTTATTATCAATTAGCATAATATATATACTCTATTTTACTTATTCACATGTTTAGTATATATTCACCTGTTTAGAATATAATTTCCATGTAGGTGGACATTTTTGTCTGTTTACAATGCTATATTTTTAATGATTAGAGTTTGGCACATAGGAGCCATTCAATATTTGTGTGTTCGTGTATGTGTGTGTATTAATTTTTTTAATGATTATTTGAGGCAACACACACTTCTTGAGTTATTTCATTTGGATAGAGTGGAGCTCTTGGAAAATTCTATTGGTTTTTCTCTTTCAGCAACGTGTGGCAGTCAAATTCCTGGGATATGAAAAGGATGCCCAATGAAAGTGAAAGGCATGGGTAAGTGCAGAGGGAGGAAATTTGAGTTTCAATATCATGTAATTCTATGGCTGCTGAAATTCTTTGTTTTATGATACCATTTTTTATATCTACTTTATAATCTATTTTAGTGACCCTTAGTTTACTAGTCAGTAAGAGCTGTGATTTTTGCATTGTTTCTACAGCTTTGTAAGTTTAAACATTGAATAGAATATTCATATAAGCAGCACATTAAAAAGAACATTGTCAGTGTTGAAACTGCATGCAGTAAAATGCCAGTGAAATAGCAGTCTCTTGGTTGTGCAGCTTATGTTATACCTGGTTTTATTAACCCTGGCAGAATTTGGTAAATTGGTTTTATATTTCCTCATTTTTATCAGTTTTCCCTTTTTCATTACTCATCATTGGAAATCGAAAGAGGATGTTTACAATCCTCTGCTTTGTTTGCACTTCTATTTAGGCATTGCATAGGAGGGATGCCTGTATATTCGAATCAGACTAGAGAAGAAGCCCCGCCTACTAATTTTTAATAGCTTTCAGCTAAACTCATGTATGGCCTTTCTCATACACCAGGAAGTTTGGGAAAATGTTTGTCTTTTGAATAAGGACAATATTATAAAATCAGGTGAGTGACTGTCTTAGATGTATGATTTCAGGGGAACCAGTGAAGCTGTAATATGTCATAAATGCATTCACCTCTTTCGAGTCTTATTCACTGCATCAGGCTCTGATTATATACAACTTCAGAACTTCCTGATCATACCTAGCACTCATTCCCAAAGAGGTTGCAGTGAAGCATTTATCCACAGTCAGAATGGACTCAAACCAATTTTACCTTGGCTCAGTCTGACAGTGCTCTGCCTTCTGCTTGTGCCAAATATTGCTTGCCTCCCATTATGGTTCTTTTGCATTGACACAGTCATTGTATGCCATGGACTACACTTTGTGGTCACATTTGTAAATCCCAGGAAAATGTAGAAATTCATGGACTTATGTGAAAATGTTTGATCAATGAAAGATGAAACCAAATGAATAAATTCTTCCTTTTCTATCATCCTGGGTAGTCTATCAAGATATAGAATTGATATGACTTTTGGAAGAAAATTGAATGAGATTTACTTCATGGCTCTAACTCTATATCACACCCTCATATTGTCTCTTACTACCTATCATATTTGCTTCTTGGTATAGTATTCTGATAAAGCAATAGCTTATATCTCTGTACATTAGACTTTGCATTAGACTTTGCATTGTGCAGAAATGCAGACTAAGACAGTGGAATTGGGGGTGACTCTAGAAAGGACATAGGAATTTGGAGCTAGAGGGCTCAGTAATCTGATGACAATAAGGATCTCATTGCTGGTGACCACAGGGTGGACATTAGTATTGAGGCTTTCACTCATGAAAAGTCATGATAGAGTGCAGGTGGAACGTGAGGCATTGTCTATGCCATACCTGAGGGCTTGACTGATGTGGGGAAAATGAAAATTACAAGAAATGTAAATTTGTTTGCTTCTTCATTGGAAAAATTTAAATAATACTAAGAATAAATTCAGGGCATCCAGCTGCTAACTCAAAACACACTGAAGCCAGAAGCCACCGTGGAAGAGGTTAAGGAGATTTTCATCTGAATCCATAGCAAAGACTTCACTGAAAATTAGGTTCATTTTAAGAATGATCATTCTATATGATGTAATTGCTCCAGAAGACCAGCTACTACATGGTGGCAGATCAATTAAATTGAATTTCTTTCCTCTGGAAAAGGAAAAATTAACACAAATACATGTATGAGTTTTCCTTCTCTACCAGAAGTGCATCCATCATAACCAATTAAAAACTTCCAAAATGCCTGACCTGCCGACCCATTGCCAGGGCAGCCTACACAATTTTGTTTGAGAACAAGGGACTCTTACAGCAAGGAGACTATGACTGATTGCATAGGAAGAAATACATTGGCCTTACAAGGAATGCTATCATCTAGACAGTAGACTGTATGGTTGGAGGTTCAGCTAAAGAGACAGCTTGGGAACAGTGTCCTGGGGCTTGGGACACTGACCACTAGAATGTAGTCTGTTTGATGGGCCAGTAGTGTCCATAATAGCTAGTATGTACATTATGGGTGTGGAAACCAAGCAATGGAAGTAGGATTGGCTCTTCTCTACTTACCCCCAGTTAGTTACTTGTGGAATTAGTATGTCTGTCACCTGACTTCAGGACTTGCAAAAATAGTGGTCATAGGTCTTAGAAGAAAGAACTCTTCTCTTAGAGACACAGTTCTGTTGAATTTTAAGCTATAACTTCTTCCTAGTTGTCTTGGAGTTTCTATGCCAGAGGAATATGCATTAAAAAAAAGAGTTGCACAACAGGGTAGCAATTCCTGGAAGGAAAGGGGAGATGCAGGTAGGGCAAGTGGGGGAAAATGGGCATGGAAAGAGACTTTGCGTGGAACATGCAGGGCACGATGCGGGGGGTAGCTGGTGCTACACTGAGTGGAACACTTGACACCATGTCAACACAATAAGTTAAACATGAAAATTAAAACAAACAAATGAACGAATAAAAAGAGTTGCTATACTGGCGGGAGAAGCAAACCCTGATTACCATGATGAGCTAGGGTTGGTGATGAAAGGAGTATCTTGAATCCAGGAGGCTCACTGTGGCACCTTGTGTTTCTGAGCCCAGCAATAAAAGTAAATGAGCAGTTGTAAAAACCTGAACTTTAAAAACTGAAGCAAGGGCATAGATGTATCAGGGATAAGAAGATGGGCCTTCTTACCATATAAGCCATTAGGATCAATTGAAGAGCTGGCCAAGTGTGAGGGTAACCTAGAATGAATGATGGAGACGAGAAATTGGCAATATCAAGCATAAACAGAGTGACTAACTGACTAGGAATTTTATACAGGGATGAGATGTCATCTAGAGTCTTCTTTTTATCCTAGACTTGATGACTCAAGCCATATAAAGATTCATTAATTTTCTTAATATGGCATCTGCCTGGTTTATATCCATTCCTTAAGTTCATTTATGAAGTCTCTTAATAAATATATGACAACATGAAAACAACATACTTAATTCCCTTACACAAAGCTGTTCTTGATATATCAGGGGCATAAAGAAAAGCAGGAAAAACAAAGTTCTCAAGTGATGCCTAAGATGATAATTGGGTAATAATTAACTCTCAAGTTCAAAAATACTTGCACTTCACATACACCTAGCTGGTGTTTAAGCAAAAGCTTTTCACAAGGAGCACAAATTTAGAAGTTGTTTATTAATTCTTTAGGGTAAAAGAAAAAAATATTAATCAGTAAAGGTGAGCAAGCAGCTTTTAGACTAATGAAATGCCAGGCCTCAGTAAAAGAGGATTTGGGAAGGAATTTGCCAATATCAAGTGCTGCTGCATTGCCCTATTCGAAAGTCACTGAACGAAGGTAGAGGAAGAAGAGTTGAATTTCAGGTGCCAGGCCTCAGTTACAGAACGTCTGACTTGGAGACTTGTTGGCAGGTCCTCAGCTCCATGTACTACTTCTCTGCTCTTCTAGTAAGAGTGAGCCTCAAGGTTTGTCATTGGGCCTTGGATGAATCATTTATCTTTTTAGAACTGAGCTACCTCAACTATAAAACAAAGGACAATGGTCGAGTTCTTTCTATCATTATTCAATTCATATATTTTGAACATCTTGAGTAAGCTAAATTTGGGGGATGCATCTGAGAACAAGATTATATACTGTAATAAAGCCACAAATGTGACTTTCCAGTTTACTATATCAATAATTCTCCCATTATGCTCTTTTCTGAGACTACTTGCCTAAAGGCTGAGAGTTAATAACGGAAGTGAGCTCTATCTTCTCAGATTAAAATTGGACAAAACCAAATAATATAAACCCTGACTTCAGGCTCACTGGTTTCTGTTCTTTTATTATTATTATTATTATTATTATATTATTATTATTATTTTTATTTTTATCCAAGGTAAATGGGACATTCTTTCTAATACCCCACCAAAAATCTACCCTGATTTACAGTAACTTTATTTTCTCTGATATACTCTTCAAAACAATGACCCTTATTAATCCTTATAAATGATACCTGAAAATAGTTATTGAGACTGTGGGAAACATCTCATTAAAATGATACTGCTGTCTTATGACTGTGACACACTGTTTCAAACATGCATCAGCATTGTTGAAGATGCCCTAGTGAGGAATAGTGAAAGTAGATGTTTTTTAAAATAATACCAGGAGTAAGATCTGGAGAAGTGAGATCAGGCTTTGCTTGGCAGCTGCAGATTTTCTCAGGGATCTGCCAGTGACTTATGGCAGCACTTGACCAAGTTTGATATTATCGCAAGGTCTCAACACCCAGCAGCAAACAGGGAGATTTTCTGGTGGGATTTTAGGGGGATTAAGTACACAAGGCAAGTGATAGAAAGTGTGAAAAATATACAAAATTCTCTAAGCTAGCCTTTGGTATTTGCTAGTTCTTTGATTAGTTTCAAATTGCAATTCTTTTCATAATAATACTTTTTAAATGCTAGCAAGAAAAATGATGAACATTTCCCTCCCATTTGAAAACACTCCATTGAGATTAGCCAAATGCATTAGAGAAATAACTGCTTCATTGTCATCTAATCCTGCATAAAAGGAGGGTTCAGTGGTTAGACAACCCCATCAAAGTAATTACAGCTCTATTTAAAGAGTTGGCCATATTTAGATATTCTGAGCCAGTTATAAGAGATCCCCTGTTTTCTTGGTGATACTACAAAATTAGAGGCTAAATGATCACTTGAGAAATGCAGATGAATTTTATGTCTGGCAATAAAAATAATATCTTCTTCTCATTGGTTCAATGGTAGAAACTCAAATTATAGTACATATATAAAACATTTTCTTAACCATAACATAATGTTGATTTTTATTATTATTCATATCATTCACTTGTTTCTTCGGTGGGAAAAATGGTTGGTTATAATGATCACTTTGTTTCTTTTTCTGAATTTGGCTGAGTCATGCCTCATTGTAAAACCTCCAGTTTTGTTAAACCATATTTAGGGTCACAGCATTACAAGTTATCCTCACATATTTCCTTCAGGTGGGAGTCAATGTTGCTCTTAATGGTTCAACACTGCTGAATAAGAAATAGAATATATAGAATTTCTCACATATTATTCATAAACCAGAAATGTTTATTCTTTATTTTATTTTATTTTATTTTTTTGTGACAGAGAGAGAGACAACGAGAGGGACAGATAGGGATAGACAGGAAGGGAGAGAAATGAGAAGCATCAATTCTTTGTTGCTGCTCCCTAGTTCATTGATTGCTTTCTCATATGTGCCTTGGCAGTGAGGCTACAGCAGAGCGAGAGACCCATTGCACAAGCCACTGACCTTGGGCTTCAAGCCAGGGAACTTTGGGCTCAAGCCAGCAACCATGGTGTCATGTCTTTGGTTCCACGCTCAAGCCAGTGATGCCACACTCAAGCCAGATGAACCCGCACTCAAGCCGGTAACCTCAGGGTTCAAACCTGAGTCCTCTGCATCCCGGTCCGATGCTCTAACCACTGCACCACTGCCTGGTCAGGTGAAATGCTTAGTCTTTAATTAACTTATTTTACTCACCAAAAGAATCCCAAATGTATTTTTCAATATAGCTGTCAATGATCTTGCAGATCCTTTTAGACATTTGTATGTTATGTAAAAAAGAATATAGAATCAAAATATAAGTTTCCAATATATTTTGAAACTTAAATAAATGCACGGATGCACTTAAAAATAGTGTTATTGTAAAAATAATCAGAAATTAAGTTAATAAAAACAGGTCTCAAGAATTGTTTACATAGCTTTACCCTTTTGTATGTAAGGATTGTCTTTAATATTCTTTCTACCTTAATATTTAAGATTTTAGTTGACTATCAAATAGTCTAGTCTATCCAGCTCACTATTATTATTATTATTATTATTATTATTATTATTAGGAGGCTATAAAAACCCTAAAAGATGAAGTTCTCTACTCAAAGATATGTAACTCTTTTGGTGGCAGAACCAGAAATAACAACTAGATTTAGCTTTGTGCTAAACATATTAGGAATATTTTTGTTTGTTTAACCCATTTTTTGTGTTTTTGGTTTTTTTTTTACAGGAACAGATAGAGAAAGGGATAGATAGGGACAGACAGACAGGAACGGAGAGATGTGAGAAGCATCAATCATTAGTTTTTCATTGCCATCGCAACACCTTAGTTGTTCATTGATTGCTTTCTCACATGTGCCTTGACCACGGGCCTTCAGCAGACCGAGCAACCCCTTGCTGGAGCCAGCGACCTTGGGTCCAAGCTGACGAGCTTTTGCTCAAGCCAGATGGGCCCGCACTCAAGCTGGTGAGCTTGGGGTCTCGAACCTGGGTCTTCCGCATCCCAGTCCGACGCTCTATCCACTGCGCCACCGCCTGGTCAGGCTATTTAACCCATTTTTCAAAAAGTTAAATAGAGCATAATATATGTCTCCTAGTTTGCCAGGAATAAACTGGTAAAACTATATGATTGGTTCCTAAAACCTGGGGATGGAGAGTTGATTACAGAACCAAATAAAGCAGAATGAAATATTAAGCTAATCTGCAGGCACGGAGCAATATGTGGTGGGGCCATCAGGTCCTAGTGCCGTCTCTCTATAACCCTCTATCCTTGTAGGTCACCTATCCTTGTAGGTGACCTTCAGTGAGATTGCTATTTACAATGCTTTATTATTTATCAGGAGCAACTTAATGTGACTTCCCATAGCTCTTTTTGCCTAGAGGCCCGAGGCCCCCGAATTAGATCCCTGAAATGATGCCACAAAGCTGAACCCATTTAATTTTGTCTTCATCTTGTCATTTGCATAATGAATATTGAGCTCATTTATAGCTCTGTGAGAACACTTTATATTAGCTAGTGGCAAAATAAATCTATTTTTATAAACAGGATTTTCTAAGTAGCATTCACCAAAAATAACTTGGGAAAATATGAAAATTATGAATAGAATTAAAGATCAATTTGTCTGCATAATTTCAAACTTAAAAATTTAGAAACACAAGGTATAATTTCTTATTTGGTATAAGTTAGTAATAAAATAAAATGATGGGAATGAATGAAGATGGCCAATTATAAAAATGTTTCTCATCTGCATTGTCGCTTGCTTGAAATTGCAAGTCTGCTTATAGAATCATAAAGAACTAACCAGGGTATCCACTCGGTGGAATTGTCATCTGGAGTCTTGTCTGGGGAAAAATATACTTTCAAATCTATTTACATTGTTGGCACAATTTATTTCTTTGTGGCTGTGAAAATGGGATGCCCAACTTCTCTCTGGCCACTAAGTGAAAGCTGCTCTCAGATCCTAGAGGTTTCCTGTAGTTCCCAGAGGCTGCCCTCAATTTCTGGCTGCATAGATGTGCTCAATGTGGTCACTTACTTCTCCAAACCAAAGATAAGAGTCTCTAGAGCCAATTCTCTGGTAAGATGAAGTCATATACAACATAAATTAAGCACAGTGACATCTCATGTCCTTTCCTCTATTGTTGTTGTTGTTCTTAGAAGCATGTCACAGTTCTCACTCACACTCGGTAGGATGGGATTATACAAAGGCATGAACACAGGAAGGCAGTGTTCATTAGGCAGGGTAGAGGAGTGGGCGGAGCACCTTCCTATCTGTCTGCAGGCACAGATACAAAGGTATACAAGGGAAATTACTGGAACCAGAAACAGGCAGTTTCTTTTGATACTGGGAATACTTTATGTTTTTAACTTTTTATTTTGATGCTTTTGATTAAATCAATTGGGATGACATTGGTTAATAAGATCATATAGGTTTCAAACATATGTTTCTGTGCTACATGATCTGTATATTGCACTGTGTGCCCACCACCCAAAGTCATCTTCCATCGCCATATATTTGGCTCCCTACCCTCTCCTGCCCTCCTACCTTCTTCCCTCTGGTAACCACCATTATGTTGTCTGTGTCTATGAGCTTCCGTTGCATATCCCACATATGAGTGAGATCATTTGGTTCTTAGCTTTTACTGATTGACTTATTTCACTTAGCATAATACTCTCAGGGTCCTTCCACGTTTTCACAAATGGCAGTATTTTATGGTTTCTTACGGCTGAGTAGTATTTCAGAGAACATATGTATCCCATCCTCTTTACCCAATCCTCTATTAAAGGACACTGGCTGTCTCCATATTTTGGCCATCATGAATAATAGCACAAAGAACATGAGGTGCATATATCTTTGTGAGTAATTGTTTGAATTTGTTTGAATAGATATCCAGAGGAGGGATTTCTGTTGATATGGTAACTATTCTCAATTTTTTGAGGAACCACCATGATGTTTTCCATAATGGTTGTACCAGATTACATTCCCACCAGCAGTGAATGAGGGTGTTTTTTTCCTCCACAATCTCTCCAACACATGTTTTAACGTGTCGGTTGATAATAGCCAACTTAATAAGTATAAGGTGGTATCTCATTGAAGTTTTTAGTTGCATTTATAGGTAGTGAAATTGAACATCTTTTCATATATCTGTTCACTGTTTATATGTCTTCTTGGGAGAAGTATCTGTACAGGTCCTCTGCCCATTTTTTAATTGAATTGTTTGTTTGTTACTGAGCTTTGTGAGTTCACAAATTGGATATGAACCTTTTGTCAGGACTCTTGTTTGCAAATACAGTGTGCCCGTAAAGTCATGGTGCACTTTTGACCGGTCGACCGGTCAAAAGTGCACCATGACTTTACGGACACACTGTATTATAAAAAACTGACACAGCATATCAGTTTAAATAAAAAAACAAAACCCAGCCATAGGAAACATATCTAAGCTGCAAAGACAAAGTGAGACTCAAAATGAAAGGGTAGGAAATGATTCTCCAAGCAAATAGCATCCACAGAAAAGCAGGTATAGCCCAATTTATGGCTTACAAAATAGATCTCAAGAATACAAAGATTACAAGGGACAAAGATGGACATTTTATGATAAAGGGGACACTAGATCAAGAAGACATCACACTTCTCTTTCTCTCGATTTGCTGTTCCACTTATTTATGCATTCATTGGTTATTCTTTTATGAGCCCCAACTAAGGATCAAACCCACAACCTTGTCATGTCAGGAGAATGCTATAACCAGCTGAGCTACCAGGCCAGAGTGATATTTCTTTTCTTTAATGTAATAATTAGTGTTGAATAAAACACTGATATTAATAAAGACAATTTCTTTTTTGCATTTACATTATATAAATATAAGTATAAAATTGCCTGACCAGGAGGTGGCGCAGTGGATAGAGCGTCAGACTGGGATGTGGAGGGCCCAGGTTCAAGACCCTGAGGTCGCCAGCTTGAGCATGGGCTCATCTGGTTTGAGCAAGGCTTATTAGCTTGAGCCCAAGGTCACTGGCTCGAGCAAGGGGTCACTCGGTCTGATATAGCCCCCCGGTCAAGTCACATATGAGAAATCAATCAATGAACAACTAAGGAGCCGCAACAAATAATTGTTTCTCATCTCTCTCCCTTCCTGTCTGTCTGTCCCTATCTGTCCTTCTCTCTGTCTCTGCTACAATAAAAAAAAAAAAAAATATATATATATGTATAAAATGTATATGATAAATATTTCAACAGCTTTATTGAGGTATAATTAAAAAAGAATTATATATGTAGGTATTAATTTTAATAATTAACTTTTAAAACTATGTTAAATACAATAATTAAGATAATATTAATTATAATAATTAATAAAATTTTTAAATTTGTTATTATTTGAAGGGGATGCAACTGTAAACCTACTTTTGCCCTATCCTGTGCATAAATGAAGGTATTTAAGTGTTTCAGAATTTGATAAATTCAGTAGGCAAAAATCAAACACAAATTTGAATAATACAATCAAGTGTTTCCAAAGAGATTACATATATACATATTCTTTTCTTAAACTAATGAAAGAAATATTTACAGAAAAATCCAGTCATATAATTAGCAACAAATAAAATCTTAATTTTCAAATAATAAATACTTTATAAAACAAATTTTTTAATCTTTGTTCAATATGACTGTTACAAATAAAACAAAGACTATAAAACAAAAACACAAATTCAAAATATCAATAAAAGGGAACACATTTTTACACCTTAAATATTAAGAAACAAGTTATATTTTTTAATTTCTTTTTTATTTTAAGTGAGAGGAGGGGATAGAGTGAGACAAACTCCTGCATATGCCCCACACGGGATTCACCCAGCCACCCCTGCCTGGGGCTGATGCTCAAATCAGTTGAGCTATTTTTAGTTCCTGAGGCTCAGACCATCCAGCTATCCTCAGCACCCAGGACCGATGCTCAAACCAATTGCGCCACAGTTTGTGAGAGGGGAAGAGTAAAAGAATGGGGAGATGGAAGAAGAGAGAAGCAGAGAGAAGCAGATGGTTGCTTCTCTTGTGTGCCCTGACCTGTAACTGAATACAGGATCTCCACGCGCCAGGCCATGCTCTATCCACTGAGCTAACTGGCCAAGACCTGAAACAAGTTATTTTTTAATCAATTAATGTTAAACTCTACATTAAAAATTATCTAAAAATTAATGAAAGAAAAAATTATAGTAAACATAAGCTTCAACTAAAGCTACACCAAGGAAAATATTTGTACTTCAAATGTTTTTTAATTAAAAAAGAAATTAAAGTCGTGAATATAATGTTACTTTAAAAAACAGAAAAATGAAACAAAAAATGAAAGGAAGGTTTTTAATAACGATTTAATAAAGACATAAATAGAAATTAATAAAATAAAATAGTGAAAAGATTATGTTTAATGAATAGCAAGTCTTTGAAATGCAGGTTGGTTTTATTAAAGCAATAAAGAATGGAAGCAAATACATACAACATTAAGCATAAAATGCTTTAACCTGATTTATATAAAATTAGAAAATATATAGTTACAAGATAATTATGTGAATAACTCTTTGATGATAGGAAAAAGGATGATTTTGTAACATCTGAGGAATAGTTATAAAATAACACAAATAATCACAGAGAAATTATAAAAGTTTTTTAAGTAATTACAAATTAAAAGGTGCTAAATAGAGATTGGGTTAAAAATTATGGGTTCTTTGATATTACATAATTATGGGGTTCTTTGATTTACAATTCTAAAATTCCCATGACAAATAAGAATCTCAAATTTTTTTCAGCTAATTTTACAAATTAACACAAATACTTTTACACAAACCTAAGAAAATATAGTACAAAACTATAGACAAAATGTATTTATAAATACAGTTGTAAAAATTCTAAATAAAAAATTATTAAATTATAATATTAAAAGAATATGATTGCATGAGAAAGTTGGAATTACTCTAGGAATGCCAACATTGTTCGGTGTTAAGTAACCTATCTAAATATGAAAAATGTATCTAATTAATATAAAATAACATCTACAATTTATTAAA
Organism: Rhynchonycteris naso; assembly: GCA_037038555.1. NCBI lineage: Eukaryota > Metazoa > Chordata > Mammalia > Chiroptera > Emballonuridae > Rhynchonycteris > Rhynchonycteris naso. The sequence continues at coordinate 243,301,042 of CM072999.1, read as the reverse complement.
TAAGGATTCTATCAAAAAGTTAAAGAACAAAAATTCATGACTTGGCTGGATGGCTCGGCTGGTTAGAGCATCGTCCTGAAGCACAGAGGTTGCCGGTTTGATCCCTGGCCAGGGAACATACAGGAACAGACTGATGTTTCTGTCTCTCTTTCTCCCTTCCTCTCTCTCTAAAATCAGTAAAAATAAACATGTAAAAATAAATAAATAAGATAAAACTTACAAATTTTTTACTTCTGAAGTTAAAAATAATTCATTGTAGCCTGACCAGGCAGTGGTGCCGTGGATAGAGCATCAGCCTGGGATGCAGAGGACCCAGGTTCAAAACCTTGAGGTCACCAGCTTGAGTGTGGACTCATCTGGTTTGAGCAAAACTCACCAGCTTGAGCCCAAGGTCGCTGGCTTGAGCAAGGAGTCACTCGGTCTGATATAGCCCCCCAGTCAAGACACATATGAGAGGGCAATCAATGAACAACTAAGGTGCCACAACAGAGAATTGACGCTTCTCATCTCTCTCCCTTCCTGTGTGTCTGTCCCTATCTGTCCCTGTCTCTGTCTCTGTTACAAAAAAAAAAAAAAATTATTGTAAATAAAATTCAATGTGAGTGAAATAGAAATAGTAGGAAATATCTACAGTTGATCTTATTTATTTACCCAAGACTAATTGCAAACATTATCTTAATAGGTGAGATAGTAAAGCCAGTCTCATTAAAATTTGGATCAGAACAGGGATGACAGTTATTACCATTACCAATTAGCATTGTAGATGTTTTATACCTAGTTGATATAAATTAAAATCGGTCATCATATGAGAAAAAGAAAATTAACTTAAAATGCAAATAATATACCTGTATTTTCAAAATACTCAAATAAACCTAATATATAGAAATTAGTAAATTATTTGATGTTTGATTACAAAAACAAACCTGTAAACCTAGTAGTTTTCTTTATTCAAACTATGTCAAGATTGGAAATAAAAAATAATAATTTATAATGATAACCAATATATATATAAATGAATTTAACAGTAACTATATAACAGTTACCATAAAAATCTATAAACTCTTATAGAAGAATATTAAACAAGATCATAATAAATGGTGTCATGGGACATTTCACTAGATGGTATGAATTAACAACATAAAAAATGATATTTCTTTTCAAATATGCAAATATACTTTGATACAGACTTTGGAAAACATATACTTATATTCAGATAACCAGTTGACATTTAAGAGAAGGAAATAATAAGTCAATTTTTGTTTTTATGTAAAATTATATATATATATATATAAATTATTAAGAAAAAAAACAAAAAGAAAGCCAACAGTGAGAATGCTTTTGTATCTCCTTCACATTAGCACTATTTTGAAATCTTCTTTAATCTTAATTGTATGTTTTTTAACAGGGATAGACATATGGATAAGGGATAAACAGAACAGAATAGAATATTTAGAAGAAATTTATTTTATTGAAAAATTTAATATATATGCAAACTATGACTTTGAATTTAATGAGAATGATATTATTTAATCAATATAATTAGTTTCTATTTATCCCTCTATATCACTGATGTAAGTCATATATAATTTCAAAGTAGTAGCAATATTTAAAAAGTAAAAAAATACATGAAGTTAATTTTAGTATATTTTATTTAACTCAAGAGAAATTTAACCCAATTTACTATCTCAATGTGCAATGAATATAATTATTAATTAGGTATTTCTTATTCTTGTTATTTGTTTTTTCTACTAATTCTTTGACATTCAGCATACATTATACTCAGCACTTCTCAATTTAGAGAAGCACGTTTCAAATACTCAAGGGCCATATGCAACTAACGACTGCCATATGGAATTCTCTTTCCAACATTCACCATTTGGTGAGACCAATGCTGTGAATTGCATTATCAGTCCACATTGTTCTATGGTATCTTGTAGATTTCAGTCATAGAGAGGCACCAAAGAAAGGAACTTAGAAACAAAGGAGAGTGAGGTTGTTGTATTTATTTCTCCATATATCTTCCAGCTGGGCTGTGAGTTAGTTTCAACCATTTTCACCTGAAGGCCATAATTTCTTTTAGATACCCTCTCCTGTAGAGTTCTAGAAGCCATTCTTTTCTTTCTTGTCATATCTTCTCCTCCAAGTAGAATAAAGGAAAAAGGGCAAGTCAATATTTTCTGTTTTTCTTTAATTTTGCCTCCCCTTTGCAAATAGTTGCTTTATTAAACCTAATTTACCCTGTTTGTGCCATCTTTTTTCATGCCAGGATTCTAATTTATGTAGTTATTTAATTTAAAGAATATAAAAGAATACCTTTTCATACATTACAGGCAGTTCATACACACATACACACAGCTGATTTGCTGTGGCTTTAAATACAAGGTAAAAACTATAAGTGTTTGAAGAAAATATTTGCATAATTTTGTTGGGAGAAGCACAATATTGAGAAACCATATAGTCAAAAGCAAAACAAACAAATAAACCGAGTGATTAGTGATGAGACAACATTATAGTTAGCATGTTTACATGACCAATTTAATCAAAAATAGTAAAAGCTCTTTTTTAATTCAAGAAGAAATTATTGATATTACATGAAGTAGACAAAATATTTATGTCTTTATTATACAAGGATCTAATACAGTTTTTTAAAAGGATAATCCAATAAAATAGACAATAAATATGAACAGATAATTCACAAAAAATTAAATGCAAATGTCAATTAAGCAAAAGACTGATTTTTTTCTTTTTCTTTCTTTTTTTTTTTAAAGAGACAGAAAGAGAGAGTCAGAGAGAGGGAGAGATAGGGACAGACAGACAGGAAGGGAGAGAGATCAGAAGCACCAATTCTTCATTGCAGCACTTTAGTTGTTCATTGATTGCTTTCTCACATGTGCCTTGACCGGGGCAGGGGGGCTACAGCAGACCGAGTAACCCCTTGCTGAAGCCAGCGACCTTGGGCTCAAGCTGGTGAGCCTTGCCTAAACCAGAATAACCCACGCTCAAGCTGGTGACCTCAGGGTTTCGAACCTTAATCCTCCTATTCCAGTCTGATGCTCTATCCACTGTGCCACCCCCTGGTCAGGCTGATTTTATTCACTGATGAAAAAAGTATAAGAAATGAAGCTCCATTATAAAATATTGGTGTGAGGATAAATCTCCACCTTTTTGAGTAGTCAAATGGCTTTTATCTGTACCTTAACAATCAAAATACGCCTTTGCTTTGATTCTGCAATTCCATAATTAGTCATCTATCATATGACATAAAACTATCTGTTTCTTAGGATATGTATAGATGGATGTTTATTAGCACACTCTATCAGGAAGTACTTACAAGGAAAAAGTTCATCATAGGGAAAATATTTGAACAGGTTATAGGCATTCATTTTAAGAAACAATATACAACTAATAAAAAAAGACTTATGTTTAAATGTATTGATCTGGTAAGAGGGCAATAATATAGTTAGCAATGAGAATATATATCGTATAATCCTTTTTGGGAAAAGGGGAAAACATATATGTTTGTTTACATAAAAACATTATGGAAGATAAGCTCTAACAATTAACTTTAGTTCTATTAATATGTTGGGAATTATGAGGAAAAGAGGAGATATTAAAATTATGCAAATACAAAAGTTTAACAATTGATTAATTGAATGAGCAAATGCATTAAAATAAGAATGAAGAACAAAAACAGCAATCTATACAAAATATCATTTCATATTTTAAATATATATGTATATATATATCAATTATTTATTCAGTGAGAGGAGGGGAGGCAGAGGGACAGACTCCCACATGCACCCCAATCGGCATCTACCAGGAAGACCCCTAGGGAATGATGCTCTGCCCATCTGGGGCTTGTTCCATTGCTCAGCAACCAAGCTCTTTTTAGCACCTGAGGCAGAGGCCATGGAGCCATCCTTAGCACCCGGGGCCAGCTTGCTCCAATCTAGCCATGGCTGCAGGAGAGGAAAAGAGAGAGAGAGAAGTGAGAGGAGGTGGAGAGGAGAAACAGATAGATGCTTCTCCTGTGTGGAATTGGACCTAGGACGCTCTACCACTGAGTCAACAGGCCAGGGCCTGTCAACTTCTGTTTGTTATCATCCAGAGTCCAATTTGGGAAATAATCTGAATACCAGAAACATGCAAAAAGAGAGGTCTCACTCTACAGAACCACCTTCCTATAAGATTGTTCAAATACCACAACTTCTAGAGAGTACTGAGATCAATAACCAATTATATATTTTTGTATACTTATATATTCATTAAATGGTATAATTGTTTTAAAAACTTAATCGATGTTTTTGGATCTATCCTACTTTAATTTAGAAAAAAATAAAAGTTATTTGAATTGTGAATTGCATGTTCCCTGGGTTCTAGCTCAAGGAATTGCTTTGTAAATTGGGAGCGCACGGTGGTATTCAGTGTTACATATCCCAATCTAAAATGGATTTGTAGCAACAGCGGAAATGACATAAAATCATTAGTTGTTACATTGTTAGAATATTTAATATTTAATAACTCCTCTTGTTTTTCTATTCTTGAGTAAATATTTCACTATTGTATTGTGATAATATATTTCGAAATTTATTTTTTAGATATTTATATACTTAGTGTAATTTTAGAACATAATTTTTTACTGAGTCAAAAAGAACCCTACAGGTTTCTGTTCTTTTAGCATAAATATCATTTAAATGATAAATGAACAAAGTGCTTACCAAACGAAACTTACCCTCCAAATGCACATCCAGAGAATAACTGATCTTTTAGAACTTCTGACTGACTGTATTTGAGAGCTTACCAAGCTTACCTGAATTGGTTTTTCTAGGAATTCATAAAAAAATTTTATAGTTAACAAGATACATTTTACTGTTCCCATTTTTACTATTTATACTGATTGGAGTTTCTACCCAATCCTAGTTTACATTTGACCTCTTTCTTTTATTTATTTATTTATTTATTTTATTTGGTAAGTTAGATTAAATGAGGTGACGTTGGTCAGTAAGAGTACATAGGTTCAGGTAAACATTTCTGTAGCATTTAAACTGTTAATTGTGTTGTGTGCCCATCACCCAAAGTCAAATCATTTTCTGTCACCATATATTTGTCCCTCTTTACTACCCTCCCCCTGGTAGCCACTTCACTTTTATCTATGTCCATGAGTCTCATTTTTATATCCCATCTATGTCTGAAATCATATACATAGTTCTTAGCTCTTTCTGATTTACTTATTTCACTTAGTATAATGTTCTCAAGGTCCATCCTAGTTGTTGTAAAAGGTAATATGTCATTATTTCTTATGACTGAGTAGTATTTCATTGTGTATATGTACCACATCTTCTTTATCTGATCCGCTATCAAAGGACACTTTGGTTGTTCCCGTATCTTGGCCACTGTAAAGAATGCTGTGATGAATATGAAGGTGCATGTGTCTTTGCATAGCGATGTGTAAGTTTTTTGGGGTAGAGAAATTGCTGGGTCATATGGCAGTTCTATTCTTAATTATTTGAGGAACCACCATAATTTCTTCCATAATGGCTGTATCAGTTTACATTCCCACCAGCAGTGAATGAGGGTGCTTTTTTCTCTGCAGCCTCTCCAACACTTCTTATTAGCTGTCATGTTGATAACAGCCAATCTAACCGGTGTGAGATGGTATAACATTGTAGTTTTGATTTGCATTTTTCTAATAGCTAGTAAAAATGAGCATTTTTTAATATCTGTTGGCCATTTGTATATCTTCTTGGGAGAGGTGTTTGTTCAGGTCACCTCTCCATTTTTTAATTGGATTGTTTGCTTGTTTGTTGCTGAGCTCTGTGATTTCTTTATATATTTTGTATATTAACCTTTTATCAGAGCTGTTGTTTGTGTAAATATCATCTCTCATTTGGCGGACTGCTTTTTTGTTTTGTTATTGGTTTCTTTTGCTGTGAAGAAGCTTTTTAGTTGGATATATTCTCATTCATTTGTTTTTGTTTTTATTTTCCTTGCCTTTGGGGTCAAATTCATAAAATGTTCTCTATAACAAGGTCCGTTAGTTTAGTACCTGTTTTCTTCTATGAAGTTTATGTTTCAGATCTTATGTTTAGGTCTGTGATCCATTTTGACTTAATTTTTGTGCATGGCTACAAACTGTAGTCAAATTTCATTCTTTTGCATGGGGTTTTCCAATTTTCTCAGCACCATTTATTAAAGAGTTTTTTTTCTCTCCATTATGTGTTTTTGGATTCTTTGTCAAAGATTATTTGTCCCTATATATCTGGTTTTATTTCTGGACTCTCAATTCTGTTCCATTGGTCTTTATGTCTGTTTTTCTGCCAATACCATGCTGTTTTGATTATTATGGCTCTGTAGTATAATTTGAACTCAGGTAGTGTGATACCTCTGGCTTCATTCTTTTTTCTCAGGATTGCTTTGGTTATTTGGGTTTTTTGTGGTTCCATAAAAACCTGGTGATGTTTTTGTTTTATTTATTTAAAAAGTGACACTGGTATTTTAATGGGGATTACATTGTATTTGTATATTGCTTTGGGTAATATTAACTATATTGATTCTCCCAATCCATGAACATGGAATATTTTTTCCACTTTATTGTGTCATTTTTCAATTTCCTTTAATAATGCTTTGTAGTTTTTAGTATATAGTCCTTCACAACCTTTCATAAATTTATTTCTAGGCATTTTATTGTTGTAATTGTGAAAGAAATTGTTTTTTAGTTCATTTTCTGAAGTTTCATTGTTGGCATATAGGAAAGCTGTAGACTTTTGCATATTGATTTTGTATTCTGAAACTTTACTGTATTCGTTTATTGTTCTAATAGTTTTTCAGTGTAGTTCTTGACGCTTTCTATATACAAGACCATGTCACCTGCAAAAAGTGATATCTTTACTTCTTCTTTCCCAGTATAGATACCTTTTATTTCTTTCTCTTGTCTCATTGCTCTGGCTAGGACTTTCAGTACTATGTTGAATAAGAATGGAGAGAATGGGTAGCCTTGTCTTGTTCTTGATGTTAAAGAAAAGACTCCAGTTTTTTCATAATTTATTATAATATTGGCCAATAGTTTGTCATATATGGCCTTTACTATGTTGAGGTGCTTTCCTTCTACCCACATTTTATTGAGTGTTTTAAATATAAAGGGATGTTGTATCTTATCGAATGCCTTTTCTGCATCTATTGATAGAGTCATATAATTTTTGTCCTTTGCCTTGTTGATGTGGTGTATTACATTGATTGATTTACACATGGTGAACCATCCTTGTGCTTGTGGAATGAATACCATTTGATCATAATGTATTATATTTTAAATGTATTGTTGTGTTCAATTTGCCAGTATATTGTTGAGGATTTTTGCATCTGTATTCATTAGATATATTGGTCTGTAGTTTTCCTTTTTTGTGTTGTCCTTGTCAGGTTTTGATAGTGGGATTATGCTGAACTAATAAAAAGTGTTAGGGAGTATTGTTTCTTCTTCTATTTTTTGGAAGGTTCTCAGAGGGGTAAGTACCAAATTTCCTTTAAATGTTTAGTAGAATTCACTAGTGTAGCCATCTGGTCCTGAACTTTTACTTGGAGGGAGGTTTTTGACAGTTGTTTCTATTTCCTCCAAGTTTATGGGTCTATTTAGGCTTTCTACTTTGTGGTTCAGACTAGGAAGATTATATAGTTTTAGGAATTTACCCATTTCTTTTCTAGATTGTTAAATTTGGTGGCATATAATTTCTCATAGTATTCTAGTATGATCCTATATATATATATATATATATATATATATATATATATATATCTATGATGTCTGTGGTAATTTCTGCTCTTTCTTTTTGGATTTTGTTTATATGAGTCATTTCTCTTTTTTCTTTAGTGAGTCTAGCCAGAGGTTTGTCAATTTTATTGATCTTTTCAAAGAACCAGCTCTTTGTTGTATTAATTTTTTCTATAGTTTCTTTGTTCTCTATTTCATTGAGTTATGCTTTAATTTTTACTATTTCCTTTCTTCTGCTAACTTTGGGTAGGCCTTGCTTTTCCTTTTCTAGTTGTTTCAGATGTAATGGTAGGTTGTTTACCTGGGATCTCTCTCATTTCTTTATATAAACCTGTAATGATAGAAGCTTCCTTCTTATTGCTGCTTTCACTGTATCCCAGAAGTTTAGATATGTCATGTTGTCATTCTTGTCCTTGTGTATATCTTTTGACCTCTGCTTTTATTTCATCTTTGACCCAGTCATTTTTTAGAAGTATGTTGTTTAATTTCTGTATTTTCATGGGTTTCTTTACTTCCTTTTTGTAGTTGAATTATAATTCAAAGCCTTATGATTAGAAAACATGCTTGGTATAATTTCAATCTTTTTGGATGTGTTGAAGTTACTTTTGTGACCCAATATATGGTCTGTCCTTGAGAATGTTCCATGCACACTGGGAAAATAAAATATAATCTGATGTTCTAGAATGAAATGTTCTGTAAGTATCTATTATGTATATATGGTCCAGTGTGTCATTTAAACCCAATATTTCTTTATTGATTTTCTTTTTGGATGATCTTTCTAAAGGTGTTGATGGTGTACTGGGATCTCCAAGTATAATTGTGTCTTTGTCCATATCTTTTTTTAGATCAGTTAGTAGATGTCTTATATATTTTGGTGGTCCCTTATTTGGTGCACACATACTAAGAAGTGTTATGTATTCTTGATAGAGTGTCCCCTTTACTGTTATAAAATGTCTATCTTTGTCTCTGATGACTTTTGTTGTCTTGAAGTCAGCATTTTCAGATATTAGTATGACTACACCTGCTTTTCTTTGGGTGTTAAATGCTAGCAGTATCATTTTCCAACCTTTCACTTTGAGTATACTTTTTTCTTTGCAGCTTGGGTATGTCCTTTGAAGGCAGCATATGATTGGGTTTTGATTTTTGATCCAATTTGCTACTCTGTGCCCCCTTATTGGTGAGTTCAGTCCATTTATATTTAGGATAATTATTGACGCTTAAGAATTTTCTCTAGCCACTTTATGTTTTGTTTTCTGGTAGCACTGTGTCTTCTTTGTTCTTCTCTTTTCTGTTTCTGTCAGTTGTCTTTGCTTGGTGGCATTCTGTACTTCTTTCCTCTGTTTCTTCTTTTTTAAAGATATGTGTTTCAATATTGTTTGTTATTTTTGTGGGTGGTTACCATTAGGTTATTAAAAGTTGTCATATATATAAGAGCCCTTTGTCCCAGTGCTTCTGCACTCCATCCTCCTTTGCTACTGTAGATTTTTATCCCCTTCCCTTTTATGTTTTTATTGTCACAGATTATCCTTGTTTTATTGTAAATTTATTGGAGCTTTTATTAGTAGTTTTATTTTCTTTGTATTCAGTAGAATAACCCCCTTGAGTATTTCCTGATGTGAAGTTTTTCAGTGATATGTTGTTCCCTTAGCTTCTGTATGTCTGGAAAAGTTTTTATTTCTCCTTTATATTTAAAGAATAATTTTGATGAAATTAATATTCTTGGCTGGTAATTTCTGTTTCAGTACTTTGAATATTTGGATCCACCCTCTTCTTATAGAGTTTCTGCTGAGAAGTTTGATGATAACCTAATGGTCTTTCCTTTGTATGTTATGTTCTTCTTTTCCCTAGATGCCTTGAGGATTCTCTTTTTCCATTGATTTTTCACAGTTTTATTACTATTTGCCTTGGAGAAGTTCTGTTTGGGTTGAGGCAATTCAGCATACTGTTTGCTTCTTGGAATTGAGGATCTAACTCTTTCCATAGGCTAGGGAAGTTCTCATCAATTATTTGTTTGAATAGACTCTCCCTTCCCTTCTGCCTCTCTTCTTCTTTTGAAATACCCATTTTTCTTCTTCTTCTTCTTCTTTTTTAGGGAGAGAGATAAAGACAGAGAGGGACAGATAGAAACAATCAGACAGGAAGAAAGAGAGATGAGAAGCATCAATTCTTCATTGCAGCTCCTTAGTTGTTCATTGATTACTTTCTCATATGTGCCTTGACTGGGGGCTACAGCAGACCAAGTGACCCCTTGCTCAAGCCAGTAACCTTGTGCTCAAGCCAGTGACCTTTGGGCTCAAGCCAGCAACCATGGCTTCATGTCTATGATCCCACACTCAAGCCAGCAACCTCGTGATCAAGCTGGTGAGCCTGTGCTCAAGATGGTGACCTCAGGGTTTGAACCTGGGTCCTCTATATTTCAGTTCGATGCTCTATCCACTGCACCACTGCCTGGTCAGGCCCTATTATTCTTATATTGCTCTTTCTAATGAAGACATACAGTTCTTGTAGAGCTCTATTTTTTTTTTTTTAATTTGTGAGCCTCTCTTCTTCTCTCTGGAGCATCTCTAGATGCCTGTCTTTGATGTCACTTACTCTCTCTTTTATCTGTCCTGTTCTATTAGCTATTTTCTCAATTCATGTATTAAATTCTTCATCTCTGTGTTTAAAGTTTCAGTCTCCTTGGTAAAGTACTCATTTTGTTCATTAGTTTATTTGTTTTTTAGCTCATTAAATTGCCTATCAATGTTTTCTCACATCTCATTGAGTATTTTCAAAACTTCAATTTTGAATTCTATTGTTTAACTCCAAGGTTTCCATGTGATTGAGATTGCTTTCTGAAGATTTTTTGTTTCTGAACTACATTTCATTCTTGTGTAGCCATGGTATCCATTTCCTTATTCCTTGATGGCATTTGAGAGTGGCATTGTTATTAAATCTAACAAATAACAACTAAGAAATAAATAATAAAAAATAGAATAGAAAATGGAAAAAATTTTAAATAATGGAAAATAAAAAATAAAAACCAGAAAAAAGGAGCAAAACCCTAAAAAAAAAAAACAAAAAAAACCCCAACAAAACACCCAGAGAAAATATAAAAATTAAATAAGATGAAATTGACCCTGGCCAGATGCTCAGTGGGTAGAGCATTGGCCTGGCATATAGATGTCTTGGATTCAATCCCCAGTAAGGACACACATGAGAAGTGACCATCTGCTTCTCTTCCCCTCCTGCAGCTTGGGACTCAGTTGATTCTTGCATTGGCCCTAGGTACAGAGGATAGCTCAGTTGATTTGATCATCTGCCCCAAAAGGGGGCTGCTGAATGAATCCCTGTCAGGGCACATGCAGGAGTCTATCTCACTATTTCCCCTCCTCTCACTTAAACAAACAAACAAACAAACAAAAACAAAGATGTAGTTCGAAGAGAAATTTTAGTTTTGAGAGGTTTTGCTGGTGTTGTTTTGTTTTGTTTGTGTATTCTTCCAGTACTTGGTGCTGGGCCACAAGTTTTTGCTCTGTGAAATTCTGGGGCTGACCTCTGCTGACAAGCTGCTGTCCCAATGATGGAGGTGGGGCTGCAGTTGCAGTGATGGGTGGAGTGTGCTATGAGGTTTACAGCTTTCACAATGGCAACCTCGGGCCTTCAGGCATTTCTCCTAACTCTCTAGAGACTAGGGGCCCAGACACAGTGCCCCTCTATTTCTCAGCTGCGGACCTGCCACTCTCCATACCTACGCGGGGAGGGTCGTGGGATCTAGGAGGTGAGGGTCCCACACTTTTTATTCCTGTGTCTCTGACTAGAGACTGCATACAAACTGAGGGAACACTGGCAGTGACCCCTCTTTCTGCCACCACATTGGATCAATATCTCCCCAAATTCCCACCAATATCTCCCCTCCTCCCAGCAGAAGAAGACACAGTTACTCCAGGTTTCTCTCCTCTCCAGAGCCATGGGGACTGCATCTTTCTTACGCTCTCCCTCCTCAACCCTTCTCACCTTTAGTCCATTCAGTATGCGGATTTTACAGGCAAGCCTGCAAGCTCAGCTGGGGTTCTCAGCTGCATCACAGCTGTTCAATTTGTTAATTTTTGTGTGTGTGTAGTTTTCTGAAGTGAGAAGCTGGGAGGCAGACAGACAGACTCCCACATGTGCCCAACTGGGGTCCACCAGGCATGCCCACCAGGGGGGCAAAGCTCTGTCCATCTGGGCTGTTGCTTCGCTACGACTAGAGCCATCCTTAGGTGGAGGCCATGGAGCCGACTGGAGTGCTCAGGCCAGCTTTACTCCAATGGAGCCTTGGCTGCAGGAAAGGAAGAGAAAGAGAGAGAGAGAGAGAGAGAGAGAGAGAGAGAGAGAGAGAGAGAGAGAGAGAGAAGGAGAGGGGGAAGAATGGAAAAGCAGATGGGTGCTTCTCCTATATTCCCTGAATGGGAATTGAACCTGGAACTTCCACACGCCAGGTCGATGCTCTATCACTGAGCCAACTGGCCAGGGCCTCAATTTGTTGAAATTTTAAGGGGAGAGATCAAGGATGTTTTTCACGCTGCCATTATTCTGACATCCTTTTACCTCTTTCTTAATGATTTCCTTAATGACAGTGATTGGAATTTGAATTTCTTATTTCTTATCCAATTCTGACAAATATGTTTGATAATGGGGTGCTTCTTTTAGTACCCTTAATGAATTAGAAACTTATAGTTACAATCCATTAATAATTGTGCAAATTCCCTATATGTATATATTCCATAAATTATATATATATATTCCATATATATATTCTCTATGTATATATTAATTTTAAATGTTTATTTAGAAAATTAACTTTAGCAGGGTGACATTGATCAATAAGAGTACACAGGTTTCAGGTAAACATTTCTATAGCATTTGAACTGTTGATTATGTTGCATACCTGCCACCCAAAGTCAGATCATTTTCTGTCACCTTATATTTGTCCCTCTTTATACTCCTCCCCCCACCCTCTCTATTATTTCCCTCTCCCAAATCCCCTTCCTACTGTTAACCACTTCACTTTTATCTAGCAACCCAATATATTTTTAATGGAGTTTTGAGAGAGAAAGAAAGGAGGAGGGTGAAAGAGACACAGAGAGATTTTTATCATTTCTGTATGTGCCCGGACTCGGGATCAAACCAGCAACCTCTGCATATGCAGATGACCCTCTAGCCAACCAAGCAATCTGGCCAGGGCACCAATATAATTTTTAATAAGAAAAACATTGGATATGAAAAGAGTTGCTTCCATGTCTACACCACATTTAGGTAATTGCTTAAAAGTTTAATCTGGATGCTTGGGGCAATTGCAGATACTGTGCAAGTTTTGTAACAAAAATGAGTTACTATGAGTCAGAAAGTTAGAGAAGAGAAGATGGTCAGTGGGTTCTATGTCTATTTTATAATACTTTGGAGACCAGAGAATGTTGCCATCAAGAGATTTATAAAACATTAGCCCTGCAGCTTTCCTGTGTTTGGTTTTCCAGATGGTACATTGCATATTGTGGGTATTCATATAATACAAAGAAGATTAATCAAACCAGCAAAACATGTAAGTGTCCTTTTTAATCATAATTTTAATTCTCTGCTTTCTTCACCACCAAAGCTTTGGATAAAATATTTTCCCACAATGGCAGTATTTTTCTTAGGAATGTAAATTCCTAGTGTGGACCAAGCACATATTATTTCGCCCTAGACATCTCCAAAATGGTCAACATATGCTAAAGTTCATCTATGAAATTGTGGTATGCATTCAGAACCCCTAGTAATTTTTGGCAAACATAGGTGGAGAATCCAAATGGAAGCATTTACTTACTTAGAAAAGTGAAACTTGAAAGACTCACATCAACTTATATTTCATAATATAGAACTTGCTCACCTTGCCTCTGACCATTCCCCCACACCTCCCTTCTCTCCTGTTTATTAGATTGTACTGAGTGGTTACTTTACATTCTAGCTCAGAACTAGTCTTCTCCAACTTGTCTTCCAGGAATTTCCGATTGATATTTCTTTCATCAAGATTTCCATTCAGTATATATTTAATAATCGTGATATATTTATTCTAATATGTATGTTCTTACTTGTTAATGTGTTAATTTGCCACAATTCTTAGACTGGATTGTGTCTTTCTTGGTCTAAAAGCTTCTAAGTATCAGATACTTTATTGTTCCAGGGTTCTATTAATTTATGGCTTAAAGAATGTGGCAGAAACGATGTGATTGATATATGACAGGGTTTAGTTAAAAAAAAAATTAATGCTTCAATCAAGGATCTTTTCCTAAGACATGATATTAAATTGTGATCATTTTAAGGTACTACCATTTAGTCCACAGAAAGTATGGAACAGTGTGCAATTAGGTTATGCTGTAGAATAGAAATACATGTGGAAAAGATAAGCCTTATAGTTGAGTGTACATTGAGGCATTAATGGGAAAATATGAGTATTATGAAAATTATACATCATTGAGAATGTCTTGAATTTAGGAGAAAAGAGCTAAAATCAGTTCATGAGAGCATTATGTGATATTAGTTTTAAAGCCAAAGCTTACCGAGTAGTGAATATATGCCAGGCATTGAAGCTAATCAGTTTACATATATGTGTTATTTAATCTTTGCACTATCCTGAGATAAGCGGATTGCTAGCCATATGCTATAAATGCACAAACTAAGCCGTAGGAAAGTAGAATAACTAAGAAGGGAAGTTTGGATTAACATGCTAAGACGTTGCAAATAACCACAAAGGAAATAATTTTGTGAAGTCATTGAATCAGGAGGATGAAAAGGTCACATCTAGGTTATAAGACAGAAAGAACCGTCTCTGGTTTTTCAATCAAAGAATAGTAATTGTGAAGAGTGAGGGAAGGTGTATAAAATTTGATGGGGACATTATTTTCCAAGGGATTTTAGTGACCTCTTTCCTGCTTCACAAATATGGGTTGTCAGCCACATGAAGTGTAGAATCCTATTACACAAAATTCAATCCACTATTTTGTGTGTTTTCTGCACAGGTCAGATCATGCTGGTAGTACAGTACACATTAGCAAGGTAACTTGCATGTCTTCTCTTTAATCCTTGGTATATACTTAAATACAAACTAAAGTAATTTTCTTTTCACATCCATTTCTACTCTACAACATAACCCTGTTATCCACTGTGCTTATTTTTGTAAAGTAAATGGAAGTACTTTACAATGATTAAAATTCAAGAAATTTACCTTCAGGGTCAAACAATTAGGTTGGGAAGGGCACTCAACATCATTTTATGATGGAAAATAAATTGGGATGTTTATTTAAAGAAGGAAAGTCTTCTGGGGAGCATCAGAATGTACCTTCGAATGCTTAAAGGGTTGTTATATGGTAGAGGAAATCAGGTGTTTGGGGGTTAATGTAAAATATAATTTTTGAAGAGTTCAGCTCAATGTAAAAAGGGCATTTCTAATAATCATCCTCTCAGTTGGGATGGATGGCCATTCCAATTCGGTGAATTTCTGATCACTGGAACATGACATCTATCTTGCAAAACCTCATATCAGAGGTCTATTTCCCCTTTAATTGTTTGCACTGGATGGGTGAAATGCTTTCAGAGGAGAATTTTCTTTATCATAGAAGGGATAAGCCAAGTCATACCAGCTTAACTTACAAGGGACCTCATTAACTTATGTACACGTGAATCAGAAAACAGAACATGCTTCAGGAATGTTAAGACCCCAAAATTCATACAATCCTCTCACCAGGGATTGTTTCCTTTTTCTATCTGTTGTCCCTCATGTAGGCAGCAGGTTGGCTGGACCTTGAGTAACAGCCATCTTGGGTTTTATTTAGGCAAAAAAAAGCTTGATGTCAATTAAGTGCATATATTTGCTCCCAAATATATTCATGATTGTTCTAATAGGGTAGGCCTGGGTTATAAATCCATGCTTGACCCATAAAATGTGGAAAATCGACTATGAGTTAATGGATAAATTTGGCATAGCCCCTCAGCAAAGGCTTTCCATCTTCAGCATGAACTAAAATCACTGTATTACTTGTTAAAATACAGATTATGGGCCCCATTTTTTAGTTTCTAATTCAGTAGGTCTGGGGCCCCAATAATTTGTAACTGTAACACCTTCCCAGGTGATCATAATTGTGCTAGTCCAAGACCACGGGTTGAGAAGCTTTGCTGAATCCGCAACCAAAAACAGTTAAATAAGAATCACTGAAAACAGGGATGCCAGCATCCGTATTTTTGTGTGTGTGCAGACAAATCATTGGGAATCTTGTTAAAATGCAGATTATGATTTGATAGGTCTGGGGTAAGGACAGAGATTTTGTTTCTCATAAGCTATAAGGCAGTGGTTCTTAACCTTTTTTGAGGTACCGAACCCACCAGTTTCATATGCGCATTCACCGAACCATTCTTTGTGATAAATAAAATATAATTTTTTTTTCAAATTCAAGACACAGATATATGTGTTTTTACTGGTGCACAAAATGAGCCGTGCATGAACATCACCTTGCTCAAAGAACAAAACCAACAAAGTGCATGAACTCACAACAAATTACGGTATTACTTTATTCTGGCCTCCACGTCAGAGGCTTCTCTGAACCCCTGAGACTGACTCATCGAACCCCTAGGGTTCAATAGAACCCAGGCTAAGAACCACTGCTCTAAGGTGATCTGATGCTTGTGATGCATGGACCTCACAAACTACTGAACTAGATGCTAATTGAATTAATCTGGGGGAAAGTCAAGTGTTTCTCATGTGCATTTACTTGTTAATAATTGTCTTGAGCAAGATCAGGGAGGTAAAAGCCAACCCAGGAGCAGCTGGAGGTTTCTCTGCAGTTAAAATTTTTGCTGAAAGGTGGATGATTGAACTAGTGAGGCCAGTCTTAAATGTAACTTGTAACTTCTGGATTGGAAATTATCCTGAGCTCATTTGAGTTCTCACACACTGCAGAGAACTCAGCTTCGAAGGCCCTTTAGAGTTGAGAAATCAATGCAAGTATAAGTATTTGGTTTATTTTGGTCAATTCTGAAAAGGAATCTGAACCCATGAAAATCTTCTAATAGCAGGCTCCAAGCTGTGATGAGCTGTGGTGCGCTTCTACAGGGAGTCATCTGCATCCGACCCCCCTTACAACCATAGACACCTACACAGCTGAGCTTCAGGAGAAAAGGTAAGAAAATCTATTTATTTTTCCAATGAAAGGGCAGACTTGGATTAGCACATTTGTTACTTATTTTTCTAAACTTCCTTAGTATCTAACACTGCCGATTTGTCCTAATTCAATACGTTGCTGGTTACAGGAAAGATGATCATGCCAGGGAATCAATAGGGCAAGTACACCCTCAGGTGACAGGGAGAGAGGAAACAGGACAGACTAATCTGGGGACTGCTGACAACGCAGAGCAGACCAGACAAGAGAGCTGCTTTGGGGAGGAGGAGGCTCTGTGGTGCAAAGGGCGACAATTCCAGAAAACTCAGGTAAGGGCTCAGTGTCTCAGGCCTTTGCCAGAGCCCACACTCATCAGAACCGGTTTGAGCTGCTGATGGAATCTGTTATAAATCACAGGAGAAAATGACCTTGAGAGCTACCTGTTTAGCTATGTGCTCAGTTTTTCCGGTCTAGAGGTATATACCTCAGTGGTATTTGTGTTATACTGCTTTGGGAAAGTCTCAAACCATAAATGAGGAAGAGAAGAGAGGAAGGGAGAAGGTGAAATTCTTCCGTGGGTGTGTGTGTTGTTGAAGATACCCATTCATTCTTATCTGAAGCACGGGTGGTGGGATGGAGCTAGGTTTATTAGGGTCCTATTTTAAATTTCAGGTAGCACTTCCCCTGGCTATCTGCTCTCTTTCCCTGGCATATTTTAGGTTAGGATCTGCAGGTTAAGGCTCATAAAATTCACAGATTTATCACCTCACATAAAAGTGACCGGTATGATGTTCTGGATGACTTAAGAGCGTGGCTAATTGTCCCTCTCTCATCATTTGCAAGGTCAGTGTCTCCGCTGCTGAAAGGACAGTGCTGGATGAGGGTTAATGGAATTTTGAGAAGTTTTGTATAAAGATCAATGACCATTTGTCATAGGGGGTGAACCAGGCTCGGACTTCAGTAGAGGGCACACGCACCTGCATAATTGTGTCCCTTGTGTCGGGTCCCGCAGCAAGTGGGAATAAGGAAAGTAGTAACAATAACAACAATTACTGAGGTGCTCGTCAGGCTTTTTATACATATTCTTTCATTTAATTTTCAAAACAAGCCGTGAAATTTTTATTATTCTCATTTTTCTTTTTTAAACAAAGAAACAGTCTTTGAATAGTTAAGTAATAAACCACAATGAGTTGACTAAGCTTGTGCATAACACAAATAAGACTTTTGAGTCCTTGACTACTAGGCGTTTTAGTATCCTAGCACCAGTCAGAACTACAACCCCCATCCCATAGTGATCTGATGATGTTCTAATGTGATGTTCTCCAACTGTATTCTCATGACATTAATATTTCTCCAAGATGTTACTAGATGTTCTTGAGTTGATGTCTGATTCTGGATTTTAAGGTAGTTTATTTTTTTAATACTTCTCCAAGAGGAAGATATCATGTAAGTCATAATCAATATAATACAGAACATTACCTGTAATGAAACACAGCTTGGGAACAGCTGAATCAGAGAAAGAAAACACACCCACAGTTTAAATCCTAGTCCTGTTGGATGACTAACCAGACCCACTTTGGGCAGGGTAATATCTTTCTTCTTTAATTTTATCAAGAATAATAGTATAATAGAATGTTTTCTTAGGTCACAAGTGAATGAAAATTTTCATAGTATTTTAAATATGTCTATAAGATTATTTAAACACTTGGTATTTTATCCATGAAATTTGTATACATATTTACACTCTCTGAGATCTTTCCTAGTTGACTTTTCTGAAGTATGTTGCTTGCAATCAAAGTTTATCTAAGGAAATGACTTACAGCACATTTTTAACTTTTCACCATGAAGGATTTGCTATCTTATAGCAAGAGAGATATTTTTATACATATACAATAGCCAAGAGAGTCAGACATTCTTGTTAATTTCATGAGTCAAAACAAAGAGATAGTAGTGAGTTAGATTGTCAGTCTGTAAGAGTAGATCATCATCAAAATTGATCCTCAACTTGGTTCTAAGTTCCTGGTGACTAAAGAAACCCATGTTTAAATGTCCCAGCCCAGCAACCTTGCCTTATCACTTGAGATTGAAATTTATTTTTAGAGCAAGGTAATGGAAGCAGAGAATAAGAGCAAATAATATTAGGGGAAGAAGGAAAGAAACTGCAGAAATTTAGAGAAGGTCAGGACAGAACCTAAGGATCCTAAGTGCTCGGTCTAAACTATTATTTGAACTCAGGTATCTCAAGTTCCCATTGACAATTGATACCTCTCCTCCCTTTCCCATAGATTCTATATTTATGCACTGACACACTTGGAGAGGGACTATAAACATTGAAGGTTATACATATGATGATTTGTGCTCTTATCCTATGACTACAAGATGAGTCAGCCAACTAATACGTGTATGGTATAAAAAGAAAATTTAACATGTGTTTGAAATGTGTGTATTGTGTCATCAGAGCATACCAAGCCCATAGCTTAAATAGGAGTTTCTCCATGTTGGAGGCAGACCAAGCACAACATTACAGAAAGCCAGAGTCTTTAGGAACAGAAGGACCCCACATCTAGCATAAGAAATATGATATAAGAAAGTTTTGTTATTGTTGTTGATGAAGGTGCTGCCTCTATTATTTTTTATGCACTATACAGAATTTATTTGAACCATAAGTGCATGTACTCAGAAATTTGTTCGTAAGGCAGAAGACAGAGCCAGGGTTTGAGGTCCTCTCCCTACATGCAGCCCTTTCAGAGCCTGTCCTCACATCATTTTATATTTGCATCCTCAAAGCTATGCTGTATTTTGTAACCCAAAGAGCTTCAGCAATCATTAGAAAGCATCCAGCCTGACCAGGCGGTAGCGCAGTGCATAGAGCGTAGGACTGAGAAATGGAGAACCCAGGTTTAAAACCCATAGGTCACTGGCTTGAGTGTGGGATCATAGATATGATCCCATGGTCGCTGGCTTGAGCCCAAGGTTGCTGGCTTGAACAAAGGGTCACTCACTCTGCTGAAGGCCCTCAGTCAAGGCACATATGAGAAAGCAATCAATGAACAACTAAGGAGCAGCAACGAAGAAGAATTGATGCTTCTCATATTTCTCCCTTCCTGTCTGTCTGTCCCTCTCTCTGTCTCTGTCAAAAAAATAAATAAAAAAATAAAAAAAAGCATCCGACAGATATACAAAAGAAACGGATTTCAAGTGGACATTGTAGGAAAAGAATGGCCTGTGTCTCTGCTTTAGAAAGTGTTTAGGGAACGAGGCACAGCACTTAGAGTGAGTTAATATTTACTGTGGTGTGTAATTACAGGAATTGAGCTGATGCTCTTAGGTAAAAATGGCACCATCTTTTCAAAAAACAGTTTCTGCTCACCCACAAGGAGGGAACAAACAAGACCACTGAGAAATGTGACTGAATTGTTAATAGCCTAGTGTGCTCATAAGGATAAATTATAAGTTCTGAATCAATATTTTATCATTTTAGCTAGAGAATAATGTATAAAAACATCTCCTGTGTTGTAACTAACCCCAGTATAATTTTAAAAAGATTTAACTTCCAACTGGTATCTCCTTCTGCTAATACCTATATACATTAATTAATTAGGCATGTTTTAGCCAAGCTAGGAGCTGTCCCTTAGACACTGTGACCTGCATCACTGCACCCTTGTATATACAACAGCTTAATTTAATAATTTGTTCACTCGCTGAGAAACAATCTATTGAGTAATCCAATGCAAGCCACTGGAATACATGTGGAGGGGTATATAGTAATGTGAGGTGCATAGTCCTGGTTCACCAACAAAATGCAGATGTTCCTCAAATTATGGTGTTAGGTTGGATGAACCCATCCTATGTAGATAATATTATAAGTTGAAAATGCATTAATACACCTGACTTAGTGAAAAACTCAGGTTAGGCAAGCTTACTTTACATAGGTTCAGAACAATTACATTAGCCTACAGATGGGCAAAATCATCTAACAAAAAGTTTATTTTATAGTGCAGTGTTGAATATTTCTTGTTGTTTATTGTGGTTATCACTTGCATGCTGTTGTAAAATAGAAAAATTGAAAGTCAGACCACTCATAAATCAGGGATGTCTAAACAGACATCATTCTGATTAAACAGCTCTATGTAATCCAGCTTTTTTTCAGCCACATTACTGTGTGTGCGTGAGTGTGTGTGTGTGTGTGTGTGTGCACACGCATGTGCACACACACTCATGCTGGCTGTATCGATTGACTCTCAATAACAAAACAAATACTTGCTAGGTATGTCCTCTACATGTTTCTCTATTTAAAGTCTTCCCTAGTCCCCCAAACTTTTTGGAAGCTCTAAAGACTTGTCTCACATGGAAGCAATGTAAACAAAGGGAGTGAGTGTGAGGTTGGAGTTTAGATCCTATCCATCACTTACTCATTTTGCAACTTTAGTTCAAGTTCTTTAACTTCCTTTCATCATCTGTATAATGGACATGAACAAAGCATCTACCCTCTTCTCCCAAATTTGTTATCAGGATAAATTTATGGAAAAGCACTTGGAGTAGTGCCTGATATAAAGTGAATTTTATTAGGTATTTCTTATATGTATAATTATATATACTATTAAGTATCAATGTCTGTTAGATGCATTTATTTTCTATTTTAGCATCTTTTATTTTTTTTGAAAGACACAGAGTCAGAGAGAGAGACAGACAGACAAGAAGGGAGAGAGATGAGAAGCATCAATTCTTCGTTGTAGCACTTTAGTTGTTCATTGATTGCTTTCTCGTATGTGCCTTGACTGGGGGCTACAGAAGACACAGTGACCCCTTGCTCAAGCCAGCGACCTTGGGTCCAAGCTGGTGAGCCTTCCTCAAACCAGATGAGCCTGAGCTGAAGCTGGCAACCTCAGGGTTTCAAACCTGGGTCCTCCATGTCCCAGTCCAACACTCTATTCACTGCACCACTGCCTGGACAGGCTCTATGTTAGCATCTCTGAAGCTGGGATGTGAATGCTATTCTATAGCAATTTAATATAATGAAAGAGAATTACACAAAATGTACATTTATATAATGCACAGATGCACAGATAGCATATTTGTAATAATATGTATTATCATAGACTCCTGAGTAGTCCTTTCAGCTATCTTAATAACTCCACCCTTTTCTTCCTTCTTGATCCAGATCAATGTGGCGACCTGACACTCGGGTTCTAGCGTATGGAGTCATGTGGGCGTTACGGCCACACCTAATTACACTGCTTGTGCTACTGTTGGTGCTGATACCTGCACTGGGGTGTCTGGCAGTCAAGGTCTGGGGCATGAATGTGTCCAGGAAGAAGGGTATTTCTATTGCTAAAGGACTGATTAGTACTGCTGCCAAAATCGCTTTAATTTCTGCTAACAGGAGAATAATTTCTTGGACATACCTTTGCATCTCATACACTGTCACTCATAGTTTATGGCTGTGCTTATTGGGATTCCTTATACCTTACCGATTTCAGTTAATCAGCTTTCTCATGTAGGGTTTGCAGAATACCATTTCCAAGGCTCAGGCTCACAAACTAAAGCTAACTCAGCTTAGAAGGAGATGCTGAGGAACTAACAATGTAAAGTCCTCAAAAATTGTCCCTCTCCCCAGGCAGGTATGGATATTGGACTGTTGTTTGAGGAGGAGTTATTTCTTAGGTATCTGTTGAGGTCCCGGGGTGCCTCTGTGGGCTGCAGAAATGTCCCAGCACAACACTCAGGTTGTGGTGTGCAGCATACGGTGGGCAGCCCTTTTTATGTTTTTACGTTGTTCATTTGGTTTGTGTGCCGGTATATTCCTGCCCGTCCCCGGCTCCACTCCATGTCACAGGGCATTCACCTCTATCAACTGCATCACAGACACTCCCTTTCCATCTGGCCTCCAGCTAGGTTTGACCAATGGCAATCTGCATCAAGAGTGTGTTAGAAGAAAGATATGGAGATCTTCAATTATTTTTCACTTTGTGAAATTTTGGCAGTGATTTTGGCCACAACTGCATTCTGTCCTGGCTTGATGTCGCC
This sequence comes from Rhynchonycteris naso, assembly GCA_037038555.1. Classification (NCBI taxonomy): domain Eukaryota; kingdom Metazoa; phylum Chordata; class Mammalia; order Chiroptera; family Emballonuridae; genus Rhynchonycteris; species Rhynchonycteris naso. The sequence continues at coordinate 243,278,104 of CM072999.1, read as the reverse complement.
TCTCATTTTGCCCATCTCCCACTATTTATGTTTCATCCACGTGGCCAATCTCTGGACTCTAGAAATTCCAGTTCCCTCATTTGATCCCCACCACCAATTTTTAATTACGAGTTGCCTATTGATTGGTATTTCCTGTCCACCCATATTTTTGTAACTAGTTTTCTGTACTAAAATTGTACATTTTACCTGGAATGGGAGTTACCTTCCTGACATAGTTCCTTGCCAAACGACCCCAAAACATTGCAGTCATCGAGCCTATAAAATTTTGAGATCTACCCTGATGTGTCTAACACTGGGGAAAAATATAAGTTGAGATTGACAGGGTCAAATGTGAGTCATTTAGAAGATATCAAGAAGGATGAAACCTCAGAGCAGGCTAATGGAGAGGAGGGCAGGGTGCTGGTGAGATTGTGTTCTGTACGGCACTCGGGGTGAGAGGTAGCATTTCAGAAATATATCACATTTAGAGATGAATGGTCTTTGGAGTGTGGGGTGCTATAGAAGACAAGAGAAGATATTACAGAGTACTAATAATGTCAGAGATAATTAATATCACTTATTTTGACCTTTATCTTTGTCAGTTATAAATGGGTCAATATATATTCTGCAAGTAGACTTTACAAAACATTGTAAGGGGAGCACTATTAACCATATGCCATGACATAGAAACTGATGGAGAGAAGTATAAAGTGATCCTTCTGCATTCACACGGCCAGGAAGCGGCAGAGCTCAGCTCCCGAACGTGGTGTTAGTGCCGTCTATCTGCTCAGCCCCCCTGATTCACCCGACTTGAACGTGACCGCCAGCTCCTGCTCCGTGGCATTTTTTACATTCCCCTTTACCTCCTGGCATATGATCTGTCCTCACATATTGAGTTTTGCAAATTCTCAACATTTAGAAAGACTGTGCCCATGGATTCATTATTGTTATTATTGTTACTTTTCCTTGTTCCTCCTAACCCAGTCAGAACATCACCTTCCTGGCTGTCCTTCAACTGTTACATTCTGGGTGCCTAGAATGGTAACAGACACCTAGAAGCTGCATGCTAACCCCTCAGTGAGTGGAATAATGGCACGCAGAAGGTCTAATAAAGACTCGTTCCCGTCTCCTTTCCCACTCCTCTGAGTGTCTGAAGACCAGCCCCTCTCACTTTCAAGGACATCCACCATGTACACATAAAACTCAATGGATCTGTTCCACGGAAATAATACTTTCAGGGCAATTAAGTAGCAGGATTTGTAACCATCTCATCCCGCCACTGTTGCTGCGTAGGCTGAGGAATGAGGTCCCTACCCTGCCAAACTATTTATTTATATTTTCCTGGGTAATTAGAGTAATGAAGTTGTCTGGGGGCACAACGCATGGTATGCCGTCCCCTCGGGGCCATTCATCTGCTTTAGTTTGCGGTTCCAGTTAGCAGCTTTATGGAACAAGTCTCATAGAATAGTGGGAACTCATGCAGAGCCTCGTGGAGAACAAGGTCCATGCTGTTTCCAAGGGGGAACGAGGAGGAAAAGCGGGACAGCGTGAGCCAGCCTTCTGTGTTTCAGGCGAGTCCTGTGTAGCCTTGTAAACATGCATCCTAATGATGCCGGGAGCATCCGCCCGTGCCAGGCCCTCCGTGTGCACATAGGAAGCTCCTTGTTTCATCAGAGATGTTTGTACCCAAATGACAGGCAGGGAGACATAGTCTATTTCAGCAGGATCAGTGCAGCACCAAAGGGGACCTGTCTCCCTCTGGAGGTCAAATTCAGACAGGAAGCCAAGTGTTGTTTCTTCTGGAGACAACAGCCTGGGATCTGCCTCTGGGAGGGAGAGCCTGGGCTTCTGCCCCCTGTGTCAGCCTCTGCCTTACTGCCAGTTCAGCCCCAGAGGCAGGGGTCTCAGGGCGGCTCTGGTCCTTCCTGCCAGGAGGCACTAGGCTCCCCAGTACCCACCACTTTGATTGCAGAGACCTTGGCCATCAGCAAGGAGGTGCTCAGACATGGCAGCCAGCAGAACAGCTGAGCTTCTCATTTGTCATTGCCAGGACCAGGGCTTTTTCTTTCCGTTGTTCAGATTTTTTTTCCTTTGGTTTCAGTCCAGAGGTGGCCTTCCACTGTGAATTATTTCACACTATGCCAGTCTAGATGCAGGGAGGAAAAAGATGATGTTCTACCTGGTGGGTTGCGCAGGGCAGACCTACCTGGTTGCCACCCATCTGGTCCCTGCTGGCATGGACACAAGGGAGGAAAATCTTCCCTTTAGCTGTGGGCACTGGCAGCTACCATGAAAGCAAATTTCCCACCTGGCTTGTTTCACTAGGATTCCCTTTGCTAATATGGGCAGGTGGCTAGATATTGATAGGGAAGAAGAGCAGAGAATAATATATTTATTAGGACTTAGAAAGCCTGCTTCAATAAGAAACTGCAACATCCCATATAGCTTAATCTGCTACAAGGCCAAAGCATACATAGTCTGAATTGTACATTTTCAAAATTCATTATGCTGGGGTAAGGGGGCTGGAATTGGGTGGCCCGAGGCAGCAGGAGATCTCATGTCAACCCTAGGCACTGACCATGTGATATTGGGCTAGGGCAGTTGGGGGTGCCCATCTCCACCCTTAGCTACCAGCTTCCTCAGGAAAGGAAGTGTCACCTGCCTGAAGACAAGCATCCAAGCCTCCGCATTCAGAGTCAGACCTGGAAATCCCAACCTCCTGCTCACACACCTCTGCTCCTCTGGAATATAACAGATGTCTGATACTGGACCTCCTCTGGCCCTGCAGAAGGAAGCATGAGGGCCTGTGGGTGTGACCCAAGTTCACGTGTCCTTTACAGCATTGGGCCTGAAAAGGCTCCACATTTGGGAACTGCCCAGAAACATGCAGCTTATCAAAAGAAAAACCTCAGCCATCTCATTTCACCTAATCAAATCAATTTAACCAATTTTAAGTGCAAGTTCTGTGAGTTTTGCTTTATGACAAATGTCTCATGAAAGTATGCCTCTTAAAAGTGTGTGTTTGCCTGTCTAAGGAATACTAATGGACCACGATTTTCCTTTTGCTTCATATTTTTCACTCTACCAAATCCTTCCAGTATCTGGCACTTTTTTTTTTTTTTTTTTGCAGAGACAGAGAGAGTCAGAGAGAGGGACAGATAGGGACAGACAGACAGGAAGGGAGATGAGAAACATCAATTCTTCGTTGCGGCTCCTTAGTTGTTCATTGATTGCTTTCTCATATCTGCCTTGACCCAGGGTCTACAACAGACCAAGTGATCCCTTGCTCGAGCCAGCAACCTTGGGCTCAAGCTGGTGAGTCTCGCTCAAACCAGATGAGCCCGCATTCAACCTGGCAACCTTGGGGTCTTGAACCGGGGTCCTCCACATTACAGTCTGACGCTCTATCCACTACACCACCGCCTGGTCAGGCTGAATCTGGCACTTCTTACTGAGTATGTCATGGCAATAGATTTATTTGGATAAATCTATTAAGAATCTGTTCTTTTTTCACAGAGCACATAAGTCCAATTTTCAGTTTTGGTTTGATCAACCAAGACCTTGACCAGAATGTCATGTCTGAAAGACACATGCCTAAACTCAATGTTATCAGAAAGCTTTAAGGAATTGAGATTGACTTTCAAAGCTGTTGTAAGCCCACTAAGTGGCCTAATACCTTGCTTAAGGTTCTGTGGTTCATGGTAAGTTTTTTTGTTTTGTTTTGTTTAGCAAGCAAGAGACATAGGGAGAGAGATAAGAAGCATCAACTCATAGTTGCAGTGTAAAGCCAGTAGCCGTGGCCACCATCACAGCCTCCTGGCCTGTGCTGGTTCACATTTGATTTGGACCATGGGTTCATAACCTGGGTTCTATCGAACCCTAGGGGTTCGATGAGTTGGTCTCAGGGGTTCGGAGAAGCCTCTGCCGCGGAAGCCAGAATAAAGTAATACCGTAATTTGTTGTGAGTTCATGCACTTTGTTGGTTTTGTTCTTTGAGCCAGGTGATGTTCATGCACGGCTCATTTTGTGCACCAGTAAAAAAACATATACCTATGTCTTGAATTTGGAAAAAAAATCATATTTTATTTATCACTAAAGGACGGTTCGGTGAATGCACATATGAAACTGGTGGGTTCGGTACTTCAAAAAAGGTTAAGAACCACTGCCCTAGTGGCTTCAGCAGCAAGAGGATGAAAAGCTTCATCCTATATGCGGTGTATTTCTTGCTGCAGGGGGGAAACTTGTTATCTGTGGCAATTTAAACAATGGGGAGGGAGGGTGGTGCTGGCTAATAATATTCAGCTAGTGATGGGGAATGACTAACTGCCAGGATGCCCCAGGGTTGGGCGGAGGTAAGACGTCAATCAGGATTGCTCAAGTAGAGAGTCTGGGGAACTGCCCTGGCACCAGGTCACCTAAAGCTCAACCTGGCTAGTTGAGGCTCTTGGTAAGGGGTCCTGGACCCAAACCTAACATTCCAGTCTTTTGTTGTTTAAGGATAAGGGGCAAAGCTCACTTCTTCTGTAACTACTTCCTGCTGGTTAGGGTCATTGAAGCATTTGGCACGGGGTGGGGGGAGTGGCTGAATGGGAGATGGCTGGTTGTCAATATTGGTCTTCTGAGGTTCAGGCTAGGGCTGGTATGGAGTGGTGGCTTGAAGTAGCATAATCTCTCCTATGGATTGGCCTGCAAATGCCCCAAGGCAGTCCTGGAGAAAAGAAGAAAGGTGGCATAGAAGACATGGTCTGAAAATTAAAAGTGAGGAGGAGGGTTGTAGCACCCATGGGAGGGAACAGCCAAGCATGCCAATTGATCTTGTCTGCCCAAGGCCCCTAGGTGTTGGAGTGATGTCAGCTTGTCGGGATGTGGTACTTAGAAGAGGGGATTTGGCCTAGAGAGTCTGGTGGGTGGAGACTAGGGCATACCCAGCTACCCATTTTCCTTGGTGTGTGTAGGAGCAGCCATCCATCAACCAAGTGTGGTCCATAGTAGGCAGGGGTTGGTCTGTGATGTGGGGGGAAAGAGGGGGCACTCTGAAATCAAGAATGTCCAGACATGTATGGGTGGTGTGTTGGTCAGGCAGAGGCAAGAGAGTGGCAGGATTAAGTTTTGTGCATTTGGCCAAGGTGATATGTGGATAAAAAGGCGATAGGAAAGTCTTGAATTCAAGAGGGAGAGTTTGTGTAGCTTTGTGAGGTTGCATAGCAGAAAGATTGTGGGAGGAAAACATTGGTTGTCCAAAGGGTGAGTCTTTTGCAGTCTTGTGTGAGGTGAGCAGCTACTGCTAGAGCACTTAGTCAGGTTGGCCATTTCTTAACAGTAGTCTTAAACTGTTCTCATACAGAGGCTATGTATGATTCATCTCTCTGGCTCTAGATCTTGTCCTAAGACCCACAGCTATTCCCTCCCTTTCATCAGTATAAAGTTTGAGGGGCTTGGTGAGATTGGGAGAGTAAGGGTGGGAGCTGAGACAACGGCATGTTGGAGTTCTTAAAGCAGGGGTCCCCAAACTTTTTACACAGGGGCCAGTTCACTGTCCCTCGGACTATTGAAGGGACGGCCTATAAAAAACTATGAACAAATCCCTATGCACACTGCACATATCTTATTTTAAAGTAAAAAAAAAAACCACCAAAAAAACAGATACAGTATTTAAAATAAAGAACAAGTAAATTTAAATCAACACACTGACCAGTATTTCAATGGGAACTATGGGTGTGGATGCATCCTGTGCTCCTCTCACTGACCACCAATGAAAGAGGTGACCCTTCCGGAAGTGTGGCGGGGCTGGATAAATGGCCTCAGGGGGCGACATGTGGCCGTGGGTCAGGCCGGGCCATAGTTTGGGGACCCCTGTCTTAAAGGATGGAGAGATAGTTTAAGGTGGAATCTAGGGGCTCTGATAAGGGGCCCTTTGTCACCTGATAGGGGGCCTTTGCTAGGAGACCAAAGATGGGAATCCAGATTAAAAGTAACCTGCAAGTTCCAGGAAAGATAAAAGTTCTTGCTTTGAGGTTGGTGTGGACAAGGAGGAAAGGAGTTTGTTTTGGTCAGTCATTATGGCTTGGTGTTGAGGAGTGATAGTGAGTCCTAAGTAACTGATGTGGGGAGTTGAAATTTGGGCCTTTTTAGGGGGAACTTTGTAACCTTTTTTTTGCTAGGAAGTTGAGAAGGGTGATGGCATGTTGTTGTGATAATTGATAAGAAGGGCTGCAGAGAAGAATGCCCGGTTTTAGATCTAAAGTAGGTCAGAGGCCAGGGCTTGGCCAAAGAAGTGGAGACTGTCCTGGAAGCCCTGAGGGAGGACTGTCCGAGTGAGTTGGCGAGACTGTCATGGGACAGGGCCTCTGCAGATAAGAGCAAACAGGTTTTGAGGATCTGGGTGTAGCGGAATGGTGAAGAAAGCATCCTTAAGGTCAAGGACTGTGAACTGGGAGGTATTAGGGAGAATGAGGGATAAGGAAGTATAGGGATTGGCAACGACTGGATGAATGGGGAGAACAGCCTGATTAATAATCCTTAGGTTCTAAACTAGGTGACGGAAGCCACCTGGTGTTTTGGCTGATAAGATGGGAATGTTGTATGGTGAACTGGTAGGCTGTCGGAGGTGTTGGGAGGGAAGGCGAGTGATGATGGCTTGTGGGCCCATCTGGCTCTCTAGGGAAAGGGGGATGTGACTGACAGGGATATGAAATAGTGTCTTTTAACTGGATTTGTATTGGGGTATGGTGATGGGCTACTGAGGGGTAGATGTGTCCCAAACTAGTGGATTAACTGGGGAAGAAAGCAGTGGATCTCTTTAGGTTCAGGGGTAGTGAGGAGGAGGAGAGAGGGAACTGAATTGAAGAGTTGAGGTGTTAGTGTAAGGGAGGCTCTAAATTTGGATAAAATATCTCATCCTAGGATGGGTGTTGGACAGCTGGAAATAATGAGAAAGGAGAGGGTAAAAGGGTGACATCCCAGATGATGGGGGGGTTGATCAGTGGAGGGAACACTATGTCCCCCAGTAATAGAGATAAAGTAAGGAGACAGTGGCTCCCACAATTTGGAGAGTGACAAATTAGTGGTCCCGATATTTAACAGGAAAGAAACAGCCTTACCAGTGACCTGTAGAGTTACCAAGGCTCTGCTTTTCGGATGGTGGGTGTGGAGGCCTGTGGCGAGGCCGGGCTCCTTCAGTCTCCCTCCTCCAGGACACCAATAAGTGCTTCTGTGTCCAGGCCCCTGCTGGGGAGCAGCTGGGGCTGGGAAGGGATGGCCTCTGCCCCTTGGGAACTCATGAGCAGTCTGACTTCCAGTGGCCTGCAGGCCCACAGGGAGGGCAGCGTCTGGCTGGTGGCCTGGGAATGGCACAGGAGCAGCTCCAGTGAGTAAAGCCTCCTGCTTTCCTTGCAGACAGGAGGCTCACTGGAGCGGCTTCTGCCTGCACATAAAGCAGGCCCCTGCGGGGGAGGGCTGGGAAATCTTTGCTGGGATTTTGTGGGGCCTTTCTGTGGTTTTACAGCCTGGAAAACCACCTCGGCAAACCTCTGTAAGGCCTGGGTTTTAATGTTTCTATTTTTCTATATTATGTATGCTCACCTTTTCAGTTCCTTCACTGTTTGTTTCTACCCACTGCAACCTGCACAAACCTGTGACTTGAACAAACTTTTTTATACATTCAGAAATAATCAGTTATCAGAACAATTTCTTCTTTAAAAAAAAGTATTTTTGTACCTTATACTTTTTATTACGAAAACTATACAATTTCTTTCCAATTAATCAGAATTCTCAATTTCCAGAAACCTTAACTTTCGGTGACAACTGAAAGTCAGTAATCAGCAATTTTAGACTGATACCTTTATGAATATATTTCATGACCTTTAGAAACAGGTATTTTTGTTGTGGTGGTGGTTTTATTGGCACACACATTGATATGTTTAAAAGATGACAAAGATAATCAGGACCTTCTGCAAACCCAGGCAAGACAAAATCTATTTTCTGTTAACTTTAAAAGACACTAATTCAATTTAAACCAGTACTACTACCAAATGTTTTTCTAGACCTCCTAATTAAAAAAAGAATTGGAATAGTTTTATGTTTTACTATATATATGTATGTGTGTGTGTGTGTGTGTGTGTGTGTGTGTGTGTATATATAAACAATATGATTAATAGTTACAGAGAAAGCAAGACTCCTCATTTGACCTTGGCAGCCTTCCAAGAAGGCATAAAAGAAGGGAGGGGATGGGCTACTGAGCTGCTTGGATTTTAAAACTGCTATATTGCTCTTGTTTTTCCCTTTATCTTGAGGTCATGGCATTACCCTTCCCATTTTTACAGCCTTTATGCTGTGATGGATGATTGCTAAGCAACAGTGTAGTTAGGTAGGTGATGGGGAGAGAGCTATGGGAGCTTCCCTGGAGCCCAGATCACTTAGTTTCTCCCAGCTAATTGAGGTTTTGATTAGTGACCCTCAACCTGAACCTCACCTTAAAAGCCCATCTGCATTGCCATCTCCTAGAATGGCACCCAGTGCTTTGGCTGGGTTGACTTTTGTCAGGACTAAAGGCTTGAATGGGTCAAGTATAAAGTGGTCTATCAGCTTCATTTGAGACTGCTTTCCCTTCTCTGCCCAAGTAGGTCAGACAGAAAAGGCCTGCTTCAGGGGATAATCCCACACTGTTCCCCTTAGCCTAACTTAATGTGGCACAGTTCCGTCCAAGGGGGCCACTCTCTCAACCTAATCTGAGACACTGCATATAGTCCCTCCCTCTCTCACCTGGTTTTTCTCTCTCACTAAATCTTTCATTACTGTAGGTGTTCTTAATTTCTAGACCATGTCTTTTAACCTTATCAAATTAGTCACCTCCAGAATATGACAAGAATGCCAGCTCGTCCAGGATCACCAAACACTTGATGTCGTGTAAGCCACCTCCCAAGGACAGCACCAGACTGACCCAGACTTTGCAAAATCCCTCTCCCTCATGTGATGTCTCTTTTCTTTTTGTTCCCTTCCTTCCTTACACATAGGAAGAGCCTCTGGGCCTGGGATACGCAAGAATACACTGCTTGACAGCAAGAAGTTACAAAAGATGAGACCTCCCTCCATATACCTTTGTAAGATTAGAAAAGGCCCAGGGGGTCTTGGGGTGGAAATGTTAATATAGGCAGGTAGCTAGATGTTGTTAGGGGAAAAGAGCAAAGCAAGTTGGACATTATATTTCTTATAACTTAGAAAAGCTGCTTCAATACAAAACTACAACATTCCGTTTAGGTTAATTTGCTAGAAGGTAAAGCATTTATAGATTCAGTCATATATTTCCAGTATCCATGGTTCCCTCAGAATCCACTGTGCCTCAGCTCTCAAAACTCCAGTTTAGGAGGAGTCTGCCCAGTCACTGCAGGTCTGGTGCTGGGGGAAGGTGCTTCAGAGTCTCTGTCAGGTTAGGTAGCTAGTTAGACCTGAGCTGGGACAGGCAAAGGAGACGGAGGGATGAACTGCCCCATGCTTTCCTGGTAAATCTTTAAGCTAGAACAGACCTCACCACACCCAGCCTGGTGGTCTCCAGTTCCCCGATATAATATCAGCCACATAGCAATGCAATGATGACAGGTGAACTAGAAGAAGCTAGAAAGAAAGAAAGAAAAAAATAAAGGAATGGGAAAGTGCAAGAAGTCCGTAAATACCTAAATTCTGTAACTAATCCAGGCACTCATTCTCATGAGTTGCCCACTCAGGCTTTTCTGAGTGTACAGTCAATATGCCCTTCTTTACTTGCTATACTTTGTCTCTTACTTGAATTCTTTCTCTCAAGCAAGACAAGAATCAAGGTTTCATTGTTTCACCAGTAACATCTTTTTGACACCCGGACTCAGATCTCCTCATTACTGGTCAGATAAGTTGTCCTCACCACCTTGGCTTAAAGGGCTTTACTAATCATGCTTTCTCTCCTTCCTGCACCTTTTCTTCTGGCCACGGGGTGTTCTCCCTCTACAGATTGCTGCACCCCTGAGGTCATGGGTTGAGCACTTAAGAGCCATTATGGTGCCTGCTGCTAAAGGATCCCATGACAGAATAAGCTGGACATGGACTGGCGAAGGACGCTCTAGGTGCCTGGCCAGCCACAGGTAAATGTCCGTACAAGGCACACTGTGTGACCAATCAAGGCCCACTCTTGAGGCATTTCCCCACCTAGGAAATAGAGTGACAGAAAATGACCTCAGAGATACAACTGAGACTCATTGCCACCTCCAGACTTGCTTGAGTTCACCACGCCACAAATCTTTTCCAATGTTTGGTGTCATGTTCTGTCCTGTCTCTCCTGTCCCGGTGAGTCTTGCTGTATTTGTTCTTCCACCAAGTGGCACCGTCCCAGGTACGCCTGCCCTTATTCCCCCGGAAAAAGGAACACTGGCTCAACTCCATTGACAGGTACTGATAACAACTTACCTTGCCTGCGATGCTAGGAGATCATGCATGTAACCCTTTGAGTAGGAAGGTCTTTTTGACGCTCGCTGACCCCCGGGAGTGAGGTATTTTTCAAACAATGAAATCAGTTCCAGTTTTATTAACTTAAAATCATATTTATTTAATAACCAGTTTATGGAAACAAGAAGAACATACATTTGCCTTTTTTTTTAATGTTACCTTATACATTTTTAAAATAATAATTTTTGTACGATCGTACTCTGAATGGTGAGGAAGCATGAGGACGTACGTGAATGTTTGTACTACTCAAAGGATTAATGGTTCACAAACCATGAAACTGAGCCCTGGCTCCACCAATGCCACTGTTGACCACACTGGGCCTCCCATTTCTTCTAAACGAGGCCCAAGGATCCACAGAAATGAGATGTTAGAGAGGCTCACAGGAGGAGTGTGTGTGTGTGTGTGGGGTGGCAGATATTTCTGTGCACTGGTAGTCATATCTACTGGATCTGCTACTTTGTCTGAAAATCCCCGACATTAATGAAACAACTAGAAGTGAAGCCTTCATCCCTGCTGTGCTCAGTGCATCTTGGGGAATGAGAATGGAAAAGATGAGGGATGCCCTGGTGAGCTCAGATGCTCAAGACAAGGGGTGGGAGAGGAAGGAGGTCCTGCTGGTGAGTTTAGAGATGCCAGATAGTCTCTAATGGGATGAGACCAGGTGTGGGTTGCATGGGAAGGCTAGCTAAGTCCGGGAACCTGGGAACAAAGCAGAGGATGCTCTCTTTGGGCTCCCTATAGGCTGGGAAATTTGGGGATGCCTGTTTTCTTCCATAGTCTCCTCTATTATCTTCTAGATAGGAAACCAATCTCCCATTCCTTAGGACTCACCCCTAGGAGTGAGTCCTATCTTCCAGAATTAGTCAACATTTTATCCCCAAACATTAAAGAAGAAAAAACTGATATTCTCTTGCAACAATGGTTGGCCATAATATGTTAGGTAGGGGATGAGGAGACTTGGCCAGAAAATGGTGGCTTGAATTATAGTACCATTCTCCAGTTAGATCTTTTTTGGCACCATAGGGGCAAATAGACTAAAGTCCCATATGTCCAAGCCTTCATGGCTTTAAGAGACAACCCAGATCTTTGTAAGACTTGCAGACTAGATCCGGCTTTCTAGTTGTAATCAGCTGACCACCACAGGAACAACAGACCCCAAAGAAGATAGAGTCCCTGGTGGAGCCAGAGGCTGTGGGAAAAGAGAATAAAAAAGGAAGCTCTATTTATCCCAAATTCCCAGAGCCAGAACAGGCACCTCCATACCCTGGGATCTATCCTACACGATGGTTTTTCATCTTGGACTTAAGGATGCCTTCTTTTGCATTCCATTAGACCTATCTTGCCAAATTTTATTTGCTTTGGAATCCACAGATGAACAACTTACCTGGACTGGACTGCCCCAAGGCTATTGGGACAGCGCTTACCTGTTTAGGCAGGCCTTTGCAAGCGACCTAAGGGACCTATCTCTTGAGGGGGGAAGCCAGGTCATTCAATATGTCAATGATTTACTCATCTGCTTCCCCATCAAAGAGCTAGGCCTCCAGCATAATACTAAGACTCTAAATCTTCTTGCTGAACAGGGAGACTGGGTAACTCGAGAGAAGGCACAAATATTACAGCAATGAATAAATTGAGACTTCTTCTCATCCCCAGAGAATGAAGGTTATCTCCAGAAAGAGTGCAGGTCATATACCATATCCTGGTCCCCACTACCCAGAAGCAGCTCTGAGCCTTCCTCAAACTGATGGGATACTATAGACTGTGGATCCTAGATACGGCGAAATAGCAAAACCGTTATACAAGGCTCTCAGATCTGAGCCTGAACAGAACCCTCTGCTTTGGGACAGGGAACAAGAACAAGCATTTAGCCTACTAGAAACAACTCTAATGGAGGCACCTGCCCTCAGGCTGCCAAACCCAGAGAAGCCTTTCTGACTATAGGTAACTGAAAAACAAGGGGTAGCCTTAGGGGTTTTAGCTCAAACTCTAGGGCACCCAACAACCTATTAAATACTTCTCTAGAAACTTAGACCAGTGGTTCTTAACCTGGGTTCTATCAAACCCTAGGGGTTCGATGAGTTGGTCTCAGGGGTTCGGAGAAGCCTCTGCTGCAGAGGTAAAGACACACTTGTGTAAAGTCGTGATGACACGCCCCGCTTGGCCATCACTTGCTGCAGAGGATCACGTTACATTGCTTGGCCAACCAGTGCTATGGGGATTTAGTGCGCGCAGTAGTCAATGGCTGTTGTAGGTGTACGTCGTGTGGTTTCTTTCTTAATATTTTAATCCATACTAAATATGTCGAGCAAAAAAAAGAAAGTGGTCGGATGAATATGTACAACATGGATTCACATGTATCACAGAACGGGATGGGAGTCAGCATCCTATCTGCATGATATGCAATGCCAAGTTGAGCAACTCTAGCCTCGCACCGGCAAAACTAAATTTGGAAAAATAATCATATTTTATTTATCACTAAAGAAGGGTTCGGTGAATGCGCATATGAAACTGGTGGGTTCGGTACCTCAAAAAAGGTTAAGAACCACTGGGCTAGACCCAGTAGCACAGGGATGGCCCCACTGCCTTAGGGTAGTGGCAGCAGCAGCCCTGCTGGCTGAGGAGGCATCCAAGACCACTCTGGGACAAGAAATCATCTTTTACACTTCCCACCAAATAAACTCCCTCCGAGAGCATAAGGGGCCCACTGGCTTACTGACAGCAGAATACTAAAGTACCAAGTGTTAACATCAGAAAACCCCCAGGTTAGTTTGGAGCACTGCTCCACTCTAAAACCAGCCACCTTAATGTCCCTTCCAGGGAACACGGAACCCTACACTCTTGCAGTGAAACCACTGATTAAACCTCTGCTAGCAGGAAAGATTTGAAGGACCGGCCACTAGACAATGTGGATGAGGGTTGGTTCACAGATGGGAGTAGTCTCGTCTTGGATGGGATCCACTATGCTGGGTATGCAACTGTCACATCTCCATAGGTCACTGAGGCCTTAGTCTTGCCTCTTGGGACTTCTGCCCAGTTAGCTGAACTAATAGCCTTAATAATGGCCTTTGAACTAGGGGAAGGGAAAAGAATTGATATTTACACTGATATATGCTCATGATGCTAATCTGAAAAGGGCATGTCTCACAGCCAGAGATACCCCTATGAAGCATGGGCCTTAGATCCTCAAATTCCTCCAAGCTACAAGCTTACCCAAGGAAATAGCAGTTAAACACTGCAAGGGGCATCAACAAGGAGCAGATGAAATAACACAGGGAAAGAAGTTTGCTGACATCTCTGTTAAAAAATCAGCTTCTGCTCAAGATTCCCTTTAAGGGCCTTCAATTCCAGCAGGCCCAGAGAAAACCCTAACTCCTCCATATACCCAGGAGGAAATTAATTGGGTTGAGCAACATGGATATATAAAAAATACTGAGGGCTGGACCCAGCAGGAAGATCGTACTAGCTTTCCACAGGCCCCTACAATAGAAGGTTATTAAAGGGCTGCATGACTCGTGCCATTTTGGAAGGGACAAATTAGAAAGAAATCTGTCAATGCTTCTTTAGTGGGTAGGGTGTAACAAAAACCATCTGGCAGGTTTGTCAAAATTGTGCCCTGTGTGCTACAACTAACCCCCAGGGACCAAGGCCCCCTCCTTTAATAAGACAGCTCAGAGAAGAGGAACTTAACCAGGGGAAGATTGGCAAATTGACTTTACTCAAATGCTCTCATGTCAAGGTCACAAATATCTACTTGTCTTTATTGATACTTTTACTGACTGGGCAGGAGCCTATCCAACCAGAAATGAAAGGGCTCAGAAGGTAGCCAGGCTTCTCCTAAAAGAGATTGTTCTTTGATTTGGATTCCCCAGTCACTACAAAGTGACAATGGGCCTTCCTTGACATCTCAGATTACACAGGGAGTCTGTAAGGCTCTTGAGGTCAAATGGCACTTACTCTCAACCTGAAGACTGAGTGTCCTCAATTCTCAGGAAAAGTAGAAAGGGCTAATCAATCAGGCTATTAAGACAAACATTAAATTCTGCCAAGAAACCAAACAAAATAGGTTGCAAGTTCTCCATGTCACTCTTATAAGGATTCGAGCCAGCCCAGCCACTCAACTGCGATCAAGCTCTTTTGAAGATCTATATGGCAGACCCCTCCCCTTTACTCGGATTTGATGAGGAAATAGCTAGAGCCACTTGTTATTTTATATCACTCGCCAAGTTTCAATAAGCCTTATGAGCTTATGGTCCCCAGTACACCTCACAACTGCTAATACTACTTTATATGATCCTGAGTCCCATTGAAACCTGCAGAGATGCATCTTCCAGACCCTGTCCTGCTTTCCACCCCTACAGCAATCAGAGTACCTGGAATTGCCAGCTGGATACTCCATTCAGAGTAAAGCCCTACCATCACACCGAGCCAGAAGAGAAGGAAAACGAGGGACAAATTGAATGAATCAGTGAACCCTTGGAACACTTTAAATTTCTTTTTAAGAAAAAGGAAAACAAACCACTGGCATAAGATAAGTAATGTGGTGGATAGGGTTCATTGTAATAGTTTTCTGGTTTTTTTAAAATAATGTTTTATACTGTTTTGCAAATACTCCAAGTTTCCAGGAAAAGAATATTTTTGTCCCCAATGGGTTTAAAGAGTAGGTGAGTCAACATGTACTATATGTTTTTACTACAACAGTTATTGCTCACTGTTATCCATCTCTCGCTATAATCTGGCAAAATAACTTTCTCTTCCTAACAAGCCAAGGGATAAATATCACAGGTGTTTAAATCTAATTGCTGGATATGCCACCAACAACCCACTCCAGGGGCACAAGGTACACTATGAGGCCAACCCACTGACCTTGCTGACACACTTCTAAATCGCCCATATTAGGCTCATATGTCTACCTCTAATGCAGCAATTCGAGTATCTGCAGTTCCAATGAACACCACTCAGCACTGCTGCTTTGAACCCATGGCCACCCTCCTTTACACTAATTTATATGCTAACATTTCCCCCTATAGGGTTTTTGATTGTGAAAAGAGATTCATTAGAGTCCAATTTGGTGGAAAACATACTAAATATACATAAAACCCACAACAAAATGTCACCTGCTACTTCAAGAATGGAACATCATTTCAAGGAACTTGTAATGAAAAAGAAATTAATGCTGGACAAAAGGCCAGCAATTGCACCATAAAACTGCTTAATAAGGTCACCAATATGTGCAATGACAGTGCACAAAACCTAGTAAGAAATAAACGGAACCAGATAATCCTGTCTCTGAACAAAAGTATCATCCTGAGAAGTAACTATCCTAACTGGAACCTCCATGCCTTACCTAGTATATGAGAGTGGCTAACTCACTCTAGTCTTCATCCCACATTAATTCAAAATCAAACTGGATATTTATGCTTACCATAGGGATTCATGTTCCTAGACAATATTCCACAAGGGGGTATTGGTTTCAATGTCTTAACCCTGCCAAGACCTCAAGGTCCCGGGCAGTAGAATATGTTACTCCCTCAACAAAGAATATTCAAATTTTTTTTTTAATTTTATTTTTATTTTATTCATTTTAGAGAGGAGACACAGAGTGAAAGAGAGAGAGAAAGAGAGAAAGGGGGGAGGAGCTGGAAGCATTAACTCCCATATGTGCCTTGACCAACCAGTGCAGGGTTTTGAACTGGCGACCTCAGTGTTCCCAGGTCGACGCTTTATCCACTGTGCCACCACAGGTCAGGCAAGAATATTCAAATTTTTAATCCAATACACAGTAAAAAAAACAAAACATGCTGTTGGCCTTGCAGCTGCCGGTGTTGTGCCTTAACCAGCAATCTTACAGGACTCGCAAGTGAAATCACTTATAATTTCACAACTGCCAAGAATAGAACTGCATGGCCTGGCCTGTGGTGGCGCAGTGGATAAAGCATCAACCTGGAACACTGAGGTCACCGGTTTGAAACCCTGGGCTTGCCTGGTCAAGGCACATGTGGGAGTTGATGCTTCCTGATCCTTTCTCCCTTCCCTCTCTCTCTCTCTCTCCCTCTCCTCTAAAATGAATAAATAAATTTTTTAAAAAAAGAATAGAACTGCATCTATGGCTGTCATTGCACATGAAACAGGAAAGGATTTCCAACTGTTTCAAAGTCTGTAAACTTACTTGCCAAAATGACGTTAGATAACCATATAGTGCTAGACTGCCTACTGGCATCAGAGGGTGGAGTTTGTGCTATGGCAAATACCTCTTGCTGTTTTTCTTTATAAATACCACAGGTCAAATTGCAGAAAGCACCAAGAAAATTATGAAATATGTTAATTGGTTACAGACCTACAGCTATCAGGGCATTAAAAACACTATTTGGAACTCTACAAAATATGTTTCCCAAAATGACTTTTTTTTTTTTTTTTTGCTACTAGGCCCCTTAAACATCAATTCTCCTCCTATTACTTTTTGGTCTATGCATATACTTAATTTGTCTCATTTGCTTTGTCTCTTCCAGAATTCAGGCAATCCAGCTTCAGATGATGGCCATGAGGGGATTTCAGCCTGTTTCCTCAATGGAAGACAAACAGTTCCCTAGATCTTGCAGGAATCCAGTTCTGCTCTACCTAATCCTATCCTGAAGTCAGCAAGAGGCTGGGGCCCAAATGTCTATGCCCACAAACAGCAGGAAGAAGTTCCAGAAGCCAGAACTTCGCCCTTCGACTTCCTGAAAGCTTTTGGGTCCCACTCTCTTGAGGGGGGAAAATGTTAGGTTAGGTAGCTAGTTAGACCTGAGGCGGGACAGGCAAAGAGGGGGAGGGATGAACTGCCCCCATTCATTCTTGGTCTGCAGGGCCTAGGTAAATCTTTCAGCTCGAACAGACTTCACCACACCCAGCCTGTTGGTCTCCAGTTCCCTGATATTATACTAGCTGCGATACAATGAAGACGGATAAATGAGAAAAAGCTGGAAAGAAAATTAAAAAAAGAAGAAGATGGAAATGGGAAAGTCTAGGAAGTAAGGTTCATAAATACCTAAATTCTGTAACTAATCGAGGCACTCATTCTCGAGATTAAGTTGCCCACTCAGGCCTTTCTGAATGTATTTCTGCACCACCAATAAACCCTTGCTATGCTTGCTATACTTTGTCCGTTGCTTGATTTCTTTCTTTCAAGACAAGAGTCAAGGTTTCACTGTTTCACCAGTAACACTTCCACTTTAAGACATGCACAATAGAAGACAGAATGGCGGCCATATAGGCTTATTGATCTAGTCTAGAAGAAGGGCCTGATTGGTTGGTGAGAGGAACTAACAGGAGACTGAAATTTTCAAGAGACTGGTTGGTTAGCTTAAAGAAAGGTAGGCCTTCCCAGCCCTACAATATAAACACAGGCTTAGAAAAGCTCTTTCTCTCTTCCTGCTTGGAAATGAGCTTGTCCTGCTCATTCATAGGTGATGACTCTGAGCAGTAGCCCTGCTGCGTGGACGAGCAGCTAGATGGTCTCCCAAGTCCAGGCTCTGAGCAGTGCCCGGACTGGACTGAGCTTTCATAAAGCGTAAACCTAGGCACAGAAAATCTGGACTTCGGTTTTCATATTGGGGTTAATCAAGACTAGACTGGACTGTTTTTCTTGGTGAGACAGAGGGAGATGAGGCATCAAATACCTGTGATCAACCTTCTATTTCCACTCTGAACAAATCTTCCAGCCAAAGCCTAAGCTTCTCGAAATGCAGGTCCACTAAAATGCTCTTTATATAACACTGTACACAGCCCCATCAGAACTGGCATCAGAACTGATACCACCCTTCAGCACTGTTACTTCAAAGGTCACTTTCAACCCAGGCATGACTCTCAGTCCTTGTGTACTGGAATGGTCACATTGTTGGTTATGTTTTAAAAAACAGAAGTATTTTCATACTGTTTGGTAAATAGCCAGGTCCTGAGCCCCCTAATTTTCTCAGCTTCCCTGACCACCTTGGCTCCTTCCTGGAACCCACAACCTTCCAGGCACCAAGCTGGCATCTGGCCCTGCAGGTGCTCTGCAGAGCTCTGTTCCAGCACTTGGGTGGTGATCATTGTCACTGCTCAGTGTCCCTGCTAAAATAAAAAACAATGGTATAGATTATGAAAGGGCTGGGTGCATCCTTTAGTGTGCCCCAGTCTTCCCTAACTTCTAGAATGCATTCAATTCCTTAAAAGTCCTCTGGTACAGGGCTAGAGACACTGATAGGGGACAAAGGTCCACAGCAGACTCCGAGCTTGGGGGCCAACTCGAGCTGCATCTCCGTGCTACTTATTAGGTGGCTGAGTAGGGTTGTCCTTTTCACAGTTTGCTACCGAGGTTTTATCTCTGCACCTCAGTGACCTCATTTGGGTGTTAGAGGGTAGTAATTTAAATACAAGGAACGGTGGTCAAAGTGACCAATGTACGTGTGAAAAATAATTATTTGAAAGGATGCAATACAAGTGTTTACTCAGAAGCAAAGGAAGAATGAGCGACAAAGCACAGTAGGGAAGAGCTAAACCAGAGCAGAGCTGGGTATTTCTGACCAGATATCTGGGCTCCAACTATATTCTCTTCCCTGCGCTTGTTATTCAGATTTCTGGGACAGAGAGTCTGGCTGTGCTAGTCTGGGTCTCATGCCTGTCTCTGTCTCAAAGGCAGCAAGTCGCTTTTAATGAGCGGCTCCACAAGAACCTCATGGAAAAAGGAAGGGAAATTTTCTCAAAGAAAAGAAACAATAAACAATAACAAACAGGAGGTGTCCTCTCTAGACTTCAATCTTAGGGGCACCGTAGTGTGTAAAAGATATAGACCAATTGCTTAACTTAATGCATAATGCAAACACTCAATAAAGAGATGCAAAGTGTGAAATAAATGAAAATCCCATAAATAGGTAAATATGCCATTGGTACCATTAACTTTAGACAGGCTGGGTGTGATCAGGGGCTAATCTGGGATTCCTTCTCTTCACTGGAGAATGAGGGATTTGATAGTTTCCTCAGGTTGCTAAATCAATGACACAACATACATCAAATACTTCATTTTGTTTATGCATATGGCTGTATCTATACAGCTACATATATATTTAT
The DNA here is from genome assembly GCA_037038555.1 of Rhynchonycteris naso. NCBI lineage: Eukaryota > Metazoa > Chordata > Mammalia > Chiroptera > Emballonuridae > Rhynchonycteris > Rhynchonycteris naso. Next base: position 243,258,571 of record CM072999.1, on the reverse strand, counting down.
GTATCTTTATCTGACACATATAGGATTAAATCTTAGGACTTTAAAAAATCATAATATCTGTCTGACCTGTGGTGATGCAGTGAATAAATTATTAACCTGGAATGCTGAAGTTGCTGGTTTGAAACCCTGGGCTTGCTTGGTCAAGGCACATATGAGAAGCAGCTACTATTATGAGTTTATGTTTTCTGCTCCCCACCCCACCTTTCTCTCTTGCTGTATCCTCTATAAAATCAAGAAATAAAATCTTTTTTTAAAACAATTATACTGCCTGACCAGGCAGTGGAGCAGTGGATAGAGCGTCAGACTGGGATGGGGAAGACCCAGGTTCGAGACCCTGAGTTCGCCAGCTTGAGCAAGGGTCCATCTGGCTTGAGCAAAAGCTCGCCAGCTTGGACCCAAGGTCGCTGGCTCCAGCAAGGGGTTGCTCGGTCTGCTGAAGGCCTGTGGTCAAGGCACAGGTGAGAAAGCAATCAATGAACAACTATGGTGTCGCAACGGCAACGAAAAACTGATGATTGATGCTTCTCATCTCTCTTCGTTCCTGTCTGTCTGTCCCTATCCATTCCTCTCTCTGACTCTCTCTCTGTCCCTGTAAAACAAAAACAAAAACAAAAACAATTATACTATCCATTATTAAATAAGTTTGAGGTTGTATTTATCTTTAGCCTTCCCCTCTGCCCCTTTCCATTTAAAAATATACTTTAACATCCAGATGCACATAGAACTGACATTCATTCCACACATACAAAAAAAAATTGGCTGGCAGTCTTTGGGCAAGTATATTATTATGTCTCCCTCATCAATATTTAAGAGTATCATCATTAATACTATTAATGGAAAACCACTCACTGATTATTCAAAGTGGATATTTCCAGCTATAATTTACAGATGATGTCTAGATGGAAATAAAGAACCAGCTCATGAAATAGACTGCAGGGATGGGTGACTTGCACCTCTTTGTTGTGCTTCTTTCTGGGGAAGAAAAGCTCTTGCTGATGTCAATAAAAACAATTCCTTTTTTTTTTTTTTACATTTCCATTGTCTTCTTTGGCAATTACTCCTTTGTCTTCCTAACTGTGGCCTATCTTGGAAAGGCACTTGGTGCTTAATACAGAAGTAAGATCTTCACTCCACTCTGAGCTATTTGCCTTTGAAGGTAATTAAAGTACCAAATTTATTTCACAACAGAAGAGCACCACCCCCTCAACCCAGGTACTTATGATATGTTTTCTTTGTTGATGTTCCCAGAATACAAGAGGAGAAAAATTACACAGAAATATCCTCCATTAACATTTAATCATATTGAAGTAAATTTGGAATGAAACTAAGTATCAGGATCGTGATAGTTTTTCCCTAACATCTACTTTCCATTTAATCCAGATATGAAAATAATAGCTGATTGTTTACCCCTCATTACAAACACAGAAGTATTTAACAGTGGTCTGACTTAATTGATTAAATAAGTTATAGTGTTATAAGCAAACATTATTTAAAGACTATTTTATGCAGAAATCTTTTCAACATATTGCTAGTGGCAAAAAGGCCGGACACAAACAAATTATGCAATATACTCTATATAATCATAAATATTTTTTAATTCTATATTAATTTGGTTCTTTATTTTTCAAATATTCTACATAAAGAATATACCCTTTATAAACAGAATGGTCCCTTGCCCTTTAATCCAGCCTGTGTAAGCAGTATCATGGGACCTACACATTCTTGGATGTCTAGAATGGGTCAGAAATCAAAGGTCAGAAGGTCAAGTGTCAAGGGCCAGAAATCAAAGGCCTAGGGTTAGAAGCATAGGTTGAATGTCAAGGGTGAAAAGACAGAGGTCCAAGGTCAAGCATCAATGGTCAGCAGGGGAAAAGGTTCAGAGTCATAGGAAAAAAGGAGCCTGGTGACAGAAGGTGTGACATGGGAACACTGATGTTGTCTAAGTCAGAGTGATGAATATTGTAGATACAGGCACCAGAAGTATAGTGTGAATCACCATGCCAGCCTTTTTCTGGAATCCAGCTAAGGTGCTTAGTACTCAGAATAGTTAAGTAGGTTTTTAATAGAGAAATACAAAGAAGGCTGTAGGCTGGGGTTAGGTTCAAGGTTTATTGTTGAGATTTAGGGTCAAGGTCAGAGTCAGGGTGAGTTTTTTGGGTCGGCATACAGGGTCAAGTTGTAAGATCTGGTCTGAGGTCGGAGATCAAAGATCAAAGCTTAACATTCTGAAGTCAAGGATCAAAGACCAAGGATCAAGGGCCAAAGGTTAGGGGTCAGAGGTAAAGGGTCGAGTGCCAGAAGCCGATCATCAAGTACGTGGTAAAATGTCAACTTTCAAAAGTCAAAGCTATGGCATGTGCAGACACAGCTTTAGAAAAGAGTTTTAGCTGCTGGGTGGGCATTGTGGCTTCCACCAAAAGACAATTTTTCTATCTAAAATCATTCTTGTTTTTTATTACACTGACTGTATTAAGTTCAGTTTTGATTAGACCTGGCTACACACTGACGATATTAAGTTCAGTTTTGATTAGACCTGGTTACACACTGACTGTATTAATTTCAGTTTTGATTAGACCTGGTTACTTGCATAAACATAAAAATAATAGCGACTGATTATATAGGCTTTTAAATTTGTTTTGCTGGACTCATGTAAGAAATTTTTAGATTGAGCTTTAATTCACCCCTGTGGGTGAAGAAGTCAAGTCCCAAGTCACCATTCACCTTTGCCTGAATACCTATAAGGCTGGGTAGATTTCTCAAGGTCTTAAGGTCTCCCAAAATGTCCAGAGGTTCCCTCTTTGCCATCTTTCAAGACAGCAACCTTTGTTCTTTGCCTAGAAGGATTGCCACAAACCACAGGGGTGAGCAAGGTATTAGGCCACTTAGTGGGCTCACCATCTTTGAAAGTCAATCTCAAGTTTTAATTTTTTTTTTTTTTTTTTTACGGGACAGAGAGAGGGATAGATAGGGACAGACAGACAGGAACGAAGAGAGATGAGAGGCATCAATCATTAGTTTTTTGTTGCCATTGCAACACCATAGTTGTTCATTGATTGCTTTCTCACATGTGCCTTGACGCGGGCCTTTAGCAGACCAAGCCAACCCTTGCTGGAGCCAGCGACCTTGGGTCCAAGCTGACGAGCTTTTTGCTCAAGCCAGATGGGCCCTCACTCAAGCTGGCTACCTCAGTGTCTGGAACCTAGGTCTTCCGCATCCCAGTCCGACGCTCTCTCCACTGCGCCACTGCCTAGTCAGGCCAATTTCAATTTTTAAAAAATTTCTGGTCATACCCAGAGTTTAAGCATGTCTCTTTCAGACATGACATTCCAGTCAAGGTCTCGGTTGATCAAACCAAAATTGGAAATTGGTCTTATGCTATCTATTTAAAGAGAACAGATTCTTAATAGATTTATGCAAATAAATGTATTGCCACAACATACACATTAAGAAGAGACAGATTTTGGAAGTATCAGGTAGGGGAAAGAATATGAAGTAAAAGGAAAATCGAGGTCTTTTTAACAGTAAAAAGAACCAACTTCAATTCCATGTTAGATAGCTGAATTAGTATTCCTTAAGCAGGCAAACACACACTTTTAAGAGGCTTACTTTCAAGAGATATTTGTTATAAAGCAAAACTCACAGAACTCACAGTTAAAATAGATTAGATTAGATGACTGAGGTTTTTCTTTTGATACACTGCATGTTTCTGGGCAGTTCCCAAATGTGGAGCCTTTACCTAGGTCCAACATTGTAAAGGACACAAGAACTTGGGTCATTCCTACAGGCCCTCTTGCTTCCTCCTGCAGGTCAGGTCCAGTATCAGACATCTGTGAAATTCCAGAGGAGATGGGTGGATGAGCAGGAGGTGTTGGGATTTCCAGGTCTGACTCTGTGACTGAGGGGGTTTCATTGCTTGTCTTCAGGCAAGTGACTCTTTCTTCCCTGAGGAAGCTGGTAGCTAAGGGTGGAGATGGGCATTCCCTAACTTCCCTAGCCCAGCATCACATGGTCAGTGCCTGGGATTGACGTAAGACCCCCAATGCCAATCTCCTGCCCCATAATGGATTCCAGAAATGTACAATTGAGCCTATGAATGCTTTGGCCTTCTAGCAAATTGAACTATATGGGATGTTGCAGTTTCTCACTGAAGCAGGCTTTTTAAATTGTAACAAATATAATGTCCAACTCCTTCTGCTCTCCTTCCCCATCAATATCTAGCCACCTGCCCGCATTAGCAAAGGAAACCCTAGAAAAACAAGCCAGGCAGAAAATCTGCTTCCAGGGTGGCTGCCAGTGCCCACAAGCAGAAGGAAGATTTTCCTTTCTTGTTTTCATGCCAGCAGGGACCAGATGGGTGAAAACCTGGCAGGTCACCCTTGTGCGCTGAACATTGTAATTCTCCTCCCTGCAGGTAGATCGGAATAGTGTGAAATAATTCACAGTGGAAGGCCACCTCTGGAATGAAACCAAAGGGAAAAAAATCTAAACGATGGAAAGAAAAAGCCCTGGTCCTGGCAATGACAAATGAGGAACACAGCTGTTCTGCTGGCTGCCATGTCTGAGCACCTCCTTGCTGATGGCCAAGGTCTCTGTAATCAAAGTGGTGGGTGCTGGGGAGCCTTGTGCCTCCTGGCAGGAAGGACCAGAGCCGCCCTGAGACCCCTGCCTCTGGGGCTGAACTGGCAGTAAGGCAGAGGCTGACACAGGGGGCAGAAGCCCAGGCTCTCCCTCCCAGAGGCAGATCCCAGGCTGTTGTCTCCAGAAGAAACAACACTTGGCTTCCTGTCTGAATTTGACCTCCAGAGGGAGACAGGTCCCCTTTGGTGCTGCACTGATCCTGCTGAAATAGACTATGTCTCCCTGCCTGTCATTTGGGTACAAACATCTCTGATGAAACAACGAGCTTCCTATGTGCACACGGAGGGCCTGGCGCGGGCGGATGCTCCCGGCATCATTAGGATGCATGTTTACAAGGCTACACAGGACTTGCCTGAAACACAGAAGGCTGGCTCACGCTGTCCCGCTTTTCCTCCTCGTTACCCCTTGGAAACAGCATGGAGCTTGTTCTCCACGAGGCTCTGCATGAGTTCCCACTATTCTATGAGACTTGTTCCATAAAGCTGCTAACTGGAACCGCAAACTAAAGCAGATGAATGGCCCCGAGGGGACGGCATAGCATGCGTTGTGCCCCCAGACAACTTCATTACTCTAATTACCCAGGAAAATATAAATAGTTTGGCAGTGTAGGGACCTCATTCCTCAGCCTACGCAGCAACAGTGGCGGGATGAGATGGTTACAAATCCTGCTACTTAATTGCCCTGAAAGTATTATTTCCGTGGAACAGATCCATTGAGTTTTATGTGTACATGGTGGGTGTCCTTGAAAGTGACAGAGGGGCTGGTCTTCAGACACTCAGAGGAGTGGGAAAGGAGACGGGAACGAGTCTTTATTAGACCTTCTGCGTGCCATTATTCCACTCACTGAGGGGTTAGCATGCAGCTTCTAGGTGTCTGTCACCATTCTAGGCACCTGGAATGTAACAGTTGAAGGACAGCCAGGAAGGTGATGTTCTGACTGGGTTAGGAGGAACAAGGAAAAGTAACAATAATAACAATAATGAATCCATGGGCACAGTCTTTCTAAATGTTGAGAATTTGCAAAACTCAATATGTGAGGACAGATCATATGCCAGGAGGTAAAGGGGAATGTAAAAAATGCCACGGAGCAGGAGCTGGCGGTGACGTTCAAGTCTGGTGAATCAGGGGGGCCAAGCAGATAGACGGCACTAACACCACGTTTGGGAGCTGAGCTCTGCCGCTTCCTAGCCGTGTGAACGCAGAAGGATCACTTTATACTTCTCTCCATCAGCTTCTATGTCATGGCATGTGGTTAATAGTGCTCCCCTTACAATGTTTTGTAAAGTCTACTTGCAGAATATATATTGACCCGTTTATAACTGACAAAGATAAAGGTCAAAATAAGTGATATTAATAATCTCTGACATTATTAGTACTCTGTAATATCTTCCCTTGTCTTCTATAGCACCCTACATTCCAAAAACCATTCATCTCTAAAGTGGTATATTTCTGAAATGCTACCTCTCACCCCGAATGCCGTACAGAACACAATCTCACCAGCACCCTGCCCTCCTCTCCATCAGCCTGCTCTGAGGTTTCATCCTTCTTGATATCTTCTAAATGACTCACATTTGACCCTGTCAATCTCAGCTTATATTTTTCCCCAGTGTTAGACACATCAGGGTAGATCTCAAAATTTTATAGGCTCGATGACTGCAAGGTTTTGGGGTCATTTGGCAAGGAACTATGTCAGGAAGGTAACTCCCATTCCAGGTAAAATGTACAATTTTAATACAGAAAACTAGTTACAAAAATATGGGTGGACATGAAATACCAATCAATTGGCAACTCAAAATTAGAAATTGGTGGTGGGGATCAAATGAGGGAACTGGAATTTCTAGAGTCCAGAGCTTGGCCACCTGGATGAAACATAAATAGTGGGAGATGGGCAAAGTGAGAGGCGATATCAAGCCAGGACAGAATGCAGTTGTGGCCAAAATCAGTGCCAAAATTTCACAAAGTGAAAAATAATTGAAGATCTCCATATCTTTCTTCTAACACACTCTTGATGCAGATTGCCATTGGTCAAACCTAGCTGGAGGCCAGATGGAAAGGGAGTGTCTGTGATGCAGTTGATAGAGGTGAATGCCCTGTGACATGGAGTGGAGCCGGGGACGGGCAGGAATATACTGGCACACAAACCAAATGAACAACGTAAAAACTTGGCAGGGCTGCACACTGTATGCTGCACACCACAACCTGAGTGTTGTGCTGGGACATTTCTGCAGCCCACAGAGGCACCCTGGGACCTCACCAGATACCTAAGAATAACTCCTCCTCAAACAATGGTCCAATATCCATACCTGCCTGGCAAGAGGGCCAATACATATATATTTTGGTAAAACTTCTTAAGACAATTTATTGTTTTTTTGCTTGATGCCACTCATGATGACAGCTGCTATCCAACGTCTCTCTTGTATAAAATGCCACCCAACTGTGCTCTTGTCCTCATCTGCTGTCCCTTCCTCCCCACTTCCTCCTTGAGCCTCTCATATTTTTTACTTTACTTTTCCATGCTTCTTTTATATAAATCAATTTTATCTTCCTGGACTTGCTCCAGTTCCCTTCTCTACTTGTTACCTTGATCACTTCAGCAAATGCCAGAACTTGAACATTCCAAGCAGAGCATTCTCTTGAGAAGGCAGGACAGAGAGGAAGACTGTGGACCCTTGATCTTGACTATTTTTGCCTGTCACATGACGATTCTCAGCAGCCGTGGGGTGGCAGCAGAGAGAACTGGTATATGAGTTAACCCAGTGGGACATGGGCAAGCAACCCAAGCATTAAACATGTAATTACTATAGATATGTTAGAACTTATAGCGTCATGTGTGGGCGATATATTTGTTACTATGTGAAGGAGAGGGAGAATTTTTGAGGACTGTACATTGTTAGTCTCTCAGCTTCTCCTTCTAAGCTGAGTTAGCCCTAGTTTGTGAGCCTGAGCCTTGGAAATGGTAATTCTGCAAACCCAACATGAGAAAGCTGATTAACTGAAATCGGTAAGGTATAAGGAATCCCAATCAGCACAGCCATAAACTATGAGTGACAGAGTATGAGATGCAAAGGTATGTCCAATAAATTGTTCTCATGTTAGCAGAAACTAAAGTGATTTTTGGCATCAGTACTGATCAGTCCTGTAGCAATAGAAACTACCCTTCTTCCTGGACACATTCATGCCCCAGACCTTGACTGCCAGACACCCCAGTGCAGGTATCAGCACCAACAGTAGCACAAGCAGTGTAATTAGGTGTGGCCATAACGCCCACATGACTCCATACGCTAGAACCCGAGTGTCAGGTCGCCACATTGAACTGTATCAAGATGGAAGAAAAGGGTGGAGTTAATAAGACAGCTGAAAGGACTACTCAGACGTCTATGATAATACATATTATTACAAATATGCTATCTGTGCATCTGTGTGTTATATAAATGCACATTTTGTATAATTCTCTTTCATTATATTAAATTGCTATAGAATAGCATTCACATCCCAGCTTCAGAGATGCTAACATAGAAAATAAATGCATCTAACAGACATTGATACTTAATAGTATATATAATTATACATATAAGAAATACCTACTAAAATTTACTTTATATCAGGCACTACTCCAAGTGTTTTTCCAATAATTAATCCTGGTAACAAATTTAGGAGGAGAGAGCAGGTGTTTTGTTGATTTTCATTTTACAGATGGTGAAACTAAGGTTAAGAAACTTGCCTAAATTTGTAAAAATAAGGAGTGGACAGGATCCAAACTCCAAACTCATGCTCACCTCCCTTTGTTTGCACTGCTTCCACATGAGACACTTATTCAGAGCTTCCATAAGCTTTGGGGGCTGGGGAAGACTTTAAATAGAGGAATGTGAAGAGGACAGATCTACTTAGTCATTTAGTCTTTTTGTTTTTTTAATTTAAATCAACAGTGACAGCCAGCATGAACATGCCCACACATGCCCACACACCTCATATGCCTCACATAGACACAATGATGTGGTTGAAGTAAAGCTGGATTACAGATAACTATTTAAGCATGATGATGTGTGTTTAGTCCAGTGATGGGTAATCTTTTGAGCTTGGTGTGCCAAAATTCACCAAAAAACCGAGCATAACTCGGGTGGTGTGTCACTTGGAGAAAAACAGCCTAACCAGAAGTCCTAGAACTAGACGCTCTGTGCTGGAGTTCTGTTGTTTTGGCCTACAGACCTCCGGCACAGAGTGTCTACACTACAGCAAATGTTTTATCCTCGGCTACTGCACGTGGCCATGCGGGAGCCGAGGATGAAACGTCCTTCTCGGTATGTGGCCCCATACTTCTCTGGTATGCAGCTGCATGCGGCCGCGTGTCATCGAAAATGGCCATGCGTGTCAGTGCTGACATGCGTGTCATAGGTTCGCTATCAGGGGTTTAGACAATCCCTGTCTTATGGTGGTCTGACTTACAATTTTTGTTTTTGTATGATGTGCAAGCAAACCACACAATAAATAAGAAATATTAAACACTTTATTATTAAATAGGCTTCTTGTTAGATGATTTTGCCCAACTATAAGCCAATGCAAGTGTTCCGAGAATGTTTAAGGTAAGCTAGTATAAGTTGTAATGTTTACTAGGTCAGGTATAGTAAATGAATTTTTAACTTACAATACAGTGTGTCCGTAAAGTCATGGTGTACTTTCGATCGGTCACAGGTCAAAAGTGCACCATGACTTTATGGACACACTATATTTTCTACGTAGGATGGGTTCATCCAGACATAATGCCATAAGTCAACGAGCATCTGTATTTTGTTGGTGGGCCAGGACTATGCATCTCACATTAATATATATACCCCACCACACATATTCCAGTGGTTTGTATTTGAATATGCAATACATGTTTTCTCAGGGAGTGAACCAATTAATATATTAAGCTGTTATCTATACAGAGGTGCAACGATGCGGGGCACAGTGTCTAAGAGACTGCTTCTAGCTCTATTAGAATCTAGCTAATTAGTCAATATATATAGGTATAAGCAGAAGGAAATGCCAGTTGGAGGTTAAACCTTTTTTAATTGTACTGGGGTTCCTTACAACATGTGGGATGTTTTTATACATTACTCTCTACTAAAATGATAAAATATTGATTCAGAACTTACAATTTATCCTTATGAGCACACTACGCTATTAATAATTCAGTCACATTTCTCAGTGGTCTTGTTTGTTCCCTCCTTGTGGGTGAGCAGAAACTGCTTTCTGAAAAGGTGGGGGCCATTTTTACCTAAGAGCATCAGCTCAATTCCTGTAATTACACACCACAGTAAATATTAACTCGCCCTAAGTGCTGTGCCTTGTTCCCTAAACACTTTCTAAAGCAGAGACACAGGCCATTCTTTTCTTTCCATGCCCACTTGACATCTGTTTTCTTTTGTATAATATCCATCAATGCTTTCTTGTTTGGAGTTCTAATGATCACTGCAGCTCTTTGGGTTGCAAAATACAGTATAGCTTTGAGGATGTAGATCTAAAATGAAATGAGGGCAGGTTTTCAAAGGGCTGCATGTAGGGTAAGTGAGGACCTCAAGCCCTGACTCCATCATCCACTCTGAGAACAAATTTCTCAGTTCATGCACTTATGGTTCAAATAAATTCTGTATAGTGCATAAAAAATAATAGAGGTAGCACCTTCATCAACAACAACACTAATTTCTCATTTCAGATTTCTCATGCCAGATGTGGGGTCCTTCTGTTCCTAAAATCTCTGGCTTTCTGTAATGTTGTGTTTGGTCTGCCTCCAAGGTGGAGAAACTCCCATCTAAGCTATGGGTTTGGTGTGTTCTGATGACATAATACACACATTTCAAACCCATGTTAAAGTTTTCTTTTTATATCATATATGTATTAGTTGGCTGACACATCTGGTAGTCATAGGATAAGAGCACAAATCCTCATATAACCTTCAATGTTTACAGTCCCTCTCCAAGTGTGTCAGTGCATAGATACAGACTTGAAGGGGAGGGGAGGTATCAATATCAATTGAGACCTTCAGAAACATGAATTCGAATAGTATTTTAGACCAAGCACATAGGATCATAAGGTTCTGTCTCTGACCTCTAAATTTCTGCAGTTTTGTTTTTCCATCCCCTAATATTATTTGCTCCCATTCTTCAGTTCTCTTCTGCTGCTCTGACAACAAACTTCAATCTCAAATGATAAGGCAAGGCTGCTTGTCTGGTCCATTTAAAGTTGGGTTTCTTTAGCCACCAGGAACTTAGAACCAAGTTGAGGATCAACTTTGATAATTATCTACTTTTACAGATGAACAATCTAACTTATTACTTTCTATTTTGTTGTGATTTATAAAATTCACCAATGAGTCTAATTGTTTTGGCCTTCTTAATTGCATGCAGATATCTATCTTGCTATAAGATACCAATTTTTTTTTTTGGTGAAAAATTAAATATGTGCTGTGAGTCACTTCCATAGCTAAGCTAGAACTGCAAGCAACGTACTTCAGAAAAGTCAACTAGGGAAGATCTCAGAGACTGTAAAGATGTGTACCAAATTTCTGTATAAAATACCAAGAGTTTAACTACCACTTTTATAGACATTATATTTAAAATATTATGTAAAATTTCATCCACTTATGACCTAAGAAAAACATTATGATTGTCCTATTTTTCATGCTAAAATTAAAGAAGGATAATAACCTGCCCAATGTGGCTCTGGTTAGTCATCTGATAGGATTAGAGGCTAGGATTTCAACCCTTGGTGTGTGTCCTTTCCCTAGTTCAGATCTTCCCAAGCTATGTTTCACTAGCAACAATATTCTGTATCATACTGATTATATTTTATGTTGTAGCTTCATCTTGGAGAAATATTACAAAAACTAGCTTAAAATCCAGAATTGAATTTCAACTCAAGAACACCTAGTAACATCTTGAAGAAATATTAATATTATGAGAATAAATTTGAGAAAGTCACGTTAGATCACTATGGGACGGTGGTTGTAGTTCTGACTGATTCCACAGTACTGACCTACCTGCTAGTCCTAGATTCAAAAGTCTTATTTCTGTTATGCGCAAAGCTTAGTCAACTCATTGTGGTTTATCGCTTAAATTCTCAAAGCCTGTTTCTTTGTTAAAATAAAATGAAAATAATAAAAATGTTATGGGTTTGTTTTGAAAATTAAATGAAAGAATATGTATAAAATGACTGACAAATAACTCAATAATTGTCGTTATTGCTGCTGCTTTCCTTATTCCCACCGGCTGCTGGACCTGAAACAAGGATACACTTATGCAGCTGTGTCTGCCCACTACTGAAGTTCGAGCCTGGTTCACCCCCTATGACAAATGGTCATTGATCTTTATACAAAACTTCTCCAAATCCCGTCAACTCTCATCCAGTGCTGTCCCCTCAGCAGCGGAGACACTGACCTTGCAAATGATGAGAGAGGGACAATTAGCCATGCTCTTAAGCCATCTAGATCATCATAGCGGTCACTTTAATGTGAGGTGATAAATCTGTGAATTTTATGAAGCGTACCCTGCAGATCCTAACCTAAAATATGCTGTGGAAAGAGGGCGGATAGCCAGGAGAAGTGCTACCTGAAATTTAAAATAGGACCCTAACAAACCTAGCTCCATCCCACCACCCGTGCTTCAGATAAGAATGAATGGGTATCTTCAACAACACACACACCCACAGAAGAATTTCACCTTCTCCCTTCCTCTCTTCTCTTCCTCATTTATGGTTTCAGACTTTCCCAAAGCAGTATAACACAAATACCACTGAGGTATATACCTCTCCATTGGAAAAACTGAGCACATAGCTAAACAGTTAGCTCTCAAGGTCATTTTCTCCTGTGATTTATAAGAGTCCATCAGCAGCTCAAACCAGTTCTGATGAGTGTGGGCTCTGGCAGAGGCCTGAGACACTGAACCCTTACCTGAATTTTCCCAAATTGTCGCCCTTCGCACCACAGAGCCTCCTCCTCCCCAAAGCAGCTCTCTTGTCTGGTCTGCTCTGCGTTTGTCAGCAGTCCCCAGATTAGTCTGTCCTGTTTCCTCTCTCCCTGTCACCTGAGGGTGTACTTGCCCTATTGATTCCCTGGCGTGATCATCTTTCCTGTAACCAGCAACATATTGAATCAGGACACATCGGCAGTTATTAGCAAGCAAAGCACTTCAGCAGTGTTAGATACTAAGGAAGATTAGAAAAAAAAAAGTAATGAATGTGTTAATCCAAGTCTTCCCTTTCACTGGAAAAATAAATAGATTTTCTTACCTTTTCTCCTGAAGCTCAGCTGTGTAGGTGTCTATGGTTGTAAGGGGGGTCGGATGCGGACGACTCCCTGTAGAAGCACACCACAGCTCATCACAGCTTAGAGCCTGCTATTAGAAGATTTTCATGGGTTCAGATTCCTTTTCAGAATTGACCAAATAAACCAAATATTTATACTTGCGTTGACTTCTCAACTCTAAAGGGCCTTTGAAGCTGAGTTCTCTGCAGTGTGTGAGAACTCAAAGGAGCTGAGGATAATTTCCAATCCCGAAGTTACAAGTTACATTCAAGACCAGCCTGACTAGTTCAATCATCCACCTTTCAGCAAAGATTTTAACTGCAGAGGAACCTCCTGTTGCTCCTGGGTTGGCTTTTACCTCCCTGGTCTTGCTCAAGACAATGATTAACAAGTAAATGCACATGAGAAACACGTGACTTTCCCCCAGATTAATTCAATTAGCATCTAGTTCAGTAGTTTGTGAGGTCCATGCACCACGAGCATCAGATCACCTTAGAGCTTATCAGAACCAGAATCTCTGTCCCTACCCCAGACCTATCAAATCATAGTCTGCATTTTAACAAGATTCCCAATGGTTTGTCTGCACACACACAAAAATACCGATGCTGGCATCCCTGTTTTCAGTGATTCTTATTTAATTGTGTTTGGTTATGGATTCAGCAAAGCTTCTCCAACTGTGATTCGTGACCTGCACAATCATGATCACTTGGTAAGGTGTTACAGTTACAAATTATTGGGCCCCCAGACCGACTGAATTAGATACTTGAAAAATGAGGTCCCTATTCTGTATTTTAACAAGTAATACAATGATTTTAGTGCCTGCTGAAGATGGAAAGCCCTTGCTGAGGGGCTATGCCAAATTTATCCATTTACTCATATTCTATTTCCCACAGATAAGGGGTCACACACGGATTTTTAACCCAGGCCTATCTTATTAGAACAATCAAAGATAGATTTGGAAGCAAATATATGCACTTAATCAAAACTAAACTTTTTCTTGCCTAAATAAAACCCAAGATGCCTATTACTCAAGGTCCATGCCAACCTGCTGCCCACATGAGGCACAACAAATAGAAAAAGGAAACAATCCCTGGTGCCAGGGTTGTGTGAATTTTGGGGTGTTAACATTCCTGAAGCATGTTCTGTTTTCTGACTCAGATATATATGTGTATGTGTGTGTGTGTGTGTGTGTGTGTGTTAATGAGGTCTCTTGTAAGTTAAGGTGGTGTGAAGTTGGCTTACTTCTGTGAAAAAGAAAATTTTGCTGTGAAGGCATATCACACACCCAGTGGAAAAATGCGAAGAGGACTATAGACCACTGATGTGAGGTTTTACGAGCTATATGTTCATACGTTTAGTGATCAGAAATTCACTGAACTGGAATGGCCGTCTATTTCAACTGAGAAGATGTTACTAGAAATGCCCCTGTTACATTGAGCTGAACTCTTCAAAAATTATATTTTACTTTAATCCCAAACACCTGATTTCCTCTACCATGTAACCATCCTTAGGCATTCAAAAGTACATCTGATGTTCCTCACAAGTCTTCTCTTCTCTAAATAAACATCCAAATTTATTTTCCATCATAAAACGATGTAGAGTACCCTTACTATCCTAATTGACCCTGAATATCAATTTATTGAATTCTGATCATTGTAAAGTACTGCCATTTAGTTCACAAAAATAAGCACAGTGGATAACAAGGTAATAAATAATGTAGAATAGAAATGAATGTGAAAAGAAAATTACTTCAGTTTGTATTTTAAGTATACACCAAGGATCAAAGAGAGGACATGCAAGTTACCTTGCAAATGGATGCTATATTGCCAGTATGATCTAAACCATGCAGAGAACTTACCAAGTAGTGGATTGAATTTTGTATAATAGGATTCTACACATCATGTGGCTGACAACCCATATTTGTGAGGCAGAGATCTTCAGTTGGGCAGGAGAGAGGTCACTAAAATCTCCTAGTAAATATTGTCTCCACTATATTTTGTACACCCCGCCCCCCACTCACGATTACTATTCCTTGAAAAACAGAGAAGGGTTTATCTGTCTTATAACTTAGACCTGACACTATCATCCTTCTGATTCAATGACTTCACAAAGTCATTCCTTTTGTGGTTGTTTGCAACTTCTTAGCATGTTAATTTCAACTTCCCTTCTCTCCTTATTCTTAGTTATTCTACTTTCCTATGGCTTAGTTTGTGCATTTATAGCATATGGCTAGCAATCTCTTATCTCAGGATAGTGCAAAGATTAAATGACACATATTATATGTAAACTGATTAGTTTCAATGCCTGGCATGTATTCACTGCTCAGCAAGCTTTGGCTTTAAAACTAATGCCATGTCATGCCTGACCAGGCGGTGGCGCAGTGGATAGAGTGTCGGACTGGAATGCTGAAGACTCAGGTTTGAGACCCCAAGCTCGCCAGCTTAAGCGTGCGGGCCCGTCTGGCTTGAGCAAAAGCTCGCCAGCTTGGACCCAAGGTCGCTGGGTCCAGCAAGGGGTTACTCTGTCTGCTGAAGGCCCACGGTCAAGGCACATGTGAGAAAGCAATCAATGAACAACTAAGGTGTCACAACGGCAATGAAAAAGTAATGATTGATGCTTCTCATCTCTCTCCATTCCTGTCTGTCTGTCCCTATCTATCCGTCTCTCAGACTCTCTCTCTCTGTCCCTATAAAAAAAATAAAAATAAATAAAACTAATGCCATGTCAGGCTCTCATGAGCTGATTTTAGCTCTTGTCTCCTTAATTCAAGCCTTTCTCAATAATGTATAATTTTCATAATATGCATATTTTCCTGTTAATACCTCAATGTGCACTCAACTATAATTCTCATCTTTTCCACATGTATTTCTATTCTACAGCATAACCTAATTGCGCACTGTTCTGTACTTTCTGTGGACTAAATAACAGTACATTACAATGATCACAATTCAACTTCACCTCATCAGATAAGATCTGTTACTGGAGCATTAAGTTTTTAACCAAACTTTATCACAAATTAATTACATCTTTTCTGCCATATTCCTTAAGCACTAAGTGAATAGAACTCTGAAAGAATAAAGTTCACATATTTAGAAGATTATATACTAAGAAAGATACACTCCAATCTAAGAATTATGGCAAATAAACACACTAACAAGTTAAAACATATATAATAGAATAAATATATCATAATTATTAAATATGTATTAAATGGATATCTGGATAATATAAATATCAGTCTGAAATTCCTGGAAGGCAAGTTGGAGAAGACTAGTTCTGAGCTAGAACGTAAAGTAACCACTCAGTACAATCTAATGAACAGGAGAGAAGGGAGGTGTATGGGAATGGTCAGAGGCAAGGTGAGCAAGTTCTATATTATGAAATATAAGTTGATGTGAGTCTTTCAAGTTTCACTTTTCTAAGTAAGTAAATGCTTCCATTTAAATTCTCCACCTGTGTTTGCCAAAAATAATTAGGGGTTCTGAATGCATACCACAATTTCATAGGTGAACTTTAGCATATGTTGACCATTTTGGAGATGTCTAGGGCGAAATAATATGTGCTTGGTCCACACTAGAAATTTAGATTCCTAAGAAAAATACTGCCATTGTGGGAAAACATTTTATCCAAATCTTTGGTGGTGAAGAAAGCAGAGAATTAAAATTATGATTTTAAAAAAAGACATTTACTGCCTGACCAGGCCGTGGCGCAGTGGATAGAGTGTCGGACAGGGATGCGGAAGACCCAGTTTTGAGACCCCGAGCTCGCCAGCTTGAGCGCAGACCCATCTGGATTGAGCAAAAGCTCGTCAGCTTGGACCCAAGGTCACTGGCTCCAGCAAGGGGTGGCTCGGTCAAGACACAGGTGAGAAAGCAATCAATGAACAACTAAGGTGTCGCAATGGCAACGAAAAACTAATGATTGATGCTTCTAATCTCTCTTGGTTCCTGTCTGTCTATCCCTCTCTCTGACTCTCTCTCTCTGTCCCTGTAAATAAAAAGACATTTACATGTTTTGCTGGTTTGATTAATCTTTGTGATTAATGAATACCCACAATATGCAATGTACCATCTGGAAAACCAAACACAGAAAAACTGCAGGGCTGATGTTTTATAAATCTCTTGATAGCAACATTCTCCGGTCTCAAAAGTATTATAAAATAGACATAGAACCCAATGACCGTCTTCTCTTCTCTAACTTTCTGACTCATAGTCACTGGTTTCTATTATGAGACTTGTACAGTATCTGCAATTTCCCCAAGCATCCAGATTGGAATATTTTAAGCAATAACCTAAATGTGGCGTAGACATGAGAGCAAGTCTTTTCATATCCAACATTTTTCTTATTAAAAATTATATTGGGATCCTGGCTAGATTGCGCGGTTGGTTAGAATATTATCCCATTATGCAGAGGTTGCCTGTTTGATTCCAGGTCTGGGTACATAAAGAAACAGATTGAAGTCTCTCTGTGTCTGTTCCTCTCCCTCTTTTTCTCTCTCTAAAAACTCCATTATAAATATATTGGATAGCTAATCTGTATGGATTTTTATGAATTGCCGCTGAAAGTTTCTAGCGCATTAAGGCTACTAAAACAAGCATACTATTTTCAAATATATTTGTCAGAATTGGATAAGAGGTAAGAAATTCAATTTGAAATCACTGTCATTAAGGAAATCATTAAGAGAAAGGTGAAATGTGAACTAAGACTGGGTAGAAAATACAGTCGGTATGATTTAAGCTGGGGAAGACTTGCCAGGCAGTGAAAATGGCAAGAGTAAAATGATATCTTGTTAACTGGGAAACATCTTTATGAATTCCTAGAAATATAAATTCAGCTAAACTAGGCCCTCAAAACTGTTCAGAGACCAGTTACACTTTGGATATGGATTTAGAAGGTAAGTTTTGTTTGGTAGAGCACTTTATCATTTAAATGACATTGTTAGAATAACAAAACCTTGTAGGTTTTTTTCCTTGATTCAACAAACAAGAATTATCTATAAAATTACATTATGTATTTAAATATCTAAAAAAGTTAATTAAAAATATTTTATTACAATACAATAGCGAAGTATTCACTCAAGAATAGAAAATAAGAGGAGTTATTAAATATTAAATATTCTAACAACTTGTGACAATAAAATATTTCATTTAACTTCCACTGCTTCTACATCACTATTTTAGAATGGAATATGTAAGAATGAATACAACAATACTCCCAATTTACAAAGCAATTTCTTGATCTAGAACCCAGGGAACACACAACTCGCAAGGTCTCTGCGAGCTAGAAATTCTATATAGGTTAAAGTGTTTATCCTTTTGGCAAGAGCTGGCATAAGGTATGGAGTTACTTCTTGCCAAAAAACAAACAAACAAAGGATGTCAATTGAGTGGTTTTACAAATAATTCTTTCTAAATTGCTAAAAACCTTAAAAATTTGAAGAAAGTTTATAAAGAGATAACCTCCAGTCTATCTCCAGTCCCTATCACCTCCTCCAGATTCCTCTGGGACACATTCTTTGATGGGGTCAGGACCTAGAGTTGTCTTGACCACACTCTCTGTCTCTTCCAGTATGTGTGGAGGAAACACGCCTGTCAATTACAGAGTGAACCCATCGTCTAGATGCTCCACATAAATGAGGACATGGAAGGAAAATCTGCCCTCTTGACCAGGAGCTGCCCACCCACAAGACTGTCTTCAAATGACACCTGGGTGACAGCATCTAGTGGCTTATGACCCAAATCAACCCAATGTCTGAGGGGACCCTTTCGTTCCCACTTACTTGCTTGACAGTTGTGGAGTTGACTCCTGACTGAGTGAACAAGCACGCAGGCTCCTTTGCCTTTCTCTATTACAAACCCAAGTACTTTGACCTGGTACAAGTCACCTTAACTGGGTCCCCTAAGAATGCTAATATTGTGACTCATACTGTAACTACCAGTCCTCGATCTAGGCCATTTATTACACCAATATTGACAACCTCACTGTTGCTTTGTCATATCTTATACCACAAGGTTTTCTTTTTCTCTTTTTCTGTTAGCCAAAGCCGCCCTGCAGAGCCTTTCCCCTGTTGCTTGGTTCCTGGGACTGGAGCCCCCACTTCCTTTGCTACCACTATGTGCACAGCCTTTGATGCTTTCCCTGGGGTACTACCAGGCTTCCTACTGTGGAATCAGCATGTAACTATGACTAAGGGTACCTCCAAAAGGTCATTGCTAAATTCTTCTAGGATGGAAACAACCCCTGCTTGACATCCAGCCCCACTTCTCAAAAATTATCAGAAGTAAAAAACGGTCTTATGATGACTGCACAAAAATCGTTATCTCGCAGTATGTGTATGCTGTTTGTGTGTCTGGTCTGTATCCATGCTGTGGCTGTCTGTTGATTATAGGTGGTGCGCGCTCTCTGCCCCCGGGAAGCATAACGAGGGTGTAATATTTTATTATCCTGAAGAGAATAAATGCTTATATAAATTAAAAATAATCATATGGTATGGACAAAATATTTATATTAAAAATGGGGGTGTCTTTCAGAGTAATTACCAGGAAATCAGGCTCACAAAAACTTTTCAGTATTAATCTTTTGGTTAGTTTTCTTTGATAACTTTCCAAAGATTTGAATTTTAAGAAATTTTTTTGTATACATACAAAAGACTTTGAGATAGGCCAATGCCCCCAAGGCTCTCAAACTAAATAAGCTGATTTCAATATCAAATAGATTGTGTAGAAAACTTGTTCAAATATACAGTGTGTCCGTAAAGTCATGGTGCACTTGCTTTACTGTGACTGGTCAAAAGTGTACCATGACTTTACGGACACACTGTATAATAAAAACAGCTAGGCTCCCTCTGTGCATATATATTGTTTTTAATAAAATGCATGTTCTATCCCTGGCAGGGTGGTGCGAAGGATGGGTCTTCATCCCAACATGCCGAGTTCACAGATTCCGTCCCTGCTCAGGGTGTGTGTCTGGGGGGGGGGGGCAGTCAATGATTGCACACCTGGGTGGAATGGCAAGTTGATGCTTATCTCTCTCTCTCTCTCTCTCTCTCTCTGTCTCTCTTATTATTTTTCTCAAATCAATGAAAAATTAGGAAAAAAATTGAGAATAAATTACATGTTCTAAAATAGTTCAATCTACCCTACACAGGAACTTCTAAAAATTCACAATCAAGTTTAAGCAAGAAACTCTCAAAAGTTCCAGGTGTCCTGATAAACATCACCAAGATGATTAATTGGTGCATTTGTCCATATTTTGGAACAATTATAAATTGTTTCTACTACACAATACAAGCTTCAGATACGCCATGTACAGAATTTTAAAATCTCCCTTTTTGGTTCTTCATGTATCCAGATTGTTTCTTACATCTAAAAAGGTAGATCTCATGTTATCTTTTTTTTTTTTTTTTAAGTTCAGTATATACCCTGGGAGATATTCTTTTCATCAGCTACAATATGATATGAAGATGTAGATCTTTTATATATATATATATATATATATATATATATATATATATATATATATATATTTTTTTTTTTTTTTTTGACAGAGAAAGAGAGTCAGAGAGAGGGATAGATAGGGACAGACAGATGGGGATGGAGAGAAATGAGAACCATCAATCATCAGTTTTTCGTTGGGACACCTTAGTTGTTCATTGATTGCTTTCTCACATGTGCCTTGACCGTGGGGCTTCAACAGACCGAGCAACCCCTTGCTCGAGCAAGCAACCTTGGGTCCAAGCTGGTGAGCTTTTGCTGGAACAAGATGAGCCCACGCTCAAGCTGGAGACCTCAGAGTCTCGAACCTGGGTCCTCCGCATCCCAGTCTGACGCTCTATTCAATGCGCCATCACCTGGTCAGGCAAAGATGTGGATCTTAAGAACAAACCTTCCCTATGAGATTTCACTGCGTTTTTTGTAGCTGTTTCCAGAAGGAGACTGACCCTAACCCTTGAGTGGAAATGCTCCCTTTGCAATTGAACTTTCAGAAATGAGAAAGGGCAGCCACCAACAACAGTCCCCTCATCTGTGTTCTGGTTCTTCCAGCTAGAATTTTATAGCCCTTTCTCTCACTGTTAAATAACTTTGAACTAAGCTGATTTTCAGTACAGGAAACTATAGATTTTCTAAACTATGCAACAGACAAGGTGGACCCTCTTTGGGTAGTGCCCACAAATAAGGATGCCAGAGATCCTTCAGCCCCTCCCCCATGAAAGGAAACAGGACCACTGAGGACCAATGCTTTGCTGATAGTTACACTGTAGCTGGTTGTCACTATGACAGGTTAGTGTACCCTAACAGGTAATATAATGTAACGGGTTAGTTATAATCTACCTCTGTAGTCTTGACCCTTTACTTAACATAGCTAAGTCAGCGACACATCCTACATTCTATTAGTGTCAGTGATGTAACCTGCTTTTGTTTCAAAATATTTTCTTGATTATAAGGATTAAAAAAAAAAGGAAGCTGATGAACTAGACAGAGAGGGATCCTGTAAAGTTTCTTGTACACTCAGTATCCTTCCTGGCATTACTGTGGAAATGACAACTGGGAGGAGTAATGGGTTGGCAGAATTGAGTAGATGTAATAAAATAGGGAAGAGTTTTGCTCTGGGAAGCATTTTTGATGCTTATGGTATTGTGAAATGCATTACAGCCTCAGCATAAATAATCCAGGGATAAGTACACCTGATAGACATTTGCAGGCAGTAATGTAAGGGGAGAGTAAACAGAAGGACTTGATTTGATTTAGAGTGAGGAGAGAATTTGATAAAACAGAGACTATGATGAAGAGGTCAAATTGGAGAACAGGGGTTAACAGAGCAGAAATAAATCAGCATAATGAGATGGAGATGAGTGTAGAGATGAGTGAAATAATCAGTCAAACACTAAATGTATGATCCACTGGGCTCCTACTGTGCATAAATCATACGTGCTATGAACCTCAGGAGAAACCACGTAAGGCATGCCCCTTTTTACCAAGAACCTTATTATCCCATCGGGGAGAAAAGGTGTAGGCTCACAAAATGTTAGATTCTAATACAAATATTAACAAGAAAAGACAGCATAACAAAAATGGCATGCATAATACGTGAAAAATTACAGAGATAAACCACATGATTTCATCTGAAGATCTTCACCAACGTAAAAGGGAAAAATCAGATAGTTTCAAGCCATTTCTTGATCCAATATTTATCGTATACAATTCTTTAAATATTGAGAATAAGATTCAACTTAACACAGTCTAAGATAAAATAATATAGACAGATGGATGGCTTTGTTTTAATATCTATAATTTTTCCAAAATTTAGGCTTTGGTCCTTGATCTCAGGGATTTAAAAGCATAATAGCTATATCTGATAGCTCCAAAGAATAAGCTTTCTAAGTTCCTTAATTTCAAACATGTAATTGATTAAAACAAAGGAGAAGCCTACTGAAATGTAAAACAGTTCCTATACAAAAATGAGTTTAGTATGAGTACCAGTATTTTAAAATTAACTTTGGATCCCAGGGAAAATCACTCGTTAGATTTATCTTTTTAATCTTTTAAGTGATCATTAATTATGTGCAATCATTTGTGACATTTAAAATGTTTAAAAACTGTAATTCACTCGAAATATTTTCTCACAACCCATACTTTAAGTAATTTCTAAAATGTCTGCTCAATGAGTAATACTTATTATCTCTATTATCATTACCATTATTATTATTCCTCTATATGAATACCTAGATCAGACACCATACACAAACGCATATACACACATACACACACTTAACACCCTAAGACAGGGGTCCCCAAACTTTTTACACAGGGGGTCAGTTCACTGTCCCTCAGACCGTTTGAGGGCCGAACTATAAAAAAAACTATGAACAAATCCCTGTGCACACTGCACACATCTTATTTTAAAGTAAAAAAACAAAACAGGAACAAATACAATATTTAAAATAAAGAACAAGTAAATTTAAATCAACAAACTCACCAGTATTTCAATGGGAACTATGGGTGTGGATGCATCCTGTGCTCCTTTCACTGACCACCAATAAAAGAGGTGCCCCTTCCGGAAGTGCGAGGGGGGTGGATAAATGGCCTCAGGGGGCCGCATGCAGCCCACAGGCCATAGTTTGGGGACCGCTGCCCTAAGATGAAAATTTGCAGTTACTGCCAATAACTTAAAAGATGGGGACACTCAAGTTCAGAGAGTTAAATGAATTTGTCATCCAGTTAGGAAATGGCTAGGTGAGTTTCACTTCCACACCTTCCTGATCCCCAAATTATTATATTTTCCCGGCAGGTTATGCTTCCCCTCTAGAGAGAAACAAACCTGTTGGGACGTTGTCACATTACATATGTCTGTGCATGCAAACACAGGCTTATGTAAAAAATTTTTGTTAGATGTGTCTCTAACTAGCATCAAGATTTGGCAAAAACTGAGATGAAAATTAGAATTAAATTAGTTATTTTTCCTTCCAGATCTCAAATTTTACTACCCATGTCCTACTTCAGAAAAAATAAAAATACAAACAAACAGCTTTGTTTGATGACTTGCAATTTGTTGCCATGAACTCTTGGGCACTTTGTTTCCTTTGGTTTTTGATTACTGATATTTTGGCAGCTTCGGAGTGTCTGACCCAAAGCAGGTGTTCAATAAATATTCTTGAAAAATTGAATACTCTCAATCTGTATTTACATTTGATGGTTCTACACGTAATACTAGTTTACCCTCAGATCCCAGAAAAATCCCAATGTACACTGAAGTTTTATTTCTAAAAGCATTCAAAGTATTAATACTTTAAAGTATTCTGTCACAGACAGTATTTTAAAACTCACTTATACTGACATTATCTATTTTGTGTTAGACAATTATATAATCTCAGAGTTATTAGGGTTCTTAGAGACAATATGGTCCAACTCTTTCATCTTATCAAAGAAAATAAACAAAACCTTTAAGAAGTTAGAACATCCTTATTTTAAAATTCAATGATATTTTAAAACTACCAAGAAATTCAGAGGATTTACCTAAACATTTCTTTCAATAATGAAAGTGTTCCTTTACATTGGCGCCTCCTCATTCTCTCCTGGGGATTGAGGCAAGGTTACATGTGGTACTGAATTTGGGACCTACCTCTGGCATGTTCAATATGTGCCTTGAGTATATTCCATAGTTTTCTCTCCCAAGCTTTTACATTCTATAAAATGTATAGTATAATTTTATGGCTTTCTCAAGAAATTATTTTAAATAGTAAATGAGATAATACATGAAAAGAACTTAGCACAGAGCTTTGTTTGCAGTAAAAGTTCAATAAGTATCAGTTTTTAGTACTGTTCTATCACAATCAGGGCTCATTAATTCTTTAACGTGGAAGATATACATGTGACTGGTCAAAAGTGTACCATGACTTTAGGGACACACTGTACTTTAACTTCTCTAAAACTACTATAATGGTAGTAATTCCTAATCTGCCTACTCTAACATGTAATTTTCTTTTCTTCCTTCATTTTTTCTTTACTCTTTTCTTTCTTGTTTCCCCCTTACCTCCATCCCCTCAACTCACTTCTGATTTGTGCACTGCTGTTAGGGACAGGTCGGGGCAATTGATACGTTGCCAGAATGGCAATCCATTTGCCCACTTTTCTGCCCTAAGGCTTTCCTGCAACTGGGAGCCATTAAACCTGACTTCAAGTGCATCTTAGAAATGCAGAGTGATGACACTATCAACCAATGGGTGTGAGAGCTGGCACATAAATTTGTAACCTCCTGCCCTTCAGAGCGACCATTTGGAGACATATTCTACTTGGTCCATCAGAGTCCCCAGACTTTTAATCCCAGTCGACGACATCAACAACCAACTTGATAGCATTGCCTTTACTGATGTCTATCCTCTCTTTTCTTTTTCTTATCTCTCCTCTCTCTCTCTCTTAGTCTCTCTCTATGACATCATTTTATTTAAAATTTTATCTTAAATACACTGTTCATACCCATATCCTATTATAGGGGAGTTCATCAAAGATAGCTCTCTTTATCAACTCACTTTTCAATTGTAATTAACCAAAAACACAAATTTTAACTGATTGAAACAATAAAGGGGTTATATTGATTCACACAAGTAAAACTTCTAGGGGAAGGATTAATTTTATGTGAATCTTTATGCCTACAATTTTATCATATTCTAATAATCTGATTTCTCTTCATCATTCTACTTAGTCTTCTAATATATCAAATTCATCCTATTGTTGATTTTTTCATGGGCTCCAGATGCATTTCACTCAAACACTTTGAAAATAAAAATTACTTTATCCCAGGATACCTTGAAAAGATCTCCTGAGATTCATGCTGATTAGATCCACATAGGTTTTATGTTCATGTCAGTACCAGTCACTGTGTTACCAGGGAAATGAAATATGCTGATTGACTTTCAGTCATGGGTTTAACCCCGAAGCTAGGAGGATACAGTTTCTTGAAACCTATATAATTTCCCCAATAGAAACTGGAGCTGTTGCAAAGGATAAATAGGTAGGTGAGTGCTAAAGAGGCAGCAAATAAATGTCTACTACTTTACGTCACACTATTATGTTGAAAACTGAAATGGGAAGATATTTTGAATATGCTCGAAAGAGTATAAAGGTCTATAGAAATATCAGTGATTGTCATTAGCATCTGATTTTTTCTGGGCACGAGCATCTCATGAGGGTCTGTCCCTCTGCCTTTAACCTAGAGCAAGGGCTTTATAGGCAAAATAGCCCCAGGGCCACTTCTGATTCCCCATGGTGTCTGAAATAGTTATTGACATCTTTGTGAGCCATGAAACCCCACCAGATGTGCACAGGTAGAGAAGGCTAAAGAAATGTCTCTCTGTATACAGGAGGAGCAATGCATGTGGTCCTTAGGGCAAGATTTGATACTCACTGAAAGCTGTTATCTCTCAGCTGCCCAGAGGTTAAAGTGAATAGGATAATGTTGGTATAGGATAAAGCAGTTTTTATTTTAGCAATAGAACCATACTGTACATGGACAATCCTGCCATCTATGAGACTGTTCAATTTTTGCTACACACAAAAGGAATAAACAAACTGATTCCACAGGAAGTATTATTGTCTACTCTAAACACAACTACTGCTCAGGGTGTGTGTCTGGGGGGGGGGGGCAGTCAATGATTGCACACCTGGGTGGAATGGCAAGTTGATGCTTATCTCTCTCTCTTACTTTTTTTCTCAAATCAATGAAAAATTAGGAAAAAAAAATTGAAAATAAATTACATGTTATAAAATATTTCAACCTACCCTACACAGGAACTTCTAAAAATTCACAACCAAGTTTAAGCAAGAAACTCAAAAGTTTCACGTGTCCTGATAAACATCACCAAGATGATTATTTGGTGCATATGTCCATATTTTGGAACAATTATAAATTGTTCTAGCATCTTAAAGCCTTAAAATAATTTGGGTAGGAACTTTGAATGTTTGACCATCAACTGCAATTTGTTTGAGAATACCATTTTAAAATTTGAGTTCCAGCACAAAATAAATTATCAAATGGAATACTTTAAAAAATATATGTGATAGTGCTTAGAACAAGGAGATCCCAACTGGACTAGGTAATGTCTTAATAATTTGATGGCCCCTTAATAATTTGAATAATTTGATGAAGAGTGTTGGTCAGAGCATAGATAAATGTTTTTGTAATAAAGGGCATTAAACAAAAGGCATTGAGTTGGTCAATATAAACATTTTTATTTTTTTCTTAATAAGAGAACATAGGGTTTGTACATTAAGGCAGAAAGAGGACAAAAAATTCACAAATCCAGGAAAAAAGTAATAGGTTGGCATTAATTCTAGCCTTGCTTTATAGTGATAAATATGTTCTTAAAAGTGACTAATTGAATACATAAAAAACCTATATTCTTGGAAATTAACTAGCAGCTGAGAACATATCGCTACCTTGCAGAAGTCCAATGCAGAGGAATTCATACTGAAACACAAAGTGAGGATTAGTAAACCATAGCAATAACTTATACTTTTTTTAAATGGCTGAGAAAATGCTCCTTCCTCTGCAAACTTTGGGTGCCAAGATTCTCTAGTCCTGCCTCCTTTTGCAGGAAGTCACATGTCTCTGTGAGTAAGAAATCATAGATATTTCAGGTTATGGTAGTTGGTTAAGGCAGGAAAAGAGAGGAAGTGGGTAATAGCTTTGAACAGGCTATTGGCAGTGTTTTTGCTTGATGGTGCCAATACGAAAATCCTCGAAGCACCACTTTGTTTCATGAGTTGCACCTTATCACCTGATACCCCAAATATGACTTAACAGCATAACCAAACCTGCGTCTACAATAAGGAAGAAACTTTGCAGGGAGAGGTTCAAAGTGACACAACATAAAAGACATATAATGTGCAAGACTGGGAGGAAGAACTCATACAAGGGATGTATGTTTATTCTCTATCACTCCAGAAATGTGGAGAAGTGATTAGGTGGTTGATTTCAACACAGAACAAAGAAAAACTGCTGACCAGTAAAAACAATCAGAGAATAGAAAGTATAATCAGATTATTATCAATGAATGTGGTTAAAAAGAAACCACATCCCCCAAGAAGTTGTTGAGGATCAAGTTCAGAGTTGAACTAAATAACTAGATAAGGATTCAAAGACCCTTGGCGGGGATAATATTATTCCCCAGGTATTGAAAATTCTGTAAATGAGGAGGAATTTTCTGGATCATCTGAGAAACATTTGATAGGGAGTATTTGAAAACAAGAGAAATTTCATTGATATTCTCAGAATTTCTGAACTGACAGATATATTGGCTTTGATTAATTTAAAAGTAGATTTGCTCTAACACAAGAATTGTGTGTGTGTCCACTGGGAACAAAACTGAGGAAGAATCAAAGGATCTAATGTGTCAAGAAGACAAAGGTAATAAGCATAGTTTACATTATAGAAATGTTATGAGATCAAGTGAGAGTGCATATAACAAAGGTATGGAATCTTCATGGAAGAGTCAGAAGATATTCTCTTATAAAGTAGGTGATAGAGAGTACAACTTACCATGTCTTCTAAATTGATAGTAATAAGCTAGAGTACAGGAACCCATCCATCCCGAGGTTACTATAATCTCCTCCTTTGTTGAGGGGTTCCGTAGTGCCTATGAGTATCTTGAGTGAAAGTGCCAAAGGTTGGTTCTGCCCCATCATAGTAACTGAATTGTGGTTGAGTTGAAAACACCTTGGCATGTTCTGTCCAAAGTACAAACGATGAACCAAATTCTGGTGTATCCCAGCCATAGATACTAGAATGGAATTATCCCCAATAGTAGGTAAGACTCCCAGCCATAAAGGCTAAGTCATTTCCTTCCTTCCTTCCTTCCTTCCTTCCTTCCTTCCTTCCTTCCTTCCTTCCTTCCTTCCTTCCTTTATTCATTCCCTCCTTTCCTTCCTTGCTTCCTTCCTTCCTTTCTTCCTTTTTCCTTCTTTATTTTAATTAAAAAATTTAATTACAGTTGACAGTCAATATTATATTAGCTTTAGGTGAAGACTAGGCTTTTTAAATGAAAATTTAATAAATTTGTCAACTCGCGGTGACAGACTTTTCCAAACAAAATCTTACAATCTTTATTGCTTCAGGGGAATAAGATGGTAACCATCTATGGTGCCCTGGTTCTGATGGACATCAAGGGATAGCTCGTTGGACATCAGGCAATTTAAAAATGTAATGCATTTGGGACTCCCTAGAATAAAATAATTTCTCAAACACAAGGCCTAAAAGACTGTTACTCTTAGAAGATTTGAGCCCAAAGGGACCTTGCTAGGGAAGTTATTTTGAGACTTGGGTCTGCAATGAAGTGTTGATTTTGAGTTCTTTTTGTGCCAGCTACCTTTGGTGCAGATGTGTGTCAGAGGAGGAGGGAAATGCCTCGGTATTTTCCTTAATCACTGGACTCAAAGGGTTAGAGGTCTTAACATGACTCGGCCATTACACAGCTGCCTTGGATGCAAACCAGTCTTGGGAAGTAGTGACCATGTTGGATGGAGCACCAAGCCTGACACAAGCCAGGAAGTACTCCTTACCCTACCTGCACTTTTTAATCCCCAAAGCTATTTTCTTGCACAGTTACTATTATTATTTTGATAAACAGGGCAGTACTTTGTAACAACCAAGGAAGATGACAGTGAATACAGGTCATATTTCAGTCTTAACCTGCACTGTAAATTGATTTCCTCTGATTATTCAAGAGAAAATAAATCAACTTAAGTTCTAGTGACACGCCTTTCTAGTAGAGTGTAATGTTACACAAACTTACCATATTGCAAATATCTTTTAGGACAAAAATGCTCTTATTTCTTTTTTAAAAATCTTCAAAAGTTCGGTTTAGGGTTTATTTTCCTTTCTATTAAATTTGTCATTTATCATATCTTCATATATTTGGTAATTATTGATGTGAGGTTATTTTTGGCAAGAATTATTTACTTGTGAGAGTTTTGCTCATGCTGGGTTATAGTGGTTTCTGTATAATTGGTGGAACCTGGAATTTTAGTTTTGCCAGGAGCTTGGAAAGCTCAATAAGCTTGGCCCTATTTCAAGATCTTCCTCCCTTCCCTTATTTATTTGCTACACTTGTCATTGTGGCAATGGAAATAAACCATTTCAAACTTTTCTTGTTTTCTGAAGGGCAAATAGGAGGTAAATTCACTATTATTTTTGAGGAACAAGAGAATTGACAAGTACTTGGACTGACAAGTAAGTGCTCCGATGCCATTTTGATGGACAATTTTCTAGTTCTACAGAAACAGTTGCAGTGTGCCAACAGTCCTAGCTGTGTTATTTTCTGGCATCTTCTAGCACATAGTACCCGAAGTACAGTGAATGTCAGTAAATAGTTGTTGAATGACTGCATGAAACTGTTAATTAGACCTAAACCAAGGAACTGGTTGTGGTCTCTAATCAGCATCCCAGTCCAATGCTCCGTCCGCTGCACCACCACCTGGTCAGGCTGTGGTCTCTCTAATCAAAGGCTAAAATTCTGTATATTGATTCCCAGTCAGAGCCCTAGCCCCTGAATTCACTTTTGTAATGGAATCCTGGAGATTAACTTTAAATCTTCCTTGAATGTGAGGCTGTGGCAAGGATGGGGGTGGAGGGGGTACTGCTAGACCATGCCTATTAGTGAAATCCAGCACAGCTCAAATGCTATCTTTGCTAAGATGTATGATTTTTATAAAGAAACAAGTACCATTTACATACAAAGTAATAAATATCCCATTATTTCAGTGTTAGGTAGTCATTGTTTTTACAAACCTATAAAGAGGAAGGGTGGACTCCCATACAGAGGTTGGTTAATTTGCTACTTACCAAGATCATAACCTGAGCGGCAGATAGGAAAACCAGAACCATTAAGTTCCACTGAGGGCCACCAACATATCTAATGTTCCTGCCTCTAGACATATTGCCACTGGGACAGGAGCAAGCAAGGGATGTAAGGAACAATCAGTTTTCTTCGAGTGTTCTCTACATATTTGGTCATAAAGCCACAGCCGGGCTTTGATTAATAAAAACTCTCCATAGAATTTTATAAGATTTTAATGAGTACCCCCAGTATGTAATTATTTGTATGGTTTTAATAGCTATTAAATGGGAAGATGAGGCTGAATCAGATGTTGCAAGCTATCTATTAACTTCAAATAAAAGCTTCCAAACCCCTTTCTTTTTTTAAATCAAAGAACTTCTCCTTCCCAATGAATTTGTTTATCAAGAGTTAGCCCTCAGGGTTATTTATTTATTTCTTTGTGTATTGCTCCAGTCTAATTTAGGAACTTCTAAGATTAATGTAGTTCATAGAGCATGCCTATAGCATTATATTTACTGAATTTATTCTAGTAATTAACATGTTAGGGTCTCCTACTAGACTGTATGATCCTTGGGAACAAGGACCAATTCTTATTTTCATCTTTCCTTCCTTCCCCCTTTCTTTCTTTCTTTCTTTCTTTCTTTCTTTCTTTCTTTCTTTCTTTCTTTCTTTCTTTCTTTCTTTCTTTCTTTTTCTTTCTTTCTCTTTCTCTTTCCTTCCTTCCTTCCTTCCTTCCTTCCTTCCTTCCTTCCTTCCTTCCTTCCTTCCTTCCTTCCTTCCTTTCTTTTACAGAACCAGAACGAGAGTCAGAGAGAGGGACAGATAGGGACAGACAGGAATGCAGAGAGAGGAGAAGCATAGATCAGTTTTTTGTTGTGGCACTTTAGTTGTTCATTGATTGCTTTCTCATATGTGCCTTGACTGTGTGGCTACAGCAGACCGCATAACCCCTTGTTCAAGCCAGCGACCTTGGGTCCAAACTGGTGAGCCTTGCTCAAACCCGATAAGCCTACACTCAAGCTGGTGACCTCAGGGTTTTGAACCTGAGTCCTCTGCATCCAGTCCAACACTCTATCCACTGCGCCACCAACCGGTCAGGTTCTTATTTTCATATTTCTGGTAGCCAATATGGTACATGGCCCATGTCCTACTCGATACACATGTGTTAAACAAACACATGATACCCCACCCTGATGTCACTTGATGATTATCAGCAAATGCCTCTGAGGATCCCAAGGCATGCAAATCTCCTTTCCTTGTGAGATCATCCTTTCCCCATGCTATGGAAAGCTCTTGCAATATCTCTTTCTATGCACCAGATGGATTCAATTTAATATGGCTAGAATAATGTTTTAGTGAAGCTAATCAAGAGGTAAAATAACGAAAGAAAACTAGGTCCTAATTTTCAAACACTCATACTCTTATTCTTAAAATATTTAAATAAGTGGTTAAAGATAGAGTCTTAAAACGTTGACATTGAATTGACTAGTTGTATTGTTTTTTCTTCCTCAAATTTACTTTTGTGGGGTGGCAGAGACAAAAATAAATGTTACATTGGGGTTTGCTTCATCGAATCAGCTAATGATGCAGAATCACCCCCTTCTTCCCAAGTGGGTCCCACGGTTAGTGAATCTCTTCTGTTTTTCTTTCTGTTTGGAATAATAATGAAAAGTTTCTAGGGAGATGGGGTGGGGGCTGAGTAGGGACACCCAGAGAGGCAGAATACAAGGATTTCAGTGAATCGAGACTTAAGTCAAGATTGTCACATTTCTGGCTTCCTAGTCTTTGTGTACTAAATCTAGAATATCAATTTCAGTTTTAAAATTCTGTCTTGTCCTTCAGTTCTGAGCTTCTTTCCACCCATGATCTCTCCATTCTTGTACCATCATGATGAACAGACAGGGGAATCCTGTAGTTGCAAAATCCACAGGTCTTGAGATTCAGAGGCATAATCGCAGATAAATCTGCTACACTCTGCAGATGAGCTCTGGTGCCACAGGGATGCTCCACGTCCATGCCCTTCATGAACATGCAGGATGGTCAAATTCCATCATGTGTTCAGAGGATGTTTGCATAAGGTGATAGTCGGGGGAGGAAATGGAGGTCGTGGTATATGGTAGGAAGGATAAAGAAAGGAAAAGGTAGGCTACAGTTTGATTATCACCAGGCTTTAATCGAGTAGTAATTAAATGCCTACAGTATAGCAGGCACTCTGCTATGAGCTTCCTCTTCTAAATTTAACCATCTATATAAAGCAGTGGTTCTTAACCTTGGTTCTATTGTACCCTAAGAGTTCGATGAGTTGGTTTCAGGGGTTCGGAGAAGCCTCTGCCGCAGAGGCCAGAATAAAGTAATACCTTAATTTGTTGTGAGTTCATGCATTTTGTTGGTTTTGTTCTTTGAGCAAGGTGATGTTCATGCACGGCTCATTTTGTGCGCCAGTAAAAAAACATATACCTATGTCTTGAATTTGGAAAAAAAGATCATATTTTATTTATCACTAAAGAAGAGTTTGGTGAATGCGCATATGCAACTGGTGGGTTCGGTACCTCAAAAAAGGTTATGAACCACTGATATAAAGCTTTGAATTATGCACTCTTTTACATCCATTAGACCAGGGGTCCCCAAACTACAGCCTGCGGGCCACATGCAGCCCCCTGAGGCCATTTATCCAGCTCCCGCCGCACTTCCAGAAGGGGCACCTCTTTCATTGGTGGTGAGAGGAGCACAAGATGCATCCACACCCATAGTTCCCATTGAAATCCTGGTCAGTTTGTTGATTTAAATGTACTTGTTCTTTATTTTAAATATTGTATTTGTTCCCATTTTGTTTTTGTTTTTTTTAACTTTAAAATAAGATATGTGCGGTGTGCATAGGGATTTGTTCATAGTTTTTTTTATAGCTTGGCCTTCTACGGTCTGAGGGACAGGGAACTGGCCCCCTGTGTAAAAAGTTTGGGAACCCCTGCCTTAGACAGATGGAGATATGAGGTTTAAGGAAGGTGAAATAATTTACCAAGTTCTACAGATTTTAAGTGGTGTGAATGGTAAACCCAGACAGTCTGACTCCAGGGACTACTCTCACAATCACTGAGCAATAGAGAAAGATTTTCTCACTTTTTATAATTAAGAACAAACAAATAAATGCAACTCAGTGAAAAGAGAGGATCTGACAGGTTTTCACCATCTCTCCATGAGCTGCAAGACCTGCTCCAAATAAGAAGCTCTGTCCACCTGGTTCTCAGGGTCATCTAGCACCTGAAGAGAGTTCCAGATGCGAGAGAGAACGAACAGCTCTGAACTCTAGGTCAGAAAACTAAAACAACGTACACACTAAGAATACCCTTATGATATTCTGGTGAAAAAATATATACTAATTGAACTAAAAAAGAAATCTTCAGAAGCCTAATTTTAAAACATCAAATTTTCAATCGTCACTTTAATACATAAAATGACTGCTTTTTCTTTGTGGTGTATAGGAATTTTCACGTGCTTTCTTTATAATGTGATGTCCTTGTTAAATTTAATTGATGGCACTATGATTTGTTATGTATTTGTTGAGTCATTCATTTATTTAACATGCATTATTGAATGCTATTTAAGTGTCAGTCAGTTTTGCTTAATGTGATCAAACATGTAGCATTGGGCCCGACATAATGAATATGTTTATTTAATGAAAATCATTATGTTGATTAGGTATCCAGGAGTTAAGTTCAGACCAAACAGTAGTATGATTTCAGAAGACATGGGTAGAATTGGATATGTATATAAAAGGTTTTTCTAACTAAAAGGTCCGATGACACACTAAGTAGGGCAGTAACCAGCTTTAAGGACATGTGTAAGCTGGCCTATGGCTGTTTCACTACAATCTCTGCGTTCATTGTCACATGGCCTTTTCCCCTCTGTGTCTATGTATCTCTGTGTCTTCACATGGCCTCTTTGTAAGGACGCCAGTTATCGGACTTAGGGTTCACCCTAACCCAGTACAGCATCATGTTAACTATACGGTTATATTTGCAAAGACTCTGTTCCCAAATATAAGCACATTTACAGAAACCGGGGGTTAGGATTTCACCTTATGTTTTGGGGGGAACATAATAAACTGACAACACTCCTGTCCTATTTCCGTTTTGGCCATGGTTCTCTAAGAAGTTATGTTTGGGTTAGCTCTCTTGACAAAGTATTATACTCTGTGTAGGATGCAAAAGAGGCTACAAAATATTAAAGAAATTAGTTGCTAAGATAAAAGCTTTTATTGCCTTCTATTTCCTTAGACTAGACCTTTGAGAAAATGCATGCTCTGTTCATAAAAAGAGTTGAACAACTGTACTCTACTACTAGAGAAATAAATAAATTGTATACACTTTTGAGAGGGTAAGATAGTGTTCCCTAATGCAGTGTATTGTGCTAATACTTAATGATTGTTAAATGAATAAGTTACCTGTCTCTGCATAGTCTCAGCATGATCTGGGAAAGCCTGAGTAATATCATGCCATCTCACTATTTCATTCACACCTTTTATTTATTTCTAATATGCCTTGTTCTGACAGAGACTTAATATGATGTAAAAATGCAGGCAAGAAGCTGTAATACGCATAAACTCAAAAAAAGACAGTGAGAGTATTTTGTCAATTATATTTTGGGTACTGAGTTCTTCAAATCAGACATTGCTCTTTTTGTTTAATCATTGTGTTGTCCCATAAATTAATTGATATTTGTGTATTTTGAAAATATAATGGATGGATATAACTTAAAAATTATTTAGCTTTTAAATTCAGGTGCAAGTAGAAGTGTTTTAAAGATAAGTGATGTATTTTTAAAGTA
This sequence comes from Rhynchonycteris naso, assembly GCA_037038555.1. Lineage (NCBI taxonomy): Eukaryota > Metazoa > Chordata > Mammalia > Chiroptera > Emballonuridae > Rhynchonycteris > Rhynchonycteris naso. Next base: position 243,223,499 of record CM072999.1, on the reverse strand, counting down.
TTGGTGATTTATATTTGCCTAGACATTCTAGGCCAGGGGTCCCCAAACTACGGCCCTTGGGCCACATGCAACCCCCTGGGGCCATTTATCCAGCCCCCGCTGCATTTCTGGAAGGGGCACCTCTTTCATTGGTGGTCAGTGAGAGGAGCACAGGATGCATCCGCACCCATAGTTCCCATCGAAATACTGCTCAGTTTGTTGATTTAAATTTACTTGTTCTTTATTTTAAATATTGTATTTGTTCCCATTTTGTTTTTATACTTTAAAATAAGATATGTGCAGTGTGCATAGGGATTTGTTCATAGTTGTTTTTTTTTATAGTCGAGCCATCTAACGGTCTGAGGAACAGTGAACTTGCCCCCTGTGTAAAAAGTTTGGGGACCCCTGATCTAGGCCCTAAATGGTTGGCTGCTTGCAAAGATGGCTGGTCCTCAAAGAGTCAGAGGGCCCCTCTGTTTACTTCTCCAGGGCAACCTGAAGTAACAAGATAGACACTTGAGTGATCTATACAGCTGCCCTCCATTGGCTGAACACTGTTCTTCCTCTTATGAAGCACAAGTCAAGATATCAGCTTCTTTGTTGACCAACAAGCAGAAGGGCTAATAGTCTTTTTCTTTCAATGTCAACATTTGCCAAACCTGTTTCACTATGGTGAAACTCTGTTGGCTGAGAATCCTTCTCTTTCTTTCTCCTTGGTTTAGGAAATATAGGAGAGAGAAGTAAAGTTTTTGTGGGTTTTTTTTCCTGTGATTCTTTATAAAAGGCATTCATTCTTCTTTATTTAAGTCTTCTTCAAAATAGAGCTTGGAAGGACATCACACCAGTCATTGTGCTGGAACCAAGACTGTCCCAGGCAAACCAGAGCACGTAGCCATATTGTGTGGAAAGATAATCAATTGATGTTTATAGCATCGCAGCAAAGGATAAATCAGTAAAAGAAATTCTATGGTAACCTGGGGGAATGGACCTGAGAAGTTTTGTTTCTCTATTGGCCAGATTTAATGCAAAGGTAGATATTTAAAAATTATGTCTAATCACTGGCAATATATCCTTTAGGCAGCCCGCCATTCATATGCTCTGTCTGTTGAGTTTTGATAGCACAGCTTCTGTAAGTCTGAGATTCTATTTCTTGAAAATGACTTGGTTAGAGTCTATTATAAAGTCACAGTTAAATGCAGCACCTTGCTTTTTAATAATAAAATATAATAAAGTACATCATAACTTTTTTTGTGGCAGAGACAGAGAGAGTCAGAGAGAGGGACAGACAGACAGGAAGGGAGAGAGATGAGAAACATTAATTCTTCATTGTGGCTCCTTAGTTGTTCATTGATTGCTTTCTCATATGTGCCTTGACCGGGGGTCTACAGAAGACCGAGGGACCCCTTGCTTGAACCAGCGACCTTGGGCTCAAGCTGGTGTGCCTTGCTCAAACCAGATGAGCCCACGCTCAAGCTGGCGAACTTGGGGTCTCGAACCTGGGTCTTCCGCATTCCAGTCTGATGCTCTATCCACTATGCCACCACCTGGTCAGGACTCATTGACTTTTAAAAAAGGAAAAGTAAGTCAAGTAGACTAATAGATTAATATAGAAGATTATACTCCATATACTCTGAGGTGACCCACATTTACTTCTAGTTTGTAAACAATTGAATATTTTAACTTATTGGCAGCATATCTGTCTGTTTTTCTTTCTGTTATTTTTTTTATGGGAGTGTTGAACAGAATCTGCCTGTAATGCAGGGCATGCAAGTTAAAAAAACATTACATCATCTTGCTATTATTGTTATTAAAATGTCCCTGGCAATTCAGACTTTAATGCTGATAGGTTAGCTGCCTGATGGAACACTTATCCTTTCATTGCCACCTGTCATTGGCTGTCCCTGCAGTGATTCCCTACTATTGATGACATCATCAAAGAAGCCATTTCATTCACAATGCTAGCACCTTTTCTAATTTGGAGTAGTTTCAAAATTTATTAACTTCACACATTTTTCCTTAGAGTTAGGAATGTTAGAAGTTATATGAGCTCTCAGAAGTAAAACAAGTAATAGAATCCAAACATCCTGACTCTTTAATCTCTTTTCATTTTTTCATGAATTTTAGGCAATTTCCCTAATAAGATTAAAACACATGATTCATGTATGTATTCCTCTTGCTTAAACAGTTTTTTATGGGGTAAGTTATGTCATTAAAAAATATTCCTTTCCAGGTTTTCCCAAATGTATTAACTGCAGGCAAGTTTAGGTGAAGTTTACATTTGGGTGTTTGATAGGTTCACGTAAAATTGGACTTACTCACCAGGCTAGATATTGCCTGAGATACTATGGCATACAAGATTTGGAAAGTACCTGGTTGTGATCATTCAAATGTGGAAGGCAGCCATGCTCACCACTGTACCACCATGTATTATAGAATTGTACACCTGAAGCCTATATAAGTTTATTAACCAATGTCACCTCAATAAAAATTAAAAAATATATGGAGCATCCACTGAGCTTTCTTAATCTGAATATTTTCTAGAACAGAATCTGAAAATTAAAGTTCCACAGACAAATCTGGTCTGCTGCCTGCTTTAAATAAAGTTTTATTAGCCACACTTATTTGTTTGCATAGGTTGCTTTCACACGACAAAGGTAGAGCTGAGTAGCTCTGACAGAGACTGTTGAACCTGCACAGCTTAAATATTTAGTTTGACCAACCAGAAAAAAGTTGAGAGTTATTGCTCTAGAAACTCTAAGTATCACATCTCATAATCAAGATTCTGTTGGTCTAGTTCTGTTTATTTTTACAGTCTACAAGAAAAGCTCTAGGTCATTTTAAATTCACACTAAAATTTGTAAATGGCCAGATTATTCGATCCTTCAGGGCAATCAATGATGTTCTTATTTTCACTGTATGGCTGATTCTTCCTGTGTTCTTGAAAATTCATTTTTCCTGAAAGCTGACAGGTATTTGTAAATCGAAATATTTTCTACTTGCACATGGATGCATTTCTCCATTTAAATGTAAAACCCTAAAGATACAAATGTCTTTGATTTGTGAGTTAACACTTGCAAACCTTTAATGAAGTATCTATAAGAATATGGAACAAATTACTCTTGAGTTTTTGTGTCTACTCTTGTTCTTGGTGAATATGCTGAGGCCATAGATGTGTTACATTTGTTTTCTATAGAATTACATTTGTAGTAAATTGGCAAAGCCTTAGATTATTTTTTGAGAAACCTTTAATCAGATTCAATAAAAATCATGGTACCATTTATAAAGTTGACATTCAACTTTATTTGCATTTCAACACTTAGACTAATCATGTTCCAAACAAGTAATATCTGAAAATTGTACTCTTTGTCCATTCCCTCCAATTTTCTCTAGGAATGCTGATCAGCATTTTAATGACTTCTGTTATTGTTATTTTGTTGGGAAGTAGTCATCATGTTAGAGATGTCTGCAAAAATTAATTACTATCACTATGAAATAATTCTTTATTGCACTTATGACTATATAGTATAATCATGGGAGTCTCTTTCTCTATCTCCCCTCCTCTCACTTGGAATAGAAGAAGAAAACAAATAAAGGACTAGTTTTAATAAAGAGGATAATGTGAAAAATAGATTTAGGGAAAACAAACGACATCGTAACTACAGTGAGTGCTGTAGAAAGGATGAGTATCCGTTTTCTCTGGATTTTTAAGAAACCTAATCTAAAGGCCAAGGTCTTTCCAGTGGCCTAGAAGGGCCCATGCAATCAGGATCCACGGGAAGGAAGAATCAGGTCCTGCTCCTCTCCTCATCCATTCTGCCCCAGACACCTTGCTCTCTCCTCACTCATTCTGCCCCAGACACCTTGCTCTCTCCTCACTCATTCTACCCCAGACACCTTGCTCTCTCCTCACTCATTCTGCCCCAGACACCTTGCTCTCTCCTCACCCATTCTGCCCCAGACACCTTGCTCCCTTCTCACCCATTCTGCCCCAGACACCTTGCTCTCTCCTCATCCATTCTGCCCCAGACACCTTGCTCTCTCCTCATTCATTCTACCCCAGACACCTTGCTCTCTCCTCACTCATTCTACCCCAGACACCTTACTCTCTCCTCACTCATTCTACCCCAGACACCTTGCTCTCTCCTCACTCATTCTGCCCCAGACACCTTGCTCTCTCCTCACTCATTCTGCCCCAGACACCTTGCTCTCTCCTCACTCATTCTGCCCCAGACACCTTGCTCTCTCCTCATCCATTCTACCTCAGACACCTTGCTCTCTCCTCATTCATTCTACCCCAGACACCTTGCTCTCTCCTCACTCATTCTGCCCAGACACCTTGCTCTCTCCTCAGTCATTCTGCCCCAGACACCTTGCTCTCTCCTCAGTCATTCTGCCCAGACACCTTGCTCTCTCCTCACTCATTCTGCCCAGACACCTTGCTCTCTCCTCACCCATTCTATCCCAGACACCTTGCTCTCTTTGCTCTTCAGTCACTTAGTTTGCTTTAGCCTCTGGATTTCTGTTGTTGTGGTTGTTTCCTCTTCCAGAAGCCTTCTCCCTCAAGGCATCCAGGTGGCTGACCTCCTCAGCTCCTTTGCCGTATTTTCCTTTATTCATGAGACTTTTTCCCAAACCCTTTCTCTGAACTCCCTAGCAAACAACAAACACTTTCTCTGAACTCCCTATCAAACCCTCCCTTACCCAGGTATTACCTGTACCTTCTTCCTGCTTTGTTTATTTGCTTGATTAATTATTTATGCACTAGTTTATATACTTAGCTGTTTGCTTTATTTAACCAGTAGCACTAAGGATTTAAGATGAGGCATTTTTATATATTATAAGGAGCAAAGTTTGCCCTGGAAAAATAAAGAGAGAGGCAACTCCCAGGTTATGAATGAGACAGATCCTGCAGGTTAGTTCTTAAATTGAATTTGGAACAGGTACTTCTACCTATTAAATACAACTTAGACAAATGTTCGTCTTAACATAGTATTTATTTTTACCTTTCTGTGAATATAAATACTCAAAATTTTCAATCCTTCAGAACCTATCTTATTTGTAACCCAGGGGAGGCCTGTATAATGCTACTAATTTTACAATGGTTGGTCATTACAGAATATTTCAGTAACAATAGAGGGAGGAACAATAGGAACAATTAGTTTCTTTCTTAGTAAAGAACTATTTTGAATAAAAATCAGTGACCACAAAAGTCCACACAGCAGTGATTTTCAGACATTATGTGACCAGTCTCTAGGCAACATTTGGACAATGAGTTGTTCAGATTTAAAGAGTAGATCGATTCCCTTTCTTTCCGTTTTTCCCGTTTAAAAGTTGTAACTAGTTTGCCATTTATCTTGCAGCAGCCTTTCCTCATCAGACAAATATATAATTATACTTCATTAAATGCTGTGAACTCTTTCAGCAACCTGTGTCTTACCTTGGATCCTGGTACTAGATAGCTCACCGGAAAGGTTGGCAGATTTTCCCCAAAGTTGTACTGAGACCTTCAAGACCTAGTCAATACAAGAACATATAACCAATACTCAACAAAGGGTGAGGGGGGTGTCACCTCAGTGACATAATCAGCAAATTTCAGGGAAATTGACTTCTTATCCTTGACTTGAGCCTTGGCACCCACCTTACTGCCCCTATTTTAAAACAGGCTTTTTTTAAAATTTTTTTTCTTTTTTTAAATTTTATTTATTTTAGAGAGGAGACACAGAGTGAGAGAGAGAGAGAGAGAGAGAGAAAGGGGGAGGAGCTAGAAGCATCAACTCCCATATGTGCCTTGACTAGAGCAGTGCAGGGTTTTGAACTGGCAACCTCAGTGTTCCCAGGTCGACGCTTTATCCACTACGCCACCACAGGTCAGGCATGCCCCCATTTTATAAAGGTTATTCCACTGACCTAGATATCTTTTCATGGACCATGTGAAATTATTTGTCCACGGACTTATCAAAATCTGTGATGACTTTGATCGGAAGGACATTCCCCTCCTATGTTATTATCATTTTATTATTGTGTTTTGTTATAGAATTCATGTAAATAGTGGAAAAAAACATGGTACCCACTTTGAATATGATTATTAATAGAAAACCAAGCTCCTGGGTTTTGACCTTGAGAAAATACTGCCAAAAAGATTGGCACTACTACTTTATAGTTTGGATGATCTTTCTACAAATGATCTCTGCTTATGCTTAGAGAGTTCAGAATTATGCCCGGCACAGTTCTGAGTTTGCTTACCTACAATGGTAGGCTGAAGAACAGGAAAACACCAGGTTAACTAACTAACACTGACATGAGTGAAACAAGTATCCTCTAAACTGCTTTCATATATCTGCTAAGTTCTAAGTGATGATATACAATATAGTAATCAAAATCAGAAGGGTCATCTTGAGCAAGAAGTTGTGAAAGAATAGAATTAGAATCTGCATAGTAACAGCAAAGTAAGATTTGCAGTTTTATGTCCAAGGACAATGTTTTCTTTGTTCCTCCAGCCAAGAGGAATAAAGGGAAGACATCAGAATTTTCTTCAAGTCCAGTTAGAGCCCAGCTCACATTTTTGAGCCATTTAAATAGATAATTATAAATGAGAAAATATACCATCTGAATGGTAGGCACTATGGAAAATTCTGAATTTGTATGGAATGAAGAAACAATATATATTTTTGTATGGGTAATTCTTTTTTCTATCTTTTTTTTTTTTTGTATTTTTCTGAAATGAGAAGCAGGGAGGCAGAGAGACAAACTCCAGCATGTGCCTGACCAGGATCCATCCAACATGCCCACCAGGGGGTGATGCTTTGCCCATCTGGGGCATGGCTCTGTTGCAGCCGGAGCCATTCTAGTACCTGAGGCAGAGGCCATGGAACCATCCTCAGTGCTCAGGCCAGCTTTGCTCCTATGAACCCTTGGCTATGGGAGGGAAAGAGAAAAATAGAGAGAAAGGAGAGGGGGAAGGATTGAGAAGCAGATGGGTGCTTCTCCAGGGCGCCCTGGCTGGGAATCAAACCTAGGACATCCAAATGCCAGGCCGACGCTCTACCACTGAGCAAACCAGTCAGAGCCATACACACATTCTCTGGTAACGTTGTGTGAAGGAATGATAATGATATCTTCATATTCTCTGATCAGAATTCTGTACTGATTTATAACATTGAGCACCAGAATGAGCAGTCCTCCCAATGACTTGATTGCAGAGAATGCAAAAATTATCATATTCATGTGTTAAGGTGCAACAATATCCTATTGTTATCTCATCAAGCATGGCTTCCTACTATAGCAGGAAGTGAGCAGGGTTTGGATAACTAGTTAATGTGGTTAAATTAATTTTGGTGAGAATGTAGGATTTCAAAAACTCTTTTTCTATCTTTACGGTAATGTTGTGACACTTAACTCTATACCTCATTCTTCTGCTTATCATTCCTCTAATAGAGAGAAAAGGAAGAAACTCACTATCTTCATACTATATGGTTTCATGAATATCTAAATTAGAGATAGGAAGAAAAAATGTGTAAATACTATTGCAGAGATTTGAAGGTTGAGAAAGGTATTCTCTAGTCTCATAATGTAATGCAAAATACACTCGATATAATACAAGGCAAATATCTTCATAGATAAATGTTAATTAGCATCGTTGGGAGACTCATGTTAAAACTACAGAACAAAATATTTCTAAAATAAAATGACTGCATATGGAAGTTCACATGTAAGGTATTCCTCCACCTTTCTCACAAGGTCACCATATTTAATTTCAATAGTAATCAGAAACTCTGGAAATTTGTAAAAGACCGCAAAGTGGTGAACCAATGAACCACTGTGATTAACATTTTACTGCAAAAAGCCAGATCAAGACAAGTAAGTAGATTTAAAGGAAATGAAAACATTAAGGAATCAATATATAGTTCTAAGAGCTTCTCAGTGAGTCTACTCGCCCAAGAAAGAACCATTTTCTAAAACCATTGTATCAATAGGCAGCAAACAGTGTCATGAGATTTATGTATAGGTGGGTTGTTCTCACTTGAAACTGTAGCTGTTCTTTGAAATCAGACTTTAAAGAAACAATTTTTAGGTGTAATATTAACTATAATTCTTGGGGTTTTTTTTCTTGTGTATTTTTCAAACTGGAGAAATCATTGATAAATACATGGGTTAAGATGAAAAGAATGAATGATTATTAGCTGTGTGTAGAAGATATATAAATATTTTGTCTTTTAATTAAGTTTATTTATGTTATTGATTTATAAATAGATGTTCTGGGGAACACCAAATCTGAGAAGTGACTTAAAATAAAAATTAAATGTTCTGTGAGCCAATAGGCTTTGAAAACACTGCATTTCTTTAATAAGAAATATTAAAGGAATTTGGATTGGGGGTAGTAAAATTGAGTCTTTGGAATTGAAAGATGTGTGGATGAGAGCAAAGATTTTTTTTCTTATAAGGTACTTTGAAATTAAAACTTAAAGGGCCAAAATAGATCCCAGAGTAGGTAGCTAGCTTAATGATTACTACAAGTCTTGTTCAATTGATTTAATTATGAAATAATTTAATGTATGATGAAAATAAGGATTATGAAAGAAAAATATGGATGATTTAATGAATTATAACAGGCCAAATATTAAAAAGCCAACAGTAAACCAACACAACAAATGAATATCAACCACTACAAAATGATTTATTCCTTAATACCTCAACCTCCAAAAAAAGAGGGCGGTGAATTACAACATCATTTATTTTATTTTTTTAAATAGGTTTGTTTTTTAGAACAGAAGTTAGTAAAGAGAGTTTTCATATATTCCTATACCCCATTCCCTATATGGTTAACTGACATTATTACGGTACATTTGTTACAACAATGAACCAGTATTGATATTAGTATTTGGCTTTCACAGATTATTTACGTATTCTGACTTTTTGTCCAATGGCCATTATTTTCTGTTCCAGGATTACATCAAAGATCCCATATTATTTTCAGTTGTCCTATTTCAGCCTGGTCTTTGTTGTGAGAGCTTTTCAGATTTCCCTTGTTTTTGAACAGTTTTGAACAGTACTGTTCAGGTAGTTTGTAGAAAGACCCTCTGTTAGAATTTGTCTGTTTTATTTTCTTACGATTAGACTGTGGTTATGGGTATTTCTGAAGGAAAACCACAGAAGTTAAGTGTCATTTCATAGCATTGTATCAGAGGAACATAACAATGAACATCATTGTTAATGGTGACACATGAATAATGTAGTATTTTTTCGTTGTCTCCACTGTGAAGTCTTTTTATCCTTTTTTTATACTGAGGTGTTTGGAAAGACATCCCTATGCACAGCCCCATGCTTAAAAAGTCAGAGCTGTTTTCCCCTCCTTGAGGCTGAAGTAGCTACATAAATTTGTCTATTCACTTCATTTATTTATTTATTTAATTACTTATTTACATTACTATGATCTCAAGTATATTTATTTTATACTTTGGGTAGTCATCTGATAGTACTTTATTAATTTTGTTGTTCAAATTCCTCTAGTTTCATCCATTGGAAGGTCTTTCAGTTGTTTTCTGTGCTCCTTTGACAAATCCTCAACAAAGTGGGGTTTAGTTTTCTTTTTAGCACTTCTTTACTTTTTGTTACTATAAGATACTCCAGCACAAGAACTAAACAAAGTTCTCCAAGGAGCACTTTTTCCTTTTATTAGAACATGGGATTCAAAAACAAAATCTGGAAGCTAGGATTGTTTGTTTGTTTTTAATCCCTTAGAGAATGAGGAATGTGAAGAAATCTAAAAGATCCAAATTCCAAAGAGGTACTAGCTCTTCCTAGGTAGGAGAAGAAGTATCCTGCTTTCTGTGTCTGTGCCAGTTTTGTGTTGTTGGCATGAATGGCAAAGTACTTTGCTAAGGCAAAGAAAAATGAACAGGTATTTCCTTGGCTCCTTATAGACTGTCCTGCAGAACGAACCGATAGAAAAACGAGTTCAGAGCTAGCTTTCCTGCCTGTTGATTCCATGCATCCTAGAAGCTGTATGCTGAATGTTGGCCAGTGCAGGAAAGTAGGGAACATCACTTTAGATCCTATAGTCATTAAAAGAAAAACTGAAAGAATATTATGTACAACTTTATGTCAGTAAATTTAACAACATTGAAATTGTTATTCTGTTTTGCAACATGGAACTTAATGAAAGTGAAAGAAGAATTAAAAAAAAAATTGTCCTATATCTGTTAAAATATAATGAACTCATAATTTAAAAACAACTCACTAAAAACTTCAAACTCAATATTTTTATGGTAAACAAAACATTTGAGGCAAGGAAAGTTGTTTTCAGAGAAAAAAGAAAAAGTAAACTTTTCTCATTTTATGAGGCTATCATAATTTATTATAATACAACCTAAATAATACATAGCAAAAAAATTATCCTTTATGAGTATCAACACAAAAATATTCAACAAAATATTAGCAAATTGAATCTTATTATACATATAACATGAACAAGTAGAATTTATTCTAGTTAAGAGAATTAGGCTTCTTATTTAATAATCTGTTATTTCAAAAAGGATAATTTTTACAATGATTCAAGAAAAAGCATTTAACAACTAAACAAACACACGATAAACATTCTTAATTTAGTTGGAGTATAAAGAGACTTAATATGATAAAAGGTTTCAATACAAAGACACCAGATAACATGATTCCATATAGAACACTGTCTTCCGAGACTGAGAAAAAGGAAAGGATATCTATTTTACTTAGTACTTTTATGAGCCTGGCATCATTCATTTAGTACAGTGGTTCTTAACCTGGGTTCTATCGAACCCTAGGGGTTCGATGAGTCGTTCTCAGGGGTTCAGAGAAGCCTCTGCCGCGGAGGCCAGAATAAAGTAATACCGTAATTTGTTGTGAGTTCATGCACTTTGTTGGTTTTGTTCTTTGAGCAAGGTGATGTTCATGCACGGCTCATTTTGTGCACCAGTAAAAAACATATACCTATGTCTTGAATTTGGAAAAAAAATCATATTTTATTTATCACTAAAGAAGGGTTCAGTGAATGCGCATATGAAACTGGTGGGTTCGGTACCTCAAAAAAGGTTAAGAACCACTGATTTAGTATAACAGTTTTGAGATTCAGGCACACAGTTGTATGTAGCAATCGTTCAGTTCTCCTATTGGTGAGTGTTAATCCACTTTATAGGAATGGCATAATTAAATTCTGCACTCACAGTCGATGGGTATATGGATTGTTTCCAGTATTTTGCTATTATGAATATAGCTTTTCTATACATTTTTGAGTAGTCCTTGTGTGAAAATATTTATCTTGGGGAAATGTCTTGGAGCAGAATTGCTGGATAGAATCGTGCCTATTTAACTTCATAGGAAACTTGCAAATTCTCTCCCAAAGTGGCTGTAACACTTTTATTTGAGACCCTTTCCCTCCTGAAATCAATGTTTAGTCCTATTCATCTTCTGCTAATGCTGCGTTAGCAGCAACCCATAAATTGTGATGTTGTATTTTTATTCTGTTGAAAATATTTTCTAATTTTCCTTGAAATTTTCTCTTTGACCAATGTATTATTATTATTTTGAAGTGCCTTATTTAATTTCGAAGTGTTTGGATATTTACTTGTTAGCTTTCTCTTACCAATTTATACTTTAAGTTCATTATGATCAGAGAATGTATTTTGTATAATTTTGATTATTTCATTTTTTCTTTATAAACCAGGATATGGTTATCTTGGTTAATATTGTATGCATACTTGAAAACAATATATATTTTGCTGTTTGGGAGTGGAGTATTCTATAAATATAAGAAGCCACTGGTTGATGATATTCAGTTCTTTTATATCTTTACTGATTTTCTGTCTACTAGTTTTATTTATAACTGAGAAGAAAACCCACAGCTTTATTTGAGGATTTATTATTTTTACTTTCCATTCAATTTTGTTTTCAGTTTTTGCTTCATGCTCTGAAGTTCTTTTCTTAGGATAATATACATACAGGGTTGTTGTGGCTTCTTAGTAGATTTACCCTTTTGTCATTATAAAATGCCCCACTTAAATATTTCTGGTAATTTTCTGTGCTCTGAAATCTACTTCAAGGTTAATATAACCATTCTATCTTTCTCTCTTGATCAGTGTTTGTCTGGTAAATATTTTTTCCATCCATTTAATTTTAAACTAACGATATCATTCCATTTGAGATGAGTTTCTTATAGTTAATTTTTTATACCTATTTTGTCAATCTGTTTTTCTCTCTTTATGTTTGTATATTTAGTATACAGTGTGTCCATGAAGTCATGGTGCACTTTTGACTGGTCACAGGTCAAAAGTGCACCATGACTTTATGGACACACTGTATTTAGAGCCCATTAGTTTATAAACAGCTATATGGTCTTGCATATCTCAGCTCCTCCTGCTCCAATATTTTCCTCGTACTTTCTAGTTTTCCCATATTCTCCTTTTCTGTCCTTTGGCCAAAAAGGTTGAGATTTAAGTACTCTACTTGCCATATACTTCCCATGACTTCGACAACATCAGGAGCATGGCAGAATAGGATAGGTAAACCTCCAGCTTTCTGGCCAGTGGGAAGACTGGGAACAAAACACAGTCAGGATTTTCTTGACCCTTTTGGGATCCCAGATACTCCAATCATAAAGGGAGATTCTTCAGCCTCTAAGTTTATGTGTTCCTGGGTGAATGTACATTTGCACATTTATTCTGGAAGGAGATGTGCAAGACGGTATCTAGCAAACTTGAAGAACAGATTGGTAGTATTACTTTGATCATACACTCTAAAGAAACTCTTTTATGTGTACAAAGGGAGACACACTCAGTTGATCATTTTATTATTTTTTGTATTGAAAATATAAAATCAACCTAAATTATCATCAATAGGGAAGTGAATTGTTTCCCATCTCACTTCATTCAAATGGTTCATCTCCCTCTACTTCCTTATCCTATTTTATTTCTTTAATGGTTCATCTTATTATCTAAGACTGTATTGCACCTTGGTTTGTCTTTGTTGGTATTTTGCACTAGAATTCCACAAGAGTGTGGAATATTTATTGTTCCTGTTGTCGCCTCATATTACATAGCATTTTGTTAAAATATTTCTTTATTCTTTCTCACTTGTGTTAGAATATAAGTTTCATCAGGATGAGAAAAGCTGTTTTAGTCACTGCTGTACTCCCAATATCTGGAAAATTGTGTGTGCTACTTAATAGATGCTCATACTATCTGTAAAATATATGAATTATGTAACTCTGAGTAAAATTGCAACCTTCATGACTTTCTATTCTCTACCTCTTATATTTTATACATGACTTCAATTAAATTATAAGTGACTGTTGTTGTTATGTCTTATTTTTTAAAACTTATTTAAACACATCTTGTTTTTATATGTAAAAAATTAGTTTCACTGATAATGTTGTCCTTTTAAGCTTAGCAACAACTATCTGCTTAGCATCCAAGGCCTATATCGGTTTACATCCCCTCCTTTGACAACAGGCTTTTCTATGCCCAATCATACAGTACCCAGGAATGAATGTTCAGCATGCACAACATAATTGAAAATCGATAGTTTCTATGTTATGCTCTGTGTTTATTCCTCTAGCCTTTAACTGTGTATGTGCTACTCTTTTCATCTGGAAAGGCAGCCCCTGGTAAGATTTCATGGTAACTAAATTTGGCAATGACTGTGTCCTTAGAAAAAGTTTTGGCCCTGGCTGGTTAGTTCAGTTGGTTAAGAGTGTCTACCTGAAACAGCAAGGTTGTGGGTTTGATCCCTGATCAGGGCACACATGGAAAGCATACAAAAAAAAAAATGCATGACTGAGTGGAACAACAAATGCTTCCCTTCCTCCTCTCCTCTCTCTTCCTTCCTAAAATTAGAAATAAAACCCTGATTGGACAGTTCGGTTGGTTGGAATGTTGTTCTGAAAAATGGAAGGTGCAGGTTTGATTCCCCAGCCAGGGTACAGGCAGGATCAGCTCAGTGTGCCTGTCTTTCTCTCCCTGCTTTTCTTTCTATCTTTCTCTCTCAAAATAATAATAATAATATAATAATAATATAAAGTTATATAAATTCATTTAATTGTAGATCTAGTGACAGCATTTTATTTGCAAATGTACATTATAAATCTCTAAGAGGGGTCTTTAATATGCAGAGATTCAATGTCTTGCCCATAGAGCTCCTTTTAAAATTTTAACCATTTCCCTTTAAGCATTTCTTTAAATGAGTATTTCATGATGCAGGCTATTATATCTTGTTATATTTCATACTTGTTGGACAAATAATCTAGTTTTTATTTTTAAAATCCCCTCACTGCAATGGACTCACATAGTAGATAATATGAAATCACTAAACATCAGCAATTTCTCTCTATTAAAAACTTGTATAGAGAGTTCAGTTATTTTATAGTGTGGCCTGTTAAGGATAATCACCTTTAAAAAACAAACAAAACCAAAAAACAAATAACTTACTGGCAATGAAACCTAGCCTGCTGATTTCCACCCACCCCAATTCTCCTCTACTCTACCAAGTGAGCAGTGAGTTGATAAGTCATCTGTGAAGAATTTGTCATCTCTTGTTACTGTTGAATAGCTCACTATGTGACCTTGTTCTGTACATGAGTCAAAATCAGTTGGACGGGTAGAAGTTGCTTTCAAACTTCTGATGAGAGTTTAAGAGAAAGCAACCTGAATTTTTTTCTCTACCTTTTCAGTGATTGTTGACAATAAAAAATTTTAAGAAAAATTTTAAGAAAAATTTCACCACCCTGAAAAGTCAAGGGTGGTGATTTTAGAGAAGTAACGGGTTGGAATTTATTTTAGGGTTCATGATCAAACACATTGACTAATTGGGATTAAGGCTGCATTCTGAATGTAGGCTTTGTTTTCTCTCATAGAATTCCAATGTTCTGTTCACTTCAAAATGTATTTGGAGACTGAACCACTGTCACTCAATGTGTTTTAACTTTTGACAAGTATAATCCTTTTAGAAAGGTTTTGGCTGAAGTCACTTATGAGCTAGGAAAGCCCATGACATAGGGACAACACAAAATTTAGAAAACTTGTTTGTCACTTTAAAATTATTAATGTAGCAGGATAGTAGGCAGGTCCCAAAAAGTTCTAATTTGAGCTTTATAATTTATATCATTGTTAATTCCCCAACTTTAAGATGTCTTTTTGTTTTTCTCTCTGACAATTGAGTTCCATTTTTTTAATAATTGAGGAAAGTTTTCAAATTATGCAGCATATTATTGTGTTCTTTTTGTTGGTAAAATATATTACCTATTAAGCCTTTACTAACTACCAAGAATGATTGTAAATATCTTACATAGGTTGTTTCATTTAATCATCACCACAGGTCCTGAAGTTAATAGAAATATTATCCCCTTTATTATTTTCTACTAATCAAAAGACTTACATGACAAGAAAATAAGTTACTTTGTCCAAGGAAACAGAAGTAATAAAGAAATGACCAGAAATTCAAACCCACACAGTCCTTGTTTAGAACTTGAATGTCCAGTCATGACTATGCAATATGTAGGTAAACTTTAAACTGTAGGTTCTGAAGTAAAAAGTACCCAATTCTAGTCTCCATTCTACACTAGTTGTTTGATCTTGAGTAACTTGCTCAATATCTTTAAACCTCAGTGTCCTCATCTGTAAGCTAAGAATAAGAAAGTCACACCTTTTATAGGATATTTGCAAAGATTGAAGATGTTTATGTATGTGCACAGTGGAAATAAGTAAACAATCATTAATCATTATTTGTTATTCTCATACCTACCACTATTATTTTGATTATGTCTGGAAAATTTTTCCAAATAGACTCATTGGTTTCATAATGGAAAGTTCTATCAAAGGATTATCTAAGGAAAAAAATGCAATAATATGGTCAAAATTTAGTGTGTTTCAAGCCACAGATACAATTTCCTGTAATAACACATTATTTTAAATCAATCTTGAATTAATCTTTTCTTTTTCAAAAGGGTAGCAGTTCAATACCATCACTATAAACTTCATCAGCACCAAGTGTCATATTCATAATCAATAAAGGTATAAAATAGTGTTTAAAAATGTGTGCTTCGATCAGCAGAGAAATAGCATCCCTGCCCTAATAGTCCTAATGAATATTCCTGAATTTTAAAATCATTACATTGTACCTAATTTATAAATAATGTCCTCCCACTCTGAACCAATTTATAATTCTGTTCATTTCCCACATACTTTTTGGTGATCCAAATACTTTTTTAAGTAAGTGAAATGATTATTCTCCCTAATAGTCAGATTTAGTGATAAATTAAATGGACAACACAGATTGCTGTATTCTGCACATCATTTGTTGGTTTCACATGTGAATCTCCCTTGGCAGAATCCAGTAGTGTTAAATGCATTATTGCACATTATAATCCGTGTCCATAATTCCTTTTACCATGCAGTACTTTTCTGCAGTACCTGAGCCCATTAGTTTGTATCCTCTTTTTGTATTGCGTGCCTGTGACCCTCACACTCAAAAGGTCTGTGGCCCTTGTCTAAGAGTATCATTATGTACCAGGAAAAGGGATTTTTTTTTATAAAGATGAACTGTCTTGCTTCCACACAATTTAAACTCTAACTTAAGAGGCTTTCTCAAGTCAAGCACTATTCTATTGCTCTAGCAAAATAATGTAGAAAAAGCTTGAAAAGGTAATTTTGAAATTTACCACCTTCTCATATGTATCCTATGTTGTTCATTTGGACAAAGACTTTTAAAAATATTCCTCTAATAAATTATTTTTGTCCTCCCCAGTTTTTCTGTTGAGTGCAATGTGCTAGAATCTTACTATGAAGTCACCATTGACCATGGAGTTATTAGTAGCTTTCCATGAATGACAATGGTAAGGGCTTTTTCAATAAATTATCAATGACTTATTTCCCATTCCAAGATGGGAATTTTCATGTATTACTACATCATACTGTACATACCATCTTACTCTAACACACTGTTCTCTCTTTAGTCACTAGCTAAGATGCCTTTGGTGGTTCTAGACACCACCCAGTTATCCTAAGAACATTATTTTAAACAGTCAGCTACAACATTTCTGGCTTGTGTTTTAATTTGTTTGCTGATTTTTTTTTTTAATAGGGAGGATCTGAACTCATCTTGTTGATTTTGTGAAAATGGCTTGGAAAGAGCAGAAATCATCTAACAAGTCTCCATAGGTTCTGTACTATCTTCTTTATCTTCCATCCACTCATTAGTTTGCTCCATTCTGTCCCCACCCCCAATGACACTGCTGTTCTCAGTGGTCCAATCTAACAGTCATTTCTCTGTGTTTTCTTTCTTTACCTCTCAGCAGTTAGCACAGTGCTCTGTGGTATTTGACATGGTTTCTCCCTCTCTCTCTCTCATCACAAATCTCCCCTGGATTGTGGCCCATCACATCAATTAGTTCCCAGGTATCTCTTTCTTCTCAGTCTACTGTCGCTGCTGCTCCTTTCCTAACTGCCTTTTGCATACTGTCAAGTTGAGGCTCTGTGTGTATATGTGTGTGTGTGTGTGTGTGTGTGTGTGTATGTATATGTATATGTATATATATATATATATATATATATATATATATATATATATATATATATCACATCACTCACTTCTAAAGCTTGAAAATAAATCTTCTTCTGATGACTCAGATTTTAATCAAGTCAAACACTTTACCTTGAGCTCCAGATATAGACATCAAAGTGAAGACTAAAGTACTAAGGTATAAATTTAAACATCTCAAGTTTAATGTGTCCCCTAACTTGCCACAGAAATGTTTTTCTACCCTGTTGCACTTCAGTAAATGAGTCAGATTCCACACTATTTTTTACTTCAAAACACAAGTGTTTATTCTTAATTCCTTTCTATGTGTTAGTTAAAGAACATGAATAGTTCATATTGACCAGATGCTAAGGTTTCTATAGGATAATGTTAGTAAGAAAAATATTAGTAGGAGACTACATAAAATGTTCTTTTATCTGGCCCAATCTCTTTCTTTATCTCTTTAGCTTTTTCTTTAATATCCAAACAAGAAGGCTTCTAGATTACATTTTATACTGCATGTTTAATAAAGGAAACTTGTATACAAGATAGTGGAATTCCAATAAGCTGTCAAAAATGTAATTGCTAAAAAAAAAAAATAAAAGCAAATTTTTAGACTTAAAATGTTTTGACTTACAACATCCCTCTATGGACTTTTTCCATTTTAAGACCATACTGCCTTATTTAATTTCTGAACAGCTGACAAATGACCCCATGGCCTCAACCTCATTGGCAAACCTCAACAGGAGGGTAAGGTAAGAGATAACAGGACCAATTCAGTCTGCACATGGAATCAGAGAAAAAACATCACCACAGTACTTTCAGTTTCCCACATATTTTTCAAACTTAGACACTGATTTACTCTAATGTATATAAAAAAAGAAATATATCAATAATATATAGAATGCCAAAATCTTTGCAAATGATCATATTTTGAATCAACAAATTTTCTGAGTGAAAGTGGGTGGGCAAGTTTCTATATCAAAATGTTTACACATACCTTTTAAACATGGTAAAATATAGAAAGATTTGAAATGTAAGAATTTTATATAGTAACCAAATCCCTGGGGAAGAAAATCTTTGGCATAACTGGAATTATAACTCTGAATCAAGAATGAATCTGGTAAAGACAGTGTCTGTCTTCTTAAAGGTTAATAAGTCCAGAGTAGAAAGCAAGGGGATATTTTTTGATAAACATCCATGACTCAGGCAGAGACTCTGTTCTTAAAACTTTGGAGGACAGGAGTAAATTGTACGTGGCAGTGTAAAACAAGTCCTATAGAAGTTTATTGAAGTAATTGTAAGGGTAAACTGCATTTCCTGCAGTAAATGTAAGAACCCTTCTGGAAATGTCGTAGAGCTACTTTGGCAAAAAAGGAAACAAATATATCTGATTTTAAGATGGTCAAGAAAAATATGATTTTCTCTCTTCTTTCTCCACCTCCTCTAACTTTATCAGGAATCCCTTGCTCTTCCTCTTTCCTCTGTGCTGAGAAGTAGGGAAGATGATAAGCAGAGGATCAAAAAGTACTCCATCCTCTAGAACTCCATCCTCTGGCATTAAGCTGAAGACCCCAGAGGCATTTATAGATAGTTGAAACAAAATGGCACAATTAGAGGCAGTTGTACCTACTTTAAATGAAGGTAGTTAAACCAGGGTTGACAACTTATTTTTTTAAAAAAAGAGAAAGATAGTAACTATTTTAGTCTGTGTTGGCCATATGGTTTCTTTTGCACCTCTTCAATGCTGCCATTATAAAGCGAAAGCATCTATAAACTGTGTGTGAACAAATGGGCATGGCTGTCTTCCAATAAAACTTTATCAACAGAAACAGGTGGATGGCCAGATTTGGCCGGCAGGCCTTCTGATGCTGCTCTCGGCTTCAACTACTGAAGATGGCTTACTAAAGGAATCTTCACTAGAAAGAAAGGAACCCTATTCAGTGCAAAGTTTACTAGACCCATGGTTTAAGGAGCTCCACTTGGGGAATTCAGTTCATTAACACACACACACACACACATTTTTAATATTCTTATAGTTGTTAGTTTTAAATTAAAATGTGACTTCTTATTAATACACATGATAATGCGTTATTTACATAAGTTGGGGGAATAGTAAACAGGCTTCCAAGATGTGAACCCTAATAACTAGAGCTGCTCTTGAAATAAAAAGTGTTCTTAAATGGCTGATTCCTACTATCTTCTAGGAACAAAAGGAGCCATATATCTGGCATTTTTCCAGTCCATCTTCTGTTAGAACAGTAGAAGCTTGTTTTCAATTTAGTGAGAGCTCTTAGGTTATGTCTGGAATCTTAAAGCTTGAAAAATTAATTTATTAAGGTAAATTGATATGCTTAGAGAATAATCAGTTGAAGTTTGATGTTAAATTGCATCTTTGAATAGTTTACACATTACTCCTCTAATCACATTCTTGCAAATAATTGTCACCATATTCAAAAATATCTTTCACTAAAAATTAGCTTTGTAGCGATTGCAGGATAAAAAGGGAAAGATTTGTAAATCAGGCTATTGTTAGAGATGTTAAAAAATATGCAAATTTCTGATGCAAGCATTAAGCATATAGTAACAAGCATGAAGTCTGAGGGAAAAACAGCAATGGCTCTGTTGCTGTGGAATTGAAATAAGAACTTTATACATACAGGGACTTGGGTTCTTCTTCAGGAGATGCTTAGATATTAATTTTAAAAACAATAATAATTTATAAGACATCAAGGAAGCACTGGCATAATTAGATACTACTGAAGAAGATACCAATCTAGATTGTAAGCAAGAAAGGTAAGATCAAACCATTGTAAGACTGTAATGTGTTGGAAGAAGGATCTATGAAAAGAGTTTGGTCTGTTTTTGGAATCTGAATATTGGAGGATTTGAAAAGAATCTTCCTTACAAACAAACAAAAAAGGCTCTTTGGCTTAAGAATGCAAGTCATGCCTTACCAGGAGGTGGCGCAGTAGATAGAGCATCAGACTGGGATGCAGAAGATCTAGGTTCGAGACCCTGAGGTTGCCAGCTTGAGCGCGGGCTCATCTGGTTTGAAGAAAAAGCTCACCAGCTTGGACCCAAGGTCGCTGGCTCCAGCAAGGGGTTGCTCAGTCTGCTGAAGGCCCGTGGTCAAGGCACATGTCAGAAAGCAATCAATGAACAACTAAGGTGTCACAACGAAAAACTGATGATTGATGCTTCTCATCTTTCTTTGTTCTTGTCTGTCTGTTCCTATCTATCCCTCTCTCTGACTCTCTCTCTACCCCTGTTAAAACTAACAAAGAAAAAAAAAGAATCCAAGTCAATTTTTTTTTACCTTTGCAGTGTTTTGTACAATACAAGCATCCAGAAAGCCATAGACCCACTGCTAATAAAAGAATCCCAAAGGTTTACAAAGATATTTTAAAGAGAATTTCTGTTTTGCTTTGTTTTTAAAGTTCTGTTTCTCCACTGTGGAAGCTAGAACTTGGATGGTTCCATATGGAAAATGTGGTTAAAAGAATGATAAAGCTGGCCCTGCCTGTTTGACTCAGTGGACAGGGCCTTGGTCCAGCATGCAGACATCCTGTGTTCAATCCCGGTCAGGGCACACATAAGAAGTGATCATATGCTTCTCTTCCCCTTCCTTTTCCCTTTCTCTCCTTCTTTTCCACTTTCAGCCAGTGGCTTGGTTGGTCGGAACATTGGCCCCAGACACACACACAAAAAAACATAAAATTAATTGTCCTCTTGTCAGGGTTTGGAGAAAGTAAGAGAAAGCAGTCAAAGTTTTTTTCCAGTTAGGGCAGCTTTTCATGTGTACCTGGAGCCGATGGAATTGCTTCAATTAAGCAGCAAACTCCAGCCCCAGTCCTCTTGCAAACTGTGAATACATACACAGCCCTGGGGCAGACGAGCATACTTATGAATCAGGCGCAGTGACTTTAGAGTCCTTAGCTACTACTTTCTTGCTTTCTATAGCAACCTCAGCGGGGATAAAAAAAAGTACATATTTATAACACATATCATGATGTGCATAATGTTTTCTCTTCAGTCCCTGAATTGTAGAAGGTACATTATCAGTGACATATAGCATACCATGTAAATAAGCTGTGGGGTAACAAATTAAAAAGCTTTTATGGAAACCTCTAATTCCTATGTATGACTCCCCCGGTATTAGTTAGACTGGCTACTGCTCAAATAATTACAAGTTCCCCCAGTGAGTGTGGAGGTGTGCCTTGTTTACTAACAACAGATGCAGCGAGCCATATGATTTAGTATTAAGGCAAAGCCATAAAGGGTGTTTTTGATCAATGAGGCTCTTTCTGTGAACTGCTTGGCAGAATATGAGCAAGGGCATTTTATAAAATGATGGCATTTTTCTTCCCTGAAGCTGTTCTTCTTGGGTGAGAACTCCTTAACCTTGTCACTTTTCTTTGGTCTGTAATATCAATATTATAAACAAACGAACAGATAAGCCCACCTACTCATATACTAATTTGAGTATCATAAAAATTACATTACACTTGCTGTTTTATAATTAATAAGTTTATTGACACCTACTTATAGGCAAAGAATTATGCTGGGTTGTTTTTGTTTTTTTTTGTTGTTGTTGTTATTAAAACCATAAAAAAAATAATGGTCCTTGGCACCAAGGGGATCGCGATCTAGTATATGATTCTTTCTTTGGTATATGACACTATTTCCTAAGATGACCAAATGGTATAAATTTGATCTAACATTTATTGAGTATCTATTATGTGTCAGCTACTGGTTAGACTCTGGGACTCAAAAATTAATGTGTTGGTTTCTAGATGCTCATGATCTAGTGAAGGACACAGAGAGCTACATAAATAGCTCTGCTAGGCCTGACCAGGTGGTGGCGCAGTGGATAGAGCATCAAACTGGGATGCGGAAGTACCCAGGTTCGAGACCCTGAGCTTGCCAGCTTGAGCGTGGGTCCATCTGGCTTGAGCAAAACCTCGCCAGTTTGGACCCAAGGTCGCTGGCTCCAGCAAGGGGTTGCTCAGTCTGCTGAAGGATTGCGGTCAAGGCACGTGTGAGAAAGCAATGAACAACTATGGTGTTGCAACGGCAACAACAACAAAAACCTAATGATTGATGCTTCTCACCTCTCTCCATTCCTGCCTGTCTATCCCTCTCTCTGACTCTCTCTCTGTCCCTGTTAAAAAAAAAAAAAATAGCTCTGCTAGATGGCACAGAGGGGTCAGTGATCTGACTTCCAACCAATATATTATGGGAGTAGAAGAGAGAGGTGAAAATTCTGAGTAAAGCTGATGGAAAGACAAATGAAATATGGTGGGATATGAGCTTGCTTGAAAGAAAATATAAGTCCTGAGTTTGATATGCAAGGGCTTTTCAGGTAAAATAACAGCTTGATTTAAATATGCATATATATATATATGCATATTTAAATATATATATATATATTTAAATATGCATATATATATATATATATATTTTAAAAATATATATATATTTAAATATATAAATATATATATATATTTAAAAAGATAAAACTGGCAGAAATATAGTTTCTAGAAGGCTAGAAATCAGCCACAATTATTGTTTAGACATCTGCTTGATGGAATTATATAGAGGTAAAATTACAAGAATAAAAGGTTAATTATTATTTTCAAGATGCTTACAGTCTAGCTGGAGAGTAAGAACATTTATTTTGCAGGATTGTATTTTTTTTAATATAGTTTGTTGGAATGACAAAAACTTAGGTTTTAAAGCACAAGTTTATCTACTCTAACTTTTTAAAGAGATTTTGTGACTATAAAGAACATATTTGGAATTGCTTTACCAATTCTAACACTTTAGAGAAATATCAATGATCTGACATTAGAGATGCACAAGTACTAAGTAGCAAATATCCCCAAATATCACACAACTGAATTCCTAGCAACCCAAAGGGCTGTGTTAGACAGAGAAGGCAATACTGGCTTTTGGGATTTGACTAGCAGTGACAAAATACTGTTAGTAATGTTGCTGCCTCTTTGCAAGGGAAGATAGCATCATATATCGTCTACTGTGAACCTTGTTTTTGCAACTGACAAGCAAGAATTCTAGAAAGCAAGTTGTTATCACTGATTGAGATTGAATGTCAATGCAGGAGTCTTTGCTTCTCAGGTTGGAAGCTCTAGCCAGCTCTGTCTCCATCGCAAGATGGCAGAAGTTAGGATGGGCCTCTAAACACATCAGCAGTGGAAATCCCAGCAGCAGTAACAGCACTAATGGCCAAGCATCCCATGCTTGTGTAGATGGCTGGGTAGAAAGTAGTATCATTAGTGTTCTCTGGCACAGTGATACATCCCCATTAGGTGAGTCCAGACTGAGCAGGGCTTATAAAAAACCTACTAAAATGTGAGGAACTTGAAATCAATCTTATTTATGTAAAAACCAAGTTCTTGTACAGGGAAGGCTGATATTCCAAATATCTCCCTCCCTCGCCACCATACTTTTTTTATGTGACTCATATTAAAATAATTTTATGTACCCTTCAATAATCACACAGCTCTGAGAAGTGCATGAGCACTGTATTTGATCTCTTGGACACTTCACATTATTTTCCATGACTCCTCATGTCTTAGATTCTTTATAGTAATGGATTCTTAATGTTACAATATGGTCTTTTACATTTTCCTAGATTTTCATCTCTTTGCCTTTGGACAGATAGAGCCATGTTGGTATCTCACCATTACATAGTACTTTTAAAATCAATAACTATAATCACCACTGGCATTTATTCTAACTGACTGCTTAATGACAGTTACCATAGACTAGTAAAGGAGTTGGGGCATAAGATGTGGACTATTCTCTCATACTTATAACTCAGTCAAAGCCCCAGTAGATTCTTAGATCTTGAAAAATTGTTAGGGTGTCTCTATTTATTGCCCTCTATTTCAAATCATTAGACAGAATCTATCCAGACTGATGAGTTAGCGTCCAAAGAGGATGAATAAAATGCCAAAGAGATGGACACACACAACTCATTTATTCAATTTTTAATACTGGAAGCCTGGTGAATATTACTTCACACTTCACTCAAATGCCTTTACCTCCAATTTAAAATGACTCAGATATTTATATAAATGGAAAGTCCAATAAACACCTGTTTGATGTGTACACAGAAGGTCTTTAGACCTAACGAAAATCTGTCTATGTGTGCATGTTGGAAGATTCTGCATTTTCCCATTTTCCATGATTGTGTATGTATTTTAAATACTAAAGGATTAAGGAGTTTTAAAAAAAAGATTGTCCGAGCCTGACCTGTGGTGGCGCAGTGGATAAAGCGTCGACCTGGGAACACTGAGGTCGCCAGTTCAAAACCCTGCACTGGCCTGGTCAAGGCACATATGGGAGTTGATGCTTCCAGCTCCTCCCCCCTTTCTCTCTTTCTCTCTCTCTGTCTCTCACTCTGTATCTCCTCTCTAAAATGAATAAAATAAAATAAAATACAATAAAAAAAAAAAAAAGATTGTCCGGGGCTGACCTGCATAGATAAATAAAAGTGTTAATCTGAGAGAAGAAAGTGTGAATTAGAAATGAGATAATTAGAAGTAAAGATACGGTGGAACAAATAAGTAGATTAGAATGGAAGATTTAGCTCCACCAGCAGGCAGAACCTTAATGAGTTTGCTATACTATCTCATTGATAAACTTGGTGCCTACAAATTGTGTGCTCTTAGTGGAAACTGTGAAACGCCGTCCGTAATGTGGTATAAAATAAAGAAGCAAATCAGCACTTGACTTGAGACAGTATAATGGGGCCACTGAACCAAGACAGTGGAAACCACATTTCTAAATTAATTAATTAATTGCATGCCTTTTAAATGACCCTGGTGTCTTTCTTATTACTTTCCCGGCTCTTTATATCCAAACCCTTGATCGTTTTTCAGTTTTCGTAATGAGTATGTCTGCATTGCTGAATCCGCACACAGAGGAGGCAAAACGTGAAACAAAGTCCTGTGGCAACAATAGCTATTCTTGAATGTGGCCTCTTTTGCTTGAGGTCCTAGGACATGCAGGGGACTATAATTTCTTTAGGATGGATATAATAGTTTAGCATTGATTACTTTCAAATTCTGAATGTGATTATGCCATCTGGTAGGAACCAGATAGTCTTGGCTTTCTTGACTGTAGTGGATGTTGAAAAGTACACCAAATTGTAAGTAAATATTACCACTACTTTAAAAACATCTCATTTGCTCTCACTGACTTACTTTTTTTACTTCTTTCAGTTTCAAGCTACACAGAGACCCTAATAACAGCAAGCTCTTTTCTTTGTCATAACAGTGCAAATTATATTGTTTATTAATATTTTATTTTCAAATACCTTGATAAGCCAGTGCTATTTTGAAAACACTTACATGCTTCTCAAGAGTTTTGAGTGCAGGCCGGCAATACCAGGGTTCTTTGTGAATCCCATACAAATAAAATTCCATGTCAGTTTGGATGGAGGCTTTATTATTCTGTTTTCAGTGACTTGAATTGAGTGACTGACATGTTGATCCAAAAATAACCATTTAAAAACCTTCCACACCCCCTGGTTGATTCAATAGTGGTGAAAAAGCTATCTCTGTCAGGGTCTGGCCTATTGTGTCCTACCCCAGGTGACTCGTCTTCAGAGACAGAGTACAGATGGCATGCCCTGCCTAGTCCCCTACACGACAGAAAGACTGCTAGAATGAGACAATATATATGCTTTCTTTATTTTCTTTTTTGAGATTTCCAACTGAAAAGAAATCTATAAGTAAAAACCATCCTTATTATTATAAATAGAAATATCCAAGAGAGTGTGGAGGTATCAGTTTCCCAAACATAGCAGCATCCTTTTTTCCCCCACAACCAAAGAGAAAACTAGCCTTTGAACCACCAAAGTCAGTGCAGGGAAAACTTCTTAAACATTTGTGCTTGGATATTATATTATAGAAGTCAAAAGAATTCCCCAAGAGGCTGTATATAAATGAACATTGACTTTTGACAGGTCTTTCATGCTGTTCAGCCAACCTGAGGTCTGGAGTCAAGTTTGAAAGCAGACAATTGCTGTCGGCTGGAATGTGTCATTACCATGTATTTACCACGCGTGTGCCTGGGAGCTCTCTTAAATTACTATATAATTAAAAGGCAGTTTGTTTTTTACTCAAGCCGCTACTTTTCTCAGAGGAGGTGGGAAATATTTTTAAAAAAGATATTCCAATATTTCACAGAGTAGCTCAGACCGCTGATGGAGAGAACCTTAAACTTAAAGTAAGCGGATGCAGGTTGCTTTCATTAATCAGTCATCGGGGTTTCAATTCATTTCCATTTTATTTCGGTTTCACTCTTTCAGACAAAAGAGAGCTTGGCTCTTTCTGGTGGCCAAACGCTTAGAACCGGCTAACGTAGTAAACGGCTTTTCATATTGATAAAAATTGGTACAGCCCCGCCTTCATCTGTTCATTTAGTAAAAAGAACGCAGCGCCTTTTGAGACGCTTGTTTGTGAAAATGTCAGGCTTATCGTTGACGCTGGGTCCGGTTCGCCTTCACAGACCCGGCTCAGCGGGAAGAGCACACTGGTAATCGTCAGATTTGTTCTGTATTTAAACAAACAGATATGAAGGGGAGAAATTGTCATTGGTGACAAAAGGGCATTCAGTAATGAAATCTAGCCGTGATTTTCTAATATTTTGCTCACAGCAGGTTACTTCAGCTATAAGGCTGGGATAATGATCTTGTCAACTGTGTTTCCAGGTGTTTATGACAAAGGGCAATGCCTTTCAACTGGCAAGGCTTAAATAGTCCAAATTTCGAGTCACCCTAGAAAGTATCAGAGTAAATGAATGACTGCAGCAGAAATTTGCAATTCAAATAGAACCATTTTCTCTCCTATGCGGCAAACTGCTTTCATTCAGAAAACAGAACGCCCCCTCAAAAACAAAACTAAACTTCCTGCTGTGCACACCTACCACCTAAGGTTGAAATAGGTGTTAATTGTCCTATCAAATCACCCACTGTTTTTTCATGCAATGTTATCAGTATTTCTCAGGGTGCAGTTATTGTTTTAAAACATTTTGCCTTTCATCATAATTACCTGGACCTTTCTCATACTCTTTTGCAATTCTGGCTGTTAACTGTCTTATAAGTAATGAGATACGTGTGTGTTAACATTTATTGGATATTATTTCTTTCTGTCTCTTCTGCACTCTTCATTGGGCTGTGGGTAAAGGAGCAAGGGGAAATTTCTCCTTGGGGCCTTCTTTCCTTCAAATAAGTTTTAAGATTGATGTTGTTTATTTTCTAACCAAAAACATATTGAATATGTCATATACAGTATTTGCCTGCAATGCCCTACACGTCTGCTGAATAAGTGGTGATTTCAGCCACCTAATAGACACCCAGAGGTGACTGCCAACACGGAGGAAAGCTTGGAGGCGAATTGCGCAACCCACAAAAGAGAACCGCAGAGAATCCTGGGATTTTGCACTTGAGGTGGGATTATCTTTCAGGCATCTTCCTGGACTCATCCTGTGATGAAAATCAATTTGTCAGATGCAAAAACCTTTGGCAGGGAAATAGTGGACAAAATTTGTGTCTATGTCTTTTCAAACTCTAAAGGAAGTTTGAAAAGAAAAAATAAAATTGGGTGTTACAGAGCATATATTGGGATACACACAAAATCGCTTGATTACTTTTCTAAATTAACAGGTTGCTTGGGGATTATGTGGACCCAGCCTGAGTAAATTATAAGTGGAAGGCATGCCTCACTTCCTCTCTGACATGGATACTAGTTGTTGCTACACACACCTGCATAAACGCAGAGCTCTTTTCTAAGCAGAAGATAATGTGTATTTAGAAGAGTGATCTAAAGAGATTACGGAAATAACAAATTGTTACCTTCTTTTATTTTCTTTAGTATTAGGCTCCAATGAGGACACAAATAAAAGCGCTAATGAGCGTTTCACATAGACTCTTTTAGATTTAATCTATGTTTGTATTTTTCTTTCTCTCCTAGAATTTCCTCCTCTCTCCCCCTCCCCTTCCTACTCTTCCGTATTTATTGTCTTAGAAGAGATGGAAGTTAGAAAATCTATAAAGCCCTTC
This sequence comes from Rhynchonycteris naso, assembly GCA_037038555.1. Taxonomy (NCBI): domain Eukaryota; kingdom Metazoa; phylum Chordata; class Mammalia; order Chiroptera; family Emballonuridae; genus Rhynchonycteris; species Rhynchonycteris naso. The sequence goes on along the minus strand of CM072999.1, from coordinate 243,194,890 downwards.
TGGCTTTGATTTCTGTAAACCAAGCCCCTGTGGAAACACGGAGCCTCCAGAACCTTAGTAAAATGATGGGGAGAAACGGAGAGTAAATTAACCTTGTCCTCTTGGAGAAGTAGGTTTCCTTAGCCTTTCAGCAGATAGAGGGGAGTAATGAAAGAAAATATATTGGTGTTTTGAAGAAAAAAGAGCGCTTTCCTTTTCTTGCTAAGCTTGTCCAGTGATACAGGGAAGATGGGACCACAGAAATCTACCAGAGATTAATTACTAGGTCCCTGGAGATGCAGTAGCAATACAGATAATTCTATGAATCCAACACTGGCATGGAAATATTAGAGAAAACTGGTAGACTATTGGGCGAATGAATTTGTAAACTCTGTACTTTTGAGTTTGCTTACTTTTATTTTTAAAACATGGTGCTGGGCAGACACGTGTGTTCTTGCCCTCAGAGCAGGGCAATTGACTGTGAATTGCAGATTGCATTCCAGTTTAGGAGGGCCATTGCTTTGCTAATGTTTGCTGGAGGAGAGGTTTTCCTGCCAGAAAGTTTTGAAAAGAGAGAGAAGAAGGAGAATAGGCAGAAAGAAGCCATGTTTGCAGAGTGGAAGAGAATGAATACAGAGTGCTGAAGAGAGAGAAAGAAGTGTGCAGATGGGAAACCAAAGCTGAGGGACCTTGGGAGCCCTACTGAGGCTTGTGGGGGCCTTTTAATTCTAGGAGGAACCTGAGAAGATTCTCCGGGTTGTGGAACTGGAGAATGCTTCAGGTCTTTGGTGTTATAAAATACCCAATCCAAAATTCCGCAAGTTTTTGTAAAGGCATGTAGTCCAAATAAGTTTTTGAAAAGTTTTATTAAAGGAGGAAATTTATTAAATATACTGGCCACATATATCTTACACGGGGCAGCAGTCCCAAATCGTGTGTCTCATTAATATTCTAGGGGTTGGTTATATATCCTTAATTATACATGGGTGGGAAAAAAGCATGACATCACAACCTTTGTCTTTACCTACACAGGTTTGGGAAAAGAATGAAGGAGGGGGGATGGGACACAATTCATTAGCAAGTTCATAACATCTGTCTATAGGATCCACAAAAACGTTTCTACACATTAAAACTTACAAGGTAACACAACAGTAAAAATGTCACTCTACATATTAAAAGATATTCCTATGTTTTTCAGTGTTCACCTATCCTTCCTTTGTTCAGAGATATATACATTAACTACATGCTTTTAGGAGGGGAGGGGTAGTTTCCATGGGGACAAATGCCTGTAAATGGCCCATCTATATAAGAAAAGATTTAATTTAATCTTTCTCTGCCTGCACCTAGAAAGCTATTCACCCATTTCACCACAGGTGTCAGAGAATTCAAGTCTCCTTCCCCTTTGAATTTACAACACAATGCCGTCGGCCATCTTGGTTTTATGCTAATCAGACAAGTACAGAGATTATATACAAAATCTCTCTTACACATAGCCCAAATTAATAAAATGTTCTTTAAGCTTCCTAAAATATTAATATTAATTCTGTAGCCTTTGGTACCTTAAAACATGGGGAGACACTGAATGAGAGGGAAGAGGTCTTCCTTGCCTGTTCGCTTGTCGGCTGATGTGAGACTTTAATAAAGAAATGATGCCTGACTAGGTGGTGGCGCAGTGGATAGAGTGTCGGACTGGGATGCAGGAGACCCAGGTTCCAGAACCCGAGATCGCCAGCTTGAGCACGAGCTCATCTGGCTTGAGCAAAGGCTCGCCAGCTTGGACCCAAGGTCGCTGGCTCCAGCAAGGGGTTGCTCGGTCTGCTGAAGGCCCGCGGTCAAGGCACATGTGAAAAAGCAATCAATAAACAACTATGGTGTCACAATGGCAACGAAAAACTAATAATTGATGCTTCTCACCTCTCTCTGTTCCTGTCTGTCTGTCCCTATCTATCCCTCTCTCTGACTCTCTCTCTGTCCCTGTAAAAACAAACAAACAAAAAAAGAAATGGCCCACCATTGTTTTGGTTTTAGTGTTTCTTTACCTTCTGCCTGAATTCAATGAGAACCTGCCATGACAATAGCGGCCCCTGGCCCTACATAGACCTTATAGTGCCATGAGCATAGATATTGCTAATAAAGATATTATTAGTCTGTACTGACCAATGACTAGAAAATTAGAAATTTCCATTTGCCAATGTTTGAGCACTGTGTATCTCTTGCATGAACTTGACATAACAATAGCAGGACTCTAAGATGACGATGGTTCAATTTTCCCGTCAACCCCCACTTTCCAATCCTAGTAGATGGCAGCTTAAGATTGCAACAATTTTGTTATTGTAGAGCTCAACAAAGCACTTATTTTATACCTGAGACTGTAGACGTGCGATTTTGAATTTTGTGGGCCCCACTCTCAAATGATACAGTTGTTAGATTGGCTTCCGATCAAAGGAGAAGTATGCGGCAAGACATGTTTGCAGGCAGTGTATTTGGGGGGTCATTCCAGGAAGCCAGTATAAGGGAGAAGGGAACAGAAGACAGAAAAGGAGGAAAACACAAAGAACAATATCAAAGTCAGTTGCTGTGGTTGTTGCTATTGGCAATAAGGCTTGATTCTTCCAAGACCTCTGAGATGTGGCTAAAGCCTCCAGAATTGTGCACTGGCTCTCATCCCCACCAGTTGAATGTGTCTTCCAAGAACATTAACTCTATCATGTCTATGCTACATTTATACTTGGACTGAGTGGAATGCTATCACATTGGTGTTGGCCCGGAAGCAGAAAAAGTAGAAAAAGCCACTGAGCCTGCATTTAAGTTGGGGTGCTATCAGCATGGGAATGCCCACCACTGCTGTGTCAGCAATCAGCTTGGGTCCAATGGGAGATAAAGTCACCGCACTGAGTCCCTCCCTTGCATGCCTCTGGTCCACTGCTGCCCAGCATCATGTTCACTCTGGTTGTTGATGACGGGGGTCAGATAAAGTCTCCAGAAAACGCTTCAATACAAAGAGTCCATGGAACATGCTACATGCCGTACTGCTGCACATGTGCTGAGACCATGCAAAATCAGCATTTTTTTCTCCCCACCGACTCTGCATTCCACTACCTTTGCCAGCCCATCAGCTGTTTCATGGTTCTTCCCTGTTGAGGTGTCTCAATCCTGGTTCCTGAGGGATCAGACACCGGGTTGCCTTGTTCTATTAGGCTGTAGTTACTGACACAAAGCACCAAGAAAAACCCCCAATGATGCCCTAAGTTCCAGAAATAATCTCTCCTCCACATTGTGTAGCAGTAACCAGAGTTCTTATGATTACTAAGGTAAAGCAACAGTATGAATAGGCCAAAGTAATCAGAGTGCAGATGTAATTTTAAACTTTGAGGAAAATTTACTATGGCCCCTGGTAGGAGCATACTCCCTCCCCCAAACTGGGAACAAAGGTTTCTAATCTAAAAAAGTATGAGAAGCACAAATTTTGCAATTCGCTCACCAGGAGAAATGGTCAAAGAGATCAATACTTCTTCCACAGCTTGGCTTTGAATCCTGTGCGTTCTGGCTATGTAACACTTGGTACCACGTATTGATTTATTGGTATATTGCATATAAAGCATCTCGAAGGACAAAAACCCAAAGCTGCAGTGTTATTCTTGAACTTGAGCAGAGCCTTTATTAACAATCTATTACACTAATTCTACATGATGTGATGTAAGGTCAGATCAGTGGGTTATGTGATAATGTGACAATCATTACTCCTCTTTGATTATTAACTTGCCAATTGGTCTGAAGTGATACTATATTAGGTCTATACCAGTATATCAAATATTCTATAATTTCTCTAATAGTTCTACTATAAGAAGAGAAAGGAAAAACATCTAGCCTAGATTTCAAATCAATAAGGATTCATAACTTCCTCTATGGACAGGCTGGAAGTGATCTGGTATCTTCAACTTTAGAAAAAAACCCAGCTAATTTCCTCAAAGAATGTGACCTACTGAGGTGTCAGAAATGAGTTGTGCTGCTATGTGTGCTGTTAAGTAGTTTCAGTAGCTAAATCAGTTTTACTTAAAGGGGGAGCCTTCTTTTTTGGAGCATGCATGGATGTTATCAAACACGGACACATCCTTTTGTGAACCTATTGCCCAAACAGAAGAGAGACCCAATATAGAAGTTGGCTAACATCCGTCAGATGAGCCATTCTGTCCACCTGTTTCTGAGCGCCTTTGTAGTGGGTCCTCTGTGGTGTTCACTGATACAATACACACATGTCCATATGCTAAGTGCCAACTAGCATGGATGCATGCATATGTATCTACCCAAAAGCTCCTTGGATGTGATATTCAAATTTATTTTCTGTCCCCTGACCAAGATATTTGCAATTTTTCATGAGCCCCTGTATATCCTTACTGCAGACCATTTTTCTCTCTCCAAACAAAATAGACAAATTATATTTCCGGAAGTTTCCCTCTTCACTGTCAGTCAAGGTCACTCCTGAGACAAGCTGTAGGGCGGCGGAATAAAACTGATATAGCTGGACAAGACATCTACACAGCAGACTAGAACTTTTACTCCTCATTCATCTGGTTGTGGGAAATGCCATACTAGGCAGCAGCCATGACCATTGGTGCTGCCTAGGTGAGGAACATGGGTATCTGGTCTGTGTGCTCATGAAACCGAGTAGTCCTCTCTGCACCTGCTTGGGAATGATTCTGAATACCATAGATTGCTCCGGATTAGCATGATGTCCTTCGTAAAGCATCCTAACACAGTGTTCTGCAGAATATGAAGATGACTTAGCTTCCTTCCTATGGGCTATATTATGACAGAAATCAGGAGTTAGCTCTTGGTTTAGGCAGTGAATGTATATTGCTATGTTTTCCATATAAAAGTGAACTGGATTGTGTATTTATTATTGGTGGGGTTTGAAAAGAATATTTTTTGTCAGATAAACTGTAGCAAACCAAGTTAGAGAGGCTGTGTTGACCTAGTTCAAGAAATAGTCCTTATCTATAAGAACAGTTTTGATTATAGATATGTTAGTATGTTTGTAGTAATCATTAGCTTTTCAAAACCATACTCTGATTTTCGTAGGAGCAGATATATGAAAAATTTCAAAAGGAGGCATGAATCTCTGCAGAGGATATGGGCTGCTATCATGTTTCAGATTTTCCTTTCTGTCAATATGGGGATAGTGTTAGGGGCTTACCCTTGCACTTGGTCTGCTTACCATAATAATTAGTCTATAGATCATGGAACCAATGTGAAGATCCTAGCAGCTGCTAAAGATATCAGTTTCTAATTATCTTCTTACCAATATAGACAATGGATTAAAATTTGTTTCAAGGCATTGGCGACAAAGCCGGAATAAATCTGAGAAATATGGGCCTTGCTTCTGCACTAAGTAAATGCACTAAGTAAATTTCACATTGACTTGGCTTTTCCTCTGAGGGCACTCTTCAGTTCTCCATAAAATGTGGAATGAAGTTCAAGGGAAAAGCCACAGTCTCCATGGACAGAGATATGGAGATAGCATAGAAACTGGGGCTGGTGGGAACTTAAAGGAGAGGAAATCAAAAAGAAAGGGGTATTTTAAATCTCCATGAAAGTTTCTCTTAAATCATTGGCTGATTATTAAATTGCACCTGTGCAGGTCAAGATATGAAGAAACCCAGTGGGATCACGAACAGGTAGGGTCTAAAGCTAAATAGAGATTTAGATAAAGTCCTAAAACTAAGAAGACATGGTTTAGTCCAAGTCCTGCCAAGTTAGAGGGGTTTGTCAACATTGCAGATTTTGAGTTAAGCTCCCAAAGGTATACAACGTAGAAGTAAGGACAAAAGTAAAATAGACCAGTTCTTACAAAGTATTTAAAAACAAAACAGAACAAAATAATGCCCAATTTAAGATTAAGTTGATATGTTGAAAATCTATTTGAAAAAATTTCTTTCAATGACTCTACAGACATTCCACATGGCTGACATCCAATGAGGAATCGTAAATGAGGATTATCTTTAAAAAAAGAATTAGTTGCTAGGAAACTATGAAAAAAACAACAGATAAAAGTAACTTAAATCACAGTGAATCAGAGTTGAGATAGAATTTTTAAATAACTATTAAAAATGTTAAAGTAGAGGAAAAGGTAATTGAAATGAATGGAAATATATAGAATTCCAATTAGAACTTGTATCATATAAAATGAGTTTTTTTAAACAACAAAATACAACATACATTATTAAAAACCCATTGAATGAATGCAGAGTCTGGGCATAGAAGAAAACAGGATTAGTGAATTCAGTGACAGATCAATAGGAAAACACTCAAGCTGAATCACAAAGAGGAATAAAATGGAAGAATAGGGTAAGGTAAAACACATGTGAGACATGGTCAAATCAAATCTAATATATACAATTGGAAACCCATAAAGAGGAGAAAGAAAACGAGGAAGAAGAAACATTTGCAGAGGTAATGACTGAGAATTGTCCCAAGTTGATGAAAATTTGTATTCTACATGTTCCAGAAGATCAGTGAAACCTAAGTAGGCAAAATACAAAGGGAACTTACACTTAGACACCTCATAATCAAATTGATAAAAATCAAAAGTTAAAGAAAAAAAAACCTTAAAGCAGCTAGAGAAAATAGATATATTATCTTCAAAGGAGCCAACAATAAAACTGATGTTTGACTTTTATCTAGGAACTATAGAACCCAGAAAACAATAAAAGACATTTTTAAAGCACTAGGAAAAAAATAACAAAACAAAACAAGAAACCCCCCCACAAAAAAACGGATTCCAGTTTTAGACTCTAAACCTAATAAAAATACTTTTCAAAAATGGAGGCAAAATTAAGACTTTTCCAGACAAACAAAAGCTGAAAGAATTTCTTACCAGAAGATTCACACTACAGGAAATACTAAATAAGATTTTTACACTGACTAAAAATAATTTCAGAATAGAAGCTGGGAAATCAATAGAAGAAAGAAGGATTAGAGAAAAGCTAATGATGGGATAAATATTAATGAATACCAGCTGCACAGACAACATAACTATGGCCTGTGTAACATGTAAAAGGAAAGTATAGGATGGCAGAACATAGCTACACATTTGAAAGTTCCTCGCATTATTCTAGATGTGGCAAATATGCTCAGTTAAGTAGACAGCATGCAAATCTAGTCCACTTAAGGAATAATACAAAGGGCACTAAGAATCTTATAAAAATACTTATTCAATTCTAATTTCTTTCTGAATACTAGGAATACATCATTGAACAAGACTCTGCTCTATTGAGGACGGAGAGGAAATAAACATTTTTTTAAAAATGAATATATAACATGTTAGGTGATGAGTGCTACAGATAAAAAGCAATTTTAAAAATTGCTACTGCCTGACCAGGCGGTGGTGCAGTGGATAGAGTGTCAGACTGGGATGCGGAGGACCCAGGTTCGAGACCCCGAGGTTGCCAGCTTGAGCGAGGGGACATCTGGCTTGAGCAAAAGCTCGTTAGCTTGAACCCAAGGTCGTTGGCTCAAGCAAGGGGTGGTTTGGTCTGCTGAAGGCCCACGGTCAAGGCACATGTGAGAAAGCAATCAATGAACAACTACGGTGTTGCAACGAAAAACTGATGATTGATGCTTCTCATCTCTCTCCATTCCTGTCTGTCCCTGTCTATCCCTCTCTCTGACTCTCTGTCCTGTTAAAAAATATCTATTTTGAAGTAGTCAATAAATATTTATGAAAATGTTTATATAAGGTATAAAAAATAAGCTAATGGCCACATGTGCACTCACCCACAGCTTGGAAAGCAGAACAGTATTGGAATATTGTGTCCTTGACTGATCATATTCTCCTCCACCCTTCCCCACAGGGATAACCACCATATTAAGCATTTTTTTTTTAATTGAATTTATTGGGATGTCATTGGGTTGCAAAATCATACAGGTTTTTCAACTCAACAAACTCCCATCTTCCCACCACATTGCAAGGGTTGTTTATAATTCTCTTCATTAAAAACAGTTATAATATAGAGACAAGTATTTCCATATGAAATAACCTATTATTTTTCAACTTTATCCAAATGGTATTAGACTCCATAGTCTACCATGACTTCATTTTATCAAGCAACACTATTTTTGCAATTTATTCATCTTGCTGCCAGTACTTATGGTTCATTTGATCCCTGTGCTGTATCAGAATATGCCTCAATTTAGTAGACTTTGTGTTTGTTTTTAGATTTTGCTTTCTTAAACAGTGTGACTTCAAACATTTGTTTTCATGTCTTTGGGTGCACTGATGCAAGAGTTTCTGCAGAGTATAAATCCCTGAGTTTAGAAATCATGCGTGTTAAAATATATGCACACTCAACTTTACAAAATAATACCCAATCAGTTTCCAAAGTCTTTGTGACAATTTACATTTATTCCCATAGTATATATCATTGTATCATGTACTGATTAACATGTGGTATTATTTAATTATCTGACATCTGTCTATCTATATACATATCTATATCTGTATCACTTATTAATTATCTATCTGCTGAAAGAAACTTAGTGATTGACTCAATACCTGTGTTACATTTTTTTTAGTGTATAAAATAGAGATTTACTCAGGAAATATAAAAAAATAGAAGGAGAGGGGAAGAGGCATTTAAGGGTTTGTGTAAAGATAAAACCACTGAGAACTATAATCCAGCCATACAGGAATACAGAAAAGTCTCAGTGTCAGAGAAAACAGATCAAAACCTTCCGAGAGCTTGAAAAATCTCTTGGGATCTGCATGATCATTTAGGAGGGGCCCTGTTCTTGAGAGCTGCTTCTCTCACTGTCTTTGCAGCAACAAAAAAATTATTCATCTCTACAAGTGGTACTGTCCATTCATGAATTCTAAACAGTAAGATCAAAACCAAAAAATATTCAGGTAAACTGAATGCTTAAATTTTATAGGTATCTAGGCCCTGACCAGTTGGCTCAGCGGTAGAGCTTCGGCCTGGCATGCGAATATCCAGGGTTTGATTCCTGGTCAGAGCACACAGCAGAGGCAAATATCTGCTTCTCTACTCCTTCCTCTTCACCCTTCTCTCTCTGTCTTTCTTTCTTCCTCTCCTGTAGACATGGCTCGAGTGCTTTGAGCACATTGGCCCAGAGCACTGAGGATGGCTCCATGGCCTCACCTCAGGTGTTAAAATAGCTTGGTTGATGAGCAATGGAGCAAAGCCCCAGATGGGCAGAGCATCACCCCATAGAGGGCTTGCTGGGTAGAACCTGGACAGGGTACATGTGGCAATCTGTTTCTCTGCCTATCTACCTCCCACTTAATTAAAAATAAAATTATATCTATTTAGTTCTACCACAGGTGATAAAGATACATATTTATTTAATTAGTTTTTGTTTTTTTAATTGGTTACAGGTCTCCTGACAGTTTACTTTATAATTCTTCTATACAAATATGAGATCACTTATAACAGCTTTTTGCACTTAATATATACTGCTCACAAAAATTAGGGGATATTTTAAAATGAATATGAAGCGATAAAAAAGAAAAAGTATTTGACTCTTTTTAATTAAACAAGAAGTGACGTCAGAGAAATTGCAGTGTGAGAGATACTCCTCATCTCTCCCCTTGAAATTTCAACAAATTCTACAACTATAAGCAGAGAAAAAACCCACATGAACCTAAAATATAAACACACCACATAGAAAAAAGTACAATTGCACAAGAAATAGGCCAAAGCACAGAAGAGAAAATAATACCAGAGGACTGAGCCTTTCTCCTTCCTTATAGACCTGAGGGAGGGAGGCACTGTTGGCATAGGCTTTGTCTCAGACCAGGTGGAGAGCCTGGGGGGAAGGAGCAGAGCAGGGGTGACAAGGGGGCAGCCGGGCCACTTCCCAGTGTATGCTGCATCCATTATTGCAGGGCTCAGCTATTACAGGCACAGGACGCACACAAAGCCAGTGACAAGCTCCTAAGAACTGTAGGCAAATAGCTTGTGGAGATCAGCCCACAAGACACTGGGGTGTGCTTTATCTGTGCGCACACTGGCACAATTTAGCCTTGTGGCACCAGATGCACTTGATCTGGGAACTGGGAACTGTGCCCACCAGTTCTGAAGCTCAGGCACAGGCTTGTAGAAGGGAGTTTAGCGTGTATGGACGGGAAGCCCCTGAGCTGTGAGCTCTGCCACAGCTGCTTCGGAAACTCAGGGACACCAGCTTGTGGTCCGCACCCCTGGACCAGCCCAGGGTTGTGCCTGGAGAGCTTAGAGTGATATCGGAGGGACTGGCCTCTGTCACCCAGCCTCAATGGTTCCTCATTGCTCCCCTTGCTGCAAAAACAGCAGTGGTTATGGACCCTCCTCCCCTAGGTCTCCAGGTTGCTCTCTCCTGTGAGATGTGGGGTCACCTGGAGACTAGATCCCTTGCTCTGTGGGGATGTGGGGGAGGGCCATGGAGGACTCCTGGTCAGCCAGTGCTGGTATAATAAAGTTGCAAAGCCCTAGCAATAAACCCCTCCTACCAATGTGATGACTCTGCTTTCATCATTACAAAGGCGACAGCTAGGCCTTAACGTATTACCCAAGATTCTCACAGATGCAAATCTTGTAGTGCAGTGCCCCCTGCCAGAAAAAAAGGAATAATTATCTTTTATTGGAGTTTTTAACAATATCACCCGCAAATGTCATCAAGGAAAAAAAATCAAATATGGATATACAAGACAGAGACATACTTCAGATAGATGATAAAAAAAAAAAAAAAAAAAAAAAAAAAACCAGAAAAAAATCTCAATTACATGGATACCTTGGAGCTTAATGACAGAAAATTCAAAATTGAAGCTCTAAAAATACTCAGTAAGATACAAGAAAACACTGGAAGGCAATTTATTGGCTCAAAAATTAACTTAATAAACAAAAAGAGTACTTCACCAAGGAAATTGAAACTATAAAAAAGAATCAAACAGAGATTAAAAACTCAATACACAAACTGAACAGTGGGGTAACAAGCTTAGCCAATAGAATAAGCCAGATAGAGCAGAGAATCAGTGACATTGAAGACAGGCAACTAGAGTTACTACAGAGAGAAGAAGAGAGAGACTCATGAATTAATAAAAAATAAGAAAACCCTATAAGAATTGTTTGACTACATCAGGGAGAGCAATATAAGAATAATGGGTACATTAGAAGAGGAAGAGAGGGAAAAGGGAATGGAGAACATATTGAAACAAATAATCAATGAGAACTACCCAAGCCTGTTAGAGCCTTGAATTAAAGAAGCAAACAGAACGCCGAGTTATCTCAACCCAAACAAATCTACTCCAAGGCACATCGTAATGAAATTATCATAAACCAATGACAAAAAAAGAATCCTCAAGGCAGCTAGGGAGAAGAAGGATATAACATATAAAGAAAGGCCCATTAGGCTATCATCAGATTTCTCAGCAGAAACTCTAGAAGCCAGAAGAGAATGAACTGCAACATTTATAGTACAAAAGAGAGAAACTACCAGCCAAGAATACTATATTCATCAAAGTTATCCTTCAAATATAAAGGGGAAATGAAAACATTTACAGACATACAGAAGCTGAGAGAATTTATCACCAGAAAATCCCCACTACAGGAAATACTAAAGGGGGTTATCCAACCAGATACAATGAACAAAACAAGACAAAATTACAAGTAAAAATTTTTTATAAAACCACAGTAAAAATAAGGACAATCTCAGACAACAATAACACAAAAGGGGAGAGGATAAAGATCAGCAGTAACAAGGAGGATGGAGTATAGAAGCACTTATGAGATAATGAACTCTAATAAATATGATAATTTTTCTTTTAATAACCTAATGGTAACCACCCCTGAAAATGCCACTACTGAAACACTGCTTAAAAAAAGAAGAAGCAGAAGATAGAAGTATGGAACACCACAAAAAACAAAAACAAATGACAGAAAAACAAAGAGAAGAACAAAACAAAACACAAAGCTATCAGAAAGCAGTATATAAAATGACAATAGGCAATCCTCAAGAATCAATAATTACACTAAATACAAATGGATTGAACTCACCAACAAAGAGGCACAGAGTAGCAGATTGGATCAAGAAGCAAAACTCAACAGTATGCTGCCTTCAAGAGACACATCTAAGCTACAAGGACAAAAATAGATTCAAAGTGAAAGGTTGGAAAACAATTCTTCAAGAAAATAATATCTAAAAAAAGCAGGAGTAGCTATACTCATATCTGACAATGCTGACTACAAGACAACAAAGGTTACCAGAGATAAGGATGGACATTTCATAATGATAAAGGGGACAGTGTATCAAAAAGACATAACACTCCTTAATATACATGCACCAAACCAAGGAGCACCAAAATATATAAGACAACTACTAACTGATCTAAAAGTGCAAACCGAAAAAAATATAATCATACTTGAAGACCTCAATACACCATTAGTGGCTTCAGATGATTTATCCAAACAGAAAATCAATAAAGAAATATTGGCCTTAAATGAAACACTAAAACAAATGAACATAATAGACATATACAGGACATTTCATCCCAAAATGTTAAAGAGTATACATTTTTCTCCAGTGTACATAAAACATTTTCAAGCATAGATCATATTCTGGGCCACAAAACCAATACCAACAAATTTAGAAATATTGAAATTATATCAAGTATATTCTCTAACCATAAGGCTTTGAAACTAGAATTCAACTTCAAAAAAGAAGTAAACACACCTACAAAAGTGTGGAAATTAAACAACATACTTCTAAAAGAGCCAAAAACACACAATGGAGAAAAGAAAGCCTCTTCAATAAATGGTGCTGAGAAAATTGGAAAGCCACATGTAAAAGAATAAAACTTGACTACAGTTTATCTCCTTGCACAAAAATTAATTCAAAATGGATCAAAGAACTAAACTTAAGATCTGAAACTATAAATTACATAGAAGAAAACATAGGTACTAAACTCATGGACCTTGGTTTTAAAGAGTATTTTATGAATTTGACTCCAAAGGTAAGGGAAGTGAAAGCAAAGATAAATGAATGGGACCACATCAGACTAAGAAGCTTTTGCACAGCAAAAAAACCTGAAAACAAAACAAATAGGCAACCAACTAAATGGGAGATCATATTTTTAAACAACAGCTCAGATAAGGGACTAATATCCAAAATATACAAAGAACTCACAAAACTCAGCAACAAACAATCCAATAAAAAATGGGAAGAGGACATGAACAGACACTTCTCCCAAGAAGAAATACAAATGGCCAACAGATATATGAAAAGATGCTCATCTTCACTAGTTATTAGAGAAATGCAAATCAAAACTACAATGAGATACCACCTGTTAGATTAGCTATTAGCAACAAGACAGGTAATAAGAAGTGTTGGAGAGGCTGTGGAGAAAAAGGAACCCTCATTCACTGTTGGTGGGAATGTAAAGTAGTACAACCATTATGGAAGAAAGCATGGTGGTTCCTCAAAAAATTAAGCATAGAACTACTAAATGACGCAGTAATACCTCTACTGAGTATATACCCACAAAACTTGAAAACATGGGACACATGCATTTCCATGTTCATCGCAGCATTTTTCATGGTGGCCAAGACATGGAAACAGCCAAAATGCCCTTCAAGAGGATTGGATAAAGAAGATGTGGTACAAATATACTATGGAATACTACTCAGCCATAAGAAATGATGGCATCGGATCATTTACAACAACATGGATGGACCTTGATAACATTATACTGAGTGAAATAAGTAAATCAGATAAAGCTAAGAACTGTAGGATTCCATACAGAGGTGAGGCACAAAGTTGAGACTCATTGACATAGATGGGGTGTGTGTGTGTGTGTGTGTGTGTGCAGTGGTTACCAGGGAGAAGGGAGGGGTGGAAAAGAGGGGGCTGAGGGAAGGGGAGAGGCTTAAAAAGAAACAAAATATAGGGTGACAGAAGATGATTTGACTTTAGGTGATGGGTATACAACATAACTGACTGTCCAAATGATGTGGAGATGTTTTCTCTATATGTATTCTGATTGACCAATGTCACCTTGTTAAATTTAATTGTCTAAAAAAAAAAAAAAAAAAAAAAAGCAAATGACAAGTCAAAGAAAGTTGTTCAATTATGTAAATTAGATGTAAAACCAACTTTTACTTCATTGGTGAAAATGCACTATACAAAAGGCTGAAAGTACTAGAGTATCTGCACGTCCCCTGATCCCCTAATTATTGTGAGCAGTGTATTTTTATTTCAAGCCCAAATGATCAGATATTCTTCTACATGATTTAGCTGCCAACAAACTTCTACATTATACTTATATTCAATGTTGGTTTCACCTCTTCCTTTACATTCTTTCTCAGAACCTTTTCCCGTGTACTCCTCCCCTCATCATCAGTGTGCTGATATCTTTTGTTCTGCCACAAGCCCCTGGTTGCCCTCCTCCAGTGTGAACATTACTGTTTCCATTATTCTTTCTCCTGGCATTCTGTCAATTAGAATTTACCTTTGCTGGATTCATTGAATTGATTACTCACAGTGGGGAGAATTGGATACTCCTAGCCTGATGAGTGACCTTTCATGCCTGCCTTTGTATCCTGTGACTTTGGAGGAAATGTAAGAACTGGTGGCATTTCATGGCACAGTGACAAGTTGGAGGTAAAGCCATTCCGTTGTCTTTCCATAACTGCAGCATAAGGCTTAGCACCTTCACCTTACATTTGGGGCCAGCCCTCTCTGTGTGGTTATATTTTTGAACAGTAAGTTAAAGAACTATTACCTATAGATACATCAGATAAAATGTGCTTCATGAAAAGACTGATCACTAAGGCAAAGTTTTCTTTTTTCAACTTTCTTTATCTGAGTCTGTATTAATAATTTCAGAAAATAGAAGCTGATAGGATGCTAGGCTTTTAGGCTAACTTTAGGTGAAATCTCTCTATTTTAACTTTTTTATTGAGGGAAAATGAACACTCTAGGTTTGATCCTCCTTTGAAGAAAAATAATGTTACGATTTATTAATGTGGTTTTGATGAAACAGTCACCCAATATGGGGCCGTTCAGTCTTTGTTTAGCTGTGAATAGAGAGCACCAACACCCCAGGTCTCTCTGAAATACATTTGTTCCTCTCTCAGTCTTCCTTTGCATTTATTATAATGGAGCCTTTGGCAGAGAAAAGAAGAATGTAAACTACACAGATTAAAAGCTTTTAGGTGATCTGATGATTATGATAAAGGCTGGAAACAAAGTTTATGTAAAGAAGAAAATCTAATTGTAAATTCTCTCTTCCAGCAACATTTCAATGAGTTATTAAGCTCAGTTTAAATCCAAAGACAAAGGTCTCTGAGCAATTGTACAGGTTTTTAAGCTTATTTCTGTCACCCTTTCTGGAACCTGTAAGTTTGCTGTATTGATCTTGCTATGCATGCCCTGTGAAGCTCATGCATATTGTTCAGACCCAACCTACCCATTGGTGATCTTCCAATGCCTTGGGTTTTATTGTTTAATGGTAAAATACATTGCCCGTACCAGCTTCTGTTCCCCACCGTTATGATACATATATACATACATTCTCACAAGCATACACACAGACTATTTATTGCTGTTAATGAAGTTTTCATTTTGATAATTCACTTGGTCCTATTCTTCATCCACCAACATCCTATAATAACCTACACTTCATGGACTTTACTTCCGCTGAGAGAGCATACTACCTGAAATTGTGCACCGATCACTTTTGTAGTGCAAGAAACTATTACATGAAATGGGGCATATATGAAGTCAATTTCTCTCACTTATGCTGATAGTCACTTTCAGTTAGTGACCTTCTGGAGGACCTCTGCCCTAAGCAAGGTAGCATAGGGATAGTTCCCAAGGGCATTTGTGTATGGGGTGGGAGAGATACTTGAAATGTCACTATTGTTTTCTCTTGGGAGGTGCAACTAAGGTCAAAAGCATTTCTTAATCAAACTTGTAACACTAACACGTCAGGAAAATAAAGTGCCAAATAACCTTTTCCCACATCTTTGTGGTTTCCTTATCCACTTTCCTCAAGTGAGAGATTAGTTTTGAGTATGTGTCTCTTTCGTTGGCTACAAATTTCTTTCTGTATCCAGGAGCACTGTGCCAGACACCGATGCTACCGTGTCATGTGGACCGTGTTCACTGGTAATAAGCATCAGTTAGCAGCACGCCTAAGTTCTAAGAAACATGTTATAAACCTTCAAATCTCACTTAAATATGACTTTTTAGTTCCACAAACTTAGAATTAGATTTAACATGAAGTATAGTGACAAACAATTGTGTCCATCTAATTTTTTGACATTGGACCTACCTAGTGTTTTTTTTCCCCCGTTATAGCTGACCAACAGAAGATCTGAAGCTTTACCCTTTTCATTCTCTGTAGCAACATTTCTCCAGGTGTAGGTCTTGAACCCTTGTATTGTAGCACCTGCTGTGAGTGTGAAAAACCAACTTCCGCGATTGTATTCTATTCCCATTAAATCGGAATCTTAGCTTGAGGGTGAAAAATCCTATAGTTTAACCTCTATCTCATCTGTACTTCTCTTTCATGATTATTTTGCTGACTGACATTGTTGGTAAAGCAATTATCCAGACCTGCTAAAACATCATACTTTAGCTCATTTTCTTCTGAATGTCAGATGACTCTGACTATTAAATCATTTTTAGGATTTAGCAATGATCTCAATTGTGCCATTGCTCGGTGTGTATATGTTGACCAGGATATCTCTGACCCCCTAGAAGGACCTTGGGCTTTAAACCTAATCTTTCAAGGCCTGACCCTATCCCTTACTAACCCAGTAAGTGAACAAGCCAGATATTAAAACTACCCAAATCTCAGTGCCTGATCTGAAAATAGGGTTCATCATCATGCTTTCATTTCAAGTAGTTGACCCATGGCATTTTTGATGTTGGGACATCTCTGAGGCCTCTTACATGCTATAGTAAGAAAGTGTATGGGGAAAAACAAATGTTTAGTTCAACTTATTTTTTCTTAAAATCTGTCATTTTCTAAAGTGGGAGCGAAAAACAAGAAACATTAGAAATTATGAGTATTGTGCAAAGCTATTTCATGAAGGTTCTCCCTTTCACAATGAAGATGAACTTGCACACCCAGTTCCATAAAATAGCTCTGAATGTCTTTACACATGATTCTGCCTATTAGTCACAATCCGATTAACACATGGTGAAATTTAAATTTGTGGGAAAAATATGGGTGCAAGTTTGCATGGTTACCTTGAGCTATATATGCCCATTTTAATTATCAAAATACATGAGCACAGTCTATTTATAAATACAAGGTTGGGCAAAAGTAGGTTTACAGTTATGAGTACACAGACAGAGTTTATTCTTGTATTATTTTCCATATGAACAACTACAAACCTACTTTTGCCTAAGCCTGTATGTCAGGGTGTTGTAATTTCAAGAAAAGTAAAAAATATATATACAAGATTGAAATATGAAATTTACAAATTATTTATGAGTGTATTCACTAATCGAATTCGATTTTTTTTTCTTAACTGAGAACCCGAAACCAGGCTTACAGAATTGAGACAACTCTGTGGATTATTTGCTGTCAGTCTTTTTCTGGGTGGATAGGATGGATAGGAATTATTATTGCTGATTTCATACTAAAGATGGCATAGTAGATGCTCAATTAACATTTTACCATTAAAGGATGTAATAATGTTTATCAATGTCTAGAGAAAGAAATCTAGGGGTGACTCACCAAGGAAACATACCTTTTCTCTCTTTTTATTTTTGTCTTAAATATATAGTATAACAATATTTATGGTTTCCGAAGTTTAGTTTCATTCCAGGTAACTAAATAATCTTAAAATAGTTTAAAGAGTTTTGAAACAGCTATATTTGCTTTTTTGTCAGTGTTAATTCATTGTATCTTTGACTTGTTAAAGGGTTGGATGACCATGGGCAATAGAAGAAGACAGTTTTACCACTCACCTCCTGGTAGAAGCTCCCAGAAGAGAAGTATCTTTCCATCTGTGTCTCAGAGAAAACATAAGTGATCCACAAGAGAATCTGCAATATGTTGAAAAATGTGTTAATACTAATGAATTCTGAGAATGCATTTCTTTCAAGATAAGGTTGCACAGTTTAATTTTTAAACATTAAAAATATGGAATGCTCCACAAATTTGCATGTCATCCTTGTGCAGGGACCATGCTAATCTTCTCGGTATTATTCCAATTTTAGTATATGTGCTGCCGAAGTGAGCACAGGTTGTGCAGTTTTAAGGTTACCTATGACAACCTTGTTTTCATGTACTTTATGTTATGTTTTCTCAAGTAGAAAAGATTATTAACTCATGCAAGCATTGGCTTTATCTTGTATGAAGCTCTGCATTGAACATGTGAATATTCTGTTACATGACAGAAAATAAAGATTGCAAGTCACTTGCCTGCAAATTATATTTGTTTGCTTTCTGCAAAGGCAGAATAGAAGTAGTTTAGTGACCAAACCTGGATAATGTTCTTTTCCTAAGAAATTATACACTATCCCTTATAAAGACATAAAAATCAAGCAGCTTTTGAAGTTACTATCTGTTTCCTTCTGGGATCCTAACTAATATATTGATACTGAAGGGAACTATTAGAATGATTTTTATAGACTTTTAGATATGACTAATTAGAACAAAAATATGGTAATGCACCAAGGGAGTAGCAACTGAGGTAAGCCATTACCATCCCTAAGTCCTGATGGAGAGAGAGAAAGGAGCTATCTATCAGGAGTCTTTAAAAAATGTTGAGCCATGAAAGAGAGATCATCCCCATAGGGCCAGTGAAACTGAGTGCAAATACCAAAAACTATAATCAGTGAAGGAGTAGAGGAAGTAAACATAGCAATCTCAGCCTTCTCCCATCTTCCAGTTCCCGAAAGTGCCTCCCAGCAGCCAAACTCAGCTGGAAGCCAGAGGACAAGGAAGCCTGAGTGACCCAGTGTATAGAGGTCAGTATCACAGCCACTTAGCAGGCAAGGACAAGCTCAGTGTGGGTCTGAGAAGAAAAGGAGTAAACAACAGAAGCATCACTTTCTTAAATGTGAAGCAAAAAATAAAATAAGCAAAATCTGATCCTTCCTCTTTCCTCCAGGTGACTTTGTCAACTACCAATTTCAGTCTCCTCAGAGAGAAGTGAGCAGAAACATCATGCTGAGAAAACCTAGAGCTAACATATTACCTACTTCAGAAAGATCTGTGACCTGCTTTTGATACTGATGACTCTTGGTAAGTGAAACTTTTACTTTGGAATTCTAACTTTAATCAAGGAAGTCCAGACTCAAGCAGCTTTCTTATTTCCACATTAAAATCCAGATGGGAGTAGTGCTTCCCTTTGATGGCTGGTTTGCCTCTGTTGGTGCTACGAAAGATAGTGAGAGCATCAAATGATATATTACTTTGACAAGTGTGATCCTCTATTTCAATGTGTGTTATGATTTCTGTTCCTAAAGACAAAGGAAGAAAAATTATTAAACCATTTAAAAACCTTTTGAATATTCATAACAATATGCCTGTGCATGATTAGTTAGAACAGGAAGTCACTACCAGATAAATAAGTTATAAATGAATGATTTTTTTTCTTTTAGCCTTATTTAGTCAGTTTCAAGGCAACTACTTACAGTTTATCTTCATTATTGTTAAACTATTTTTGCTTTAGAGTCTCTCCTAACAAAAGTTTGTAGACACGGGAAGTTGTCCACATCAAGATTAGTACTTGGAAAAATAAAGTGGTTTATTTGTTATATATTAATCAAGGATTAATGAAGGATAAAAGTACAGTTGGCTCAGTAAGTGTGTGAGAATTTTTAAATCAGAAATGTGTCTGAGAAACACTTTAAAAGATGTTATTTTAATGACAGATTTCCTAAATACAATGAAAAAAGGATATGCCTAAAAATTTTGTTAGATTTTTATGGGTTTATAATAAAGACTTGGCCAAGGAAAGTCAGAGATAAATTTTCCTGACTCTCATTGGAGATATCTGCAATAAGTATTTTAAAAAGTATACTTAACCAGCAAAGTAAAATACCAATGATATAAATGGAAATTTTGATTACATATGTAATGTAGATATGAGTAGGACTACTTAGGTATGGGCAAAGACAATGAAGTGAAGATTTGGTGGTAATAAATTAACAATAAAAATACTGGTGTACTAATTATTTTATATATCTGTATTTAGCATATATGATTTAAAAGTTTTTTTGGAAAAATTATCATTTTTCCTCAAAAACTTAATATTCAAATATATTTTATTAACAATGTTTTTGTATATCTCACTAGCCTGTGTCCCCTTGGTTACAATAATACTCAGTATGTATGATGGATCATAGAATACACTTTAAAATATTAGAATGAACATTTTAGATAGATATATACTTATATAAAGATATATATATATTTACATATTAATAGTGAAAATATAAAAAATTATCAATTACAGTTGAATGACTTCATGAATATGATATACGAGGTTCTGATACAAAGAAAAAGGAGCTGCTGCATACCATTCATGACTTTTTCTTAAAGAGCACTTAGTAGTACTGGAGGCATTTATAACTGAAAAACCTCCTCAGAGTATAGTTTCCATTTGGGAAAAAAATGAAAACTTGGTAAAATTTATGTTACTTCTCTGTTAGAAACATATTAGGCTACCAATAACAACCAAAACTTATATTACCACATTTTAAACAACTAGGGGGATTACTTGTTTTAGTAAATAGTCTGAAAAATCAAGACATCTCTGTTTCCTCTTGGCTATTTCTGAAGAGGTGATATGCTGCCTCATATCACAAGCAAGCCACTGTAGTGCTAGCTCACATACATGTGTTTAAGTTAGGAGTATGGAGAAAAAGAGTGCCCATACCCTTTAATCAAGAGCACAAAAGTTTTCTTGATCTGTACATCAAATTTTGCTAAGTTAACATTGACTATAACTGGACAATTGGATTAATTGGGCATGTTTTCCATGAGGAGAATTTGGAAATACTAAAACAGTATAAAAGATTGGTATAATGGGTTAGGTAGGGTAATCCATCCCTATGTTCTAAGTTTTTCATTAGAGAAACTAATTAATTGCTTTCCTGTATCCATCCATGTCTTCCACTTTTTCTTTTCTAACAGAACCCTGAACTGGTTCAAAAGGCCAGTGCTTAAGCCAAAACTACAAGAAGTTACTGCGGATGATGCAGGCAGTGAATCAGTGTAATATAATAAATCCACCACTGGGTTAGATGTCAACAGACCTGGATTCTGGTCTCAACTATATCAATAAGTACTATATTTAAGTCAGTGCTCATTGGATCTGTTAGTCAATCCATGAAATTTAAAATGTTAGAAAAGATTAGTAGATTTCAAAGTATGTGCAGCTCTGGAGTTCTGCAGAAATATTTAGTGCTCTCCATGGAAATATGATTAAAGAAAAAACTGGAAAAAAAGTGCTGTGGGCCACAGTTACAACAAATGAAAATGTAATTACTTTGGTTTAATTGTTGAGCTTCCATGAATATTTCATTTGATATAAAAAGTGTCCTATTGAAAAAAAATTTTAAACAGTAGAAAAAATGTTCTCTTAGATCTGTTCAATCTACGATATGCTTAATAGGTTGTACTTAAATATATAAATTAAATAAAATTGAAACTATATAGTTCTCATCAAATGTAAAGCCTAACCGATTCTAATTTATGTGACATAAAAACACCCCAGAAAATAATAGAACTGTATCAAACACCATGTGAATATGAGTTCCCACTTATTTTTAGAAACTTGCTGCTATGAATGAATCCTCAGGGAGACAACTCAAACTCTTATAACTGCAATATAATTTACAATAATTTCCATATCCACAGGAGAGTTAAGATGTTAGAAGTGAAATCCAAAGAAAACTTTTGAAAGCAACAAAAGAGAGAAATTACGTACAAGGCTCCATAAACTTATAGGCAGACTTTTCAACACAAAAGTTTCAGAAAAGCAAGCAATGAGATGATATATTCAAAATATTGAAGAAGAAACACCCCTGTCAATCAAGAATTCTATATCTGACAAAGTTGTGTTGTCAAAATGTAGGCACAATATAGACTGTCTTGAACACATAAAAGTGAGGGTGTCCATTACACTAGACCTTATTTTCAAGAAATGCTAAAGAGAATATTTTAAGTAAAAATAAATTATGCTAATTAACATTATGAAAACATAAGAAAGTAGAATAATGGCAAATATACAGGTAAATATGTAATCAAAGTTAGATTCTGTAATATGGTAATAATGGTGCATAATTCACTTCTATAATGGTGCATAATTCTCTTTTAAAAAAGAGAATGTAATAAAAATAACCATAACTACAGTAGTATGTTATTAGTTGCATAAATGTAAAGTTTTAGAATTCTATTAAGGTTAAGTTGTTATTTGTTCTAAATAGGGTGTAATAAGCTTAAGATATTTTATGTAAGCCTTATGGTAACCACAAGGGAAAAAAACTGTAATAGTTACACAAAAGAATATAGTAAAGAAGTCAAAGCATACTAATATGAAAATACATCAAAACATAAAAAGAACAGTAGGCTAAGAAACAGTGAATCTACAAAGCAGCCAGAAAAATTAACAAAATGGGAATTCTTACCTATCAATAATTAAAGATAAATTTATTAAATTCTCTAATCAAAAGCTACAGAACATCTGAATGAATTAAAGTAATGAAGTTCCCACAATATGCTAACTATAAGAGACTCACTGTAGTCTTAAAGACGTAATTAAAGTAAAAGCAAAGGGACAGAAAAAGACATTTCAAACAAATAGAATTTAAAAAACAAAAAAGCAAAGCTATCTATATTCATACCACATAAAATGGACTTTAAGCTTAAATTGTTTAAAATACAAAGGTGAGCATTATATAATATTAAAGAATTCAATACATCAAGAAAATATAAAAATTATAAATATGCACCTGCCATTAGGGCATCCAGATGTATAAAGTAAAAACTAACAGAGATAAAAGGAGAAATCAACATCAATAAAATAATAGGTATTTTAATACCTCAATCTCAATAATGACTAGATCTTCTACACACAGGAAATAAGGAAACAGCAAGTTTGTACAACACTATAGATAAATGGGCACAAATATATACAGAGCATTCTATCTGACAATTGCATAATCTACATTCTTCTCAAGTGCATATGAAACATTTTCTAGGAAACATCCTATTTTAGACCACAAAACAAATCTAAGCACATTTCAGAACACTGAAATATTATCAAGTATTTTCTCTGACCATATGGTATAAAATTAGGAATCAAACAGGAGAAAAATGGAAAATTCAAAAATAATGAAAATTAAACATTACTCTATGAACAATAAATGGCTCAAAGAAGATATTCAAAGAGATATAAAAAATCATTTTGAGCCAAATAAAAATAGAGCAGCATGCTAAAATTTATGCAAAAATGTAGTTCTAAGAGGGATGTTTATAACAATAAATACCTACACTGAAAAAAAAATCTCAAACAATCTTCTACTCTTAAGAAATTATATAAAGAACAATTAAGCCCAAATTTAACAGAGGAAAAAACTAATAAAACTTAGAGCAGAAATAAATAAAATAGAGAACAGGAAAACAATAGAATAAATTAACCCAATGAAGAAGGTCCTTGAAAAATGTAAACAAAGTTGATAAACCTTTAACTAGACCCATGATGGTGAACCTATGACATGCATGTTAGCACTGACACATGTAGCCATTTTGGATGACACACAGTGCATACCAGAGAAGTATGGGGCCACATGCCGAGAAGGACATTTCATCCTCGGCTCCTGCATGGCCAGGTGCAGTAGCTGAGGATAAAACATTTGCTGTAGTGTAGACACTCTGTGCCGGAGGTCTGTAGGCCAAAACAACAGAACTCAGGCACAGAGCGTCTAGTTCTGGGACTTCCTGTTAGGCTGTTTTTCTCCAAGTGACACAACACCCAAGTTATGCTTGTTTTTTGGAAAATTTTGACACACCAGGCTCAAAAGATTGCCTATCACTGAACTAGATAGACTAACTAAGAAAAAAATTGAGAGAAGCCATAAGAACAAAATTATAAATAAAAAAGGAGACACTACACAAATACCTCAGAAGTTCAAAGGATCCTAAGAGGCTACTGGAAAAAACTATATGCCAACACACTGGGCAAACTAAAATAAATGGAGAAGTTCTTAGAAATATACAATCTACCTATACTCAATCAGGAGGGTATAGAGACTATGAACAGACCAATTACTAGTAAGTATATTGAAGCAGTAATTTAAAAATCTTTCAGTGAAGAAAATTTCAGGACCAGACGGTTTCAAAGGTGAATTTGACCAAATATTTAAAGAAAAAATAATACCAACCCTTCTTAGAGTAGGAAACACTTCCAAAACCATTTAAAAATGCCAGGATTACTGTGATACCAAAGCCAGAAAAAGACACTTCTAGAAAAGAAAAAGTATAGGCCAATATTGCTGATAAATATAAATACAAAGTTCTCGATCAAGCTCTAGTAAACTGAGTTAAGCAGTACATTAAAAAGATTATTCATCATGACCAAGTAGGATTCATCCCTGAGATGCAAGAATGATTTAACATATTCAAACCAATCAGTGTGATTTATCACTGTATTGGAAAGATAAAAAAAAAATCTGTTCATCTCAACAGATGTAGAAACAAAAGCATTTGAGAAAACTTGACATCTGTTTCTTATAAAAATTCTTAAATTGGGTACTGAAGGGACATATCTGAACATAATAAAGGCCCTATAGACTAGCCCACAGCTAATATCTTATTCAGTATTGAAAGATTGGAAGCTTTTCCTTGAAGAACAAAAACAAAACATGAGTGTGCACTCTTACCACTTCTGTTTAACATAGTACTGAAGTCCTAATCAGAGCAATAAAAAGAAATATAAGTCATCAGAATTAGGAAAATATAGTAAAATTATCTTTATTTGTAAATAGCATGGTTTTAAGTATAGAATATTCTAAAGACTCCACACAAAAAATAAATACAAACTGTTAGATCTAATCGGCAAATTCACAAATTCAATAAAGTGGCAATATAGAGAAGTAACATACAAAAATCAGCAGTGTTCCTATACAGTGACTTGAATTACCTAAAAAATAAATAAAGATAAAGATCTCACTTATAATAGTATCTAAAACAATAAATATTTAGGAATGCATTTAACCAAGGAGCTAAAAGATCACTATGCTGAAAATTACAAGACATAGATGAAAGACATCTAAGACACAAATAAATGGAAAGGTATTTTGTGTTTATGGATTGGAAAAACGAATATTGTTAAGGCGTTCATACTATTAAAAGACATATGTAGATTCAATGCAATCCTTATCAAGATCCCAAAGACATTCTACAGGAGTAGAAAAAAAATATCTAAAAGTTTATGTAGAACCACAAAAGACTGCAAATAGCCAAAGTCATCCTGAGAAAGAGGAACAAAGTGGGAGGCTTCACATTTCCCGATTTCAAGCTCTATGATAAAGCTATACTAGTCAAAGAAGTATTATACTATTACAAAAACAGAGATTCTGACTAATGGAACAGAACTGAAAGTCTAGAAAAAAATATACTTGTATACTGTCAAATACTATTAAACAAAGGAATCAAGAATTTTTGATAGAGAAAAGACAATTCAACAAATGGTACTGGAAAAATTGAATAATCTGATGTAAAAAAATATAAATAAAATCCTATCTTTTACCTCTCACAAAATTAACTTAAAATGCATTAAAGACTTAAATGTAAGACCAGAAGCCATAAACGTCTAGAAGAAATCATAGGGGAAAAAAGCTTTCACAGGAGTCTCGGCTTTTTTGTATATAACAACTAAAGCACAAGCAAGAAAATGAATAATACACATGTGCAACTACATCAAACTAAAAGCTTCTGCACAGCAAAAGAAATGATCAACAAAATGAAAAGATGACCTACCTATGCAATGAAAAATTATTTTCAAACTATATATCTCAAAAATGATTAATATTCAAAATATGTAAAGAACTCATACAACTCAATAGCAAAAAAGAACAAGCAATCCAATTAAAAACTGAGCAAAGCACCTGAATAGCTTTATTTATTCCCCAAAGAAGGTATCTGAATGGCCAAAACGTACATGAAAAGATGCTCAATGTGACTAATCATTAAGAAAACACAAACGGGAGGCACAATGAGATATCACATCTCACCTGTTGGAATGACTAGCATCATAAAAAGACAAGAAATGCTGATAAGGATGTGGAGAAAGGGGACCTTTGTGCACTGTTGGTGGGACTGTAAACTGGTACAACCACTATGGACAACAGTATGGAGTTTTCTCAAATATTATAAATGGAATTACCATATGTTCCAGTAATTCCACTTCTGGAAATATATCCAAAGAAACTGAGAACACTGTGTTGAAGATATATCTGTACCCTCATGCTCATAGCAGAATTATTCACAATAGCCAGGACATAGGCGGGATGGAGCTAAACTTCTATTAACAGATGAATTAGTGGAGAAGTTATGGCTTATAATTATGTATATTTTTCAGCCATAAAAGGAGGAAATCCTGCCATTTCTGGCACCATGAATAAAACTTGAGGACATCATACTAAATAAAATAGAGAAGAACAACTATCATATGATTTTACTTATATGTAGAATCTAGTGAAAGAAATAAACTAACAAAATAGAAACAGACTCTCGGATTAAGCAAAGAAAAATTACTTATAAACACAGACAGCAGTGTGGGGACTTCAGTGGGAAAAGGGGTGGGGTGAAGGAGGGTAGACAGGGAATGGATAGTGATGGAAGGAGGCTTGATTTGGGGTGATGAGCACACAGTGCAATATACAGATGATGTATTGTAGAACTGTGCACCTGAAAACTGTCAAATTTATTAACCGATGTTACCCCAATAAATTCAATAAAAAATAATTTAAAAAAATAGAAACAGATTCATCAGAGGTGGATTTAATGGCAGGGTCACCGGGTACATGCCCTGGGTCCCAACTTCTGAAGGGCCCTGCAAAACCTTAACTTTACACTGTTTTCTAATGTAAGGGGCCCAATATTTTCTTCTGCACCCAGGGCTTCAAGTGACCTTAAACGCCCTCTGAGACTCATAGATACTGAGATCAGACTAACATCTGTCAAGCAGCAGGGGTGTTGGGGGCTGTGTGACACAGTAAAGGAATTAAGCAAAGAAAAAATACCATAGACACAGACAGCCCTGTAGAGATTACAAACGGGGAAAGGGGTTAGGGGGGAGGTAGAAGAGGTTAAAAGGGGGATAAATGGTGATGGAAGTAGATTTGACTTGGGTGGTGAACAAATGATGTATTATAGAATTGTATACCCCAAACCTATATAATTTTATTAATCAATGTCACCACAATAAATTCAATTTAGAAAAACTCATTGTAAAAGAGATTAGATTTGCAGGTACCAGAGGTAGGGGGTGGGGGGAAGAAAACTGGATGAGGGTGTCAAAAGTGGATGCTTCCAGCTACAGAATACATAAGTACTAGGGATATAATGTAGAACATGAGAACTATGGTTAATATTGCCATATGGCATATATAAAAAGTGTTAAGAGAGTATATCCTGAGAATTCTCATCACAAGGAAATATATTTTTTTCTTTTTCTTTTTTTGTATCTATAAAAAATGATGAATGTTAACTAAATTTATTGTAGTAATCATTTTACAATCTATATAAGTCAAAGTATTATGCTCTATATTTTAAATTTATACAGTGATGTATGTGAATTATTTCTCAATAAAACTGAAAGAAAATAAAATTAGGTGGCGGGATAGAGCAAAAAAAAAGAGGGGGGGAAGAAACCCATGGACACAGACAACAGTGTGGTGACTGCCAGGCGGGGAGAGGTAGAGGAGGATAGGGGTCAGAAATGGTGATGAATGAAAACTTGGCTTGGCGGGGGAGGGCTGAACACACAATAACACGTGCAGAGATGTGTTATAGAATTGGGCATCTGAAACCTGACAATTATGTTAACCAATATCACCCCAATAAAATAAAATTAAATTAAAAATTAAAACTGTTGCACCATACTCAATATCCTTTTAGCTTAACATCCCTATATTTGGAGGCACGTAATAAGTGCTCCTTGAAAAACAAAACTGTTGAATAAACCAAGGAACGTTTACTCCTCTCTCTTTCTTGCACTTACATTTCCACGTTCAATCAGTTTCTAAGTGTTTTCACTATCTTCACATCTTTTGAACTTTCTTTCTATTTTCACTGCCGAATCCTCATTGCCTTTATTATAATCTCCCTACCTGATTTCATGGCGTTTGGTTCACCTGTAATATGCTACTGATAGCTTAATACAACTCTGGCCATGTTTTTCTCTAGGCTCATTTTTCTTTGATCACCATTCTACTACCCATCTTCATGCCATGGACCCAATACCCATTTCTAGGTTTCTACTTCTATCATTCAATCTATATTTGAAAAGATAGATAAATAGATAGATGAGATGATAGAATGAATATTCCTTTTTACCTTCCTTTTGATTTTGTTTGCAATTCTTGCTACTTTCTGTTATCTCACCTTCTCTCTACAAATCCAGATAATTTCTACTTTTAAATCTCCTGTTAAAATGCTTAATGAACATTTTCCTGATCTAGAAAGTCAGAGGCAACTCACTCCCTTCTCCTCCAAAATTCAATGACATGCTGAAATTATGCCAACATAACACGTTATTGCTTTTTCTTTTGATAATAATTTTATCTGTTTACTAAAAGATTATTTATTGAGCACTTGCTATATGTCAGACAATACTACAGATACAAAGTTCATAAGCACGTAAGAGAGACATTACAACTGTCAAGAGTTCTGTGAAAATAAGGACATGCAGGAACTAACAAGAAAACTAAAGAAATTACATTTGTATTGAGACATGCAGGGTGAATATACAGTAAGTATTTCCCCTGATGGACTTGGAATCTTTGAAGGCAAAGACCTTCTATGCTTTGTCTTTTTGTTTCCTATAGCTGCCAGCTCTGCTGTTCACATGATCAATAAGAAGTGTTTGTTAATAAAATAAAAACAGACTCATAGATACAGAGAACAGACTGATGGTTGGCAGAAGGGAGGCGGCTTGGGGACTGGGTTAAAGCGTGAAGGGATTAAAAGTACAGACTGGTATTTACAAATTAGTCAGTGGGGATGTGAAGTACAGCATAGAAAATATAGTCAACAATAGTGTAACAACTCTTTATGTTGCCAGGCAGGTACTTGAAATATCAAGGGAACCCCTGGCCAGATAGTTCAGTTGGTTGGACATCATCCCAAAGTACAGAGGTTTTTGGTTCGATTCCTGCTCAGGGCACATACAGGAAAAGATGTTCCTGTCTCTCTCCTCCTCTCTCCTTTTCTCTTTCTAAATATCAATAAAATAAATATATTTTTTAAAATACCAAGGGGACACCTTTGAAAGTATATGGTTGTCTAACCACTATGCTGTAAACCTGAAACTAATACAAAATAATTTGTGATACAAACCATAGATGAAGAAGAAAATTAAAATGAAAAAAAGACATTTTGTTGAATATTGACAGCTAAAGATTGGCCCAGTATATATGCCTGGCAGCCCATGCAAATAAGAGGTTCTGCCTACCATGGAAACAGCACGGGTTTCTAACTAACATTGGCACATTCTTTGCAGTTGGTGAGGTTGATGGTGACCCATGCTGTGTTCTAGCAAATAATGTCATTTTAGCTGATACAATTGAGATGGGATAAAATAATGTAGGTGTCACCTTACATAATCAGGCTAAAGGATTTTTTTTTCTAGAAACCTATAGAGCAGTGGTTCTTAACCTGGGTTCTATCGAACCCTAGGGGTTCGATGAGTCGTTCTCAGGGCTTCGGAGAAGCCTCTGCCGCGGAGGCCAGAATAAAATATTACCGTAATTTGTTGTGAGTTCATGCACTTTGTTGGTTTTGTTCTTTGAGAAAGGTGATGTTCATGCACGGCTCATTTTGTGCACCAGTAAAAAAACATATACCTATATCTTGAATTTGGAAAAAAATCATATTTTATTTATCACTAAAGAAGGGTTCGGTGAATGCGCACATGAAACTCGTGGGTTTGGTACCTCAAAAAAGGTTAAGAACCACTGCTATAGAGGCTGTTATTTCAGTGCCTAAGACACAGACCCAAGTATGTGCTTTTCAGCAAAATGAAATGTTGTCACAAAGAGGTACATTCCTGCTGTTTCCTAAACACCACAGTCTTGATTTTCACTGATCTCAGAGTGGTATTGTTTTCTCTAATAGGAGGCAGATATTATCAAGGTCTTAAATGCCATTACTTGACATCTATTACTTAGAGGTGATTCATTCAAGTTAATTGGCATCCAGAGCAGAAGACTTAGCCACACAAGTGTCTAAATCCAAAAATGGAACCAAAATAGCTCTTTTTTTTCATCTCAAATGTACACCTGTATCAATCAGTAGTGACTGGCTGAAGTCCACTTTGCAAAAGGATTTTAAATTTGTGCCAGTCTCATCAAAATGAGGGTCATTAATGTTCTCCTAGCTTTCAACTCCTTTAGCTTTGTTTTTATTTTACTCTAATCTAGACTGTCTTTTCCTAACTTTTCATTTTTCCAATATGTCATTCTAACATCTTAGCTCTAGCTCACATAATTGCATACTCAACACAGACCTTGAGTTATTCATCACTTTGCCTGTTTTTCTCCCTTCAATTCCCTTTCCACTTCATCTTGCAATTATTCCTGTGCACCCTCTCCCCCAAAGCATACATGCTGTCAAGAAGCTGGCTTCACCTAACTGTAATCCCCTAGACCAGGGATGGGCAATCTTTTGAGCCTGGTGTGTCAAAATTCACCCAAAAAACTGAGCATAACTCGGGTGGTGTGTCACTTTAAGAAAAACGGTCTAACCGGAAGTCCCAGAACTAGACGCTCTGTGTCGGAGTTCTGTTGTTTTGGCCTACAGACCTCCGGCACAGAGTGTCTACACTACAGCAAATGTTTTATCCCCGGCTACTGCACCTGGCCCTGCAGGAGCCGAGGATGAAACGCCCTTCTCGGCATGCGGCCCCAGACTTCTCTGGTATGCGGCTGCATGCAGCCACGTGTCATTGAAAATGGCTACGCGTGTCAGTGCTGACACGCGTGACATAGATTTGCTATCATGGCCCTATGCATTGCTTATCTGGGATGGGAGTAGAATTCCCATGACTTTCACAAAAGTTTAATATGAAGTTTAAATCAGTGATGAAAAAAAAATGTATAAAGTTTCTACAATGTAAAAAGTACCATTCTGGACTTCTCCTGGTTAAGTATTCAGACACAATATTGATATTCAAATGAGTTGTTTTATACTGTTTAGCAGTAACCATATAGGTGAGTCAATACGATATGAACTCAATTCAATTCACATCAATATTATAAATGAATCAAGAAAATGTTCCTAGACTTGGTATACTATTATGTGACGTTTCAAAGAGAGAAGGCTAAAGTAGGATTTCCCGAATTAGAAAATTTCCTAGATCATTTGGAGCAATACCCCTAAGCTATTCTGATTCACGTATAGAGGACAAAGAATGAAGTAGTGTGCATTTCTAATTATGTCTTGGATTTGAAATGTGTTGTGATTTTGTCAGATCTATCCATTTGGGGCTGTGAGAGAGATTTTGGTGGCTGTGAGACAGATGTGTGTGTGTGTGTGTGTGTGTGTGTGTGTGTGTGTGTGTGTGTGTGTGTGAGAGAGAGAGAGAGAGAGAGAGAGAGAGAGAGATAGAGAGAGAAAGAAGGAGGAAGGGAGAGAGAAGGAGAGAAGAGAGAGAAGGAGAGGGAGGGAAAGAGGAAGATGAAGAGGGATGGAAAGGAAGAGAGAGATGCTGACCCAAAAGAAATTAATTTAATCATATGCTATTTGTTGTGTCATTTTTTAAAATTTGCTTTTAATAATAAAGCTTTTACAATTTTTCAGTAGTTTTTCTCGAGGCATTGGCTAATCTAATATCATCCAACTTACTAGAACTTTTACAGGATGCTATCCAGATATTCTAGAACTTAAATGACTCAATATTTTAAAACATCACCATATTAATGTTCTTAAATTAATCTTCTAATTTTTGTCAATTTTTATTTTCTCTATTAATAGAATTTTATATATTTTCAACTTAAAGATAAATGGACATTTTAACTGGCTGTTTGGTATCTTAAAATTATATTTTAGGCCTGACCTGTGGTGGCACAGTGGATAAAGCATTGACCTGTAAAACTGAGGTTGCCAGTTCAAAACCCTGCACTGGTCTGGTCAAGGCACATATGGGAGTTGATGCTTCTTGCTCTCCCCTTCTCTCTCTCTTTCTCTTCTCTCTCCTGTATCTCTAAAAATGATTAAATAAAATCTAAAAAATGATTATATTTTAAAGAGACACATTCAGAGGCAGAATTATTCTAACATGAAGTACAGGGATTAAAGATTTAGCTTAGTTTTGAAAAGATAAGAAATATTCAGAAGGAGAATAATCTTGATGAGGATTTATGATTAGTTAGTTCATATTGTTAAATCTAGATATTAAGACTTAATGATCATGAAAATACCTAAAATGATGAAATGGAGTGATATTAAAGAACCCACATGAATTGGGCCAAGACTGTTCAGGCAAGTTGAAAATAACTATTTAGTAAAAACAAAAGACATTTGACCAGATTCTGTTACACAAACAGCTCTGCCAATATCTCCTAATCACCTTTTAGTTACATAGTCTCCTCATTTAGGTCAATCAAGTTGAATGGCAAGTTCATTGTCAGAACTTTCATAATCCTGAATTTAGGAGATGGAAATACTTAATTAGTTCTTCCTCAGTCTGAATTTCTCCAGATTTCAGGTATTGTATTATTAAAAAAGATATTAGGCATTTTAAATAATAAATTTTACCTTGTTGCATTAAAGAGTTAGGAAACATGACTGTATATAAATACAAAATGTTTGAAGGTTTTCAGTATAAATGTTCAACAGAAATACAAACAAATATCGGTACCTGCTAAAAGTGGCTTAGATGGTTATAATTTTTGCTCAGATTTAGTCTACTTTCATCATCTAAAAATGAGATGTTGACTTTGGGTGATGGGCACACAACACAATCAAGTTCAAATGCTATAAAGATCTTTACCTGAAATATTTGTATTCTAACTGACCAATGTTACCCCATTATATTTAATTTCTATGTAAAAGATATATTTTAAAATTAGCTTTTATATTAATACAGCACCTTTTATCTACATATATTAAAAATTTCCTTAACCTCCATTTTTTTTTCAATCTCCTAGTGATTTACTTTTTTATTCCCCAAATGGGGAAACTGGGGGAGGTTAATTGACTTTTCACTGCAATAAAGGGTGAGTCAGGGACACAGCCAGAAATAGACCCCAAGGCTTCATTTACTTCTTCCCGTTTGGGTTCACATCATGAGAAAGAGCTATCTGCTTCTAAATGCATTTAGTGATATAGTTCCTGGAACTGTTAATTAGCGTAATCTTTAAAACCCACCTGGTTTCAGAGCTAGATAGACACTTCCCAAGTTCTGCATGTTTTGATAAAAGTTTGGGAACTTCATGTTAATTTTGTGAGACAGGAACTTTGTGGTAGACTTAGGGCAACTTATAGTAATCAAGTAAAATCTGTGCATAATTTTCTCCACATATGCTTATTAAGTATGCTCAACACATCTATACAAGGCAAGACCACATTTTTCTCATTGAGAACAAACATACATAGAAGACACACAGGTAAAATAGATTGAAAACTGTACAACAATCTAGACTTTGGATTGGGCCTCCTCTGTCTTAATGGCATATTTAACACATATTTAAGAGATTCTACTAATGAGTTTATAAGAATGGTGAGTTGACAGATGTCATCAGAGAAGACTGGCTGCCAATAATAATAATAATAATAATACCCTAAACTTTATAAAATACAAGTACAAGAAAAGCATTTCTTTTTTAACTCTACCAGGTAAAACATACTTACAGAACTGGTTTAGTTCGGGTGTCATTTTTGAAAATTGAGAAATCCATTGGTCATGTGTTTAAGCTACTAATCAGAGTAGAGAAGATCTTTAAATATTCTTAAAGATTAAAAGTATTTAACTTTCAGAAGAAAATATTCATGATAATATTAATATTTTATAGGAAAATATATGGAGAAAGCATTAGACTCATCCCATGTAGCACCAAGGGAGAGAACCAAAAAGAGTGCATAGAAGTTATAATGATGCAAAATATAGCTCGAAATAAGGAAGATATTTAGAATGGAGATGTGCAAAAAAGCAATGGGCTCTAGACTTTTCTGGGGTGAACAAGCCTACAACCCATGTTGAGGGGATCCAAGCATCAGATTGTTGATTTAGTTGGAATTTAAAGTCCTTACAAACACAGACTCCATTATTCTTATTGACAAGGTGGGTAGTGAAGCAGCAATTTCTACGGGCAATTCAAAAAAGAGAAATGGAGAAAATACTGCAGAGAAATTGGGAGGACTGGAACTTAAATGGAAGTTAGAATTTTTATAGATAAAAGTGAAGTGGTTACGACAGGGGGAGGGGTTGTGGGTGAAAAGGGTCAGGGAGGGGAGTATAGGGGGACAAGTATACTGTGATGGAGAGTGATTTGACTTTGGGTGAGGGGCACACCAAACAATCATCAGTTCAAATGCTATAGAGTTGTTTACCTGAAATTTATGTACTCATATTGTTCAATGTCACCCTGGTAAATTTAATTTTATAAATTAAAAAAAATAAAGATAAAGAAAGATACAGGTTGGTCATTATACAGACCAGCAAGAGAGAAATGGGAAAAAATAGCTTGTGCCTATAAGAAATTATCAAAAGAACAGCCCTGAGAGAGTTAAATAAACATATATACTCAGATTGGTAAGAAAGCAATAAGACAAATGCCAAGAATATTGTTTTAATTTAGTTTGAAAAATAATATGCTGTGAAGAAAAAAGAATATAGATTTTGGAACACAAATATTCAGATTCATGTCCTGATTAGATACTCTCCATCTTAAGCAGTCAATTTATAGAAACCGAATGGTGGTTACCAAGGGTAGAGGGGAGAGAGAATAAAGGAATTGTTTAATGGGTATAGAGTTTCAGGTTGATAAGATGAAAGAGTTCTGTTTCACAACATTCATTGTGAATATACTTAACATTACTAAACTTTATATTTAACATGGTTAAGATGCTAAACTTTATGTCATGTGATCTTAGCACAATAAAAAAAGTACCAACAAACTCTCTGAAATCTGTAGTTAAGCCCTATGAAAATTGTGTGTTTCCTCTGTAAAAAGTGTGCATACTTGTTGGGAGAATGAAATGAGTTCTATTAGGTGAAGTCATGACTCTGTAAAGCAGCACATGAATACAAATACCAAATATTTTTTCATTGGTTTTCATTTTCTCCATCTTCGTAACTTGTCAGGAATTTTTTAAAGAAAAGCAGAGCGTGTAGTGACATGAAATTACCTATTGTGCGCATGAGAGTGGTACATTTTTAAGTCAATTTCTAAGACAAAAAAAAATTGTCTATAGTCTGATGTTCCCTTGGAAATCATTTCAAATTTATATAGAATAGTGAACAGCACTTTTTCTCAGGATGTTTATACAGATATATTCTTCTCCAACATTTAACACATTGCTCTTACTCTGAATTCTGTTCAAAATAGTTGGCTGTGTGTAACAGCTATGTTGCATGGAAAATATAAACTTGATCTTCAAATGCAGAATATCATTTCACTCACATAATGAGAGACCAAGGCAACCAAGACTGAGGCAATGGTGGCTTTACGCCTTCAATCACTTAAGTACTCCAAATCTGTGCTTCGCAAATTCTGGAGAGCACGTTAACTTAGATTGCTGGTCCACCTCCAGAGTTTCTGATCAGTGGGTGTAGGGTAGGTTCCTAGAATTGCATTTCTATTGTAACACATTCTAGGTGAATACTGATATGCTGGTAGCATTTAATGTACCAACTCGTACACTCACTGATTGAAAGAGTAGAAAATATCGCCCGCACTATTAAAAACCTTTTTTTCTCTCTTCCATAAAGGAAATTGCACATGTGTATTAAACAGTTTTCTAAGACCTGATTATACCTAATTCCTAAGCATGTAAAATTAAAATAACTAGAAGAAAATTCAAAGAAATAAAATATCATTAAAATGAACACATCCTTGATGGGTGAAATTTCCCGGCCACTTCAGAAGAAACCTACCAGTTCCACATTCCAATCCCAGTCAAAGTCAAAATCAGCCTCTTTTGATTTGACTCACCATTAAAATACAAGTGGTGATGGCTCTGGTCACTGCTGATCGAGAAGAGCACTAAAGATTGTGCTGTAACTGAGGGCCTGGGAGAATTTCTGTTTGGGTTAAAATTTAGAGTTTGTATAATATGCTGAAGGTCCTTCTTCAACATTTAAAATCCCTTCTTAATATCATAATGCAGATGGATTTAAAAGACACCCACTTTAATGCCCACACTTTTGAGGCAGGTAATATTAAGGTGTGGGCTTGCTACTCCAGCAGTGAGCTAGGGGATAAAAAGAAAGTTGTAGCTCATTTATTTAAGAAATC
Source organism: Rhynchonycteris naso (assembly GCA_037038555.1). Classification (NCBI taxonomy): domain Eukaryota; kingdom Metazoa; phylum Chordata; class Mammalia; order Chiroptera; family Emballonuridae; genus Rhynchonycteris; species Rhynchonycteris naso. The sequence continues at coordinate 243,158,215 of CM072999.1, read as the reverse complement.
AAAAATTAAAACCACATGTGACAAGCCTAATTTATCGGAGGCAATGTACATTTTTTCCCCCAAATGCCATATCCATTTTTCTAACTACTTTATTCAGTTTGCTCCTGTAAAATTTAGTTAAAGTTCTTGTTTTAAATTGCTTTTAGTAAACATTGTACCAAATTGTTTATTCAGTTCTGTTGGCTTTGAAACTTTGCTTCACTCCCACCCACAGACCCCTTCATTCCTCTGTCCATTATGCATATTCTCCCTAAAGAAATCCTTATTGGGAGGGTTTCATCATGTCTCTCGTAATGTGTTCAAGGTTGTGAAAAAAGGGTACTTGTATGGTAGGATTAACTACTCTGATAGGATTTGCTGAAATCAAAGTAGTTGTTTCTGGTTATAGTGGTATAAGTAAATCTGCTCTAAGAGAAAATAGCATTGATGAAATAATCTCAACTTATTCAAGTAATGGAAAAGAGGCCCCATCTTATTTTAAACTTATCCTTATATTACAAAAGAGTAAGGAAATGGGAGACAATTAGTGTCTACATTTAAAGGTAAATTGCCTTGCATCTCATGTTTGTGCATTAAAACTGTAATAAGTTGCAATAAATTAATTACTTCAATAGATCTGTGATAGCAAATTAAGGAGGAAGGGGAGAGAGAAAGAGTCATTTATTTAGGTTTCAGAAAAGGATGTGGACTCCACATTTATGTATTCTCAAATTAATAATAAAAAAAATAATATTGAGCACATTCTTGAAGACATCAGTGGCTTGAACAAAACATTGTGAGAGGGGACACAAGTTCATTTCAAGTATTACCCCATCATTATTTTATGAATTACAGTATTTGACATAAGTTGCTGTGAGAAGAAGAGCAATATTAGGAAACTTATTGCTATTTTTACACCCCAAAATACAGACCAATCCTGTGAACATCAAAAACCTACAAGCCTGACTAGGCGGTGGCACAGTGGATAGAGCATTGGACTGGGATGCGGAGGACCCGGGTTTGAGACCCTGAGGTCGCCAGCTTGAGCGCAGGCTCATTGAGTTTGAGCAAGGCTCACCAGCTTGAGCCCAAGGTTGCTGGCTCGAGCAAGGGGTCACTCGGTCTGCTGTAGCCCCCCGATCAAGGCACATATGAGAACTCAATCAATGGACAACTAAGGAACCGAAACGAAGAATTGATGTTTCTCATGTCTCTTTCTTCCTGTCTGTCTGTCCCTGTCTGTTCCTCTCTCTGACTCTCTCTGTCTCTGCCACACACACACACACACACAAACCTACAGAGGAATTAACTAATGAAATGCATGTTTAATATTATACACACACACACATACCTCAAGTCTTTAGGAATGAGATAGAGTACAAAATTTCTCAGGTTTAAACTCAGGCATGGTGAAATTATTGTCCACCTCTTACTAACAAAAAATTTATTGGGTTGTCAAGAATTCAATGTTAACAGTTTATGTATCTACAATGAAATGTATCTATCAGAGAATTAAAGAAACTCAAGTTTGTGTAAAAGTCTACATAAAACGTAGTCCTTTGTGTAATCATTTCCATACAGTTTCCTTATTGTAACATTAATATCCATATTTTCAATATTGGGGAAAAGTTAAAAAACCATTTGTTATTTAGGTGACTCTTCTTCTATGTGAAATAGCAATTTTGGGGGGAATCTTTTAAAAAATCACTACATTAGCCCTGGCTGGCTGGCTCAGTGGTAGAGTGTCAGCCTGGCGTGTGGAAGTCCTGGGTTTGATTTCCGGTCAGGGCACATAGGAGAAGCACCCATCTGCTTCTCCACCCTTCCTCCTCTCCTTCCTCTCTATCTCTCTCCTCCCCTCCCACAGCCAAGGCTCCATTGGAACAAAGTTGGCCGAGGCACTGAGGATGGCTCCATGGCCTTGACCTCAGGCCCCACATGGGTAGAGCACCACCCCCTGGTGATCTTGCTGGGTGGATCCAGGTGGGGTGCATGTGGGAGTCCATCTCTCTTCCTCACCACTTCTCACTCCAGGAAAAAAAATCACTACATTAATAACTCCTGCATAATAGAATAAAAATGAGGTAATAGACATCAAAATAGGATTACGGCTCTTTGAGTGGTTTCACATATTCAAAATATTCTGTGGGAGCACAAGCCCAGTTTAAGGTAAGAAATACTTCTGGAGTGCCAGTGATTATAAAGGTATGACGCCAAGCCCTGGGTTAACCAATGGGAATTGAAGCAAGCCCTGTCTTCATTGAGCCCACAATCTGGTAGTAAAGTCAGATACAGTTCAGGCTCTTTACAGTGACTGTTGTTATGTGAAATAAGCAACTTGAAGTTCTGTCAAGAATATAAGGCCATTATGCGGAGGGGGGAGATTGAGTATTAATGACTCATATCCAAGAAGCAATCAAGAATATGTTTCTGTAAGGTCTGGTATTTGAACTTGACCTTAAATAGAGAATATCTCATTGCTCAAGTCTCCTGACCTCACTGGAATGCCCTCTCTCATATCTCGGCATGTCGGAGGCATAAAAGAAGGAAAGTCCATTTTGTATGTAGGCCACAGGCATGCGCAGTCCATTGCATACAGAGGGATGTGTCACTGTAATCGGAAACATGGTTTGAAAAGCAGGCTGGGTGATTAAATATGTGTTTAGTTTTATTTTACTTTCAAAACCACCTAATGAATTAGCACAGACATCTTTATCCCAATTTTATCAAAATGGAAATAGAACTTAAAATTTTATAGGTAACTCCATTGTGGAAGTTGATTGAACTGTATTTTAATGTTTCCTGGGAAGACTGGTGAGCAAAACAAATATTTAGCTGAGGAGATTTTGGAGCAAAAGGTGGCTGAGGGAGAGGCTTGGTTCCTTCTGACTGCTTACTATAAAATACAAGGAGAGAGAGATGAAGAAAGGATTAGTAAGCCAAAATGAACCAGAATTAAAGCTTTGGAAAATGCTCAACCTGTCCATATTGCCAACGTGGAGACAATAGGTTTGGAGGAGAACATGAAAGGGGGAGCTGGACTCCAACTTTATAGAGATCACACACGTGACTTACAAATGTAATCACCCATCTCAACAAAAGCCAGGGATAGAGATGGTGTGATATCAGCAGAAATGCTGCCGGCTGGGACTAAAGGAGATGGAGTCAGTTGGGCTGACCTAGCGGAGAGCCATAATGGTGATAACCAGCGGTGGGATTCAGCCACTTTGCACTGGTTCGGCAGAACTGATATCTAATTTTTTGTTGAGTTTGGTGAACCGGTTGTTAAAATGGCACTTGTAATCAGGGTTCTCTTTAAGGTGGGCACCTGGGCAGCCGCCCAATGTGGAAATCACAAATTTACATTTCTTACTCTTTTTTAACATTCATCTGTGCAACGGAGTATTCTAAGCACCCATAGTGTTTGTTCTGTCCAAGGTAAAAAAAAAAAAAAAAAAAAATGCAAGTGAGGATGTTCATCAATAAGAAATATGGAAATATCTTAAATAACAGTTGTATTGTTTTTTTGTCAGATATTATTTATTATTTATATTTTAAAACTTTTTTTATAACACAATCTAGTTTTGTGTACCTTTTTTATTCTTATTTAAGTATTAAGTGCATGAAATAGTAAACTACCTTTTGGTATATTATTATTATTTATACTTAGGGCAGAGAATTGGTTGTTAAAGTATTTGAATCCCACTATCGGTGGTAAGACATGGAGCTAAAGGATCAGGTCTTCCCTACTATCCTTAAGGGTGACATCTCCACTGGGTAGGCCTGTAGGGCAGAGCATTTGACCAAAGAGGATTATTCTTGAGCCTTAAGAACTAATAGAATTTGCATTGTTAAATTTTGGACCTCGGATCTGTCACCCCTTCTACCTTATTTCTCCTTGTTGGAGTGGGAATGTCTACCTTATGCCTGATCCATTGGGGTATACAACATAATCAACAGTTTCAATGCTATAGAATGTTCACCTGAAACCTATGTATTCTTATTGATCAATTTCACCCTGTTAAATTTAATTTTCTAAATAAAATTAAAAAATAATTTTCCAGTGTTGTAGCCATCCTATCTAGTCTCTGGTGTTTTGTTATGGCAGCCTGAGCAGACGAAGGCAGGTAGTCTCCACTATAGTGTCTGAGCTCCAATAGTGTGCTATGCATTTTTTGCTTGATTTCATAAGCATTTATTTGTAGCTTGTTGACGCTATTCTATCATTATGAAAAATCAGAGACATAATAATATTATAACTTAAAATATCATGTGTCAAGTGTGTTCAGTATATAATGACTTTAAACATTTCTGAAACATATATATATTTATATATTCATAAAAATATAAATCTGGCATGCTTTTCAACAAAATATTGAGTAGTTGTGTTACAGTGGTCAGCTTGTGAGTACTTTTTATTTCTAGTTGCTCATCGCATTTTCTATGTTTTCTTACATTGATCATGTAACATTGGATCATTATAAGTAACTAGAGAATAAGCTGGGGAGAAGAGAAAAGTGTTATTAAAAACAATGCTGCTATATCGGTTCACATTTGTAATATTTTTTACTCAATTTAAGACTAAAAGAAATCAAATTAAGAATTTTGTTTTTATTGCTAATTCATATTCACCCAGTGATCTAATTTATCATTAAAAGTTAATAATTGTATCTAAAGTCAGCAAATGTGCCAGTACCCACTGGATATTAGAAAGTATTAGAATCAGCCTGAAATCTTTATTTTACAATCATGAAAATGTGTGTTTATATATTAAATGATCCTTCTCAAACCAATTTATTATAGAAGTGTTGTACTGTTTTCATTTTCTTCTTAAACATTGGAATTCCATATTCCAGATAAATTGTCAACAATTTTCTCTATACTATAGCTTTATTTCTTCCCATTTTGTCCTCTCTTCATTCCTCCCTTTTTTCTTTCTTCCTTTCTATCCTCCAATAGTTTTGTCAAGTCTATGCCGAATACTGCAATGGGCATATGGAAGGCCATAATTGAATAAACTCTCATATCTCAAATGGTCTACCTGGGATGACAGACAAGTTCATGAGCTACTACAACATGTTGTGATGGTGGCTGGGACAGAAGCATGCACAGGGGCCTGAGGAAGATGTAGGGGAGACACTGAACATCTCCACAAAATACAGAAAGCAAAGACTCACTGCTTCGGACTGGCTTTCAAAAGAAAAAGATACAAATAATACATTCAAGTAGTTCATCTCCATTCTCTTTCTTACAGATTCATGTTTAAATTATGATTTTTTTCATTTTAAGTCCTCTTTCCGTAGGTAGAGACAAAGAAGAGCTGTTTTATTTTAAGCAATCGTTTCTACAGTATTCATAATTTATGTTTCAAAGCTTTTTCTGTTTACTTTTAAAAGTATAAAAGAACCATTATAGAAACTGAAAGAATCGACTCAGTCACGATTAGGACAATAGTGACAGAATCACTTTTTTTTTCTACAGTCTAGATTACCTACCTGGAATTTGAGAAAAATGGGTGGCTTTCAGTTGATAAGAAATTCATAAGCATCAAAATGACTTTAGTATTAGCATTTGGATCAACCTCCATTTAAAGAGACATAAAAATAAAGTTTTTCACAGTAGTCTTAAACAACTTATGATGAAACTGATTAATCTTCTACATTAGACAGAGAAAACTAAAATTCCCCAAGGAAATACTTAACATAAATAATAATAATAAAACCCCACGGAATATTAATACACTGTGTCTGTGGGTCCTGCATATTTTATTTCTTTCATAGTTCACATAATGATTATTGAAAACACAGTGCCTTCACACATTTTTGAAGTAAAACTCCCTTCTGACTTCATTGGGCGAAATGTGCAAGATGACAAATGAATTTAGCCTTTAAATGAACTCAACTCAGCAGCAGCAATGGGTGCTTTACAGCTAGCAATGGGTAGAAGTTGGGAATTTGGGGAGGTTGGAGCAAGTTTGCATATTTTATCGGAAGTTAATATGAACTATTTGATTCAGCATTATAGGGTTGACTGTCTCACAGGAACAGAAATTAGCACATTCAGCAACATTGTAATAATATAGAAGTGAACATTCGTTGGGCAGATGAATTTTTGGTGTCTAACATAAAAATAGGGTTTTTTTCCTGGAACCTACTGTAAAGACCCATGAGGAACCATAAATCTGAAAGATTGTAAATTTTGAAAAGTGAACGTCAAAGATTAATTACTTCTTAGAGAACAGCCCAGAGCTTTTGCATGATTCACACTGACAGAAAGGAAATTATCCCCTGTAATTTGAAAGAGGGAGAAAAAAAAAGATATTTCTTTGTAGTCAGAAGAAAAATCTTTAATAATAAAGTTATTTCATTTAATATACAAATTTCTCAAGATAAATATCTTTTGAAAGAATAAATGTTGCTTTAGCTATAGATACATATAGATATATACAGAGATATGCCTTACTATTCCCACATATACTCTTTAAATTAAGATATGGAAAATTCAATCTATTCAGGCTTTATTTATACAATGTGTCAGTTCAATAGCTTCTCTTTAATACTATCATCCTACTGCCAACTATCTCAAAATGTAAACCAAATGAAGTCCCTCTTGGAAAAAATCCTGGAACAATAGAACAATTGCATTCATCTCAGTCCCCTATATCCCCAGGCGCTATGAGTTAACCCAAACTGGGAAGGGAATAGGCTATGAAATAAGAAGTTGAGCTCAATTCCCATCAAGAAAATTTGATCTCATAGTAACTCCATCCACGATATGGATTATGCCCCAGGCATGAGGGGAAGTCTGCCAGAATGCCATCAAGCTCCATTTTTTGGTTCATCCGAAGATGTTTATTGTGACATTGTGATCTGGGCTTTAAGGGATTTCTCAGGGTCCTGGAAACAAATTTGTGTGTCACTAAGGACACATGGCATGGTGTGAGCCACTAGAGAAAAGCAATAGATTCCTGTAACCCACAGTATAGCGCTGACCAAGCATTTCATTCAGAAGATGTACTGCATTTTGAAAGTTCACTTAACCCAAGTAGAGAGCAAAGTGGGAGAGTGAATTGAGGTAGAGAGAGAAATTGGTCTTGGCTTTGGCACTGTTCAGCAATGATTTTTGAGGGTTTGGGTTGGGAGACACAGGGACAAAAAATGAGGGCAGAGAAAAAGGAAACTGGTGGAGTGCATAAAAGCTTGGACTTTGGAGGAAAGTATCCGGGGCTTTATTGCCTGCTTCTATTCATTGAGTTTGAACATATCCCATAACCTTTCTTTTTTTGAGAGAGAGACAGAGAGAGAAAGACAGAAACATTGAGATGCTCCTGTATTGTGCCCTGATTGCAGAATACAACTAACAACCTCAGCACTCTGGGACAATGCTCCAACCAACCAAGCTCTCTGGCCAGGGCTTAATTTTTTATTGATTGATTGATTCTTAGAGAAATAGAGAGAGGAAGGGAGAGAGAGGGAAGGGGGAAGGGAAGAATTTATTTATTGTTCCACTCAGTCCTGCACTCATTGGTTGCTTCCTCTGCATGCCCCGATTGGGAATTGAACCTACAACCTTGTCCTTTTGGGAGGATGCTCTTAACCACTGAGCTAACTGGCGGGCCATCCCGAAACCTTTTTACGTTTCAGGATTTTGTTTTCAATCTATAGACTTGGCATATTTATAGTATCTTTTTATATGATTATTGTAAGATTTAAAGTGAAATAACAATAACAAGAAGAAAATTACACTACTGCACTTAATAATTATACATTTAACATGCTCATCATAGTCCCTGGTAAATATTGTGATCTTTAACATTGTTATTATACTTTCTTTATTTATTGATTTTAGAGAGAGGAAAGAAAAAGGTGGGGGAGGAGTGGGAAGCATCAACTCATAGTAGTTGCTTCTCATATGTGCCTTGACCGGACAAGCCCTGGATTTCTAACCAGTGACCTCAGCATTCCAGGTCAACACTTTATCCACTGTGTCACCACAGGTTACATGGACATCTTTATTTTTATTAAGGTGCTACTCTGATTTTTATAATAGTTTTGCTTTTATCTTTGCAATACTGGTTAGATGATTCTCCTCAATTCTCCAGAGCTTGGTTTCTCATCTCAGAAATGGCAGAGATTGGGCAGTTAGTCTCTGGGCCTCTCTGAACTCTAACAATCTATGACCTGGTCTACTTTAACAGATGGTACTTCTGACAGTTACCAACTAGATACACATAGTCACATAAAATTCCAAATTGGGAGACCTTATGTGGCAAACAGAAATGGAAAAAAAATCCAACAAAATAATTACAGAGAGAACATAATGATAGAGAGGGCCCATAATATTTCCTGCCTATTTCCAATGTCTGTTTTTATACTTATGTGTTCCCCATGAGACTGCCCAAAATGCAATTTAGAGAGACACTGAATCAGAATCAGAAAGTTGAGTGTTTTATGAATTTTTGTCTCTAAGTGACATATGCTTTTCTGAAAATAAGTCAAAAAATAAATTTGTTCAGTGCATGGAGTGGAGTATTACTGATGTAATTGGGTACGGCTGGCAAAATATGTTCGGTTTTAGTTGATGGCACTGAATAAATCTCCTGTCAGGAATAAATTGAGTATTCATGGAAGTTTCAATGTACCTATGAACACAGACCAGCACGGAAATCTGAGAGCTTGATCATATTTTCTCATATTGATTGAAAAGCGTTATGAAAATGGACTCAAATGTAGAGAAAAATGCAACTGGTGAAACCCAGCAGTTTATGACAGCAACTTCCCCCTAGAGGTGCGCAAGGAGCCCACTGGAACTGTGTGCATGCCTGAGCTGATGTGTGAGCTATGACATACAACACAGAAGTTTACCACTGGCCTGATGTCCATTGGTTCTCCTATTAAACCTAGTTTAACTAGAATGAACGATGCTGCTGCCCAGGAGATGGGAGAAGCTCTTTTAAAATTTTTTAAATTTAATTCAGTGAGAGGAGGTGAGGCAGAGACAAACTCCCAGAAACGCCCTGACCGGGATCCACCCGGCAAGCCTATTAGGGGATGATGCTCTATCTATCTGGGGCATTACTCCATTACTTAGCAACCAAGCTCGCTCTTCTTAGCACCTGAGGCAGAGGTCATGGAGCCATCCTCAGAACGCAGGGCCAACTCACTTCAATAGAGCCATGGCTGTGGGAGTGGGTGAGGGGGGAAGAGAGAGAGAGAGAAAGAGAGAGAGGAGGAGGAGGAGGAGGAGGAGGAGGAGAAGGAGAAGGAAGAGGAGGAGGAGAGAGCAAGAGAGAAAGCAGCAAGACGAGGAGGGGTGGAGAAGCAGATGGGCACTTCTCCTGTGTGCCCTGACTGGAAATCGAACTCGGGACATCCAAATGCAGGGCCAATACCCTACTACTGAGCCAACCTGCCTGGGCTGGGAGGAGCTTTTAAATCTGTATATCTATTGGCAGCAAGTAACAACATTAACTGGCTAACTGCTTCAAGGAGTTGACATTCCACTCAAAACAAGTTTTTTATCTTATAAAAAGGAATACAGTTCAGAAGAAAGAACTAAATACAGTGCTAAATGTTAAGGAGATACCTGACCTTGCTTTCCCAAACTGACAAAAATCTCAATGAATTTGATTTTTACATCCCCTTTTCTGGTTTTAGAGTCACAATCTATCTCTTTTTATATTATGTTTTTGTTTTAAAAAGTCATAGTAGCTATAGTTACTTTTGATACTCTCATCATTTAAATAACTTTCATACTATATTTGTTTAGCACACCATCATATTACACCATTAAAGCTTTCTTAATTTGACTATGTGTTTACCTTTAATAGTATTTTGCATATTTCTTTTTTTCATGTAGCTAATTAGTATCCTTTCATTTCAGCCTGAACCCCTTTCAGTATTTTTTGGAATGGAAGGTCTAGTCGTGATTTTCCTAATCTTTTGTTATTTTGGAAGTCTTTATTTCCCTTTCATTTCTGAATGACAACTTTGCTAGATATAGTATTCTTGGCTAGCATATTTTTTTTTCTTCTAGTACTTTAAATACTATCATCTCAGTTCTCTCTTGGCCTGTAAAGTTTCTACTGAGAAATCTGCTAATAGATTAATGGGGGTTTTCATTGTAGGAAACTATTTTATTTTCTCTCTTTATTTTATCTTTGTCTTGATTCTTTAGAGTCCTATTATAATGCCTTGGAGAAGATCACTTTGAATTGAAACAATAGTGTGATATATTAACTTCTTAAACTTCGATGGTCAAATCTCTTTCTTATGTTTGGAAGTCCTCAGTGATTATTTATTTTTAAGTAAGCTTTCTATCATTTTTTCCCCTCTCTTCTTCTTCTGGAACTCTTATAGTTCAGATTATGTTTTCTGGGTTTTTTACATTATTATCCCATACGTCACAAAGTCTTTATTAACTTTTCTTTTTGTTCTATGATTGTGTTATTTAAGGTTCCTATCTTCTATGCCATTTTTTTTCTGTTTTGTCTATTCTCTTGTTGATGCTTTCTATTGCATTTTTCATTCCATTTATTAACTATTTCAGGTCCAAACATTTGTTGATTTTATGATTTCTTTCTCTTTGTTAAATTTCTCATTTTGATCATATATTGTTTTCCTGGTTTTATTGTACTGGCTTTCTGTTTTCTTGAATTTCCCTAAAAGTTATTTTGAACTCTATTGGAAAAATGTAAATCTCCATGTCTTTGGGTTTGGTTCCTGGGAAATCATTATGCTCTGTTGGATATATCATATTTCCTTGACTTTTCACATTTCTTGGAGTTTTGTGTTGCTTTTTTTTTGCATTTGAATTAGCAATCAAATCCTCCAATCCTTATTAACTGACATTATGATAGAAATACCTTTTGTAGGTCCTGCTATAAATTCTGAGGCTCCTTCAGACCTTGTATAAATACAGTTTCTCCAGGCTTCTTCCTTCATTTAGTGGCAGAATTCTTAAAATTGAATGTCTTCTTTTGATTTTGTATCACACCAGGTGGCTGACATCACTCTATTTAAATCTCTCTCATTAGTGCTATGTAGTTTTCATAGTAGAGGTCTTGCACATTTTTGGTTTAATTTATGGCAAAGTATTTTATATTTTTATTTTATTGCAACTAATGGTTTTAAACATTAGTTTAAATCAAAGGTCTGTTGTTAATATTTAGACATACGATTAATTTTAATATCTCTTTGCATATTGCAACTCTGTTAAATTCCTTTTTTCGTTTTCATAGGTTTTTAGATTTCCTATGATTTTCTATGTCCACAATCATATTACCTGTAAGTATAGGCAGTTTTACAAATTCTTACTTTCCAGTGACTGTGCCATTTACTGCTATTTTCTTACTTTATTGATATGGCTAGATCCTCCAATATAATGTTTAAAAAGTGATTAAATTGTGCTTTTTTTGTTGTTGTTCTAAGGCTGAAGAAGGTGTTCAATATTTCACTTTTAAGGATATTAATGTATTTTTCACACATATATGCTTTATCACCTTGAGCAAGTTTCTTTTACTATTTTCTGATTTATTAGTTTTCATGATAAGTGGGTTTTGAATTTTGTCAGATTCTTTTCCTGAATCTATTGAGATAATCATGATTTTTTCCTTTTTCTTATTTATTGTATTAATATGATTAAATTTCTAATGTTGAATCACATTTTCATGTCTTGAAAAAACCTCATAGAAAATAATTTTATGTGTTGAGCCAGATTATGTTTGCTAATATTTTGTAATCATTTTTATGTCAATACGCCTGATTTTATTTTTTTGTAATGCCATCCCGGTTTTGGTATTCAGGTTATTCTTGACTCAAAAACATTCTCCTTTTTCTAAAAGTTCATTGAGGTTTGATATTGGTGCTTTCCTTAATCTTTTTGCAAGAATGCCCCATTGACACTATCTAATCCTAAAATTTTCATAGTGAGAAGGTTTATTATTATTATTTTAAATTCAATATTTTTATAAATACAGGAATATTTAAATTTTCTATTATTTGTTGCTAGTTTTATTATTTGTGTTTTTAAGAACATGTCTACTTCACTTGTTATTTTTTATTGACATAACAGTGTACATATTGAAATTCTATAGTTTTAATATCTGTTGGCTATAAAAAATTGCCTCTTCCATTTTCATATTTTATATTTGAGTTTTCTTTGAGAATTCTGAATGTCAATTTTATTTACAAATATTTTCAAATAATAAATAATACATAGGTTTTATCAACTCTTTGTATTTTATTGATTTATGGCTGTCTACATTATTTTTTGTATTCTACTTATGCTGGGCTTAATTTTTTTATGATTTCTGTAGAGAAAATAGAGATTATTAATTTTAAAACTTTTCCACTTTTCTAAAAATTATCTTTAAAAATGTAAAGTTGTTTTTAGAATTACATTATTATCAGTTTTAAGTATTTTCTATTTTTTGTTTTTTTCTATATTCATAAGTCTGTTGGCTAATTTTGTACAATTTTAGTCAGAGAACATATCTTGTAATATTTCAATTTCTTTTGAATTTATGGAAATTTATTTTATGGCTCATATGGACCATCTCAGTGAATGTTTTATGTGCACTTACATAAATTATGTATTTTATAATTATAGAATATATATTTTTGCAAATGTCAAGTTGGTTGATAATGTTTGTCCAGATCTCCTCTATTTACTACTAATATTATATAAACAGGAGATAAAAACTAAAATTTCATTATGATTTGTTATTTTTTCCCCTTTAGTTTATGTAAGTTTTTTCTTCAACTACTTTGAAACTCTGTTATTAGGAATTAATACAGTCAGGTTCCTACATCATCTTGGTTTCTCATTGCTATTATCACTATGAAATGATATTTTTTATGATTAGTAATATTTTTGTTTAGAAATTTACATTGTCTAATATTGAGATAGCCATGCCAACTTTGTACACTTCCTGCTAGTAGGTATGCATATTTTTTAGGTATGCATATTTTTTATGATTACAACCTCTGCATCTTTCTATCTAAAGAGTATCTCATATAGACACATGTTTTTGTCTTGCTTATTTATTTTTCCAAGTTCAATAATCTTCACCTCTAAATTATAATTTTTCTTCCACTAACATTTAATATAATTATTGACATAGTTGTGTTATGCCTACATCGATTTTCATCTTTTTCTTTTTCTGGCACAATATGTCAGTTTTTTGTTCCTCATTTCCTTATTCTGGAGGTTCAATAAAAAGTTTTAGAATGTTTCATTTTATTTTCTCTATTTGATTTTTATCTATACCTTCTTTCTTTCTGGTGTTTCTTTCAGGTTAATTTTATGCATTTTTAACATTAAAGTCTAATTAGTCTTAATACTATTCTACTTTAAACTTCACATTTAACAGTTCCTAATTATGATTAGGAATACAATTCTATTTCACAAATGTAGTAAAAAACACTATTAAGAAATGTAAAAAGAGTCTGACTAGGCAGTGGCGCAGTAAATAGAGTGTCAGACTGGGATGTGGAGGATCCAGGTTTGAGACCCTGAGGTTGCCAACTTGAGCACAGGCTCATCTGGTTTGAGCAGGACTCAGCAGTTTGAGCCCAAGGTCGCTGGCTCAAGCAAGGGGTCACTTGGTCTGCTGTAGCCCCATGGTCAGGGCACATATGAGAAATCAATCAATGAACAACTAAGGATCCACAATGAAGAACTGATGTTTCTTATCTTTCTCCCTTCCTGTCTGTCTGTCCCTATCTGTCTCTCTCTCTGACTCTCTCTGTTTCTGTCACACACACACACACACACACACACACACACACACAAAATTTAAAAAGTAATTCACACTAAAAAAGAAAATCTAAAACATATTGCAGACAAAGGAGTTAAATCTAGACTATACAAAGAAATCCTAGACTCAACAGGAAGATGACAACTCCATGAAAATATGTGCAAAGAATATGAACAGATACTTTACTGAAGAAGATAACAGAATGAAAAATAAGCACATGAAAAGACATTCAGTATAGATAGTCATTAGAAAAGTACAAATTGAAATTGGGAAACACAACTGCAAGTCAATTATACTAGCTAAAATTAAAAAGAATGCTAATACAAGTGTTGATGAGAATGTACAGCAGCAGAACTTGCATACATGGCTGGTAGAAAGTTCAAGTGGCATAACATTCTGTAACCTAGCTCTTAAGGAGCCTCAAGTATCTGTCATTCAATCCCCTACACCTCCCACTCCCAATTAAAAAGTCACTTGCTGAAAATTATTTTTCTTTCAATTTATTTCAGTGTTCCCAATTACACAATATTATCCCTTGGCACAAAAGTCCCATTCTCTTCTGATCTCTTAAAATTTTCTCATTTGGACTAGAACCTGAATAATTACTGATTAAATATTTTATCTTCCTTTTTAGGATTAGGAGGGACTCCATCTTTAAAATGTGTCTTCTTTTTGTCCCCTTGAAGAAAAGGAAACTGAATGTCCTTGATGTGGAAGAGGAAGTACCTGCCTCTTTCACACCCTTAGGATGATTTCTCCCCTAAACAGAGAACAAATATAACAACAACAAAAATAAAGTGCTGTTAAATCAACATCAGTTAAATGTTTATATTGTCCTATAGAAATATTTACATTTTAAATAAATATGACTTCCTTTAAACACAATTTAATAAGGAAGGTTTAAAGCATCATTTTCTGGAGATCTATTTCACCTTGGACTTAAGCTATCTGTCATGCTTTAACACAGTCTTACCAAGAATAAAGAAAATGTATGAGATGCTTTATATATTTCTTTCAAATGTAAGAGTCCTAATTTAAATTTCAACTATAGTCATGTACTGTATAATGACACTTTTGCCAGTGATGGCTTGCATATATAACTGTAGTTTCATAGATTATGATGAAGCTCAAGATTTTCTGTCTTCTAGTGACATCATAACTGTCATAATGTCATAACGCAACATGTTACACTTATGCTTTTGGTAATACTGTATAAGTAAACCCACTGCACAGGTGTATAAAATTATAGCACATACAATTATAGTGATAGTAGTATAGTAGCAGCAGACTATACAATCTAGTTTTAAGTTTACACCGTGATGTTTGGACAATGACAAAATTGCCTAATGACCCATCTCTCAGAAAGAATTCCCATAATTTAGCAGGCCATAACTTACTAAACTGTTTTAAAGATTGATGCTTCAGTATCTAGGAAGACCTCGCTGAAGATAACAATTTCCAATCTAAATGGAAACTTTTAATAACTCATCCTATAACAGAATCTAATCTCAATGCAAGAGTACCTCGGTAACATATGGCAACCTGAGTAGGGTCCAATTTGGGGGAAGAAAGGACAGTTGTGTTATCTCAGTGTTGAATATAGCCATGAATAAACATACCATTATGGAAAACCTTTGTTGTTCTGATTTGAGAAAGAAAGAAAGAAGGGAGAAAGGAAGGGAAGTATTTCGAAAGGGAAGAAGGAAGGACACGAGAAAGGAAGGGAGAGAAATTGGGAGGGAGGAGAGAGAGAGAGAAAAAGAAACAAAGAAGGCAGGAAAGAAGAAAAAGAGAAGGGAAGGAAGGAAGGAAGAAAGGAAGGAAGGAAGGAAGGGGGGAAGGAAGGAAGGAAGGAAGGAATAAAGAAAGGAAGGAAGGAAAGAAGGAAGGAAGGAAGGAAGAAAAGGAAGGAAGGAAGGAAGAAAAGAAAGAAAGAAAGAAAAGATAAAGCACCTTCCTGAACCAACTGAAGCATTTGATAATTATTTTTTATAGTAAATTTAAAATAATATATATTATTAAATTAATTTTATATACATTAAAAATTACATATATAATTTTTAGATCAGCTGTTGCCTAAGTCTCTCTTAACCTGGGCTCCCCTGAAGTGAAGCCTCAGCAAAGATGTGCATGCAAATATTTTCTTTTCCTTCTTGATGGTGGTAAGGGGAGACTGATGCCATGAAACAGGAGGAAGGGACAGAAGAGGTTACATTGGGAAGATGGAAAGTCATGGAAGATAGTTATAAATGAAGTTCCTGCATTGTATCTCTTTGAGATAAAAAATTTTATATACTAATTTTTCCCTATAGACAATGTGGGAATTTTGATATTTTGAGTGTCTCACAGAGAAACTTGAGCTTTATTTTCTCAGAGGACAACACAATTGTTACTCTTTGTCCAACCTAAATTGCAACACATTTTCTCTCTTCTACAAGTTTTGACAAGTTTAAGAGTAAATTTATGTTAGTTTAGAAATTTTTCAACTGACAAAAGCTTCCCAATACATTATCTATATTAAAAATATTTCAGAGTAAGCATCCTCCATATTATTCCATTTGATGCTCTCTGAATGCATTTTTGTTGTCAGGAAATTTGAGCTTCAGTTTTTATGAAACACAATAAATTATACATATGACATATTTCATATTCTTATGGCCAGAAAGTAAACCTGTCACCATCTAATTGAAAATAGGTCCCTGATTCATATAGTACTTTGCCAAGTAGCCTCCATGAAGTGACTGGCCCTCTCGTGACTTAAAAATCCACGCATCTCAGCAGTGATTATTCATTTGTACTTGCATCTTTTTATGTGACATTATTGTTTTTGTGTTTGATTTAATCCAGCAAACTTATGTCAAATATATTCTGTGCATCGGGAACTATGCTTTGCGCTGGGGATAAGAGATTAACAAAACACCGTACCTGTTTACACAGAGCTCTCAATCTAATGAAAGAATAAAAGAATGTGCTAATTCCTATCATAGAGGCAAAGTTATAACAGAGATAAATAATATAGTCTAGGAAATCTACATAAAGGTGACATTAAGTTGGCTCAAAGACAAGAAAGAATGGAATATTTCATATAAGAAGAAAAATAGAAGATAACATTAACTGACATGAAAATTATGTTAGATTTGGCCAGATAGATATGAGACACACAGAAGAGGAGATTCAGATATTTTTGAAATAAAATAGATAGCTGTTGGTACACTGGGAAGTCAGATGAACTTCTGTGTTTGGGGAATGGATGTGACAAAATGAATGAGGGTAAAGAAGAAGGAATAAACCCAGTTATGAGAGGCACTGAATTTCATCCCCAAAAATTTGGAATTCTTTTATGAGATGCCAGAAAATGTTACAAATAACACTTTACTTGCTAAGTGTGCTTCTAAAATTAGGTGCTTTCCTCATATAACCTATAAAAGCCTTTCCTATTATAGTCCTGAGACTCCTCAAAAAACCAGAAAGAAATAACAAAACCTCTGGATTTTACTCTTGATTAAGGAAGAGAAACATTACTGGGGCAGAAATAGACTTTGAAATACTAAACTTCCCCATTGACCAATATCATCTTTGGCATTAGAGAAACTACTAATTAATTGACCCTACTCAGTAGAGTAAAATAATTGACTTAGAGCAGCAAACACTGTATCATTTTATATACTTATTTAAATAAAAAATAAAATGGAAATAAAAATACTCCAGCAATTGCAAGTTTGTGCCCTGAACCTAACTCTAGATCAGCGGTCCCAAAACTTTTTATACAGGGGGCCAGTTCACAGTCCCTCAGACCATTGGAGGGCCGGACTATAAAAAACAAAACAAAACAAAACTATGAACAAATCCCTATGCACACTACACATATCTTATTTTAAAGTAAAAAGCAAAATGGGAACAAATACAATATTTAAAATAAAGAACAAGTAAATTTAAATCAACAAACTGACCCGTATTTCAATGGGAACTATGGGCTTGCTTATGGCTGATGCATCCTGTGCTCCTCTCACTGACCACCAATGAAAGAGGTGCCCCTTCTGGAAGTGCAGCGGGGGGATCAGATAAATAGCCTCAGGGGGCTGCATGCGGCCCATGGGGCCATAGTTTGGGGACCCCAGCTCTATATCTTCAAAGAAGAGATAGGAAAGAGGAAAAAAATATATAGAATTAGCAAGCAAAGACATGAGCTCTGCTGAGCGATTCGGTTCCCTGTTGAATATTATATCTCCATTAAAAGCACATGGATGACAAATGGAAAACCTCCATTTACTGTCAGGTTAATCCAGAGAGCCCACAATTTCTGATGTACAGCTCCAATTTTCCTACTCTGAGAAAACTTGCCTTTCTTTATGAAGCTCTTTAGAACGCTCTCTTGGGGCTCTGTTGCCTATGATGATGAAATGACAGACAAGAAAAGGAAACATCAAATGGAATGAGAATAATGACAACAAACATAAAGGCAGTTTCCAAAGGCTCTTTGTTGCTGAGTACATACATCATGTGCTGTTGTGCACATGTGATGAGATCCTGGTGCAGCCCAGTCCCACAGATCAATATGCATTACTAATCAAAATGGCATGAGGATCACATGCTGCCATGACCTAAGTGATATCAAGTGGTTTTTACTGTAGTTCCAACACTGTCAGCCACATATGTTCTAATAAAATGCTTCAAAGGTGAGGATTGGTGATGTGAACAATTCTCAACTAATGTTGGGAGGGTGTTCTAATTCTTTAAACTAATGTTTTCCTGTGCAGGAACTGTCCAAGGACAACCCAGATGGCCTAGCCCTTCACCTCTATCTACTTCTGGATATATAACTACCCATTGTGGGCGGGAACTGGGATACTTTTCTCAACTGGGAGTAGCTAATTTCTTATAAGGCAGTGAGCACTCAAGATTCAGTCTTTTTCCTCTCCTCTTCCCTGGGGCATTAAAGGATAGTGTCTGATTCAGAATCTGTTCTATGGAGCTGACATCATGCCTCATGAGAGATATGCCAAAGCTAGACTGGGAAATGGGTGAGGCTAATGGACTTAGTTAGGGGAGGAGAAAGCTTCAGAAAGCTGGTTTGTCTCCCAGGCCTAATCCACATTTCTCAACCATCATTATGTGGCATAAAGATGACATTACAACTGTTATTTTCAGACTTCTCTGTCCATGTAATCCAAACTAATGCAGAATCCAGAGGTTACTCACAGAAGACATAGAATTCTAACAAATATCATTAGAGTGCAAAAGCAGTTCTGTCTTTATCACTTTCCTGATACTGTGTGTGCATATATGTGTGCATGCCCAGTGTTGCAAAACTAAAGAAAAAGTTGGTAAGTCTATAAAAGGCCATGTAAATGTAATAAAGGAGAAAGGATAATAAATTGGATATGGTATTAATTACCTGGGGAAACTGAATTACGGGATTAAACGCTGTTCTCTAGTTTCTTCCTCTCTAGTATTTATTGAGTCTAATCTCTTTATTCAGCACTTTGTAATTCCAAAATATCAGTTCTCTTGATTACTATTTAAATGAGTCACTTTTGCTTTCCTGGGCCACTAATAACTTGACACCTTTGTGGTTACATATATCTTGATACTTAGCAAATGGACAGAACAAAGTGATTATTTGTATAACCAATTAATTGAAACTGTATTGAATGTATTTACTTCTTTATTTGCCAAAAGCATCAAAGAAAGGAAATTCTGTTATCAACATTTGAATGGTGGCAAGCTGATAGAGTAGTGTGGGAAATACAGAGTAATTTTGAGACTGTGAAAAATTAGATTATTAATGAGCAAAAATAAATATTTCCTTCAACTATCAAAGAATGATATACTTCCTAATTTCAAAATGTAGCTACTTAGCCATATGACTGATTTTGGGGCGGTGGAATGTAGATTAAAATGATAGTTTATGATTTTTACCTGGCACCTGAAGAGACATCACGTGTTTCTTCTAACTCACTCTTCTTCCCTTGACTTTTGACTATAAGAAGAACATGCTTTGAATATTTTCCCATTCAAAGATGATGAAGATATGTGCATGAGATTGGGACCCAACCCAGAACTGGAAGCCAAGCCAAGCTGAGCCTAGCCTAGATCAGTTGAAACTGAGCTGATTCACAGTTACTATATTAAAAAATAAATGTGTATCACTTTGTTACTAATATGTAGTGGTTGTTTTACATGCAGCATTAAGTACTAAAGACAAATGCTTATGAGGATGTGGAGAAAAGGGGACCATTACACACTGTTGGTGGGAATTTAAGTTGGTATACCTGTTATGGAAAACAGTATGGGCCTGACCTGTGGTGGTGCAGTGGATAAAGCGTCGACCTGGGAACACTGAGGTCGCCAGTTTAAAACCCTGCACTGGTCTGATCAAGGCACATATGGGAGTTGATGCTTCCAGCTCCTCCCCCCTTTCTCTCTTTCTCTCTCTCTCTCTATCACTCTGTGTCTCCTCTCTAAAATGAATAAATAAATAAATAATTAAAAAAAAAAAAGAAAACAGTATGGAGGTTCCTCAAAGAAATTAAAAATAAAGTTACCTTATGTTCATGTAACCTCTCAATTTGACATCTAGCCAAAGGAAATAAAGTCAGGTCTCTGCTCCCATGTTCACTGCAGCATTATTCATAGTGGCCAAGTTGTTAACTCTTTCACAGACGGGCAGGAAATTTCTGGAAGACCGGCACCAGTCCGCAGAGCAGAAGTTAAAAAGCACTGGGCTAGCCTACTGCTTCTAGTCTACAATCCTATACAGCATGTTACAGTATAAAACAACATGAGATTAAATCAAGAGCAGTAGAAAAAAATGCAAGCAAGAGAGGCGATAAACAGGCAATGTATGCAGCTGTGCAGACGTAACAGCATACTGCTTTACAGAACACATTGTTTTATAAGTAGAGTACACTCTAAAATAATGATACAAGTATAGAAAATATATAAACCAATGACAGTTACACATCACCACTATGTACTGTGTACTGTACATAATTGTATGTGCTATACTTTCATGGGACCGACAGCACAATAGGTTTGTTTACACCAGCATCACACAAACATGTGAGTAATGCCGTGTGCTATGACATTGTGATGGTTACACTGTCACCAGGTAATAGGAATTTTTCACCTCTATTGTAATGTGATGGGACCACAGTTGTATATGTGTTCTGCTGTTGACCGACACATGGTTATGTGACGCAGGACTGTACATAGCCATAGAGCGGATAAGAATAGGGAGAATGTGGAATGTTCACATTCCATGACTACAAAACAAAGCAGTGTTGAGCATGAGTGGAATTATACCAAGTGGAGTAGAAGGATAAGCTGAAACCCAAGCATAATTTTCAAGACCTTGGTTTGGGGGAACTCCTTCTCATGTTAATTATGTCATAAGGAGACACATAACGAGTAAATGAAATAAACTAAAATTAGAGAGAAAGAACACAATATAGAACTTGCTACTCAAAACACTGTCTTCAAACCAGCAACACGGGCACCATTTGGAAGTTAGAAATTCAGAATCTCGGTACCTAAGCTAAGGATTATTGAGTCAGAATCTGTATTTTAACATATCATCACAAGACTCACACGCATTAAAGTTTGTGAAGCCCTGATCTAGTTATTTCTTCTGGAGTGAGCTAGGGGAGGTCACTATACAATGGTATGAGATTACAGTGACAAAGTCCTGTATTATAAGTCTAAGTGATTTTATTGAGCTTGTGAGCTCAGGAGATTTGAGGGACTAAAGACATATAATATCATCCAATGACTAGATGAAGTCAGCAACTGTTTGTGAATACACTTTTTCTAAATTTTGAATCAAGGGAAGAAAGTCTAGGACAAGAATATACTTATGATTATTCCCCTTCTGCCTTCTATTGTCCTGCATTGCATTCCAATTTAAGAGGGTTGAATCCTCTCCAAAGGAATTAGGGTAGCAGAAAAGAAAGAATGGCAGCAGGGCAGTAGTATAGGTCTAGTGCTTGGTCGGCAAACTGCGGCTTGTGAGCCACATGTGGCTCTTTGGCCCCTTGAGTGTGCAAAATACCACGTGCGGGTGCTTCCTCGATAAGGAATGTACCTACCTATATAGTTTAAGTTTGAAAAATTTGGCTGTCAAAAGAAATTTCAATTGTTGTCCTGTTGATATTATTTGGCTCTGTTGACTAATGAGTTTGCCGACCACTGGTCTAGTGCATTTACCAATCTATCAACTATGCCAAATTATTCCTGTTATCAGGACCAACTCTTTAGAAATTGTGTACAGCTGGGAGGTAATGTAAGCAATATTTCATTGATGTTATAATGTCCTCAGAACCATAATAAACTAAGATGAGAAGGGTTTCTCTCTAGTCCAGGAAGATATATATTTGACCAAAGCTTATAAACTATAAGCTCCATGATAGCAGATAATTATCATTATTATTATTTTTGTTTGTTTACTGATGTAGCTTCAGAACCTAGAACAAAGCCTGGCACAGTCTAAGAGCTTAATAATAGTTGAATTTGCTGAATGATTTAAAATATTTCCAAAAGTCACTGAAACCATTAGACCAAACCTTACCACCCCAGAATAATGAAAGATATTATTGCATCAGTATACCAGTATATAGACAATCAGCTATTGAGAACTTGGCCAAATATTCAGGCTTCCCTTGCTTTTTGTCATAAATTCTTGAAATATTGTGAGATTCAACATTTGTCTAAAACTTAAAGATTCAAGCTTTAGTCAGTATCTTGGCCATAAGAATATTATTTAATGCCCTCTTTCAAGAAGATAATCAATGAATAAGAAAAATATCACTCTGACACACCATTCACATCAACTAAGAGAAATAAAAAATCTCAAATAAAACATACTAAAGATTTTCACATTAACACTCAGGAAAGAAAAAGCAATCAGTGCTGGTTTTACTCTAGGACATCTTAAGTACTCAAGTTGAGGTGTTCAGAATTTGTTTCATAATGGGACTTAAGTCACTTTTAACAGGAAAGCACTAACTTGCACCTGGTACAGTAGTAATAATATCTGCTGAATTATTATATATAATAAAGAAAGCCAGATTGGAGGAAGGTATATATTTTCTCTAGGACAGGTATAAAGGAGGTATACCAGGTGCAAAAACACTGAGACAAAAATCCATAGCTGGTGATTATCAGAACAAGTATACTGTGAGATACTTTTAGGAGTGTGGTGTACAGATCAGCAGCAGCAACATGACTTGTTATAAATGTAAGTTTCTGAAAGTTTGTTAGAAATGTAGATTATTGGGCCCCAGCCAGAATTGCTGAATCAGAAATCCTGCCAGTAGATCTCAGGATTCTAGTTTAACAAAGTTTCCAGATGATTCTGATGCCTATTAAGTGTGAGAACCACTGGTATAGTGTCCAAAAGTTTGGAAGATAAGGCCAAATGGAAAGATTGAGGCCAGATTGTTCAGGGATTTGTGGACAGCCCAAGAAAACTGGACTTCAGCATATGTAATTATATTGGACAATGATTAAGATGTAATTATCTGATACAGGGCAGACTGTTATACAGTGTAGACTTATGTGAGTCTCCTAATTAATCTTTTTATGTTGAATGTTTCTATACTTCAGTATTCTTTCTTTAATAAACTATTTCTTTTTTGCATGAACTTTAGTATGTTTCTGCAAGATTGCAGCTTTGCCATAAATCTTTGCACTCTTAATTTAAAGCTGGTAAAATTCTGAGATACTACTGATAATAATATTCATCTTGGTGAGTTCATATTTTGGAGAAGTAACCTCTTATTTCTGTCCTTGAAATAACAACAAAGCATTTTCATTGACACATAATGTCACTTGCCCGCATTTCTCTGTGAGCTGCATTCCTTTGCAGTTGGATGGACTCATCCTGTCTTTTTCTCCAGAAATGTACTTCCTTAAGGGGTTTCTAAAAAGACATTGTCAGGGAAATATCTACTTGAACTTTGTTAGCTTACTTTGTTAGCTTTTTATTGGAATTTGTATTTTACAATCCAATTCACATTTTTGTATATACTAGTCAATAATAATCCTCAATATTTAAAGATATAAGTTCTTCCCAACTTGATCTGTATATCCATAAAATTTGTAGTTATATCCCCTCTTCCTCTTTCTCTTAGTCTTATCAATATGACAGGAGGCTTATCATCGATATTGTTCTTTCCAAAGAACTGCTTTTAGTTTTTGATTTTCCTTGTTTTACATTTTATTGGTTTTGTTATTACCTTTATTATTTTCTATCTTCTATTTGCCTTGGATTGAATTATTTTTCTTATTTTTTCTATATTTGTTTCTGTTCCTGTTTCTCTCTCCTACCCTAGAATATTAACCACACATGACAAATTGTTTGATACTGTTTTTCAGCTCTTAGATTCTCTCTTTAATTCCAGATCTTCTACCTATCTTGATAGAATTTCCATTTGGCTCTTTTAGTTTTCATTTCTTTGATGTAATTTCCCACATATCCAAGTATGTTGTCCACTTTTTCCACCAGGTCTTTAAAAATTAATCATAGAAATATTAAAGTGTCTGATGGTTGCAAGCACTCATCTCTAAATTGGGATCATTTTGCGATTGCATTCTCTCTTAACAATAGGTATTTTTCTGATTTATCTTGTGTCTTTTATTTGTATTCAATGTCAGACATTTTAACATTTTGTGAATTATAATAAGACTCAGTTATGTAGCATTTGTGTAAGGAAATTAACTTTCTCTTTTCAATCAACAAGTATGGAAGATTGAGTCTATCTCATCAGTAAACTAGCTGGGTAGGTGTCATTGTTCTGTATAACTTCAGTATACGATAAATATACAATTCTTTTAATTGTGCCTAGTGCTTATAAATAAGGCTCTGATTTTTTGAAGATTTTATATTTTTGCCTCATTCTTGCCTTTTCACCAACACTGTATATCTCTGCTCCAGATGATGTGTTTTTATAGGCTCTTATCCTTTGATGAGTAGCACACTCCTTGAACTCTCTATTCAATACTTGTTTGTCATAGGCTGATGGTGGAAGATGAGCAGTTTTTGTCCTGGCCCAGCCTCAGTATTAGGTATAACTGTGTTCCTGGTTCTTGGAGATGGTATTCTCACAGCATTCTTATACTCTATTCCATATCAGAATGCTAACCTCTGCCTTGTATCTGTGGTGAGTCTGTAGAGAAGAGTTTATTACTCTCTCCTATAGTGGTATCGGACCTTAAGTGATATTAGCGTGAGACCCTGAGTTCCATACATTTTCCTGTTATTTTACTAAAGAAGTAAAAATCACTAATGGCAAGGGGCTCCGTGTCAAATTAAACTTTTTATTTTTTTAATTTAGGTAACCCTTCATTTAGTTCTTTCTACTTCTAAATCCTTTGGGAAGTACATTGAGTAGAACTTTAGAAATACATAGATCCAAATGATTCAGACCTATGAGTCATTTCTCTTTCTATATGATGGTTAATGGTAAACATCTTCTTTACTAGTTTCTCCTGTTCCTACTTTTATAATTCCCCTCAAACAACTGTTCTCAAGTCTTGAGAGTATCCTTAAATTTTTGTTGGTGGACTGCTTTGCTTACTTGAACCCCACTCTGCCTGAGAGTGGTTAATCTATCAGAACAGTCATGGCGACAGGCAACTCCCTGGAGCATGTCCGAGGTTTTCCAAATCACACATGGGAATGGCTTGTTCTTTGTGTGGCCATTATAGTTAATCAGGCAGAACAATGTATGTGGATAATTTAGAAAGTATATATGAGAAAAAAGGTTCCATATACAACTACAATTCAAGGTCTTCCTCTCAAGGGTGCTGGTCTAATCAATCATTGCTTCTCAACTCATATAGCCTATTTATCTCTTGGGTTGAAGTGTTGAAGGCCAAGATTGATGATGGCAATGTGGAGTGAAACTTTTGCAAAAGATGATGACAAGATATCTTTCGAAAATATTCTGTTATCCAAAGTTTTCAAATAGACGGTGTAAAAGTAGAAATATTTTGGCTACTTAACTTTCTAATTAGGGTGTAAATGTTAATATTACATAAATTATCCAGACAGATCATGTCTAGAGTTATTTTCTAATTAGTTCAATGGTTCATTAACTTATATCTAATCTGTTTTTATTTTCTGACACCATTGCATTGACTATAACAAATCCACTTGACTTTGCCTAGCCATTTTCATTATATTTCACTGCAATTTGCTCCATCTTGTTTGGAATACAAATTTAGCTGACGTTAACTGATGAGATGGTAAGAAATAATGGCCATGTTAGCACACCTATGTTACCACAATTGCAGCTAGTATGATTTTGTTTTTAAAATAGTGATAAGAAGGTTAAACTGATCAACATGATTCCCTTTTAGATAATACAAAGAAAAATAGAACTAAAACAAAATATCTTTCTTGCTCTGTATATGATTCTGCAAAGCTAGCTATTATATATAAAAATAATAAAAATTTTGTTATAAAGAGTATTTTAAAAAATTTTCTATTGTACTACTATCTGTGGGATAAAGGTTCATCTAATTAACATACACAGCATCAAAAAAAAACACATCTAAATCTTACTCTGATCTGTGTATCTACCCTCAACTAATGCTTTTGCCTGAGAATGCTGAATTTATGATTCATCCCAAACATCTGGTGCCCTTACAGAACTCTGTACCCAGGTGTGTGCCACTTCCTCTGCCCCTTCCTTTGTCTAGAATATCCATCCTGCTCCTGCCCACAAGTCAGCCCTAATACCCAATTCAAATGTTACTTTGCTTGCCTGAATTTATTTTTTCATAACAATAAATACATTCCACTATTACTAAATCTATCCTACTATATATTTCTGTTCATATTTATATTTAATAGAAACATTGTTCTATATTTCTCCCCATTATGTTGATTATTAGAGGAACAAATTATATTATTTTTATAGTCTCAGTGTCCTAAGATATTACTTCTTATTCAATATATATCCATTAAATTACAAATGATTAATGTACATATTTGAGATGGATTGAGTAAACTAATAAATAGAAGAATGAATTTGGGTTATTAGTACTCAGTTGATTCTACGGGGAATTATGACAGGATCATCACAGTTACATTTCTACTTTAAGAAGAAAAGCTTAAAATATATTGTCTTTTGGCAATGACCTTATGTTTATCTGTGTAGAATTTTTTTAAAGACATTAAGAAAACAGGAAAGATAGATATCAAAAATTGTTTCCCTTCATCTCCCTTATCCCAATGCAGAGAGTGCTTCTTATCATAGCATGCACTGAGTGTGAAGGATTTTACTATATGTTTTGCAACACTTAATTTCACAACAGTCTATGATCAGAATTCCATTAATCTGACAAAGATTCAATAGTTAACAAGTGTCAGAGCCCAGGTGGTCATGCCTATCATTCTTAAACCAAGCTATCTCCACTGAGAGCCACATCAGAGTCCCAGAGTTGCCAGGATTCAGAGATGCTGGTTCATGCTAATAAGACAAAAATAAATCCATACATAAACCAGAATGACAGCTAGCTAATTTTCCATGAAACATAAAATTCTTAATTAATTAATAGTACTTGCAGTCTGACCAGTCATATTTGACTGCCGTGTAATTACTTAGGAGTCAAAGTGTCAGAAGTATGCTTGATGGTCAGAATCTGATAAAATAAAAATAGAAGTGTAGCCTATATATAATTAATAATATTGGGTTTGGATGGGCTTGCCAGGCAGATCAGATATTAACGTTGGTCTGATAGGGCATATTCTGTTAGCCATTGTAAATATGCATTGCAAATGTTTGTTGCTCACTTTTTCTATATTTATCTCTTTATTGGTGATCTGTTCTTCTTATGAGTGACACATTCTTTCTCTCGGTGTGTTCATATCTTCAGTCAGGTTACCCTCACAGTTTGCTGGCTAGACACCTCCTTATGACAGTCAGTTTTGACCATCTCTATTGTAAACAATGACGGTAAAAGTGAGCTGATCTCTATTTTAGTTTTAAACCAGAAACTGTACCAAATACTATTTAAATTTCATTTTCACAACATACCTTGAAATACGTAATTTTTGTTTATGTTTTCTTTACAAGTTTAGAAATGTATCTTAAAGAATTTAAATATCCTCAATAAGCATACAGTCTGACATTGAGATATCAGGAAAAAAAGAACAAGCTTTGTGTGTTCTCAGAGCCTGTGTACTTAACATTTAGACACTCATGAGTTCATCTCATTACTCAGTTCTTGGAGGGAAAGTTTACTTTGATTTCGATAGTCTTAAGAACACACCATCACAGTCACCATGTGCTCCCTACAGAAGCTGTTATTGCAAATGAGGAGAGTGATTCCTGGGAAACCCAATGAACTGCTCAGAGTCACACAGTAAGAAGTGGCCTAACAAACTCTGGAGTCCAAGCTTCCTGGCTTCAGTATCTTTGATCTTTTCTCTCCGTGATGCCGGTGAAAAGTTTGCCTGCCAACTCCCATTAACTGGGGAAAAAGAAATGTTTGTAGTTCTCAGTGGGCAAGGGGTTTTCTTCCCATGGCTGAGTTGAATGAGGTTTCACTATCTTAGACATTTAGAAGCAGAAAATAAGTATTGACCCTATGTGACCTGGTTTTCTCATGCATCCTAGATACTGACATTTAAAAGCTTAAAATCCTTCAGGGGAAAGTGATGAGTTGGTGCTTTAACACAGTAAACAGAGCAGACTGGGAAAAATTTATTTGAAAAAGGCTATAATATATAATATAACAGTGTTTTATAGAAATATAACCAAAATTGAAATAGAATGAAAAGAAATTTTATGCGTTCTCACAAGATTCTGAATTCCTCCCTAAGGTAACAGATTTTTTTTAAGGCTTTTTTGTGCATGACATAGACATGAATGTGACTGTTTCTTGTGTTTTATATTATCAACAAGTAATATTCTCAAATATTCTAGGTTCACAGATGACCTCACTGGTCGAAAAATAATGCAAAGAAACATGTCTGCTAGCCATCATTTGTCGCTGAGCTTTCAAAGGATAAAATGATTGGGAAAATAATTTTGCTTCTTTGGGTCCAACAGTGGTGTGGGTTGGGGGAAAGGAACAGCACTGAAAGATTTAAGTGTTAATATTCATTCTAGTAATAACAACAAAATCTATAATGAACAAAAACGAACACCATCATACCACTCATCTAACAGTAAGTTAGTAACTTCCAATTATATATCAGAGAAACTTATCTTCCGTCTTCAGAGTAGCTTCATAGGCAACTATTGCAACGTCCATTTGTAACGTGAGGAAAAGTTATACTGAGTCATAAACTCAATATTATACAGTTTGTGTATATCACGCATGGCTTCACTATGAAAAAAAGACATTGAGATAATTGAACACACAAAAAATGGATCACACAGGGGGCAAAAGACAGAAAGGGCACAGTGAGGCAGCCTAGAGATGAGCAGTATCAGGAAGCCATTGTCACCCCTAGGCTGAAGGGACAAATGAAAAAGGCGATGTTATACCCAAGTTACTGGCTGGAAAGCAGAACTACAGAATGTCTGCCAGAAGCGGAAACTACTGCTCAACATGTTGTCCAAGGCAGAGAAAGAATGAGGAGGGCTTATTTACTTCTGTTCTGAAGACATAGAGGCCTAAAAAAATATGGGCGGACAGACACTTGTGATTAGTTTTAAGAGCTGTGCTCCTTCCAGGACATCAGGCTAATTTTTTGTATTGCCAAACACTATCTCATTTTAGGGATAGGGATAATTCTCTGGGTCCTTTTCTTCCTTTTTTCAAAAACTTTTGTGAAGCTAATTAGAGATAAAAGTGACCTATAACTCAGGGTTTTTCTCTGCATCAATCTATCTTGATGGCATTAAGAGGACTAATGTTTTCTATGTTAATTGAAACCATTTTCTTTTCATTGCATCAGTTTCTTGCTTGAACAGAACCTCTGAATATGGTCAGTGAATTTGTACAAAGTTAAGAAAAAATAGCTTCAATGACATTTAAAGGTTGAAGGATTTAAGATGGATTGTTAATCTTAAAATACTGCTATATTGCCTGAGCAGGTGGTGGTGCAGTGGTTAGGATGTTGGACTGCAGAGGGCCCAGGTTTGAAATCCTGAGGTCACTGGCTTGAGTGTGGTTTATCAGGCTTGATTGTGGGCTCACCAGCTTGTGCAAGGGGTTGCTGGCTTGAGCGTGGGATCATAGACATGACCCCATGGTTGCGGTCTTGAGCCCAAGGTAACTGGCTTGAGCAAAGGATCACTTCCTCTGCTTTAGCCCCCCAGTCAAGGCACATATGAGAAAGCAAGCAATGAACAACAAAGGAGACCAAGGAGCTGCAAGGAAGAATTGATGCTTCTCATTTCTCTCCCTTCCGGTCTGTCTGTCGCTATTTGTTCCCCTCTCTATCTCTGTCTCTCTGTCTCTGTCACACACACAAAAAGACTGCTATATCAATTTAGTTAGAGCTATATCCCCAAGAAAAATACCTGTGCCATTGGGATTATATTCACCAAGGACTGAACGTTAAGTAGAGGATGGTGACATCCTAGCTCAAGAAACTGCTAAAGACCATGAAAACGTTGGGAACTGGACAAACAATTT
Source organism: Rhynchonycteris naso (assembly GCA_037038555.1). Taxonomy (NCBI): domain Eukaryota; kingdom Metazoa; phylum Chordata; class Mammalia; order Chiroptera; family Emballonuridae; genus Rhynchonycteris; species Rhynchonycteris naso. The sequence goes on along the minus strand of CM072999.1, from coordinate 243,127,881 downwards.
AAAAAAAAAAAGAGTTGCATTCTAGAACAAGCAAGATCTGGATGATCTGTTAAAAAATATTTTCAAGAATCCTACTGGATGATAGCTAACCAGAATCTTGGGAGTATCAACTATGGATGAGTTAGAATCCAGGAAGGAGGAACAAACCACAGATGGCTTTCTGCCAACATTACTCAAGCAAAGTCCTTGAACATTAAGTCAACTTGAATACCAAGGAACAGAGGGTTTTAGAGCACAATGACCCATTCTGATCCCAATCTGTATTCTGAGCCTAGCTTCCTTTATTCTGAAGAGATGGTCAAGAACAGCTTCTTGACACAAGGCTTATTTTAAAATAACCATGACAAGTAGAGATGATAGAACCATACAAACGAGATGATAGAAAATTGATGTTTAGGGTAGAGGAGCTAGCAGCTGCTTATCTCTCATTTAAATATGAATCTACAGATCCCTTTCTATTGCAAGCACACCAGGAAAACCCAACTGTCCCCAAAAGAAAACTACACTGAGCTCCGAGTATTTTTCTCCTTTTGGTGGGTGATAGGGCAGAATGTGGGGATACAGAATACGCGGTACTCAGAGGAAGAGAGAAAAAATCATAGTGTAATCATCTTGATAAATTATCAGTGCATAAGTACATAAAGAAGACAAATCATTGATGAGATTTGAGAATATTAAAAAAAGATAAGAATGAACAATGACTGGGATCCATTTTAAGATAGAACAATAATATACATCTGTCACTGATAAATATCTAATGAAGAATTATGAAAGTCATCTTGATAACTCACTTCCAGTAAAGTTTTGCCATGATAGCATAATGCCTCATGACATGACTCTTATTCCTTGTTGGATGTGCAGTGAGGAAGATCAGACCTAAGATAGTTTGGGTATTTAGACTATGCAAGAGAGAGAAGTGGAAAGTGGCTATTGATTCTAGCATCTTTGCATGGATATAACCAGGGATTTTGTTTTTTATTATAGTGTTTAGTTTTCTTTATAGTGCCTAAAATAGACCCTATACATTTTTTATCTGCACTAAAAAGAAAATTACACTAAAAGATAGCCAGCCCTGTCAATGTACTTTACAGGCCTTTTTCTCTTCATAACTCTCCAAGTTATATTTGCTTTCAGATGCACACACTATGGACATTCTATTATAAAATGTTAGCAAAGTTGAAGGAACTATGTAAAAAGACTACTATCTTGTTATATGTGGACAGCAAGGAAACATTTCGCCATACAATTAAGTAGCCAAATTAAGGAGTCTTTAATGCCAGTGACTATGAGTAGATTCACATCCTAAAGAACTCACAGTCCCGAAAGAACTCAGGGGTTTGTTTTTATAGGGAAAAAAGAAGCGGGGGGTGGGAGTGAGGGTGAGAGGTGGTGAGCACCTAGCCAAAGCAGGTTTACAGAAGCGAAATGGGCTTTCGGTTATCGTTGGGACAATCTAGGGAGAGAGTGCTCAGCGAAGCATTTTACAAAAAGCAAAAGAATGTACTAGGTTATCCTGGCCTTTTACAGAGGTTGTTAAGGCAGCATCCTGAGGGCTTTCTGAAATCTAGACATTAGTGAACATTTACGGCCTTTACAGAACTCTTTTCATTTACTCATTGCAAATCTTGCAAAACTCATTCTATGATCAGGGATATGGTGTCTCTACATGTCAATCTAAGGTATAAAAAGAGCTACAGATTAATTGGGGAGGGGGAGATTTTGTTAGTGCCATGTTAAAACAATTTAATTTCACTCACCATTTTTGTTTGTAGGTAGTTAGAAAGGTGGCTTAAGTAGGAGTGTATGGACTTTTGAAATACATGCTCTTTTCAGTCTTAGATTTAAAAAATATATTAATTAAACTATTCTGTTTCCAGAATGTTAGAACCCTAAAAGATCTTGGGAATCTAGTCCAATTACATTATTTTCTGATAAGTAGAAAAAAGATTTCTTTCTCAAACTTATTCAGCAATTAGAGATCAAGAAGACTTCCACATATCAATGAGTTTTGAAATATTGCCCTGGCAGAAACTTAATCAAGAATAATGCCTGCCATCTCCAGAGGTATTGATATGAGAAGAACAAGTAGTAATCTGCTAGAATAAGAGAAACACTGTACAGATTCTGAGTCAGGTGTTAGTGGTGACTCAGGTGGTTAACACACGAAGAGGGTAATCAGTCACTCAGAATGCACAAGGATGACCAAGTCCTGCTTGCCATCATTCTCTGTCTCGTGTCTGGAATGCTGCCTATTTGGTTTGATCTCTCAGCTATTACCCGAAACACCTCTAATGTTTCTGACCACTGACTCCAGAGCCAAATTTGTATAAGGCATATAAGACTGAGCCCATATTCCTTCAGTACATAGTTAGGACAAGGTCAAAGAATTAAAACAAAATTATTCAACTCACCCCTAGGATTAACAGGAAATTAAAGTCTATTAGCCAATTATCTTCTCAGGCTTTTACCAAAACATCCCCAATTTCCATATGGCCTATGAATATACTGCAATATACTTAGCTCCTTTGAGAAGCTTGACTTGAGAAAAGCATTTCTGTTTGGTGACAATAGAACTGGCATTTATTGTAAAAACCCTGAATGTCCAGAATAATCCTCAATGCTTGTCCCTTCTAATCCTAATTAGGCATTCAATCAGATGAACTGCATAACTCCCATTCATTATCCAGTTCTTTGAACCTCAGAAATCTCAGATTGACTGCCGGCTGACAAATAAAGCTTTTTTCCCCCCTTCTAATAACAGTCAACTACTATGTTTATGCTTCAATTTGAAATGATACTTCAGCCATCCATCAGCTGAAAGCCAAATGTGAAGCTCACCCAAAAGCAAAACAGGCAGTTAGCTAGACAATTGCTTCATTCACAAAAGTTCTACATTAAATTCAAATGTTATCCAAGGTTGACTGCCATTCAGATTAAATTGACATTTAGCAAGAAAACACACATTATTTCTTAACCTTTAGAAATAACATAGGATGTAGACTTTCCAATCTTGTTTTTTTCCCTGGTATTTGTGTTTCTTATCACTTTATTCAGTACCTAAACAACTACTTCTTAACCTTTGATAGGAAGTGAAGAGCTGGTCCAAGAACAGCAACTAGTAGAGACAATTCAGTATTGCAATAGAGCTTCTGAGAGCATTTTACTTCATTTTCTCTATTATTTTATTTACCTTGATTTTAAAAAATCAATTAAAATGAGGAAAAACTTAAGATTTTAGTTTTTGTTGCTTATTTTGGAGGGTGAGTGTTAATACTCTCTAAGACTAAACAGAAAGATCTTGTCTTATTAAACAAAAATGAAACAAAAGCTTTTACTATGCCTATGATCAAAATTTTCCCCCCAGACTTTAAATTAGCACCAACTTCTTCAACTGGAAATGTTGAAATTGGTCAGACTATTTTCTAGGCAAAAATGTAAGACCATAAAATTAATAGTGGAGCACATTGGCCAAGCATTTTTTCCAGAAGGAGCTAGGAATATAGGGAGGGTCAGAAGTCAGACCTTATGGGAAGTTTCTTCACAGATTATTCATGCAAAAGAATGGGAACACAGCAATTTGATGGCCAAAAAATGTTAAAGGAGAAAGAAGTATTTACTCTTTAAGAGTTGGTGATAGGGTCATTCTGCAACTACAGAGCTAAGAAAGACATTTAAATGACCAAAAGTCATTATATACAATTTAAAAGCATAAAGACATATGATTTAAGGCATAATTTAAAAGTGGTAGAGTAGATTGATATGAAAGTCCACCAGTGGGTATAAATCTATGCATCTATAAACCAATTCCTCTGACCACATGTATGAACAGAAGGTGGCCATATTGACACAGTACAAGAGAATGTAGAAGACAGGAGATTTGACTTATGATCCTTATTCTGTCATTGCCTATTAGTCCTTGAGCAGATAAGTTATTTAAAAAGTGGCTGCACACAATTGCCAGTGCTCAATTGGTTTCTATTACTATTTTCCAGTAAAAAGATCCAGGGCTGATTCTAGGATTGGGGGATACACAAGATGAACTCGATTGCTCTTATAGTGTTGAAAAGTTAGGAAGGGCTCAACACACAAAATGATGGGGTTAAAGCAAAGGGACATGGGAGCCAACTGAGAGAGCTCCCAATTGCTAAAGTTAGAACAATCTGAGCAACAAAATAGAACATATAGTAATGTATTATAAACCACCCACTGTATAAAGTATATATCCATATGTACCTGCTGATGTAAACAAATAATTGAATAAATTTAAAAATGGGAGATGAGACAAATCATACAGAAGGATTTCTATTCTCTCTGCAAGAAGCACAACTTCTTATCTTTTCAGTGTGGACTATGTTTAGTAGTTTTCTAAATAGTACAGTATGAAAGGAGGGAATCATGGGAAGTAACATCACAGTGAAGAAACCTGCCAAACACCTTCGCCAGATGGTCACCAGGGATGAGTCATGCTGATAGCATGTAGTTTTAATGTGATGAGATGAGAATAGCACTTAACCTCAAGGCTTTCTTCCCCCTGGTAATGATAGGGTTATTACCATGAAATAACCCCAGACAAACCCCAAACAAGGGGCACTCTACAGAATACTTGATCATTGCTCTCAAAACTCTCAGGATCATCAAAACTATAGAAGTTCTAAGAAGCTATCACAGCCCAGAGAAGAGAAGCCTATAGAGACAAATAAAACATTCTAAAAGGTATTATGAAACAGACAACGGATAGTAGTGGAAAACTAATGAAATTTTAATCAAGTATAGAGTTGAGTTAGGAATAGTCTATCAATACTGATTTTCTGGTTGTAACAAATGTGTCATCGTGATGTAATGATGCTAACGGCAGAAAGCACATACTGGGTGTTCAGAAAATCTTTATCCTATCCTGGCAACTTTTCTGCATTTTATTCTAAAATAATAATAAAAAAGCACTTACATATTTTAAAATTGGCTGTATTAGATGTCTTTTAACAAATATGGAACAAACATGGGAAGGTCTTAAATAATGCAAACTCACAGTTTGAAAACTGTACTTTATTTTCATTTTGTAGGTAAATGTATTTTTACTCTAGCAATATTGTAACATCTCCTCATGCTTCAAGAATTTTTCATGCTATCATTTTAATATTGATGAACCTCAGTATGTCAATACGTAATACAAAGTTTTTCTTTTATAGATGCTTTCTTAATAAACACTATATATAGCTAATATACTGTTGCTCTGTATAATTGTTTTCATAGAAGAGAAAATGCTGGACCAACATGTATGTTTATGTTAAATGCTTTTACTATGTATTGATATGTTTATTTTCCCTAAACAATTTGTGTTAATTTTCCGGATCATCCATACAGAAAATGTGTATAAAGTTCACCAAAAAATTGCAGTGTTGGGTGTTATCTTGTAAAAGAAATATTAATAAATATAAAATTTATAAAGGTTTGAGTATTTACTGCTTTTATGCCTCTGGGAAAATAACTTTGGCCCCTCAGTTCTTTCAAATATAGTATTAAGATAGTTTTAAGAAATGTTTAATGTTGTAAGAATTAAATTATATAGTATGACCAAATATTTAGAATGGAGTCTAGTATGTAATCAATAATGTCTATTGTGACTATAACAATATTAGTTAATATAAATGTAAAATCTGTGTTATTTTTTTAGTTTTATTCTCACCTTATACCCAGATGTAACCACTACCGTAACTTTGGCAGCTCTTTGTAGGTCATGTTTTAATATCTACGTTACATTCATAAACATGATACAGTATAGCAATCAAAACATATTCTAACTGTGCATTTACTATCTGTATTTTCCCTTATAAAATTTTATTATAACTATGAACCATCAATTTAGTTTTATCTTGATGTCCTGCTATTCAATTTGGACATGTCTTTGAGGCTGCACACATCAACTATTTTCTGTGTTTAGTGGAAATATTATTCTTAAATTCTCATTGTCCTTGTTTTTCTTTAGTTTGACAGGGTCAAGTAAAAAAGCTTTGTAATGTCGTATGTTAGGCTTTATCAATCTTTATCTTTGGGGTTTCAGTTTTGTTTCAAATACTTTTATTCCTCTATTAATTTGATATATATACCATCCTATATTTTATTAGATTTTTTAAAATTAACTTTTTAATTTTTCTGGGTATTATACAGGTTTTAGAAAAATATAAAGAGTCAAATATTATAATTTATTTACCATATTCTATCTTGTTATTAATGTTGTTAGTTTTTTTTTATTTTTTTTATATATATATTTTATTATTATTAATTCTAATGGGGTGACATCAATAAATCAGGGTACATATGTACAATGAAAACATCTCCAGGTTATCTTATCATTAAATTGTGTTGCATACCCATCACCAAAAGTCAAATTGTCCTCTGTCACCTTCAATCTGGTTTTCCCTGCGTCCCTCCCCTCCTCCCTATCCCACTCTTCCCTCCCTCCCCCATCCCATAACCACCACTCTCTTGTCCATGTCTCATACCCTCACTTTCATGTCCCACCTATATATGTAATCGTGCTGTTCTCAGTTTTTCTTTTTTTCTGATTTACTTATTTCACTCCGTATAATGTTATCAAGGTACATCCATTTTGTTATAAATGATCCGATGTCATCGTTTCTTATGGCAGAGTAGTATTCCATAGTATATATGTACCAAAGCTTTTTAATCCACTCGTCTTCTGACGGACACGTGGACTGTTTCCAGATCTTCCCTATTGTGAACAATGCTGCCACGAACATGGGGGCGCATTTCTTCTTTTTGAACAGTGCTATGGTGTTCTTAGGGTATATTCCTAAAAGTGGGATAGCTGGGTCAAAAGGCAGTTCGATTTTTAATTTTCTGAGGAATCTCCAAACTGTTTTCCACAGTGGCTGCACCAGTCTGCATTCCCACCAGCAGTGCAGAAGGGTTCCCTTTTCTCCACATCCTCGCCAGCACTTATTCTGTGTTGTTTTGCTGATAAGTGCCATTCTGATTGGTGTGAGGTGATATCTCATTGTGGTTTTAATTTGCATTTCTCTAATGATTAGTGATGTTGAGCATTTTTTCATATGCCTATTGGCCATCTGTATGTCCTCTTTGGAGAAATTTCTATTCATTTCTTTTGCCCATTTTTTGATTGGGTTGTTTGTCTTCCTGGTGTTGAGTTTTATAAGTTCTTTATAAATTTTAGTTATTAACCCCTTATCAGATGTGCTGTCGAATATGTTCTCCCATTGTGTGGTTTGTCTTTTTATTCTGTTCCTATTGTCTTTAGCTGTGCAAAAACTTTTTAGTTTGATATAGTCCCATTTGTTTATCTTGCCTTTTATTTCAGTTGCCCATGAAGATAAATCTGCAAATATACCGCTGCTACAGATGTCGGAGAGCTTGCTGCCTATGTTTTCTTCTAAGATGCTTATGGTTTCACGGCTTACATTTAAGTCTTTTATCCATTTTGAGTTTGCTTTTGTGAATGGTGTAAGTTGATGGTCTAGTTTCATTTTTTTGCAGGTAGATGTCCAATTTTCCCAACACCATTTGTTAAAGAGGCTGTCTTTACTCCATTGTATGTTCTTTCCTCCTTTGTCAAATATCAGTTGTCCATAAAGCTGTGGGTTTATTTCTGGGTCCTCTGTTCTGTTCCATTGATCTATGTGCCTGTTCTTATGCCAGTACCAGGCTGTCTTGAGTATAATGGCCTTGTAGTAAACCTTGATATCAGGAAGAGTGATACCTCCTGCTTTATTTTTTTCTTTTTAAGATTGCTGAGGCTATTCGTGTTCTTTTTTGGTTCCATATAAATTTTTGGAATATGTGTTCTATATCTTTGAAGTATGTCATTGGTATTTTAATTGGTATTGCATTGAATTTATAAATTGCTTTGGGTAATATAGACATTTTAATGATGTTTATTCTTCCTAACCATGAGCACGGTATGTGATTCCACTTGTTTGTATCTTACTTGATTTCTTTTATCAATGTTCTATAATTTTCCGAGTACAAGTCCTTAATCTCCTTGGTTAAATTTACTCCTAGGTACTTTATTTTTTTGGCTGCAATAGTGAAGGGGATTGTTTCCTTAATTTCTTTTGCTGATATTTTATTGTTGGTGTATAGAAATGCCTCTGATTTCTGAGTATTAATTTTATATCCTGCCACCTTGCTGAATTCATTTATAAGGTCCAGTAGTTTTTTGACTGAGACTTTAGGGTTTTCAATATACAATATCATATCGTCTGCAAATAATGACAGTTTTACTTCTTCTTTTCCAATTTGTATGCCTTTTATTTCTTCTTCTTGTCTGATTGCTGTAGCTAGGACTTCCAGAAATATGTTGAATTAGAGTGGTGAAAGTGGGCAACCCTGCCTGGTTCCTGATCTTAAGGGGATTGCTTTTAATCTTTGTCCATTTAGTATGATGTTTGCTGTCGGTTTATCGTAGATGGCCTTTATCATGTTAAGGAATGATCCCTGTATTCCCACTTTACTGAGAGTTTTGAGCATGAATGGGTGCTGGATTTTATCAAATGCCTTCTCTGCATCTATTGAAATTATCATGTGATTTTTGTCCTTCCTTTTGTTTATGTGGTGAATCACATTGATTGATTTGCGAATATTGAACCAGCCTTGCCTCTCCAGAATAAATCCCACTTGATCGTGGTGTATGATTTTTTTCATATATTGCTGGATCCGGTTGGCTAATATTTTGTTGAGAATTTTAGCGTCTAAATTCATCAGGGATATAGGCCTATAATTTTCTTTCTTTGTGTTGTCTTTGCCCGGTTTTGGGATCAGAATTATGCTCGCCTCATAAAAGGAGTTTGGAAGTCTTCCTTCCTCTTGAATTTTTTGAAATAGCTTGAGGAGAATAGGAGTTAGTTCTTCTTTGAATTTTTGATAAAATTCACTTGTGAAGCCATCAGGCCCAGGACTTTTCTTTTTTGGGAGTTTTTTGATAACTGTTTCGATCTCATTTGCTGTAATTGGTCTGTTTAGGTGTTCTGATTCTTCCAGATTGATATTTGGAAGGTTATATGATTCAAGAAATTTGTCCATTTCACCAAGATTGTCTAATTTTTTGGCATATAGTTCTTCATAGTATTTTCTTACAATGCTTTGTATTTCTGTTGTGTCACTTGTTATTTCTCCACTGTCCTTCTTAATTTTATTTATTTGAGTCCTCTCTCTTTTTTTCTTGGTGAGTCTAGTTAAAGGTTCATCAATCTTGTTTACCTTTTCAAAGAACCAGCTTCTGGTTTCATTGATCCTCTGTATTGTTTCCTTAGCCTCTATGTCATTTATTTCTGCTCTGACCTTCTACTTGTCTTGGGTTTTATTTGTTGTTGTTTTTCTAGTTCTTTTAGATGCAGGGTCAGGTTGCTTATTTGAGCTTTTTCTAGCTTCTTATGATATGCCTGTAGTGCAATAAACTTCCCTCTCAGAACTGCTTTTGCTGTGTCCCATAAATTTTGAGTTGATGTATGCTCATTATCATTTGTTTCTAGAAACTTTTTTATTTCTTCTTTGATCTCATTGTTAATCCATTCATTATTTAATAACATGCTATTTAGTTTCCAAGTGTTTGAGTATTTTTCATTTTTTCTTTTGTGGTTAATTTCTAGTTTCATGGCATTGTGATCAGAGAAAATGCTTGATATGATTTCAATCTTCTTAAATTTATTGAGACCATTTTTGTGTCCTAACATGTGGTCTATCCTAGAAAACGTACCATGAGCGCTTGAGAAGAATGTATATTCTACTGCTTTAGGGTGAAAAGTTCTGAAGATATCTATTAAATCAAGTTGATCTAGTGTGTCCTTTAAGTCTGCTGTTTCTTTATTAATTTTCTTTCTTGAGGATCTATCCAGTGTTGTTAGAGGGGTATTAAAATCCCCTACTCTGATAGTATTGCTGTTAATCTCGCCCTTTATATCCATCAAAGTCTGCTTTATGTATGTCGGGGCTCCTATATTTGGTGCATAGATATTTACAATAGTTATATCTTCCTGTTGAATTGTTCCCTTTATCATTATGTAGTGCCCTCCTTTATCTCTTACTACAGCCTTTGTTTTAAAGTCCATTTTGTCTGATATAAGTATTGCTACCCCTGCTTTTTTTTCATTTCCATTTGCATGAAATATTTTTTTCTATCCTTTTACCTTCAGTCTATGAGCATCTTTTGTTTTAAGGTGTGTCTCTTGTAGACAGCATATGTATGGGTCCTGTTTCTTTATCCATGCAGCTACCCTATGTCTTTTGATTGGATCATTTAATCCATTTACATTTAAGGTTATTATTGATATGTAGTTGTTTATTGCCATTTTATTCTTTAAAGCTGTATTCTTCTTTTGCTTTATTCATTCCTCCTTTTAAACTGTTCACAAGAGGCTCCTTAGTATCTCTTGCAGAATTGGTTTGGTTTTTATGAATTCCTTCAGGCTTTCTTTTTCTGGGAAGCTCTTTATTTCTCCTTCAATTTTAAATGTTAGCCTTGCTGGATAAAGTAGTCTTGGTTGTAGGTTCTTGTTCTGCATTACTTTGATTATTTCTTGCCATTCCCTTCTGGCCTCAAGTGTTTCTGTTGAGAAGTCCGATGTCATCCTTATGGGGGCTCCTTTGTAGGTGATAGTCTTTTTTTCTCTAGCAGCTTTTAAAATTTTTCTTTATCCATTAGCTTTGGTAATTTAACTATGATGTGTCTTGGTGTAGATCTTTTTGGGTTTCTTCTTAATGGAGTTCTGTGTGCTTCTTGAATGTGTGGAGTGTTTCCCAGCCTTAATTTAGGAAAGTTTTCTGCTATGATTTGATTGAACAAAGTTTCCATTTCCTGTCCTCTCTCCTCTTCTTCAGGCACCCCTATGATGCAAATGTTGTTTCTCTTCATGTTGTCACAAAGCTCCCTTAGAGTTTCCTCACATTTTTTAAGTCTCTTTTCCTTTTTCTTCTCTGCTTCTGTGCCTTTGTTTATTGTGTCCTCTAACTCGCTTATTCGATCCTCAGCGTCATCCATCCTGCTTTTAATTCCTTCCATTGTGGTCTTCAGTTCTGATACTGTATTTGTCATTTCTGTCTGATTCTTTTTTATTATTTCAATTTCATTTTTTATACTTGTTATCTTTTTATTTAGGTGTTCATAATGACTATCCATTGTTGCTCTAATTTCTTTGAACATCCTAACTATCATTATTCTAAATTCTGCTTCTGGTAATTTGGTTATATCTGGTTCATTCAGGTCCTTCTCTGGGGATTTCTCTTGATTCATTTGGTTTGCATTCCTCTGCCTGCCCATTTTTTCTGTGCATAAGCAAGTTGTGGCCACTGGAGTCCAGTAGGTGTTGCCTTTGTGTTCTCTAGGTGTGGTCTATCTGCAGGCCCCCCACCCCCTCTGCCGGTGCCTAGGGTGGTTGGGTATGAGCGTTGCCAGCGCCGGCCCACTGTGGCTTTTGCTATGATTTCTGCCTCTCCTCCGTGGGTGGGGCTGTGACTGAAGCCACAAGATTAGCACCAAGGGTAGAGGTGAGCACCTTTCCTCAGCCTCGGACCCAGCCTATTTCCGGACTTCCGCCCAGAACCAGCAGTCGGAGCCTGCTCGCTACAGTTCCGCGGGCTAGGCGGGGCTTTTGACGTGCTCTCAGCTGTAAGCTTTTGCCTGTCCGGAGCTTTAGCCCCGCCCTCGAGGCCAGGGCCCTTCTGCGCAGGGTCGGAAACCAAGGTTTATTGGGGCGGGCGTGTTTGCTGGCTTCCGCTGAGCTGCGTACTTCCGCTCGTCCCGGACTCTACCCCGCCCCCGCGTTCGGAGCCCGCTCGTGCACGTATGAATGCTATCCGGGGTTTCTCCGGCCGGATGGGGATAGTAGCGTGGGCTCCGCTGCGAGCCTCCACTTGTCTCGGGGTCCACCCCGTTCCAGCGCTCGGAGCCCGCTTGCGCACGTATACTGGCCAACCGCGGTTTCTCCTTCCGGGGGGTGGGGTGGGGGGGTAGGGGACTGGTAGCGTCAGCTCAGCCACAGCCCCTGCCCGTCCCTGGTTCTAGCCCGGTCCCCGCTGTCAGGGCCGGCTTGCGCAGGGCCTGCCCGTTCCTGGCCTCCCGCTTTGTCCCCGTAAGTGGGATTAAAGGCGGGCCCGCAGCTTCCGGACCGCTTTCGCGCGTCCCCTCTGACCCTCTGGGCTAGACGAATCTCCCACCGGCTTGGCCTCTGCCCATGCCGACAGAACCACCTTTCAGCGTCCTGCTGCCCCAAAACCCCAAGCAGCCCTCAGCAGAGTAGGAAGGGACCTAGTACTCCACACTGTAGGCCTGGGAGCTCCCTCACTTGTTTCACAGCTCAAAACTGTCCAAATGCCTCTTCTAGGCTCTAGGACTGGAGGCTGGGGCTTGGTTCCTGGGACCCAGGTCCCTCCCTCTCCACCAATCTCTCCTCCCGACACACGGGTCTCTCCGGGCTGCCGTTTGCTCCGGGGAGCTGGGCAGCCCTCTTCGCGTTTTCGCTATTCCTACCAGTCTCAATGTGGCTTCTTCTGTGTTCCTTGGTTGAAGAGTCCACTTAGTTTTGTTCTAAGTTGGTTTATCCAGGTGGTGGTTCTTAAAATTGAGTTATAATCCACTTTGGTTCTGGGAGTTGGAAGTTGGTACATCTGCCTACTCCGTCGCCATCTTGCTCCCCTCCTAATGTTGTTAGTTTTTTATTTAAATAGTCTACCCAAATTTCAGTGACCCTACCTAATTTCTCAGAAATTATGTTGCATTTTTATTCACATATAACAACTTTAAGAAATGAAAACTATCATGATGGTTATAATTCTGGAGTAAAAGTGATTTACATATGTGCTTTATGATTTGTTTATGCTTATAGATCTTAAGGATAAAGATTGCATTTGTAATACTTAGCTATTGTTTTTCTTATAGGAAAGACGTTCATGATCTTAGAGAATATTTTGCAAGTACAAATATGCAAGAATGCATGATCCTCATTGATAGTCTAATTGTTTTCTCATCAAAAGTTGCTTTAGGAAGATAAATACTAGATAAGTAACTTCCAGAATTCTATTAACCTTTGAAATGATAATAGAAACAAAAAAAAGCTATCCTAATATAGCTTTGTCTCCTGGAACCCAATCACAGCTGTCATAGATAGATTTAGTTAGTAGCTATGTGTAGGATTTTAGCTAGAATCCAATTAAGGAACTATTTAAATGTAAAATTAATCCACACTCATTTTCTCTTTCCAGTCTCTAAATGAAGAGAGATATCAAAACCTAGAAATTAGAGAATAAATTTTTAAAAAATATTATACCATCTACAAATTCCCAAGCATCTCCTTACTTTAAATTAGGTGCTGCTTTCAAAACTTCATTGATCTATATTGAGTCTAAGGAAAATTTTACACAAAAAGGACCCTATACAATGTATTTGACACAGTCTTCAGAGAGGAATGATCGAGCAAATGTTAGAAAAATAAAAGCTTTTAGGTTGATGATGTAACAGGCATTAAAATTTGTTCTTATTTTATTTATATTCTAATCACATCATGCCTAAAGCTCATATCAGAAATAGCTTAATTACCAGGTCTAATCTCTGGCTTAAATCCCTTAAAAAAATGTAGGGATAAGAATAAGGTTTGGTTCACTTACTGATTCCATTTCACCTCTAACTCTGTTTCTGAGCCATGCTTAGCTCTCTCTAACAAGGTGTCTGTATGTATAATAGATCATTGTGAGCTACCCAATTTCTGCCATATACCAGAGAACCGACTTTACGATGGATTGAGTTTTGAATGGTTAAAGCAAACTTTGTATTATAGACAATGCAGTAGCACAGAAAAGTAGTCGATAAGTTGTTAACTTCCGTGCGCTGGGAAAAACACCACCTGCTATGGTCATATAAATGAGTGAAATATATCCTGTCATTAAAGAAAGTAGAGTTCAGAAGAAGAGATAGAGGAGTGAAGAAATAAATCCGAATGTAGTTTGTGGTTTAATATACAGATGTTACAAACTGACATGAGCACATATGAAGTCATAACAACTCTGCATGGGAAATGCAAGATTTCATTAGGAACAAATTACTGACATTAAAAGAGAAGTGGCAGTTTCACTGAGAAAGAAAAAAACAACCGAGCTTGTAAAAAGTCTAGGAAAAAACCAGGAGGCTTGAACATTCACAAAGTTTGGGGGTGTCCATCAATCATAATCCAGTATGATTGATAAAGTTGGGGTGTCAGCTTGGGAATAGGTTATAAAAAGCTGTGCATATATGTAAAGATTAGGAGTTTGGTAGTGAGTTATAGAAGGTTTCAGTCTGGAAAGAAGACATTTAAAAATGATTTTAGATGTCAAATATTATGTGCATAATAAATTAGAGAAGAAAATGATGTCAGGGTAGTAAGTGAAAATTGTTTCAGTCATCCAGACTAGAAAAGATGGGTAACCTGAACTCTGGGAGTGAGAAAAGAAAAGAGAAAACTATATTTTAAAGAAAATATTCACAAAATTAATCAGCTGGGCTTACACTCTGATTTATGGTGGGACTGAGGGAAAGAGAGATCTATTTGGGGCTAGGAATAATAACACAAAGAAACCACAGGAGAAATGGATGAAAGACAGTTCAGTTCCAGAAAGAATTTATTTGAAATGCTCTAGGAATATCTACAGAAAAACATATATTCCAAGCAGGTAGAGATTTGAACATAGAACTCTAGAGAGAGTCACTGAAGTTAGTGTTACTGGTTTACAGGGCTCCAGTGAAGGCAATGGAGTTCCCAAGGGACAGTAGGAAGACAAAGGACATTATCAGCATGACCTGGATCAGAAAGCACAAGTCTGAGTGCTAGGTTCTGCTATTAGCTAGCTCTGTGGACTTGGCCTTGTATTTTTCATAGACAAGCCAACAATAGTCTCCTTCCTGATGACTCAGTTACTTAAAACATCCAACGAAATGCATATGTGCTTTGCAAATCCTTAGGGCAGTTTCAATACTTTAGATTTTCAGTAGCACCAATATATTAAGATGTTTACTATAGCATTTCAATAAAAAATTTTAAATGACCTAAATAACTATAGCTAGGGTCACTTATATATAAAAAGTACATTAATTTACATGCAATTATTATTATGTTGCCAGGAACTTGTGTTGCTACAGAGATTGTGAAACCACAGTTATTGTTTACACTATTTTGAGTGGGAAAGAAAGGTACAACATTGTATATGTAACATAGTCATTACTATTGGAAATAAATACAGAGAAGAAAATGCTAGAAGAAGGATTTCTATAACTTTAGCAATTTCTTTTGGGAGATGATGCTATAGGGGATATATTTCCACTTCAGTGCTGTTATAACTATTCTGTGTGTGCAAAGGGGTGTGAAACTTAAATATTTCTTTAAATAATTAATTCTCCTATGGAGCAAATTAAACAAGTTTACTTTTAATATGAAGAATCTTAACCCAGAAAAAAATTTTTAAATAATCACAGTGGCCCTGTGGTCTCATATATATCAATTATAGATAGATAATTAAAGGACCAAGAAAGGACATATTCCCTGAATTACAGATTTCTATGGCAGAGCTTAGCTATGACCCCAAGAAATCCGGACTGTTCTTGCAGAACCAAAGCAGTTTTGGCTAGAAACTCCCAGATGAGGATCCCTGTGCTGCAGCTGGTTGCTGGGGAGACAGGACAAATGAAACTGCAGGGTATGCCACCAGATATAAACCATAACTTGATTTCCACTTAAAAGTCGTGGATGTGGGCAGCAGATGGACAGAAAGATACATTACCTTCTTCAGTCTTCCTGGTTCTGAAGGGCTTATTCCAATGAGGAGCTGTCCAAAGAATTTAAAGGAAGAACATAATATTTTGTTTTTAGAAGGTCTGGCTCTGTTATTTAATTTTCTGTATGGACCTGGACAAATCATTGAAACTGATTCTGGTTCAGTTTTATCATTTCAACTATCCAGTGGTAATAATCATAAGTACCTTTCTGACTTCAAAGACCAGGTCATTAAAGACCTAAACACAACTGAGTGTCATGATTGTGATGTTGGTTGCCATGATGAAGAAGAGGAAGAGGAGAAGAAAAATGACGACAATGATAATAATGATAATCACAGGGATGGGGAAGATGAGGATAATCAGAATGACAACAATGATGATGACAATGAGGAGGATGAAGAGCCTCCTCTCTTGAATATTTAAAGAGTTCTCAGAGGTAACTCTGTGTTTCATGCATGTCAATGGCTCTCCTGTCCCACTTGATTGTATACTTAGAGTACAGGGACCTTTCTTCTCAGAGACTCATTCTGTGCTCCTGACAAATGAATGGACTGCAGTAACTCACAACTGCTTATATGGATTAGAGCAGATAAGAAAGCAATCTGCTTTCTGCGAGAGGTCATTTCACTTTTCCTGCAGGGGACAGATGGGGAAACACTGCATTTCAGTTAGCTGGCTGCTGTGGATTCTTGGCGATGGACTTTTTTGTTTATTTATTCTTGGGGGGAAAACGATTTGCTCTTACATTTCTTTGATGAATTTACTCTGGTGTTCTTTTAAAGGTTTTTAAACTTGGTTTTTGCTCCAATAGATATGCCCTCCAGACATATTAAGGAGGAAGTCTGATAAGGTCTAGGAATAGCTATCATTCTATATCTTGACAAAAACAAATGAATTTTTAGTAAATGTGGTGGGATGTGGTCAGGGGATTCGTTTTAAAGAACATATCTAGGGTACTCTTGGCAACAGATGTGATATAGGTTACCAGGTCATTAGTGCCAGAAGTGTGCTAATAGAACTTAATTTACATGGAGTAGAGAAGGTCTGTTCTCACATGGATGAATCTATTAGGAAAGAAAAATTATAAATTTGCATCTACAATTATTGTGTAATTTTTTAATATAACCATAGCTTCAGAAACCATAGTATTCAATAAAATAAAATTTACTGGAAGAATTACAATTGTAGTCCTATCGCTGTTATAACATGGACCTGTGAAAAACAAACATACCTGGGTTGCAGAATTTGTGCATTAGTACTTGGGAGGGATGTGGGTTTGCTTCAGTATAACAATTCCATGCCTGAGTGCTATGCTTTAGAGAAGTACATTTATTATAGTAACCCTTGGTTTAGATTACTTAAGTCACACCATGAAACAGAAAATTGAACAACAAATGCTAGTCTCAACTCTTACACTTTAAACATTTATAAATGACAACTGTAGAGTAGGTAAATTTCAATAGGATTTGGTTCTGAAACAAATAGCATTGTTCTCTAATACCCTTTCAACATATATCAAAACAGCAATTCCCCGTTTACAGGTATAAAATCTGAGGTGTTAACTCAAGGCTGTTTTGATAACTTCTACATACTATAGTTTGAAGGTCAATTCTCAGAACCTGTGATTCAGAATAATGCCAAAATTTGGTCCAGTATTTCAAAACTCAATGTGTATACTGTCTCTTATTTTAGTCATTCATTTAGTCAAACAAATAATTATTGAGATCTTGCTATGTGTAAATTACTTAGCCTTTTAGGGAGTTAGATATTTATGATCTTACCAATAGCCCAATTTACAAACCTTATTATTGTTTTATATTTAAATGTTATAGTTATAATAATAAATGTTTGTTGTAAAAAAATACTTAGTACTCTGTTATAAAATTAACATAACTTGTCTTTATTCCCATATGTCATCTTTATTAAAATATTCAAATGATTGTCCTTATCTAATGATATTATATGATATATATTTTTTATCTTGCTTTTGTTATCTTAATAGTGAGTAATAAATTTATTTACATGTCAGTAAATTTAGATAGAATTCTCTTGCTATTTTTACTGTTTCTTCCAATGGGAAAAATGATACATATTTTCCAACTTTCTTATGGATATATTTATTCTTCTTTTTTGTATTTTAATGACTCTAGAATGAGTTCCCTACATTTATCCCCTAGTTCAGGACAGCATTACTTCAAGGACAGATTTTTTGCAAATGTGTATGGACTGCAATTTTTTCTACTGATCTAATGACCTCTGACCTCTCATCTTCCATCCTACCTGCACATGATTATCAAGAAGATCATATTAGATTGCAAGGCTAATTAGTGACTTTCCATTGGTCTCTAAGTGAAGTCCACACTCTTAGCATAAAATTCAGTGCCTTCTGAACTCAAATAATGCAAAAAAAAAAAATAAAAACGAGAGAGAGAGAAAGAAAAAGCAATTTAATTTAAAATTGGGAAAAGAAACTAACTCATTTGTTGTTGTTTTTCCAGAGAAGACATACAAATGGCAAACAGGTACATAAAAGGGAGATCAACATCATTGACTGTCAATAAAATGCAAATAAAAACTATAATGGAGGTCCTAGCCAGTTGGCTCAGTGGTAGAGCATCAGCCCAGCATGTGGATGTCCCAGGTTTGATTCCCAGTCAGGGAACACAGGAGAAGCACACATATTCTAGCCTTCCCTTCCCCTCCCACAACCAAGGCTCCACTGGAGGAAAGTTGGCCCAGGTGCTGAGGATGGCTCCAAGGCCTCAGCCTCAGGCACTAGAATGGCTCCGGTTACAAAAGAGCAACGCCACATATGGGCAGAGCATCGCCCCCTAGAGGGCATGCTGGGTGGAGCCGGGTTGGGCGCATGCAGAGTCTGTCTCTCTGTCTTACTGCTTCTCACTTCAAAAAAAATTAAAAAAAATTTAAAAACTATAATGGAGTTCTGACCAGGTTTGCAGTAAATAGACCATCATCCCAGCATGACAAGGTTGCAAGTTCAATCACCAGTCAGGGCAGATATGAGAAACAACTAATTTATAAATATGTGCACATCTAAATGGAAAACTAAGTGGAAAAACAAGTTGATGCCTCTCTCTCTGTGTCTGATGTCTCTCTTTATCTCAAATCATTGGGAAAAAAACTATAATGAGATAACACCTTACAGCTATTAGAAAATTATTGTCAAAAAACACAAGAGATCACAAATATTGATGAGGATGTTGGAAAAACAGGAACCTTGCAACTATTGGTGGAAATATAATTTGATACAGTCACTGTGAAAAATTGTATGAAGGTTTCTCAAAATTCAAAATAAAACCACCATATGTTCTAGCAATTTCACTTCTGGGTATATGTTGGAAAAATCAAAAACACTAACTCAAAGATATTGGCACTTCCATTTTAATTACATCATTATTTACTATCGCCAACACATGGAAACTACCCAAATGCCCATTGATGGATGAATGGATAAAGAAAATGTGGGCCTGACCAGGCAGTGGCACAGTGGATGGATTGTCAGAGTGGGATGCGGAAAACCGAGATTCGAGACCCCAAGGTCGCTAGCTTGAGCACGGGCCCATCTGGCTTGAATGGAAAGGTCACCAGCTTGGACCCAAGGTCGCTGGTTTGAGCAAGGGGTCACTCAGTCTACTGAAGGCTTGCGGTCAAGGCACATGTGAGAAAGCAATCAATGAACAATTAAGGTGTCACAATGAAAAACTGATGATTGATGCTTCTCATCTTTCTCCGTTTCTGTCTGTCCCTGTCTATCCCACTCTCTGACTCTCTCTCTGTCCCTGTAAAAATTAACAAAAAATGTGGTATATATATACACAAAGGAATATCTATCTACCCATTAAGAAAAGAAGAAAATCCTGCCATTTGTAACAATATGGATGAACTTTGAGGATAGTGTGTGATGTGAAATAAGTCAAACAGAGAAAGACAAATAATTCAGAATCTCCCTAAATGTGGAATCAATTAAAGAGTACTTATAGATCCAGAGAACAAATTGGTGATTGCCAGGGATGGATGGTGGAGGTTGGGCAAAATGGGTGAAGGTAGTCAAAAGTTACACACTTCCAGCCTGGCCTGTGGCGGCACAGTGGATAAAGCATCAACCTGGAATGCTGAGGCCACTGGTTTGAAAGCCCAAGCAAGTTGATGCTTCCTGCACCCCTTTCTCTTAAAAAAAAAAAAATCAATAAATAAAAAATATTTTTTAAAAATGTTTAAAAAAAGTTACACACTTTCAGTTATAAGTCCTAAGAAAAAATTTGGTGCCATCTGAGATATAATAATTTAATATCCTATCACTTCCCCTTGTCCTCAAACCCTTCTTTTTATCTTTAATATTCTCTTGAGTCTCTGAAATTTCTACTGTCTTTTAAACTACAGTTCAAACCCTTTGGGAAGTCTTTCTTCTTCTACCTCACATCTGGACCAACAGGTCAACAATGTCTTTACCTTTTTGGGCTATCTAGCAAACTGGGTGGTGCCACAGTTTCTTTCTGCTACAAGGAAACACAGTTTAAGAGGGGCGGACAGTCTTACCACACTCAACTATAAAACAACACACAGAATGTGACATGTGTCACTCATATCTCCCACTGACTTTGTCATGCTCCACCCATGTGCTTGTGCATGTACTAAAAATTATGGTGATAATACTTACATTTTATCGAAGGCTTATTCCGTGTCCTAGACATCTTACCCCAGGGATGGCCAATCTTTTGAGCTTGGTGTGTCAAAATTCGCCAAAAAAATGAGCATAACTCGGGTGGTGTGTCACTTTGAGAAAAAGGGCCTAACCGGAAGTCCCAGAACTAGGCGCTCTGTGCCGGAGTTCTGTTGTTTTGGCCTACAGACCTCTGGCACAGAGTGTCTCTACTACAGCAAATGTTTTATCCTCGGCTACTGTACCTGGCCGTGCTGGAGCCAAGGATGAAACATCCTTCTCGGCATGTGGCCCCATACTTCTCTGGTATGCGGTCACATGCGGCCACGTGTCATCAGAAATGGCTAGCGTGTCATAGGTTCGCCATCACGGTCATACCCAATACTCTAGAGAAACATCTCATTTAACCCTCAGAACAAGTCTACAAAATTAGTCCTATCCCTACTCTCACTCTATAGGTAAGTAAACAGCCTGAGAAGGTTCAGCTACTCACCCAAGGCTACACAACTACCACTTAGTAAAGCCAGGATTTCAGTTCAGGTTGTAAGACTTCCTGAACTTTATATTTCTTTCCTTAACATTTGTAAATTGAATCAATAAAACAGTCTTTGGAGGATCTAAATTATTGGTCTATGACTCACGGTTCATGAAACAAAGAAGATGTATGGAAGTTCCATTAAAGTCAAGCCATGGGAAAAAAATATCCTTGAGAGACTGATTATTAACTAATAACGACATGTCATTGTTTAATTGCTAATTAATAGAAATGCATTCTTAAAAGATCAGGTAAATTGACCACTAATTTGATTAAAATGCCTTTTCTTCTAGTTCTCAAAGGTCTGGACAACATGTCATTTTATTCCTGCTGTTCCATTCATTCTCAATCTAAAGGAGTATTGCTTTTCATTGAAGGATATTGACTGTAAATGGGTAATTTATCTTTGTTTCAAGTAAATGTTGTTTCATGCCCTTCTGGAAAAATTAATCATTAGGCAAAAGTCTGCCTGTATTTACTCTTTCTAAGGGAACCTTATATTTGTCAAAATGAATGACCACTTTTCATGAAATATTTTCTTCATATAAATACTAGTAGCTTCCTCATTTATCTCTGCTAGCAGACTTACCATCTGTATTAGCTGTCTACAGCTGCTATAACAAATTACCTCAAATGAAGTGCTTAAAACAACACAAGTTTATTCTGTTAAAGTCTTTTGTTTATTTGCTTGTTGAAGTCAAAAGTCCAACATGGGACTCACAAGGCTCAAAGCAAGTTTTCAGCAGAGCTGCATCTTTCCTGGGGGACTCCATAGAGGAAAATGTTGATTCCTTGCCTTTTTCAGTGTCTATGGCCATGCACATCCTTTGGCTCATGACTCTCTGGCTGTATTTTAAAATCCAGCAACAAGGTTCAGTTCTTCTTACATTGTATTTCTCTGGTATGCTCTTCTACCCACCTGGATAATTCAAGATAATGTTTCCATTTCAATCTCAACATCTGCAATGTTGCTTTTGCCTTGTATGGTAACACATTCACGGTTTAGAAGAGAAGAATATAGATATTTTGGGGGTCATTATTCCACCTACAACAGTATTGCTCATTTCCATTCATTATCCAAACTCTTATGAGAGTAGTCTGTACAAAATGCATATAAGAACATTCATGTTCATGTATAAAAATCTTCAATAGCTCACTCTTACATGCATGACATACAAGGTACTTCAAAATTTGGCTTTTATCTGCTTGGGTTATTTTCATATTCCATTATACTTACTAAACCACCTCCTTTTTTTTAGTGAGAGGGATAGAGAGAGAAAGAGAGAGAGATAGGAAGGGAGAGATGGGAAACATCAACTCGTATTTGTGGCACTTTTAGTTGTTTATTGATTGCTTCTCACACATGCCCTCTGGATGAAGAATGGTGAACAAAATTTCTTTTTGTAATTTTTTTTCTATTTCATGTTAGGAACATATAAATGTCATTTGAAATGGAAAAAAAAATTACAGTCATTATCCACATCGTAATTTTTGCTTGATTTTGAAGGGGTGTATACACACACACACACACACACACACACACAAATATTAAACTGTAGATTTTTTTTTTACAGGGACAGAGAGAGTCAGAGAGAGAGAGAGAGAGAGAGAGAGAGAGAGGAGATAGGGACAGACAGACAGGAATGGAGAGAGATAAGAAGCATCAATCATCAGTTTTTCGTTGCGACAGCTTAGTTGTTCATTGATTACTTTCTCACATGTGCCTTGACCACAGGCCTTCAGCAGACCGAGCAACCCCTTGCTCAAGCCAGTGACCTTGAGTCCAAGCTGGTGAGCTTTTTCTGGAACCAGATGAGCCCGCGCTCAAGCTGGAGACCTCAGAGTCTCGAAACTGGGTCCTCCGCATCACAGTCTGACGCTCTATCTACTGCACCACCGCCTGGTCAGGCGGCTGTAGAATGTTTTATACATAGGATTAAATGATTTTGTTTGTTTTTATGTTGTAGGATAACTTTTTCTCCATGTTATCATGCCTACCACCCTCTTTGGAAAAACAGAGGTACTGCCTACCATGATGAGGTTGTTACATGAACTGGTTTTACTACTGATAATAGTAAAAACAGCCATCAGTATGCCCATATGTGACATCTATAAGGTGATACATATGAAACATATCCTACCTCTTTGTTTTATTCTCATGAAGCATCTGAGACATGTGCTTTTATTATTTTCAATTTACAGATATTGAAACTAAAGTTTAAATATAGTCAGTGAATTTCCCAAAGTCACCCTGAGAGTGAAATCACTATGCTTCAAACCACAGTAAAAGTGGCTAGTCTACCAAACAGGAACCCTATGAACCCAGCCTCTCCATTCTGCTGTGTTCAGAGATGTTATTCCTTCTATTCACATCCCTGGGACATCTCAACAACAATCTGTTTTCATTGTTGTCAGATTGATGCAAGCTGCAAAGAGACTGTTTCTATCTCAAGATTTTGTATTTACTTCTAGTTTCCTAGAACTAAAGTTTAGACAGCATGCTGTGGTTAAGGCTATTCTAGACTTGAGAAGACATTGCTTATCCACCCCACCCCCAGCCCTCACCTCTGCCTTTCACCCATTTTTAACAAGCAGGTGTCATTCTTCTAACAATAGTTACTGCAGTATGATTGAACTTGAAGTTCAACTTCTCCTCTTCCATTTGGAGCTTGTTGAAACACTCCTTTGCTGAAGCACTTAAAGTTTGCCATCTATCAAAATCCTGTTCTGTGCTACATTTTCAAGATCACCTTTGAATGAGTTACTTAATGTAGGGAATAAACATAGCTTTTTATGGCCCCCAAGAAACTCTTCATTCCTTAGATAAAGAAGGATATTAGAAATATAAATAAGTTGACAATTACTTCTTTCTATATATAGAAATGTAATTATTTTAGAGCTTGGGAGATGCAAAAATAAAAAGAAAATATTTACAGATTGTTGCTGATTATCATAGAAGCCTAAATAATTAACATGCAAACTGGGGTAATAAAACTTTAAAAGGTAGCACTCTCAGCATTCGATAAGACCACTCCAGTCAAAATGTATTCATCTTTTTTTTAACAGCTTCATTGAGATATGATTCCCATAACATACATTTCACCCATTGTGTGTAAAATTTTATGGTTTTTACTTTATTCACAGGGTTTTGCAACCATCATTAAAATCAATTTAAGAAAATTTATTTCAACCCAAATAAACTCCCATACCCCTAAGCAGTGAAGAATTACCTGTATCTAAAAAGAGGTCTGGTATTTTTCCTCAGCTAACTGGAAGGTGATCTCGAAGTCCTGATAATGTTCTACTTGACAGGAGTACCTTTGTTTGCCTGGGAACTTTCGCCACTGGAGAGGCTATCAATGTGATTTATGATGGAGATTAGGGGCATGCCATATTAGTTCCAACTTTCAGAGGAACTAGAAGCTAAAGGTAGAAGCCTGAATCTTTGTGAGGGTCTGGAGAATGAATGAGGTCAGCCATATCATTAGTATGAGATCAAGCCCCAGTAGAACTTTGGGCAGGAAAGTCTTGGATAAGCTTGCCTGATTGGCAACATTATGCCAGTCTTGTTACAGACTATAGGTAGGAGGAGGTAACACAAACTGGGAATTCAAGTAGAGGATGATGAAGAGCTACATGTTTGGACCAATCCCTGGACTTCACCATGTACATCTCTTCCTTTGACTGCTGATAATGTGTATCTCATCATTATAATATAACCATAATCATAAGTATAGTGTTCCCAGAGCTCTGTGATTTATTTTAGCAAACTATCAAATCTGAGGGTGTAATGGGAACCTCCAAATTTGTACCTGACTGTTCCAAAGTAAGGGTGATTCTGAGACTCTTGCACATTTGAAGCTGGTATCTAATTTAAGGGCAGCCTTCTGGGAACTATTTCTTCAGACTGTGAAGTTTGTCTTGCTCATTGTACTTCATATTTTCCCTTGAAGCCCTCTCCACCCCTCAGGCCTTGAAAACCACTAATTTATCTTTTGTCTATAGATTTATAAATGAAATCATACAAGAGGTAATCTCTTGTGATTGACTTCTCTTAATTAGCATAATATTTTTCATGTTTATTCATGTTGTGGCATACATCAGTTTTTCAGCTCTTTTAATGGCTGAATATTCCATTGTAAAGATATACCACTTTTTGTTTATCTATTCATCAGTTTATGGCATTTAAGTTGTTTACATATTGTAACTGTTGTCAATAGTGCCACTATAGACATTTGTGTACAGAGGTTTTATTTGAATACCTGTTCACATATTTGGGGTTAATAACTAGATGTGGAATTGCTGGGTCTTAAAATTTCATGTCTAACTTATTGAGGAACTATCAAACACTGCTGGCTGTACAGTAGCTGCACCATTTTACTTTCCAACAGGAATATATGATGGTTCCAATTCCTTCACATCCTTGGCAACACTTCCTAATTTTCATCATTTTTGTATTGCCATCCTTTGGGTATTCCATGGTATCTTGTAGTGTTAGTTTACATCTTTTCACTTACTTGTTGGCACTTGTGTATCTTCTTTGGAGAAATTTGTATATCCTTGCTCATTCTGAAATTGAGTATTTTTCCTTTAGTTGTAAGAGTTCTTTATATAAAATTGAAACACTAAACCCTAATCAGAACTTTAATTTGAAAATATTCTCTCACATGGTGTGGGTCATCTTTTCACTTTCTTCATGGTGTCTTTTGAAGCAAAAAAATAATTAAATTATATGAATTCCATATTTTTTCCTTTGATTACTTGTAATTATATTGTCATTGATAAGTAGGCTTTACCTAACCAGGATCACAAAAATTCACTCTTATGTTTTCTTTTAAAAATTGTATAGTTTTAGCTTTTACTTTGCCTCTGATCCATTTTCAATTCATTATTATATAATGTTTAAGAACATCATTCTCTTGCATGTAGATAGCTAGTTGTCCCAGCACTATTTGTTGAAAAGCCTATTCTTTCTTTGTTTGATTGTCCAAAATCAATTGACTATAAAAATAAAGGTTTATTTCTGAACTCTCAACTCTATTCCATTGATCTATATGTCTCTCTTTATTCTTGTATCATGCTGCCTTGATTACTCGAGCTTTGCAGTGAGTTTTAAAATAGGGATATGTGAATTTAACTTTGTCCTCTTTTTTTTTTTTTTTTTTTTACAGGGACAGAGAGAGAGTCAGAGAGAGGGATAGATAGGGACAGACAGACAGAAACGGAGAGGTGAGAAGCATCAATCATTAGTTTTTCGTTGCCGTTGCGACACCATAGTTGTTCATTGATTACTTTCTCACATGTGCCTTGACCTCGGGCCTGCAGCAGACCGAGCAACCCCTTGCTGGAGCCAGCGACCTTGGGTCTAAGCTGACAAGCTTTTGCTCAAGCCAGATGGGCCTGTGCGCTTAAGCTGGCGAGCTTGGGGTCTCGAACCTGGATCTTCCACATCCTAGTCTGACGCTCTATCCATTGCGCCACCACCTGGTCAGGCACTTTGTCCTCTTTTTAAAGAGTGTTTGGCCATTCTAGGTAATATCTCTAAGTGTTAACAGTATGGAGAACTGAACTCTAAAATGTAGATCATTTATCAGATGTCTGTGCTCAAGCTCTGGCTCAGAATTCAGCCATGAGATTCAGGCAATACACCACACCTCTGTAGGCATCTGTTTCCTTATCTTCACAAAATTGCATGGATAAAATGATGTCTAAAGTGCCTTCTCAAAATAAACACTTAGAATCATCATAATTGTGTTTCTAAGCTAACTAAAAGGTCCTAGTTCTGACCAATGGAAATCTCCCCACTTTTATGTTTCTCCATACTTAGTCATTAAATAATTACTTAAAACCTCATTTTCTGCAAAATATCACTTTCTTTTTTGAAGAGCTGAAGCCCCTATCCTGAAAGAACATGATCCTTGCACATCTATCTTTAAACAAGCATGTGATACAACTTAGATTTCTCTAGCAACCTCTTCCTTTTTCTTCCTAGGTATACAGTTCTATGCATACTGTTCTGTCAGTCCATTTGCAAAAAATACAGCCTTTCAAAGCTATAATAATCTGATATCTTACTTTAATATAGGAAATGGAGTCATGCTTTTAATATAACTTACCTTTTAGACAAGAATTTTAGACTTTGACCATCCTTGCTAAAACCAGTTACAAATGTCTCATCATCTTTTCATCCAAATAGGCAGATTAAACTCAACATGCCAGGTTATTAAGTTGAAACTAAGGTTTATACTTTTTGAGTTAAAAAAATATTGTCACCAATAGTTCTATGCCTCTCCTCGCTCAGAGCTCTATGCACTTTCTCCCTGAAAAAGTGTGAGTTAATAACAAAGAGAGAAGATCCAATTATCCTTATCCAGCTCGTGAAGTTAGGCTCCCCAGCCGGCTGTGAGATAAATTCCAGAGCTTTTGAGGAAGGGAGCCACCGAAGATCCAGCTACAGTCTTACTCACTCTCCTTCTGCTGTATGCAGTGTAACCAGGAGCCCAGTAATCACTACCGCAGTGTTAGAGAATGTTAGATTTATGGAAATGAGAATATGAAGCATTGTAGATAATGGTTGTTTTTTTATCCCAAATTACAAGTAATTGGCTTTAATTATTATAGTAAATGTTCTTGTTACTTCAGGTAATTATGGGTGGACCCTTCCAGATAAAAGATTTATTATAGTCTCTCCTGAGCTCTGCTTAAAGCTACGGTTGAGGGAGCAATTTCATTAAATGTCCCTTGTTATTGGGGGTATGTATTTGTTTCCTTCTTTAATTTCTTTTAGTAATACTTTAATCTGACACATTATATTTTGTTTTGTTTGAAAGTTGATAATTCTCCTTGTGAGTGAGCCTCAGGAAGAGCATGACAAGCATAGGTCAGGTTCCTGTGATTCCCTCTTGTCAAATGCTATTTCTTAAAGCACAGAGATCCCAACCTTCACAGAAAACACCGGACTCTATGGCTGCATTGATTTGGCAGTCTACTGAAAGAAAGCAACTT
The DNA here is from genome assembly GCA_037038555.1 of Rhynchonycteris naso. NCBI lineage: Eukaryota > Metazoa > Chordata > Mammalia > Chiroptera > Emballonuridae > Rhynchonycteris > Rhynchonycteris naso. Next base: position 243,099,888 of record CM072999.1, on the reverse strand, counting down.
TCTGATCAATCACCTCTTTTCACTCTCTATGTTGTGATAAGAACACTTGTGCTTTTTGCTTTAAAAACACTATGGGAAACATCAAAAATCTTCCGCAAAATTAACATTCGGATTATAGAATTTAGTTGTTTTCATTTTTAATTGCTGTGAGGCAGGCTTATGTGACACGTGAGATAATTTGAGAGATAAATAGAGTTTTTAAAGTATTCATTATAATATGTAATTAAAAAAAAATTAAACCAGCTCATCAAACCCACGTTTTCAGAGATCTTATTTAAGATGAAGCTTAAATAGTATTTTAGATTTTTAAAAATTGAGCTGGTTAAAAAATAAATATTAGGCAAATACAGTGCATGTGATACACATTTATAAGATCAATTTACAGTGACTTTCTTTGAAGTAACACTGGTATAAGGAAACTTAATGATCAGTTTGGTCTATCTTATTATTTTGCAATGAGGAATAGATGTGCCAAGACATGAAATAAATGCTCCAGGTCACAGAGTGAGAAGTGGGTTATGAAATACATGAGCAAGCAGCCAGATTCTCCAAATACACCAAGCGTCACACTCCACAGGAGCAAATGCTGAAAAAACACCTTTGCAACTGCCTACTCTTTAGGGAACCTATTTGATTTGCTCATTTCCAAAAGGCCTCCGGCCCAGCAGTTCATTATTCCCACATAACAAACAGGGAAAGGAATTTCTGCTATTTCTCTTGTTCATCTTCTACAACAGCAGCTTATTCAAGACTTTGGCTATGCCCTTTGGATTTATAGATCTAGTTCCCATTAATTAATATTTTCTCTTAGAGAATATGCCCTTTTGATGATTGAATGTGACTTTTCATGTGTCATCTATAATAAGGCAATACTTCTGTGAAATTCAATGTATTTGTGTTGCAAGGATGTCCTTTGAATCCAGCTTATCAAGCAATCTGAATTTTTCCCACAGTCAAACACTGTAAATGGCTGCCTGTTCTAGGCCAGAGGGGGCAGTGGAGGCCTGTTAGTGACTGGATTTGCATGTGAGCAAGTCTGGAAACTTGTCAATCACTCAACAGCCCAACATGTTTGGGAGGATTTCACTCTCCACATTCTTGTAAAGTTACAAAGCTAGTCAAGCAAGTTGTTTCAACTCAGTCTCTGGTGTGTAGAGAAAATCCCTCTGGAGAGGAAGGTTATTGTTTCTAATTAGACCTTACAAATTAGAAAAGCCAGAAAACCTAGACCAGCAGGTAGGTTACAGCAAGTAGGTTAATTCTCAGTGATTGTGGCCAAGTTCTCTGTTGAGGACTAAATGAGAACTTCCAAAACGAGAACTTTTTTTTTTAACAAATGGCCCTAGTTGGTGGCTCAGTGGATAGAGCACTAGCCTGGTGTATGGACATCCAGGGTTCGATTCCTGATCAGGGCACAAGGGAGAAGCAACCAACTGCTTCTCCCTCCATTCCTCCATCTCTTTACCTCTTTTCCCACCCTCTCTTCCCTTCTTCCCACAGCTAGTGGCTCAACTGGTTCAAGCGTGGCCCCATTGGAGCTCATCAGCCTCAGGTGCTGAAAATAGCTTGGTACTAGAGCATTGGCCCTAAATGGAGTTTTCAGATGGATCCTGGTCAGGGTGCATGTAGGAGTCTGCCTTGATATCTCCCCTCCTCTCACCAAAAAGAAAAAATAAAAAAGAATATTGCAAAAATTTAAAGACATTTTAGTATCCTGGCCTGATTGGTCCACCACAGGCATAGATCTTTTCTGAGCCACCTATGACTGCATGACTAGCCACCTTTCTCTGTAATACAAACTTTCCTTGTTATAGGTATAATCAAGGTCATTTCCTTCCTCCTGATTTTATCTCTATCAAGAATTTTTAAGACTCCTCTGTGACCTCCAAGATGAAGGACAGGAGTTTAATGTTAAATTACTCACCTACCACAGGAGCCTTTGTTAGCCCCAAGGTCACAAACATCTATTCATATATCCATTCTTACTTCCATAGGTCTCTTTTCTTGCCTATAAGTGGCCCTGTGGCAATCACTAGGGAGGGGGGAGAGGAAGAGTCATGAGAAAGGGTTTTTCTATGCTTATGCATGTCACATGAAACATCGGCCCTTTCCCGATCTCGGCTACAACACACTGATGGGCACACTGGTTCTCTGGATGGCTCTCCTACATGAATCACATTGAAACCCAAACAAAGAGAACAGAACACAACTGTCAGAGTCAGGAGCAGGGGCTCATTCCTGATGGTAGACTCAATTTGCAAGGGATATTCTACCCCATTTTTACCTCTTCTGAGCCATGAAGTTGTCTGAAAGGTAGACTGTAGGGATTCCGGTGGGATTAGCCGAGGCCCTCATTGCAACTGTATTGTATACCTTCTCCCTTTGCCCATGCCTGCTTCCCTTACCTCATACCCAGCATCCTCAGGTGCTGTTGCTGAAAAGTATTCTTCATTAAATTATATGTATGCTAATCTCTATCTCAGAGCCTGTTTTCCAGGGAACCTAGTTTCAGATACTCTCCTATAGTCTTGTTCTTAAGGACGATTTTAGCCCAATCTTGAGTTGAATCAGTGGATTTGGGAATCCAGCCACTTCCCAAGATTCCCTCACCCATTTAAAAATATCCTGGATGAAATGGGACAGTAAAAGAGAAAACCATAGAAGGAAAGTCCCATCCAAGGCCTAAATCATAAATTTATTTAATACTAACACACATTTATATTAAAATATTACTCTTTATAAAATACTGTATGAGGCTCTTTTAATCATACAAGATTTTTTTTTCTCGATGAGAGGAGGGGAGATAGTGAGACAGACTCCTGCATGCTCCTCAACCAAGATCCACCCAATAACCCCATCTAAGGCTGATGCTCAAGTACTGAGCTATTTTTAGTGCCTGAGGCTGACACACTCAGACCAATAGAGCTATCCTCAGTTCCCAGGGCCAATGCTCAAATAAATTGAGCTACTGGCTGTGGGAGGGGAAGATGAACAGAAGGGGTAGGGGAAGAAAGCAGATAGCCACTTCTTCTCTGTGTCCTGACCAGAGATTGAATCTGGGATGTCCATATGCTGGGCCAATGCTCTATCTACTGAGCCATGAGCCAGAGCCAGGATTTGTTCATTGCAAGAAGGATAATTCTATGTAAAACATAACTGATGTGGGCTAGACTGGCAGAACAGATTAGTGTCTGCAGAAAACCTAGAAAAGATGACACCAAACAAGGCCTTAAAAAGAATTTGGAATAATAAGGGTAAAGCATGAGAGTTTCATAAATATAATATGAACACAGACCTAAAGATAAACTAGCATGGATAAAAAAGTAAAAATACTCACTTAAAAAGAGCTCTTCCTCCCCCAAAACAACAAAGTTCAAGATCCCCACTATGATAGAGAAGTTTGGCAAAGATCTGAAAACTAATCTGCAGAAGACCTAGTGTAAATTAATTTACATTGACAAAACTGAATAGTATTCTAAAATGCTCATTATTTATTCTTATAAACTAAAAGTAAAAGTAGTCTCCTTGGCCAGCCAATCAATAATTAACTAGTGTGTCTTGATTAAGGAAGTAGGTTAAAAGTTGACTTGTCCTGTTCCATAAAGGTATCTGAGAGTGAGTACAGATTAGATGTCAGCAAAACCACTGTCCAGTCCTATGTCTGCCATTGTATGGGTATCCACAGTGTATTAGGGTGACGTCATCACAGAAAGTCACAACAGAAAGAAGCTCAAAGATAGCATCTGTTTGTTAACCTTTCATGTATGCAGCTACTTTTATATGATATTCAGGTTCAGATTGACCAGGATTCAGATTTGAAACTCATCTTACATTAACTTGGGAAATTTACATAGCCTCTCTGAACCCTGTCTTCTTATCTATACATGGACAAGATTACATATCACTGAAAAGTTTAATAGCAGAGATGTTGAAAAAGTTTAAATAAAATAGGTACTCAATTCATAGTAAGTTTTTCCTCTTTGTGTCCATCATTATACACATAAAAGGACAAGAGACATGGGAAACAATGTTGAGCAATTTGCATCAGCTAATAAAACTAATAAGTGACAGAAATGGATTGATAATCAGGTTTTCTAGTCCTAAAATGGCATTCATTCTATCCTTCCCAACATGATGCTTCTCTGGACAAAATTTTTAGTAAAACTTTCCTTTTTTAGCATGTCAGAGCCCAAATGGAATTCTTGACACAGGTGTCTGTAGAGCATTAGAAAAAAGGTATCCTTACCTATGACAGTACAGTGAAGGACAAGGTTTTTAGAAGCTTATTATTATTTAAATATTAAAGTATATGAAGGACTTATAAAAATTAACTAAATGTCTGATTTAAAAATAGGCAGAGCTTTAGAATAGACATTTCTCTAAAGAGGACATTCAAATGGCCAATAGACATATAAAAATATATTCAACATCACTAACCATAAGGGAAATGCAAATAAAAACCAGAATGAGATCTTACCTTATACATGTCAGAAAGGCTATTATCAAAATGTCAGCAAATAACAAGGGATGGTAAAAATGTGGACAAAAAAGAACTCTTGTGTACTACTAGTGGGATTGCAATTGGGTGCAGCATCTATAGAAAACAGTATGTAGGTTCCTCAAAGTACTATGAACAAATAGAACTACCATACAACCCAGCAATTTCACCTCTGGCTATTTATCCAGAGAAAATGAAAACACTAATTTAAAAAGATATATGCACCCCTATGTTCATTGCATTGCAGCATTATTTACAAAAGCTGAAGTATGGAAGCAAACTAGAAGCTCATGAACAGATGATGGATAAAGAAGATGTGGTACACACACACACACATCCTACATTGAAATATTTACTCAGCAATAAAAAGAAATAAAGTCTTGCTATTATGACAACATGGATAGATGTAGAGGATATTGAGCTAAGTGAAATAATTCAGACACAGAGAGACAAATACTATATAATACCTCTTACATGTAGCATCTAAAAAAAACTAAAGCTAGTGAACAAATAAAACAAAACAGAAACGCTCATAGCTACAGAGAACAAAATGATGGTTGCCCAGGGTCGGGAGTAGGAAAATGAATAAAAAAGGTGAAGAGGACTCTCTCCCTTCCTGTCTCTCTTTCTCTTTTTCTTCTCTCTCTCAATCTCTTTCTCTCTCAAAAACAAAACAAACAAAAAAACAGGGGAAGGGGGAATAAGAAGTCATGAACATGTCATGTATAGCACAGGGAATATAATCAATAATATCGTAATAACTTTGTATGGTAATGGCTGGTTGCAAAATGATCATAGTGATTGCATCATAAAGTATATCAATGCTAAATCACTACGTTGTGCACCTGAACTAACCTAATAGTGTATGTCAACTATACTTAAATAAAAAATAAATTTAAGTAAGTGATTTTCCTTATCCCACATCTTGAGTGTGGGGATATGACAAGGACTCGTCTGTGTGTGCGGACCTAGTCCATTCTGGATCACACACCTTCCCTGTCATTTGCAAATTCAGACGAGCAAAGCACAGTGGAGGTCTGACATATATATTTTTTTCACACATACTCCTTCTGAAGTGCCAATCTCAGGCACAGAGGAGGGCTGCAGCGATGCTCTTAGAACATGGATCACCAGGGTTAATAGAAGCTCAGAGCATCCATCACTTTTATTGCCCCCTAGGCAGTGTTTCCATTATTTATGCTGCTGGGTGATCTGCTGTATTTATGATACAGCTAGTTGCCATGGCTTTAAAAATATGATGGATTCCTAAATTAATCCCATATTCCTTGTCTTGGACTTGAAACACGAGCACTCATAAGGAGTACAGAGGTACCTGTAATTACAAAGTTAAGTGTCCACGGGTCATGATGAAGGACTGACCGTTATTATGTCCAGAATGAGTCTGTGTCAATAGTACTGAGGCTCCTTACCTACGCTTACAGACCAAGTGCTGAAGTTCCTCCTACCAATGTTTATCCGTGCACTAGTATTTCTAAGTTCTGTGGGAATGAACACATGAAGGAGACACCGGTTTGACTCCCAATATGTTTTGAGTCAACGTACAATGATCAGTTGAGGACATAGGCTCTGTAGGAGAAGAAGAAAAAAATGAAGTTCTGGGGATGTTTTAAGAGTGAGAAACCATTTGTTGCTGAGCTTGTGGGGGAGGATGACAAAGATGACTGTGGAATTTGCAGAGAGATGAAGAAAGAAAAAGATGTTGACAAGATGAAAAACAATTCCTATTTAGAGACTAGCACAAGCAAAGGGATAGAAATTGGAAAAAACAATTCAGCAGTGCACAGGAAATTACCAAGTTGAAGAGTAGATAGGAGTCAGATCCTACAAGATCAAGACAGAAGTTTTGACTTAATTCTAAAAGCAATGGCAAGCCAAGATAATGTTTTTATAGGAACAAACTCCGTGTACCTTAGGAAAACAAATTTGCTCATAGCTTCAGTATGAATTGGAATGAACAAGGATATAAATCAGGTAGCTTATTGCAAGTGTACAGGGAGTAATAAAGAACTGAGCAGGAATAGGACTGGAAGATTTTAAATCATGTTAGAAGAAAGTTAAAAGAAAGTATAGAGACATTGAAGACTACAAGTGCTGTTGAAATGCACCTACAATGACTCACCTGATCTAAGTCTCTTCTGCATTGATAAACACACATCCTGCTACTTTTCCATCTGCCCACTCCATGCTAGACACGCAGGCTTCCTTGCAGTCGCCCCAGTGGGGCCAGCCTACAGGAGCATCGGGGCTTCGCACTGGAGAAGAGGAAGTTCTTCCCTGAACAGCTGCATGGCTCATTCCTTCACCTTTTCTGAGCCTTTGTTCAAATGTCCCTTTTTAATGAGACTTATTCTAATAGCTTTATGTCAACTAGCAATGCTCCTCACTCCCATCCCACCTCATAATGGGCACGCTCCATCCTCCCACTCCACTATTGTTTTATTTTTGTTTGTTTTTTTTTTGTGTGTGTGACAGAGAGACAGACAGACAGACAGAGAGACAGATAGGAACAGACAGGAAGGGAGAGAGATGAGAAGCATCAATTATTAGTTGTGGCATCTTAGTTGTTCATTGATTTCTTTCTCATATGTGCCTTGACCAGGGGCTGCAGCAGAGCAAGTGACCCCTTGTTCAAGCCAGTGACCTTGAGCTTAAGCTGGTGAACCTTGCTCTAACCAAATGAGCCCACACTCAAGCTGGTTACCTCAGGGCTTCAAACCTGGGTCCTCCACATCGCAATCTGACACTACATCCATTGCACCATGACCTGGTTAGGCCTCCCACTCCACTTTTAAATATAGAACCTTTCACCTTTTTTTTATACAAACAATAAACAGTAAGATGCACTTATTTATTTGATGTGCCGTTCACTGTTTTTCTCTACCTGCTTGTATATAAACTCTACCAAGGCAGGGATCTTTGTCCATTTTATTTACCTATGTATGCCAACTCCTTTGAAGTGCAACTGTAATATCATAGGCAGCGAGTGAAGTTTGCTGAATGAATAATGCAACCCACTTCAGTTTATTTACTACTTATCCCTGTGGTTATTCTTGGATCCCATGGACTCTCATCGCCCTCCTATGTTTGTAGTTCTGCACAGCATGTAGGTCTCCACCAGTTTCTCAAATCACCTGCAGCTATTCAAAGTTTGACTTGGTTAGGTAGATATACAACTAGGATAAGAATGGCTTGTTCCAGTGGATAGCGATTCTCTGAGGATATTTTTATTTTATTTTATTTTTTACTTTTATTTATTTAAAGGAGGGAATGCAGAGAGACAGACTTTACATGCACCCCAACCGGGATCCACCTGGCAAGCCCACTACAGGGTGATGCTCTGCCCATTTGGGGCTATTGCTCTCTCCATTGTTCAGCAATGAGCCATTTTTTAGCACCTGAGGGCACTCGAATCAATTGAGCCATGGCTAAGGGAGGGGAAGAGACAAGAGAAACAGAGAGAGAGAGAGAAGGAGAAAGAGTGGAGAAGCAGATGGTCATTTCTCTTGTGTGCCTTGACTGGGAATCGAACATGGGACATCTCCACACACCAGGTCAATACTTTACCACTGAGTAATCTGGCCAGAGCCTGAGAACATTTTTAAAGAGGACCCACTTTTATATACACTTGGGCATCTTCCTCCTTTCTTGATACCCTCTAGGCTGTTATAAAGACATTTCCTGCGTTGCTTCATCATTCAAGGCTTCCATTATATTTAGGAGACTGAAATTTGAAGATCTTTTTTGAGTTTAGTCATTTGTAATTAATAGCTGTGATCAGAAACAATTCTTTATTTTCATCATAAATCCTTTAAATCAGGCTGAACATATTGGCAAACGTTGGCAGAAACAAAAGAAGTGATATTTAGTGTGATTTGCAGCCACCCGAAGTAATTCCCATATTTTTTCAATTCTATTCCTCAGAGTGGGAGCACCATTTAACTTGTCATGCCAGAGCGTGCTCAGTGCCAACCCATCAATACCCCAGACCAGTCAGAATTATGGTTGTTGCTATGTTCACAGACATGTGAGTTATCAGATGAGAAGTTATGAGAAATAGCCATTCAATTTTTCTATTTGGGCTTCCACAGATGTCTTTCCAAGTGTTTTCCCTTGGCGTGGATGTACTAAGCCATAGGGCCATGCTCTTATTTTGAATGCAAAGTCAGTACTGATAGAAATCTTTATGAGAAAATCAGATGTGTTGGTTATTTTCAGCAACTACCACATGCGGTGTGCTAACCTTGCTTCAGTACAATCTGTAAGAAAATTCAATGAAGCCAGAAAATTGACAATCAGCAGGTAGATCCTGAGTACCCTTCGTGTCCCTAACAAAATGATAAGAAATACAGTCGTACCTTGAGATACAAATTTAATTTGTTCTGTAACCGAGCTCATAAGTCAGTCAACTCATACATATATCAAACTGCTGATACTGGACCCGTGCGCCAACGCGCCAACTAGTGGCAGCTCCCTGAATCACAACTCATATCTTGAAATTTCGCTCGCATCTGGAACAAAAATACGGACTGAGTTGCAGCTCATATCTAAAAAAAAATTTGTATGTTGGTCTGTTAGTATCTCAAAGTACCACTGTATAGAGTTAAAAAATTGTCTCTCTAGTGAGTGCTGCTAGAGAAACAAGTAAAATGTGACATGTGAGAAGAAAACAAGGAATAAGAAATCATGGCAAACAGTTAAATGGTGGGTATTTTTAATGATATTTTTAAAACTAAAAATACAGATACAAGTCGTTCTGGGTTTTTGAAAGTTCATAGTGATTATATTGTTTTAAAAGGAATACATAGAAAGTAGGAAACAAAGAAACATAGATTTAAAAACTGCTATGACAGCACTTCTGAGAAATATTGTTTGAACATTTGATTGATAGCATCTCAGTATCTTGTACCTCATGCTCCACCACCCCCATGCTGTTAAATATTTTCAGAAGTAAATAACAACAACAATCTTAGATAGTCTTTTAAAAAGTCTTAGAAGCATGATGGAAATTGACTATATTTATTGTTCTGACATTCTTCTAAGATCAATTCATGATTATAAGATACTTTCTTGGGAGATTTTAGAGATAAAAGGAATTGTAATGACTACAGAGTTGCTATTAGGAAGGTTATCATCATCAATGAGAATTTGCTGAGGAGATGGCCCATGCATGGGGACAGTTAAGCATTTAAGATACATGTCTGGAAATGTGAACAATAATAGACTGAAGCACTCACTGATTGTAAAGCGCAGACCTCCTGATTCACAGACTGGCTCCACCAGGTTTATGCGGGGGAGCTTATAGAAATACAGAAACACTGCCTCTACTTCAGACTCATTAGTATGATTCCGCTTTTATCAGGATTCCTAAGTGATTCCTTTGCACGTACAGTTTGAAAGTACGTTCAAATATAAGTCAAGATTATTTGGAGGGAAAGCTGAATGAAGCCAGGGAGGTTTTAAGAAGCTTAGAAGACCTGAGATGTACCAAGAAATTCCAACATGAGTTGTAAAGAATCAAGTAATAACATCAAACGACAGTAAAACCCAAACAGGATCCTGAAGTGTGCTGGTACACCTTGGACACGATCATAAAGACGAGCAAGGGACCAATGACTAAAACACAAATTATGGATGACAAACTTGAAATTGAAGACAGTCTATCCATTCAGGCATTTTCCCCTGCTATCTGGGAGAAAAGTAGCCTAAAAACTATTATATAGTACCTGGACATTACCAACCCAAGAGCATCATTTTAGATGTACTAGCTCGTGTCAGGGCTGAAAAAGAAAGTTCTTGTCTCACTGTATGAAAATTATTTATTTGTTAATTTTGTGCCTATTAAGTATGTTAATTTATATCAAAGAAGGAATTGGTTAAAAAATATAAAGCCAGGCTAAAGAAACAAAGCTATTAGGACAGCTGAGCATGTAACACTTGTGATGTATTTGTATGCAACAAGAAAATGTTAAAACTCGAGTTACTCATCATGTTTTAAATTTATATTATTGTTTTTACTGAACAATGTAATTAATATTAGCAAAGTTTTATGCTTATATAGTCTGTAATAAGCATACATTATTGAGAAGTTCATATTCAAGAAAGTTTTACTGATAAAGATACACTTACCAAAGAATTATTTATTTTCTGATTTAATAACATATTTTTCTCAGTCTTCCCCCTAAAGTTTGCCAATACTTAACTATTTGATTAAATTTATTGACTTGTAATGTAATAATTTCTTTGTATTTATACTTTGGAGAAGGCTGTGCTTCCACATATGGACAATTGCTTTTTGAAGAGATTCTTTTAGCAATCTTCATTGGTAATGTATGCCAATAAAATCTTGCTTATTATATCCAGTCTCATATATAAGAACTAAAAATTATTATTTTATTTGACAAAGCAGAGCAGAGAAACACTACAAGTCAGTAGTCCAGAATGACTACATGCACATTTCATTTTGAACAGTATTGGTCTCTAAATAAATGTTGCTTAGTTGATGGGTTGATTACTTGAATAATCACTTACCTCTCAGGCACAATGAATAACAGAGAAATTTAAGTTAGTCTTTATGAAAGTATGTTCCCTCACTTGTCTGCAGTAGATACACCTAGTCTTTTTTGAAATATTACTTTGGGCACAACACCATCTCTGATCAGAATAGAATTGAAATCTAGGAATTTATATTTATCTAAAAGCATCCTAAATGAGTCTAATGCACAGACAAGTTTAAAAAATCAATGAGATCCTCAATCTTTACCTTAATTTAAAGGATGATTTTCTTCTAGGAGCAAAAGCACACCACAAAGTTACTGCAATCTTATTCCCGGAATTCCCATACCCTTTTAATGAAACTATTCTGTAAGGACATGCCGTACCACACTGATTACTGACATCTTGTTTTGATATTCTTTTTTCAAGATTTATTGTAGTGTGGGGCAAATATTGACCTCAATATTGGCCTATCATTTACCCATTAACTGTGTTCGCCTTCACTCCCTCAGCAGGAGAAATCTAATGTGTCTTTAACTGTGGCCACACTGATCTCACCCTCTATCTGAAATACATTGGGGGAACTGAGAAGCAACAGTATCGATGAGAAGGGTAGGGGAAAATTGATTTACATAGCAAGATAAATGGTCAGCATTTAGAAAATCAAATGCACTTGCATTTTAGGAAAACAAGTTTGAGTCATTAAACTCAGATGCCCAAAAACACCTACAAGAAAAATCAGAATGTGGAAAGTTTGTCCTTATGAGAGAAGTATGCTGTTCTTTATAGTAAAGGCCATTGAATCTTTAAGAAATGAGTGAACCCATTTGCAAAGGAAATGGTGTTTGTTCACATTAGCCAATATAAGGGTATGGGAATACTGTCCCTTTAAGGAGAAACTTCAGGCAAGTAGAATAATGTAGATGATGGACACTTCGAACAGAGACCCCTTGGAAAATGAAGAAAATGAACTTTCATTTCAAGTAAATCTGAACAGAATGGTAGGAGGCTTAGCATAAAGATTGATATGATACAGCCCCGGGGGAAGGGGGGCGCTGAGCAGGGCAAGTCAACTAGAAAGTGGTAGAAATTGGAGTCAGTCTATATAAAGTCCTTTTTCTCCTTGCACACTCTCAGGTAAGCCACTTTCTTCAAACACTCTTCTATTCTAAAGAGACAAACATATTAGAGGAATGTTTGTGTTTGACTAGATGTTGGGGGGAAGGAGAGGTATTTTGTTTTGAAATTTCTCCATTTATTTACTTTAGCTCAGGGGTCGGGAACCTTTCTGGCTGAGAGAGCCATGAACCGCCACATATTTTAAAATGTAATTCCGTGAGAGCCATACAATATGTTTAACACTAAATACATGTGTGCCTTTTATGTAAGACCAACACTTTTAAAGTACAATAAGTCTCTCAATTCTTTTTAATAACATTGTTATGCTGTTGCTAACCAATGATGAATAAAGTACTTCTTACCATTAATGTGACTTCTGGTGCTGCATGGTTTTGCTGATGGCTCTATAGTCTGGTTGATACGTGGTGAGGTTAAGCTTCATGCAGGCATTGAGACTTCTATCTGTTAAATGTGATTGTAGGTTGGTCTTAATGTTCTTTAGATGTGAGAAAGACTGCTCACATGCATATGTAGAGCCAGACATAGTCAGTACAGCAATACTCACATGCTACAGTGTGTGGTATGTGACAGGAAGCGTGTTCCAAGTTTTGACAATCAGCTGGTCCGCGGGTTGAAGTCTTTTCATTTCTCCCCACTTGTGTTTGCTTGCCAACTCTGCTTGCTGTCATGCAAGTCTTTCCAAATCTTCATTCAGTGACTTGAACTGATTCACCCACATGCCTGAGGCCTTCAGGTCAGTAGCTTGTAGCTCAAAAACTCTGAGGGATACACCGGGGATGTAACTCAGGTCAGCACTTTCCACTGCACACTCGTGTGGATAGGTGATGAACTTAAAAAGATGAATGCGCTCACGAAATTCTCCAAAGCTTTGAATAACTGATGGCAGGAGATTAGATGGGAAGCCTGCTAACTGCTGGAGATCAAGATGTTGATCAGGGTCACTTGCTGTGCATGCATCTTTAAATTCTCCCAGTTTTTCAAAGTGTAGTAAAAGACCTGTTTCAATGTTGGCGATGAAGAGTTCCAGCTTGTTTTCAAATGCAAACACTGCTTGTTGAAGGGAAAAGACTGTATTTCCAATGCCTTGCATTTTCACATTGAGCTGGGTCAGATGTTCAGTCATGTCCACAAGATAGTAAAACTTCAAGAGCCAGTCAGTGTTAGCTAACTCAGGATGCTCGATGTTTTTCATTTCAAGAAAAGTCTAGATTTTTCTCAGAGAAGCCGTGAAACGGCTGAGCACCTTTTCTCTTGACAACCAATGCACACTGCTGTGCAGAAGCAGACCAGGATAATTATTCCAAACTTCATCCAGCAGTGTTTTAAACTGGCAATCATTTAAAGCTCGGGCGACAATAAAGTTGACCACACAAATGACCAGTGACATCACCTCACCAAGCTGCTCACCACACATCTGAGCACAAAGCACCTCCTGATGTAGGATGCAGTGAAGACTTAGAATAGGTCTTTTTTCATGTTCATGAAGAAGCGCTACGAATTCTCTGTTTTTCCCCACCATGCACAGAGCACCATCAGTACACACCAAAATAAGTATATCCACTGGTAGATTTTTTTCTTTAGCAAACTCAGTGAAAGACTGGAATAAATCCTCCCCTCTTGTTGTCTCTTTCATAGGCAAAACAGCAAGACTTTCCTCACGTAGTGTGTAACCGACAGCATACCCTGCAATCACGCTGAACTGGGATAAATGGCTTACGTCTGTTGACTCATCCAAAGCGAGTGAAAAGAATGGTGCTGCATTTATGTCCTTCACTTGTGTTGCCTCAGTTTGATTTGCCATCATGATGGTATGATCGTGAACAGTTCTTGCTGACAGAGGCATGTCTTTTATTTGTTTGATTATCTTGTCTTTATCCGAAAAGTCATCAAAAAGTTCATTGGCAACATCAAGCATGAATGTATTGGCATACTCCCCATCTGTGAATGGCTTTCCATTTCTCACAATTGCTAAAGCACCAGCAAAGCCAGTTGAATTCCAGTCACCTAGTTGGGTCCAATCATGGAGTTGCTGCTGACTAGCTTGCACTCTGCGCAGTAGCTCTTGACATGCTTTCTTCCTGCTGTCCCCCTGCTGGATATTTTGATGCAAATATAGTATGGCGTGTGTTGAAGTGCCACTTTATATTTGATCATTTCATTGATGCAATTTTATCATTGCATATTAGACACACTGCAGAACTTGCTCTCTCCACAAAGGTGAATTTCTCTGTCCATTCCTGCTGAAAAGTACGATACTCCTCATCTTTTTTTCTTTTAGCCATCTTCTTCGTTAAAAGGGTTTCTGCAATTAGCTAGCTGACTACTTGATTAAAAGGAGGCAAGTTTACTTCCTGACCTCACAACAACTCATGTATGTTACGCATTATACAATAAAAATTTGGTGTTGTCCCAGAGGACAGCTGTGATTGGCTCCAGCCACCCGCAACCATGAACATGAGCGGTAGAAAATGAATGTATTGTAATACATAAGAATGTTTTATATTTTTAACGTTATTATTTTTTTTATTAAAGACTTTTCTGTGAGCCAGTTGCAGCCATCAAAAGAGCCACATCTGGCTCGCAAGCCATAGGTTCCCAACCTCTGCTTTAGCTTCTTCAACATTATAATTATCAAAGCAGCCTAGATTGTCTATAAACTTCCTTTTCATAAAGGGTGTTTATGAAACCTAGGGTATCACTCTTGTGTGTGTGTGTGTGTGTGTGTGTGTGTGGCAGAGACAGAGAGTCAGAGAGAGGGACAGATAGGGACAGACATACAAGAAGAGTGAGACATGAGAAACATCGATTCTTCATTGTGGTTTCTTAGTTATTCATTGATTGATTTCTCATATGTGCCTTGACTAGGGGGTTATCGCAGACCAAGTGACTCCTTGCTCGAGCCAGTGACCTTGGGTCCAAGCTGGTGAGCCTTGCTCAAACCAGATGAGCCCACACTCAAACTGGTGACCTCGGGGTCTAGAACCTGGGTCCTTCACATCCCAGTCCAATGCGCTATCCACTGCACCACCGCCTGGTCAGGCTAGAGCATCATTCTTAAAAGCATACTGAACACCTTTCAAAGAGGAGTTTCTTTCTTTGCTTTGTGCAGTCATGTCCCGGCCTCCATTTGTGACAATGTGAATTTTCCTAATGGTTGTTGACAGACATTTGAGAAATCCGACTTCATCTCTGGGCAAAGCTGCCACGCAAAGAAGTCATCTGTGTGTGATATAACAAGAAGTTATTGTGCTTAAGCAAAAGCTAGAGTCCCCATGTCCCCTGAAAGTGTCCCTAGTGGTATCTGGCTAACTTAGTGTGAGCTGCTCCCCATAGTCAGTTTCTAAGAGGTATGTTCCTGGCTGTCAAGCCCTAATGATGCTTAATTTACACACATAAGGAGTTCTAATAAGATACATCAGAAAGTCACTTAGGCCATAAGATATTCACATTATCCCAAGATACTTCTCTTTGGCTAATAGGAAATGAAAGTAGGGATTAATGCTTTTCAGATGCTAGTAAAAAGCTGGGAGGCAGAAGCCTCATTTCGGCCGCCAGGGGCCTCCTTTGCTTGTGTGTTCACGGTTGTTCCAGCTGATCGCTGTCAGTGCTTTCAAAAGAGAAGGATGGGTTTTGACTTCATGGGAAATGAGTTTAAAGAAGAAGATTCATGTGGCCTCCAAACTCTGGACTACTGCCTTGGCATGCTGCATTTCACCTTTGATTTAATGATAGAGATCATGTGATTTCTTAAAAATGAAAAAAATTATTCGCTCAATTCTCAAAAGGCTAATGCAAGCAGCTGTTAAAGGAGAAATAAAAAAACAGACAACACAATACCAAAGAAGTAATACTAAGTGAAATTGGTTTGCTGATAACCTTTCTATAACCAGAGAAGCCAACGTGATGAATATGTCTCCTTCACTCTTTATCCAGGCCACAAGAAATACATGCTTGTTGGGTGCTGTCATAAGTAAAACTCCTATAGAATGGCAGCTCCGTGAAATGAAAAACAATAATAATATCATAAGCTAACCTTGAGTGATTAACAACTAAGCACTGTGCTAAGTATCTTCTATGTATGATTTCATTAAGACCTGCACATCTTGAGAAGGAGGAACTAGTAATATTATTTCATTTCAAAGGAAATTAACTTGCTAACTTAAAGGTCTTCATTCCTAGTTAAGAGAAATGCTACTAGAGAAAAAATTAGTCTGATTCTTTAGCTACATCTTTAACTGCACTTAAAAGAAAGGTAATCAGTAACACTGGGGAACAATTTCTTTTACATTTCCTGTTGCATAAGGTTTTAGAACATTTTCCATATACAACTGCATTGCTGATTCCAAATCTGAAATCCGTTTTTGGGTGCATGCTCTAGTTTTTATGCAATTTTAATTTCTTTTTGTTACAGTTAATGGCATGCATTGGTTTTTAAATTGGAGTTAAAGGGCAATGATTCTTGGATTGAACATAACCACAAGGCAATTAATATTTTACAAACATCACTTTTACATAATTTTAGTTATTTTTAAATGTAAAAAGTTATTATCTGATAGAAACACCCTCTTATTTTGTTTTAAGATTGAATCGTGACTTCTTTGAGTAGGCGTAAATGTAAGAATAGTCCTGACACCTTCTGTTATATATGTGGCTGTTAAACACTTCAACATCAAAAGCACAATATTTCATCATTTGTGACATGTGCATATATTGCCTGTTTTCAAGTTCCTCTTAGTGATCAAGACAAGAATTGGGCTCCTCATATTATGAGTCATAATTGTAAGGAAATGCTTTGTGACTGGACAAAAGAAAAACGCAAAGGAATGCCTTTTGGTATTCCCATGGTTTGGCGAGAACCTAAGGACCACAGCAGTGACTGGTATTTCTGTCTGATCCATACAAAGGGCACTAGCAAGAAAAAAAAAAGCATATGATCACATATCCTAATATTCCTTCAGCAATACGACCTATCCCACACTCTGAGACACTCCCGGTTCCAGTTTTCAATGGTTTTATTTCTTCTAAGGACGAAGAAAGTGAACATGGTGATCAAGTATATTTTGATAAGATGCATGAGAAAATGGTTGTAGAATCTGAAGGGTCTTTTTCTGATGCCAAGCAGTCATTAACCCCTCAGTAGTTTAGCCAACCCGAATTGAATGACTTAGTAAGACATTTGGGCCTATAAAAAAAAGCAGGTGAGTTATTAACCTCCAGGCTTCAAGAAAAGAATGTATTTCACCGGTGAGCTAAAGTATCCCATTTCAGAAAGCGTGAACACATTTCTGTGGACTTTTTTTCTGAAGACAAACACTTTGTTTACTGTCATGATATCAGTAGTCTTCTCAGCTGGCTAGGTGTTACCACTTACAGTCCAACAGAATGGCGGCTATTTCTTGACAGCTCTAAACAGTCTGAAATGTGTTCTCCTACACAACGGTAATGTTTATGCAGAGGTTATAATTGGTTATTCAACTCATCTGTGAGAAGATTATAATGACATAAAAATTGTCCTCGACTTTCTGAAGTATGAGGAGCATAACTGGATCATTTGTGTGGATCTTAAAATGGTAAATTTGCTGCTAAGACAACAGAGAGGTTTCACCTAGTATCCTTGCTTTCTGTGTTTGTGGGACAGCTGATCTTGGGACAATCACTGGACACAGAAGGAGTGGCTGAAATGTGAAGCTCTGGAAGGAGGGACACAAAATATTGTGAATGAACCTGTAGTTAATCGAGACAGGATCATTTTTCCCCCACTTCACATCAAACTTGGCTTAATGAAGCAGTTTGTTCAGGGTTTGAATAGAGAAAGTGAATGCTTTCAACATATTATTTCTGCTTTTCCTGCCTTGTCTTTCGAGAAGATAAAAGCAGGTGTATTCTATGGCCTTCAAATTTGAGTCCTCATGTGATGAAGAATTTGCCAGGAAGATGAATAAGGAGGAGAAAGCAGCATGGCAGTCTTTTGTGGCAGTTACAAAGGACTTCCTTGGCAACAAAACAGCAGAAGACTATGAACTTCTGGTTCAAAGGATGCTGTTGGCTTTCTGCGACATTGGATGGAACATGAGTATTAAGATTCACTTCCTGAACAGTCACCTTGATAAGTTTCCCGAAATCTTGGAGCTGTTAATGAGCAGACTACTGCTGGAGCATCAAACAAGATTGTCCTCAACAAGTACACAAACACAAGAGCTACAAAGGCAAATTTTTGCCTGAATAGAATTTAAATAAGTTTTGTGCATATTTTATTATTAAAATAAGAGTTTTAGTTTGTTCTATTTTTAAATTGTAGACAAATTCTGATGTAATCATATCTTTTAGTGTATTAGTGTATTTACTGCATTATATAAATTATTATATTTTCACAAAGATGATGCCCAAGAAGACATTCTACTTCATTATGTTAAACTAAATGTTGAAAATTTTAACATAAGATGAAAACCTAAAATCTTTAATTGCAATGAAATTGTAGCTTACAGGGAAAAACTAATGTCAGATTTGGGATCAGCACCCTTGAATTAGGTAAGAACAAGTATTTTTGTGGATGCAACAAAAATTTTGTTCCCCAGTGTAATTAATTCCCTTAATGCTTGTACTGGATAAATGTTTCAATATTTCCCTAAATAAAAAATTTCTCTGACTACATCAAGAGACATGAAGGTTATGATGATGAAATAATTGTGGCCCTAACTAGTCCTTTCTGTAAAGCAGTTGGTTCGTGACTCAGAGCAGCCCAGAAGTTTGAAAGTTCATTTGATGACATTAAAATGCTCCTCCAAGGTTATAAATTATGTGAGTATGGAAAGTAAGAATGACATCATTTACAGAGGGACAGGGGGTAGGGCTACCAAAGGGTGGGGGCCACACCACTTTCTTATAGGGGGGTCTTCTTTCCCACTCAGGTAACCTGCGAGCCATAACCCGCATTTTTCTCTTCTTTGAAACAGAGTATTTTAGTTGATGGCTTCCAGCGGCAACTTCACCATGCGAAAACTTGCCCTGCTCTTTCTAAAACCTAAATTATTAATGCGTCCTCCTTCCCCAGAGCTCTGTTTTATGTACTCCAAAGGACTGAAGATTTGTAGACCATCTGCCACAAGGGGAATTTAGTTTCCACTGAGACACACTGTCCTCACCGCCTCCCACCTCCCTCCCCCCCCCCCCCCCCCCGGGGCCTCTCTTCCCTCTGGCAGCCTGCCAGTCAGCCCAGAAAAGCAAAATTGTCACCAGCTTCTCAGTAAAAGAGAAAGGACTTCGAGGTAGGCTGTGCAGAGAAGGATGCCGTACAGTTACCAGCTTAACTAAACCTTTATTGTTTTATAGAGTCTTTTAAATAAACAGGCAATTTGAATTTATAATTGAGCTCAAGCACAGCCGCATCCTATATTTTCTTGGTGTGCTCAGAACTCGATTGTGAGGGGAACTCAGCTGAGGTAACACCCCGTCACAGCGGGGCCGATTTCTCCATTTCACTATGATGTCCACTGTAAACTTACAAAGTGGTCGACTCTCCTGGTTTGAACCATTTTGAGGGGCTTGAACCCTGGAAACGCCAGCACAGAGGCCAACCCGATCCATACATAGGACTTTGACTGCCAGCCAATCTCCAATACTCTCAGGAACAATATCGAAGCATTCTTCTCTAGAGAAAGCTACAGTGTGTGCTCAAGAGAAACATTCTCTAAAAAAAAAAAAAAAAAAAAAAAAGAAGAAGAAGATTCTAAAGTTCAGTCCTGAGGTTAGAGAGAGGAAACAGAGATGACGACTCTCAATGTTTAACTTTGACTGGCAGGGGATGAGGTCAATTTCAATCTCCCTTTGGTGGAGGTATACACTTGGAAAAGGCACAAGAAAGCTCACAGCTTGCACTGTGAACATAGCGCAACGCTTCAAGGATTAGGAAATGTTACTAGTTGGTAGCTGTTTCTTCCAACAGGGCATAATATTTCTTGTTAGCACATTCGGAGGGTTACTTTGCATCTCGGTGTCACTACGCCCCATTGCCCCCCAATGCGTATATAAACAAGTGTGCACATACACTGAGGAGCTGAAAGAAACCTTGCTGTGCTGTCTGTCTTCAGCCACACGTATGCTAAAATTGAAACGACACAGAGCAGATGCACGGTCCCTGTGCAAAGATCACATGTGAAGCTGTGCAGTGCTCAAACAGAAAACCTGAAACCATAAAATTCCTGGAGGAAAACTGATATTTTTTTCTTTTTATTTGACACCACAAGCAAAAGAGAGCAAAAAACAAACAAGTGGGACTACATGAAACTACAAAGTTTCTGCATAGCAAAGGAAAATGAAAAGGTAGCCTATAGAATGGGAGAAAAATATTTGCAAACCATCTATTTGATAAAGGGTAAGATCAAAAATATAAAGAAGCCACAACTCAGTAATAGCAAAACCCCAAAATCTGATTTTTAAAATGGACAGAGAATCGGAATAGGTATTTTTCCAACAGACATGAAAAGGTGCTTAACATCACTAATCATAAGGGAAACACAAATCAAAGCCACAGTGAGATATCAACACACACCTGCTAGGATGGCTGTCATCTAAAAGATAAACAATTATTGTATTTCTCCATGTATAACACGCACCTTTTCCGAAATATTTGGGGTCTAGAAACTGAGTGCATCTTATACAATGGTTGTAAGTCATTTTCTTGCATTTCCTGCTTGTTTGCGCTTGTTGAGGGGTTGTATGAGTTGTATGGTGAATAAAACTTGAGTTTCATAACCTTATGTAATACATTTTTTTCAAATTTTGTGCCCCCAAATTAAGCTGTGTCTTATACATGGGAGTATCTTATACATGGGAAAGTAAAGTAATGAGTGCTGGAGAGGATATAGAGAAAAAGATGAGAAACAGTATGGAGGTTTCTCAAAAAATTAAAAATATAACTACCATATGATCCAGCAACTACACTTCTGGGTATTTATTCTAAGTAAATGAAAACACTAACTGGAAAAGACACACTCCCCCCTATGTTCATTGCAGCATTATTTACAACAGCCAAACTATGGAAACAACCCAAGTGCCTGTTGATCAATATGTTTCATTCATAATATATATATATATATATGTATTATATATAATATATATTAAATATTATATATGTGTGTGTTATATATAAGCAATGGAATATTATGTATATTGTTCTATATACAGGTGTCGGGAAGAGTAAGTAGGTTTGCAGTTGTGAGTGCGCAAAACAGTTTATTTTTATTAAAATTATAACCTGCATGTCTTTTTCCATAAGAACTGTAAACCTACTTTTACCTATATTTTATATATATATAAAACAGTGGAATGTTACTCAGCTATACAAAATAAGAAAGTTTGCAACAAGCTTGAGGACATCATGGTAAATAAAATAAATCAGAGACAAATAACACATGACTTCACTTATATGTGGAACCCAACAAACAAACAAGAAACCCAAACTCACAGATACTGAGAATAGATTGGGCTGAAGAGGTGGTCTACAAAATGTGTAAAGGGGGTCAAAAGGTACAAACTTCGATTTAAAAATAAGTGTCACGGAGATGTACTTAATGTACAGCATGACTACAGTTAATAATACTGTACCACATATTTGAAAGTGCTGAAGAGCTCTCACAAGTTTTTATCAGAAAAGAGAACATTGTAACCATGTATGGTGACAGACGTTAACTAGACTTATTATGAGAATTGTTTTGCAATCTGTTCAACTATTGAACCAAGTTGCACACCTGAAGCTAATATAATGCTGTATGTCAATTATACCTCAATAAAAAATAAATAATGAAAATCAAGGAAACGTTGCTAAGTATGTGCTCATGATAAAACAGTCCCAAATCTCATAGCCACCATTTTGGCTGCTGGCAGTCGTGTCTCTTCTCCTTAACATTAGTTCCGCCTGAGAGAGGGGAGAGGCTGGAGCAGAGAAAGCAGAGAAGTGATGTGGGGTGTGGGAGGTGGCCTCTAATGGTCCAGAAAGCAATGTGGTAAGTATCAGTGATTTAAGGATACCTGCAGATTTCCTGCAGTTCTAGTAATTCTTTACATTGGCACAGCGCTGTACAGTGATCAAATTGTTTCGTCAGGTCATCCTAATAACTGCCTAAGTCAGCGTTAAATCATGTCTAACTTATCAGTGAAGGAAATCTCATTGAAAAAGCTTGTATTTTTAGTTCTTAGAACTAAATTACATATACATACATGTTTGAGGCAGAGACAGTGAGGGAGACAGAGAAGCAGGGAGAGAAACATGGAAGGAGGGAGGGAGTGGGGGAGAAGAATAAAGGGGGAACAGAGACAGAAAGAAGGGGGAAGATAGAGTTAGAGATTATGGTCTGCCTTTCCAAACTATAGCCACCCAGAGAATTTTTTTATAAACCCCAAATCATGTGTCCACCTGTTCTGCCTCTTTCCTAATTAACAATAATGCAATTGAGTCCTACTTTATGCGAACTTGCTTATATAAAAGATTAGATTTGTTAAAGCAAAATAAAGTACACACTATTAAGTGCATTGCAAACAGACTCTCTGGAAATTTTCTTTAGAGAACAAGTATCTCCACAGAGCTTAAATGGTTGCAGTAAAAGAATACTAAAATGGAAGGACAGTTTTGTAAGTAAACACCCTGCATTCTAGAAATATAACTATGCCTGTACTGTGTCGCTTTTGCTATAGAGAAAGGGCACCAAGGAAAATGATCATTCCTTTTTTGGAGGTTAAATTCCAAAGAAGCTCTCCCTGAAATATATTTGCATAGGGTAGGTAACATTTTGTTTTGAGTTCTTAAAGGTAGGCTAGTGTTCCCCATTCTTTGGAGATATTAAGTTTTGTTGTGCACCTCACACATGATAGGACCTCATAAATTCTTGTTCTAAATAACCCTTGATGAAAGAAACATGGAAAAACAAAATCTATGTAATGAAATTAAAGGAAGTAAATAGTAGCAGGGCACGGAGAGTCAAATCTAAAAGGATAATGTCACTCCTGTGATGCCCCGTCTCTTCTTTGACAACCCCAAGTTTTATCATCTTACACTTGGAACCCTCTGATGTTTTAAGCTTCCTTGGACCAGATGGGGAGAGAACTTTGTTCATGTCCAACTGCACACAGCCTGCTATCCAAGCACCTTCCAAGTTGAGTAGCACTCTTGAGTGCTATAAGCTTCCCCACTGCTTACAGCCAAATGCCATTGGTTCAATTACCCTGAGCAGTGGTCCTCAGACTTTAGCGAGCATTAGAATCACCCAGAAAACTTGTGAAAGCACAGATCACTGGATGGCAACCCCAGAGTTTCTGATGAAAGAGATCTAGACTAGGGCCCATGAATTTCATTTCTAACCAATTCCCAGGTGATGGTGGTATGAACGCCGATGGTGCCAGTGTAGACATGGGGATTACACTTCAAAGACCTCTGGCGTAGAGGGCCAACTGTCTGTTAGATAAAGTAGCTATTCTAGAGATATCCGTCTGAAAAAGTCCTCTGTGTTTCTGACCTCGGTGAGGATTTCAGGGTGTGCAATGAAGCACGGACTTTGAGCAGGAGGTAGGAAGGGCAAGTGCATTCGATTTCTGTTTCGTCCATTCTCAAGCTCGAGGGCTGAAAACTACAGGTATTCCAGGTGCCCGGTGGGTTTTCAGGTTATTAAGCTTTTAAAGGATGGAGGCTGCTAGCTTGCCGTTCGAAGGCAAGCAGCCAAAACCTCATGAGAGAAAAAAAGATATAGCCTGAAGGTGCTTTCCAGAAGCTTCTCATTTATCAGATATAACCAGGTCATGACTTGAGAGGGAAGAAATTCTCCTGGTTCAAATAATCAGTTCCGTTTCCTAACATTTGGGGAGAAGGCCCCAGAGATAGGTAGTTCTCTTTAATCTCTATGGATTTGTGGATGGCTTCCCCTCCCAGGTGAAGCTCTTTGAGACTATGTAATTAAGAAAAACGGAATAGTTTAGAAACATCTGCAGGAGTGAGGATTGGAATGGATCACCCATGTCAGAGAGGCACTGATGTTAGGCATATGTAATCATAGTTTGATTATCAAACTATTGTAAAAAGAAATGCAGTACATATTAAAGAGAGATTTCTGGACTGAGGTTTTGAAGGGCAGATAGAATGCAGAAAAGCAAGCATTTCTGTTGCATTTTTCATTGATACTCAAGTAATTTGGAAAGAGACGCTTTTCTTGTGTAGTCTTTGTGGTTTCATTTTCTTTCATTTTCTTTTTTTAACAGGGACAGAGAGAGAGTCAGAGAAAGGGATAGATGGGGACAGACAGACAGGAACAGAGAGAGAAGAAAAGCATCAATCATTAGTTTTTCGTTGCCGTTGCGACACCTTAGTTGTTCATTGATTGCTTTCTCACATGTGCCTTGACCGCGGGCCTTCAGCAGACCGAGCAACTGGAGCCAGCGACCTTGGGTCCAAGCTGGCGAGCTTTTGCTCAAGCCAGATGGGCCCACGCTCAAGCTGGTGACCTCGGGGTCTCGAACCTGGGTCCTCCACATCCCAGTCCAATGCTCTATCTACTGCGCCACCGCCTGGTCAGGCGGTTTCATTTTCTTGTCCTTGTCCTTACTTCTTCTTCCAATTGTACAGATACAGCCTGCCTTCCTACTCTGTGCAAATACAATCCTTTTTTTGAAACAAAAATAAGTAGATCATGTAAGCCTCTACACCCACAGAGGCTACAGTGCCTATCCAATTGCAAAGTGTAGTATACTGCCATCAACACATGGAAAGAAATACACAAGGTATAATTTGGGGAATGTTAACAAGGTTTCCTCTTACAAAGAAAAGAAATCTATTATAACAATCACCCTGAGTCACTGAGAGGTTTAATGAGACTAGAATCATATGCATTGGAGCCCATTAAATGAATGGTGGGATTTGCATATTGACTCCATGATTACTGAAAGAGCCAGGCAGGACCAAGATTATGAAATAGAAAACTGTATAGCTTCTTCTTTACACTTAGTCCCCATGAACTCCAACTTTGATTTACAAAGGCACTCTAATCTCTTAGTCAACCTCTTCTGACTATAACATGCTAGAATCTAATCCGTTTTCCGATAGCCCGGGTACCTGAGCTGTATTTATGCACTTCACATGTTTGTCATGCTAGTCTTCCTTCCTGTTGATGCAGAATCTCTTTGTAGCTTTTACCCTCCTTTATAGGACATCTCACCTATTCTTTTCTTTGAGAGGCAAACTACAGACTTGCTTCTCTCAGAAACAAAAACTTTTAAATTCAATTGCTTGTTCATGAAGAACTAAAATATGCTATTCTAAGTATAGATATTAGGAGATAACTGGAGAATTTGGGATGATAACAGAATCCTGAAAAGACAGTGATAGTGGATGCAAGGAATTCTTCCAGCATTCCTTGAAACTGTGTGTTCAGAGAGCTGGGATTTGAAAATGACTGCTAATGCTTGGTGACATTTGAGATCATTTCAAAACATATTGGGTGGGGATAGGTGCACCTGCAAACAGGCTTTTCTGTAAAAGACATTAAGAATGTTGTACCTTCCAGCGTGGGCTACCCAAATGAACTGCAACTCAATCTGAGTCCAAATCCCTGTCGGTGTGCTTGAAGCATTTACATTAGCTATTTGACCAGTTCCTTTGTTTTCAGTTTTCAATTTTTTTTATTATTATTATTTTTTTTAGTGAGAGAAGGGGAGGCAGAGGCAGATGGGTCCTACCTGGCTCTCCCAGCAATTGTGGAGTCAATATGCAAATCCCATCATTCATTTAATAGACCCCAATGCATATGGTTCTAGTCTCTTTAAATCTCTCAGTGATGCAGGGAGATTTTCCACCCTGACCAGAATCCACTCAGCAAGCACTTGCTCTACCCTTCTGGGAATCTTGCTCCATTGCAACTGAACCATTTTTTAGTTCCTGAGGTGGAAGCCATGCAGCCATCCTCAGCGCTTGATGCAAGGGCCAACTTGCTCCAATCGAGCCATGGCTGCAGGAGGGGAAGGAAGAGATAGAAATGTGAATGGGGAGGAGTAAAGAAGCAGATGGTCACTATTCCTGTGTGCCCTGGCTGGGAATCAAACCCAGGACATCCACACACCAGGCCGATAATCTACCACTGAGCAGACTGGCCAGGGTCTCACTTTTATTATTATTTTTAAAAAAAGATCAGTTTCATTCTCTAACATTCTACACAGGGCTTGAATTTTCTTGCACTATTTTAAGAATTGGACTACATTTTCATCAATGGCAAATCTGTTTTGAGTGGGGTTTAAATCATTAAAATGCTTTTGGCAGAAAAACAAGTTGTATAGAACCAGTCTGCTTCTCAATTACGTTGTTATTGTTGAGAAAGGAGGGCAAGTGATTTTCATTAGCTGATGCATTGACAGTGCTATTGGCTGACAGAGCAAGGTCCAGTAATTAAAGTTGTTTCCCAAGTATATCTTCATAATCAGCCACAAAACTATTGTCAGTGATTCTTGTGTCTTTATTTTGTCAGGAAGCAATTGGGGACAGTCTCCAACCTTAGAATTACAGACATAAAATGATTTCTCTTACCCACTTAATTTATTATGACATATTCCTGTGTGAACAGAGATGTCCATCAATAGGAATAGTTTTTGCAAAATAGGTGCCTTGGAGAAATCCTCAGAGAGAGAGTTAAGCCAGATCTAGAGATCTGTTACCTACCATTGAGGTCCTCCTCCTTGTTCCAGTTGCATTCTGATCACTTTGAGTAGTACCATGGCTACTTCCCCAATAGGATTCCAAAGAGAACCTGTGTACTCAGAGTAAGATGGGCTCTACCATATGTGCCAGAGAAGAGCTGGGCCTCAGACCCAGAGCTCTCCCTAACCTCCCACACATAGCCTCACCATGACTACTTCATTATTCCCTTCAGCTCTGTTCAAGTCAATTACCTCTTAGAAACCCTACTCATTCGTCATACCCTAGCACAAGCCACTATCATTACACCTGGATGATAGGAATGGCCAGCTTTCTGTTTTTCCTGCTTTCATTTTATTCTTAATAGAAGCACAAGGAGCATCCAGAGTGATTTTTTAAAAACAATCACTTATGCCTCTGATCAAAATCACCATGATTTTCTCTATTTGAATGTAAGTTCCCTAAGGCAAAGATTTTTTTTATTTTTTATTTTTGTAATGTTCACTGTTTTCTCTACAAAACCTGGGCAGAATATAGTGAGCACTCAGAAAATATTTGTCAGATATCAGATAGATAGATAGATAGATAGATAGATAGATAGATAGATAGATAGATATTCCCTCTGAATGTTTCCTTCCCCTGACTTAGTTCAAGCATTTATTACCTCATATCTTATTTTTCCTGTATTTAGCATTATACAGTAGTATGTCTCTTTATATCTATAAAAAATAGAAAACAAATAAAAATATAAAGGAAGATCATAGTTATATAGAATACTACAATACAAATTTAACATTTTGGTTTATATTCTTCTAGATATCTTCTATAGCAATATTTTCTTCCACTATGTTCCATCCCTAATCATACTTCTATATCAAACGTAGTCTTAATGTTGTCACCAGTTGCAGTAGTTTCCTGTGGTTGTCATAACAAATTATCATAAACTAGTGGCTTAAAACAACATAAATATGTCATCTCACAGTCCTGGTGGCCAAAAGCAGGAAGTCAAGGTGTTGGCCATGTTATACTTGCTCCCTCTGGGACTCTAGGGGAGAGTCCTTTATTTATTTCCAGTTTCTTGTGGTTGCTGACTCTCTTGGTTTATAGTCACATCTTTGTACTATATTTCACATGGATTTCTCTTGTGTGTTCCTATTCCCCTCTGTCAATCTCTCTCTCTCTCTCTCTCTCTCTCTCTTTTGTACAGAGACAGAGAGAGAGTAAGAGAGAGGGATAGATAGGGACAGACAGACAGACAGAAACGCAAAGACATGAGAAGCATCAATCATCAGTTTTTCGTTGCAACACCTTAGTTGTTCAATGATTGCTTTCTCATATGTGCCTTGACCGCGGGCCTTCAGCAGACAGAGTGACCCCTTGCTTAAGGCAGCGACCTTGGACTCAAGTTGGTGAGCTTTTGCTCAAACCAAATGAATCCGCGCTCAAGCTGGCGACCTCAGGGTCTCGAACCTAGGCCCTTCTGCATTCCAGTCCGATGCTCTATCCACTGCTCCACCGCCTGGTCAGGCTGTCAGTGTCTTATAAAGACAAGACACTTGCCATTGGAATTAGCTGCCACCTAGACATAACAGAATACATTTATCTCAAGAAACTTAAGTATATCAACAACGACTGTTTTTCCAAATAAGATCACATTCACACATTCTAGGAATTTGATCTGAACTTAGCTTTTGGGGAATCACCATTCAACCCACTATACCAGTGTTAATTTTCTAAAACAAAATAAATCAGTGTGTGTCACTGCTATGGGTTAAAATCGTTCAGGGGTCCCCCATCACCTAAGAATTTCAGATGCCTTTGCGTGTTATGAAAAACATTTATAATCTGATCCTTGCCTATTTCTCCTGGGAAACAGACTTCATCACAGCAGACAATCCACCATGGTCGCTTCATCCTAATAATATCTACAGAGAAAAACAGAAAAGGAGGTATTCTTGGGACAATTAGACTGCCTCCTAATTAAACGAGTAGATGTATGGAATATTGAGATTTGGTATTTTGTGTAAATATGACAACCTGAATTCACTAGTGGATCAGAGCATGAATCTCAGTGATTAGCTTACATTTGTATTTTTTATTACCTTGCACAATGCTTGACATTAATAACTTATTAATATGTTTTGTTGAAAGGTGTGAACGGATGCAAGCATTGAATCCACAGTACATGGGTTCAATATCTCCTTTGCCTTCCCAGTGTTTGCCTTTCTGCTGCCCTTCCTTGCTGAAGTTTCTTTCTTTCTTTTATTTTTTAATGTATTTTGCTTTTGAATTTCTCTTGTAGAAGAGTGTGCTTATTTATGTCTCATCAAATTAATTTCTCCTAAAAAGGATCCCATTATTCCTGCGTCTCTCTATTGTTCGG
Source organism: Rhynchonycteris naso (assembly GCA_037038555.1). Classification (NCBI taxonomy): domain Eukaryota; kingdom Metazoa; phylum Chordata; class Mammalia; order Chiroptera; family Emballonuridae; genus Rhynchonycteris; species Rhynchonycteris naso. The sequence goes on along the minus strand of CM072999.1, from coordinate 243,070,689 downwards.
TGGTTCATTAGTGGAGGATGATGGGAGCAAGGGAGAAGCCATGCTAAGTGACAAGGTGTGAAGTATGAAATCCACACGTATTACTTTGTCGTTTTCCCTCTTCTGTTTTTTTTCTCCTAATGCATTAAAGGTAATAATAGTTTGAATCAAGCCTCTGCGTTGTTTACTTCTTTCTGATAAAATTAGCTGGGGCAATTCTGTCTCTCTGATTTATTGTTGAGTCTCCTCCACTTTCCATTGCTTCCAGGCATACTTTTTTTTTCTTTTACCTCTTTAAAAGATTAAAATTTCCCAAAGTCCTCCTCCATGATTACTAGGTTTGATAAATTGATCAGAAATTGTAGAGAATGTCTTAGAAGAGATCATATTAGGCCTGGTGTATTGTGAGACAAAAAATCATCAAATTTACAGGGAATTCTTATGAGATGGTGAGAGATGAGGCCCTAGAAGAAAAACAGAACAGTGTCTGTGTTCCAAAGGCAGATGCTACGAGTGGTCCGTCCAAATGTAGGTAAAAAATGGAGTGGAGGATATTGTCTTCGGATTTAAAAAACAAAAATAAAACCAAATAACATCAGTCAACTCTTTTTTTAAATTAAGTGTTAAATTTTTAGAGCAGTTTTTGGTTCACAGCTCATGGAGGGAAGGTAGAGAGCTTACTATATATACCTTGGTCTCCACAGACTCAAGGATTCCCCCCATTCTCAGCATCCGCCACTGGAATGTTCCATTTGTTACTGCAGATGAAACTACATGATGCATCATTATCACCCATAATCCATAGTTTATATTATGACTCACTCTTAGTATTGTACATTGTATAGTTTTACATGTGTTTTTAATTTAACGACATGTCTAACCATATATATCCATTGTTATGCTATCATACAAAATATTTTTACTGCCCTTAAAATTCACTGTGTTCTGCCTTTCTAATTCTCTCCATACCCCAATCCTAGCAACCCCTGATCTTTTTACTGTGTCCATAGTTTTGTGTTTTCCAGCATATTGTATAATTGGAATCACCCAGCATGTAGTCTTTTTAGATTGGCCTCTTTCACGTAATAATATAAATTTAACGTTCCACCATGTCTTTTCATGACTTGATAGCTCATTTAGTTTTAGCACTGAATCATATTCCATTGTCTGGATGGACCACAGTTTATTTATCCACTCACCCACTAAAGAACATCTTGGTTGCTTCCAAGTTTGAGCAATTATGAATAAAACTGCTATAAATATTCATGTGCAAGTTTTTGTGTGAACAAAAATTTTCATCTCCTTTGGCAAAATACCAAGGAATATGATTGCTGGATTATATGACAAGAATATGTTGTTTTGAAAGAAACTGTCATACTCTCTTTCAAAATGTACTGTGTTGCATTCCCACAGGATTGAAAGAGAGTTCCTTTGCCTCAGAGCCTCACCAACTTTTGGTGGTATTAATGTTCCAGACATTGGCTATTCTAATGGGTGTGTAATGGTAACTCTCAATCTACTTTTTACTATCACTTGAAGTCAATGATTCTAAATAATGTCAGTGATAAAATACTCCTCCCCAGAAAAAAAAAATTATTGGTCTACATTCTGAACAATTGTTTTCATTATGCTAGCATTTAAAAGTATATAGTATAAAGATATATAGTATATGTTTATTACTTATTTTTTAGTAAACATTACATTCTACATGGAAGGTAATCTAACCTAAACACATTAGTCCTATGTTTTTAATGTTCAGAATTATTTAAGCTTGCTCCAACAGAGGGCATCTGTAAGCCCTCTGGCACTAAAAATTTCTACATTTAAAATGTAGACGCAAAATAATGATGACAGTGATTATAAAAATTAAGATTCAGAACTTGAGTTACTTTAATTTTGTCATTCTTGGAGTTTTTTATTTGTATGTAATTTCTTTCTACTGAAAAAACATTTAAAAACTGACAGAATCAATTTGAAAGAAAAAGACATGTAAATTATGGCAACTTCTGGAATTTATTATGAAAATAAAATTTTAAGTCTGGCAAACTTATTGTGGACTTCAAGACTCTTCTTAATTATTTGTATATCTATTGCTTTATATGAAAGAAATGTTTAAATTTAATATTAATAAAATGTAGTGGTTGACTCTTGTAGGTGCCCTGACCAGGGATTGAACCTACAACCTTGGCATGTGGGGAAACACTCTAACCAACTGTTCTTTTTACACATTGTGAACAGAGATATTGAAAATTAATGACAGGTCTAGAGTTTCATTAAGACTAAAGAAATTTTATCTTTAGTAAGAAAACACTATGGAATATTTTTTTACATTTATTTTTGATGTGTCTATAAGTAAATATTGATGATAAGTTGTTTTTGTGTAATGGAGAAGTATTGGGTTTTTTTGTTGTTGTTTTGTATTTTTCCGAAGTTAGTAGTGGGGAGGCAGTCAGACAGACTCCCACATGCACCTGACTAGGATCCACATAGCATGCCCACCAGGGGACGATGCTCTGCCCATCCGGGGCATTGCTTGAGGCAAGAGCCTTTCTAGTGCCTGAGGCGGAGGCCATGGAGCCATCCTCAGCACCCGAGCCAACTTTGCTCCAGTGGAGCCTTGGCTGCAGGAGGGTAAGAGAGAGACAGAGAGGAAGGAGAGGGGGAAGGGTGGAGAAGCAGATGGGCGCTTCTCCTGTGTGCCCTAACCGGGAATCAAACCTAGGACTTCCACACACCGGGATGACACTCTACTGCTGAGCCAACCGGCCAGGGCGAGAAGTACTGCTTTTATGCTAGCCAACTGGGTCTGATTCAGCTAACTCCTCTTTGAGGGGCTGGAGATGGTCTATAAAGGGTCTATGTGTTGTGGGTGAGGTGCTGAAGGCATCCATCCCCTGTCTCAGAGATTATCTGAGATGCTGAATGTATATATACTCTGACTCCTTGGCTGGTTTTTAGAAGAACCAATAAATATAAACAAACAGGCTTGTCAGCATCTGGGAGGAAACATAAAACATAAAACAAGTAAATCTTTGCTTAGGACTTGCACATGCCATTAATTAAACATTTTTTATTGTGTGGCTTGTTAGAAAAAAAAAAAAGAAAGAGAAGTATCTTCCAATATGTGAACAGGTCTACAAATAATGAATAGATTATCCAAATTCAGCTCAGTGTCAACAAACCTCAGCAGGATTCTGCAGAAATAGTGCCCTTTTTACTGCCGGTCACTTTCCTAGAGGAGGAAACAAACAAGAGAGAGAAGATAGGTTCTAGAGAGGATTGGTAAGAAAATAAAGTTCCATAGACACAGACAACTGTGTGGTGATTACAGGAGGGAAAGGGGGTGGGGGAGGTAGATGGGGGTACAGGGGGGATAAATGGTGACGGAAGGAGTGTTGACTTGGGGGGTGACCATGTGGGGCAGTGCACAGATGATGTATTATGGAATGGCACTTATGAAACCTATGTAATTTTATTAACCAATGTCACCCCAATGAATTTAATTAAAAAATAAAATTTATTTCTGCTGAAAAAGGGCAAATCTTTAAAACATCTTTCCATAATTGAAAAACGAACCATATTATTTTCTCCCCAGTTTTAAGTACAGAACCACTTCCCCCCTCACTTCTCTCTCTCTGTCTATCTCTCTCTTTCTCTTTTAATATTTCCATTACAGTTTACATTCTGTGTTATTTTGTATTTGTTTCAGGTGTGCGGCATAGTGGCTAGACAATCATTTACTTTCCAAAGTGCCCCTCCCCCGACATTTCAAGTACCCACCTGTCCATATATATAGTTATTACAATATTCTCACTGTACTCTTGGCTGTGAGCTTTTATCAGTAAGTCTAGAGTGACTGTTTTAAACACTAGAAGATATGAGAGGGAAATTCTTTGAGGAAAAGGTTAGGCTGAATAGTTCTTGAATAACTGTTTCATTACTTATTTTCATTGTCACTGCCTTTACTTGCTCAAGTCTATTACCTTGTTTTTGATAGATGCTTAATAATAATTCTAATAACTAATAAACATTTATCTTCATCATGTACCAGGCACTGTGCTGGACTTTAAATATTTTGTCATATTTAGTTCTCACAACAAAATTATGAACTAGGTAGGATTATTATGCTTTTAACAATTCATAAAAAAGAGTTGCTTTATAAGACTGTATCAATTAAGATAACCTCTACATCTGAGAATCTGACTCAGGATTCACAAACAAGCCTATCTGACTCCAGAAATGTCTACCCTGGTTGCTCAGGACTCCTGCCCTGATTTCTTGCTTGACTCAGTTCTTTTATTATCCCTCAATTATCTCTGGGTCCCTCTAGAGTCCAGAACAAGCATCTTATTTATAAATTATGGCTTGGAAATCTCCTACAAAATGGTAGTCCTAGTAGACTATCAGATATGTTTACACTCCTCTGTTAAGGGCTACCAGCTAATTTGAGAAGATGGTAGCAAGAAGTTTCTTCAAAGAAACTTCTGGAATTGGTGATCACTAATGTCACTTCTGTTCATTGAGGGATTCATTTTAGTAAAAATTAAGTTGAATTATTTAAGACAATTTAATGAGGATTACTTAATCCAACATGGAGTGCCAACCCTCTCTTTAAGTCTGCACAGTTTTAACTCAGGTACATCATAGTTAGTTTTATTACTAAAACACTATCATATTTTATTGGAACCTAACATTTTCCTGAATGCTTACTATACACTAGTGAGTACTTTACATGAATTGAATGATCTAATCTTTTTAATGACCTTATGAGGTTGGTCCTAGTACCTTCTTAAATTTATAGCTAAGGAAGTGAGACACAAAGACAAGGCCAGCCTGTGGTGAATACCTCCAGGAATAAGCTATTCTTCCCCCCAACTGGTGGGAACATTGGTGACTGACTGCTCACCAGAGAGTTCTTCTTGAACATCGTTCTCAGCAGAGAAACCACCAAACCAAAAGTCATGTCTCCTCCTCAGGGCTGGCCTGTAGCCAAAGCCTTGTTGGTGAGAACCCATAAATGTCTGGCATCCCTTATCTTAAAAGATGTGATTAAAAAAAAGTTGTTCCAGGCCCAGATCTCCCAATGGGATTTACTGAATGTTTGTTGTAAATCCATCATAGTCCAGCTCCTCCCCCTGCCCAATTCAGTGCCTTCACACCCCATAGGTACCTTTCCCAGGGGAACTCCCTAATAAACTCCTGGTACTCTAAGTTTATTTCTAAGAAATCAATCCAGGACAGTTGGTATCAGAAGTGGCCCAAGGAAGAATACTATAAATGAGCTTTATAATCGGATTGATCAGTGTCAATGATGCATTCCAGAAAGACAACAGAAGACAGAGAGCTATTAATCACCAATCAAAGGGAAAGCATGAAAGTTGAAGTGCCTCAATGGCAGCATATGAAGAGATTTATCTCCTGAATCTGAAGGCAGACAAACTGGGGCTTACTTTTAGAATTTAGTGTTAAGCATAGCAGAACTCCACAGATGGTTGACTTTCCAGCATTAGCTAATCTGCTGTGCAAATGTAGGGGACCTATTTGGGAAAGATTGGGACCCTGAGACTAGGATACGGATGTCTGGGTCTATGCATTCAAAAACCTTAGAACCACAGATCCCTTAAAATTCCCTTTACTTGCTGAAGTGGCCCATTCCTCCATATTAGAAGACAGAGCTCTCCCATTGCTTGATAAAAATGTAGAAGATACTGTCTTACAGGATCTACCTCCATCTTCTTTCCCAGATGCCCACAAGATATTAAATTAGAGTCACATCACAACATAACCTGGCCAGGGAAATGCTGCGTCTTCTAAGGGAGAAAGGGAACTATATCCTGAAGGAGAGACAGGATAGCCAACATGTAGCAGCAAAAGCCAGAAAAATAGTAATGGGACAGGATTCTCAACAAGCTAGATTAACAAGAGCAGAACACACAGAGTAGCATAACAGAATTTATATGTTTAACACCTGGTAAGGATCCCAAGAGATGTTGCTGACATGTGCTAGGATGATGTCTAGAATCTTTTAGAAAGTGATGGAGAAGTTCCATAACTGTCTGAGTAAATGGTGAAAGAAAGAATAAAAAGACGTAGAGAATGTGTATGCTAAAAATGGGTATATATTCAGGGCTGGAAAATATACAAGCTGAGTAGTTCAGCAGGAGGGCCCAAAAGATAGTTTGTATACTAAAGTGATAAGGAATGTGTGAGAGAAAAGAATCATTGAGTATCATTGACTTGCCTTTTCTGCCCTCAGGACCTCAACAAGCACCATGATCATAAAAATTAGAGAACATTTCATCCACTGACACAGGACCCTGCATCACATCAGTCAGGCCACCAATCCCACTTTACAGCAACAAAGACGTGGCAGTTGGCAGATGACGGGATCCTTTGCCCTGGCACATACCCTACCACTCAGACTTGTTTGAGATGTTCTTCAAGGGCACAACTGAGGTGCCTACTTGGTGATAAAGCACATTATCAAAGATGAAGAATACACACAAAATCAACAAACATTTTATAATTTTTGTCCCTAGGATATAAATACATCAGTCTAGGAATAAAGGAGTGAAACTGAAGAGGCCCTGTTCCCCATTATTGTAGGTCCCACTTTTGAAGATTATATTGGTCCTCAACCTCACAACTCTGGGCTTTGCTAGTTTAGAAATCCTAGTGCCCAGAGAAACGCTTTCTCTATGGGACAGAGAAAAAGAGTGTTGCCTATTACTTTGGTTTCTCCATCCCAAAAGATAGCAGGAAAGGGAGTAGGGGGAGTAACAGATCCTGACCATTTATCTGAAGTAGGATCGCTTTTAGATAATGAACAGGAAATAATATATTTGGCACCCATATCATCCACTATAGTGTCTCTTGCTAATTTTGATACAAGAGTAGCAGCCATGTCCTAGGGAAAGCCTGATGATCAAGGACTTAGATCTTTCCAATCTGGTGAGGGTATTAGTCATCCCATCAAATTACCTCCTGACACCCACAGAACTGACCACTAAGGGTGTAGAGAACTGAGAATGGACAGTAATAGAGAAACATAAATTTTAGTAATGGTTCCAAGTTCAGCCAGGACTGTAGTTTATTCCACTAAACTCTTCTCCTCCTGAGTAGCCAATTCTTCTAAGTTTCCCTAGTAAAAGAGAACAACAGAGTCCTAATGATGTTATTCCCAAAACATTCATGAAATGGTCGAGTGGGTGGACCATAGAGAATACTGCGCACCACTAAGATCCCTCCTTCCAGACTCAGGTACTCAGTGCCCCGGCTGATGGAAGTGTTGGCAGATGACAGCTCCGAGCTGAGACCTGGTTGGGATTTCCTCAGCTGGAAAGAGAACACCTAACCCAAAGGTATGCTGTTTTCCAGGAACTGCTTGTGTCAAATGACTGATCAGCAGAGGGATAATAATGTTTGGCACCCCTGCTTTATGGAGAGATTCCAATAGATCATTGTACTTCCCCCTGTCATGTAAAGCATGACTCTTTTGCTCTTTACAAATTTTGATTGACTACCGCAATGACATCCTGTATTAGAGTGTGGTTGCCAGGCAAGCCATCTAAAACAGTGGCAGAGGCATGACTGTTGCCCAGATGATCTAAATTCAGAGCCTATGCTGCTTCCTGGGCAGCCAGCTAGATCTCTCCTCTCATCCTTTATTTCGCTTAGTTTTGACCACTATGCCTCTCCGTGATATTCTTTTGATGTTTAGTGGTATACTAGATGTAGTTTCTCACAGTGCACTAATTTCCAAAACTGGCCCTAGAAAACATTTAGCCAGTAGCAAGCGGGGATATTGCAGCTCCCAGCTGAAGCCCTGAGTGCATCACAGAGCTCTTGCGTGTGTCATGGCAGGAGGTGGCACCCTTCCCTCCAGCTGATTGATCTACTGCCAGCATGTTTGACTGCTCTGGAAGTTAAACACTTATGAACAACTTTATGCAGCTATGTTCTCACCATCAGCTGATATCTTAAATGGCACTTCTATAAGTCAGTGTTCAATAATGGGATCTTTGCATGTGAAGGGTGCATGCTCACATCTGACCCTGGGCATGTGTATACATTTGAGAGTTGAAGAATGTCTTCATACACAGGCAGATTCAGGGCTTAAGTCTACATCACCTATTTCTCTGGTGGCTTTGAGAATGGAACAGTGGAAACCCCATAAGAGGGTTTGAAGTCTAAAGGCCTGATTTCAGCTCTGCCCTATTCCTAGACAGTTAATAATGAATAGGCATAATATTTGAGTTAAACAAAATGAATAAGCTCTAGAGGTTTGCTATACAAGGTTGTAACTTCAGTAAAAAATAATGTATACTTAAAATTTAAGAACCTAGATCTCATGTTAATTGTTGTTACCACAATAAAATAAAATAAAATGAAAATTCCTGGTCATCTTTAGAATCAAGGCTATATTATCGTTATTTTAATTTACTTTTTGTCCATTAGTGTGTTTGTCTGTCAGTCTGCCTCTTTCTCAACCATAAATTTCTGTGTGTTGATATCTTGGAACATCAAACATTTGCTTCCTTCTCTTCTTATCCAACATTCCCCTGCTGGTGCTCATCTGTATTCACTAAAGAGAGATCACGGCTGAGACACAGGCTAGAACATGGGGACCCTACTCTGGATTATACTAACCCCTTCAGTCATGGGCTCTTGAAATTCTAGGCCATTAGTTTTCTGATATACTTTACCACTGAAACAATAAACAGTTCAGTTAGTAAATACCAGAAGAGAAAGATTAAAATGGGCAACTTGTTTTATCAACCAGTAAAGCTGTCCAGTTAATGTACAATTAAGAGGAGTGTATAATCATTATAGATTCAATGTCATCCTCCTTTCTTCCTGCTCCCAACACCTGCTCACTAACAGGCACCCTTCCTTCTCCTGTTTGCCCATTGCTCTTCTAATAAGAGTTTTAAAAGCTGCTTAGATTAACCAGAGATGAAATATTTCTAGATCCATAAATCAGGAATACCATTAACGTATCCCTCCTAATAATTACCAATTTACTAGAACTACTGGGTGATACTTCCCACCCATGAAGAAGAGACAAGTAATGAAAGTTCCTAGCTCAAAGAGTTTCTTTGCAAGGTGCAAATGAAGAAGTGTCTTATTATAGCCAGATGTACAAAACCTTATCCCCTCAAACACACTAAATAATCCCGTGTAAACCTTGTATGGTGCCCCGATCTAAATGACAGTAGGGGGCAGGCCTGGAATACAAAGCCCAATCAGTCTGACTCAAAGTCCATGGTCTTATTCAGATTATATAAACATATACCTTCTAAACTCCCTTAAATGTGGTACATCGATGCCTTTGCTTGTGTTACATCCCAGCACTCAACTCAGTGCCTGACACTTAGGAGACTTTCAGTAAATAACTTTTCAATGAATGAATGTTTTCGCATATTCAGTATTTCTTGGGTGGGGAGGACATCACGAGCGGCACCCCACAATAAGGAACAGAACCTTGTGTTTTTATATTTAGTAAATACATAACCAAAGAAATACAGCTATAGACCTGGATTAAACTTTTAATGTTATCTAATCCTAACAGTCATATTGCAGTTTTGGAGAGCAGACCAGAGAGACAGTGACTTGTCCTTAGCTTCATACCTCCTTAACGATCAGAACAGAATGTGATCACAGGTTGCTAAACTTTGTTTAGAAAAGTTTACCTGGGGCTATTGAAGTTGACACACACAAAAAATGGACATTTCAACCAAAGCCTTGGTAGCTGAGGTGATGCTAAAAATATCTGAGTCAAAACGAATTACTGTAGTTATAGTTATTACTTAACACATTTGCTTTTAACTTTTATGCTACAGTTATAAGTAAATTATGCACCATTATTAAAAAATTGAATAATCTGATTTGGACTATACATTTATCTATACCAGTGAGTTTTACAAATATATTTATGTTTTTATGATGTGAATTAGCATTCTTTCGCTTTCTGCATGAAAAACAACTTTTAATGTTTCTTGTGAGGCAAGTCTAGTGGTAATGAACTTCTTCAGCTATTGATTGTTGGAAAACCTTTTCTTTTGTCCATTCTGAAGGATGGCTTTGCCAGGTATAGTATTTTGGATGACTTTTTTTTTTTTTTTTACCAATATGGAGAAAAGAGAACCCTTGTACACTGTTGGTAAAATGTAAATTGGTACATCCACTATAAAAAACAGTATGGAAATTCCTCAAATAATTAAAAATAGAACTACCATATAATCTAGCAATTCTACTTTTGGGTAAACATCTGCAGGAAATGAAATCACTACATATGCAGATACACAATGGGGACTTATTTAATCATAAAAATAAAAAAAGAGGAAATCCTGTTATTTGCAACAACAAGGGTTAACCTCGAAGGCATTATAAGTAAAAATAAGAAAGACAAAGAAGACAAATGCCATACAATTTTGCTTATATGTAGAATAAAGAAAAAGAAATAACTCATAGAGAAAGAAAATAGAAGCATAATGGTGGTTATCAGAGGCAGAAGGGTGGCTTAGGGTTAGGTAAGTAGATAAAGGTGGTCCAAAGCTACAAACTTCTAGTTATACCATAAATAATTTCTGGGAATTTAATGCACATCATATTGACTATAGTTAACATGTATTGTATATTTAAGAGTTGCTATGAGAGTAGATCTTTCTCATTACAAGAAACAAAATTCTAATTTTTTAAGGTGACAGATGCTAACAAAATTTATTATAGTAATCATTTTGCAATTAAATTATGTTAAACTTATACAATGTTATATGCCAATTAATATTTCTATAAAACTGGGAAAAAAGAAAGGAAAGGGGATTGAAAAAATTAGATAATTTTTTTAACCAACCCTATGGCAAGGACATTAACCAATCAGAACAAATGCTGGCCAGTGCATGATACTGTGGTGCAGCTCAGAGCAGGGCCACCAGCCTCACATTATGTGTGTCTATAATCTGCTCACTTCAAATTTGCCTATTTCGTTTTTGCTCAGGCTGGTTAGTTCATCTGTATGTTTGCCAGGATTTATTATCCTCCATTCACTCCTCTTTCTCCTTTGATGTGATCACATGGAAAGGCCATAACTAAATGCTGTGTGGGAAGAAGTAAGGCAGTTTCACTTGGCTAATCAAGTTCAAGGCTGAGAGTTGAATTGTTAGGATGCCAATGCATAAGGAGATAGCAATGTTTGCCTTTAACCAGGCTGAGACAGTAGAACTGGAGGCATCTGGAACACCTAGCCAGCAACCCGAAGTTCATGTATAGACTCCAGCTGTGGCCGAGAATCTCAAAACCCAAGCATCTTAGGAAATGAACATTTATTGCCACAGAAGATTGAGATGCAAAGGATGGATTTGGATACCTTCCCTTGTGACAGTGTGGTACTTTGACTCTTTTTCTAATAAACTTAACAAACTGGCTGCCCTCATTGGGGATTGCAGGGATTTTTTAATATTAGGCAATGTTAAGTTTATATTGTATTCTATGCAATATGTAAAGGAGCAATAACTTTCCATGAGAAGTATTCCAGTATTACACAGATTGCAAAAGAAATAAAGTTAAATCAATCAGTTACTGTCTAATTCATTCTGGCTCATTGCTCACAGTTAAAATCCCAGGTGAGTCTAAGATCTGGAAGCTATTCTCTTGACCCTGATCATGGGGGACGTAGGAGTCTTGCTGTGTACACGAACAGACCTCACCACAGGAGCAGTGCACAGATGCTTACACACCTGCAAAATTAAACATTTCAAACATTCTACAGGAAAGTTGCTCCCAGGCCTTTATATCATTAAGTAAGAAATCCTATCAATAACGAAAATTAAATATACACGCACATGTTGATTCCTTAGCTTGTGGCATGATTTTTTTTTTTTTAATTTTTCATTCCAGAGAAGCTGATTACAGGTTGGGAACTGAGTGGCCTGTAATACATTATGGCAAAACAGAGCAGAAGAAAACTTATAATTAAAATGTGATGAGGAAAAAGAGAAGTGTTCACCCTAACTGGCTGTAGAGTAATATTCCAAATAACATCTGAATGAAGATTCTTTCAATACCAATGTGGTAACTTCTGATATGGCTGTCAGGAGTTTGAGGCCCAATATAAAAATGCATTATTATATGAAAATATAATGCTCACAAAAATTAGGGAATATTTCAAAATGAATATAAAGCTATAAATTATCCCCTAATTTTTGTGGTGAGTACATTCTCAGTTCTAAGGACAAAGACCTCTTTGAGAACTATGTCCACATTTCAATATGTTTTTTCCAAAAATTAGTTGAACACAATTAAAAGAAAATTTCTCTCAATAAAAAAAATGCAACTCTAAATCAGCATGCTGATTAGCTTTAATATTAGAAAGCATTTAAGTTTGGGAAGCATCTCTAAGATATGATCTAGACTACCTCTTCATCAGATAGGACCCTCTCTACAGTGATTTCCAGGGTACCTTTACATTTACCTGTCTTTGGTGTTTTTTGTGGACCCCCAAATGCAAACGACCTCTTATTGATATCATTTTTTTAAAAGTGGTGATAAAATACACATTACATAAAATTTACCATTTTAACTATTTTAAAGTATATAATTCAGGGCCATTAAGTATGATCATAATGTTGCATAACCACCAGCACTGCCTAGTTCTATGAATTTTTAGTCATATCATTGCAAGCCATATTTATATTTATATTCTCTCTCTCGCTATTTAATAATCAGCAAGTATAAGAGACTACCAATAAACAAAGCAAGGCAGTACCAGACATTCATCCAGCAAATAATTACAGAATACATCTGATGAATAGTTTTACTATGAATATCAAATGGGGTTGAAAATCAGGATCCTAAATTTCAGTTCCAGTTTATTATAAACAACCTGTACTTAACTTTTCCCTACTCAATGGATAATCGAGGACTCATATTACATAAACTTATAGTAATGACCCTTCAGGACTCTCAGGTCCTCTGCACATATCAAATGTGATCATGTTTGCTAACCCACTTTGAGAAGCAAACTCAAGGGTAAAAAAGTGAAAGCTATCTTGAAAATTAAAAATCTCATTTTGTAGTCCTCCAGAGAGAGCCAAACACAGGCTGTGATGAACAGATACATATAATATTGACGTGCTAATACATTATCACCAATTAGAAGTCGGATCATTAATAACTTGTTAGCATCATATTGGGGCTGGCTTCAAACTGGCCTCCAAAAGATACATCCAAATCTCTAATTTCTGTTCCTTTTTATTATTTGAATTTATCTTCCTTTTACCCCTGCAAACATGACTCACAATTGCAACCACATCGTTAGAATATTAGAAGTCTTTGCTAAATATATACCTGCATGAATGAATAAATGAATGTGTGGATAAGTTATCTGTAAGCTGAATGAGTTTGCTATTGAAGCAATGAACAGTTCATGGGGAACTAAGGTTTTCAATAATTTCTACAGAGAGAAGGCATTGGCCCATAAAATTGCGAGACGAAGAGATGATTTATTTTTCCGATTCCACAGTTGGAAATGAAAAACACTGGTTCTCTGTGAAGCTATTCTGTGTGATGATGACCAGTCCCAAAGATGCACACTTTATCTCCATTTTCCCAACTTGAGGCAGGAAGAAAGGTTAACTTTAATAAAGAACTCCTCTCTCCCTCTGCTGGTCATATAGAGTACAACACACACCTTGGAAGCTCTATTATGTATTTGTAATTGTGTGAACATGAAAAGCACGTGTGGCCTTTGGGATGCAGAATTTATTTAGTTGAGGTTACCTGAAGAGTCTTACTAGCTGCAACAAAACAATATCTGAAAACAATAATTAAAATAAAAACAATAAATAAGATTTGTTATGTGACTATGTTTTAAACACAATTTTAAACAGTTTTAAATTTTATTTTATTTTAATATTTCTGAAATGAGAAGCAGGGAGGCAGAGAGACAGATTCCCACATGCGCCCAACCAGGATCCACCCAGCATGTCCATTAGGGGGCGATGCTCAGCCCATCTGAGGCGTTGCTCCATTGCAACCAGAGTCATTCTAGCACCTGAGGCAGAGGCCATGGAGCCATCCTCAGTGCCCCAACCAACTTTGTTCCAATGGAGTCTTGAATACAGGAGGGGAAGAGAGAGACAAAGAGAAAGGAGAGTGGAAGGGTAGAGAAGCAGATGGGCACTTCTCCTGTGTGCCCTGGCCAGGAATCGAACCCAGGACTTCCACACGCCCCACTGACACTTTACCACTGAGCAAACTGGCCAGGTCCAGTACTTTCCATGCATTTCTCATTAAGTAGATTGCTTTGTGGCTGGTAACACTGGGGAACAATATTTTTTTTCATTTTCTGTTGCATGAGGTTTTAGAACTGTTTCTATATATTTCTACATTGCTGATTCCAAATATAAATTCCATTTTTTGATGCATGCTCTAGTTTTTATGCAATGCAATTCTAATTTCTTTTTGTTACAGTTAATGGCATGCATTAGTTTTTAAATTGGAGTTAAAGGGCAACGACTTTTGAATTGAACATAACCACAAGGCAATTAATGTTTTACAAACATTACTTTTACATAATTGTAGTTGTTTTTAAATGTAAAAAAATTATTATCTAATAAAAACACCCTCTTATTTTGTTTTAAGATTGAGTCATGTCTTCTTAGAGTAGGTGTAAATGTAAAAATAGTCCTGACACCTTCTGTTATATATGTGACTGTTAAACACTTCAACGTCAAAAGCACAATATTTCATCACTTGTGACACGTGCATATATTGCCTATTTTCAAGTTCCCCTTGGCGATCAACAATAATTGGGCTCCTTATATTGTGTGTCATAATTGTGAGGAAATGCTTTGTGACTGGACAAAAGGAAAACACAAAAGAGTGCTTTTGGTATTCCCATGGTTTGATGTGAACCTAGGGACCACAGCAGTGACTGTTATTTCTGTCTAATCCATACAAAGAGCATTACAAAAAAAAAATGGCATATGATTGCATATCCTAATATTCCTTCAGCAATATGACCTATCCCACACTCTGAGACACTACCAGTTTCAGTTTTCAATGGTTATATTTCTTCGAAGGACGAAGAAAGTGAACATGGTATTTAAGTATATTTTGATAAGATGCATGAGGAAATGGTTGTAGAATCTGAAGGCTCTTTTTCTGATGCCAAGCAGTCATTAACCCCTCAGCAGTTTAGCCAACCCAAATTGAATGATTTAGGAAGAGATTAGGGCCTATCAAAAGAAGCAGCTGAGTTATTAGCCTCCAGGCTTCAAGAAAAGAAGATACTTCACCAACCAGTCAGCTAAAGTATCCCATTTCAGGAAGCGTGAACAAATTTTTGTGGACTTTATTTTCCAAAGACAAACACTTTGTTTACTGTCATGATACCAGTAGTCTTCTCAGCCAGCTACAGTCCAACAGAATGGCGGCTATTTCTTGACAGCTCTAAACAGAGTCTGAAATGTGTTCTCCTACACAACGGTAATGTTTATGCAGCGGTTCCAACTGGTTATTCAACTCATCTGCGAGAAGATTATAATGACATAAAAATTGTCCTTGACTTACTGAAATATGAGGAGCATAACTTGATCATTAGTGTGGATCTTAAAATGGTCAATTTTCAGCTAGGACAACAGAGAGGTTTCACGAAGCCAAGCTCGAGACAAACACTGGACACAGAAGGAGTGGCCAAAATGTGAAGCTCTGGAAGTAAGGATGCAAAATATTGTGAATGAACCTGCAGGTAATAGAGACAGGATCATTCTTCCTCCACTTCACATCAAACTTGGCTTAATGAAGCAGTTTGTTCAGGCTTTGAATAGAGAATCTGAATGCTTTCAACATATTATTTCTGCTTTTCCTGCCTTGTCTTTGGAGAAGATAAAAGCAGGTGTATTTGATGGACCTGAAATTAGAACTCTCATACGTGATGAAGAATTTGCCAGGAAGATGAATAAGGAGGAAAAAGCAGCATGGCAGTTTTTTGCGGCAGTTACAAAGAACTTCCTTGTCAACAAAATAGCAGAAAACTATGAACTTCTGGTTCAAAGGATGCTGTTGGCTTTCTGCGACATTGGATGGAACATGAGCATTAAGATTCACTTCCCAAACAGTCACCTTGATAAGTTTTCTGAAAATCTTGGAGCTGTTAGTGATGAGCAGACTACTGTTGGAGCATCTAACAAGATTGTCCTCAATAAGTACACAAACGCAAGAGCTACAAATGCAAATTTTTCCATGAATAGAATTTAAATAAGTTTTGCACAAATTTTATGATTAAAATAAGTGTTTTAATATGTTCTATTTCAAAATTGTAGACAAATTTTGATGCAATCATATCTTTTAGCATATTAGTATATTTATTGCATTATATAAATTATTATATTTTCACAAAGATCATGACCAAGAAGACATTCTACTTCATTATTTTAAACTTAACGTTGAAAATTTTACAATAAGATAAAAACCTAAAATCTTTAATTGCAAAGAAACTAGCTTACAGAGAAAAACTGACGTCAGATTTGAGATCAGCACCCTTAAATTAGGTAAGAACAAGTGTTTATGTGGATGCTATGAAAATTTTGTTCCCCAGTGTAATATAGAGGTGAGTACAATTTGGAGTGGTATCTTGGGTATAGAAGGAGCCATTGTTAAGTCTCTTAAAATGTGTGTTGTTTGTCAATAATTTTGTATATATATATTAGATTAGTTATTAAAAATATTTGGTACTTTGCCTTCTCAGTATCTATTATTTTTCTGTTGTGAGCACTTCAATTTTCCTTGAGGGAACCCACTCTTGCTTATGTGAATTTATTCCTTGGCTTTAGAAATGGACAAAGGTATAACTTTGGCCAAAGTACCACCTCCTCTTGGCCACAGTGACTGTTCAATGAATAGCATGTAGCTCAAAGCCATTCCTAAAGTGTTTATCAAAGAGAGAGGTGCTCTCTTTACACTGAATAGCTTAGAAGGCTAGGTATATGCTTGGAACTATGTTGGCCATTTTGCTTTTCTGAGAAGAGAGTCAGAACACACAAAAACACAGTGTGGTGATAGATAAAGACCACCCTGTGATGGTATTAAATAAAAGAATAAATGTAATTTATAAACCAATCAATTCCATTTTAAGTGTAAGATAGCCTGGGGTATATTAGCTATAAGTAGAAGACACCTAAACTAAGTAATATATTAAAAAAATTATATAAATATAAAAAACCAAATAATTTCCAATTGGATTAGAACAGTGGTTCTTAAAATGGGTTCTATCGAACCCTAGGGATTTGATGAGTTGGTCTTGGGGGTTTGGAGAAACCTCTGCCACGGAGGCCAGAATAAAGTAATACTGTAATTTGTTGTGAGTTCATGCACTTTGTTGGTTTTGTTCTTTGAGCAAGGTGATGTTCATGCACAGTTCATTTTGTGCACCAGTAAGAAAACATATACCTATGTCTTGAATTTGGAAAAAAATCATATTTTATTTATCACTAAAGAAGGGTTCGGTGAATGCACATATGAAACTGGTGGGTTTGGTACCTCAAAAAAGGTTAAGAACCACTGGATTAGAATCTTATAAAAAATGAAATACATATGGCATTATCCAATCTCACTTATGGAAAAAGATTTGAGACACAAAATTTGCTTAATTTATTTATTCAAAGCCTCATAATAGCTGGTATTCTGGTTAAGAATAGTACTCATTTATCTGGCAGACAGTTATGCAAAAACTGCAAATAATGATAATGATAACAATAATAAATGTTGGGTGGGTTCTAGCATAGATTCAACCCAAATTATTGGTTATTAATTTTAGCTGTAAAAGCAAAGCTCTAAGATCATATAAGATTTCTAAACATGCAAAAAGTATCTCTTAAAGTATGCTTTTCACATTTCATTCAAAACTTTCTTATAAATTGAAAGCATTTTTTAGCTCCTTTCACAGAAGAATAATACAATCTATGTGTGCTAATTCAAACAATAAGGACTTAAATTCAGTTACATCTCAAATCAACATCCCTCTTATACCCAATGAGCTGCCCACAACTTTCTTGAATTGCTTTTAACTTTGAAGTACAGTTTGTGTGAATTATTACATTTCATAGCCAAAGATAATTACACTCATTTGAAAAATGAAAGATACTGTCAAATTGAAGGCTTAGAAAATCTAAAGTGTTAAATCTATTTTTTCATGATATATGAGATTTTCAAAATCTGGAAAATAACATGTAATTAAAAATGTTTTAAGAAAGAATGATGAATTTAATCTTTCCATACAATTTAGGAATCAAGTATAATAAGTATTCTTGGAATTCACTAATGTTACTGATATAATACTAGATACACTATAAATTTAGAATGCACCATCCCACCACAAAGTTGTGAATGCTTTTCACTATTTTTATCTTTTTAAATGTTCTCATAACCACAAGTAAAATGTACAGCATATGGCCAAAACTATTTCTCTCATTTTACAAACTGAAAACACAGATTCCACAAATAAAATCTAAAAACAAACTAAAAGCTGGGAACTAGCTGCAAAAAATATAAAAAATACAAATAAACAAATAAGAAACACAAATTTAAATATCATTGATGGACAAATAATTCATGTTCTCATGATGCCTTCCTTCATAAGAGAGCCCCAAAGATTCCAATTTTTCAAAGGAACAAAGGAATTAATAGGCAATTATCAGGAGGAAATTCAAATGACTAGCTATTAGATAAATGTTCATATTAAGTGGTTGTCAAAAAATACACATCATATTTTTTTTGTTAGTGGAGCCAAAAGGAAAAGAGAGAAAAAAATGCATGACTAGTAAGAATCCAAGTAAATTATTGGTAGGATAAATTTACCAATTTGCCTTCTATCTTATGAAACTTTCTCATGATTTTTGCTCTGCTGATAATATGCTAAGTCTTCCTCTACCCATGGTGTTATGACTGAGTTAATTCTAAATATTGTTTTTCTGCTGCATTAAGTGGAGTGAGTTAGGGAAAATAAACCATATGTGCTAAGTCTGCTAACACCCATCTTAATAAGAATATATGAAATTTGAAATAATAATATGTAAGATATTTATACTCTATTATAAAATACTATATTTTATTTAAAATATATCAAGATATATTTAAATATTCACGAATGCTTTTAATCCATGAGCATTTCAACGGAAATGACCTAACGTTGTTCATGCCTCAACTATTCTTAAAACATGTATTTTGGATTATCTTCCAAATTGGAAAGTTCCATGACCTTTCTCAGTATTTTTATTAACTTATGATTACAAGATTTTATCTAATATGTCCAAATTACCCAATTCTTAATAAAAACACAACTGTGTAGGGGAGAAAAATGTTGAAATCAGTGTACTTTAAGATAATGATTCAATCATCTTTAATTTTCTTGGTATTTACTCTAAGAAAACAAATGCTGATGAACACTTTGTTATTAATATGGATACCACTCACTAGCACTTACTTACATAGAATGTTTGACTTGAATTCAACTATAATTAACTAGGCCATTAAATTAAAGTGTAAGAACACAAGATAATGAAACATCGTTTCATGTATAAAAGACGTCTGAGTCCTTCATGAAGACAAAGGACTGTCTCATACAATTGCTGTTGAATTTGTCTCAGTCACAGATGGAGACAAAATCAGCCCAGATGAGTTTTGAATATACTTTCAGATCACATGGGTCTGCCTTTAATTTGGCGACACATAAGGAGATATTTCATTTGCATTTATTCATGAAACAGCATTATATTCACTAATTGTATTTCTTCTTCTAAGTGGGACCAAAATACATATGTCTTCCTGGGGGCTCAGTCAGTAAAGAAGAGAAGACATTTATTTGCTTGCCAACAAGAAAAAAATATAACACATGTCAGGTCCTGTCACTTTCCTCTACATTTACTACTTGTTTACAGATATTTATACTTTCTCAGATATTCACACTTCTTATTTACACTTTAATAAACCAACTACAAGTTCAAAGACCTGGGACACTTGCTAAGCTGTTAACTGACCATCCTTCTGTCTTTCAGCAAGCCAAAACATAATACCTTCCTAATAAAATAAACTTTGCAATTCTAAAAAAAAATACAATTTGAGGATTAGTATTATCAATATAATAACTTCCATTTTTTCCCTTTATTTTCTAAAAATGTCCCCATTCTATTCAAAGTGAAGTTGGAGATAAGGAGATCCTGTTCCCCATCACTCGCCATGCTCCATACACCCATTGCCAGTATCAGTTTAGTAATCCAGCTTCTTTTCTGCAAATTCAACTCATCTTAATAATCTCCTCTGAATCCTTCCCAAACCTTTTGTGTCCCTCCATATTTCTGAAACACTGACATGGAATTAATTATAAAATGAAGAAATATTTTGCAAGCCTAAAATAAAAGCCCCTTTACCAGTGTATAGACCTATGTAATTGAGCTCTGTGAGGTTGATGCTAGCCTTTTCTCTTCACATGATTTTAATTTTGTGCTCTGCCTGAGAGACACTCATGTCTATGTTTAAATCAATATTTCTTGAAATTAATGTAGCATTTTCAGGTATGTGTGTTTGTGTGTGTGTGTGTGTGTGTGTGTGTATGTGTGTGTGTGTGTGTGTGTGTGTTTATTCAACGGAAAGTGAAGAATAGAGATAGATATTGAAAATTGCAGTTAGCAAAATAATACCCAACACCTTAGTGCACTAAGTCTAAAGGTCACACATCTGCCAATGATAGAGGTGATGTTTTCATTTTCAAAGAGAAAGGTCAAAATAGGAGAGAACAGAAAGACAGGCATAGAGGCCAAACAAATAGGGCAGAGGGAAATGAGAGAGACAGACAGACTCATAAGGGCAAATGAAACAAAGAATATTGTCACCTGGGAAGCACGTTTGGGAGCTAAGAATCCTCTTTATGTACTTGGAGCTCTTTCTACCGATGGAGTTTTATATAACGTAAGCCTCTAAACAAGCTAGTGAGGGATGCCTTTAATATTATGGAGGACATATCTGGCCATTTACATCCACTGCAGAAGGAAGGGCAGCACTTAATAGCTGTTATTTAATGGTGATTTTATGTAGAAGAAGAAAGATACTTCTGTCCTTTCTAATCATGGATAAACATAGTATCAGAAGCTTCTTGAAATGATAAGGTGAGTGTGTGTGTGTGTGTGTGTGTGTGTGTGTGTACCCTTAAGAGGATTTTGAGATGAAAAATAATTAAAGTTGATACCTTGTAGTATAAGGCAAAGGCGACATTCCAACATTTTTGAAAAACCCAGCTTTTATAAACCAAGGGTCAAGATAATAAGGCCAGTAAAATGCAATAGCAAGTTTAGCCCCTGTAAATCTGGGAAATTCATCTGTAGCATTAACAGAGAGCAAAAGCCTTTCGATTGGTGGTTAGGAGTGACAATACAGGGGCAGTGCTCAGATTAGCAGTGATTATGAATTCTAAACCTATTGCCTTGCCAGCAGACTTGCCTAACAAGGACTGCCTCACAGGACAATGAAGAACCGGCCAACTCTCAAAGGCTGGATATGTCCTGAAGAATGGGACATATTCATAAATCTCTCTTCTCCAGGAGCTACCACTGTTTGAATTCTTACTATGCTCTGCATATAAGTTTTATATACACAATCTCCTGCAATCCTCACATCAACACTGTGTCATTGTAGAGGAGAAGAAACTTGAGTCTTGCAGAGTTGAACTAGCCTTCCCAGGGCACATGCCAGTCAATACATAACCACCATCACTCAGGTAGATATGTGATGGACAATATCTTGATAGAAGGCATTTTACCCACAGCATAATTTCATCACTCCCAGGACATGGGAGAATCCTGAAGCAGAAATTTAGTGGTTGCAGTATCTACAGTATGTCCGTAAAGTCACGGTGCACTTTTGACCTTGGGACCGGTCAAAAGTGCACCGTGACTTTACGGACACACAGTATATAGCTTTGGCATCCTTCATCCATTTATTCTTCCATATACTTACCAAATAGTACTGAGTTCTATGTGATAATGTTAATTCCAGTCTTAGGGAAGGAGATGTGTTCCAAGTTCCAGATATGTTTTTGGAGCAGGTCAGTGGAAAAAAGAGGCAGTTTCTAATGAGCAATAGTTGAGGGTCCAATTTGATATCAACAGTTCATTCATAAGTAAGGTATTTAGAAGTCAAGAATGTCTATTATAGATTTATGAGAGTATCTTATTTTGAGGACCACAAAATTTTTATATGTATATAAATAAATACAGCTAAAGACAATGATATTTAAAGGTGCAAAAGAATATAAAGAAAAAAATTAAATATTTCATTTCTAAAATTTCTCCAAGCAGCAGCTGTGGCAAGGATTTGAATGCAAATGGCTTAGGCAGAGGGTGATTTCAAGGACTCTTAGGAGAGTTTAAACTTGAGACAAGGAAGGAAAGCCAGTGAGGGAGCCGTGGTGAGTAAGTTAATGCTCAGAACAACTAGACCTCCATTTGCTGGAGACCCCTGAGAGAGAGTGAGGAGCATAGCTCAGAGTTGTAACTACTTGGCCTTTTGGCTAAGACCAAGTGTAGAATTGTAACCACTCAACTGCAGGGGGAAGATGCCAGAGTGTTTTATTTTCTAAATAGCATTTATCATTGTCTGAGAGTTCCCCCCAAGTTTTCATTTTTTCAAATTGTTCCATAGATAGGTTTAGAGAAAGACTAGGGACAGAGTTCTAGAAATTTGCAGAATCCTGTCGAGCTTTCACAGCAAAAATGAAAGCTGAGGAGTATGATAAGAGCACTGACCGCATCTGCTAAGACTCCCATGCTATGGTAGAAAACCCCAGTCAGAATTCTGGTAAACTTCCTTCCAGTCTCTATTAACAGATACATTCAGCCATGTTTTTCTAGGATATGTTTGTATTCATTCACTTAAAATGGGTATGTTAGTCATCCGTTTGAATAAATAAATCTGTATAACTTTAAGCAGTGCATAATGTTCTACTATGTGTTTGTTATAATTAATTTCTTTAAGTCTCCTATTGATCAATACTTATGGATAATTAGATTCTTTAATTTTTTTATTATTATAGATATTAGTGCCTTGACATATTTTGGCATACTGGGTTTTTTTTTTTTTTTTTTCACTCTTCTTAAATTAAGTTACTGGATCAGTGTGTATGCATATTTTCAAATAAATATTCTATCACTCAACAGAAGTGTTTCAACAATTTATACAGTCACCCAAAGTGAATAAATGTGCTCAATTCTTATCATCCTCAGGATTGGTGAGCTATCAATCCTGTTATTATTTGAGATTTTTTTAAATTAAATTTTTAGAGAGGAGAGAGAGAGAAAGAGAGAGGGAGAGAGAAGGAAGGGAAGGAGCAGGAAGCATCCGCTCCATATGTGCCTTGACCAGAAAGCCTGGGGTTTCAAACTGGTGACCTCAGCATTCCAGGACAATGCTTTTATCCACTCTACCACCACAGGCCAGGCTCTTATTAGAAATTTTATACTTCTCTTTTCCAGGTGAGTAAACATCTTTTTTATATGACCCACTGATTATTATACTTTTCCAATTTTCTTTTAGATGTCTGGCTATACAGGGAGTCTATTAATGTGTTTATTGTTTCATTTTTAATTGACTTTTAAGATCCTTTTGTATTTTAATTGTATTAACATTTTGTCTGCCACAGTATTGCAGATGGCATTTCAAAATAATCATCTGGTTTCTGACTTTATGTCTATATATGAAATAAAAAAATAAGTAGTTTGTCATTTTATGTGTTGTGTTAAGAAAAACTATACCCATGTCAAAATTATGAACATTCTTAGCTATATTTTTCTCTGGTATAATCTAAATTGTTTTTTAAGAAACTTATTCCAGTAAATATTTATAAGTATGTCAAGAGAAAAATGTTCAGGGGTCAAATAATTTCAAGAACATCAGATTCAACAATTTAAGCAAGTTTTCTTACTTTAGGGCTACTCAGAGCATTTACTATGTTAATAGAAATTATGTCTTCAAGGGAAGTAGAGTATGCCATGTTTCAAAATGTATTTGACCTTGAATCACTTAAAAATATTTTTATCTGGGCTTATTTATTAACATCATCCAAAAGAGTGTTCTGTACAATATTAGTTTGGGACACAGTAATAAAAAGAAGCAAGGTCCTGAAAGTACTAGCAACGATATACTAGTAAAGATATAAATTCTTAATTTTCTGGGATTCAGCACAATAAATTTAGTAGTAAAATAATCATATTTGTTAGCATCAATCAATTCTACCTCATCACAACTCTAGTTCAAAAGCCTGAGTACCTTATTTAGAATTTAGGTACAAATAAAATATCTAATAATCATTTTATGCAAAACAAAATTCTAAGCATAATGTTTAATTTTATTTTTAAGACCCTGGCCAGTGGGCTCAGCAGTAGTGTTGACCCAGCATGTGGAAGCCCTGGGTTCATTTCTCAGTTAGGGCACACAGGAGAGGCAATCATCTACTTCTCTATCTCTGCCCTTCCCCGGTCTCTCTCTCTCTCTCTCCTCCCACAGCCATGACTCGAAGGTTTCAAGCATGTTGCACTAGGATGCTGAGGATGGCACTATAGCCTCACCTCAAATGCAAAAATAGCATGGTTGCAGAGCAATGGAGCAGTGACCCCAGATGGGCAGAGCGATGCTTGATAGGGGACTTGCCAGGAGGATGTGAATGATGTTAATGTTGTTCTATAAACAAATGAAAAACTTTAGAATAATATCCAGGAAGTCTCAGGAGAAAAACTTTTAAGTTGTTGGATTTAAATAGTTGAAAGAAAACATTCAAGTTGACCAGTCAACATTTTTCTGCTTATAGAGGAAATGGGTTGGCTTGCCTCGTAGGGAAAAATAGAGAAATCCTAAGAAATCCTGAAGAAGAGAGATCTCTATCTTAATTCTTTTCAAAAGAAGTTTAGGCAAGAAGCATTCTGCTAAAATGTTGTAGAATTGAAACTGAAATAGGATTTAATCATTTTAAAATAATTATTGCAAAATACAATAATTTTCAAATAACTATAATTTCACCAACAAGTTAATTCCGTAAAGTACTGAACTTTCTATGATGCAGGGTTAGAGAAAGGACAAACATGGGCTCACTGGCTCATTTCTGTTATTCAAGTCAACTCATTAGAGAAATTTAGTTATGTCTCCCATCTCATCTTATATCTTCTCTATGAAGATTAAATTATACTAACCTCAGAGTTTTATACAACTTTTCTAGGGAGATTCTTGGCTGAAAGCAGTAGAGAATTTTAGGTTGTTAAAATTCAATAACATTCTCTCACTTCTCTTTCTCTCTCTCTACCTCTCTCATATATATACATATGTACATGAATGTACATATGTATATGTAAATATGTATAATACATAAAATATATTAAGATATTTTAATGAGAAATGATGAAATGAATGTAAAGGTCCAATAGGAACCACAAGTAAATCATACTTAAAAGTGGAGATTTCTTCCATTGACCTTCCCAATTTTTGAGAAAGACAAGTGATTCTAAGAAGATGAAAGCTTAGAGAAAGTCTTGGTCAGGATCACAGAGTTATTCTAAATTCAGACTTCATGCATCACAAATAAAATTAATTACTCTGAACCCCTTTCATTCCAAGGAATAAGTTTTCTTTCTCTTCTGAGACCATTTATCCTAAGGGGAAAATGCTTATATACTTGTGTATTTGTGCATGCATGTGTGCATTCCCCAGGTATAAAATTAGTAAAGTAAAAACAAATAGCCTTTTAAAGGAAGGTATAAATGTAGTTTAAGATAAATACTTATTTAATTAGAGTGTTTTGGATGTTTGTATCAGACATGCCTTTCTGCTGTGCTGGCTAGGGGATAATGTTCACTTAGCACACAGTACTACTAATTATAAGTCATTTTCCAAGGGCATTTATGCATTGCTTGCTATTTCTAGAACATTTTGCCTCCTTCTCAGGAATTCTGGGGAAGTGGCATCCTTCAGAAATTGGACTGATCTGTCCCATATTCCATGATGTGAGCTTTTTCTGTTTGTTTAACAGGGTGGCTGTTAACAGGAAGGCAGGAAGAGTTTGTGTGCTTTGCCTTGAGAATCAGATCTAACTATTGGGAATATGAACATCTCACCCCTTAGGGCTATGTAAAATTTCTTTTATAAAAAGCAAAAGCACAGATAATAATCAACATTCTTCATACTGATACAAGTTAGAAACTTAAAAGAATAGAAATAATTGCTACTATTGTTGAGTTCTCTTCTGATTGCCAGATATTGTGCTGACATCTTATTTATCTGATGATTTTATATTTATTCTCCTTTAATTCCTGCCACAACTGCATAAGGTCAAAGTCCTATACAATTCCTCCATGTTACTGTGAGAAAACTAAGGTCTAGAGAAATAGAGTAACTTGCCCAAGTTCACCCAGCCAATAAGTAGTGGAAATAAAATTGAAACTCAGTTTTATCTCTGATTCCAGTACCAAATTCTTAAGCATGATTCTATACAGTATTTGTGGAAATCCAGAAGAAAGAAAGTACATTCCAATTCTTTTGTTCCTTAATAATAGCTTATTATTCAACATTGTTTTAAAGCATCAATAAGATTTCAACCAGTTCCTACACTATATCTAGGAAGAATTCTGATAGATTACAAATACCATAAGCGAGGAGAGCCAAAATAATTTTACTTTAGAATTCCCAGACTAGAAGAGTGTCTGATATATAGCAGGTCTTGACTAAGTATTTGTTGAAGGAATGAACTGAAAATCTAAGCACGGGGTGCTGGACTTTTCACATCATGAAATATTGGTAGAATTGAGCAATTGATAGTGATTTCCAGAAGTCTCTTTTCATAGAACACGGGTCTTGTAATAATAAAAGATGTAATGAAAGAGGAACTCAGGAAAAGATTCTGAAATGCCTGCCCTTTTCAGAGCTCTATAATTCCCCATCAGGCATGAAGAGAAAGCAGCATTGTTCACCGGTTGGGCTAATCTGCTCTTATTTTCAATTTCCATTTATGGCTATTGAAAAACAGGGCCTTCTTAATCTTCCTTTTGCCCTCACACATGAATTAAAATAATTCTCCCTGATTTCTTGAAACTGATTTCAGGAATGTTTGGCTGTATTTACACGATGTGAAGTGTTATTTCCCAGGAGCATGTCACAGAAGACAGAACCTTAAATCTCAGAAGGGGTCTCTAATTTTAGGACTTCAGATGTCAGAAACCTTATGGGAAAGGTCTTCAAAGGGTGAAAATTTTAGAATAACACCTATGGTATTGAATTGATTTCATCTAGGGAGATATTAAATTTTTTACTAAGTCAATGCTTCCAGATTGCAACAATTTGGTATATCTCCAGCTATGTTTTCTCAATTTTTTTGACAGTAGGTGTTTGTTTGTTTGTTCATTCACTCATTCATTCATTCATTCATTCATCTATTTAATTATCATCTGTACCAGGCACTGAGAATATACAAAACAATATAGTACCATCTTTGAGCAAAACAGATACAATCCTTGCCCCAAGGGATCTTACGCTCAGGAAAGAAGGCAATCAAATAAAAATAGATAAATAAATACATAAATAAAGCTAAAATGCCATAGAAATAATAACAGCCCATGGTTGGGCTAGGGGCGCATTTAAGACAAAGCCCGTCTGATCTAAGAGCATCAGGACAACCCTCCTATAAGTCCTGATTTTTCAAATGAGATGATGAGTGGGTAACCACCAAGCTAAACAAACATACAGTCAGTCCATCGAACACTTCACCACCTGATCCATTTTTTTTTTCTTCCTCAGTGTTCAGTCTGGTTGGGTGTTATGAATAAGGTAGTCAATGATAAAAAGGGAGGAATTAAAAAATTAGTTTGGGAACCACTGGTATAATATGATGAGGAATTTGAACAGTAACTTCAGACCACTTTTGATGGGTTTTTAATCCAAGATTGACATGACCAGTTGAGTAATTTGGAAATATTTTCCTTCCGGCAGTATGTAAATAGGATTAGATAAACTTAAAGTCAGATTAAAGGAGCCCAAGAGAGCAGGATACTGTCCCAAGTAATTCCTAGAAGATGACTATGGTTCTGGGTGGTTCACCCAAGTTTCTAAAATGGCTGACCTAGAGTACAAACTACACAGTGTGTCCGTCCGTATAGTCCTGGTGCACTTTTGACTGGTCGACCTGTCAAAAATGCACCATGACTTTACGGACACACTGTATTTAAAAGAACAAAACTATTTTTAATAAGTCAACCAACACTAATCCCATATTTACTCTGCACTTAGGACCATTAAACACCTTGTCGTGAAATCGTTTCAACCCTCCTTACCTTAGAATTCTTTTTAGCCAGTTTCCATAAAAAAGGAGGTGATATTCTTTATCAGATGATGCTTCTCATTAATGGAGGAAGTATCTTCTTTTAATGGTCTGCTCTGCAGAAAACCTATAAATGTGACATCCAATAGTTATATTAATGCAGGGATTTGCCTTCTGGAGTTTAGAAGTCTCCTTCCCCAGGGTGAGAAAGAATAGCAAAGTATAAAAATGACAATGTTATCATAGCCATAGGAGGGCTGTAAAAATACAATGCTAGGCATCCACTGCTCTTACATGTTCAGCACGAGGCGAACAGAGTTCTTAGAGCTTCTAGAGCAAAAGCCATAATTTATCCTTCTGGGGCCCTGGATGTTACTCGTCCTTTCTTTCCAGAAGGAGGTTATTTTAAACAAATATTCCTGAAATCAGTTTCAAGAAATCAGGGAGAATTATTTTAATTCATGTGTGAGGGCAAAAGGAAGATTAAGAAGGCCCTAAATGCACTAAATGGGGTAGAGACCTTCAAAAACTCTAGCAATTCATTCTCTTCTTCATCTGTTATTATTTATGCTTTTAACTGACTCTTCCAGTGACTAAAAATATTACATGACTTAGTTTTCAGGTCATATGGATGTGTATAGATTTTTAATATTTAGGGATTTCTTGTGTGTATGTGTGTGTGTGTGTGTGTGTGTGTGTGTACGTGTATGTGGGTGTATGTGTATGTGGGTGTGTGTGGTGGGGTGGCAAGAGGAGATCATGTGATATGGGCATGTTAGTAAATGGATCAATGAAGGTGGAAAGCAGTTCCTGAAGCTGGCTGAACCAAGAAAGAGTAGTCTTGATTTAAGTACCCAGCTGTTTCTCTGTATTTTTTTGCTTATGAGCTTTTAGAATTGATACAAGCCCTGGCTGTGAGCTAACCCCCCCAAAAGGAGATCTGGTCTCATTTAGACAGAACAGTGCAAAGCTACTTCAAAGAAAAAAAAATACCTTTTAAAATGTTTAACGTAGAGCCAAACCCAGTATTTAGGTTTGGGCTGCATAAAAAAATAATGTTGAAAACCCAGAAAGTAACTTATTTTAATAATAGCTTCAGCCCCTCAGAAATTGACTAGCTATTTTAAATATTAACTTGAGAAAGATAAACATTGGTAAGGCTGCACGTGTTGATTAAAAATTGTTTCTAAAGGATGAAAATGGCAGAGTGGATTACAATGCTGCCTTGTTATTTTTTGACACCTACTTTGGGGGCCCATTTGAATACTTGAGTCAAACTGACATTGTTATATTTGCATGTGGTGGCAGGGGTGGCTGACTCAGTAGCGGAATGTTTATTTTCATGAGCAGTTAGGTGAGGATGCGTGGAGAAGTGTGTGTAGTAAAGCTCGCCACCCATGGTTGGCTCCCAGGGCGGGCAGCAGCTCTGTGACTGATGGACACGCTCTGCCCATACTTGAAAGATGGCGCGTGGTGTTGGGGAGAGCAAAGGACAGAGAGCAGCTTAATCTGCTTCCAAGTCTTCACTGAAATCGGCCCTTGCGGCATTTTAAATTCACATCTGGAGGAAAATAAATGCGGCCACAATTACTAACACATTCTGAAAAGATATAAGTCCAGAGCTACTTAGACTGCACAGGTTTCTGTTACCAAAATCTCAGCAGAGGAGTGTTAATATGGCGCGTGTTATTTTAGACACCCCAGGTGGGCGGTGGATAAGAACGGGAGAGAAGAGCAGAAAGGAGATGCTTAACTACAAAATGGTTATTTTGCAAGAAAACAAAAAAACATTAGAGATTAGATCAGAGGGATTTATTGGTATGTGAACCGAAAGACTTCAAAAGATAGCACAGGAAAACCAAAATTATATGTCACTCACTGCCTTACCAAGGAGATACCTAGGCATAGGATTGTCTATGGCCCAGGAAAACATGTCTATGGTTTTCTTGCTACAGAAAGGCCAGCAGTTGATTCAGTCCCTTCCTAACAGGCATTTGTTTGTAACTAAACGCTTCATAAAATAATTTTAGTTTGAGTAAAATATTTACTGTGTAACTTACAACATGAATGGATTTCTTTTCCTATTTGATATTATTATACTATTTAAGTAAGCCTCTATTTCTGAAGCTTTCCATCTGAAATCCAAAATTTGGGTATCAGTTTTCTCAGGCTCTGGTTTGAATATAATCTGGCATGGGTGTTATAAAATCGGAGTTATCTTTGGAGACTAAGCAGTAACTAAAATAACAGAACCATCAAATTCTTGGGTGGACAAGCCCTCACCTAAGAGAATAATGTAGCCCTAGAAGCTAAAGACAGTAAGTGACTTTGCCAAAGAACACATGCTAAGCAGTGGCATGCATAAAGGCTGCTCCCATATTCTTGTCATCACTTCACATGTAAAGCCTTGGCCTGTAATATGATATGTTTAATATCCTGAAACCTGCATTTGGGAGGCAACAGGGATTCTGGTTGGTCTAGGTAGGGAATTCACAATACAGATGTGATACAAAAGCTATAGTCTATAGTCAAGTATGACCTGTACCGTGTTGTGAGTGTGTGTATGTGGTTGGTGTTGGAGGCTTTGCTTGGTACTGGAAATGTCATTAAGTGCAGATAGATGCCGTTACCATTATTGTTTACCTTTCTCTATGGCAATCAAAACCTCATTTAAAATAACTTGATTTCTAGTTATTGTATCTGTTGTTTTGGAAGGGATTAACAGACCTGAGTTAATCTGCTCTTTTTTAGAAAGGAAATACTGACTACGTGATGACACCATTTCCTGCCTGACAAGTAAGAAGGGGAATGAGGCATTTATAGCAAAAACAGATGCAGAGGAACCAGAGCAAATGATTTTACAGACAATGAATATTCCCTGCCTCTACAGACCTCTCATTTGAGTTATAGCTAATTCAAAGAGACATTCCGATCACTGCGGGATTTTCCAGACCAAGTTCAGTACTCAGGGGGGGTCTTTGTTTTTTCTTTGGCAGACAGCAAAAACACACAAAAAAGGGAGACGCATGGGCTTCAGAAACAAGAGGGTTAAGGGGCTGGACTTTATAGTAGAGTAACCACTGCCACCCAGAATCTAGTATACTGTATGCCACCTAGGATGGTATACCCCAGGTGAGAATAAAAACTGCTTGTTTAAGACTATAAATGAGTTCTTGTCTTCAAATAGCCCCAAGCTTATCACTGTTGCCTGGTAAATAAGTATCTTCTCCCCTCTTTGGATATCTGAAAAATTCAATTCTCTTTCTACAGCTGCCTAATAAAGCAACATAACAATAGACACTATATACGAAGTATGTAAGATTTTCCCTAAAGGGTAGAACATGTACTAGAATGGATTATAATGAGAAAATTCAGGAAGGACCATCCAACAAACAAGCACTGCCATTAGGAGAACTTTTCCCAGCCATGAGATACGATTAATAAAGTCAAGTTTACAAAGGAGATACAGCTTAATGGGTTGGCAGTATCCCCCAATAAATTAAATTAAATATATTATCTAATTTGATTTAAAGGGTAGGATTAGAAGGATAACACATCTCACGATTATTTTTAATAATAGCTTTAATGAGTGCTGACAAACAGTACCATAAAAGTCACTCCCTTAAAGAATACAACTCAGTGCTTTGTAACATAGTCACAATGTGCAACCATTCACACTATTAAATCATGGATAGGTATTTTTTTAACTTTCTGCAAAGTGCAAAAAATATTTCTAACACAAAAAACAATTTAGGTTATCTTTTGGGTGAGTTTGTACCATTTCTTTTTTTCAAGTTTTATTTAGACAATTAATTTTAATGGGTGGCTTTGATCAATTAGAGTACATAGATTCAGAGAAAACATCTCCAGATCATTTTGACATTGATTATGTTGTATACCCATCACCCAAAGTCAACTCATCCTCCATCACCTCTTATTTGATTTTCTTTATGCCCCTCCTCTCCCCCCACTACCTCCCTTTTCCTCCTCATCCCCAATAACCACCACACTCTTGTCCATGTCTATGAGTCTCATTTTTATGTCCCATCTATGTATGGAATCATACAGTTCTTAGATTTATCTGTTTACTTATATCACTCAGTATAATGTTATCAAGGTCCACCCATGTTGTTGTAAATTACCCGATGTCATCATTTCTTATGGCTGAGTAGTATTCCATAGTATATATGTACCACATCTTCTTTATCCAATCTTCTATTGAAGGGTTTTTTGGTTGTTTCCATGTCTTGGCCACTGTGAACAATGCTGCAATGAACATGGGGCTGCATGTGTCTCTATGTAGCAATGTTATGGGGGTATATTCCCAGTAGAGAGATTGCTGAATCATATGGTAGTTCTATTCTTAATTTTTTGAGGAACGACCATACTTTCTTCAATAATGGTTGTATTAATTTACATTCCCACCAACAGTGAATGAGAGTTCCTTTTTCTCCACAGCCTCTCCAACACTTGTTATTACCTGTCTTGTTGATAATAGCTAATCTAACAGGTGTGAGGTGGTATCTCACTGTAGTTTTGATTTGCATTTCTCTAATAGCTAATGAAGATGAACATCTTTTCATTAATCTGTTGGCCATTCATATTTCTTCTTGGGAGAAGTGTCTGTTCATATCATCTTCCCATTTTCTTATTAGATTGTTTGCTTGTTTGTTGTTGAGTTTTGTGAGTTCTTTGTGTATTTTGGATATTAGGCCCTTATCTGTGCTGTTGTTTGAAAATATCTTCCATTTAGTTGGCTGTTTGTTCTGTTGTCAGTTTTTTAGGGGTTTGTTTTTTTTGTTTGTTTGTTTTTTGTGGAAAAGCTTCTTAGTCTGAGGTAGTCCCATTCATTTATCTTTGCCTTCACTTCCCTTGCCTTTGGAGTTAAATTCATAAAATGCTCTTTATGGCCAAGGTCCATGAGTTTAGTACCTATGTTTTCTTCTGTGTAATTTATTGTTTCAGGTTTTATATTTAGGTCTTTGATTCATTTTGAATTAATTTTGGTACAAGGGACAAATTCTAGTTCAGTTTCATTCTTTTGCATGTGGATTTCCAGTTTTCCCAGCACCATTTATTGAAGAGGCTTTCTTCTCTTCATTGTATGTTTTTGGCACCTTTATCAAAGATTATTTGACCATATACATGTGATTTTATTTCTGGGCTCTTGATCCTGTTCCATTGGTCTGAGTGTCTATTTTTCTGCCAATACCATGCTGTTTTGATTATCATGGCTCTATAATATAATTTGAAGTCAGATATTGCAATGCCCCCAGCTTTATTCTTTTTCCTT
The DNA here is from genome assembly GCA_037038555.1 of Rhynchonycteris naso. NCBI lineage: Eukaryota > Metazoa > Chordata > Mammalia > Chiroptera > Emballonuridae > Rhynchonycteris > Rhynchonycteris naso. The sequence continues at coordinate 243,037,072 of CM072999.1, read as the reverse complement.
AAGATTACTTTGATGATTCAGGGTTTTTTATAGTTCCATATAAACCTGATGATTTTTTGTTCCATTTCTTTAAAAAATAACATTGAAATTTTTCCATTTCATTGTATCTTTTTCAATTTCCCTTAACAATGCTTTGTAGTTTTCATTAGAGAGGTTCTTTACATTCTTTGTTATGTTTATTCCTAGGTATTTTTGTTGTTGAAACTGTAAAAAGGATTATTTTTTTTAGTTAATTTTCTGATGTTTCATTGTTGGCATATAGAAAGACAATAGACTTCTGTATATTAATTTTTTATCCTGTGACCTTACTGTATTGGTTTATTGTTTCTAGTAGTCTTTTTGTGGAGTCTTTGGGGCTTTTCATGTATAGGATCATATCATCTACAAGAAGTAAAATCCAATACGAATGCCTTTTATTTCTTTCTCTTGTCTGATTGCTCTGGCTAGAACTTCCAGCACTATGTTGAATAAGAGTGGAGGGAGTGGACAACCTTGTCTTGTTCCTGATTTTAGGGGAAAAGTCCTCAGTTTTATGCCATTTAATATGATATTAGCTGATGGTTTGTCATAATTGGCTGTTATTATGTTGAGATATTTTTCTTCTCTACCCATTTTGTTGACTGTTTTAAACATAAAATGATGTTGTATTTTATCGAATGCCTTTTCTACATCTATTGATAGGATCATATGGCTTTTGTTTTTTGTTTTGTTGATATGGTGTATTATGTTAACTGTTTTATGTATGTTGAACAATCCTTGTGATTATGGGATGAATCCCACTTGGTCATGATGAATTATTTTTTTAATGTGTTGATGTATTCGATTTGCTAGTATTTGTTTAGTATTTTAGCATCTGTACTTATTAGAGATATTGGTCTGTAGTTTCCTTTCTTTGTGGTTGTCCTTGCCAGGTTTTGTTATGAGGGTTATGTTGGCCTCATAAATGTGTTTGGAAGTATTATTTTTGGAAAACTTTGAGTAGAATAGGAACTAAGTATTCTTTGAATGATTGATAGAATTCACTAGTATAGCCGTCTGGCCCTGGACTTTTATTTTTTGGGAGGTTTTTGATGTTTCTATTTCTTCCCTGCTTATTGGTCTGTTTAGCTTATCTACTTCTTCAGGACTTAGTCTAGGAAGATTGTATTGTTCTAGAAATTTATCCCTTTTTTCTAGATTGTTAAATTTGGTGGCATATAGTTCTTCATAGTATTCTACAATAATTTTTTGTATATTTATAATATCTGTGTTGATTTCTCCTCTTTCATTTTGGATTTTATTTGAGTCCTCTTTTTCGCTAAGTGAGTCTTGCTAAGGGTTTGTCAATTTTGTTGATCTTTTCAAAGAACCAGCTCTTCATTTAATTGATTTTTTTCTATAGTGTTTCCATTCTTTATTTCATTTATTATTGCTTTGATTTTTATTATTTCCTTTCTTCTGCTGGTATTAGTTGCCTTTGTTCTTCTTTTCTAGTTCCTTAAGATGTAATGTTTTCTTGTTTGCTTATATAAGCCTGAAGTTCCTGCTTATTACTGCTTTTGCTAAATCCCAGAAATTCTGATATGTCGTATTGTCATTTTCATTTGTCTGTATGTATCTTTTGATCTCTGCTTTTATTTTTTTGACCCACTCATTTTTTAGAAGTATGTTGTTTAGTTTCCACATTTTTGTGGGTTTGTTTACTTCTTTTTTGCAGTTGAATTCTAGTTCCAAAGCTTTATGGTCAGAGAATATGCTTGGAATAATTTCAGTCTTTCTTAATATGTTGATGTTAGTTTTGTGGCCCAACATATGGTCAATTCTTGAGAATATTCCATGTACACTGGAGAAAAAATGTATACTCTGGCATTTGGGGATAAAATGTCCTGTAGATGTCTATCATATTTAGTCATTCTACTGTTTTATTTAAGGCCCATATTTATTGATATTTTGTTTGGATAAACAATCTAGAGCCATTAGTGGCGTATTGTGGTCTCCAAGTATGATTGTATTTTTGTCAGATTTTATTTTTAGATCAGTAAATAGATGTCTTATATACTCTGGTGCTCCATATATTTTAAGAAGTGTTATGTCTTCTTGATTCAATGTCCCCTTTATCATTATGAAATGACCATCTTTGTCTCTGATTACCTTTGCTGTCTTGTAGTCAGCCTTGTTAGATATGAGTATTGCTACACCTGCTTTTCTTTGAATGTTGGTTTCCTGGAGAATTATTTTCCAACCTTTCACTTTGAGTTTGATTTTATCCTTGTAGCTTAGATGTGTTTCTTGAAGGCAGCATACAGTTGGATTTTCTTTTTGATCCACTCTGCTACTCTTTGTCTTTTTATTGGTGAGTTCAATCCATTTACATTTAGTGTAATTATTGACACTTGAGTGTTTCCTATTACCATTTTATATATTGCTTTCTGATAGCTCTGTATCTTGTTTGGTTCTTCTGTTTTGTTTTTCTGTCATTTGTTTTTGTTTGGTTGTATTTCATACTTCTTTCCTCTGTTTCTTCTTTTTGTAAGCCATGTGTTTCTGTAGTGTTTTTTTTAGGAGTGGTTACCATTATTTAATAAAAAGGATATATATAATTCATTGTAGTACATTATCTCATGAATGCTTCTGCAGTCCATCTGCCTTTGCTTCTGTTAATCTTTGTCCTCTCCCCTTTTTTGTTTTTGTTTTCACAGATTAATCTTGTTTTATTGTGATCTTGTTGGAGCTTTTACTTGTAATTTTGTTTTGTTTTGTTCTTTGTATCTGGTCAGATAACCTCCTTTAGTATCTCTGAAGATGGGGTTTTCTGGTGATAAATTCACTCATATTTTTTATATCTGTGAATGTTTTCATTACCCCTTTGTACAATGTGTTCGTAAAGTCATGGTGCACTTTTGGCCTGTGACCGGTCCAAAGTGCACCATGACTTTACAGACACACTGTATTTGTAGGTTAGCTTTGATCAATATGTATTCTTGGCTGGAATATTCTTTCTTTTAGTACTTTAAATATTGGGGACCAGTTTCTTCTGGATTGTAGAGTTTCTGCTGAGAACTCTGATGAAAGCCTAATGGGCCTTCCTTTATATGTTGTATTCTTCTTTTCCCTGGCTGCCTTGAAGATTTTTTCTTTGTCATTACAATGTGCCTTGGAGTAGCTCTGTTTTGGTTAAGGTAACTCGGTGTTCTGTTTGTTTTTTAGATTTGAGGCTTTAATTCATTCCACAGGTTTGAGAAGTTCTTGTCTGTTATTTGTTTGAATATGTTCTCTGTTCCTTTTTCTCTTTTCCTTCTGATATACCCATTATTCTTATGTTGCTCTTTCTAATTGAGTCAGACAATTCCTGTAGGGCTTTCTCATTTTTTTTTTTAAATTCTTGAGTCTCTCTCCTCTATGTAGTGTCTCTAGTTGTCTGTCTTCTATGTCACTAATTCTCTCCTCTATCTGGTCTGTTCTATTAACTAAGCTTGTTATCTCATTGTTCAGTTCATATATTGAGTTTTTCATCTCTGTTTGATCCCTTTATATAGTTTCAATTTCCTTGGTGATGTATTCCTTTTGTTCATTGAATTGTTTTTTGAGCTCTTTAAATTACCTTTCCATGCTTTTTTATATTTCCCTGAGTATTTTTAGGACTTCAATTTTTAATTCTCTGTCATTTAAATCCAAGGTATCCAAAAAATTGAAATTATTTTCTAGAGATTTTTTTTCATCATCTATCTGAGCTACATCTCTGTCTTTTGTATCCATGATATTAGATTTATTTTTCATTAATGGCATTTAAAAGTGGTATTGTTAACAACAGGAATAAGAGATAATTTTATAAAATTTAAAAAATTGAAAAGATAGAGTGAAAAATAAAAATTCTATAATGATAAGTGGAACAAATACTACAGAGAACAGGGAGCCAGAACTGAGGGGAAAAGACAGATTTAAAAAATAAGTAAAAAACATGCAAAATGCCACAAAGAAAAATATGCATCTAAAATAAAATAATTTGTTGATAAATGAGAATTGAATCAGAGAAAAAGAAAAAGAATAAAAAGAGAAAAGAAAGAAAATGTTAAAAAACAAGAATGAAAAATGTAACAACTATAGATAATGAAGTTCAAAAAGAAAAGGAAAGAATAAAACAGAAAGAAGATAAAATGACCAAAATGGAAAAAGAAAGAAAGAAGAAGAAGTTATAAAAAATGTAATTTTTTCCTGGTTTTGAGAGATAGCTGCTTCTTTTTTTTTTTTTTTTTTTTTTTTTTTTTGGTAGGTGGCGCTGTACTACAGCTTTTGCCCCTATAGGGCTCTTGAGCAGAGATTTGCTGTTATGTCACTATGGCGATGACATAGGCTAGACCTCAGTCCCATTGGTAGGTGTGGCTTGCAGGTTCCCACAATGGGAGACTCAGCTAGTTTTCCAGGTGCCTTTCCCCATGTCTCTCTCTCCTGAGCTAGCAGCCTGGGGACTTAGCTGTGAGGTTGTCCCAGCCACTGTTTGCAGAGCTAGAGGCTCTAAGAGCAGCCAGGTCCTTCTTCTAGCACTGCTCAAAGCACAGTTCTGGGTAAGGATGTGCCAACCAGAGTCGCCAGCAAAAGCAGGCAGGGCTGGGAGCGATTGCAGGTCTGGCACCTTTCTAAGGACCCGCGGACAGGTCTAACATGTCTCAGAGTGCCATGGGCTGGGAGCCAATTGCAAATCAGGCTGCTTTCTAAGGGCCCCAGGCATGTATTGTATACATCAGCTCTCCATGGGCCTAATCTCCACAGGCTTTTCTCCCTTGTGCCCTGTTTGGTAGCCTGCAGCAAGCCACATGGGCATCCAGCCCCCACGACTTCTGCAGTGCACATGGAGGTCTGCTCCCACCCACTTAGGTGCACAATGCTTGTGATCTCAGTCAGTGCGGGAATGCAGGAAAGCACTTTGAGACCTGTATTGGCTCACGGAGGTGCCCCACCTGGACAGGTCCAGGCCTAGGGATCCCAGCCCTTGTGCACTTCCCATGCTGTTGATCAGGGAGCCGGGACCACACAGAAGAGTTGGGTATGGCCAACACAGAAGTTCACTGCTGACAGTCTTGGGCCTAGCTCCTCTGCCTGCAAACGCATGGAGCCTTGCCAGAGGCACCAGGTGGAGCCACTTGTACACAGCCTATGATCAGGGACAGGAAGAGCACAAAGCTGCTCTGGCGCTAGCCTCTGTAGGCAACCTGCCCCCCAACCTCTGTTAGAATCTGCCACCCATGCCAGCTCCACATCTGTGATCTCAGGCCGAGCCGGAGCACTCTCTCCTCTGCTTGATCATCCACCCTGTTCCAGCTTCTTCCCTCTGTTCTATACCCTCTGTTTCTCTCGTTTCCAGACTAAAGCAGCCCTTTCTCAGGTCACTGAGTAAAGCAGAATACTCTGTTCTCCATCTTATTTCCTTCAGAGTGGATTATATATTCAGCCACCTTTTTGCCCAATCATACCTTTGTCTTGTGTGTGTATATGTCAGATGCTCCTGAGATATTTTTCTCTGTCTTTAGTTGTTGAATTTGTTGAAATTTCAGGGGGAGATATCAGGAGCACCCCTCATGGCACCATTTCTCTGACATCACTCTTGTACCATTTCTGATGGGGATTTCTCACTGCCACAGTTTGCCACTCTTAACCTTGTATTAAGTATGAAGGAAGTACCCTGAACAATAAAAGAAAAAATGTGCATCACTGGATAGTTTCACTGAATTAGTTTTCAGATATCTAGGCACTTGAAACTGTATTAGCAGGTAAGGTAATGTATTATGGCATGAGTGTAGAAGAAAACTCCTTACCAGGGCTCTTGAGACCTGGCTTCTATGCAAGCACACCGCTCAGAATCTTGGCCAAGCCACTTAATCTCTCTGGAATTTTTTTTTCTTATGTGTACAAAAGAAAAATCAAATATTTGCTGAGAATCCATCATGAACACAGGGTGCTGTGATAGCAACGGGGAACAGTGGGCTACTTTAGATTATATGGTCAAGGTCTCCCTGAGGATGTGATATTTCAGCTGAAACCTGCATGTTGCAGAAGAGGCAGGCAAGTGAAAGTCTGAGTGTAGAGCCTTTTAGACAGAGGATTTAAGCAACTGGAAAGACCGTAAGGCTGGACTGGACTTACTGAGCTGAGTGACAGAAAGAAGCCTGGAGAGGATACAGCAGACTGAGCAGTAGGGAGAGGGATTATGAGAGGAGAAGTCAAGGGCAGATCATGTCGGGCCTCTCTACAAAAGATGTGCATTCTATTCTTAGTTCAATGCATAGGCTTTATCCGGTCCCAAGACACACAGTTTCATCTTTACATGTTTTTAATAGATTGCTGCTGTGTGATAAAGGGCTTTTCGGGTGGCTGTAAATGTAGCTGGAAGATAAAATAGGAAGCCAATGCATGGTCCAGGCAAACTGTGATGCTGACTTGGACTAGGGTGATAACAGTGGAGGTGAGGGTAAAAACAGTACCTACATTTGACACTATGTGCTCCCAATAGTCTTAATAAGGTGCAAATAAGCAAAAGGAAAGTGATATTCATTGTGTTAACATGTAACAGGCTTTCTTAGCAAGATTTAATTTTTTTCTGCCCCCCCCAAATCTATAAATATTGGTAGCTAATAAATGTAAATAATATTTAAAAGGTTTAAAGTAGTATACAAATATAAGGAGAAGATATTTTTGCCATTGGTATCATTTATACACTTGGATCCAGCCATAGGTACAATGGTAATCCTGAGAATGATTTGTGTACCACTTACACTCTTCAAAGAACAAATGGGCTACCCATTTATATTTACCATGAATGTTCTCTAAGCTGTCTTTGAAGAGGGCTTTGTAGTTAATCAACTGTCAAGTTTAAAATTCTACATCTTGTCTCCATAGCATGTCATGCCTTAAGAATCAAAGAGAGCCATCCTTTTATTTTGTACAGATGTAAAAACTAAAACAAAATGTAAACACAAACCTGTTGAATAAATCTGGATCCTCCTGAATTTCAAAAGCTAGCCTTTAACAGTAGAAACACAAAGTGCCTTTGCTGTGCCCAGCAATGAACATACATTCCACTCTCAAGAAGTTCAAACTCTACTGGAGTGAGTCCAATTACATCAATGATTACAGTAATAATAGTAAGATTAATGATAATTAACATCTAGTGTATAATGTGCCAGGCATTATTTTAGTATTTTACATTGAATATGTTATGCAATCCTCATAGCATCCCATGAGGTTGGCAGTATAAAGAGTGCCATGTCACACGTGAAGATTTTCAGATGACTTGTGCGATAAGTGCTATGAGAGCAATAGGTGCCAGGATTACTGAGTAGGGTGCTCATGTCACTTTTCTTTACATAGATGTTTCTCTCCAGGGGAAAACCAATTAAACTTCACTGTAATAGGTTCATAGTTAATCCGTTACATAGACCCATTGCTACAATGACATGTTAAGCAAGATCAAAAAGGACTTGTATTATAGAAGAGAAATGAGAGATTTAGAAAAAAGTAGAGTTAGTGCCAGAGAAGGTAGCATTTTAGTCCTAGCATTTATTTCTGGTCCTTATTAGCAGAGATTCAGAAACTTTCACATTATCCCAACAGGGTGCATCATGTACTATTCCTATTGTTCGAATGTTTAGCATCCCAAATAAACATCATCCTTTTATATTTCAAGTCACAAAAAGGAAAAGTAGTAGGGGAAAAGATAAGACAAATAAAAGGGTGCCTGAGCTTGTACCACTTTCAAGGTAAGAATTAGGATTTGGGATTTTCATTGAGTGAGATGAGTAGCTGATGGAGGATGGCTACCCACTTCATTTATATCATATCATGATGCCCTGAGAGGTCTCATGCCTATATAGGACAAAGACTCTGTTTTATCAACAAAACAGCAGTTAGTTCAGTTACAGAAAAAATAATATGTATGACATTTCACTTTATGAAGCCACTAGTTCTATCAATGACAAGGAATATTAAATAAAAAAAGAAAAGAAGCATGTAGAATTGATTTTAAATCCACTTCAAGACTTCAATAGAAAGGGTGATATGCTTTCTTTGCAAGTTCCTTCTTTAAGGGAAACATAGAGCTGTATTTCCGACTATGGTAAAGTAAATAACATTAGGCATATATCTTGAATGACTGAAAAATCAAAGCAAGTTGGCATTAAGTTTTAAGTTCTCATGCCTTTTTATTAAAAAATTATACTGGACAGACTTAGTTCACATTATGTCTAACAAAATGAAATACAGCATTTTAATGAAAAATGTCATTTTTCTCAGTTAAGAAAGGAAAAACTAAAATGATAAAGCCAGTCAACATTACCAGAGTTCTTATTTTTTCCTCTCTCACATATACACAATATTTCATTTTGGTATACTTTTAAGTCTTTTGCTTTCCTTTGGGAGAAAAGAGGTGTATGACTAGGAAATACTACTTAACATTTATTTATGGCTATTACTGTTTTTAATATTGAAAAGATATAAAATACATTTTTTTCTATGTGTCTGTTATTCTTCATCAAAATCTTGAAGAATATCTTTACTTTTCTTAATGCCTTTTACAAATATTAGCTTGTCAAACCTTATTGTCTTCCAGAGATACTAGTTTATAAATTGACAGATACTTTGATAAACCAAGACATTATCACCAGTCACCAGACAAAAGAGAAGAAATGATATAGGAACTTAAGTCTGCTTTCTAGGTTTTGATTCAGAATGGAACACACTTTACAAGTCATGTGATCATTCCAGAGCAGGCAGATGCATTTGGTAGACAATAATCAACCTGGGGAAATACGGGAGAGTTCACTTGCACCAGGGAAGAACAGAGCTGAGTGTACTATTGCTGGCCAGTTAGTTCTAGAAGACCCCTAGAAGGAGGCAGATACAGTAATGAAGACGCAAAACATCCTTCTTATAACAGATCAAACTGAATCTTGTATTACTGACTCCCTTTTGAGTAATCTGGCCCATAAAAGTCCTAGAGTGATTTATACAGTCTAATCAGCTCCCTAGAAATTTTTATTTTCATCTGTGCAACCAATGAACTAGATAAGGGACAGAAAGTAGTCTCACAGGGGTTTGCTTTAGTCCAATATTTATGGAGCTCACAAGAAGTCTCTTCTCCCTGTCAAGCATGTTTTAATTTCTTCTCCTTTCAGCTCCTTAAAAAAATTTAAGAAAAAGAAAAAAAAAAAACCCAACAACCTCTACTTCTTCCTCATATAAAGGCAATAGGTGGCAGATGTGGTGAGATGAATAAAACATTATTAGGTCTGTGTATTTCATATCTTATACAAAAATGCACTTTTACTTCTAGAAAATCCATATAAATTCTTGACCTCTTATAGTCTTCACAATCTTCCCATAAACACTGAAGATTCTAGTTGAGAAATCAAATATTCAGAGTGTCATGAATATCACACATATACCAGAAGAATGATGACATATTCTAAGACAGAAAAAGAGATAGTCACATTGCACTTTGTTTGATAAATAATGAGATACAGGCTGGAGAACTCTGAAATTACTTTCTACAAAATGACAGGGAGTTGATAATATGGTTTGGAACAACTATGATTCCAAACTTTCATGGCTTATAAAGGAACCCCCAATGATGTTATTAGAATTCTTGCTGATTGTTTCAATTATCCACAGGTATTTTGTCCATTTCTACCTGCAATTAAATGTCTTGTCTTTGTTAAGATTTACTCTTCATGGATTGTAAGATTTCAATCATAGAATAAAATTCTACCAATAGACCTTTGAATCTAACTCTTGCCTTTTATTTTTAAAGATGGCTAGAATAGTTACATCACATAAGAGTTTGAAAAATGACCTAATCAATTCAGATAAATGTGCGTGATATAGTGTAAAATTTTTATACATTTATAATACAAACATATTTTAGCCTATATAGTTTTCTTTATGATTTTGTTCTTTTGAAAAACACCTACTATATACTAAGTTCTGAATGCCTTTTGCCTATTCTCCATCTAGCTAGTCTCTATTTTATAAAATGAAACTCAAGCATTCCCTCCTCCAGTGTCTGTTTCTGACCTCCAGCTTGATTTAGCAGTTCCTTTGCGATGCTCCCATAGTACTGAATGCATGTCTTTGTCAGCATACTCATCACACGGGGATGTATCAATTGATTTACTTTTCTATTTTTTCTCCCACTGGACTCTACTCTCCATGAAGAAATGGGCCATGTTTTTATTTACTATAAATTTCTCTTAAATAATAAGCTAATGAATGTAAACTTGATCCTGAAAGCACTGGATAGACAAAAAATACTTTTATGTAAGGAAGTGATATGAACAAGATGTGTGTTTCCAAGTGTTTATAATATGCTATGGTGTGAACTGGTGGACTATGGCTTTTATATGATGATGACTGGAGATGAAAACAACTGGAAGATATTCTCAGTAATATAGAATGAACATCATCTAATACTTACTTTTCTTTATGGACAGTAAATTAATGGGTTAGAAAAAGGTAAGGGATTGCTAATAAGGAGATAGGAAGAGAGAGAAAAACACGTTTAAAGATAAAACATTTAGAGATTTATAATCTAAGTCTACTTTTTTCCTCACTCTTTATATTTAATCAAAGCTATTTCCTTGGATTTATGGCTTGTACTTTTGCAAAGATGATTGTAACCCTCTTTGAAACAGAAAATAGAGAAGGGGTATGTAAAATAACATTCATTCAAATTTGAACATAATAAACTTGAACCTTTAGTATGCCCCTCAGGAATCTCGCAATACAAGGGAACATGAGATCATCTAGGAAGAGTACATCACATGGGACATAGAGGAGGCTTAACACGGAACCCTGCAAATGAGAAAGCTATGTGATAAACATGGGGAAATAAAGTAAAGGAGGACTATTCCAATGGAAGTGACACAAAGAGTAGAGCAAGAGGAATTGTTATCTAAAATTAGATTATAACGTAAATCCCCCTTTATTTACATTGTTCTCCTGGGGTCTTATTCATCAAAGCTCATCCCTTCCACTTGTAATCTGTCCCATGGATCTGATCGGTAACAAGTAAAGGAGGAATTGTCATTCTTCAAGGAGCATACAGCAAAGATCAAGGTTGGGTGAGGCTCTTTTCCTTCTCATTCCCAGCATAGTGTTCACAGAATAAGTCAGTTCTTGTTTTCATTTTCCACCCGAAAACTTCATTCATCATAAATTGAAACAAATAAAACTCTACATAATATAGATTACATTCCAAGTGTTCAGTGATTTGCTGGATGATGATTCGGAGAGATTGTTTTATCGGCGTTGAAGGAAAAATTCATCGCTATTTTGGCAGCTTTGTCACTCACATTTGGAGTCACCCCTTGTGTTTCACTGAGGAGAAGAGGCAGGGAGGAGCTCTTAAAAAAAAAGGTACATAGCAATGGAGTCATACTGGGCTTCACTTAACCTCTCACACAAAACAAAACTAAACAGTTGAATAATTCTGACTTAAAAATTGTCAAGACCAAGTTGTTAGCTCATGCCCTATAAACCTGAGGATAATGATTTTATTTAACCTGAGGCAAAAAGATAGAAAATAGCAGGTGATGCTGGTAATAAAGTTTGGTCTTGTTGAAGTTGCTCTTTCAGAATTCTTGCCTAAGTCTTAGAAATTAAAAATTTGGTCTGAAGTGTGTGACATGCTTCCTCAATGTAAAATTTAGCAGCAAAATGACTTACACTCATCTTAGGTAAGTCACACCTGTGCTGGAATAGCGGTGAGGTGTTGAGTGAGAAGTCCACAGAGGCTACTGAAGAACTACACAAAGGTATAGAAAAGTTTAGAAGGTATTTCTAGAGTGTGTGATTCATGGTGACATACTATTTCAACATGAGACATGGGCTTTCTCTCCTTAAAAAATGTAGAAGTTTGGGCAAAGATGTTGGCCATTAGAAAACAGAATTCCTCCTGGGCATCATAGAAATAGTATCCATGAAATCTGTGCCTCTGGGACAAACCTGGAGCTCTCACCAAATTTAGAGCAGAGACTTGCCTCCTCACCCCTATTTTTCCCACCATGCTATTTACCTGGCATAGTTAAAAGCACCATTTGCCAACTACTGTTGTGCAGAGGGTGCATTGGAAATCAATAGAAGTCATTGTTTCATTGCTTTTGTATTGAGTTTAGGCAGAAATATTGTATTTCTCCACTTTGTTGAGGCAGAGAAGGCACAGGTTTATTCTTTGTACTCTTTCAGTTGCTGCCCACACTGTCCAAGCTCATATTAATTACTGAGAATTGAGGGTGAAGAGAATAACTCAGGCCATATTCTTGATGGCCAAACAGCTGCTTAGGTCATTAGCCCAAGCTTAGTGAACTAGGAGTGAAGATTCAAACCAGTCCCTTTTCAGGGTTATGCATGTTTAAAGCAGTCAAGAAAAAAGTAGAAAGTGGATTTTCACTAAAAATGAAGGAAGTGACTCTGAGGATGGGAAATGACATATTTAGGGTCACTGTGGGTAGGAGTGGTTAGCACCTTGGCTCGATGTTTTCTTTGTTCTTCTCCTCAAAGTTTCAGGTTAGGGTTATATTTCTCTGCTTTCAGGATGATGGGTATGTTCATGTGACTTGTTTTGCACAATGAAAACTAAGCAAAATAATACATGTTACCTTCTGTTAAAAGCTTCAAGAGTTATATGTATATTGACTTCTCTACTTTTCCATCAGAAAATATGAAAGCAGGAAGATGGGGCTGCCCTGTGCCTAAGTCCCTGGGTGAAGCCTTGTAGCTGACCTATAATGGACAACATGGTATGATCAAATAAGCCTTTTATGTCTTTAAGCCACTTAAACTCAAGGATTATTTATTTTATCATTTATTATTTTTATTGCAGCATAATCTACCCTATATTGATTAATATAGTCATCTAGTACGTGGAATTTCTAGAGGCAGAATCCAAACCCTTACTTGTAGCCCAGTTCTTGGCCTATAATATGCAGCTACATGTAAAAGTACTTACATGTGCCCCGGCATGGGTGGTCAAGGAACCATGGCAGTAATTACATGTGTTAGATGAATAATATATAAGGCTGCTTAGTCAGTTAGCCTTTGAAATCACGTAGTCACATTTATCATTTAAATATCATGGAGAAGTATAACCTTGTCCAAAATGATCACAGATAGAATTATTCTGCTATTCCTCAGACTTGCATTTATCTCGATAACTCAACCCTAATCTCCCTCCCCATGTAAATCTATGAATCTTCTGGAATTGCCTATATTTATTTGTTAGGTTTGAACTCAAGTGGAAATAACAATGGCTTAAACAAATAGGAGTTGTTTTGTTTTCCCTTTGCATATCAAGTAATTGGATTTTGGCTGCTACTGAATGATGTTTTTGAAGTCTAGATCCTTTCTTCCCTCATGTTCTCTTTCATTTTATGATTGATGAACCATGGTTGCAAATTGGATGCCACAGCTCCAGTCATCAGAGTCCCATGTAGAATGTGAAGAAAGGAAGGAGAAAGGATAGCACTAGCAGAATTGTCTTCAGTATCATTGTCAAAACTATGACTTGTGCTAACTCCTCAGGACAAGAGATGCTGAGAAACTGAACAAGATTTTCATGATTGGCTTATACCAATCTATCTCTTGAAAGTAAGCAGAGTCTTTCCCAGAACAAGATCAGAGTTCTTGCTAGCAAGGAAGAAGAGAATGAGTATCATATCTGTCACCTCATACCTGCACATTTACTTCAGGTCTTAAGGTGGAAGATGATGTGACCTTAGTACAGCTGATGAATGGTGTAATGCCCAAATCCCCATAAGTGTTGCTATAAAAAAAATGGAAATAGAAAACCCACTAGGACAATGAAAATTCCTTATAAGACCCTTTTCCAGAGGTTCATGCCATTCTAGCTACTTTTGTTTTTTATGAAGGCTCTTGAGTCATATTAGAACAAAAATTGAGAGTGCTTGCATAGCGTTATTAGAAAACTGTAGAAATATGCTCAGTGAGAGATGTGACTCATTAATTTCAGTTCTTGCTAAATTTGCTGCAGTGGTAGCAAGCATCAGGCCTTCAATGCAATTTATCCTGACTTTGACTCAGGGATTTACTATTTGGCAGCTGTACGGCCATGTTATTGGCCATTTTACCTCTGTAAATCTCAACTTTAGAGGAGATAATAACCTTAAACTTTAGGATTTTCAAGAAAATTAAATTAAATTAAAATAGGTAATAAATACTTATTAGTCTTAGTCAGAGCTTCTTCACAAAATACAGTTACTGGGGACAACTTAGAAAGTGATATAGAAGAAAAGCAGTAAAAAGGTTTCATTTTGGAACATAAAACATCAGCCCCATGTTTCATCAGGAATTTCATTTTGCCAAACTATTTCAATGGTGCTCCATAACCAAAGTTCTCCTTTGGATTAAAAAAAGAAAAGAAACAAACAAACAAAGAAAAAACTCTAAAAAATCTCTTCTATTTTTTTTCCAATTTCTCTGAACCTTAGCTATTGGCCTTCTGATTCTTTAAATTATTCCTTATGGCACTGTGTTGTATAATTTATACAGAATACTCTCTCCGGTCTTGTATTATTTAATTCTCCAAAGTGTTTGCAGAAAGGATTTTATATGAAAGCAGTGACACAAAATAAAGTGGCATTGTACCAGTGTCTTGCATCTTTAATAAAGTTGCTTCCAAACAGCATTTCAGTAAATGAAATGTACCTGGGAATGACAAATTTTCATATATCAAAGATATGCTCTGACCTGCTCTGAGACAGAAAGCCTAATGCTATAGTAGAGCCCAGAGGTTTGTGTTTGATTTGATTTCACATTCTTTCTTTCTTTCCTCACAAAGGAAAATTACCTACTTTCCAAAATAATAATTATAAGAAAATCATCCAACGTTAGGAGGTAAAAAAAGCACCATTAAGATGGAAGGCATATTAGACGTTAAGCTTTTTAGGGAAAAATAAATACACACATGCACACCAAGGAGGGGAAGGGGAGCTTTGTGAAATTTCTTTATTTACAGCACAGCTCTCAGAATGTTCCAACCCTCATTTTCTAAGAATCAGTCAAACATGAAACAAAGAACAGGAGAATCTCTGAAGGACTTAGTTTAGCATGAGTGAGATTTACAATTAAGGGTACATACAGGTGTGGAGATGGTATGACACAAAATGCCTTTATGCAAATACAGCTAGAGAAGGCAAGTAGAGGCACACCTATTGATGTGGGGAGATGGGAAAAAAATAAACCTCCT
Organism: Rhynchonycteris naso; assembly: GCA_037038555.1. Lineage (NCBI taxonomy): Eukaryota > Metazoa > Chordata > Mammalia > Chiroptera > Emballonuridae > Rhynchonycteris > Rhynchonycteris naso. The sequence continues at coordinate 243,021,843 of CM072999.1, read as the reverse complement.
GACAATGTGGCACCTACCTGATTACATGACACCAATGCTACGAATCTGCTCCCTCCCCCATCATTCCAGGGGGAGCTACTTATTATAATGAGAACTATAGGGGAACTCACTTTGAAGATGCAATATGACTCCACCAGCAAAGGCAATGGGAAATGCTGCACTCTCTGTGAGTGCTGAACTCTGTGACTCTAAAATCTCACTCTTGGTTGACAGCACAGAATGTTAGAATGCCACCCACAGCCAAACATCATGTTTCAGGAGGGAGGTTAATCAATCTATAGAGTGTAATAACCATCCAATGAGATCTTTTAACTTATGAATGCATTGTTCTTTCTGGTGGTATATATGACTACCCACCTTAGGATTTTGCTATTAACCCCCTTAAAGAAGGAAACTCCTATTTTCATGGTCTTTATTTCCAAGAACCTCACCAGGTTTACATGACTGGTGAAGATTTGACAAAGCCCACAGGTCTTGTCAGGCACAAAGGAAGAGTAATCCTTATGAAATATGCCCACAGTTTTCTTTATGTCAAAAGCCAACTTTTCAGAGGGCACAGATTTTTATCAGAGCCTGTCTCAAGTTGTAGAAAAAATTTTCTCACATTCCAGCTTTCTCAACCTTCCTGTTTTAACTAAAGAGGAAGTAGAAAAGCTATACAAGAAGAAACACTTATGGAACTCACAGGCCAAATACATAGGCCTGCTAAAAGACTGGAATTTAAGTAGACAACTCTAAAATGCTTCCTTTCTTCTGTACCTTACCATGGCATAAACAGGGATGTTGTAAAATCATAATGAATTATAGTTAAAAGATCTATGAAACATAGATTCTCCCTGAGAAGGAATAATTAGGGAAGTCCAAGCTCACATGGAACATTCATCTATCAGGGGTAGGGGTAGTCAACCTTTTTATACCTACCACCCACTTTTGTATCTCTGTTAGTAGTAATATTTTCTAACCGCCCACCGGCTCCACAGTAACGGTGATTTATAAAGTAGGGAAGTAACTTTACTTTATAAAATTTATAAAGCAGAATTACAGCATGTTAAAGCATATAACAATTACTTTCCAAGTACTTTATGTCAGATTTTCGTTGTTTGGCAGAATAAATCTTTATAAAACAACTTACTATAGTTAAATCTATCTTTTTATTTATACTTTGGTTGCTCCACTACCGCCCACCATGAAAGCTGGAAGACCTACTAGTGGGCTGTAGGGACCAGGTTGACTACCACTGATCTAGAAAGACCATATCTGGGCCATGAAACACATCTTAACATATTTTTTTAAAAAATAAAAATTATATAAAGTATATTTTTAGACCAAAATTGAAATAAACTAGAAATCATAATAAGGAAATAGCTGAAAATATTCAAATATTTAGAGATAAAACTATATACTTCTAAATAATGGATGAGTTAAGTTACAAGTAAGAGTTAAAGACCATTTTCAACTAAATAAAAATAAGAACACAACATTACATTTGAGAGATACAGAAAAAGCAATGCTTAGGGAAAATATATAGCATTAAATGCATAATTTAAAAAGAAAAACAATCCAAAATCAATAACCTAAACTTCCACTTTAGGAAACTAGATAAAGAGAAGAGATTTTGGCTTAAAGCAAGAAGAGAAGAACTAATCAAAAATAAGAGAAGAAATCAGTGATACTGAAAAAAATAAAACTGTTGAGAAAATAAACTAAAACTAAAGCTAGCTTTTTATTGTCAGTAAAATTAATAAACCTGTTCCTAGATTAACCAAAAGTAAAAGAAAAAAGTAAAACTCCTAGTTTTAAAAAGGGAAAGGTATCATCACTACTAATCCTTTGAATATTAAAATTATAATGAATACTGCAAAAAACTGTATAACAACGTATTTGATAATCTATATAAATTGGACCCACTTTTTGAAAGATAAATTACTAAAACTCACACAAGGAGCAAAAAATAGTCTAGATATTCCCTGATTTAATAAATTTAATCAAAAATGAATAACCTCCCCCCCAAAAAAAGAAATAAAACACATACACATTCAAATATATAAGGTTTGTTTGGTGAGTTCTACATTTAAGAAAAAAAAATAATACCAATGTTCCACAATCTTTTTTGGAAAATTGAAGTAAAAGATACGATTATTTTTCTAACTTATTCTATGAGGTTAACCTTCCTCAAAGACCAAAACCAGACAAATACATTATAAGACAAACACAGCAAATTGAATTCAACAATGTAGAAAAGGGATTGTATACACCACAACCAAGTGAAATTTATCCCATGGACACAAGGATGGTTCAATATTAGAAAATCAATGCAATTCCTCATATCAACAAACTAAAAAACAAAAATTATATAATCGTTATCAACTGATGGAGGAAAAAAATTGACAAAAAACCCACTCATTCATAACATAAACTCTTAGCAAAGTAGGAAGATAAAGGAATTCTACTTGTCTATGAATATATACATAAAACCTACATTTAAACTCATGCTTAATGTTAAGATACAGACACTATCTGCCTAAGATTGGGAACAAGAAAATTATGTCCTCTCTCATCTCTTCTAATCAATATTATACATGAAGTTTGCAGTAGTACAATAAGACAAGAAAACAAAATAAAGTGTACCAATATTAGAAAGAAAACAATTTCCCTTATCAGATATAGAATACTTCAAATAATTGATAAGAAATAACCAAGGAATTATTAAATAAACACAGCAAGGTCATATCAGGCTAATATACAAAATTAGGTTGCTTTCCAAAATTACTAGTAATATAAAATTGGAATTTTAAATCTAAAAAGCATCACCACTTATAATAGCACCAAAACCTTGGAATATTTAAGTACATTAAAAGGGTAAAATATAGCTATACATCTAGCAAAATCTATATGTAAAATATATATAAAACTCTAATAAAATGAAAGAAGATCTAAATAAATGGAGAACTAATGTATGTTCATGGATTTTAAGACTCAATATTTCAAGATGTTAATTTGTCCTAACTTGATCTAAACTTTAAACATAATCCTACTCAAAATTCCAGAAGCAAGCTATTGCATACATGTAGACAAAGGTATTCTAAATTTCATGTGGAATGGCAAAAGACATAGAAAACCAACACTAACTTGAAGGAGACTAAAACTAAAGGACTCACACTACCTAATTTAAATTCTTATTATAATATAATAATTAAGACAGTGTGGTTCTGGCAAAAATATAGAAACATATTATCAATGGAACAGTGAAAAATGTCCAGAAATAGACCTACAGAAATATGGTCAGCTGTTCTCTGACATAGAAGAAATGTCAGTTCGATGGAGAAAAAACATAGTCTTCTCAACAAAAGTGCTGGGACAATATATATCAAAGAAAAAACATAGGCATAGAATTTAAATCTTACAAAAATTAACTAAAAACAAACTTAACTGTAAAACAGGAGAGAATTCCTATGACTTTGGGTTTGGGGAAGAGATTTTTAAATATAATACCAAACAGCACAATCCATGAAAGAAAAGCTTGAAAATTGGACTTAATTAAAATTAAAATTGTCTGCCCTGTGAAAGACACAGTTAATAGATTGAAAAGGCAAGCCACAGACTGCTAGAAGTTTTTTTACAAAATATATATAAAATAAAGAATTTATATAAAAAATATATAAAATTGTTTTTAATTGGACAAAAACAAAATACATAAGCCAATTGAAAAAGATTTACATATGTCAAATAATCATATGAAAAAATGTTCAACATCATTTGTAAATAGAGAACTGCAAATTAAAATAATAATGAGTTATCACCAAACACTGAAAATCCAAAACACTACCACACCAAATGCTGGTAAGGCTTGAAACAACAGAGACGCTTGTTCAAAAACGAACTAACAAGCACAATAGTGACAGACTCAGACAGCAGGCTGACAGCTGTCAGGGTGCAAGGAGAGGTGGAGGAATTAAGGGAAAAAAAGGAAAAAAGAAGAAAATCTCATAACTCTAAACAACAATGCAGTGATTGCCATAGGGAATGGGGGAAGAGGAGGTGGTGTAGGGTACAGGGCGGAATACATGAGGATGGACAGAGACTTGACTTGGGATGGTGAACACACAACACAGTGTACAGATGATGTATTAGAAAACTGTGCACCTGAAACATGAAATATTTTGTTTTCTGGTGTCACCCCAATATATTCAACAAAAAGTGGAAAAAAACCTCTTGTTCACTTCTGATGAAAATGCAGATAGTAGAGCCATTCAGTTTGTCACTTTCTTACAAAAATAAACACAGTCTTACTATGTGATTCACAATGTGTGCCCAGGTCCCCCAGATGATTTGAAGGCGTATGTTCAATACAAACATGTTCACATAAAAACCTTCTTGTAAATGACCCAAAACAGAAGCAACCACTCTGCCCTTAAGAGGCGAATGGATACACAAAATGTCACACATTAATATAATGAAAGATTGTTCAGTAATTTAATTTTTTTTTTTTTACAGGGATAGAGAGAGAGTCAGAGAGAGGGATAGATAGGGACAGACAGACAGGAACGGAGAGAGGTGAGAAGCATCAATCATTAGGTTCATTGCCGTTGCAACACCGTAGTTTTTCATCGATTGCTTTCTCACATGTGCCTTGACTGCGGGCCTTCAGCAGACCGAGCAACCCCTTGCTGGAGCCAGAGACCTTGGGTCCAAGCTGGCGAGCTTTTTGCTCAAGGCAGATGGGCCTGTGCTCAAGCTGACGAGCTCGGGGTCTCAAACCTGGGTCCTCTGCATCTCAGTCCAATGCTCTATCCACTGCACCACCGCCTGGTCAGGCTGTTCAGTAATTTAAAAAGACAAATGAGCCATCAGCCATGAAGAGATGCGGATGAATCTTACATGCATATTGCTAATTTAAAATATTCACTCTGAATTAAAGGAACCAAGGTTCCATAGAAAAACAGATGACTCTAGGATTTGGTCCAGAAATACGTAAGATGAGTCTGGAGCATCATGTAGCCCCTGAGAGTCAGACAATGCTCAAGCACACACGTGCAATGATGTGGGTATGCCAGACAGATACAAGGGCCATTGAATGAGCTCCGAACAGCCAAACATTTTAAAGAACAAGAATCTTGTACTATAACTTAAAGTATAAAATAAATATCCACCAATTCACACTTATATAGAAATTATTGAATAAATAAATCTGGGAGTATAGACAAATCTTCCATGCAGAAAAATTTAAAATACTAATTTATGTACATACTCACCCTTAACATGGCAGAGCATAAATCCTCAGTCCTTAAGTGTAGGGTGAACATAATGGCTTGATTCCAAAGGGTTCAGTAAAGAAAGGAAGAAAAAACCTAGCTAGGTGACCAAGGTTAACATCAACAATGATGAGTCAAGCTTATAGTATAAATCCTTGACATGATATGATATGATATAATGTGATATGATATGATGAAAATAGTAGATTACCTCCTTAACCATAAGAAAAACATCAGGCAAACTCCAAAGGTAATTCTATAAAATATTTTTCATTGCTTCTCAAAACTCTCAAGGTCATGCACACACACACACACACACACACACACACACACACACGGAAAGTGTTAAGAAATTGTCATTGCTAAGAGGATTCTAGGGAGTTACGGTGACTAAATGTAATGTGGTATTCTGGGTGGGAACCGGGAACAAAAAAAGGACTTTTGTGCAAAACTCAGATAATCTGAGTATGAACTTAAGTTAACAACACTGTATCAATACTGGTTCAATAATTGTGACACAAGTAGCTGTGAATAATAGGGGGAAATGGCTAGAGAACACATGGGATCCTTCTATACTCTGCTCTTAATAATTCTTCAAGTCTAAAATTTATAAAAATTAATATTTCATTTAAAAAAATGTGTCATCAAGTGAATGCTCAGCAACATCAATAAAAAAAAAAAAAATCCCAGAGTAAAGCAGAGCTTTACAAAGTTTATAACACTGGAGCATTCCAGTGGGTTTCCAAGAGCAATACTGAAAGTTTAATAAAAAAATAATAATAACTTTTGACTTGTTTTATAAGATCTTCTCTGTTTAGAGAGTGTAAAAATACAATGTTGAAGTGAGGGTAATATCCTAATTCATGCAGATTTTATAACTTACAGGAGAATTGTTTATCTAATTCATCTCTACCAGATACCTAAATAAGCCTGTCTGCAAAGCACATCATAATACAGTATGTCTGTAGATATCTTGCAAATAAAAGTTTCTGTGGTCAAATAATTTGGAATATGATAATTGAAATAAAGGTAAGCTTTTACTATGCCTGTTTTGTGATGCTCCAAAGGGAATACTAATCCCAGACATATATGATAAAGGAGCTAGGTTTAAACAGAATACATTTTTTTTTAATTTATTGATTTCAAAGAGAGAGTAAGGGAGAAAGGGAGATAGGGAAAGAGAGGTACATCAATCTGCTCTTGTATGCCTCCTGATAGGGGCTCGAACTGGCAACTTCTGTGCTTTGGGATGATGCTCCAACCAAGCTATTTGGCTAGGGCTACACAGAGCACCTTGAGGCCAAATCTCAACACTTTAGAAAATACTACCCTAACTTTCTTTCTAAATTGTAGACACTAGTTAGAAGAATATATAATATATTTCCACTTCCACTAGGATTTTTATTTGCATCCACATCTTAGCAATCTTTGTAAAGTCATTGTTTTCCTGTCAACATGCTGCAACTTAATTTGATCAGCCATTTCTGCACAAGGCAACAAAGATGAAGGAAAACATTTGATTGGGTTCAGAGCCTTCTTAGCCCCCGTGCTCACCTGGGTCTTAAACATGCTGCATATTTTACTCCTGGTTGGTCGGGTGGATGCAGTGAAGATTCAGGACCTAGTTTAAGTGTCACTTACATTTTATGTTTTGGCTTTACATTCCCGGAAGGGAAATAGCATTTATGCTATTGTGATATGCTGTCCCTGTGCAAAAATTTCCACCATTCATTTAGGCATCACAAAACCCTAGGAGGCCATTGTAAAGGAGCTTGTTTTGGGTCACTCGGGAATGGTCTTTATTCGCCTATTGCCCTTTATTATTTCTTGTAGGTGAAAGATTGGACTGACTCTTGGTATTAACATGCATTGTGATTGCGTCACTTTTGGTTTGAAACGTTTCCTCGAAATCATAGTAAAGTATCTGCAGACTTTAGTCTGAAATCCTGATCATAAACTCTTAGTCCCACAGCACAGAAACATCTCCCTATATCTGCTTAAATCTTGCAGCTCTTGAGACAAGAAAATCCCATGCCCTCTATTTCAGTATCCAACAACCCAACTCCTAAGAAATTCTTATTTAACTCATCCAGGCGTTCTCAGCCATGGGTCTGCACTGGAATCTCCTGTGAGGTATTTTCCCCCCTAATTTAATTGACAAGAAATTCTGATGTGACCTACCTATCCAGGATGAGGACCAAAGTTCAATGCCTCTAGACACTCCATCAGTGCTCCTAGGGCTCACTACTGGAAGAGATTGTTAATTGAACCAATTTCACTATGGTCAGAACCTAAGTCACCTAAAGACATTTTACGGAATCCTACCACACAGCAAAGGAAAAGTCTGGGTGAAAAGCAGGACAATGAAACAACAACAACAAAAAATAGTGTTTATGGCAAAGGGAGTTGAGAACCAGAAGGAGCCTGCCAAACTCCGGAAGCAGTCTCTGAGTTTCACGCAGGGATGTGTTGTTAAACATTGGACATATCTGAAATTGACTAGGTTTCGCAATGTGAACTGAAGCAGGCTTCTGGGAGTGTTTTGCTCAAGTCGTCTTACACTGCTGCTTGAAACCTGCCGTGGAATTGGAAGGAAGGCTTTGTTTCAATCTGCTGTGATATCCCCCGACATGCACATGAATCCCCATGTGGGATAAATTAGCCGGAGAGAGTAGGAGCTAACTGAGCAGGACTGGCAAGCAGACTTCTTGAATCACAGACCAGATCTATATTTACATTTTCTATTTGTTACTTTCCACATAGAAATGGACTCAAGTGTGAAATGAGAGAAATATGTGCCTATTGCTACACTGTACCTTAGAAGAGATAACAAGAGAAGAGGGCTAATGGATGGTTGGTGTAGACGCCTACACAGGCTCCATTACCAAACCAACGGGCATATCTGTATGCAATGAATCCCTCTAATAATTTGAGTTGCAGATGACTTGGTGGCAAATTAGAATCAATTAGTGAAAATCTCCGTTCTCGCTGTGATGATGAGGCTTCTAAGTCTATGCTCTGTTAATTTATTGTCTGAGAATTAGTTGCCTTCTGCTCCCCAAATTATGAGCCCAGAGCCTTCCTTTCTTATAAGGTGTTTCAACAGTACTTAGCTATTCAATTCTATTCAGTGATATTTGTATCACCAGGGAGGTTGTCGTAAATGTAGAGTCTCAGCCCTCATCCTAGACCACCTGTAGGATCAGGATCTGTACTTCACCAGTATCTCCTGATGATTTCTATGCTAATTGGTGCAGTTTGTGAAACACTAATCTAGTACTCATAAGGGAGAGAGTTAGTAAAATAGGTTAGGCATTTTAGAATACTACAGTTTGTTGAATTACGCTGGAACCACAATTTATTTTCTTGTTTTGAAAGCATGTTACTTTAAAGATCAGTTTTTCCAGGAATATTCAGCACCTAGCTTATGCTTTCCAGACTCCAGTCCAGAATTCTCCCAGCTTCAGACACATATCCAACTCTTCTCCTGCTATTTCTTTAAGACCCCTATGTTTGTCTTCTAGCTTGAGGTGGTAAGTGCCCCTAGCACCTCCAGAACCCTTGGGATAGTTTTATCTAGTTACCTGTTTATCAATCTCTCCTGCCAGATCATAAATTGCTCCATGATATGGCTTATATCTATATCATCTTTGTGTAGGATACTAACAGTGACACAATATTCTAGACTTTGGATACTATAAAGAGTACTCTTAATAGGTACTGGTTTAAGTGAATCAGTAGCTTCATCATAAAAGAAAGAAAAAGAAAATAGAATAGAATAGAACAGAACAGAACAGTACAGAACAGAACAGAAAGGAATAGAACAGTACAGTACAGAACAGAACAGAATAGAATAGAATAGAACAGAACAGAATAGAAATAAGGGGTGGGAGGGTAACAGACTAGGTGACTATACAATTAGCTAGGTGGCTGCCTAGGGAAAAATGATGATATTGGACAGCCGTAATGAAGAATGAATATTTAATGTAGGCCTACACTACTCACATCTTATTTATTGTATTCCAGTTTGGGTTATAATCTCTAAAACCATTTGCAAATTACTATTAGTAAGTTTTTTGTTTGTTTGTTTTAATTAAATGAGAGGTGAGGAGTCAGGGAGGCAGAAAGAAAGGCTCCCACATGTACCCTGGTTGGGATCCACGCAGTAAGCCCCATACAATGGGGCAGCTGCTCTGTTACTTGGCAACCAAGCTATTCCAGTGCCTGAGGCAAGGCCATGGAGCCATCCTCAGCTCCCAGGGCCAGCTTTCTCGAGCCATTCTAGCCATGGCTGTGGGAGAGAGAAAAAAAGAGAGGGAGAGAAGGGGGAGGGGAGGAGAAGCAGATGGTCATTTCTCCTGTGTACCGTGAACAGAAATCAAACCTGGGACTTCCACACACTGAGCTGATACTCTACTGCTGAGCTAACTGGCCAGAGTCACCAGTAAGTTTTAAAAAGCACTTGGGTCTGCCTGACCTGTGGTGGTGCAGTGGATAAAGCATCAACCTGGAATGCGGAGGTTGCCGGTTCGAAACCCTGGGCTTACCTGGTCAAGGCACATATGGGAGTTGATGCTTCCTGCTCCTCCACCTTCTCTCTCTCTCCTCTCTCTCTCTCTCCTCTCTAAAAAGAAATGAATAAATAAAAATCTAAAAAAAAGAAAAGCACTTGGGTCTGAGTTCCATCTAGACCAAGTGAATAAAAAAATCTTGGAGTTGGGGGCAGAGCCTTGGTAGTATTGTTCAAATTTTTCTGGAAATGTTTGTCATTCATTGCTCCAAGAAGATGGTCTAAGACCAGTCTGAAGGCAGAAGAGAACCAAGATGCTGAAAAATTTTGAGAATCAAGAAAATGAATTTGCACCTGGATTATTCTGACCATGCTCATCCTGAAAAAGATGGGACTTAGCAAAAGCCTTAGAGTTATCATTCAATTTCTATAGAGCTGTCCTGCAAAAAAGGATGTTTTTAATGACTCCAGAAGGTGTAATAAAGGGAACTTTAAGAGAGGTCAATTTCAATGCGATATATAGGAGGTATAACATTTCTCAGATGTGCAAAAGGAAAGAAAAGTAACTATCTTTATTTTTTATTTTATTTATTATTACTATTTATTTAGGGAGAGGAGGGTAGGCAGAGAGAGACTCCCACCTGCATCCTGACTGGAATCCACCTGGCAAGCCCACTAGCAGGCAATGCTCTGCCCAGCTGGGGCCCTTGCTTCTTTGTAACCAGAGCCATTTTTTTAGCACCTGAGGTGAGGCCACAGAGCCATCCTCAGCACCCAGGTTAAACTCACTCTAATTGAGACTTGGCTGCAGGAGGGGAAGAGAAGAGAAAGAGAGAGAAAGAAAGAGAAGCGAGAGGGGGAAGGGTGGAGCAGCAGATGGGCACTTCTCCTGTGTTCCCTGACTGGGAATCGAACCTGGAACTTCCACATGCCAGGTGACACTCTACCACTGAGCCAAACAGCCAGGGCATAACTATCTTTATCTTCTTATAGTTCTGCAACTCAGTTTAAACTCTCTATTGTATGTCCATTTCACTTGATGTCACCTATAATCTTAGTCATTTCTGGGTAAACTCAGGTGCTTCAGTATTTCCTCAATAATTTCAGGTTTAAAGGTTAGTAAAGTGAGGATTTTTTCTATTTCTCTTCTTCTTTGGTTCACAGTTAGATTTTAGATGGTTTCAGTGAAATGCTGGTTTTAGGGGAAAACATTTTCCCCATGGCCTGTCCTATGTTTCAGGCAGGTATCTGCTGAGACCTAACTTGTGTACACTAGGCTTTGGTCACTGAAAGGGTGTGTCCAACCAAATGTCGCCATTTCCGTCTGGTGTTCAGTTCTATAAACCAGGTAGCTCTTCGTGTATGGAATGCTCACTTTGGATTTATCAGCTCCCTCTACACTCACCCCTGAACCCTTCCTTAAAGGCACAGAGAAACCTGGATGTCTTTAAACTTATTCCAACACTGCGGAACTTCAGGGTTGCTTCTTGCTTTCGGCATCATGCTCAGTTAATGCCACTGCTTCCTTCAAGAGTCTCAGAGAGATGGAAACCCATAGAACTTTTCTTTCTCAAAGACATTTGAGAGTTAATTTATCCCCAAACCTACCCCCAAGTGTAAAAATCATTAGCTACCACTTCAAAACTATTACCCAGCCATGTAAAGAGAACCTTTTGTCAAGTGTATCCATCCAAAAATAAAATGTACCAGGTCAAATTTTATTGCATTCTCTGTCACAAGAAATTTAAACTGCACCCAGGTGACCACTTTTAAGGAAATGATCAAGGAAATCCAAGGTTACGGTAGAAGGTTGGATTAAATCACACGTTCTTGCTTGTTGTCGTGCAGTAAAATCTCCTAGAGAGTTTTTAAAGCTCAAATTATTTTGAAACCCTCTGCTGTTTTGCTTATTCGGAAATTTGAGGAAAGGAAGGCATTTATTTTTCTGAACAATATTAATCACTGAAATGACCGTAAACTGCATCATGTAAGCAGCTTTCATCCAGAGAATGTACTCCCTCTGGTGCACAGTCTGCAACAGCTCTGTTCACTCTATTCTGAGGAAAAAGCAAAGAGGATGAAAAATGACCATTTCAGTCCTCATGAACCATGTACTTCCCCAGTTCCTGGAGTTCCCCTCTTGGGTTTCTTTCTTTTTTCAATTTTTATTTATTTATTTAAGTGAGGAGAGAGAGAGAAAGAGAGAGAGAGAGAAGTGGGGAGGAGCAGGAAGCATCAACTCCCACATGTGCCTTGACCAGGCAAGCCCGGGATTTTGAACCGGCAACCTCAGCATTCCAGGTCTACTCTTTTTTAAAAAAAAATTTATTAATTTTAATGGGGTGACATTGACCAGTCAGAGTACATAGGTTTAGAGAAAACATTTCCAGATTATTTTGATATTTGATTATGTTGCATACCCATCACCCAAAGTCAATTTGTCTTCCATTACTGATAGAAAGAAAATCCAGGTCTACTCTTGATCTATTGAGCCACCACAGGTCAGGCCCCTCTTGGGTTTCCATGGCTTTATACTGCTCTGCTTGTCCACAGAGAAGGAGGCTCATGACTGGAAAAGGTCAAGGCTAAAACCCATATAAAAGGGGGCAAGGGCACAATCAGTGGGGCTTCGCTGAAGTCCACTTGCTGAGCTCTGCTTCTAGAAACTAACTATTCAGAAAACAGCCCTGCTTTCCTGCAGGTGAAAGGCAACTCTCCTCAAGGGGAAAGAAATGGATGTGTCATGATCGAAGTCACATCCCTTGTCTCAGGAGATTTCAGATGTTCGTAGAAGGTTGTATGTGAGGTGTCTCCTGTGGTTGACATTCTTAGAAAAACTGGGTATGTGTATCCATGTGTATATATTCCTTGTCCCCCTCAAACTGTAGGAGCAATATTTGGCTGAACAATTTTTGCAGTTGCTCTGATTATTGGTGAAAGAATTAAACATGCATTTTTATATCTTCAGAAAGCTGTAGGCAGACCATTTATACATAATTGAGTTTCTGGTTTTCTTCTTTTTTTTTTTTTTCTAGTAATAGACTTTATTAAATTCTTCACTCAAGCCAGGCTCTGAATGCAATGTCCTGTATGTCTTACTCTGACCCATCTTACTTCTTTGCACTTGATTTATCCTAACTCAGTATGTCATATTGTTTTAGGCTGGGAGAGTATAGTCTATTTTAAAGCCATGGGAAGGAAGGAAGTTTCAGGGGAAAAGTTAAAGCATGGTCCCGATGAGAGTGATTGAAGACAGGCTGCAGGGTATCTAAAATAACAAAGGCAGCACACGATTGTTTTCTAGAAATGTCCCACGCCAACATATTACTTTTGAGCCAATTAAAGTGTTCATCAAATGTGCCTCCCCTTTCACTGTCTTGTTCCAGTGCCTGAATTAGAGAAGTCTGTACGTCTCCATGACAGGCTATCTTCCCTGTATACATTCTACCCACCAAGAACACCAGTGTTGTGACTCACTCAGCCCAGATCAAAGGCAGGACATGGTCAAGGCTTGTTGGGATGTACATCTTTGTAAGTAGAAAGTTGAGAATACTATATAGTTCAGGGGTGCCCACACCTTTTCATCTTGCGAGCTACTTATAAGATGGCCAAGTCAAAATGATCTACCTACAATAAAAATGCAAAACATAAATTTATTTCTTCTATATTATCATTATTTAAATTACTATTATTACTATTTAATATTGTGTATTCTTCTTTCACCTTTCTCCTTCTCAGCTCTCATTTTGGAGGAAAGTCAATGTCATAGTTTTTATGAACAGTCCAAAAAAGCCGCTCCACATTTCCCTTCTTTGGAATAGCAATGGCACACAGACAGATGAGGCAAATGCACTTAGAATATGACATAGTGAAAAAAATCCCCTCCCATTCTGTATGAAAGTGGTAGGTTTTAGGCTTCTTACTCGGACCAGCTATGGCACTCATTTTTATACCCTTTGTTGTATTTAGTTTAAATCAATTGAAGGCTAACTACACAGCAATGAAACTGAACAAGTTAGCGCAATTTAATGCGCACGTGTAGGGTGTCAAAAGTTCAGACGTCAGATTGGCTACCCTGTATGCCAATCAAAAGACAAATGTCTTTTTAATGTCATGCGATCTACCCACACTTTCTTCGCGATCGACCCGTAGATCGTGATCAACGTATTGAGCACCCCTGCTACAGTCTATCTAGAAAATAAAAACCACCTTCTTTGCTTTTAACATTCCTGGCAAGGTAGGTAAGACAGAAGAGAGTTCTGCCATTATTTCTGCTTAATTACCTCCTTTCAGGTAGAAAGAAGCATGGAGAGGAAGAGGCAGATAATAGAAAAATCAATATAAATCATCTTCCTCTTGTAAGCACTTAGCACTACTTTAGCCACTATAGGCCCAAAGCAAGGATTACTCACTGTACCTGACAATGAAGGAACTTTTCAAACCTAACCAAACCAAATAAAAGGAATAAGGGAAATAAAAGCAAAACAATAGTTTAAACCAAAGCAAGTGAATCATTTCAAACTTTATGAACAGTAAAGAAGCAAGTAAATATAAATTTCTAAATAGTTATAGGTGTCCTTATTTTCTTTGACCACATAGTCAAGCCATGCCATATGCTAGGTTCAGACAGCCATCCTTTCTAAGCCCAGAGCAGAAAACGCTTTGTACTAGGCCAGAGAATTTAAGCAACTTGGACCAGATCACACATGTAGGTCATTAGGTGAGTGTGGCAAGGTTCAAAGTCAAGTCTCAGTTTCAATTTCCTGAAGTGTAAGATGGGGTAATAACACTCACATCATAGGACCATTGCGACAATTAAATCTTATAAGGAAATTACATTAAATAGACCTCAATATAAAATAAATCTTTAAAAGCTAGGACCATTGCCATTGTTATTATTAACTGGCAGTTCAAGAAGTTTCTTCTTACCTCATCAAAAAAGCACTAACATTTTTGGGGCAAGAACTCAGAAACAGTGTTGAGGTTCCAGTCAATAATAGTAATGATAATCATATAATTGAAATATTATTAATATTGAAAAGTGTAAACTAATTGGGCTGCAGCAACACACAAAGTTTAAGTCTCCAAGGACAGCGAAGGGCCCTGGTTGGAGAGTCGGCAGAGAGCACTGTTCCACGTCATCCTCTTGCTTGACTCTGGGCTGATGGATTGCTCCCTTCTTTCAATAATGTACTGATCATTGTAGCAGAAGGAAGAGAACAGAGTTCACTTCACCCTGGCCCTTGCAGCTTCTACCTAGAAGTGACGGGACCCTTCTGTTTATATTTTATTTACTAAGATGAGTCAACTGGTTGGGGAACTGCAGTGCTGTGTGTGCTCAAACTGGGGAAGAACTGGAGTATCTATGGCAACCCTAGTGCATTGTCATTATATTCACCAAACAGTCTAGGTCCACATGACAAGCACTGTGACGTGATTGTACACATTATATAGATGAGGAAGCTGAAGGTAAGGTCAGTAGGAAAACTAACCCAAATAAATGAAGCTATTAGATAATAGAGTCAAGATCAGAATTCAGATCTTGTACTACACTGTTTCCCATATCACCCCTAGACTTTTAAACGATTGGATACCATGTCTTCCTACTTTGGGTGGTACCATAGAAGGAAAAACACATTTTCAACATGGTATTATAGCTTGAGAATCAAAACATAGAAAAAAGTACTCTGTAATAGCATAAAGAATTGCCCTGAATGATAATTCTGTATAGCCCTCTCAACATCATAATCATCATTTTCATATTAATAAAAGAACATCAGCTTCTAGAAAGAACAAGTCTGCTGAGCCCAATTTGGAAATAATTAGTATTCTACTAATGGCAGCTACTAGAATAAGCTCAAAAAGATACTATCATTTCCATTTCTTTGCACACTTAGTCTTTCCAGCAACACTGCGAGAAGGTGTAACCACCTTCACTTCAGGTAAGAACACTGAGGCTGCAGGAGACTGTGTACCTTGCGCAGTGAGGATACAGGCAGAGGCAGGCTCTGTGCTGTCACCTCTTGATCCCCAGCCTGTGCTCTTTTACCGATGTTACTGTTTCCCTGGAGACTGAACACCATGAACCTGTGGTTTTCAGATGCTTACCTTCCAAGTCTCTCTGGGTACATTTCTTGATCTCCAAGACATACTGTCCTACTTGCCTCTTTGTGCTGCCAAATAGACTTTCTGAAAACTCTCCAGGTTTAGACACCCACATCTCACTGAGCTCTTAGAAGTCGCGCGATTAGCTCTTATCTGGGTACACAGGGAACTTCAACAATCAACGTGTCTTACATCAGTGCCTGGCAAACAGTAAGTGTCCAATGTAGCTTTAACAGATGACACTGTAGGAGGGTACCCGGACACTAAGCATTATTAGGTTCTTTTAGAAAAAAAAATGTGTTGACCATCTATCGCCTTTGCACTGATAATATACAAGCAAATAAATTTAGGTCTTAAATCATAAACATTTCTCAATCTAGGGAAGGAATATAATTTCATGCTTATGGTAGCACACCATATATTTTATCTTCAAAAGTACCTAGAAATTACTAGAACCATATTTAATTTTAAAAACAATGTTCATTTGACTGTGTCCTGTCACTCATGGAAGTTCTTATCTCTATAAAGGAGGAGATGATGGAAAAAACTATTTTAGGTATGCCTTAGACCAGCCTTGAAGGTTTTTACATCATCTACCTGTATCAGGAAGCAAGGCCAGACCAACTTTTAGTATATTAAAGAATACTTGTCATTTGATAACTGCTTCCAATAAAATAGGAACTAAAATATTCTCCTGCAGCGTTTGGGAATGGTGATTTTGTTCTAGTGCTTTCATTGATTTGCCTCTGTGTCTTTTTAACAGTGGTGATTAGCTGTTTGATGAGATTGGGGAAGCAAATGTTGGCAGATCAGAGCATTAATAATGAACGGGCATTTTGAGGGTGCACAAAGAGCAGGGACGTTCTACGGAGAAACATCGTTTAGGATTCGTGTGAAGTTGATAGAGATTGATTACATATGCCTCATGTCCTTACCTGTATTAATCTGTTACACTTCAGAGTGGCCCGAAAACTGCTATAGACAGCACTCGGCAGAGAACGGTTCTCTTAAAATAGCTCAATATATTCAAACATTTGATGCTAGCTCCCTGGTTAAGTGAATGGAAACACAGCCTACAGTTTGAGGATGAGCAGTATAGAGGAATGGTTAAGGGCATTCCATCCAGTCATGTTCACTAACTCTGCACCTTGTTCCCGATCTGTGCAGTGTGAACCTTGTAGGGTTGTGATGAGACGTGAATAACATAGTGCAAGCAGAACTAATAAGACAGAGTGCCCGGTAAAGACAGAGCGCCCTATAAAAGTCCCTTATTGCTGCAGTTCAGGAACCTCACAAATATTTGTTCTTGGTGACTAAGTGTCATTTATGGGAAGGCAGAACTCTGTTCATAGGATATGTGAAAATCAGAAAAAGCAGGCATCACAGGGATCACTGACAAGAAGGGGAATGACAGTTCAAATAGATCATAATAATAGACGATAAACCAAAGGCCTCTGTCTTTCTCCTGTGATCGGGAAGAGGTTTTGCTGAGACAAATCTAAAGCTCTGGCAGGAAGGACAGAGGGCAGGAGCCCTGTGAGTATTCCTCATTGGCAATGCCAGCAAGCTGATCCACACGTAAGACTGCTAACAGCTCAAACGCAGGGGGTTAATGCTGTTATTTAGTCTTCCACGAGGGGGCGGGACATGCAGACCAGGTTCCCTATTATACTCACTCTGAGCCTCACTCCCTTGCCACGTGAGGGCAATTGCAGGCCCCTTACTCCCAGGGAGAGCTTCCCATACACACTCAGACCATCATTATTCTCTCTGTAAAGGAACGAATGCCATGTCCTACCTGGATAAAGCCTAAAGCATGATTTGAGTTTAATCATATTCACAAGAAAAGAGCAGATTTGGGGTGGAGGGAGAATTGAGTACTTGAAAATATGACAGTATGAGAAGCAGATTGGCTTTCTGAGGCTTTGCATCAATGGGATTAGTGAGTACATAAATCACAATGAAATGAAGCCAGAGGAACCTTGCTTGCTTTACTTTACTTACTTACTGTTCTCAGTGGCCTCGCACTGCCGGATAAGAAATACAATCAGGTGTGACTCGATTTAAAGAGCACGGGTATATAACTGGTGTAATGGTCACATCCTGGGTTTGTTAATGATTCTATGAGCTTGTGTCTTCACTTCACCACTTGTTACTTTTGTCAACTTGGGCAATTTGTTGGCCTCTGTAAGCCTCAGTGATAGAATTTACAGGTCTGAAACAGGGACACTGATTATAACTGTCTATTGGATTGCTGTAAGAATTAAATGTGGTGGTGCATGTCAAGTACTCAGTTTAGTATGTGGTTACATATAAATGCTCAGAAAACTGTGGCTATGAATTTTCAGGTTGTGAACAGCAAATTAAACAGCATGTATAAAGCTGCTTTCACACTTATAAATAAACACACAGATATAAATTCCTGTCAGATGTTTTAGTTCAAGTGATAATGCCAGATAGTATCGCATAGAAAGATATTAAAATATCTGCTTATTTCTCTCAAAAATAAAGTTTTTAGAAACAATATTTCAACTTTAAATTAATTTTTTCCACTAAACTTTTCTCTTTATAAATACATTTCAGGAACTACTAAACTATGGCAAATTCTTCAGTCATTGTTAATTTGAATAGTGCTTCTCATATTTGAATTACCATTGAAATTTATCCAGGGACTTTGATATACACATTCCTAGATTCTATTTTAAGAAATTATGAAATCTGAGTCAGTAAGTCCCAGAAATCAGTTCTAAAAAAGTTCCTGAATTTATTTCAATGACTTGTTGAATTTTGGAACCCCTGAACTAGATCATATACTTCAGGCCTGGTGTCTATTCATTTTCTTTGTTCTATATTTATATAATCAAATACAGTGTATTGTTTTTGTAAAATATCTCTGACTCTTGCTCTCTCGGAAGCCCCTACCCTAGTTTAAGTCCCTATTTAGAGCAGCTAAACTGTTACTGCATTAGCTTCATAGCTGTTACTATATACATCAGAGGTCCCCAAACTTTTTACACAGGGGACTAACTAGTTCACTGTCCCTCAGACCATTGGAGGGCTGGATTATAAAAAAAAACAACTATGAACAAATCCCTATGCACATTGTACATATCTTATTTTAAAGTAAAAAAAAACAAAACAGGAACAAATACAATATTTAAAATAAAGAACAAGTACATTTAAATCAACAAACTGACCAGGATTTCAATAGGAACTATGGGTGTGGATGCATCCTGTGCTCCTCTCACTGACCACCAATGAAAGAGGTGCCTCTTCTGGAAGTGTGGCGGGGGTGGATAAATGGCCTCAGGGGGTCGCATGTGGCCCGCAGGCCGTAGTTTGGGGACCCCTGACCTAAAACTGTTACTGCTTTAGCTTCATAGCTATTACTATCTACATAGTACATCTGTACCCAAAGCCATTATCCTCTTAAATACTTAGTAATCCCAACACCATTCCCTTTACAATGAACTCCCGTGTATCTTGTAACCAAGATGATTAGGCAAGAAGAGTGCATAGGTTAACTATTAGAAAGGTTACAAACAGTGACATGATTACTTTGTGTACCTACCTAGCAGATGCTCTAAGAATAAATAAGAACAATTTGACAGCCAAATACAAATAAATGTAAAAATCATAGTGGCATTGCTATATACCATAAATAACCCCATAGAATATAAAGGAGAACAATGCATTATTCATCATAACTGCTAATCCTGAGTCTTCCAAATGAAGGTGGAAGAACGGTGCTCTGCGCTAAGCTCCAGGGGCAGGCCAGCAGATGCCCAGAGCCTCCCCTGCAAGCATCCAATTAACTCCTGTCCTTCAAAAGACAACCTCCGTGTAAGAGACCATGTGGAAAGGAGGATTTGCATGGCTCTCCCGTCCTTTTTTATCTTCTCTGTCAGGGAAGACACATTTTCTTAAGAGTAACCTAGCATGAAGATACCCTGTGGTCTCAATTTGCAAAATAAAGTATCTTTTTGACATGGAGATGTGGATGCGAGGTGATGGAAAGAGCTGTGACCCAGAAGTTCTAGCATTTTATCTGTATTACCATGAAAAATTCATTTATATAGTCTCGTCCTCACTGTGCTATTTCAAATACAAGAAGCAATATTTCTTAAAGGAACACTGATATCTCCATTTCTTTTTTTTTTTTTTTTGGTGACAGAGATAGAGAGAGGGACAGACAGGAAGGGGGGGAGATGAGAAGCATCAATTAATTCTTCATTGTGGCCCCTGAGTTGTTCATTGATTGCTTTCTCATATGTGCCTTGACCCGGCGGGCTACAGCAGACAGAGTGACCCCTTGCTCAAGCCAGTGACCTTTTGGGCTCAAGCTGGTGAGCCTTGCTCAAAACAGATGAGTCTGTGCTCAAACTGGCAACCTCGGGGCTTTGAATCTGGGTCCTCTGTGTCGTGGTCCAATGCTCTATCCACTGCACCACCACCCAGTCAGCAGGCTGATATCTTTATTTCTTAAAATCTAAAAGTGATTTCATTTATCACATTTAAATGCTATATATATATATATGTTAAGATCTTGAAAATCTGAAACTTAGTCTTTCAGACGAGGTATCCAGGTATATTACAGCTGAGTGGGACCGTGCACAGTTGCTGAGTTTAGTGCAATACTAATATTCTCCTTTCTGTCTTTTAGCACTGGAGCCAAGTGGGCATTATTGATCCTTCACACCCGAGGAATAGAATTCATTTTGGGGGCTGTGTTGTCACTGCTGTGCAACTTATAAAACAGTGTGCAGTAAATTTGAGGTAGATGACTATCACCGTAAGCAGTGAAGAAATTCAAGGCAGAGAATGAGAATGCAATAGTCTAAGGAATAAAGAAAGGTTACGTGGCAAAGTGAAAGTTTGAATTGAACCTTGATAGTTGGATATGCTTTCAATTTGCTGGGATTTTCATTCAGGAAGATCAGCATGTGTGTCATATTGCAAGTAAGCCCTGAATATGCTTCAGGTTAAATGGTTTATATATTTAGTTTTGTGTGGGGGGATGCTTATTATTTTCTGTGTACATATTGAGTGCAGTGTATCCTAAAATATACAAATCTTGAGTATAGAATGTGGTGAGCTTATGTATATATCCAGTGGTTCTTAACCTGGGTTCTATCGAACCCTAGGGGTTCGATGAGTCAGTCTCAGGGGTTCGGAGAAGCCTCTGCCGCAGAGGCCAGAATAAAGTCATACCATAATTTGTTGTGAGTTCATGCACTTTGTTGGTTTTGTTCTTTGAGCAAGGTGATGCTCATGCACGGCTCATTTTGTGCACCAGTAAGAAAACATATACCTATGTCTTGAATTTGGAAAAAAATTCATATTTTCTTTATCACTAAAGGAAGGTTCGGTGAATGTGCATGTGAAACTGGTGGGTTTGGTACCTCAAAAAAGGTTAAGAACCACTGAAATACACACACATATACAAACACACAGATAAAACATCTGTGTAATCCCCAAACACAGGGAGAATGCTAACATCTCCAGCACCCTATTTGCTCCTTTGTACCCCTTTCAAGCAGTAGCTAATCACCCACCAAAAACTGACTTATGTCAGATGAAAATATTTTTATCTTTTCTTTTGTTGATCTATACAACAAGAAATCACGGAATGTGTACTCTTTTTGTCTAGATTATTTAAGCCTATGTGAGATATACCCATGTCATTGCACATAGTTATAAATTGTTAGATCAGTGGTTTTTAACCTTTTTTGAGGTACCAAACCCACCAGATTCATATGCGTATTCACCGAACCCTACTTTAGTGATAAATAAAATATGATTTTTTTTCCAAATTCAAGACATAGGTACATGTTTTCTTACTGGTGCACAAAATGAGCCGTGCATGAACATCACCTTGCTCAAAGAACAAAACCAACAAAGTGCATGAACTCACAACAAATTATGGTATTACTTTATTCTGGTCTCTGCAGCAGAGGCTTCTCCGAACCCCTGAGACTGACTCATAGAACCCCTAGGGTTTGATAGAACCCAGGTTAAGAACCACTGTTTTAGATGTAATTACTTTTAGTATGTCACTGTGTGAATAAATCAAGATGTATTTATCCATTCCCTGGCTGATGGACATTTAGATTTTTTTTTTTTTAGTTTAAGTCTAATGTGATCATTTTTATAATTGTTCTTCGGTTGACAGATGCTTTTATTCTAGAAATATACTGAGAGGTTGATTGGTTGGAAAATGAGGTAAGCACGTACTTTATTTTTATATAAATTGTCAGTTTTCCAAAATTGTTATAAGAATTTACTTTCTGAAAAATTAGATATGAGATGAGACTTGATTATCCCACACCCACATCAACATTATTGTCAGTCTTTCTTTTTTCTGTCAGTCTTCTGAATATAAACAAATTTATAATTATTATACCTTTCTGGTGGATTGACTCTTCTATTGTAATGGAATTCCCTTCCAGAATTCTAGTGATACTTGGCGTGTTAATGATTAATGAATTACGAATGTGAATGATTAATGATTAATAAAATGGGTCAATGCATTAATGATCAATTAATTAATATGTCTCATATTAATTAATTGATCATTAATTAATATGTCTAATATTAGTACACCTTCCCAAAGTTTTCTTTTGGTTAATGTTTATATCATCATATCTTTTTCAATTCTCTGCTCTGTGTTTTTATTTAAGATGTTTCTATTGTAAGCATCATTATTTTTATCATGCCTGAAATTCTATGTTCTTTAACCAAATTATTCTTTTTTTATATTTAATATAATTGCTTGTATGTTTGGATTTAAATTTACTATAATAATATTCATGCCTACTCTTCCAAAATTTGTTCTTTGCTTTCTCTTTTATTGTACTTTGTCTCCTTTTTCTCTTGCATTAATCAAATATTATAATTATCCTCATCATATTCCCCCCTCTAGTAACTATAGGAATGTACTTTTCTAATGTTAATTTAGAGTTATCCTAGACATTACAATGTGCATCATAAAAAATATTAACACTTTGATTCTTATAATATAAATTTTGTATCTCTGGACAATTCAAGAACTTCATTAAAATTTTAACTCCATACACATTTCATATTTTCATACTTATGTGCTACTGTTGGCCTGTATTTTAATTTAAAATGTAAATCACACAAGATATTTTAATTATTGTGTGTACAACAGATATGATTTAAATTTACCCTGATATTTATGCATATATTGCTTTTCATTACCACATACATCATTCTGCTTCCAACTAATACCATTTTTACATGAAAAATTCAGTTTAGTATTTTGAACGGGAGTAGGACTGTTGGCATAAAATTTCTCTGTTTTCACGATGTTCACTTTGCCTTAAATTTTGAAGGATATTTCTGCTGGATATAGAATTATAAGCTGGAAACTATTTTCTTTTAGATCATTCAAGATAACATTATATTCCTTCTTATATCTATTGTCTCATTTACAAGTCAGTTTTATATCAAGTCATTTTTCTGTATTTTACTACACTTTTAAAAACAATAGTTTCCTCTTTGACTTAAAGATTTTGTATTTATATTTGTTCTTTAATAATTTTATTAAAATTCATTTATTTTTTTCATGTGTTTATGTATATTTTTCTTTGATTACTCGGCTTGGCTTCATAGTTTGTCATCAGTTATGAAAATTCTTGGGTAACATCTTTTCAGATATTGTTTCTACCCCATTGTTTATTTTCTCTCCATCAAACTCCAAATATATTTGTTCATTCTTTCATCATGGTCCATCAGTCATCAGTCCCTTTCCTGTGTTTATCATCCATTTTGAATCTCCATACTTAAGTCTGGATATTTTTTTCTGGCTTTTTTTCCAATCATGACTTTTCTTCTGCTGTATTTAATATGCTATTAAACCAACTAATTTTTAAAATTTAACTTAAATTATTTTATAAGTATTTTTAGCTTAATAATTTCTATTTGATTCTTGTTATAAATCCTAGCTTCTGGTGAATGACTTATTTTAATATCTGTTTTGTTAAAAGAATGAATTCAAAATTATTTTACAATATATATCTAAAACCTCAAGATATGGGTCTGTTTCTATGGTGGGGTTTTTTAGTTTGTTTGATTGTTTTGTTCTTTCTTTATTGGCTTTTTGATCTTGGTCTTGTCTTTAACCGTATCTGATATTCTTGTTTTTAACTAAATTCAGTTCAGTTGGACAAGAACTTTCAAAGGCGCTGTGGTGTTATCTTTATCCAGGAAGATTTTGATGTTCTCCTGTGGTCAGTTAATGTAAGAGAAGATTGCCTTAATCCAGTTATCTTTCCAAATGACTCAATCTTCAGTCTCAGTCTTTGATAAGGCTGGTCTATAAGAAATGTTTTATTGTTTGAGGGTTTCCTCTTCACACTCTCAACTGAACATCGGGGTTTTACCAGGGCTCCAAACCTTTATTGCTCTCTACTCTACTTTTTGTCCTCACAGTCCTAAGAGTATATCAAAAGCTGAGCTTGACTTTTTACTTTCCTAATGTCCACTTTCTGCTGGCTTCTAGAACATTTGCCTCCTAAAGATTGGCAATCAGAAAATGCCCCAAGGAAGAGCCTGACCAGGCAGTGGCACAGTGGATAGAGCATCTGACTGGAATACAGAAGACCCAGGTTCGAGACCCCGAGGTTGCCAGCTTGAGCGTGGGCTCATCTGGCTTGAGCAAAAGGTCAAGGCTTGGACTCAAGGTTGCTGGCTCCAGCAAGGGGTTGCTCGGTCTGCTGAAGACCCGCGGCCAAGGCACATATGAGAAAGCAATCAATGAACAAATAAGGTGTCGCAACGAAAAACTGATTATTGATGCTTCTCATCTCTCTCCATTCCTGTCTGTCTGTCCCTATCTATCCTTCTCTCTGACTATCTCTCTGTCCCTGTAAAAAAATAAAAAAAAAAGAAAATGCCCCGAGGAGGAAAGTGATGCTGAACATCAGGCTCCCTTCTCCATGTTTCCTTTTCCCCAAATGTTGGTCTTGGTAACACCTGCTTTTACTTTTTATATCTTCACCACACACAAATGCTGGAAGCTCATAATCCCCAATTTTATCTTCCCAGCCCAGTGCAACTTAAGAATGAGAAATGCCTCAAGTGCAAAACAATGGAGCATGTCTCGCTTGCCGCATGGTGCTGCCAATCTCTTGGACTCTTGACCCATCAAGTCCTGACCCTCTCCATTGCTTTCTGATATTCTCAGAAAGCTGTTGTGTATTTCTCTCAATCTGATAGTTGTTCTCTGTAGAGAGTTTTGACAAAAGCTACTCTGCCTTAGCTGAAAGCAGTAGTCACGTGTAGGTTTCTAATTTCGTCAAGCAATCAGGTATCAATTAGGATGATGGTATACACTGAATGTAACACACCCCTGTTCATTGACTGCCAGAGTTCAAGCCAGAGGCAACAAGAAGGGCAGGCTCCTCAGTGTACCATTTCTCTCCAAGGAACAGTACCAGGGAAGGGACAAGGGGATGCAGCACAGACAGGAGGAATCTGATTGTCCCACTGTAGAGTAGGAGCGTGGAAGGAAAGGATCCTGTCTCTTTATGGATACATGGGCAGAGGGGAGGGCGATGGGGAAAGGTTAGAAATGAAAATGTACTGAGTCACAGTGGAGGAAAAATGCCCCAGCTGAGGATCCTAATAAGGTGATCTTGGTGGAGGTACTTCGCTTGAGACACCTGGTGAGGAGTCCTCTGAATTAAGGGCAGCATCCTTGAATGCATCCCTCCCCCACAGAAAGTTGTTATACACTTGCTGTGCACCAAGTCTGGTGTATGGACCACAATTTAGCCCATGACTCTTGCCAACTACATCCTTGTAATTGCCTAGTTAGGTATGAAGGATCACTCAGAGGTCTCCAGCCAAACATTCTTAGGGATGCTGTTCAATCTATTCACACTCCTCAACTCCCTCTATTCTGATTTTTTTATTATTGTAGTTTTTATTATGTAGTTCAACATAGCCTACTTGGCTAAGGACATGCCATTTCAGCATTAAGTTCTGTCTCCCCATACAGATGATTCCATGCATTGATAATCTGGGTCCTATTAGTAGAATCTGTTAGCTTCATCCAGCATCAGATTTTTTATGGACATTAGATAGATATCAGCTTATCATTATATATATATATATATATATATATATATATATATATATATATATATATATATACACACACACACACACACACACACACACACACACACACGTATATATTTATTTATAAACAGGTTTCATAGATGATTTTCTGAACAAATTTTATAGCTAGACTACTTTGAAATAAAAATTAGGTAGAAAGCTGGAGAAAGTTTAGAAATTTCTAAGTCTATAGGAGTTTATAATTGTCTTGATTTTTATTTAATATTTTTACTCCTTCTTTTACTTCTTACTTCTTGATAAAGGAGGATGTCCTGAAATCAGTTGTTCCTGGATGGCACTGAGGTTTTTATTTTCCAAATTGTGAGTGCTCTCTCTTAACTTTTGTTTGCCTCTTCGGGGACTCAGTCAGCCCAGGAACTTGATGTAGTGCATCTGCTTTACGAATGATATGGCTCCCAGTGGGGGTGCGACATGGCTTGTTTGATGGTTACTAAACAAGAAAAGATGAAATATTACAGAAGAAATGAGATGCAGCAGAAATAGTATACTGTTGCATGCATGGAAGGCAATTGAATCTGCTAGTCGGTGCAAGATAAGTGCTTCCCCCAATCTGCCTCCATTCCTCTTAGTGCTGCAGGATCATAGCTCCCATGTTGAATTGCTAGTATGTATACAGGATGAGGAAATAGTGGCATTTGGAGTTCCCATCAATCATGTAACCTACAGCTAAACTCCCAGACCTAATAACTCGCCATTGTTTCCTATATTTTGACATTTTAACAAAATTAAAATGGCACTCACTTGCACCCGCACCCCACAGTCCCCACCACAGCACAAAGACAGAACCATTGCCTGGTTTAATCAGGTGTTGGGGCATTTATCACATGAGCGGGAGGAGCACAATCAGCTGTGGTAAGGTCATCAGAGTGCAAGTCCAGGCTGGTGGCAGGAGAATGCTGGCAGGACCACCTTGAACTTCTCTTGCCACCTTAAAATGAGGTGCCATTCATTCCATATGACTTATTTCCTATCTAAAGTTCAAAATCTAAAGTTTAACTTAGTAGAAGGCATGATGCTTCTTGGTATTTTAAAACCAGTAAGATTATCTGTGAGTCTGTCTTTGCCCTTATATTAAGTGCCAGACAGGAATGATCCCATCAAAGGAATTTAATATTTCTTTTTGAGTGGCAGATTTGGAAATATGCCTCCACCTTGACTCCCACTTAGAAGAATACAGACGTTATGGAAGTGGAAGTTCTGAGCTCACCGTCCCTGCAGGCTCAACCTCAGGACTCCTGGATTTTTCTTCTCTATTTTTCTGGGATATTGAATAGCTTGAAGACATCTTGGCATTTCAACACCATGCAGTTGGTTCGACCCACATTTTCCATCTTTTTCTTGCACGTATACAGCTCAGCTGTAACTCTCAGAGCATTCTGTATGCAGCCTGTCTAGCAGACTTGTTAATTGCAGCACAAGAGGGTAAGTATTTGCAAATAAAACACCTGTCCTCTCAGAATCAATTCATGTTCCCAGAGCTTACAGATCATGAAGTACATAAACATAAGCAGTGCTAGACAAAGCAGACATGGGCTCTAACCATTGCACAGGGTTATTTTCCTGGAATGATCTAGCAAGAATTACTGAAATAAAAATAATTTCAGGGTTTCTCTCTGGTTGTTTCTTTTCTTACATATGTATTCCCTTGAAATAAAATCCATACTGTTACAAAAAAAGAAAAAGTACACAAATCAAGTTTACAGCCAGATAATTTGAAAAAAATTTTCTAAAAGGAAACACTCCTCCCTTCCAGGGATTTGCTATTACTCCCCCTGGACAATCCTGAACTTCCAACATCAAAGAAAATAATTCTGTTAATTAATGAACAAAATTAATTTGGCTTATTTTTGAAATTTTATATAAGGAGACTCATATAGTATGTAACCTTTTGTGTCTGACACTTTGCTCAACATTGTGAGGCTCATGTATATACCTGCTTTCATAGTTTATTTATTCTCAGGTAGGTCTGGCTTTCATTATATGAATGTACCACAATTTATCCATTCTTTTTTTTTGGATAGTAGAGTTGTCTTAAATTTGTGGCTTTTAAGCATAGTGTTGGTATAAAGAGCACTGCATTTTTTTAAAAAAAAATATGTATTCTGATTGGTTGGGTGAATACGCAGGAGTGAATTTTACGGGTAACAGTTTTTGCCTCTGATCAGCTTTGCTGGATCTTGACAACTTATTTTCAAAGTGGTTATACAGCTTTGTTCTTCGCTGAAGAACGTGAGGCCCTTCGTTACTTCATTTCTTCCCTAACACCCGGTATCACCTATGCGTGCTTTTCCCATTCTGGCAGGTGTGCAGTTTTAATCGGCATTTCCCTGACAACTAGTGAAGTTGAGAATGTTTTCAATGTATTTTGTTCAGTCAAATATCCTATTTTGTGAAGTTTCTACTTGAGCTGTTCGCCTGGTTTTAATTGGCCTCTTTTCCCAGATCTTATTGGTTTGTGCAATTCTTTTTATACTTCTATATCATTCCCACTATGTGACTTACAATGTTATATTTTGATTGACAAATATTCTTATTTAAAGTAATGAAATTTTTCATTGTATTATCTCATGGTTAGTACATTTTGTGCCTTGTTTAGGAAATCTCTACGTGTCCCAATGTCATGAAAATATTTTGGATTTTATAAAACTTTTATGGTCCTATCAATTGTATTTAGATCTACAATCTAGCAAAACTTAATTTTTATCAAGCTAGGAAGTCCAGATTCTTTTTCTTTTTTTACCTTGTATGGTTTGGATATATAATTGATCAAGCACTGCTTATTGAAAAGACCATTTTTTTCCTCAAAACGCAGTAGTATAGCTTTGTCATAAACTAAGGTTTCTTTGAAAATTTCTCCATTTTTTTTAGACTGGTTTATTTCTTTATCCTTCACTAAGTAACATAGCCTTTTTATTATAGCTTTATAATAGCCTTCATATTTGATGGTGTGATACTCCACCTTAATTTTCCTTCTTCAAGATTGATTGAAATTTTATTAAAACTACAGATCAATTTAGTAAGAACTGATATTTTTATAGTATTAAATTTTAATCTATAAAATGACATACCCCTCCTTTTATTTAGATCTTCTCTGATTTCTAACAGTAATATTTGTGACTTTTCATGCAGAGGGCTTGCTGATTTTTTCTTAGATTTACCTATAGGTGTTTTATAATTTTGAAGCTATTTTAATCTAGGAAGTGATAAACTAGACC
The DNA here is from genome assembly GCA_037038555.1 of Rhynchonycteris naso. NCBI lineage: Eukaryota > Metazoa > Chordata > Mammalia > Chiroptera > Emballonuridae > Rhynchonycteris > Rhynchonycteris naso. The sequence goes on along the minus strand of CM072999.1, from coordinate 242,992,594 downwards.
CATGTCTTCTGAAAGAGACATCAACAAACAATAGTCAATCAGTGAGAGACACACCTACTTACTAACATGTTATTCTGGATATCCAATATGGAATGTGGAAGTAGAATTAAGATTCTGGAATTAGACCATGAGAGTTTGAATCTTAAATCTACCATTAATAAATGTGTAATATCGAGTATTTTATTAATATGTCTGCACATCCGTTTTCTCCTCTATATAAAGGGGTTACTAATAATATACACCTCATTTAGTCTAAAGTTTATAAATAGTGCACATAAATCACCTAACAGATCCTGGCACACAGTAAGTGTTGAAGAGATGATGATGTTGACAGTGATGACACCATGATGACAGTGGTAGTGATGATGATGACAATGATGATGGTGATGATATTGATCATGTATCAGTCTTAAGAGAATTATTTTTCCCTCTGTCACTGGTCTTGTTCAGAACTCATCACACAAATTCAAAGGCCCAGGTATTACCTTCACCTGCTTTATTAAACATCTGTACCTCTGGAAATACTTTTTTCGGGAAAACCATATTTAGGAGATTGGCAATTCACCTCCTTGATAACCATGTTAATTATATCATTGTATTAAAGCATTTCAACCAATTTAGGAAGGTTATCTTGATATAGTTACTCTAAAAAGTACCAGGATTGATTGAGATTTGAAAAGATCACCCCTATCATCATTTTCTTTTTGCCTTTTGTGTTATTTCTTTCTGTTTGAACAAGGCTATTTCCTTGGATGCATAATCTCTTGTATATTAGAAATTTATGTTTGCATTTTTTTAAAAGTTTGATGAGTACTGACAGTTGAAACACCTTCTTAAATGTTTCTTCTGTTTCAACCACATTTTTATATGCGATACAATCCATCCATAAAGCAAAAGTGTAGCATGTCTGTGCTTCAGCTCCTGCTGCCTGCTCCTCAAAGCAGATTACACCATCCCCAAGTACTGTTCAGTAACAAATACCATTCACATGAGTCACAGGTCACGCCTCATCTCTAAAGTCTTTCCTAAACTAATGCATTTCCTCTCCTGCTCTAAAAACCTTTAGGTTATCTTATGCCTGTGTATGTTCATGCTCTAATGCTTACGCAATAATAATAGCAATAACATAACTAAAATATGTTGATTCTTTTTCAGATGGCAAACATTGACTTTAATACTTTACAGCAAATATCCCATTCAGTCTTCTCCAAAAGTTTCACTAGACAGACACCCCTATCCTCATTTTACATTGATGAAAGAGAGGCTCAAAAGCAGGTGTGATGTTTAATGGAAACAAATATTGTTTTCAAGATGGAGCTTAAAATAAAAAAGCGAGTCATTCTCAATTTCTTCTTCCCACTTCCTCATTGGTGTGTCAAGGGAGCAAGGTGAAATGAGAGGGTAAAGCCCCTATAAAGAAAGGTATTTTATTTAAATAAATTGTCAAACTGCGTGTGTGTGTAAGCATGTATCAGTGACATGCAGAAGCGAATTCTATTCATCTTTGTCATTGCTTTTGTTGTTCTGCCTCTTGGTCTCTTACCTCCAATTTTTGTACTTTCCATTCCCACAAGAATCTACTTACACAAGAGTTAGTCTCTGTATCTTCTCAATGACTGTGTTATTCACAAAATATGGTACAGGTCTTTTGGGATTTCTGCCTGGCCTGTGTTTGCACTCTCTGCATGGCCTAAATCCCGGCTATAGACAGATGGATCAGGAACAAGCACTCATCCAGTGTGGGCCAATGCAATTCACCCTGGGAATTGAGATGAAGGATTCAGAGTGACTGGCCAGTGCAGGAAGTCTCCAAAATAGGAAGATGTTGCGAAATGAGAATGACAACGATCACATTTGGCATATTCATGCCAAGCAGCGAGAGCTCCTCTACAAAGATGGAATACGAAACTGTCACATGGAAACAAAGCAGAGGTGAGAGGCCATGTGGCCCTAAAGAAAGGCAAATGGTAACCCTCATTTCTGACTATTGTTAGTTTAAGTCCTCATGACTTAATATTTACTGATTTTCCCCTGGATTATCTGAGCTATCCCATGGATTGTACCAATATGTTCCCCTGTATGTTAGTTTCATGTTTTTCTGTTACTTGCAGTGAAAGAGTCTTAACAAACACACTGAAAAACTTTCTTTGGGAGGTCATACCGTTATTCCTCCCCAGCCTCAGAGATCTTGGCAAAGCCATGGAGGATGGGAGTTGAGATTCTACTTGTAATTCTGGCATCCCAACCTTTTTTCTTTTTTCACTTCTTTCACATTCAATATATTTTTCCTAAATATAATCACTGAATTCATGCTTCAAGTTTAAACCTTACTGTTCTTGGGAAATGCACATTTTAAACTAGAAACCAGCAGGAGATGATTAGTTCAAAGAAATAAATCACTGCTAATGTTAGCAATATAATATTGCATTCTCTTATTTCTATAGGGTCATGTAAGCATATACATTTTCTCATGTTGTTCACAGAGCAATCCTGATTTGGATACTTAACATTTTTTAGGCTTTAGAGTTCGAAGTAGCATTACCAACGCTCTCCCCCACCACACAGGGAGACCAGAGGGTGGAAACTGTAGGAGTTGCTACAATTCCAGCTATGATCCCTATTTAAGACAGGGACACTGGTCGAGTGATGTCAGAGAAATGGTGCCGTGAGGAGCGCTCCCGATACCTCTCCCCCAAATTTCAATAAGTTCTACAACCAGAGACAGAAAAATCAATTCCTGGAGCATCTGTAAGTCCCACACACTGAACAAAAAGGTATGATTGGGCAAAAAACTGGCTAAATTTATAAGCAACCCTGAAGGAAATAAGACAGGGAATGGAACATTCCGCCTTTCTCACTAACCTGAGCAAGGGCTGATTTCACTTGGAACTGAGAGAGAGAGCTGGGGGCAAGGAAGGAGCTGGGCTGGGTCACAGGCGTGCAAGCTGAGGAAAGAGTGTGCCCGCAGCGACTCAGCCCATGTGAGCTAATGCCAGTGCTGGACCCCGGCAAAGGCGGGCGAGCAGCCTCCATTACCCCCGATATTCTGTTCGGCGAGCGCGGACAGTGTGCCCGAGGTTCCTCCTAGGGCCCCGGGTGTGGGCACCCATGTTCCCAGACAGAGGGGCAGGGTCAGAGACTTCTGCGTGGGCTGCGACCAAAATCACGGTGTAACCCCTGCTCCCCCAACAACAGCACGCGAGGAGTGCGCAAAAGCAAACTTCCCTACGCCCAGACTCCTCAGGGCAGGATTAATTATGCTGGCGGCTCTGACTGACAGAGCCTTACCCAGAGCCCTGCACTGAGTGGGGACAGAGTGGGGATTTGCCAGCTCTTTGAGCCTCTTACTATCCAGGCAGTGGCAACAGCAACCTCATAGCTGGATCATCAGGCCGCTAATTCAGGAAGGAGAGACCAAGAGAGAGGCTCCGAGAAAATGGACTGTCCCATTGTTGGAGCTTGCAAATGCTAACAAGACCCAACTACCAATGAGACTGAGGCCTCGTATATGACATCACCATAGAGAAACATCAACTGCAAATCTCTACATAAGCGTGCCAAAGGGGTAGAGCCTGGGGTACAGTGCCAGTGACCAGGAAGAGGGAGACGAAGGAAAAAGGAAGAAGATAACCTCTCAAAACCAAGAAAAATCCACAGTCTTTATAACTTTTTCCACTTTCTTTTTGTTTCTTTCATCTTCTTATCTTTATTTATTTTTTTCTTCCACCTTGGTTCTTTTCTCCTCTGCTCATCTTATTCTTTTCTCTTTATCTTAAACTACATTACCCATAAGTGTTACATTTTCCATATTTTTCTTTTCTTTTTTCTTTCTATGAGGGTTATACTCCAAAACCCTTAACTCTCTCTTTCTTTATTTTTCTCTTTTTTTTTTCCTTTTTCTCCTTTTTCTTTTCTCTCCCTCTCTCTTAGTTTTTCTTTACATTTCCTCTCATTTGATCCTCACTCACAAACAATTGTTTTTGGATTCAAATTTTTTTTGTGTGTGGCATTTTGTGTGCTTTTTACTTTGCTTTTTAACTCATTAGCATTCCCCTCAACCCCGGCTCTCCATTCTATGTAGTTTTTGTTCCGCTTAATACAATATTTTTTTCTTGTTTCCTTCTTATCCCTTTCACTATATCTCTCATTCAACCATTATTTACAAGCAAATAATTTTATTCTTGATCCAAATATTTTCCTTTTTTGCATCTTGTGGGTCTCTACCTCTTTTTACCCCCTTTATCACTTCTCTCCAACTCAGGCCCTCCATTATAGGTAGTTTTTATTCCATTTAGCACAATATAATTCTCAGTTTTTCACGGTATTTTCTCAAAGAGGAAAGGAAGGGAAAAAAGTAAAAGAAATAATAATTTTTGTTTAATTTTTTTATTGTTTATTTTTTTCTTTTTCTTTTTTATTAATTCACATTAGTGTTATTAACAAAATCACCCTCAGATGCCATTAGGAAAAGGAAATCAAATATGGATACAAAAGACAGAGAAAAAATCTATAGAAAACTGTTTTTAAAGGAAATATTTTATTTTATTTTATTCATTTTAGAGAGGAGACACAGAGTGAGAGAGAGAGAGAGAGAGAGAGAGAGAGAAAGGGGAAGGAGCTGTAAACATCAACTCCCATATGTGCCTTGACTGAACCAGTGCAGGGTTTTGAACTGGCGACCTCAGTGTTCCCAGGCCGACACTTTATCCACTGTGCCACCACAGGTCAGGCGAAAATTTTTTTAATATATTGAAAACCTTGGAGTTAAATGACAGAGAATTTAAAATAGAAATCCTAAAAATACAGATATACAAGAAAACACAGAAAGGCAATTTAGGGAGCTCAGAAAACAACTCAACAAACACAAAGAATATATTACCAAAGAAACTGAAACTATGAAAACAAATCAAACAGAGATAAAAAAAAACTCAATTCATGACCTGAAAAATGAGGTAACAAGCTTAGCTAACAGAACAGGCCAGATAGAAGAGAGGATTAGTGACACAGAAGACAGGCAACTTGAGGCACAACAGAGAGAAGAAGAGAGAGACTCAAGAATTTAAAAAAATGAGAAAGCCCTATAGAAATTGTCTGACTCCATCAAAAAGAGTAACATAAGAATAATAGGTATATCAGAAGGAGAAGAGAGAGAAAATGGAATGGAGAACATATTCAAACAAATAATAGATGAGAACTTCCCAAGCCTGTGGAAAGAACTAAAGCCTCAAATTCAAAAAGCAAATAGAACACTGAGTTATCTTAACCCCAACAAACTTACTCCAAGGCACATCATAATGAAATTGGCACAAACCAATGACAAAGAAAGAATTATCTAGGCAGCCAGGGAAAAGAAGAATACAACATAAAAAGGAAGGCCTATTAGATTATCATCAGATTTCTCAGCAAAAACTACAAGCTAGAATAGAGTGAACCCCAATATTTAAAGTTCTGAGAGGAACTTCCAACCAAGAATACTATACCCCTCAAAGCTATCCTTCAAATACGAAGGAGAAATAAAAAACATTCACAGATACAGAAAAGATGAGGGAATTTATCATCAGAAAACCTTCACTTCAGAATATACGAAAGGGGTTTTTCCAACCAGATACAAAGAACAAAACAAAACAAAACCACAAGTAAACGCTCCACCAAGAACACAATAAAACCAACTTGAAATTGTGATAAAAAAGAAAAACAGTAAAGGAGAGAGGACGAAGACTAACAGTAGCAAAGGAAGATGGAGTGCAGAAGCACTCATAAGAGTGTACTACAATGAACATGGTAGGGACTCTTTTCATTACTTAATGCTAACCACCCCTGAAAAAACCACCACAGAAGCACATGACTTGGAAAAGGAAGTAACAGAGGAAAGAAGTATGGATTACAACCAAACAAAAACAAATTACAAAAAGAAAAACAAAAGAGAAATATCAAACATGATAAAAAACTATCAGAAAGCAATATATAAAATGACAATAGGAAACCCTCAAGTGTCAATAATTACACTAAATGTAAGTGGATTGAACTCACCAATAAAAAGACACAGAGTAGCAGAATGGATTAAAAAAGAAAATCCAATTGTATGCTGCCTACAAGAAACACATCTAAGCAACAAGGATAAAAACAAATTTAAAGTGAAAGGCTGGAAAACAATACTCCAAGCAAATAATATCCAAAAAAAAGCAGGTGTAGCAATACTTATATCTAACAATGCTGACTATAATACAGCAAAACTAATCAGAGACAAAATGGTCATTTTATAATGATTAAGGGGACACTGAATCAAGAAGACATAACACTTCTTAATATATATGCACCAAACCAAGGAGCACCAAAATATATAAGACAGCTACTGACTGACCTAAAAACAGAAACTGACAAAAATACAATCATACTTGGAGACCTCAATACACCACTGACGGCTCTAGATAATTCATCCAAACAGAAAATAAATAAATATTGGCCGTAAACGAAACACTAGAGAAATTGGATATGATAGACATCTATAGGACATTTCATCCCAAAGTGACAGAGTACACATTTTTCTCTAGTGTACATGGAACATTCTTAAGAATTGACCACATGTTGGGCCACAAAAATAACATCAGCAAATTCAGAAAAACTGAAATTATACCAAGCATACTTTCTGATCATAAAACCTTGAAACTAGAATTCAAATGCAAAAATGAGGTAAACAAACCCCCCAAAATGTGGAAACTAAACAACATACTTTTAAAAATTAAGTGGGTCAAAGAAATAAGCACAGAGATCAAAAAATACATAAAGACAAATGAAAATGACAATATGCCATATCAGACTCTCTGGGATGCAGAAAAAGCAGTAATAAGAGGGAAGTTCATATCACTTCAGGTCTATATGAACAAACAAGAGAGAGCCCAAGTAAACCATTTAACTTCACACCTTAAGGCACTAGAAAAAGAAGAACAAAGACAACCCAAAACCTGCCAAAGAAAGGAAATAATAAAAATCAGAGCAGAAATAAATGAAATAGAGAACAGAAAACCTATAGAAAAAATAAATAAAACGAGGAGCTGGTTCTTTGAAAAGATCAACAAAATTGACAAACCCTTGGCAAGACTCACCAAGGAAAAAAGAGAAAAGACTCATATAAATAAAATCCAAAATGAAAGAGGAGAAATCACCACAGATATCATAGATATACAATACTATGGAAAACTATATTCCACCAAATTCAACAATCTAGAAGAAATGGATAAATTCCTAGAACAATAAAACCTTCCTAGACCTAGTCATGAAGAAGTAGAAAACCTAAACAGACCAATAAGCAGGGAGGAAATTAAAAAAACTATTAAAAACCTCCCCAAAATTAAAGTCCAGGGCCAGACTGCTATACTAGTGAATTCTATCAAACATTCAAAGATTTGGTTCCTATTCTGCTCAAAGTCTTCCAAAAAATTGAAAAAGAAGCAATACTTCCAAACACATTTTATGAGGCCAACATAACCCTCATACTGAAACCTGGCAAGGATGGCACAAAAAAAGAAACCAAAGACCAATATCTCTAATAAATACAGATGCTAAAATACTAAAAAAAAATACTAGCAAATTGAATACAACATATTAAAAAAATAATACATCATGATCAAGTGGGATTCATCCCAGAGTCTCAAGAATGGTTCAACATACTTAAAATGGTTAATGTAATACACCATATCAACAAAACAAAGAACAAAAACCAGATGATTTTATCAATAATGCAGAAAAGGCATTCAACAAAATACAACACAATTTTTTGTTTAAAACACTCAAGAAAATGGGTATAGAAGGAAAATATCTCAACATGATAAAGGCCATTTATGATAAACCATCAGCTAACATCATATTAAATGGCATAAAACTGAGGACTTTCCCCTTAAATCAGGAACAAGACAGGGTTGTCCACTCTCTCCACTCTTATTTAATGTGGTGCTAGAAGTTCTAGCCAGAGCAATCAGAAAAGACAAAGAAATAAAAGGCATTCATATTGGAAAAGAAGAAGTAAAGGTTTCACTTTTTGCAGATGATATGATCCTATACATCAAAAGCCCCAAAGACTCCACAAAATGATTACTAGAAACGATAAACCAATACAGTAAGGTCACAGAATACAAAATTAATATACAAAAGTTCGTAGCCTTTCTATATGCCAACAATGAAACATTAGAAAACGAGGTCAAAATAATAATCCCCTTCACGGTTGCAAAAAAAACAAGAAAATACCTAGGAATAAACATAACAAAGAATGTAAGGACCTATATAACGAAAACTACAAAGCATTGTTAAGGGAAATCGAAAAAGATACAATGAAATGGAAAAATATTCCTTGTTCTTGGATAGGAAGAATAAATATAATCAAAATGACCATATACCCCAAGAAATATACAAGTTTAATGCAATTCCCATCAAAATTCCAATGACAATTTTTAAAGAAATGAAACAAAAATCATCAGATTTATATGGAACTATAAAAAACCCCGAATAGCCAAAGCAATCCTAAGGAAAAAGAAGGAAGCTGGGGCATTACAATACCTGACTTCAAATTATATTATAGAGCCATGACAATCAAAACAGCATGGTATTGGCAGAAAAATAGACACTCAGACCAATGGAACAGAATAGGAAGTTCAGAAATAGAACCACATATATATATGGTCAAATAATTTTTGATAAAGGGCCAACAACACACAATGGAGAAAAGAAAGCCTCTTCAACAAATGGTGCTGAGAAAACTGGAAAGCCACACGCAAAAGAATGAAACTCGACTAGAGCTTGTCCCCTTGTACTAAAATTAATTCAAAATGAATCAAAGACCTAAATATAAGACCTGAAACAATAAAGAACATAGAAGAAAACATGGGTACTAAACTCATGGACCTTGGTTATAAAGAGCACTTGACGAATTTGACTCCAAAGGCAAGGGAAGTGAAGGCAAAGATAAATGAATGGGACTACATCAGACTAAGAAGCTTTTGCACAGCAACAGAAACTGACAACAAAATAAACAGACAGCCAACTAAATGGGAGATGATATTTTCAAACAACAACTCAGATAAGGGGCTAATATCCAAAATATACAAAGAACTCATAAAACTCAACAACAAACAAGCAAACAATCCAATAAAAAAATGGGAAGAGGACATGAACAGACACTTCTCCCAGGAAGAAATACAAATAGTCAACAAATATATGAAAAGATGCTCATTAGCTATTAGAGAAATGCAAATCAAAACTACAATGAGCCTGACCAGGTGGTGGCGCAGTGGATGGAGCATCGAACTGGGATGCAGAGGCCCCAGGTTTGAGACCCCGAGGTCACCAGCTTGAGCGCGGGCCCATCTGGCTTGAGCAAAAACTCATCAGCTTGGACCCAAGGTCTCTGGTTCCAGCAAGGGGTGGCTCGGTCTGCTGAAGGCCCGCGGTCAAGGCACATGTGAGAAAGCAATCAATGAACAACTATGGTGTCACAACGGCAATGAAAAACTAATGATTGATGCTTCTCACCTCTTTTTGTTCCTGTCTGTCTGTCCCTATCTATCCCTCTCTCTGACCCTCTCTCTGTTTCTGGAAAAAAAAAAACAAAACAAAACTATAATGAGATAACTACTCATGCCTGTTAGATTAGCTATTATCAAGAAGACAGGTAATAATAAGTGTTGGAGAGGCTGTGGAGAAAAAGGAACCCTCATCCACTGTTGGTGGGAATGTAAAGTAGTACAACCATTATGAAAGAAAGTATGGTGGTTCCTCAAAACACTAAAAATAGAGCTATCATATGACCCAGTGATCCCTCTGCTGGGTATATACTCCCAAAATTCAAAAATATTGGTACGTAAAGACACATGCAGCCCCATGTTCATTGCAGCATTGTTCACAGTGGCCAAGACATGGAAACAACCAAACAGCCCTTTAATAGATGACTGGATAAGAAAAATGTGGTACATTTATATCATGGAATACTACTTAGTCATAAGAAATTATGACATTAGACCATTTACAACAAAATGAATGGATCTAGATAACCTTTTACGGAGTGAAATAAGTAAATCAGAAAAAACTAATAAACTGCATGATTCCATACGTAGGTGGGACATAAAAAAGAGACTCAGAGACATAGACATGAGTATGGTGGTTACCAGGGGATGGGCGGGAGGCAGGAAGAAAAGGGAGGGAGGGGGGAAGGTAGGGGCACAAAGAAAACCAGATAGAAGGTGACAGAGGACAATTTGACTTTGGGCGATGCGTATGCAACATAATTGAATGACAGGATAACCTGGGGATGTTTTCTTTGAACATATGTACCCTGATTTATTAATGTCACCCCATTAAAATTAATATTAAAAAATAAAAATAAGATAGGTACACTGGAAAATATTTTGCACTGTAAAAAAAAAAACATTAACAAAACATGAAGGCATCCTACTGAATGGTAGAACATATTTGCAAATAATATACCAATAAGGGGTCAATATCTAAAAGATGTAAAGAACTCATTCAGCTCAGCATTAAAAAAAATCCAATTTTGAAGTGGGTGGAAGACCTAGATATTTCTCCCAAGAAGACATATGGATGGACAACGGGCATATGGGAAGATGCTCAACATCACTGATCATCAGGGAAGTGCAAATCAAAATCACAATGAGATATCACTGCGTATGAACAAACCAACAAGCAACAAATACTGGTGAGGACCTGGAATAAAGGCTATTCTCATTCACTATTGGTGGGATTAAAAACTGGTGCAGCCACTATGGAAACCAGCATGGCAGGCCCCCCAAAATTAAAAATACAATTAGCATATAATCCAGCAATCCCACTTCTGGGTATTTGTCCAAAGAAATTCAAAACACTGATTCAAAAGGATATATGCAGCCCTATGTTCATTGCAACCTTATTTACAATAGCCAAGATAAATATGTAGGAAATGAGTTGTAAACTTCCTTCAAATAAATTTCAATATGTGTAAAAACCAGTTTTAAAAAGTGGGGGAGGGTGAAAGCTACTCAAATTTATGATTCTCAAAATAAAAATAAACAACAGGGTCCACAAAGGGTTTCAAGAAGAGAAGATAAAATCAATTAAGAGTTTGGGGAGGTGGAAGCAGAGTAACCACAACGTTTCTCAATGAAAATAGTGTACATTTTACACAGACCTGTAGTGATTGATTGATAACTAAATGGCAGTACGGGGGGGGGGATTTTAATACATTACCTTACTAATCCTCACACTATCATTCTGCTGTGGATCACAGCAGGACCCCAGATGAGCTCCATCAGCATTTCGTGACAGCAGGACAGAAATGCAACTTCTGGGTCCCCACCCTGGTGTTTCTGAATCAGAAACCCAGCAATTGCCGGGCGCACTGACCCAAGCTCTCAGAGTGATGCTTGTAAGTGCTAAAGTTGGAGCATCACTGCATTGTGTCCATCCTACAATGGGGACACCAAGGATAAACAAATTCTATAGTCTGCCCCAATGTCACCCAGTTCACATGCGGTGGAGAAGACATTTGGGTCCGTTTCTTTCTAACCCTAAAATCCATGCTCTGAACCTACACAATCTGCAAAATTTACAACCAATGCAACCTATTAACCTCCTCTGCTCCAGCGTTCCTTCATCCTTTTGGTTTCTGTAGAGATTTGGCTCCTAAGCAAATAAGGTATAAAGATGGAAATGAAATTCTCCGGGGGAAGGGAACAAGGGAAAGAAAGAGACAGCGGCACAATCTATCCCCTCCATGTAAACAGCTAACCAAGAGAGAGGTGTTCAGCAAGGCAGTCGGGGTGAAAGTCCCGAAAAATGCTCCGGTCTTTCCCTGCTGGGTTTATGAACCCCTTTGGCAGGCTAACAGCAGCCCATTATATGTAATTGCTGGTTTATTCTACCTTGTCTGTCTTTTATTTTTACAAGGAATTCTTGTTATTCGGGGGAATTAGCAAAGGAATCTATTAAGTGCTGGCTACAAAGACTGCACAGTATTTATTCCAGTAATAAAAAGTCTAATTTTGCAATAACATGGCAATCTTTGGAGAGTGCTGGCTGGTGGAAATCCAAGTCTGGCAAAATTTGCGTCTTTTGATGATGCCGATTACTACAGTGATTTTGAGAAGGGACAGGAGGGGAAGCTGGCTGGCCAAATAAACAGTTTTACAAAATAAAACAAATTCTCTTTCATAGAATCCTAAAATGGGAAAAATGGATAAACTGCCATCAGGCTGAGAGAGGAGAAACAGCAAGGGGGTGCATGGAATGAATGTGGGCTGTGGCCCCTGAAAGTTGAGGCAACGATGCGTCCTTGGCAAGTGCTCTGACTAGACTGCCACCTGGTCCTATTCCTGCCTTCCTGAGCCAACGGCAGTTGCCCCGTGCCATCAACATGCTTGGCTCCCCCGGTACCCTTTGCAATTCAGTGAAAACCAACCCGCACTTAGTGATTCACAGAAAGCCAGTCATAACTTAGAACTTGTCTCGTATGGCCCTCTTACCTTACAGGTAACTGACAGGATATCAAAGACACAGTGCCAGGACTTTAAATTATATCTCTTTATATAGGTGTCTTTTTCCATTTCTTTTCCCATTGCTTTACTAATTAATATTGTTGTACACATTACCATTTCTTCATAGTCCAGTGTTCACAGCAGAACCCTGGACCACATTAAAGTTGTACCAGAGATTCAGAATTTCTTATTTCATCAGCACAAACCCCACTGGTATTTATTAATTAGAATAGCAGTTGCTTCTTTCTTGATCTAAGAGACATTTTAAAATTCAAATTCTTAGTGTGACAAAAAACATCTGTGCATCTCTGTCCCAAAGTCTGCCAATTCTAGACTGAGGATGACTTATTTTTCTCATCCTACCCAAGCCCCCAGAGGCATTCACTACAATCCTGCCTGCCTTTGTTTCTTCAACAATGGCTCTGTTGCTGGAAGAATGTATGAGTATGCTTCAAAGCCTTGGTTCTGATTGTAAGAACATGAGACTGATCTGTTGTGACTGCATATCAAATTAACACTTCAAGTAACCCTGAAACTTTAGGAGCTCTGTGAGGCTGTTTCATTTTATAAAGCTATTCCCATGAAAAACACAAACTCAGGTTGTTACCAATGGGAGTGGGCATTCCACAAACTAACCTGAAATGACTGATTGCTGTCTGAACTGGAAAGAACAAACAGAATAAACCACTTAAAATGGTAATTAAAACATACCTAGAAAAAATAATTGGGTTATGATTTTTATCCCTTCTCATACATTCATAATTTAGCATCCAATCTTAAAGATGACAGTTATTAACATTTCATATACCTTTATTTGGTCACACACCTTATAATTTTAGCATGACTAAGTACTATCCCAACATATACAATTCGTATCAAAATTAGCCCACATTCTTTTCTAGTTTAGCCAATAAACACCAAGGTGAAACATGGATTCCTAATTTATGTTTATAATGTGGAATAAACGGTGTTTTTGTTTTCCTGCCCATGGAGGGAGGTAATGAATGAATTTTACTTGTGAAAGCTTCTAGTCATTATTTATCATTAGTAAATAATCTCATGTTTAAAATTCATAAGTAATTATTTATAGCATCTAAATTTAGTCAACAGTTAAACTCATTAATACCTCTGCTAAAACACAGTTCAGTTAAAGGACAGTTCGATTCACTTGATTTTTAGATTATCCTGTTCTTGTTCATAAACTCTTGTCTTCATATTCTACAGCCTATGCTCTTAATCCCTTCCTTTCCTTTTGACATTCCCTGCTACCTTCTGTGAACCACCATGAGCTTCAATAACAGTTCTGAAATGAAATGATATATTGATTCCATAAATCTATTCGGATCTCTTGTATGTTGTCATTTTTGTGGACTCTGTCTGAGTGCTCGTAATAGCACAGTTATATGAAGAAAGGAATCCAAATGTTGTATTCCAGAACAAGCTTTTTCATTCATCTCTTGGAAGCAACTGTTCAGAATCTAAGTGACATTTGATAGAAAAGAAATGCAAAAGAACATAATGTTTTAGGTTCTTGATAACTAGTGTCCTTCTAACCGTATCTTACCCTTCCTCCCTTTTATACATACATTAACATACATATGTACCGTGATATACACACAGCAAAACATCTTAGAATGATAAAAATTTATATAACTTTTTCAGTCAGTACTGTTAAAGTTATCATTATTAATATTTCACATAGAGTTCACGTATTCTATAAGAAATTATGGACCAAGATGGTTCCAGCCCCTCTATTTACAAAGATGATACAAACAATAAGAAGTAGCTTCTTCATTTTTCTTAATTTGAACAAGATAAAAGCACTTGTTGATAAAGAAAATAAATGTAAGCTTTGAGGCAAAGGAATGATTCAGAAAAGATCCTGCCAATACATAAACCTGTGAGGATATGATCTAAAAATCTGTGACTACTTTCAAGATAGAAGAAATGCAATTGAGAATAAATGAGAATGCTGGTAATCCTTTCTGAGACTCTACTCCAACATAACTATAACAGAAAGCTATTTAAGAGGGTGTAAAAATTTTAAGTCATTGTGCTGTTCTATTTCCCACATTTTTGTTTGGCAACAGCAGTGATCTTTAACTGTTCATCTTCCATCCACACAGCAACTTATTCATGTGTAAAGGTCAAAGCTGCATAATTATGGTAGAATACATACAAGCTACACAGCCTGATGTGTTCAGCACATAATATTGAAAAGAGAATGGGGATATATATATATGTATATTACAAAGAGAGATAGAGATGAGAGATAGATAAATAAATAGATAGATAGATAGATGATTAGATGATAGATAGATAACACTGGAGAAAAACTTTTTGGTTGCATCCACAAACACACTTCTTCGTACCTAACTTGAGTGTGCTGATCTCAAATCTGACATTAGTTTTTCTCTGTAAGCTACAGTTTTTTTGAAATTGAATATTTTAGGTTTTCATATTATTGTAAAATTTTCAACATTTAGTTTAACATAATGAAGTAGAATATCTTCTTGGGCATCATCTTTGTGAAAATATAATAATTTATATAATGCAGTAAATACACTAAAATATAATTGCATCAGAATTTGTCTACAATTTCAAAATAGAACTTATTAAAACACTTATTTTAATTATAAAATTTGTGAAAAACTTATTTAAATTCTATTCAGGCAAAAATTTGCATTTGTAGCTCTTGCGTTTGTGTACTTGTTGAGGACAATCTCGTTTGATGCTCCAGCAGTAGTCTGCTCATCAATAACAGCTCCAAGATTTTTGGGAAACTTATCAAGGTGACTGTTCAGGAAGTGAATCTTAACGCTCGTGTTACATTCAATGTCACAGAAAGCTAACAGCATCCTTTGAACCAGAAGTTCATAGTTTTCTGCTTTTCTGTTGCCAAGGAAGTTCTATGTAACTGCCACAAAAAACTGCCATGCTGCTTTCTCCTCCTTATTCATCTTCCTGGCAAATTCTTCATCACGTATAAGGGTTCAAATTTCAGGTCCATCAAATACACCTGGTTTTATCTTCTTGAAAGATAAGGTAGGAAAAGCAGAAATAATACGTTGAAAACATTCACTTTCTCTATTCAAAGCCTGAAAATCTACTCCATTAAGCCAAGTTTGATCTGGAGTGGGGAAAAAATGATCCTGTGTCCATTTACTACAGATTCATTCACAATATTTAGCATCCCTACTTCCAGAGATTCATGTTTTGGCCACTCCTCCTGTGTCCAGTATTTCTCCCAAGCTCGGCTGTCCCACAAACACAGAAAGCAAGGATACTATGTGAAACCTCTCTGTTGTCCTAGCAGGAAATTTACCATTTTAAGATCCACACAAATGATCCAGTTATGTTCCCCATATTTCAGAAAGTCAAGGATAATTTTTATGTCATTATAATCTTCTCGCAGATGAGTTAAATAACCAATTGAAACCACTGCATAAACATTACCATTGTGTAGAACACATTTCAGACTCTGTTTAGAGCTGTCAAGAAATAGCTGCCATTCTGTTGGACTGTAAGTGGTAACACCTACTGGCTGAGAAGACTACTGATATCATGACAGTAAACAAAATGTTTGTCTTTGGAAAAAAAGTCCACAACAATTTGTTCACGCTTCCTGAAATGGGATACTTTAGCTGACTGGTAAGTACATTCTTTTCTTGAAGCCTGGAGGCTAATAACTCATCTTCTTTCTTTGATAGGCCCAAACTCTTACTAATTCATTCAATTTGGGTTGGCTAAACTGCTGAGGGGTTAATGACTGCTTGGCATCAGAAAAAGACCCTTCAGATTCTACAACCATTTTCTCATACATCTTATCCAAATACACTTGATCACCATGTTCATTTTCTTTGTCCTTAGAGGAAAGAAAACCATTGAAAACTGGAACCAGGAGTATCTGTCTCAGAGTGTGGGATAGGTCATATTGGTGAAGGAATATTAGGATATGCTATCATATGCCGTTTTTTCTTGCCGATGCCCTTTGTATGGATCAGACAGAAATAACAGTCACTGCTGTGGTCCTTAGGTTCATGCCAAACCACGGGAATACCAAAAGGCATTCCTTTGCATTTTCCTTTTGTCCAGTCATGAAGCATTTCCTCACAATTATGACAGACAATATGAGGAGCCCAATTCTTGTGTTGATAACCAAGGGGAACTTGAAAATAGGCAATATATGCATGTGTCATAAATGATGAAATATTGCGCCTTTGACGTTGAAGTGTGTAACAGCCACATATATAACAGAGGTGTCAGGACTATTCTTACATTTACACCTACTCAAAGAGCTATGATTCAATCTTAAAACAAAATAAGAGGGTGTTTTTATCAGATAATATTTTTTTACATTTAGAAACAACTTCAATTATGTAAAATTGATGTTTGTCAAACATTAATTGCCTTGTGGTTATGTTCAACCCAAGAGTTGTTGCCCTTTAATTCCAATTTAAAAACCAATGCATGAGGAAATCAGTGTTTCTAGTGTACCCTATGCATTGTAGCTGAAAGAAGAACCTGATGAGATGCTAGACATTTATCTTATGCATTCTTACATTAGATTCAGTTTTCTATTTAGTTTAAGGAAACATTAAGGGCACAATCTCAGATAATTGCTATAATAATGATCCTGGCATCGCCATTATATGTTATGGATTAGGAAACAAATCTTTCTAGTTTTTTTCATTATTTTTAAATTTTCTATTCTTTATTTTTTATTTTTATATTTTATTTAGAAAATTATATTTAATTAAATTTAATAATGTGACATTGATCAATTAGAGTACATATGTTTCAGGCAAATATTTCTATAGCATTTGAACTGTTGATTGTGTTGTATACCCATCACCCAAAGTCAAATCATTTTTTGTCACCCTATAAATTTGTCCCTCTTTCCTCCCCTCCCTCCTTCTCCTCCATAACTCTCTCGCCCTGGTAATCATTTCACTTTTATATATGTCCAAGAGTCTTATTTTTATATCCCATCTATGTGTGAAATTATATAGTTCTAAGCTTTTTCTGATTTACTTATTTCACTTAATTTTCTTGATAGAAACTGGTTGATAACAACTTAGCATGACATTTATTGATTCCTTATAACTGCTCCAATTGAAAGAGAAAGCAAGGGTATGATGCCATAACCCCAAGGTTATATTGTTAGGACCACAAGAGATATTATGATTCATTTATTATAAAATACCTACATATGTATCAATACCAACTAAGCCCTCACACAATGCCTGACTTTGTAACAAAACTGATGTTCACAAAAGAATATTGTCTAGGCTTAAACCCCATTTCTGACTCATTTTTTTAGAGTTTATTTGCCATGTTAATCTGAACTGAAATACTACAGTCAGAGCTAAGAGTATCCTCAAAGCCTAAAGGCAAAATTCTCATGACTCCTGGTCACTGGTTATGTTTGCTAGCATCTCTGTTTATTCTTGCCTAACTTTTATTCACGTTTATACCTAACTTCAGCCAGAAAAATTTGTATGTGGGAGTCCATTTCCTATTAGAAGTATTATGCTTTCTCTAAAAACTAGAAGTATAGGGTTACCTGTAGACAGAGATATCCTTATCTTACGAATGCTTTTAGAATACTTGCTCATTTATAAAGTATAGTCCATATATAGGCTTGAATGTATGAACTGAAATGAGGAAAGGATATATTGATGAATGATAATAATGGATGTAATAACTAACTCAAGTATGTTCCAGACACTGTGCTAATAAGCATATAGTCATCACTACATATCTGTTATCATCCTGCATGCATAATGAACACCAAAATGTAGATAGGTTAAGTTAGTGTATGTTAGAATCCATATCTAACGTCAGATATGACTAATTCAATTTATGTGCCCTTAACCACTATAAAATATTGACACTCAAATGGAGAAATCATAGAAATAATCTTTATTCCCTCATCCAGCTGGATCGATAAGACAATTCCTTGGACATTTTTTCCCAGATGCTTTTTCTCAAAGAGTATTAGAGATGTTTTAATTTATCAATTACAGTTTTCTTGAAAGCCACACAATGGTAGTATGATACTGGCCTTATTTATTAGGTGAGGGAAATAAAAAGAGGAAAACATAATTAGGATCACTAAAGAAGTCTATAATTGATTTGCACAAATTTCATTCCTGTTTTCCAATTTAGACATCTTCTCACAAAGAATTATTTATACCATATTTAAAATAAGTAATATGCACATACAAATATTCTTTACTGGTTAACATTTATTTCAGTTCTAAATATACCTCTATTCTCAGTTACTAGTAAATTACTGTGCACTTGCCTTTCTCAAGTATGTTTATGAGTAACATGTCTGCAGAGAAAATGAATGTTTAAACAAAACTCAGAAATGTTATTATGAAACCATAAGAGTGGAAATGCAACACTCAAATTTATTTATGATAGTGTAGATATTGCAAGACTCTCTGAATTTCCCAACCTAATCTAGTTATACTGAAAATCAAAAAAATCCCTGAAGATTTAGAATTCATCTCATTTTACAAATCCTCCCTGGTTGCACTTGTGTCAGTAAAATTATTTCTTTGGCATTATTTTTCAAATGTACGACCATTTATTGATGTACTGTCTCCCTCTGCCGAAGGGCAAGAGTCAGGTAGAAGGAAGGAACATAGGGTCACCATCCTTAATCAATGCAACTATGAAGTTCCAGCAGAAAAGATCTTCTCAGCAAAAAACTGTGACATTTAAGGACTGTGTCAAACTAAAGTTTCTTAACAGTAAAAGAAATTATGACCAAAACAAGAAAACAATGAATGGGAAAAGATATTTGCAAATAACTCTCCAATAAGGAGTTAATATCCAAATATATATAAAGAACCCATACAACTCAATGAGAAAAAAATCAGTGAAAAAATGAGCACAGGACCTGAGCACACACTTCTTAAAAAAAGACATATAGCCTGACCAGGAGGTGGCACAGTAGATAGAGCATTGGACTGGGACATGGAGGACCCAGGTTCAAAGCCCAGAGGTTGCCGGCCTGAGCACAGGTTCATCCAGGTTAAGCGGAGGCTTACCAGCTTGAGCGAGAGGTCACTAGCTTTAGTGTGGGGGTCATGTGGATCATAGACATGACCCCATGGTCACTAGCTTGAGCCCAAGGTCACTGGCTTGAGCAGGGGTCACCCCTGGTCAAGGCGCATATGAGAAAGCAATCACTGAACAACTAAGGAGCTACAACGAAGAATTGATGTTTCTCATCTCTCTCCCTTCCTGTCTGTCTGTCCCTATCTGTCTCTCTCTGACTCACTCTCTATCTCTGTCAAAAAAAAATGACATACAAACATTCAATAGATATATAAAAAGACCCTCAACTTCATTAGCTATTAGGGAAATACAAATCAAAACTACAATAAAAAGCCACTTCCTACCTATTAAAATGGCTATTATAAACAAAACAAGTAATAACAACTGAAAGAGAGGTTATGGAGAAAAAAGAACCTTCATTCACTGCTCATAAGAATGTAAACTGGTACAGTCATTATGGAAAATAGTATGGAGGTTCCTCAAATAATTAAGAATAAAGTTTCCACGTGACCCAGCAAGCCTGTTTTAGTATCTACATGAAAAATATGAAAACATTTATTTGTAAAGATATATGTACCTTTTTGTCCATTGCAGCATTATTCACAGTGACCAAGACATAAAAAGAACTCAAGCGTCCTTCAATGAATGGTTAGATAAAGAAGCTATGGTACATATATACAATCAAATACTACTCAGCCATAAGAAATGATGAAATACTGCTATTGGTGACAACATGGATGGATCTTAAGAATATTATGCTAAGCAAAATTAGTCAGATGGAAAAAAAATCAAGAACCCATACATATAATTTCACTCATATGTGGGTTATAAAACTGAAAGTACAATAAACAAACAAAAACTCAATAACACAGACAACAGGATGGTGATTGCCAGAGGCAAAGGAAGGTAGGGGGAGGTAGTAAAGGGTTAACGGGTTCAAATATATGGTGATGAGAGGAGATTTGACTTTGAGTGGTAGAAACACAGTGCAATATATAGATGATATATTATAGAATTGTATGATTGAAACCAATCTAATTTTATTAACCAATGTCACTCCAATAAATTTAATAATAAAATAATTGAACATAAAATCTAACATTCAATGGAATTAATAAAGACATTTCTTTTCTAAAATTAACTTTGCATAAGGATGTTTATTTTTTATTTTATTATTTTAAAACTATATTTAACATAATCACAGAAGTAATGTATACTCATAGTAACACATTCAAACAATGCAGAAGCACTGAGAAAAACTGAAATTTTTTAAAAATTAAAGTAAGTCCTGGCCCAGTAGCTTAGTAGGTTTGAGTGTTGGCCCGATATGCCAAGGTTGAGGTTCCAATCCCTGGTCTGGGCACATATAAGAGTCAACCAATGAATGTATAAGTCAGTGGAACAAAAGATTGATGTCTCTCTCTTTCTCCCTTCTCTTTCTCTAAAAGTTAAGAAATAAATCTTTTAAAAATTTTATAAGAAAAGTTAAAATAGTACTTAAACATACTTATTTGATACTTTGTGTAACTCACTCTTCTGGGCACTTTATATGAATTACCTCATTTAATCTCGACAACCACCCCAGTAGACAGTATTTTTAGTGTCCTTATTTTATAGATTAGAAAATCAAGAGTGAGGAGGTCTCAAATGATTCATCCAAGATCAGGATCCTAGTCAATTGCAATTAAGCTCTAATTTCAGGTTTGTGTACTTCCAAAATGAATGCTATGAACCAGTTCTATTTTGTATAGCTATTTTCCCATATGGGAAGAGAGTAAGCCTTTATTTTAAAGAGATCCATGAGATTTCCATGAAGAAAGAAATACAGACCACTCAAATCTCCCAAGAAATTATTTCCAGAGGGACAAACTAAACATTAAGAAATTCCAATTCCAGCCTGACCAGGCAGTGGCACAGTGGATAGAGCATCGGACTAGTACACAGAAGAGCCAGGTTCAAGACCCCGAGGTCGCCAGCTTGAGTACGAGCTCATCTGGTTTGAGCAAGGCTAACCAGCTTGAGCCCAAGGTCGCTGGCTTGAGTAAGGGGGTCACTCGGTCTACTGAAGCCCCCAGTCAAGGCACATGTGAGAAAGCAATCAGGTGCCACAACGAAGAATTGATGCTTCTCATCTCTTTTCCTTCTGGTCTGTCTGTCCCTAACTGCTGTCCCTCTCTCTGCCTCTCTCTGTCTCTTGTGAAAATAAGGAAAGAAAGAAAGAAAGAAAGAAAGAAAGAAAGAAAGAAAGAAAGAAAGAAAGAAAGAAAGAAAGAAAGGAATTTCAATCCCCATATCATATACAAAGGAATTTGCATGGAGAAATAGAGGTTTGTCTCTAATAGCCATCTTGGTCTTAACTAGCCTGCCTCCATTGCTTGACTCCAATTTTGTATTAGATTCCTAGTTAACATAAACCAAATACACCAGGTATTTTCATAAACTATTGCTGGATCAAAGAAGCTTTGATTTTTTTTCTCCCCTGAAGAATATGATCCTTTGGACAGAACTACCATCAACTTTTCTCCTGCTCATTTTTTGCTGGATTCCGAGATTTTGTGAGATTTTATAACTTGCTTCCAGAGTAACAGAAAAATGGAAATTAAGGGAAAAAAATCATAAATCTTTAACCTGGTCATTTTTTTTCTTTACTTCCTTCTCTGTATAAGACATAGGTTTACCTTTAATTCTTTCTAGACCTTAAGAAATTTTATATCTAAAAGCAGGAAGTAAGAAAGGGGTTGGTTGAAAGAAAGAAAGAAAAAAGTTTCTTTTTTTCCGTCCCGTTACTACAAACAGAGATAAAGTGTAGTGCTTTTGCTTTCATCATAGCCACGGCCTCTTTAAGGCAAAAATAATGAATTTGACAGATCTTGCTCACTAGACTACTTCTATGAGAGGTTGCTTAGCAACTGTAGGACATTGGAGAGAGGGAGATGTTAGAGCAGGTTGCAGAAAGAAGAAACTAACATTAACTCTGCAGATGTTAAATAGGATCCACCCCCTAGCTCCCTTTCTTTCATGTTACTATTGATCATTTTAGACCCAGAATTCAAGGTTCACTATTTCATCCCATACGCTTCAAGCCAATGAATGATCTGACCCAACTAACAAAAAGGGATCTTTCACAGCCCTGAGGGTGTTATGGTTAAAAATAAGAATGCCCTACTTGGATGTTATACTGTCGATCTCTCTGACATATTTCAGGTGTAAAAAGGACTAACCAAAAAACAATGTATTTTCAACAGTTTATTGGCTAATTTTCACTTTGCATTAGATTTTGGGCCTAGTCTTTTGTTCATGAGATGTTCTTGAACTTATTAAAAACTGATTCTATGAGTTTTTAAGTTTATGAGATAATTACATTGGGTCATTTCTATGAGATTCTTGAGAATCTTCTGCCACATAATTCTGTTATCATTATTTTATATATTTAATGCTACATAAACATAAACTATTCTCAGACACCTTTACTTGATTTCTATCTCTTGATTATGTCAAAAAGTTTTGGATACAGATATTTAAATTTTTAAGACAACTCAACAATTATGAAATCTGGAAGTTTAAATTTACTTTATAAAATAAATAGTAGCCAAGAGAGAATTAAAAAAAAAATTTTTATTGAGAGGCAGGGAGGCAGACAAACTCCTGCATGTACCCTAACTGGGATCCCCCTGGCAAGCCCCCTATGGGGTGATGCTCTGCCCATCTGGGGCCACTCCTTTGTTGCTCGGGCAACCAAGCTATCTTAGCACATGAGGCAAGGGATGGAGCCATCTTCAGCATGAGGGCCAACCTGCTTGAACCATTCAAGCCATGGCTGTGGGAGGAGAAGAAAGAGAGAGAGGGAGAGAGAAGGGGAGGAGGAGGGGCGAAGCAGATGGTCACTTCTCTCATGTATTCTAACCGGGAATCGAACCTAGGATTTCCACACACCAGGCCAACACTCTACCACTGAGCAAACCAGCCAGGGCCATGAGAGAAAAATCTTATTGTGTGTTTAGTATGTGCCCAGCAATGGCATTCATAATGCATTCCACTTAATTCTCATAGCAACTCTGCAAAGTAAGTACCACTATTACAAGCTCCTTTAAGAAAAATTAAAGTTTACTATCTTTTTCAAGTTCACATTTTCAGTGGTGGAAGCAGTAGTTGCTAAATCTGCCCACCCCAGAAAGCCAAACTGGGAAGCTCAGTGCCATTATATCTTTCCATGCTGAATGTTTTCCAAGTCATTCTTCAAAGATGACAACAAAAAGGGAAAAAAGGGCAGAAGGAAGGAAGGATAGAAGAAAAGAAGGAAGAAAAGAAGAAATGAAGGAAGGAAGGAAGAAAGGGAGGGAGGACAATGTATTATCTCATATTAGTACCTTAAAAAATAAGGACACAGTAAAAACATATCATATTCTAATTAGTGTCACAGAAAAGCATCAACTTACTTCCATGTGATGGAATCCAGGAAACATAAATGTTATAACAATTAATGTTATGACAAAACACTCATGTTTTTTAATCAGACTTAAATTCAAACCCAGTCTCTACATATCCCTGGCTCTGCAATTGGGCCAAGTATCTTATTCTCTCTACAGTTCAAATTCATAATCTGTAAAATGGAGATCGTAGTATGAGATTTCTACAAGAATTTGAAATTAAAAATTAAAAATGCCTTATTGACTTCCAACACATAAATGGCATTCAGTACATATTGGTGAGTATAAACTTTAGAAAAGGAAACAACTGTGAATAATTAAGGATCTAAGAAAATCTTAAACAGAAATAGTAATCACTGTTGATAGTATGAGATTTCTCTCAAAACTGTATCTCACTAATTTCCATGATTTCCTAATTATTTAAACTTATTTTGTTTTTCTAAAAGTGACATAACCTATTTTTTAAATCCAAAAGAAATGTTTACATAAATACAATAGTAATTATCCATTCTTAATGATTCAATTTTATATGTAACATGTGCAATACTCTGTGTTCAATTAGGTGCAAATAAAACATAGTACCTTCCTGTCTAATCGGTGGTGGCACAGTACATAGAGCATTTATCTGAGATGCTGAGGTCCCAGGTTCAATAAGCCAACGTCGCCAGCTTGAGTGTGGGCTTATTTGGCTTGAGCAGGGTCATCGGCTTGAGTGTAGTATCATCAACATGATCTCAGGGTTGCTGACTTGAGCCTAAAGGTCGCTGGCTTGAGCAAGGGGTAAGTGGCTTGACTTGAACTCCCCTCTTCCTCAAGACACATATGAGAAGCAGTCAGTGAACAACTAAAGTGATGCAAATATGAGTTGATGCTTCTCATCTCTCTCTTTTCCTCTTTCTTTTTCCCTCTCTCCCTCAAACAAACAAACAAACAAAAATATAGTCCCTTCCCTCAAAGATTACAAAATGAGAGAGAAGACACATACACAAGCCAATATGACAAGGCAAGCAAACAGACCTACCTGCTTAGCAGAGTTTGGAGAGGAAGGTTTCACTTCTGACTGGCACATCAAAAAGAAGATCCAAAGGAAATAAAATACAAACAAGGTTTTCTCAGTAGGCATGAAAAGATTTTTTTGTTGGTGGTGGTGATTTTTTTTTTTTTTACTTAATTCAATTCAGTTTCTTGGCCAGCCAGCCAGCACGTATTTCTCCTGTTGCAATACGACCTTACAATCTCATTTTCACAGAGTTCCTGCTGTCCTCCTATTAACACCTGAAACATTTTCTTACTTCTCTTCTGAACAAAAGCTTTATGCTGACTTCCTCTTCTCCAGACAACTCCAGCTGCCTGAGCTCCTCCTACCCCCTTCCCCTGGTGAGTTTCAGTATGTTCACCAGTGTTCCTGAGCTAAATGACTTCCACTGCCTTGTGCTTTAGTGTCAGGGACATTCCCTACTACAAGCAGACATCAGAGATACTTCAGGTTTGGTGCCAGACCACAAGGATAAAGTGAGCAGCACAATACAGGGAACAATCATCTTCTGGCTGATGCAAGATCTTGTCTCAGAATCCTAAAATACATGACATCTACAAGTGCAACAAGGTGACCACGACAAAATGAGGTACACTTGTATCCCTGGGTCTCTGACAGCAGCTTTTCATGTGCATTCTGGCCTTTCCTCTGGAGCTATCTGGACTCCAAGGAAGGCGAGAATACAGTTAGTGTTGCTGAGTGAAGAGGCAGCTGGACTCCTATCAGGTGACCCTGTTATGTTAATCAGATGGGAGGACTCCTTTGTATCCCCTGCTATCTTTGGGAAGATTGTTGGAGGGACTTACTTGGGAGGGTTCATCTCCCACCATGCAACTGTCATGGAGAAGGGAGAAATGGCAAATACTGCTAGAATTTTCTTTTCTTTAAGATATTTCCTCCTGCATACTTGTTCCAGAGAGCATAGTGATTAGGTAAAGCAATGTATATAGCATTTAATGAGAGAGAAGAGTAACCAAACTTCCTTCCCCGAAGAGTCAGTTCTCTGCCTCTTATTCTACTCCATAGCACCACTTGCAGGGTCCGGAGACACTGCCACATTCTCTGTCTGGGCTTTGATGTAATGTCTTTATTCTCCCTTTTCTGAGTCAAAAACTTTACTTACTCATTAAAAACCCAGTTCAGATCTCACCTCTCTCATATAGTCTTCCTGGAACACTCTAGCCCCCACACTGGGGGGAGGAGAATTATATGTCACACAAAAAAAATCTGTCACTAGCAACACAGTCATTTGTGAATAATTTATATTTTTCACACTTTAGACAAAATTCAATGTTAACCCCTATAGAAACATTATACTCATTAGCTTTGCTATGTTTTCTTTCTCTATTGAAAAGAATAGGGAAAGGGCAACAGTAAACGTTGTCAAAAATTGCAGGTCAGGGCAGTCGAAAAATACTCTCATTTCTATTTTATGTGCTCCAAATCTCACAGTTCTCTCCTCTTTCACTCCTATTCCCAAGTCCCATCTTTCACTTGAACTAAAGAGCTTCCTAAATTATTTTTCTTTTATTATTGTCTGACCACTACTCTGGACTTTATCCTACCTGTTAACCTCTGCAATGCTTTTACAATGTAAATGATCTCACGTGATATCAAGGCTTATATCGCTCTATTGACTTGTCCACATATTGAGATTAAGACCCTCATCCACCAGCTTTTATATGATCTGGCCTTTGACTTTGCACTCAACTGTCATGAATCTTTATCCTCTAGCCATTCACCACACAGCTTTCTCCCTTGCTCAGCCCTTGTCTCACTTACAAAGTCCTCAGAGAGACCTTTCCAGACAATGCTATTAAAGATGGTACCGTCACCACTTATTATGCCTTTACTATCAAAGCAGTTGATATTCATTAATATCATCAGACTATATTATCTGTTTATCTCTCTCCTCCACTAGAATATAAGGTCCATGATAGATGGCAAAGACCTTGTAGTAATTATAACTGTAAAACAGTACCTTGAACAGTGTTTAAATAAATTACTCAATACTTATTGTTAAACCAGGTGAAGAGCTCACAATATAACTTATCTATTTGAAAGACAACAATATGCTTAGCACATAAAGACTAATATTTTGTGTTCCAAGGAATAAAATAAACAAAGGTATGCAATTATTATAACATTATTATAGTAACAACATTAATGCTTAGAAAAATACTTGTAGCATAGCAAATACTACACAAGTATATATATATATAATGACTTATTTATTAACAAGTTAAAATAATTATTAATAACTTACTATATATATAACTTAATATACAATACTAATTTGATACTGCTAACTCTGAGGAAGGTACTATATTTGTCCCCATATGCAATATATAAAAACTGTAGCACACGTAAATTTAAGAGACTTGCTTAGTGCCGTGCAGCTAAGACACAGCAAAAGCAAGATGTGAATCCAAGTAGACTTGTCACAGAGTAAAATGTTCCCTCTCTCTGTTGGCCTTTAGGCTAATAGCTTTTGCTACAGATAGAATATATAATTAGTTAGAAGAATTTTGCATGAGGCTTGAGTTTTTACAAGAGTAGGCTCCTTGCCAGAGGGTACTTTTCCCCAAGAGGTGGGAAATACCGACAAAATAATGACTGTTTATCAAAGATCTACGAAACTCCAGGACCAGACTCAGAGCAGCAAGATCAATG
Organism: Rhynchonycteris naso; assembly: GCA_037038555.1. Lineage (NCBI taxonomy): Eukaryota > Metazoa > Chordata > Mammalia > Chiroptera > Emballonuridae > Rhynchonycteris > Rhynchonycteris naso. The sequence goes on along the minus strand of CM072999.1, from coordinate 242,964,869 downwards.
GACCAACCAAGAACAAAGACATTTAAAAATTTTGCATTTTTCCTTGGGTCTCTTTTCAACTACTAGCTGTTTATGGCCCCACCCACACCTTGCTCCACCAATCCTCCCTTCCTTTGACATATAAGACTCCTGAATTTTGAGTTTTAGTAAGATGGATTTGAGAATTGTTATTCCATGTTCTTGACATAGACCTTCTTGATAAATAAACCTTTCCTCACTCAAAACTCTGATCTATTAAATATCGCTCTTTCTTTGGAAGCACTGGGTACATGAATCTTGTACCTGTAACAGGGTGGCCCCATATTCTGTCATTATCACTAAAGGTTATATTCTCTCTCCTATAACTAACTTGTTTGGAATGGATAATACTATAACATAATAATTCTAGTAGTAGTGCTTAGTCAGGTATAATATTTATTGTTTTCTGTACCATATTTTCAATCCAACCAAGATAAAATAGGTGAGCAATTTCTAGGTTTTCTGTAACCCCACAGATCTATACACATAAGATGGGCACGATAAGTATTTGTTGATTAATCCTTAAAAACTCTGGAGGGACTGAATAAATCCTCACAGCTACAAAGTAACCCTCCATCTTTATTGACTTCTGATTGAGAATAGAACCCTTAAAAACCAAAACTAATATAAAAAGTAATTTATTGATATAGAAGGGAAGAGAGTACCTATACTAAAGTTGGGTCACTTTACCATTTTGCTTTTGGTATTTTTGTCTCTGTTTGGGGTTCTGTGTGTTTGTTTGCTTTTGCTCTTTAGAATGAATTCAAATGGGACCACTTCTCTCTTTTAAGACAAATATAACCGGAGTCAGAATTTCGGGAACGGTAGAAAACACTGCAGACAATATACATTTGTGCGTTAGTGCCTTCTTACACCTGTATGGACTAAGATTCTGCCTCCATTCCTGGATTCGCTTCACTAACTTCATTTTCCCGAGATAACACTATGTCAGACAAAGCATACATATTTTTCAAAATCTATTTTGAGAGTGATTGTTTAAACAGAAAATATTTGCAATAACAAATGCTCAATAATTATTATGATTCTTCCCTGCTGAACTAATCTAAAATGGTGACATAAATTGAATTCATTATTTACAGTAATAGCATTCCTATTATGTCCTGTGCTTTTCCTATTTGGCATAAGGTTATTTTATTGAAAGCATCACAGAGGTATTTATTGGACAATTCTGAATTCTGTTAGAGCTAAATCTAGCTTGTTCTCTTATTTAAGCAGAACATATAAAAACATTTCTTTTGGGGAGCTACTTGAAGCATTCCCCTGGATTAATTCGTCTTCCATCCTCTGAGAGAAAATTCATATGCTGTTTTGGAGGTCATGAGTCAGAGATCTGGAGATTTAAGATAATCCTGATGTGAACATTTTAGCTATGAACCCAGAAATCTCCCTCAAAATGTCTCGACTTGGTAGCTGGAAAAGATATCCGGGATAAGAGCAGAACTCATCTGCCGGAACAGCCCCAGTTCCCTTTCGCCTCCTTCTGATTTGCAGAAGCAATGCTTTGTTTTGTCACTTGTTTTTGGTTTCCTCTCAGCCTTCTGGCCCCTCTTTATTTTTCTTTTCCTACTCAGAACCCTGTTCCTTAGCATTTTCCCTCATTCTTTTTGCCTTTCACCTTCTTCCTTCTCCAATATAATAAACTCTATAAACAGTAATGTGACTCAGTCTCCTCTGATTCAAATAAAGCCTGGTAATAACCCAGAATACGTGAAATTGTTACCCTAAGAATGCTAAATATCAGGAAAAATATTGTTTTACCTTTTAAAAAATCAACTAGAGCCTGACCTGTGTTGGTGCAGTGGATAAAGCATCGACCTGGGAACACTGAGGTCGCCGGTTCAAAACCCTGCACTGGTCTGGTCAAGGCACATATGGAAGTTGATGCTTCCAGCTCCTCCCCCCTTTCTCTCTTTCTCTCTCTCTCTCTCTCTCTATCTCTCTCTCTCTCTCACTCTGTGTCTCCTCTCTAAAATGAATAAAATAAAACATCAACTAGAGAGCCTAATGATAAATAGTGTAGGAAGATTATGTATTGTGTATTTTTTATATGTGTGTGTGTATGCATGTGTGTGTGTGTGTGTGTGTGTGTGTGTGTTTAATCTTGCTTCACCTTTGTGGAACAATAAAGCCTAGTTAGGTAGTAATATTTAAATAAGCAATATCTCTTTAATCCCTTGGTCCTTCTCTAAATGAGGCCATCAGAAATGAATGACTGGGTCAATTTAATGAGAAATTCAGTTATACCAGCTATCTGGCACAATGTGGACAAAACAATGGCTAATTAACTAAGTTTTCCCATTTAACTGTAGTTATTTGGATATCATATAGATCTGACCTGAAAATAACTGGCTAAAAGTATATAGCCTTTCTGATATTTATAAATATTTTACTGTTAATACCCCCAAATTCTCTACCTTACTACAATAGCTTAAAGCTGTTTTCCAGTTAAACATTTACTAAAATTATTGTTTTAAAGACTTCCCCATACTATATCTTAAAAATAAACAACTCTCTTAGTGTCTACCTATGAGGATTATTGTGTTTCTCTTCTCTGCTCCATCAGGCCATGAGTTCTTTGTACCTGACAACATATTGAAATTGTAATCTACATTTCCTGCCTCATATTTTTTATCTACCATTTATTCCTTAACCTACTGAAATCTAGTATCTGCCTTCATCATCCCTCCAAGACTGTCCTCTCAAAGTTTAGCATTAATATGAATTGTCAGGTGCAATGACTTTTTCTCAGGATCTGCATTCAAGGCTACATAACTTGACCGTGTTGAGTCCTGTTTGAATCTTTCTACTTTGGCTTTTATGGAATCACCTTTTTCTAGTTCCCTGGCCAATCTTTCTCAGTGTCTTCCATTGATTCCCTTAGTGTAACCTGTTCCTTAAGAGTAGGTGTCAAAAAAATCCTTTTCTTTTTGTCCTCATACAACACAAGTTTTGTTCATGGCTAATGGTCACCATTACTAGACATGACATCTCTGCTTATGTGAGTAGCCTAACAAATACAAACCCTAACCTAAATCTCTTCCTGAACTACAGCTGCAGTTTTGGAAGTGCTTGCTAGGCATTACTACCTAAACACCCCATGGAAATTCCATATGCTCCCAAATAAAACCCTTTATCATTTTCTCCAGATATGATCCCCCATCTAGAAAAGGTAAGTGGGTATCTGTATAGTTTATATTAACTGTATTCTTTTTTGAGTGAGAAAAGGGGAGATAGTGAGACAGACTCCTGCTTGCACCCCAACCAGGATCCACCTGGCAACTCCATCTGGGGCCAATGCTCGAATCAACCAAGCAATCTTTAGCACCTGAGGCTGATGGTCAGACCAACAGAGTTATACTCAGTGCCCAGGGCTGATGCTCAAACTAATCAAGCCACTGGCTGTGGGAGGGGAACAGGGAGAGAAAGGAAGAGAGGAAGGGAGAGAGAAGATCGTTACTTCTCCTGTGTGCCCTGACCAGGAATCACTAACTGTATTCTTAAGAGTTAACACATACGAGGCCCTGGCTGTTTGGCTCAGTGATAAAGTGTTGCCCTATGTGTGGATGTCCCAGGTTTGATTCCCGGCCAGGGTACACAAGAGAAGTGCCCATCTGTTTCTCTACCCCTCCCCCTCTTCTTTCTCTCTCTCTCTCTCTTTCTTCCCTTCCTACAGCCAAGGCTCCATTGGATCGAAGTTGGCCCAGGTGCTGAGGATGGTTCCATGGCCTCCACCTCACATGCTAGAATGGCTCTGGTTGCAATGGAGAAATGCCCAGATGGGAAGAGCATTGCCCCTAGTGGACATGCTGGGTGGATCCCAGTTGGGTGCATGCGGGAGTCTGTCTCTCTACCTCCCCACTTCTCACTTCAAAAAAATACAAAAAAATACCAAAAACAAAACCAAAGTTAACATATACTAAATTCTTCCATTGTTCCAAGAGCTTTACATATAATGGCATTTAATACTTGTAGCTACACTTCCAGCTAAGTACTATAATACTACTATTATAATTATTTTGAATTAGACACAGAAAAGTTAAATAATTTTCTAAGGTCATCCAACTAAAATACTAGAAGATCTGAATTTAAAACCCAGTCTGGTTGAATGTGTGTTATTAAAATCTCTGCAGAAAGGTGGAGAAAGAGAGAGAAAGAAAGAGACTTCCTTAAGCAAAATGTTGAGAGAAATATACTGTTTTTACACTCTGCTTTTATGTAAACAAATTAAAATTTTATTTATTGAAATCTGCATTGATATATACACTCTGAGTGATTTAGTATTGAGTAATATGTTATAATCCATTTTTTTGTTTTACTGTTATAGCATGCCCTTGATAGGCCAATTTAAGGGAAAAATTTATGTGTATATGTATGTAAGTATATATGTGTGTATATATATATATATATATATACACATAAACATGCACATATCAAATCCATCTCCCTATCAAATTCATATGTGTGTATACATATATGTACAGTAGTGGTACCTTGAGATATGAACAGACCAACTTTTTAAGATACGAGCTGAGAATCAGTCTGTATTTTTGTTTGAGATCCGAGCAAAATTCCGAGATACAAGTCATGATTCAGGAAGCTGCCGCTAGTTGGTGCACGGGTCCAGTATTGGCAGTTTGATATCCAAGTTGACTGACTTGCGAGCTCCCTTACAGAACGAATTAAATTCGTATCTCAAGGTACCACTGTTATATATTATTTTTCCTCATTATTTTTAATGTTATTCAGAAATAGGCATAGAACTTTAAAGCTTAAATAGATCTTAGGGATCTTCTAAAAAATCCTTTTGTTTTATTAAAAGGTCTAGAGAATTCACTTATTTCACTCCATATAATGTTATCAAGGTCCATCCATTTTGTTGTAAATGATCTGATGTCATCATTTCTTATGTATATATGTGAAATAAGTAAAACAGAAAAAAAAATGAGAACAGCATGATTTTATACATAGGTGGGACATAAGAGTGAGACTATGAGACATGGACAAGAGTGTGGTGGTTATGGGGTAGGGGGAGGGAGGAGAGGGTGGGAGAGGGAGGAGGGGAGGGGCACAAAGAAAACCAGATAGAAGGGACAGAGGACAATTTAACTTTGGGTAATGGGTATGCAACATAACTGAATGATAAGATAACCTGGAGATGTTTTCTTTGAACATATGTACCCTGATTTATTAATGTCACCCCATTAAAATTAATAAAAGAAAAAAATATATATGTGAAAAAAAAAAGATCTAGAGAATTCAAGTAGCCATCCACAGTCACAGACCAAGTTAGTGGCCAACCAGGACCAGATCTGAAAACATCCAGTCCCTTTTTTATTCTATTATCATATATATGTTCTTTTCATAAAATAGATAGAATTTGAGAATAATGATGCTTTTAGTATTTCAAGTACTGACTTACAATTTGAACATTTTGCCACTTTGCACAGTGTTCTATCCTTTCTTAGGTAGTAGCACTTACCAGGCATCTCCTATAAAACAAAGACTTGTTTTTTCACATCCCCACACAGCTCTTAGCAGGCTTCTCATTTGTAAAAAGCCTTCAGAGGATTGGGGGAGCTCAGCATGGTTTCTTCTAAAAACCTGGACTCAGATGCCCCTGGCTGGGATCAGGGAAGGGGACGTTGTTGGAGAGAACAGACTGAGTATCAAGGGAGACAGTATGTGCAGTGTGGCTGAAAAATGAGGATGAGAGGAAATAGAGCTCAAGTTGGCAACTCAAGGTCTCCCCTGCCCGAATCACTCCCAGGAGGTATGGGAACAAAGGATGGGTACTGTCACGCCGGTGGACAGAGAACCATGCATCAGTGACTTCTAGCGGATCCACCACACTTAGGGCTGAGGCACCCATTCTTCAGGGCCTATCATAGGAGCAGCCAACATCCTACAACTCCCATACCAGATGATGACCCCCTCTCCAGGAGTTTATGCTGCTGGCCTCTACAGATTATCAATCAGGCAATCACCATTATCACTTGACTTTTCTTTTAAACTCTACATTGCTTCACTGTGGACTGGGTTAGCGATGTACAGAGCCCCTTTATGAATTTACTTGTATCACTCCTACAGGAGATAAAAGACCTGACACAGGTGAGGAGATATAACTCCATTTACAGATAAGAAAACTGAGCCCTAAACTGATGGTCAGCAGATCAATTATTTTGGCTTCACTACTCATTAACTTTAGCAAATTATTTCATCTACTTAGGATCATTTCTCCTTTTCTGTGTGCCTTTTTAACCCTAACATTTTGCATCTAGGATTTCCAAGTTTATGTGTATAGTTGTCGTATTCTTACCTATTACTTCTGTTCTTACTTGGGTGGGGGGGGGATAAAAGACAAATGTCTAACAATGTTTATAATTATTTGACATTATCACAATTTTGAGTTCTTATACAAAGACAACATACTAAAGATAGGTAGACATTCCTTGTCTGAGAAGAAAGTCAGGTGAAAACAGCATTTGTTTCGAAGCTGTACTTAATACTAGGACAGATTTGTGGGCAAGCCTATAAGCATTAAACACACACACACACACACACACACACACACACACACTATTTAGGGACAGATTTGTGGGCAAGCCTATAAGCATTAAACACACACACACACACACTATTTATAGTCCTAACAACTTTCTTTGCTTTTCATATCTGGTATTGTTGCTAGATGAATAAAAAATAGCTATATCCATTGATTATAGGTAACCTTGCCCAGTTCTATTCCATCTTTTGTCCCTATACAAACATTATATCTACAAGGTAATTGTAATGTAAATGTATCTTTCTGTAGCTGCTTTTCATTTACCATCACATCAAAACCATGACTGTTAGTGCCATCTCTTCTATCTATGTAATTTTACAGCCAGTTAATGTACTAGAATCTCATTGGCAATTCCCCATTGTTGGACATTTACATTAGTTTCAGGATTTTTTGCCGCTGTTATTGTAAGCAATTCTAACATGCATATTTTTCTCTTTATAGCATATATGCGTTTTGTGATATCAATTTCCCTTTAGTAAATTCCCAGAAGTGAGACTAACAGGCCAAAGGCTATGTATGAGCACTGTTACTGGTTTTTAAATACATCATCTAGTTACTTTCTAAAAGCCATATAATAATTCAAAAGTTTGGATTATTGCAAAGGATCGTGCTTGGCCATTAGCAAAACTAAAAATTCCCTAAAAAATAAATAAATAAAAACTTCAAAAACAGGTAGCACATTTTCTTTTCAAGGCCTGGGAAGTGTTAGGAGGTTTATATATATTATTTCATGATTCTGAAACCTATGTTCTATGTTTAATAGGGAAATATGGTTAACTGACTTAACACCATGAGTTCATCATGACAGAAAATCAAAGATGGGAGCTTTATTCTTCTTGGGTTTCTAAAAAAGCAACCTCTGACATAAAGACTTAGGTACAATTTATCTGCTAGACAATCCTGGGAAGTAGTGAAACTGAGTCAGGGAATGTGTGTTAATGAGTGAGTGATGCTTTGGGAATAGGGACTCACTCCCCTCTGGGCACCTTCAAGTATTTTGGGAAATGCTCCACCCAACTGTCTCGTGGCAGCTGAGGAAGCTGGATATCATCTACAAAGCACAATAAGATTGCCCTGGGTGTGTCCAATTTCAGCATTTTAGGCTGCCCTGCTCTCTTGGAATTCAAGAAATCTGTCAGGCAGAGAAAGAAAGATATAGGCTCTTGTCATGAGAAACTATCAGGGTGCTCAGGAAGTATTCACCAAAGCCAAACGTGAGCTCAGAGGAGGAGGTGAGGTCATCAATAGCGGCTTCTACACCTAAATAAAGGTCTCTTGCTAACAGTGTGAAATGCAAAGGACAAATGGATCTAAGAATTAGCTCCTTCCTCTAGGAGTTCAGCAAGCCTAAAGCAAGCTCTGGGTATTGAACTGTGCTTGAAAGTATAAGAGTTCTTACATTATAGAGTTTGTTAAATGTAAATAGAACAATTGAGCCAAAGACTTGGGAATAATGGATTTTGGTTAATTGAATTTTTAAGTTAAACAAAAAATAAATTAAAATTCTGGTTTTAACACTTGATGAAAATAGTTTTCCACAGTCAGAGTTGCTTTGCTTGTTTAATAAGAGCAGTCCAGTAAATGAATAAATAGTTGTTTGATGTTTAAGACCTTGTAAGGCATTAAACTAATCTTTTTAGAGTTGATTATCTTGATTCATGGACTAAGGATAGAAAAACATATGGGAGTTTGAGCTGAATACAAATTGATTATTACACACTCTCAGTTTTTAACATCTTAAAAATCTTTATCAACTTTTAAAAACTTTTTTAATATTCAAAATGTACAGACATAAGTGAGAATAAAATTAAAATTATACCTTTTATATTCTGTTTTATTTATGTTTCTATTCTGCTGAGCTAATGCTGTATAGAAATACTCAGAACTTGAACTATTTTCTAAGCAGAACACCAAAGATGAATTTGAACAGCTAGTAGAAGTAATTTGAAAAAAATAGATTGTTTAGCTTAAGCAAATTAAAGTAAAAAATATTCAGCATATTAAAAAAGATAACTCTATCCAAAAAAAGATTGATCAGAAAAAAATTATTAAAAGATTATAATCATAAGAGAAATATTGGCTGTGCCTCTTCAAGCTCTACTACGGTAGCAAACATTTAGCTCAGTGTGATTTGAGTATTATATTGTTAACTGAAAGATTTTCCCTGCTGTGGAGATGGACATATCAGGCTGTTTTCATCTCACACCATTAAGCCTAGAATCATCAAATTCACACTTTTTTCTTTAATTTCATACTAATCAAGCAACCTGATTATAATTTGGTTTCCCATGTGGGTCTGCTTACATCAGGGCGCAAATGTACTGGCCATGCTGATGCTAGTTAGCATCCCAATCCACAGGGTGACTATCATTCTCATTGTAAATTAACACATATTCATTCTGATCCACATCATTTTCATAAACTTTGGAGCTCCTCCAGCGCTGAAGAGATGATGTGATCTGGTTTGGATGCTCAGAAGACTGAGGTCCACAGATATCTTATCATCACAGGCTGGTCTCTCTATGTCACAGGGCCACTGAGCCCCACTTCCTAAATTTCTCTATTTGCTATAGCTGTCCATTCAAAACATCTATGAGATGTTGGTCTTGACCATTAGCCTGAAAACTCTCATAGAGTTTCTACTGAAACCTCAAAAACTTCAGGTATAAAAATCCAAACTTTGCACTTCACCAAGGAGATAAAAGAAGGAAGGGTAATATTTTGGGTCTTTTTACTGACATCACTCAGTAAGCTCACACAAACCCATCTTCAAACTTCCTGAGAAAGGGAAGGTCAGAAAGGGGATTTGAGGCAGACAACATGGCAGCGCAGGGAAATGTCTGAAGTCAGAGACTCTGAAATATTACTGCCTAGAGATGAATTCTGGCTTTGGATATGTGATATTTGCCAACATACATGTACCTTTTTGTGCTTCAGCTGCCATGTCTGTAAAATAGGGGCATAGAGAGCACCTACTTTGTAGGTTTGTTATGAAAATTAAATTCCTGGTTTAAATTAAATAACCACGTAGTGTATATATCTTCTTAAAAAATGCATTGCATTTATCAAATGTGTTACACCAGTGTCCTAAAACTCCAGATACTAGTACATATTTGATTTACCAGTTTTATAGACCCTGGATACAAAGCTGCAACACCACCATTCTGGGCAGATGATGTATTGCTATAGTAACTTTGAGCCTCTATTAAAGATTTTATTTATCCACTTTAGAGAGGAGAGAGAGAGAGAGAGCGAGAGCGAGAGTGAGAGAGAGAGAGAAGGGGGAAGGAGCATGAAGTATCAATTCCCAAATGTGCCTTGACTAGACAAGCTCATGGTTTCAAACCATCAACTGCAGCATTCAAGGTTGATGCTTTACCCACTACGCCACCACAGGTCAGGCCAGAGGCACTGTTAAATACACATTAGAAGCCCACTCACTCATTCTCCAGAGCTTCAGCTGAAGCAAGGAAAGTGTGTGCAGACAGAGGATCTGTTGCTATGCAGCACTGTCAGAATATAATCTGAATCCAAGGGTTACTCTCTACCTTTGTCTCCATCTGCAAACCCAGATCCAGAAGAAACCAGAAGACCAAGTCAGGTTGAACTTGGTGACCTCTAAGATTCTTTCCAATTCTCAGCTCTGGAGTCTGAACTGACCTTCCTCCTTCTAGGTCACTAGTTTCAGAGCAAGCTCAAGCCTTGCGTCAACCAGCTGAGATTCTTTCAGAAAACGTGAAACCTCATAGCCTGATGTTATGATATTGGTTCTCACAGCTTTGGAACACAAGGTTTTAGATACATGTGTTTAAGCAGTGTGTTATCTTCTGGGCAAGAAAAGCTTGAGGTCAATTTTATCATAATCTATAGAATTGTATTACAACTATACTATAGTAGGTTATAAATAATAACTTTCTTAGCATTCTCTGGGCTTGTATGTATCACTACTCACCAGCAACCATTATTCCATATGTCTTAAATAAAACAGATAGTCTACTTGGGCATTTTCCAGGTGCCAGAGGGTGAAGTGACTAAAAATAGAAAAATTCTGTCTTCCTACATTACTATGTCTTGCATACTGCCTGCCAGTTGGAGTTCTAGGTATATAGTTGAAAGCTTTCACATCGGAAGAATGTCAGTTGCGCTGGATGGTTGCCAGACTCAGTGTGATGTAAAGCATTTCCAAATTTGCCATGATGATTTGGTGTAATGCGCTATTCTGTCTCCATTGAGGGAAACAATTACATTTCAGTCTTATGTAGATAATTGTCTTTGCACATGAATATAATTCAGTCTTGTGCACCCACCATTACAACTTGTAGCATTACTTTTGTGTAGTCAATGTGAACATCTTCAGATTTCTTAATATACAGGCAGGTGTAGAAGCCTCCCTTTAAAAATATATACAGCAAATTACAAAAATATTTTAGTAGCGGTATTTATTCTTACTACTCAATTTATAGAAAATCAATATGCTTGTGTTCTACTGTGCCCAGCTTTTACACTTGATAAATCTCAGTCATTCCGCAAAATTCACAGACAACAAATATTTATTTTTGGAAGGATAATGAATTAGGGGTAAGAAAAGGATGAGCAGAATATGTCAGCTCTTCATTTTAAGCATTTGTGATTCTAACATCTCCCAAACTCCTACCAACCTCTTCTTCAATGCTCGGTCTTCTAGGATGTTTTATTGTATAAACGGATATAACCTTGCAGATTCAATTTATCAGCAAGTCAGTTACTATATAGGAAGCACAGTTATAGGTTTTTATCTTAATTAGTGGCCTTTGCGAACAACACAGAAATGCACCTGTAGTGCCCAAATTTCTCTCTAAATGACAGCTGAAAGGGCTACCATTCAGTTGGGCTCATTTGATAAAGCATTGCTGTTCCTTAATTAAAAGTACATATTATTCAAGGAACCAAACACTGCTCCATCTTGGTGAGTTTATTGGTTTGCTCAACAGCTACTGAGTGTTTATTGTGTGCCAAGCATTGAATGGGTGAGGAGATGGTGATCTCAGTTGGTAGGTACATGCCTTTCCCTGGAATATCCTGCTCATCTTACTTTGGCAGAACTAGGATCCCTATCCAAAGTTTGTGTACAGAAACTTGTTCTGATACAGTGACAGAGCAGGCCTTATTAAATCCAGTTATGAACTATTTTAACAGCCAACAGTTCCCACTTATTTCCTCACTCCCCTTAGTTCATTTAAAAATAATTTGCATACTGCTTCAGTTCTGTGTTTGGGGAGTAAACTGAAATCTATTTACCAAAATGATTAATATCCACTCCTACTCAGTGAGATATATTAAAAACAAATTTTTTCCCAAATATTATATTTTGTTTGCTTGAAATATCAGGTATATTAAAAAGGTTGGTTGAGAAGTTCTGCTTATTGTGATCTATGCTCAATGAATCTGTGTGTGTGTGTGTGTGTGTGTGTGTGTGTGTGTGTGTGTGTGTGTGTGTGTGGCAGAGACAGAGATAGTCAGAGAGAGGGATATATAGGACAGATAGGAACAGACAGACAGGAACAGAGAGAGGTAAGAAGCATCAATCATCAGTTTTTCTTTGCCATTGCGACACCTTAGTTGTTCATTGATTGATTTCTCATATGTGACTTGACCGGGGAGCTACAGCAGACTGAGTGACTCCTTGCTCAAGCCAGTGACCTTGGGCTCAAGCTGGTGAGCTTTGCTCAAACCAGAGGAGCCTGTGCTCAAGCTGGCGACCTCGGGGTCTTGAACCTGGCCCTCCGCATCGCAGTCTGACGCTCTATCCACTGCGCCACCGCCTGGCCAGGCTGTGCTAGATGAATCTTTGAAGTAAGAGAACCTTTAAAGACCATCAAATTTATCCCCTCATTCTGAATAGAAGGGATGGAGGACTGAAAGCCGAAAGCCCAGGAACCCCTTCTCTATTCTCAAACAGCAGTACCTCTGACATTTGAAAGTATTATTTTCTCCTAAGATTGTCCAATTTCTATTTTTAGCTAAGAAAAAAGCATAGAGTTCAACAATCATGGAATGGCCTTTTGCCCTGAATCTAGTACTTTAGGGAAAATGCACAGTTGGAATTTTCCATAGATGAAGTATTATAAAGTACTAACATACATCCTGCAATTTATTTGTTTTATTGTGTACATCTCTGTTCTACTTGTGGATTGACTAGGACAGTTCCTCTCTTTTCCCATGGGAATGGATTCCAGTGACTAAAACTCTTATATTCTTTAATCCCCCCCCCCGCTGAGCTTAGATAGCTCAGCCCTCAGACTAAGAAAAATCCCAGTGTCCTTGGGTCCTGCCTGGCCCACCCCCCCTGACTCACTGTGTGAATATAGACATACTTCCCTTCTATGCCACAGTTTTCTCTTTGGCGTCAAGAGTGAGAGACCTCATCTCTCAGATTCCTCCCACCACGCTCCATCCAGAGTGGTGACTCTCAGACACCAATACACTTCTTTGGGTCTCTGGCACAGTGCTGGGCATAATCTCAGAAGCTTGAATATATTTCTTCAGTGTTCAAACACCAGTAAGAATTTTTTTTTTAATTTTATTTTTATTTTATTCATTTTAGAGAGGAGACCACACACACACAGAGAGAGAGAGAGAGAGAGAGAGAGAGAGAGAGAGAGAGAGAATGGGGGGAGGAGCTGGAAGCATCAACTCCCATATGTGCCTTGACCAGACCAGTGCAGGGTTTTGTACTGGTGACCTCAGTGTTCCCAGGTCGACGCTTTATCCACTGCGCCACCACAGGTCAGGCATGAGTTGCTACATAGTATTAATTTTCCAGGTTAAAAAATAATAATAATTCAAATTCTTGTTTCCCTGCCTCCAGGTGTGTACTGTTGCCAATCCATTTTTATTATTTTATTATTTTTATTGAGTTGAAAGAGAGAGAGAGAGAGAGAGAGACATCGATTTGTTGTTTCAACTATGTACACATTCATTGGTTGATTCTTGTATGCACCCTGACTAGGAATCCAATCCGCAATCTTGGCATATTGGAACGATGCTCTAGCCAACTGAACTACCAGCTAGGGCTTAGCCAATCCATTTTTAAAAGTAAAACTGATTTTCGTTTTTTTTACTGCTTTCACTTCTTTGGGGAGGGGGGTGTCCAAATTCTTTAACAGCGCCCTCAAGACCCACAGAATGTGGTTTCTCAGAACCCTTTCAGACTCACCTCTCATCATCTTCCCCCTTTCTTTCCACATTCCAGGCATATATGAATGTTCTCAGGTCCCGTTTCAGCTCTAGCATCAGCCTCCTCCCTTGCCCTGTTGTTTCCCGTTTGGCCTGGCTAACTGCCATGCATCCTCTCCATTCCAAGTCAGTTGTTGCTCTGGAGCGCATTTCCTGAATACTTCACACCCCAGAGAGAGGTCTAGGATCTAGTCTTATGTGACCCCATGACTCTCTGTGCTCCTTTCTCACAGGCTTTCCTGCATTTATTTGTTTGTTTGTTTGTTTTATTATTTGATGTAGCCTTTATTTTTTAGAATAGTATAGGACACAGAACAGGGGCTTGCTAAATATTGGTGGCATGAATAAATGGAGGAATGAATGAATGGAAGTAGAAAGACACTTAGAAGGCTTAATAGTCCAAAAGATACCTCTTCAGATCGCATCTATCCAAGGTGTTCCACAAGCTTTTCTTCCCTAGGCAGGACTTCCAGTACTGGATCAATACTGAGTGGTCAACAAAGACAATGGACCATCTCCAGAATGGCCCGGATCGCCATCCTGAGCCCTACTTCTAAATAAACTCCTCTACTGAATGCTGCTTGTATAGTGCTATTCTCTTGCTTCAATATTTTTATTGTAACTCTGTTTCCAACCATTTCTATTCTCTTTTCCTGGCTGGCAAAAATATATCCTTCATGATCATACCCCATGCAACTCATTCAACAATTCTCTTTTCTTCTTCAGTTAGTACCGTAAACTTCACACGTTGCAACATGATACTGTCACATCCACATGTTAGTGGCTATTTCCATTTTCCTACTTTTAGAAATGTTAATTTGTTCTCCATGAGATGTTTCCATCTCCTCTCACCAATACCAACCCTATTCACCCTTCAAGGAGTGCTGTGAACCTTTCTTAGATCATTTTAATTGAGCGCTTATTAAACTCCCTAGTTGACATCAAAAGAATCTATATCTGGGATTTAAAACAGGTAAAGTTTCTGTCCAAATGCATAGCACACAACTTTTTTGTTTGATCCATGGTACACTTTTTTTAAAAAAAGATTAATTCATTAACAGCATTATAGAGCAAGAGAGTTTGCAAAAAAGTAAAGATCTGGAAGCATCTGTTGAAAAACATCAGAACATCTGACAACAATGAGTGAGACCAAAATCTCATAGAGCAATAATCATTCAATGCTGAGAAGCACCTTCTGCCATTGGATGGTCGCTGACCTCTTCAGTTACCATCATCTTTATGTAACCCTATTACTTATGTTTTGTAGCTGCCTTAGCCCTCTACGAGTTTAAGACTCCTAAATAGACTAGTTTTGAAGTGATGTAAGAAAAGTGCCTACAGACTGAGGGACAGTGGTCAATATAAATTTCCCCACCGTCAGTTTTTTTTCCACTGATTTTCTTCTCTTAACATTAATCATGGGACACAAGAACTAAAAGAATTTATTGTCTCCATCTTTCTTGTACTGAGCGTTCACACATCCTTGGTGGCCATCGAGATAACAGGCAGGTACAGACAGAGAAAGATTTCAAAAGGCTTCAAGCTACACCTTAACAATACATGTTCCCTTAAACATACAGGAATTTTTAAAAATGCCAACTATTGAAATTTCAATATTCTATTATAAATCATCTTCTCTCTTTTATGTTTTTGACAGCTGAAAGCTGACACACATAATTATTTCTTGTTAGATACTGAATAAAAAGCCCAGGAGATATTATCGAGGCTATTCAGGGTCAGAGACAGTGGGGGGCAGAAGACCAGTGAGTAATGAGAACGGTCCTGCATCATAGTGACAATTACTAGTTATTAGTTACATTTTAAAATACACAATACAGTTCTGATCCATGTGTGCCCAATTTAGAGAGCACCTAGAATTTTTTCTAATATATTATTGCCGAAGACCTCTTTATTTGCGAATACCTCTAAGAGTATTCAGTGGACAGTGAACAAGGGCTTGATTAAGAGATAAAGAAAGGAACAAAAAAGCCACAAATACCTCACAGTTGGAAGATCTGATTTATTCCTGGGGCACCCAGGGTCAGGGAAATACATAAAAACTGAGAGGTAGAAGATTTAGATATAATACATTGAAACATTTTCAAGCTACATTAAGTCTCTGAAAACATTCTGGCTCTCCTGAGAAGTTAGTGCGTCCCAGCCACAGACTGATTAGAGCAAACATTAGACAACTATTGGAAGGTGACAGGTGGTAAAGCCCCTAATACAGGTTGGACAATATCTCCTCATGTCACTTCTCAACCATTCATAGTTGTGTAAGGTGATTTTATGTCTCAGATTACAACAAGAAACCCATTTACATTTATAAAGATTTAAAAAATGGCTTACACAAGTTATTGTGGTTATAGACCAGCACTTTTTTGTTTTTAGACTTGATGAACTTTTAAAATAAGCACATATCCTTTTTTAAACATAAAAAAATTTACAAATGTTAAAAAGACAGCCTCAGTTTTCCCCTTGGGTTGCCTAAGGAAACTAGTTAGTATTGCTACCTGCACTTGGAACATCACAAAACTGAATTTTTGGAATAGCATGAGGTTGCATAAGAATAAATGAGGTACTTAATGCCGCTTCAAAATCTAATTTAAGTACCATTTTTTTTTTATACAGAGTTTCCAAATTATCTCAAAAAAGCAGCAGCTCGCCCTCCAGAATTCCTTCTAGCATATTCTATAGCTACCCCCTGTTTAACTCTATAGGACCTGGATTAATTGTCACCATCTCCTGTGTGTTTGTTTCCTCTACTCAACTAGACTGTCAACTTTGCAAAAGGCAGGTTCCCCATGGCGGCAGTTAGCAGAGCACGCAAGGTACTTGGTAAGTATATAATTTAAATGCCTCTAGTGTGTGCATCGCCATTTTCCAAACAAAGATAACCATGTCTGTCTGTCAGGTTCACTTTGGTCTATCTTTATAATATCATATGCCATATTTCCCCATGTATAAAACACACTTTTTCCAAAAAATTTGGGGTCTAAAAACTGGGTGTGTCTTATACAGTGGTTGTAAATTTTTTACTTGCATTTCCCACTTTTTTGCGCTTGTTTTGTGCTCATTATTGAAGACACAGATGAGGACAAGCTAATGGATGGGAGTTTTGACAGTGAAGAGAAGTTGTGTAAATTTTTGGTGAATAAAATTTGAGTTCAATAACTTTATGTAATACTTTTTTTTTTTTTTAATTTCTGGCCCCCAAATTAAGGTGCGTCTTATACATGGGGAAATACGGTATCTCATTCCACTGTGAAAAAGCCCTAAATGATAGACACATTAAAAGGCATTTGTATAAAGTTTTATGGAAATTTATTTACACTGTTTTTACAAACAAGGTACATTTCATGGCAAGTCATCTTTCCATGGTGTTTGTGTGTGTATGTGTGTTCTCCCCCAATACATAGGAGGGGAAAAGGTACAAAAACCCCACCCAATAATTAGAAAGTTATTAGCATTGGTTTTTAGAATGAAAGACATTTCTTTCTAATTTTATTTTTACTTTCTTCAATCTTAACTACTAACTATTTTTTCTCTAAACCAGTGGTTCTTAACCTTTTTTGAGGTACCGAACCCACCAGTTTCATATGCGCATTCACCGAACCCTTCTTTAGTGATAAATAAAATATGATTTTTTTCCAAATTTAGTTTTGCCGGTGCGAGACTAGAGTTGCTCAACTTGGCATTGCATATCATGCAGATAGGACGCTGACTCCCATCCCGTTCCGTGATACATGTGAATCCATGTTGTACATATTCATCCGACCACTTTCTTTTTTTGCTTGACATATTTAGTATGGATTAAAATATTAAGAAAGAAACCACACAACGTACAACTATGACAGCCGTTGACTACTGCACACACTAAATTCCCCGCAGCATTGGTTGGCCAAGCAATGTAACGTGATCCTCTGCAGCAAGTGATGGCCAAGCAGGGCGTGACATCACGACTTTACACAAGTGTGTCTTTACCTCCGCGGCAGAGGCTTCTCAGAACCCCCAAGACCGACTCATCGAATGCCTAGGGTTCGATAGAACCCAGGTTAAGAACCACTGCTCTAAACTATTTCCTTTTGTTTAAGGTAATGCTGTTCTTTTCCTCGTTATTCTTATTCTCATTTTCACTTTCCATGAGTACAAATCAACTAACGGAAAAAGAGGACAAGATATTCTTCAAGAGTATATTGGAGATCTGGGCTGTTGCAATTCTGAATGTATATTTATGTTTCCACTGTAGATCAAATGTAAGTTTAAAAGATGTTTTGTTAATTGATGGTTGGGGGCACAATTATGGTCAAAAGGCACTTAGAAATGTCACTAATTGAGTTTCTACTAAAACATGTTTTATATTTTTTAAAAGTATTTTAAATGAAGGGATTTGTATGAGATTAGGGTTAATGCCAATACTGGTCATTTTTGGTTTGATTTCCTTTTCATAATCATTCATCTCTAGATAACATATTTTAAACCAATCAAGCTCAACCAATTTTTTTTTAAGAAATATAGCAAATGCTCTTGGTGCAGCTCAGTACAGCCAATTTGCAACCTTTAATCTGTGTCTCTTAGAAATGATTGACCAGAATGGAGTACGCAAGCCCTGTAGTCCTGCCTCAAAGCTGGATTAATTCCATGGTGCAATTTACACTTGAGAGCTTTCTCAGGGATCAGTCCCAGGCTAGACCTCATCTGAGCCCGAATTTACGGCGCTTTCCTCCTTTCTAATCTGCTTCCCTCCCTGGCAGATTTCTCCATGGAGCATTCTTTTGACAAACTGTATGCACACAAATCCCTGTTTCAGGCTCTCCTTCTAACAAATAAAACCTAAGACAACCTTAAAATTAGGTGGAAAGAACTAAATCACATGCCTTGGTAATAAATCTTTGATAATATCCACAGTAGATAAGACTGTTCAGGATGGTTCGAATAAAGAAGGATTTGAGGTTTTTACTTTCTTTTGACCAGTGCGCCTTAATCAGGAGCCATCTGGCCCAGGAAGCAACATTTGACAAGGTATGGAGATGCTTTTGGTTGTAAGAAGTGGTGTCAGGGGCAGAAAGCAGTGGGCATCAAGGGCACAGAAGTGAGAGATGCTTCTAACCAGTCTGCAATGCATGAAACATCCTCCCAAAACAAAGAATATTGGGTCTAAAGTGACTACAGTGCTACTGTTTAGAAACCCTGCTATATACATCCAACATACCTGTTCATTCTTCCTGCGTGTGTGAACGTGAACGTGCCTCTAGAGGCTTCAAGTCACACCGCACTGTTCTTACTTCACATCCAAATGGAGTGCATCTACTTTTGTTTTCCTGACTCCATGGATTTTGATTAAAGCCCTATTATTTGGGACGAACAGAAAAATAATCTACCCAGACATAAGCTGGAATGCGTTCAGAAAACATAAAACGAAACAAGATGCAACGGACCAAGTCAAACTTTTCCTTTTGAGCAGATATTTGATTTTTTCAGAGAGGTTATTACCCTTTTATCTTGCTCTGCACCTCTCATCCCCAGGAACATTCTTATGTGAGAAAAGGAATAACTTGTATTCAGCTTGCTTTAAGTCAGATACTGACAAGATTTTATGGGGGATGCATTTTGATTCATCACGAATTTTGCTTCTATTTGCCTGACACAATAAAGTTAGAATATTTTGTTATAAATGCATTTATGTATCTGTGTGAAGATGTATGTGGACATATATATATTCATATATACATGGATATAGCTATACATATATTTGTCATTTACTATAATATTCAGAGTTATTAATGTTAATATTCTCAAGGAATTTGAATCCTCTTTTTTGGCAAGAAAAATTGAGTTTAAAATTCTATTTGACCCTGGCCGGTAGGCTCAGTGGCAGAGCATTGGACTGGCATGTGGAAGTCCTGGGTTTGATTCCTGCTCAGGGTACACAGGAGAAGCAACCATGTGCTTCTCCACCTCTCTACTTTCCCCTCCCCCTTCTCTCTTTCTCTCTCTCTTTTCTCCTTCTGCAGCTGTGGCTTGACTAGTTCTATAGGTTAGAGTGCATCACCTTAGGCACTGAGGATGGCTCGTGGTGCCTCTGTCTCAGGTGCTAAAAATAGCTTGGTTGTGATGATGGCCCCAGATGGGCAGAGCATCAGCTCCAGAAAGGGGCTGCCAAGTGGATCCTTGTCAGGGCACATGTGGGAATCTGTCTTTCTATCTTTCCTTTTGCACTTGGAAAAGAAGGGGGGAAAAGAAAATAATTCTATTTTATGACTCTAGGATGGGCTCAACTTTTGTCTGTACCCATAATAAGCCAGGGCATACTGACCACATGTCCAAAAAGCAAAAATGCATATGCTTACTGTCACCCTAATTCTTGTCTGTGACAAAGCTTGTCTTGTATTTGAAATACACCACTCAGCTCACTCCATCTGCAGGGGCATTGTGAAAGGGCTGACTCCCTCTTGTGTTGGTTCTGAATGCTAGTGCAATGGACTTCCTTAGATTGTCTAAAAGTCACTTGACAAAGGTAGTGCTAGTAGATTAGCAGCTATCAACTTTCTCGTGGCTCTTTGTGGGGCCACAGAGAATACAGGAAAACCTTGGCTTGTGGGAAATGGGCCGCTGCAGAGGGAGCCTAGGAAAATTTCGTCTGTAAAAATTCAAGTTTATACAAATGCTGAATAATAGATTATAGAAAATAATTCTTCATCCTATGGATTTTATGGAGGAGTTTCTTTAAATTGCATTATCTAAGTACATTTACAATATAACTTAATTTCTTTAAAAAATCATACAGAAACTTCCAGGAAATAGTTCTTTTCAGCACTAAAATTATAAATCACAGACAGTGTTGGGAGAGACCTTATTGATGGCACATCTTAAATTCTAGCATTTTAGCTCTGAGAAGTGCTTGAAGAGGTGTAGTACCTAATGGTCCAGATCCTTCTGCCCTCATTGTAACTTCTGAGTTGACAGCTTCATTTCATAAAGACAAGCTTTGCCAGGGCTACTGCTGACTTTTCAATGCAGAGCTGCCTTCCTTTGGAGAATTTAAACAGCCCTTGTTGACTCCCTAAAGACTCTTCCACAACTATTGATTCTTTTATTACCCTCAATGCCAAAATTATCAGTCTTTCTAGGGAGATAATCAATCAACCTGATGGTTTAGTAAGTGTTTGTTAAATTGCATCAGACCTGGTTTGTTCACCCATCCATCCATCTGTGCTAGATTCTGGGAATGCCATGGTAAAAGTATAGAGAGGTTGAAGTAGACCAGATACTGTGCTGATAGGTTTTCATGGCACAATTCCAATGCAAACTCTGGGAATGGCCTTAACACTTGAGAATACTTCCCTCTTCTCCTCTCTGAAGCTTGAAACTCGACAAAGTAATGGGCAACCTTTGGAGGTGATGGGTTCTCTTGAAAACTGAGTTGTTTTAAGCATTTAACTGGAATCATTGAGAGAGAAGATGGATTCAAGCAGCAGGCTAACGTGCTGGTTTGATATTCATTGTCCTGGGCCTCAACCACACTTGTCTTCTTCCCTCTTTCTAGATCCCCCCCCCATCTGCTCGGTTATGGAGGATGTCCAGAACCTAGTTTAAGCCAAATGAAATATGTCTAAGCTTTGACCATAATTATTGATCCAAGAATAGGCTCTGCACCCATGCTGTCGCGGCCAAGGCATTTCCTGAGACATTTAAATTGAAATCTGGGATTTTTTTCTAAGCCTAGAGCTGACAGTGGCCCTGTATCTTTCCAAAGAAGAAGCCAGAACTTCAAGTTACCGCCAAAAAGTAGAAAGAGCCTCTGTGCATAAATATGTCTATGTCTAGAAGCTATTAAGGTCCATCAAGGGATTAAAAATATAAGTTTTAGAGCCAAGATGCCTGGGTTGAAATCCATAGTTCTCTATGAACTGTGAGACCTAGAGAAAGTTATGTGCCTTCTCTTTAGCTCACTGTAAGCTTAAGTGAAATGAGGAAAATGGTAGCTACCTCATAGGGCTATGGTAGATTAAAGATGGCCTCAATATTTTTGTTACTGCTCTCATTGAGAGATAGAGTCTATGTCCCCTCCTCTTGAATCTGGGACGGCTCAGTGACTGCTTTAGAATATAGCAAAAGTGACACAGTGTGGGTTTCCTGGTCCAGGCCTTAAGAATCTGGACATTTTTACTTTCTCTCTTTAGAAATACTCCCTTTCATTTCCCTGAGTCACCATGTAAGATGTCCAACATTACTGGAGAGACCAAGTCCTGAAACTGCATAGAAAGTGAAACGGGTCTAGCTGAACTCAGGTTTTCAGCCATTTTCACGAGGGGCCGTGGATGTGTTGAAACCATCTTGGATGCTGTAGACCTGCTCACTCTTAGAGAACAACCATCAAGTGACTTCAGCCAACGCTGTATAGAGTTAGGGTAGAGACATGTTGTGCCTGAATTCCTAACCCACACAAACTTGAATTACAATAAATTGGTTGTTGCTTTCAGCCAAAAAACCCAAGATGGCCGAAACAGAGTTCTTTAAAGATTAAATGAGTAAAAGTATAAAGAATAATGTCTGCCTATTGTAATGTTTGAAAAACTAATTATTATTATTGCCCTGGTTCTAGTATCTCCCAAATTTGATTGTTCTATTCCTTACTCAGCAGTGGTTCTTTCTTCTATAAATCTCCTAATTTCTTTGTAATCTACTTAGAGGTAGGGTCTTGCCATTTATCTTCACGAGGGTTCATGCTAATACAATGCTGAAGACCCCCGAAATTCTAATTCTATGTGGATACTCCAACACACAAGTCACAAAAAGATAATTTTCTCTTTCATCTTCAGTCTCTTTTTAAATCCTTAATTTTACTGTTATCTGCCACAAATCTGTGCCTTTATAGTAATAAAACCAAACATAAAAACAAAATCTTTGCCCCCCAAATTTACAAAGGTACTATTTATGTTTTTGTTTTTTTTATTATTATTATTAACTCTTTGAGTAGTGAGTTTTTTGTTAACCCTTTGAGTGAGGACATACATGAATGTTTGTACTACTCAAGGGGTTAATTTTAGAGAGAGAAAGACAGAGATGAAGTGAGAGAGAAACAGAGAGAATGAGAACAAGAGAGAGAGAGAGAGAGTGGGGGAGAGAGGAACATAGATCAGTTCCTGTATGTGTCCTGACCCAATATTGAACTGGCAGCTTCTGAGTTTTGGGACAGTGCTCTAACTAACCAAGCTATCCAGCAGAATTCTGGCTTTCTAATTTTTTTTAAAGTAGTATGTAATTTGTGAGGAGCTCAACTATCCAGGTTGGCAAACATGTCAATGAATCCACTTCTCATATTCCTCAACACAAAATTAATGAAAAGGATACAATGACATATGGACAGAGACAAAGAGAAACAGAAGGGAATGTAGCTCAAAGGAAACCATCAGTAGTGACAAAAGTCAGCTAATCCAACCAAATGCTTGTCCTCAAGGTTATGAGAGCATAGACTGGAGTGGGTATGTACAAACCTGTATTATTAGCAAATCCTAGATGCTATTCCAACCCAGCCTTATTTGTAACAATAAACAATGGAAATTTCATCATATATTTTTGGAGGATTCAGATACCATCTGTTTCTGGAAAGGTTTTTGAATAAAAGAAAAAGAGGTCTTTCTAAAAATATATTACTTTTGCTTTACTTGTTGTCTTTTCTAAGTGACTGTGAAAGATTGAGGTTAAGAGCTTGGGAGGGAAGATGGAAGAGTCTGGATTGACTGAAAGGGACAAAATTGAGAGTGACTCAAACAGGAGGACCAGCAGAAGATACATGCACATGGCCTTTCTGTGTCATGGTCATTCGAACCCACAGGGATGGGTGTTCTTGAGAAGAAGCATGAAAGCCCGGGTTCTCTGTCAGGTGAGACTTTAGGCATGTGTTCATACATTATGTGGAGGGGGTGGTTCTGTCATTTTCCAATAAACTCTATCACTTTTTCACTGCATCTTGAAAGTTCTTTCATTAGGCAAAGCCATTTATAGAGAAAAAAGGATAAACGTATTAACATAAATAGTTAGCTAGATAGTTTAATTTCTCCATCCTTGCTTCCTAACAAAGCTGCTCAGATAGCCTTCATGCCTGGGGAAGGTGATCTCATTCAGAATCCCTGCGGTAGGCTTGATTGGCAGGGGAAACATAGCAGTCTTAAAACAGTGCTTGAGCTAGAATTGGGCATTTAACTTGATCTAGTAAGGCTGAACAGAAGATCATTTACTTCATAATTATGGAAAATGTCTTTTTCATTTCTAATCTTGAGATGCCTAGTGTGAATAAAAAAGCAGGTTGTCAGTTATTACAGACAGCCATCTTTCCATATGCTACCAGCCTGAGGATAAAACCAATTCTATAATTGGCAGAATGGAGAAACAGGTCCCTCAGAATGCTACTGAGCCATGGAATTGGCATATGTGAATTCTGCCCTAATATGGGACTTATAATATTAAAAATTCATTTCCATAATCTTTAAGTCAGTTAGAGAAGATCTTTCTGATACTTGTAACCAAAATCTCCCTAAATTGGTAGAAAATGACATTTGAATACTAAGAAATCATTCCTTATTTCCTGCAATTAAATTTTAATATGGGGAAAAGAAGTGAAAGAACATATGAGGACTCACGATGACAAAAGGGAAGTCAAGAAAGAAAAAATAGAAAGGTCACAGAAAGTAGAGACCAGCAGAGTTCAAAGAAAACCTTATTGAATTCAGTTTCCCATGAGCTGCTGTTTTAAACCTAGCTAATGTTAAACTAGAAGGCTGCTTATTTTATTCTTTTTTCTTAAGTGAGAGGAGGGGAGACAAAGAGACAGACTCCCTCATGCACCCCAACCGGGATCCACCCAGCAGGCCCCCTACTGGAGATAGTCTGCCCCTCTGGGGCCATTGCTTAGCAGCCAAGTTTTTTTAGTGCCTGAGGTGGAGGCTCCACAGAGCCATCCTCAGTGCCCAAGGCCAACATGCTTGAACCAACTGAGCCATGGCTCCAGGAGAGGAAGAATGAGGGGGGGGAGGTGGAGAAGCAGATGCTTGCTTCTCCTCCTGTGTGTCCCGACTAGGAATCAAAGCCAGGACATCCACATGTAGGATTGAGGCTCTACCACTGAGCCAACTGGCCAAGGCCTACTAATTTTATTCAATAATTTTATCATTTAAATCCCTATTATATACACAAAATCATAGCAACAGAAAGTAAAATTGTGGTTGCCAGAGGCTGAGGGGTAGAGAGTAATGGGGAGACATTGTTTAATGGGTCTACTTGCAATTCGCAATTTTAATACATAAAAAGAGTTCTGAAGATGGATGGTACATAAATGAATGTGTTTCAAACCACTGAACTATACACTAAAAATTGTTAAGATAGTAAATGTGGGGAACAATTTTTTTTCATTTTCTGTTGCATGAGGTTTAAGAACTATTTACATATATTTCTTCATCACTGATTCCAAATCTAAACTCCATCTTTTGGTGCATGCTATAGCTTTTATGCAATTTTAATTTCTTTCTGTTATAGTTAATGGCATGCATTGGTTTTAAAACTGGAGTTAAAGGGCAACAACTCTTGGATTGAACATAACCACAAGGCAATTAATGTTTTACAAACATCACTTTTCCATAATTGTAGTTGTTTTTAAATGTAAAAAAAATTATTATCTGATAAAAACACCTTATTTTGTTTTAAGATTGAATCATGGCTTCTTTGAGTTGGCATAAATATAAGAATAGTCCTGACAGCTTCTGTTATATATGTGGCTGTTACACACTTCAATGTCAAAGGCACAATATTTCATCATTTGTGACACATGCATATATTGCCTATTTTCAAGTTCCCCTTGGCAATCAAGAAAAGAATTGGGCTCCTCATATTGTGTGTCATAATTGTAAGGAAATGCTTTGAGACTGGACAAAAGAAAAACGCAAAGAAATGCCTTTTGGTATTCCCATGGTTTGGTGTGAACCTAAGGACCACAGCAGTGACTGTTATTTCTGTCTGATCCATACAAAGGGCATCGGTAAGAAAAACCAGCATACGATCACATATCCTAATATTTCTTTAGCAATATGACCTGTCCCACACTCTGAGACAGACACTCCCACTCCAGTTTTCAATGGTTTTATTCCTTCTAAGGATGAAGAAAGTGGACATGGTGATCAAGTGTATTTTGATAAGATGTATGAGGAAATGGTTGTAGAATCTGAAGGGTCTTCTTCTGATGTCAAGCAGTCATTAACCCCTCAGCAGTTTAGCCAACCCAAATTGAATGACTTAGTAAGAGATTTGGGCCTATCCAAGAAAGCAGCTGAGTTATTAGCCTCCAGGCTTCAAGAAAAGAATGTACTTCACCAGTCAGCTAAAGTATTCCATTTCAGGAAGCGTGAACAAATTGTTGTGGACTTTTTTTCCAAAGACAAACACTTTCTTTACTGTCATGATATCACTAGTCTTCTCAGCCAGCTAGGTGTTACCACTTACAGTCCAACAGAATGGCAGCTATTTCTTGATAGCTCTAAATGAAGTGAAATGTGTTCTCCTACACAACAATAATGTTTATGCAGCGGTTCCAACTGGTTATTCAACTCATCTGCGAGAAGATTATAATGACATAAAAATTGTCCTCAACTTTCTGAAGTATGAGGAGTATAACTGGATCATTTGTGTGGATCTTAAAATGGTAAATTACCTGCTAGGACAACAGAGAGGTTTCATGAAGTATGCTTGCTTTCTGTGTTTGAGGGACAGCCGAGCTCAGGAGAAACACTGGACACCGAAGAAGTGGCTGAAACGTGAAGCTCTGGAAGTAGGGATGCAAAATATTGTGTAGTTAATCAAGACAGGATCATTTTTTCCCAACTTCACATCAAACTTGGCTTAATGAAGCAGTTTGTTCAAGCTTTGTATAGAGAAAGTGAATGCTTTCAACATATTATTTCTGCTTTTTCTGCCTTGTTTCTCGAGAAGATAAAAGCAGGTGTATTCTATGGACCTCAAATTCGAACCCTCATATGTGACGAAGAATTTGCCAGGAAGATGAATAAGGAGAAGAAAGCAGCATGGCAGTCATCTGTGGACGTTACAAAGAACTTCCTTCGAAACAAAGAGCATAAAACTTTGAACTTCTGGTTCAAAGGATGCTGTTGGCTTTCTGGGACATTGAATATAACATAAGCATTAAGATTCACTTCCTGAACAGTTTGATAAGTTTCCCAAAAATCTTGGAGCTGTTAATGATGAGCAGGGAGAACGCTTTCATCAAGATCTGAAGATGATGGAAGAGCTTTATTAGGGGCAATGGGACAGAAATATGATGGTCGACTACTGCTGGAGCATCAGATGAGATTGTCCTGAACAAGTACACAAACACAAGAACTACAAATGCAAATTTTTGCCTGAATAGAATTTAAATAAGTTTTGCACAAATTTTATGATTAAAATAAGTGTTTTAATATGTTCTATTTTGAAATTGTAGACAAATTCTGATATAATCATATCTTTTAGTGTATTAGTATATTTACTTCATTATATAAATTATTATATTTTTACAAAGATGATGCCCAAGAAGACATTCTACTTCATTATGTTAAACCAAATGTTGAAAATTTTACAATTAGATAAAAACCTAAAATCTTGAATTGCAAAAAAAGCTGTAGCTTACAGAGAAAAACTAATGTCAGATTTGAGATCAGCACACTCGAATTAGGTAAGAACAAATATTTTTGTGGATGCAACAAATATTTTGTTCCCCAGTGTTATATGTATTTTATCACAATAAACATATTAGAAAAAAATCACTATCTACTATGTACTAAGTCAATATAAATATAAAAATTAAGATATAGACATAGCCATTTAGAAATTTTCAATATTGATATGTCCATAATAATATTTAAAAATTTAATAGTTTCTTGTACTTACATTACATCAGTTAATTCTTATAAGAACCCTACAGACATGTATATATTTCCCTATTTTATAAAAGACACCAGAGACTTAGTTCCCTGTCATCATAATAAGCAACTTGTTGAGCTAAGTGTTCAATCCCAGTCTGTCTGGTTTTTATTAATCAAGCCTTGTTTCTTACATTGTACTAGCCTTGTGGAGAAATAGTTAAAATTCACCATCCCATCCACCTTGAGTACTATGACTACACTTTGTAATGAAAACTTTTAGATAATATAGTGAGAAGAGGACTCTCCCCAGGCCCAGAACCCTGAATGACATCAGGACAAAGACCGACACTCTGATGGGACAAAGTTGTTCACTTATTAGATGGCTAGACATCATTTAATGTATAATTTGTAACCACAAACTAAGAGAAAATAGCTGAAATCAAGATTTAATCCATTAGCTTCACATTCTAATGACTTAGCAGTGAATCAAAACTAGCACATTCTATCGCCTGGAAAAGAATCACAACAGATCCTTCGCTTTATGAAAATGCCCCATCTTTACTCCAAAAGAAATAATAGACAATTTTGAACGAGACTTTCTCAGAGTTGTTAGTGAACTAAGTATCTGTGAATGAGCTATGCTGGTCACAAGGACGAGGACTAGGAAGCTGTATTAATTGCTACACAATTAGCTAAATAATCATGGGAGGGCAAGGAAGTGAGTTGGATGTGGGCAAGGGTAGTGCAGATCATCATTAGTGGGTCCTTTTTAATTTCCTTTTCTTATGTGACTCCATTTACCTGTCACACCCAGGTAAGTCTGTTCTAGGCTGATTAAGATCTACAGAATAATACTGAGGCAACTTGGTATGCCATATATACATACACTTTTGATCTGGCTCATGTCAGGCTTTCTATTTTTATCGTCTTCATCTAGTCTTATATTTATTTCCCTAAATTTGTGGGATCTCATATCTCCAAGCTTTCATTATTTCTACCTTATTGGGCTGACATTTCCTTTTGGAAATATTAACTCCTAATATGCCTTTAATGTATTATCCACTCAGATCATAGTTGATACTCTACTTCTGGATTTTCCTGTGGTCAACTATATCAAAGAAATTCTAATTATCTATTTATATTTACTTTTTAAAATTCCTTATCAGTACAGACAGTTCCTGAAGATAGGATTGTGGTGCTCACTATTTTATCCTCAGTACTAGATGCATCACAGTCACTAGGTAATTATTTATTAAATGAATACAGAAAGATTTTATACAGCTCTCTAAATATTTATGGACTCAACCTCTTATGAACAGCTTGGCTGTCAGAAAGGAGAAAGTTTCCTAGAATGGGTAACAGGTTAGAGCTCATATCATTCAAGGAATATTCTTGCATTAGAAGTCTATGATTCTATGTATTGTTAATAAAACATTAAATTACATGCAATTTATAGTTAAAAATGACAGATTGAAAAAAATATATATATTCCATTCCTTAATCCCCAAAAGATGATAGAAATGGTTTAATGCAAGAAACAACAAGGAATAAGAGACTGAAGGATGAGACAACAGTGACAAGCTTTTGGAAGTTGGAAGCAAATGAACAAGTGAAAATGACAGCAGAAGCTAGAAATCTGAATGCTGTGCTTGATGTGGGATAGCCAAGATGTGGTCTTATGTGCATGGGTGAGTTCCTAGAAGCCTGGGAGGAAACAAGAGCCTTGGCAGTAGGGATTAACATGGGACTAAGGGGATTGAAGATTTCTTTAGGAAGGAGTAAGATCCACAGATACTTTACCCTTCTCTGTACAGCGACATGACTGACTTTTCTCATCGTGAGTTGATAACTAGGAGTGTATTCTCTGGAGAGAGTGAAATCAAGTGTCCAGATTTGGAATTCTAGATTCAGTTGAGATTGGATTCCATTGTTTTAATATAAAAATACAGAATAACAGAATGTTGAGGGGAATACGAGGGAGGGGGGATGCATTCGTGGCAACACTAGGTAAACACAATAAATTAAAATCAATTAAAAAAATACAGAATATATTAAAAGCTTCACAGTGAATTTTGAATTGCCCCACTGCAGCCTTCTACCACATGGTTTCCAGGAAGCTTGTCCAGTCCAGCTTATATCCTCCCAAAGAGAAGTTCTGAAGTCGTTCTCATTCAGGGTATCTCAGAACTGGAGCTGAAAGACCTAAAAATGCTGGCATTAAGAATTCCCCAAGGACACAGCACATTCAGGTCAGGTTAGAGATAAGACCATAGTGAAAAGTTCAATGAAATGTATAGAATTTCTGATCAACTCTTTATTTTTCACTATTTAATATTGAAAAAAAAGATTGCTGGACATTTAAATATAATGTTATCCACAGACCAAAATCAAATAAGCAAAAAACTGTTTTAAACTCTAATATCTTTAGTTTTTGTACCCTGAATAATTACTATCATCATTATACTAAAAAAGGTAAGATGTTATATAATATCTGTGATACACGTGTAGAACATAAAAGAACGCCTGATAATAGGGAATAAAAATTATAGAATAATTAGAATATAAATTTATGGAAACCACATAGAGAGCAAGGCAAAGGAAATTGATGAATGAAAGAAAGTAACTTATTGGAAAATTTGAACACCAGTTCAGGAAGGATAATGTCTGAATAGTAAGAGCCAAGAGATAATCTCATGTTTTTTCCAGAACTGAGAGATATGATCATCCACAAAATAAAGACCAAAAAGCATTACTGCAAATTTGAAGACACAAATGATTAAAAGATAGTTCTAAAAGCTTCCATATAAGGAAAAAAACAGATATAAAGAATTAGTAATAATAGTTTAAGATTTGTCTTCATAATAGCAATTCCAGATGCTAGAATACAATGGAGAAATATCCTCAATGTTCTGAGTAAATTTATTTTTCAAGATAAACAGAATGTCCAGATATTTTCAGTGTGCCAAAAAAAAAAAAAAAAAAAGAATAAGAATGAAAAGTTATCTGTAATACATTTTATTAAAAACAATGAAGAAAGTCACTGGAAAAAGTGTTGTATCAATATGAAGAAAAAACCAAGAAACAATTCCAAATGTGATATGGAAATAGGAGAGTAAGCCACAGTGGCAGTTAAAAAAATCCCTTCTGGTGACGTTACAAAGAGTTTGCACACTGACAGCTATTCAGCAGGTTTAAAGAGCTCCTTTCAACATTGGAAGTGATTGGAAGGGAGCTATTACTTTAGGAAAATGAAATTGAATGAAATTCAATTTATTTGATGATATTAGAGAAGATTTACACAGCTGCGGAAGAGTTTGGAATTGGATTAATGATAAGCACTTATGAAACTAAACAAGTGCAAAGAGAAAGATGAAGAGGCCGAGAAGGAAGAAGGAGTAAATTATTAATAACAAATTTAAAAAGAACTCTTACTCAAGAAAGGAAAACTAACCGTGTTCTATACTACCTATCCCAGCTGTGAATGGCATTAATGTGGTAAAAATAATTTCAATAATGCGTATTCACCTATTTAATGTTACAACTACCATATGATGGAAGGATGTGGGGTGGGGGTGGGCAGGATGGTGGTGAAAGAGAGATATGGTCTTATCTTCCATAAGGAGAAGTCAATAGGCAATTAAAAAAATAACTAGCAGTATAAGCTTTCTATTTAGAGACTTTGATATTAATAATAAAATGAGCAATTCAGAGAGTTGAAAATGTTTGCCTCTGAAAGCAGGTAATGGAGGTGGCGAGAGAGTACTACTACTATAAGGCTGTGTGTTATTATTAGGATGACATTAACTGCTGTAACACACATACCCCAGGATGCATAATGGCCTCCAACACAAAACAAGTTTATTTCTCACTCCTTGAACAGCCCAAGGTGAGTGTTCCTATATGGTTTATATGGCTCGTGTTCACGAGCTCAGCTAGGAAGAAACTCTACCTCTTCAACTTGACGCCCAATGAAGTTTATCAGCGTCCCAGTCTGCCATCGTAGACAAGGAGCTGGAGGGGCACACGAGGGAAATTCTGAAGGGCAAAACTAACAATCACAGCACCCTTGTCCTGATTGCGTTGACAGAATACAGAATATAGCCACATGGCCACTCCTAATTGCCACCAAGGTTGGGAAATAGGCTTGGCTGTGTATCAAGGACAAACAGGAGGTCCCAGATGTTGGTGACCAGAGTTTTGGTACTACCTTGTAAGACTGTTGGATTATTGAAACTAAGGACGCATGCAGCTTGTTGCTGCAATTGTGATTTTGTTCTAAAATGATAAAAGTAAACAGAGAAGAGGAAGGCATTAAAATTTAACAGGAGTTAGATCATGATCTATTTCCCTGATAATTTTAAATATTACAATGTCATTGAAGGTACAAAATACTAGTTGTCTGGAGCCACCATACTCCACGCACCAACAGGAAAAAGTCCAATGGCCCTTCCTCTGAAAACAAACTAGAAATAAAACAGCATAGTTCTAAGATAATGGCAGAGAAGGTAGCACTGTCCCTATTTTACAGATGAAGCAACTGAATGCTTGAGTTACAAAGTGGGAGACACTAAGTGGATCATTCATTCAATGATATGTTCTAAAGCCTCCAGCATGGACCACTCATCACCTGTGTGCAGTAGGTAGAACAGCCAACAGTCCAGACAAGCTTTTTGCTTATACAGAGTTTTTATTCCAGGGGGGCTCTTTTGGCTCAGGTCCTCAACCTGGGGGTTCAGGAGATTCCGACAGCTCATTCTAGGCTCTTATGCTTTTCACATATTACGTCTCATTAGTTGCACTGAAATAAACTCTCGGTACCTATACATTCTGAGGGCTTTTCCTATTTATGGAATCAACACAAGATGCATATTCTCTTGGGGATAACCTCTGTGAATCAAAAGCATACCCTTTTTTATCCCTTAACAGCTTTTGACAGATGCTTCAGAACACTGTGGAAAAGACATGAACATTCCCGTACTGACTCTACACTGTTTTCTCCCAGTGATTAAAGAGGCACCGATGATAGGCACCTTTTCAAGGCTGCCTCTTCCACTTGTTAGGCATGCTCTTTTATTGAGACAGACTTGGGTTGTCTGGTCTCCGAAACAGCAGTGTATGACAGTCACCCAGGTGCCTGAAAATTAACAATCACCTTTGCTTCTTTCACTTGGGGAAACACCAACCATGGACATGATCCACTCACCCTTAAATGATGCATGCTTCGTTGGTGTTAGATTTAATTAATGAGAATGTTTGTAGAAGAGCCCTAAACTTGCAGTAAACATGCCAATGATTATAGAAAATATGGCGATTGTTTCAGAAGAGTTGCTCTCAAGGAATAACCATGCAATTCACTGTCCAAACTGGGATTTACTGAAAGTGAGAGGTGACATTGTTAACATCAATGATGTTGACACAATAGGCACAAACGTACACTGGACAAAAAGGACACGTGAGCATTCGGGACTGATTTCCCTTCTTTGTCAGAGGATGAACATAGAAACAAAATATGGTATATATGCCAATGAAATAGTATTGTCTTAAAAGGAAGGCAAATTCTAACAAATGGATATAATGAAATAGACTGGTCACAAAAGGACAAATAGTATAATATTCCACTGATTTGAAATAACTAGAGTAGTCAAATTCACGTGAACAGAAAATAGAGTGCTGATTGCCAGAGGCTGAGAACAGGAGGGAATGTGAATTTAATGAGTACGAAGTTTCAACTTGGAAAAATGAAATGTTTCTGATAATGGCTGCCCAGCAATGTAAATACACTTAATGTCATTGAACTGTTCACTTAAAAATGGTTAAAATGGGACATTTTATGTATGACATTATACCAGAAAAGGAAAAAAATAAAGATTGACTTCACTTTTTTTATCTGGAATATTATAAAACTGACCATTGTATCCCCAGGGCTCTACCAGACTAACACATTAGGATCCCAGTTAAGAGTCATTGAAGTTGGGAGGTAGTTGAATCACTGACTGCTGCCCTCTATGTGATGAGCACTCGGGGAAAGACATGGAGAATCCAATGGGGATTTGTTCGCTGTGAAGCCAGTAAACCTCCCCCCATCCCTCTCACCTTATTAGACCTGAGTACAGCCCTGGCCCTGGTGAACAGTGGCAGGAAGAGGATCCGAAACTAAGAGCGCTACAACCCACCAGTTCCCCAAAAGCAAACTCTGCTTGATCTGCTTATCCCAGGCAGCAAGCCAAACCCTCTCTTCCTTAGAGTAGAAAGCCAAAGAAGCCAAGAAGAAAAAAGATCAAGGAGACCAAGAGGGTGATGACCCACATTGTCTGGGTTTCAGAGAGCGTGCTGACTTCCCTCCTGTTCACGTCTGGCAGATGGCAAGGACTCCCCAGGCTACGCAGTCACACCCCAGGCCCCAGGCTTCACACACAGGGAGAAGAAAAGTCTAAAAGGGATGAAAGAGAGGACTGAAAAAAAAGATGCCCCTTCAACAAAAGCCACTTCTAAGCTTTGCTTTTCCTGTGGTCTCCTAGGTTCACAACAAACGTTTTGTTTCCTGTTAACATCTGTTAGTGGAGAAACCTTTTTCTTCTTTACCTGTGTCCCAGCATGTTCTGTGTGTGCCACGTGTTCACGGTCGACTCCCAGGAAGTGAGAACCATTCAGAGCACACATTATGCAGGGGACAGGGTGGGTTATATCCCTTGGATCCAGCTTGAGCTGTTCAGACAGTCTCAGTCCTGCGATCAACTCTCTCTTATTTGACCCTGGATTGTTGATCATCTAATTTATATGTCTATGACCCACTCTACCCCAAAGCCCCTACTCTGCAACAAGCTCCTAAAAGGCACACACAATGTTGCTGGACTGCTGAATTTTTCCTTTTTTAAGAATGCACGCCACCATACCCTAGCGATTCCATAAAGACCTGTGCTCCATGAACATTTATTCGGTTCCCCCTACGTGCCCAGGGAAGGGCCAGATCTATTTCCCAAGGAAACCTACTATTTATTAATAATCTATAGCTTTTGGAGCTGCTGGTGGCAAGATGTTTCCTAACAGGCCCGGTGGGCTTCAGGGAGGGAAGATTTCCAAGATTAGGAGATGAATGTGTTCTGAGAGACAGCACACAGTTAGCCTTGACTGCCAATTGGGCATTTTATTGCATTTGTCTGATGGATAATCACAGATAAAGTCTTTGATCTTTATCCCTATGGCAGCAATCAGAAAAAAAGCAACAACTCTGTGTACTTACTGTCTTTTATTTCTTTTTTTCTGCAGTTCTGGGGGAATAGAGGTGATTAAGATGCTCAGAAGAATCTCTCTGTGTTGTATTATTAAGCATCAAATCAAGTGTGGCTCTGCCTTACTGGTCTGTACCTGTCCTCTTCCAACACCAAGGTACAGAGAAGACAGGAGAAGGGGGAAGCTCTTCTCTCGCAGCAGAAAGACTAATGATGGGGAAGAGGAAGGAGGTTCCAGGGGAGGGAAAAGACATAATGGAGGACTGATTAAATGCTGACTATCAGGAAAATGGTGCTGGGGTGCCAGTGGAACATGGCATCCAAGCGACCGATCCGGGCTTTATTCCTCAGACACAGGCCTGGAGTGTCAATGTGAGGAAGGTTCTTTCTCCTCCTGTGATCAAGCCAAGTGAAACATTCTGTAGTCACCTTTGGAAATTTGGTCTAAACAGGCAAAACCAACTGGCACGTATGGAATTAACGGCAGAGTTCAGGAAGTTCGTAGTACAACATGAAGGTCTTCCATCCCGTGATGCATCTAACTGACTCCCTTTGTTATCTAATCATTATGGTAATTAATAATGTCCGCTAAGGGCAGAAAGGTAAGTTCCATTATAAAATGAAGTGTGTAAGTTCACTTTTATTCATCCTCGCAAAGGAATTGGCCAAAGACCAAGTCCTTCAAGGCTGAGATAAAGGCTGGTACATTAGAGTGAATGTGTGTGGTGATTGGTGGAGACCAGTGTGCCAACTCACACGTCCCATCTCGGGTGGAGGGCATGGGGTGCAGGGTCACAAGAGTCACAGTCTGTATCGACAAAGAGACTTATATTTAGACATGTACCATTAAATCCAAAAAGCGTTACATACAGAATCATTTTGTTTTGACGTTAAGTAGTGGAATAAATCATATGCTTAACACTTTTAAAGGCTTAATTGTGTATTTCCTCACGTTTAATAACCTTCTTATTGTAATTCGCCCAAATCTTAGTCAACTTTTGAAACATCCTGCGCATGCGCATGTGTTGATGCTGGATAAAGTGACAGGAACCCTACGTTAAATTAAATTGCATCGACTGCAGTAAGAATTGCCAGTTTTATTTATTTTTGAATGGCAGCACAAGCCCCATAGCAATTAATTCTGTGCCTAGCCATTGAAACCCCGGATTCACCAAATCCAATTTGTAGCTTTAGTTCAAACTTCTGGAACAAAAGGAAACCTCTGTCTCAGAATCAGGAACCTCCTTGTGGAGACCTTTGAATGACACGTGTGAAACGATGACCCCTGGTGGTAAAACGCCAAATCTACAGGGGTTTAATTAAGACAGCTCTGAATGGGAGGGGGTGGGAATGCTTTGGGTTACAAAGCAACATGAAGCTTGCTTGTAGAGGACACAGAGCCACCCAGCTTTGTCTCCTCACTTAACAATTACACTGGAATAACTCCAAAGTCCCCATATCTCATATAAGACTAGAATTAGCCCAGGAAACACCTTCTATCCTCTCTCTCAAGAGAGCAACGTTATGCACAGTATTACTTCAAGTTGCCAATCCAATCCTTGCCTAAAAATTCCCACTTACTATTCATGCTGTGGTGGGCGTGCATTTTGTTTGTTTGTTTGTTTGTTTTCTTCCTGCATAATAATAAACTCTCGTGTTGTTAGGAAATGCATTTTCCTATGTACCTAATTTGGAGACAGCATAAAAGGCAGAGAACACTACTTCTCGATATAGAAATGGAATGAGGAATTTTCTTCCTTTCTCAGATCCCTTTCACCTAGGATCTGAACACATGGGCTAAGAGTGGATGGTTATATATTCCTGCTCAGGAACATGTATCTGACATGAGGGAGACAGTGAATTACTGTGGCAGTAGGAGTATGCCCAAAGCTGATGTCTAGAAGTAGAAGTGATTTAGCATAGTATGTGACATATCCTTAAGTTATTGCATTCCATATTTTAGGGCTCCCTCAATTTCACCCTTTCCCAAGCTGGCTCCTCAGCTCTCAACATCCCTATATCATCCTAGTAATAGTTTTGCTTAGAGAACCAAAGTTGGTTTCTTTTACAAGACTCCTCATGAAACTTGATTGATGTCATCATTGGGATACACTTTCTTGTCATGTATTCCCATCAAACCTGGTGCTATCTTCTATGTTCCTTTGACATAAGCTTAAATTCTTTAAATGTTCATGTTATTTTTTTAACTTTATTTTATTTTTATTTTATTCATTTTAGAGAGGAGACACAGAGTGAGAGAGAGAGAAAGAGAGAAAGGGGGGAGGAGCTGGAAGCATCAAACTCCCATATGTGCCTTGACCGAACCAGTGCAGGGTTTTGAACTGGCGACCTCAGTGTTCCCAGGTTGACGCTTTATCCACTGAGCCACCACAGGTGAGCCGTTCATGTTATTTTTTGAAACCCTTAATGTCTCTTTATTAATGCTTCTTCTGGGGTAGAAAGCCATCTATAGAATGTTACATAACTAGACAACAGTGGTATAGATATTTTAATCAATTTGGGGGTGCTGTTATCATTGAGTCAAAGACAATAAAATGCATCCTATTGAGGATTGTGTTAAGAACAATAACCTGAGACTTCTGTTGGTAGAATATATTTCCTGTACAAACTATTTATTTTAATCATTAGCTCCTTGGGATTTTAGGGTAATGGAAATTTAAAAAGAAGGTAGTTTATAAAAATTTGTTGACATTATGGTGCCTCTGAGCATCATGGTAGTAAGTAATGTGGTAGTCAAAGTCAAGCCTAAAGGTATAACATGTCTCATTATGTCTTCCTTGAACAGACCTTCTCTAATATTCCACTTACCTAATCAGCCACCTTTACGCACCTCCTACCCACCCTTATTACCATAGCATCTCATATCTTACAGCTAAGAGCATTAATAGGAAAGTCAGAAAAGGAAAACTCTCTCTACTTTTCTCCCAATATATATGTATCTCCAATATACCTGACTTGCTTGTGTGCACTAGAACCTTTAAACTCTCCAGATTCATCTGGACATATGTACTAACTTGAAGAAAGGTGTCCTACCTAAATCAACAGTAGCCCCTTCAAAGTACCTCCACCTGAAAATAAGACAGGGTCTCTATTTCATAACTTTTTCATAGCAAACAGAATACAAATAAAGTGTGGGATTATAATTAGACTTCAAATAAAACACAAAATCCGCCAAAACTCATCCTCAAAATGCAGGGAATTAGAGGTCTGTACACCCAGAGGATTCCAAGGCAGAAGAAAAGCAAGCCCTGGCCAGGTAACAATTCTTAGTCCTAAAAGCTGGATACTCAGCATGGCTTGTTCCAATTCAATTTGACTCTCTCTTTCTAAACTCATTAAAACAATCCTTATCTCTACACAGAGTCATACATCTTTAATTCTCATTATACAAAAAAATCTGCATTCTGAAAATCAACAATACCTAGTTGTCATAGAAAAAAATCTGTTTTGTACATAATATGTACTTTCTACCCCAAGAAAATTAGCTTCAACATCACATGTCATATGATATCTGAAAGCAAGAATGGGTTAAGCAAAAAAAAAAAAACAGTTGTAATCACCAGTTTTCTATGGATTTAAGGTTTCTAGTGCTTCTAAGTATTCCCATTTCCAGTTCTAGAAACAGGAAATAGCCCCCAAACATCTTCATTTGAACAGGCTGTGTATTAATTGTTTCAAAATGCAATGTTTATTGGAGATAACCATAGATCTGCTATACACCTACAACCCATTTATTCAAAGCTTTCAGAAGCAGTCGATGGTCCTAAATTTTTTGTTATTATTGAGGAATAATTAACACAGCCCAATGTATAGATTTTGAGTAGAGGTGGATGAGTTATGACACACGCAATGACTTGGGTAGTAATTATCCAAATCTAGAAAAAGAATATTTCTAAGTCTTCAAAACGTTGCTGATTCATCTTTATAGTCCGCCTTCTTCCCGTCCCAGGTAACCACTGTCCTGGTTTCTTTCACCATGGATTACTTGTGCCTATTCATGACTATATGTAAATGAACACAGACAGTATATACTCATTTTCATTACCTGACGCATTCCACTAAGTTCATTTTACAGCTCAGTAATGGGTTGCAACCTCCAGTTTGAGAAACATTTGCTGAAATGCATACTGTAAATTAGTGTGCATGGTACATTGGGGGAAAAAAAAGGAAATTCTCAGGTCTCTCCCACAGAGATTCTGATTAAAAAGCAGATTATTACTGAGACCTATTCCAGATCAACTAAAGCATTCATCATTGTGTGGATCTGATGCAGGTTGTTCAAGGACCACATTGCAATACCATTTACAGCCCATCTGCCAACCATTCTAAACAATGCTTTCATCATGTCACCACCTTCATCCTGTTTGGGAACATGCAGTGACTCCTCATGTACTGCCTATACAAGCCAAAACACCTTCACCTGACACGAAAAGCCCTCCACACACAGTCTTGCTTTTCTGGCGGATACATATTCCTATTACTCAGTAGCAACCTCCATTATCATCAGTCTCCTTAGCGACCCAACTACCCATCCATTCGCACACTGCAGAATCTAATGCTTTTTTTTTTTTCGTCTCTACAGCAGAAACCTAGCCATGATCTTTAAATTGAATAACAGCGTCAAATTAGAATTTTCTGGAAACTGTTGGTGATGGGAGCATCTTTAATAGCCAAGTCAGTAAGGCATCAGAGCTTATTTCAGGAGGACTGATTGACCTGTGTTAATACTTCACAGAATTGTGCTCCATGCTATTTTCCTAATCAAAAGGGCATCCATTGACTCTACCACCTTGTTAGAACATTGGTGGTATGTGGGCTCCTGGTATGTTTGGAAACAGATTGGTCTAACTTTTCTATTCTTTCTTACTCTGTGAATAGAGGGCCTCTTGAGTTAGGGCTGAAACAGAAGCTGTTGAAATATATCATTACATTCAGGAAAGAGGGTTAGACTAAAGACAGGAGGCTGTAGAAACTAAAGGCACACTTGAATTTATAGTCCTTGTGTTCTAATCTCTCCTCTCTGACCCAAATGAAACACTGTACAAAGGTGTATTGATACCAGAGTTCAAAGCACTTATTCAAATTCATTCATTCATTCATTCATTCATTCATCCTGCATATATTTTTAAGTTTCTACTTTCTCTCAGGCACTTTTTTAGATACTGAGATTACAGCCATGAATAAAAAAAAGTCCCTTTCTTCAAGGAACTTACATTCTAGGGGAACGTATAGACAGTGAACCTATAAATACATATAGTGACAGCAGATTAAGGGTAAGGGGGTAAGGGATGCACTATTTTCATATGGTGACAATGGAGGCTCTCTTCAATAAGGTGACATTTTAACAGACTGGAAGTGGTGACAGAGTGAGTTATTCAACTATCCAGAGAAGAGAAATTCAGGATAAAATGAGAAATTGCAGAGACCCTGAAGTCAAAGGTCTGAGATGAACACCAAGGAGTTGTGGGTAAGCTCACAAAAATACTGGAAGACCAAATCACAAAGGGCCTTGTGGGCCATTGTAGCAACTTTTATATTTATGCTGAGTCAATTAAGAATGGAATAGACCTTTTCCAACAGCTAAGAAGCTGGGCAGATCCTGGCTGTCCTGGCTTACCCAAGTACTCGGATTTCATTGTTCTTCCAGACCTTCAACCCTCACCTGAAGGCCCTCAATAAATTGGTTTAATCTTTAAGAAATGAAATGAAATGAAGGATTTTGAGCTGAGGCATGCATGATGCATGTTTTTCCCCTCACACATTTGTTCTTTCTACTGTGTTGAGAATAGACTAAAGGGGAATAATCAAGAGAGGCTGTTACAATAAACCATGTAAACAATGATGGGCAAGTTTCATCAGGGTAGTAGGATGAAAGGGGCTTAAAATAAAATTATGAAGATATGTGTGTGTGTGTTTGTGTGTGTGTGTATCACACACATATATATTATTTATAGTTATTGATTTTTAAATTTTATTTATTTTTAATTTTATTTTTCAACTACAGTCGACATACAATATTAACTTAGTTTTAGTGTGCAACACCTTGTGAAGATATTTTGAAGGTGGCAATGACAAGATCTGTTAAAGTGTGAGGTATCAGAAAAAGAGGATAGTGGAGGATAGGTTCAATTACTTTTGGGCTTAGTGACATGAGAGATTGAGTTGTCTACTACTAACTCTGCCAGAGGGCAATACTTGAGGAGGAGCTAGGAAGATATATTTGGATATGTTAAGTTTGAGATGTCTTTTCGACATCCAAGTAGACATCTAGAAGGCAGTGTATATAAACATATAGAGTTCATGTGATATGTTCAATTCAGAGATATAAGTTTTGGATATGTCATGAGATGAGATGATTGTACTAAAAGAAGAAAGTCTAA
This sequence comes from Rhynchonycteris naso, assembly GCA_037038555.1. NCBI lineage: Eukaryota > Metazoa > Chordata > Mammalia > Chiroptera > Emballonuridae > Rhynchonycteris > Rhynchonycteris naso. The sequence goes on along the minus strand of CM072999.1, from coordinate 242,923,513 downwards.
ACACTGAACCCTGGGGCATCACCAATCTATAGCTGTTAGAAAGATGCTCAGAAAACAATACAGAAGAAAGAAAAGAAATACCTATTTATAGAAGAGAAAGGGGTATCCCAGAAGTCAAATGATACGATTGTTTTAACAAGGAGTATATTATCAACAACGTCAAATGCTCCTATTGTTTAGTAAAATGTAGTCTGAGAATTGATTATTGAATTTAAAACTGTGGAGTTTGTGGGATTTTAACAAGAGCAGGTTCAGTGGATATGCAAAACTTAGAGAAATAGGTCAAACAGAGAATTAAAGGAGATAAATTAGAGACAAAAATTATAAATAAACACTCTCTCAAGGAAATTTGACATAAATGTAGTAGAGAAATGGTAGAGTGTTTGAACTAGCTGAACAAGTACGCAGGAGCAAGACACATACACGTATATCTCATCTTAAATAAAGAAACATATAGCATGTTTATGAGCTCAAGAAATAACCCAGTTAATTGAGGAAAAAAACTTAAGATGCAGGTGATAAAGAGAGAGAGAGAGTTGGAGGAAACAGGAAATGGGACCTGCATAACAGGGGAGGTGCTTCGTTTGGACCACAGAAAGCTCACTCATAGGACCTGGAAAGTAAATTGAGTGTATAGATACTAATAGTGCACATACAATGGGGAACCTACAGAATTGTTCTTCTACTTTACTTCTATTTTCCCCACAACTAGCAATTGAGGTTATCAAATGAGATTAAAAATAAGAAAGATGCTATAGGAGGAGAAAGAGAGGGTGTAAGTCCCCTAGGAAAATGACAGAGTACAAGGGCAAGGGGAGTGCAGTGGGATTTCTAGGCAGCACCGAGGGCTCACATGAATGTAGTCATGAGTGTAAAATGTAAGTGATTGGCATGATTGGCTAGGCCATTTGAGTCTATCTTTATTATCATCGTTCTGCAGCTGAAATAGACCCAGTGAGGCGATGCGTGTTGCTAGAGGGTGTATAATCAGCATCGAAGATATTCTAGGTCCTGATTAACTGCCACCTGCCTCTACGCTGTTTTGTTTTGTCCTTAGTTTCACATGTGCTGGTTTTGTTTCTCTAAGCAGATATGAAACTTCCTGGATAGTAGTGTATCTCCCATGCCACTTGACACTTTTATAAGACCTCACACTGTAAATGACATAGTTAATCCTATCATTTATGTCTTTAGCAAGGTTTTATTTTCTGACTACAAAAATTGTGGCTGATGGAAGAGCTTACTAGAGTCTATTCCCTTGGAGGATGCTATAAAATGGTTACTCCATAATTATGGAGACAATTCCTCTAGGAAAAGGACAGTCAATACAAGTAAAGGACAACATGAGTGATCACGCCTCTCTCCTCTCTAAGATTTGTATATTTGAGAGGAAGGAACCTTCAGGTGAGAGCTCCCTTGGTTTCAGAAAGGAATGTCAATGGAGGATTATTTTAATAAAATGATAATCATTAAGCTTAGAGCTAGACTTTTTAATTCCCTCATAGAAAAATAGGTACAGAGAATTCAGAGATACTATTAGTTGTCACTGGTAGTTAAGAGAATTGGAGTCTAAATCCCTTATTCTCAGCCCAGTTCTTTTTCTGCCATGTCGAAGAGATGTACCAGAAACTAAAGACTTTATCCCTAAACCCTTAATGTAGCCAGACTGCTTCACTTTTTCCTCCTCAGGCGTAGGCCTGAAGGTGCAGATTAAGAAAACACATTTCTGAACTCTTACAAGGGGAAGCCTTTAATCTTAGCACATGGAATTGCAACAGTTAAATTCTAAAGCAGTTGTTCCCAATGGATGGTCTTTCAGGGTCCTCCACATTGAACATCTGCTGAACTGTCAGTAATAAATAATAGTAACAGTAATAGTAATAACAGCAACAGTAATTATTGTAAAAAAAAAGAAGAGTGTTGGATCTTCTGTCTCCATTGTGAATAAATAATTTACTCAAAGAGATTGAATAAAATCAGACATGACCTCATTGGTGTCTCTCAAAAGAAAGGTAGAATGAATCTTTTGATTCCATCTGAATGTGTATTTGAAGTAAACCAAAATAATTTTTAAAAGCACCTAACTCAAATCACTAAGCTCAAACTGGGAATGTATAAAAATGAATTTGTGTATACTCCAGTGGCTAAAAGCATTGGTTTGAGGGTAAGTCGGCATGAAGTTGAGTCTCCATGCCATCATTTACTCATTCTGTGACTCAGGATAATACAGTTTGCTTCTTTGAGCTAAACTTAGTAATCTATGAAATAAAGATAATAATATTGGGCTCCTGGTTTTTGGTCTGATATGTAAGGAGCCTCACTCTGTTCTAAAAACAAGTAAAAATCTGAACAATTTAAAAAACCAAACACTTTTCTTGGATCTGTCCAAGAAGAAAAGTCACAGGGCAAACCACTGCCCCGAATATTGAAGAGAATATTATTGGGCAGGCAGGTATAGAGATTTGCCATTTCCCGAGCAGAATCCCCCTTGGGAGCCAGTACTAGAGTGGGTAAACCTGGGCTATATCTAACGAAGTGCTGGAGGCTCACTCTGAATAAACCCCACAGAGAAAAATTACAGAGAACTCAATCTTAGGGGCTCTCACACTGGGGAGTTTTACTTCCAGGAGCCTCAACATTTACCAGGTCCTCACAGTGAAAAGCAAAGAAATGCCACCTCCTGCTTCCAGAAGGGGGAAGGGAAAAGAAAGCATTTTGAAATACAACACAACATTCTGTTCTTAACAAGGATGGCCCCCAGGAGAAACTTCAATCACATGCCACTAAAGACCTATTTATAGCAGTTCCTTTACCCAGTACATCACACCCATCTTTCAACAAAAAATTACAAGGGCCTGACCAGGTGGTGGCGCAGTGGATAGAGCGTCGGACTGGATGCAGAGGACCCAGATTCGAGACCCCGAGGTCGCCAGCTTGAGCACGGGCTCATCTGGCTTGAGCAAAAAGCTCGCCAGCTTGAACCCCAGGTTGCTGGCTCGAACAAGGTGTTAGTCTGCTGAAGGGCCCGCGGTCAGGGCACATATGAGAAAGCAATCAAAGAACAACTGAGGTGTTGCAATGAAAAACTGATGATTGATGCTTCTCATCTCTCTTTGTTCCTGTCTGTCTGTCCCTCTCTCTGACTCTCTCTCTCTCTATCCCTGTAAAAAAAAAAGAAAGAAAGAAAAACACAAGGCATGCTAAAAGACCAGAAAAAAAAAAAAAGAAAGGAAGAAAGAAAATAAAGAACCGAAAAAAACCCTCACAGTTTGAAGAGACGGAACAAGCATCAAAATCTCAATCAGATGGTATATGTTGAAATAATCAGAACACAAAAACGTTTTGAACTATGATAATATACTATTAATAGGTAGACAACATGAACAGACATCTAATGTAAGCAGAAAGATAAAAATGCTAAGAAAAATATCAGAAAGGAATGCTGAAAATTACAAGAACTAATAAAATTCTGCCTTGATGTGCTCATCTGTGGTTGCATGTGACTTTTCTCAATAGAAAAAAATGAACAAAAAACTGGTAATCTGAAAATCTTTATAAAGTCAATGTCTCTCACCAGTCTAAGTAAAGGAGAGAATATAAAAATTACTAATATCATAAATAAAAGAAAAGATTACTACTGACCCAATGGACATTAAAAAGATAATAAATATACTCCTGGCTGGTTGGCTCAGTAGAGAGAGCATTGCCCTGGCATATGGATGTTCCAGGTTTGATTCCTGGTCAGGGCACACAAGAGAAGCAATCATCTGCTTCTCTCCTCCTCCCTTTCCCCTTCTCTCATTCTCTACTCCCTCTCCTCTCCTGCAGCCAGTGGCTCAATTGGTTCAAGCATGGCCTGGACACTTAGGATAGCTTCAGGCACAGAGGATAGCTGGGTTGATTTGAGCATCTGCCCCAGACAGTGGTTGCAGGGTAGATCCCAGTCAGGGTGCATGTGGTATTCTGTTTCACTATCTCCCTTCCCCTCACTTAAAACAAAAATATAATAAATATTATGAAAACACTCTATGCCTAAAATAAGTAAATAACCTCAATGAAATGGACCAATTCTTTGAAAGATACCTTCCAATACTTATACAAAAATAAAACAATCTGAATAGGCCTATAGCTATTAAAGAAATCACATCTATAATTAATAACCTTCCAAAACAGAAAGGACCAAGCCTATAATGATTGACTAGTGAATTCTATGAAATACTTAAGGAAGAATTTATACCAAATCTCTTCCAAAAGGTAAAATAAAGGAAATACTTTTAAACTCATTATATGAAGCCAACATCATCCTAATACCAAAATCAGACAAAGACACTATAAAAAATAAAACTACAGATCTACATCTCTCAGGCATAGACAATAAAAGGCTCAAGAAAATGTTAGAAAATCTAATTCACCAATGTATAAAAAGAATTATGTAACACAAACAAGTGAAATTTATCCCAAATATTCAAGACTGGCTCAGCATTCAAAATGAACTAATGTAATCCATGTATCAAAACATAAAAACAAAATCCAACACCCCTTCATAATAATAACTGTCAGCAAATGAGGAATAGAGGAGATTCCTCAACTTGATAAGAAATATCTACAAAAACACCTCTATCTAACATTGTAGTTAGTGGAAAGAAATAAGAAGCTTCCAAGATCAGAAACATCCTTTACAAAAATTTACTCTGAATGGATCCTAGAACTAATTGTAAAACACAAAACTATAAAATTCCTAGAAAATTATATAGGACAAAACCTCAATGACCTTGGGTATTGAGATGACTTTTTATATACAACACCAAAAGCAAGATCCATGAAAGAAACAGCTGATCAGCTGCACTTAATAAAAACTAAAGAATCCTGCTTTGCAAAAGACAATATCAAAAGAATAACATAAGCCATGGAGAAGGAGAAAAAAAAAACCACAAAAGACACATCTGATAAGGACAGTTATCAAAAATATACAAAGGACATTTAAAACTCAACAATAATAAAACAAACAACCCAATTAAGAAATGTTCCAAAGATCTTAACAGACATTTCAGCAAAGACAATATAATAATGGCAAGTAAGCATATTAAAAGATATTTACCTCATATGTAATCAGGGATTTGAAACTTAAACACTGAATTGCTATTAGATTCACCAACGTTTTAAACACTGGCAAGACTGAATGTTGGTGAAGATATGGAGCAACGGGAACTCGCATTCGTTGCTGATAGACATACAAAATGGCACAGCCCATTTGGAAGGCAGTTTAAGTTCCTTATAAAACTAATCACACTGTATGATCCATCAATACCTCCCTTGGTATTTACCCAAATGAACTGAAAATACATGTCCACACAAAAACCTGCACAAGCATGTTTATAGTATATTTATTCACAATCGCCAAAATATGAAAGCCTCCAAAATACCTTTCAGTGAATTTGTGAATAAACAACCTTGGGTATACTATTACAATAGAATAATATTCAGCACTTAAAAATAAATGAGTTATCTAACCAAGAAGACATGAAAGAACCTTCAATACATATTATTAAGTGAAAAAAAAGCCAATCTAAAACAGCCACATAATACACGATTCCAAGACGATCTGGAAAAGGCAAAACTAGTATAAGTTTTTGGGAGATAGTAAAAACATTAGCAGTTGCCGGTCATTATGCAGGAAGGAGGAATGACAAGAGAGTGCGCAGAGCATTTTAGGACAGTGACACTCTCCTGTACAATAGTGCAGTGGTTTACCCTGCCATTAAAGTTAGTCTGTCCTAACCAGCCCATCATCCTCAGGAATGCACGGTCAGTGTTTTCTGGTAAACTGTGAGGCTGGTTCTGAGGCTTTGGAAAGGCAAGAGACTGCCAGTCTTGGGTAAAAGTACTCATCCCTTCTGACAATGAGAGAGGCACCCTCGGGGGAACTGGGAGGCTCAGGCAGTTCTGGATAAGTACCGTGAATTCCCGGAGGCCTCACAGCGGAAGGCAAGGCACCAACACTGGCACAAAGGAGAAGTCACAGAAGAAAGAGCACCAGTCAGGGCAAGCGCTGAGGCCCCTCAGAGGCAGGATGCCTGGCTCTGGGTTAAGATAACTCAGCCACATCGCTGTATGGCCCTTGACCTGACCTGTGCTGGTGTAGTGGGTAGTGGATCAATTGTTGATCTAGAATCTTGAGGTCTCCAGTTCAAATCCCTGGGCTTGCCCAGTCAAGGCACATGCAAGAAGCACGTACTGTGAGTTGATGCTTCCTTCTCCTCCCCACTTACCTGCATTATTTTCCTTCTCTCATCAATAAATAAAATCTTAAAAAACAACAACAACAAAAATGTGCCCGACCAGGCGGTGGCGCAGTGGATAGAGTGTCGGACTGGGATGCAGAAGACCCTGGTTCGAGACTCCGAGATCGTCAGCTTGAGCGCGGGCCCATCTGGCTTGAGCTAAATCTCGTCAGCTTGGACCCAAGGTCGCTGGCTCCAGCAAGGGGTTGCTTGGTTTGCTGAAGGCCCCTGGTCAAGGCACATGTGAGAAAGCAATCAATGAACAACTAAGGTGTTGCCACGGCAACCGAAAACTAATGATTGATGCTTCTCACCTCTCTCCATTCCTGTCTGTCTGTCCCTATCTATCCCTCTCTCTGTCCCTGTAAGAAAAACAAAAAACAAAAATGTATGTTCTCTTGATCCCTTCTCTCATCTGACAAATGAGAGAAGTTATTGTGGAGCACTTAGAGCACTACATAATAAAATACGAAGCTCAAATTTTTTTTATATACAAAATCACAGAAATCAAAATGCAATTTGTTCTTTTTAAAATAGTCATTTTAGGAAGGAATATTATGTATTTATCCCACAGATGCTGTCATTTCTCAAGTCACCTCTGGATGTCTTTATGCAGATTTGCCAGGAAAGCCAACACTTGCAGATCATTTAGAATGTAAAATAAAATCCTCTTAATGATTTAAAAAGTGGCTCTTAACTAGGGGCACTTTTGTCTCAGCCCTCACGCCCCTGGGACATTGGCAATGAATAGAGAAGTTTCCAGTTGTCATCACTGCGGGCAGGGAGAAGGGAGATGCTATTGACACCTAATTAGAAGAGACCAGGAATTCTACTGAACATCCTGCAATCCACAGGACAACCCCCAATGCCACAACAAAGAATTATCTCATTCAAAATGTCTACAATGTCAATGCTGAGAAACCCTGATTTACACTGATTTCCTTCAGGGGAAATTTGGTTGATTTTCTAGAACTATCCAAAGGTCAGTTAGAAACAAGTCCAGTGACCGAGGTGGTTCAAGTTGGAAAAATATAATTTCTGAACTAAAACAAGAGGTGATTATAGAGTAATGAGACTGACTTTCTTGCATAACAATATTCAAGATGGAGTCCAAAAAAACAGGTTTGAAACAATATTTATATTTATTTATTAATTTCTCCATTTAATAAATATATTTAAGCATTCAATATGTGTTAGAAATTGATTAGCAAAACAAAATTCCTATGTTCAAGGACCTCTTGGTATAGAAGCAGATAAGTGAATGGATTAGGGCTGTCTGGGAGAGTACACCCTTTTAACCCTCTTACTACTTTGCCTGTCCAAAGGTTCTTTCTTGTGAGATTACATGAATTCCTAAACATAAAATCCTTATAACAGTTACCTGGCCCATGATAAGCACTCAACATATTCTAAATATGAGTTATTAATATTAAGAATACAATAACCAGCCCTGGCCAGTTGGCTCAGTGGTAGAGCATTAGCCCAGCATGTGGATGTCCCAGGTTCAATTCCCAGTCAAGGCACACAGAAGAAGCACCCATATGTTTCTTTACCCCTTCCCATCTTTCTTTTCTCTCTTTCTCTTTCTCTCTCTCTTTCTCTCTCTTCCCATACTGCAGCCATGGCTCGATTGGAACATTGGCCTCAGTTGCTGAGGATAGCTCCATGGCCTCACTTCAGATGTTAAAATAGCTTGGCTGTCAAGCAATGGAGCAACAGCCCCAGATGGGCAGAGCATTGTCCCATAAGGGGCTGGCTGGGTGGATCCCGGTCTGGGCGCATGCGGGAGTCTGTCTCTCTGCCTCCCCTCCTCTCACTGAATAAAAAAAAAGAAAAGAAAAAATGCAATAACCATAAATGGTTTCACAAATGGATTCCTTTGAGGAATAAATATTCTTTAGATTAGAACTATACCCTTGGGCATCCTTGCTAATACACACATATTGCCAAGTTTGCGCTTTCTATGTTAGGCTGTGATTAACAAGTTTTTCTAACAATATCCTCACTGGAGATAGTTAGGTCAGATAAAAATACTATATATCAAACATACTGTATATATTTGGCTATCATTTCTGATTTGGAAGGCACTATACAGGTTAGTGTCACAGATGCAAAATGTTATAGTCAGCTATCTCTTCCCTCAACTAACTTTTAATACTCTTGGGGAGAGAAACCACAAGATAATTAACCAGGGAAAATGTGCCATGTCAATAAAAGGTAGAGAGGTTGAAAAAAAGAGAGAACCCTGTGGACTAAGAGGAATGCCTTCAGAAGAATGGTGGAGAGAGGAATAAGAGTACAAGGAAAAGAAAGAGAATTTAGCTTTGTTTTTCTTACCCAGGAAGATCTCAACATCACACAAGGCTATGAAACCAAATAAATGACTTCCAAAGAAGGTGTCAGGGAATTTTTCAGTAAGACAAAGCTGGAATGGAGTGTTGGAAAGGAAGAGGGAAGAAGACTAAGATCTTCAGTTTCACTGCCAACTCAGGATTTTCTTAGACTCAGTAGGTGGAGTTATGGATGCCCCCCCCCCCCGAGTGGCTCAGTGCACTCAGGGTCCAATGCATTATGGACCTCAACGTTATCATCACCAACGTGACTTGTTTGCTCAGCTAGAAGCATCTCGCTGGTACTCTCTGAGATCAGTGTGACTTAAATATTCACAGATGCCTCCTGGAATTTCCGTTTAGTGTTAGGCAAAAAATGAAGGGTGGAGAGAGGCTAGGAAAGGTGGTATGTCATTCAAATCTCAGCATACCAAATCTTACTTGAAATTCACCATGGGGGTATTCATTATTTAAAAGAGCTTTGTAATAAATTCTTACAAAAAGCAAATAAGGGATTTGGGGGATTGTTTCAGCTTGACCATCTTCCAGCTGTGGGACACAGAGCGATATATTGACTCCGTATTATAAAGTGTCTCCTCAGTCATTCTCAAAAGGCTGTATGACAGCACCTTGCAAACTGTAAAGTGCTGAGCCACTTCAATTACTTGAAGGTATTTAATTTACACAATATTTAATTTGCACCTACTGGGTTGTTTTAGAATGGGATCCCTTTCTATTAAGTTGAACCACTGTTTTATAGGTTAAAAAAGATTGGATTTTAACATCCTATGATTTAGCCTGATTATTTCAGCTTTCTCTACACATCAAATGGGAATACTGAAGTAAGGTTGGTGCAAGAGTTCAAGACCCAAAAACTGCATGTCGATTCCCTTACCTTGAACACATGGGGAAAATAATGCCAGAATAATTTGTTCTATAGAATTCTGGTGCAATAGAATGAGATAATGAAAGGGAAGATATTTTTCAACAAGTGTTATTTTGCTTTTGATACATAAGAAAGCGATGTTACGCTTTTCTTCCTCTAATTATGAATTTGAGTTGAACTTGGTGTTTACATGGTGGAGTCACATCTTGGCAGGAGTTAAGGTCACTTAGCTAGAACCTCTTCCAATCCCTGACCACACATACAGCATGCTCCAGGGTATGTTAATGCTTCAGATATTCAGTCACTTCATTTGTAAAAAACAAACAGACAAAAACCCTGTAGTAAATCTTCATGAAAAGCAAATAAAACGTTGGGGCTTTGCTCAGATTTACTATTTCCTGAGTAATTGAAAATAGAGGCTCTGGCCAGTTGGCTCAGTGGTAGAGCATTGGCCTGGCGTGTGGATGTTGCAGGTTTGATTCTCAGTCAGGGCACACAGGAGAAGCAGCCATCTACTTCTCTACCTCTCCCCCTCTCACTTCTCTCTCTCTATCTCTTTCTTCCCCTCCTACAGCCATAGCTCGGTTAGAGCACTCTGGGACCGGGCACTGAGGGTGGCTCCATGGCCTTGCCTCATGTGCTAAAGTAGCTCAGTTGCCAAGCAGTGGAGTAACAGCTCCAGATGGGCAGAGCATTGTCCCATAGGGGGCTTGCTGGGTGAATCCCAGTCAGGGTGCATGTGGGAGTCTATCTCTATGCCTCCCTGCTTCTCACTTAAGAACAACAACAACAACAAAGATAAAAATAGAGACAAAAAAAAAACTTCCCATGTTGCCATTAATCTGTGAGGGACAGTGCAATAATAAAATTCTATAATTGTCAGAATCTTTATCTAAATAAAATCTATATGTTTATGCTTTGGGTTTCTAGGAAATGAGGAACTTAAATAGTGATTATTTTTAATAGTGTTCTATTAAACCAGTTCCAGACTGTTTGGTCTCTGGCAGAAACTGTGATAAAAAGGATGGACCCAGGATGGCTCTGGCAGCCCAGCGAACTAATTCCTTTATAAGCGCTTTAACACAATTTCAGGAGGGATTGGAAACAAATGAGCCATCAAAGGGATAAGCAGGACTTTCTGTGTCCCTCCATTTCTCATAGGTTAAGCTCTCTGCTCTGAGGGCTACCTGGCGGTGTCTGTGTCCACAACCATATTCCACTCCATCTCAGGAAAAATAGTCAATTACCACAATGAAGTAATTAAATAACAAAACCTACCCAAACTTCTCTCCATTTCATGGCTTGGAATCTCCCAGAAAATAAGTGTGCCCACAATAGCCTGTCTGGCTCTTAAAATGGTGAATTTCAATATTTAGTGTTTAACTTCAAATATCTGTGTGTCTGTTTGTGAATCTGTGCTTCATTCTGGGGGTGGGGTAGAGGGGCCAAGTACCGTGAGCTAAAATGAAGCATAAAATACCAAGTCATGCCAAAGCCCAACTCTATCATGGAGGCAGCAGCCAATATTAACCACATGAAGGATTATGATGAGGATAATCAAAACTATCCCTGAGAATAAAAGAGCTCTTATATTGTACAGCGACATCAAATGCATTTATTCTCTGAATCAGGGACTGGTTCCTAGTTCAAACCACTGTTCTCTATACAACACTGCCTCTTAAAATTGTCATTATTATTATTATCATTATCATTATTTATTAACTGAGAGGCGAGGAGGCAGAGACAGACTCCCACATGCACCCCAACCAGGATCCATCAGGTAAAACCCCTAGCCAGCAATGCTCTGCCATTCTGGGCTGCTGCTCCGTTGCTTGGCAACTGAGCTATTTTAACACCTGAGGCAAGGTCATTGAGTCATACTCAGTGCCCAGGGCCAACTTTGCTCAAACCATTTGAGCCATGGCTGTGGGAGGGAAAGAGAAAGAGAAGAAGAAGAAAGAGAAGGGCCGGAGGGGAGAAGCAAATGGTCACTTCTCCTGTGTGCCCTGACTGGGAATTGAACTCAGGACTTCCACACGCCAGGCTAATGCTCTACCACTGAACCAACTGCCCAGGGAAAATTGCCTTATTTTTTACACGTGGAATTACCAGATATGCACACACTGAGATTCATAGCCTGTAGAGACAGTATGATATTAACCGTGAAACTCATGGCTACCATTTACTAAGGAATGATTGAAGACCCTACTGTTTAGTTGGAGCCAAGTTTGAATTCTGCCTTATCTACCGACTGACTGTGTGAAATTGAACCTTTCTAAGCTTCAGTAACCCCATCTGTTAATAATAATTCAGAGATGATAGATTGTTAAAGGGGATTGAAGGAAGATTTTATGTTTGCTTTTAAATACTATCCAGCTCAAGTTTTCAGGATGGGTTGAGAAATGAAAATCTATAGGGTAGAAAGCAGAATGTTTTCATCTGCAAAGTTCAGTGAGTCCGTAAAGTCATGGTGCACTTTTGACCAGTCAAAAGTCAAAAGTGCACCATGACTTTACAGACACACTATATTTTTTATTATCCATGATGTGAGAGACAATAAAATTTCCCTAAGAAAAATATAGGTGTTCAGAGTCCAATGTCAGTTCCTGATCTGTTGAAATGTTAGCTAATGTCTTTTAATTAAAAAAGATTAATTCAATTCACTTAGCATAAAACCTAGGACATAATAGACACTTAATAAATCTTAGATATCATTATCATCACATCATTATACCTCCCAAGAAGTTTAATTCATAAAATCAAAAAATAAAACTGAAGCTGAAACAACAGTTGCATGAAAGCAAGCATTGTTTTGGCCACAGTTTTTCATCAATTTCTTTGGCCAATACCTGTGAATTTTTGAGAGGGAATCTATTTATTTATCATTCATTGTAAGAAAAAAAATCACCTTTTTAATTTTATTTATAAATATTGAAAAAAAAAAACCCTAAGAAATACTAATGTGGTCCTGGCCAGAAAATTCAGTTGGTAAGAGCATCTTCCTGATATGCCAAGTTTGTGGGTTTGATCCCTGGTCAGGGTACATGCAAGAATCTACCCAATGAAGGCGTGCATGAATAAATGAAACAACAAATCAATCTCTCTTCTCTTTCTATCTCTAAAATCAATCAATTAAAAAAATGTCAAGTACTTTAAAAATAAAAAGCAATACTAATGTGTAGCGGGGCTTCTTTTTGGCTTGTTTGGGCCTGCTCTCTATTTTGGCCACCTTTGTTTATACGGGATGCACTGCTGTGACATCAGCATTTTGCCCATTTTAACTGATGCTGTCTTTCCCCGCTCTCCAGTTCCTACATACATGGTAGCGCTTCCAACTGCATATCAGCATTTGCCAGGGTGCCTATTAGAGCAATTATTTCTGTATCTGTCTGGATTCCCGACCTCAACAACCATCCGCTAGACTAGAGACATTGGAGACAAGATTCGTGCATGTCTGCAACCTCCATAGAACGTAGCACTGTCCCTTTCACGCGGTAGAGTTAGATGAATGCTTGACGCATGGACTGTTTTCTCTCCACGGAGTGAACAGAGTTATGAGAAATGGCATGGAAGCTTCAAGTGCGTTTTAGATCCCTTTAGCATGACTTTTTATTGATTCAAAGGAATATGAATTGTTTTCTTTTTTCTTTTCTTCATTCGGCCCATGGAGCCTAGAGACTTTTCCTGCATTTTACAGTAATATTACTGATTTCTGAATACACATGTAGGTTTCTGGATGGAGACACAGTACCTGAATTGTGTAGAAACTCAAATTCAGCAAGGCTTTTCCCCTGAACCGTATTGAACAGTGACCTTGAGCAGATTTCCCTGTTTCCACAAGCAGTAAGGCCGGGAGAGCCCCTCCCGTCAGAGTCGGTTTACTCTGCTGATTGTTGGTGTGCATTGCTAAGAGGCGAGCTGGGCCTGGCTGTTTCCTTTCACTTGGCTTCCTTTGTTCTCTTTCTCCTTTCTGTTTATTCTATTAGTTTGATGTAGTTCCTAAGAACAATATTAGAGGACACAGATCAGCTTTAATTGAAAACGTGTAGACTCATATTTGCCTAAATGCAGTCATTTGCTCTAAGTTCCTGCCTCAGGACCGACGAGAAGAGGAGCAATGTGAGCTTGCTTGAGCTCAACCTCTGAATCTTTTGCTTCAAGAGAAGCTAATGGCTGCAATCATTAGCAGGATTGGGATGGGGGGGTACTATTTTCAGCCTCTTCCAAAGGCACAGCATAATGATCTGCTTTCCCATGTCCCCAGGCTTGGGTCTGCCCACCTCCCTGAACACACAGGGCCTTTCCAAGCATTGCATGTCTCAAGGACTGCGAACAGAGCCCACATGGGTTGGAGTACCCAATTAAAGCAGTTGGTAGGACAAAGCCAGATTTTCTTTTCAGCCTATGCCCGCATACCTCTAGAATCATTTTTTAGTCAACTGCATTTTAACTCAAACTCTGAAATTTTGCTGCTAAACCAAAATGTGGAGTCATAAGCCAAGGGAGTTATACTGTGAATGTTAGCCAGAAATCGACTTATGTTCAGAGACTATCAACCCTATTAATACCTACGAGCCTCTTATAAATCTTAGTTAATGGCTTGTCTAATCTGAACCCGTTTGCCCCATATTCTACTCTAAACTTGTGCCCTGGCAGCATCTTCTCTTGTCACGGGGAAGATGTCAGCCATAAAGAACTTTCCAATCCAGTATGGCAACCCCTTCCCAGTTCTACACAGCGCTTGGCCACCAACATCTAAAATGGTTCAGATTTTTCTTTTTCCCCCTTTAAGAATCAATAAAGAAGCTTCTAGATCCACACAAGCTCCTAATAGCAAAAGCTCAGTGTTGCCATTCATCATCGTTGCCAGAAAACCAGGAACTCCGTTTGTTTTCTCTGCCACTGACAAATGTAATAAATAGGCTTTAAAGACCTAATTATTTTCTGCCATGCAGGAGTACATCCAAAGACTTCTCACTGGAGGGGCGAAGGAGGTGGAGATCTTAGAAATACTGGAGGCTCCAAACTCTCTTTCACATTCTCAGGTGAGAAGAAGTAATGGAGATAAAACACAAGATCAGGTCAATACAAAAGGAGGGGAAAAATAACGTTCTTATAGAGCCAGTACCCTTCCCCCCCCTCCGGAAGCATTTACTTGCTAGTGCTCATCCCAGATAATCATGACTGTGCTGGGCGTCCATCCCTTGGCTTCCATGGTGCTGAGGACAATCTCCAGCTCCTGGTCAGAGGACGGCTGCTTTGCCTGCCAGCACAGAGACCTAGGAGGAGTGTCTGGAAGTTTACTTTCTTACTCCCTTCTCAGGGCTAATTAGTATAAGGAAATTAAAACTTATTTTCCTTGCTTTGATGAGTTCAGAAATAAACTCAGGTGCAACTCACACCCCAGAGCTCCTCTGCAGGGTCCAACCAAGGCTGGTTCTTTGGCTGAAATTGCTTTCTAACTTTCCTTCTTCCCTTTTCTTGTCTTTGTTCCTCCATTCTTACCATTTTTTGCAGGGAGCACTCCTTAATAAATCCCTTGACCAGCAATCACAGTCTCAGAATCTACTTCCCACCTTCCCTAAAACACTTATCAGCCAAGCCCCATGTGGGGAAAGTACCAGTGGGACATTGGAAAACAATGTTGAAAGCAGCTATTATTGTCCAAGAAGATATTCAACAACAATGACAATAAACACTTGTAACCTGTGTTTATTCAATTTAAAACCTCAAATTGGCCACTTTTCTTCCAGAAAAAGGTAACTTGATAGGTGAGTGCTTCCTGGAAAACCATACTTAAGGTTTCAGCTGAGTCTACGTCCCCTCATTCCTAGGTTGTCACCGAGGTGGGCTGGCTGTCACATCATTGCTCAGTTATAGACACCATCTGATTCCCTAGAATATCAAGTGCAAACACCAATCCATGACCTTGAGGATATGATTTTTCCTTTCCTCTCACCTAGCTAGTTTTTACTTCTACACGATTCAGCATGCATCCTCTATGCCTCTGATCTATTTGAACTCTTTACTGCCTACAAAATGTTTTGATTTTATTCTAACTACAATACTTTGTTCATATTTTTGTCTACCTAGAATTCACTCTCTCCTACCAACAACTAATCTACTGTAATTTAACCTTGATTTCCAACTCTCACCCTGCACTCTTCTTCTTGGTGATATACGTTCCACCCTTCCTTACTGACTAAGCCTCATTTTGCCAGTCTCTTTGTTGTAAACTCCTTCAAAGCAGAAAAAATTTATCTCTTATCTTTTTGTCTTTTCTGTGTTGACTAGCTTAAGGATATTAATACTACATAGCCATAAATTTTCTAGATTTACATAGCCATAAATTCTTAAGAATACATCTATATATGCATTCTTTATAAAAAATATAATAAATGCTATAAATACAACAGAGGGAAAGGGGATGATAGGATGGGATAAACCTGAAGGCAAGGGGGAGGGCGCTGTAGGGAGGGGAGTAAGGGAGATGTGGAGGGGAATATGGGGTGGGGGATGCAGTCGGGGTCACCCTAGAATCTATGTAAACTCAATTAATTAAATAAATTTTAAAAAATACATTTATAGTTGCATAAAGTGATCATGCATATAAGAAGGAACAAAAGGCAAGGCTTTTTCTTTACTTTCAGAATTGTAATCTGAAGCCATAATAATAATTTAGTGACTTTCCCAAAATACACAACTCATAAGAGATATGCCAGGACTAGATAGAGCTAAGAGAGAGCCCTGATTCCACTGAATTTTCTACTGCACCACTTTGTCTTGAAACCAGTGCCCAAAATCTCACCTCTCTTGTGCATGGCTGTGGGATCACCACTGTCTCCTGTTGATTCTCTATCAGGTGCAACACTCCCTGGGTCGAGTAATACATTGAGTCACCCATAGTTTAAATGATTCGTGCATGTGTTTGTGGTCCTTTCTAATATAAGGGGGATAGATTCATATGGGAGCGCTTCTCCCTTAAAAACTGAGACAAGGAAATGAAATAAAGAAAATGGGAGCAGGGAGGAAAGGATCAGTGATGTCAGATTATAAAGCTCCGGCTGCTGGTTATTTTCTGAAATTGAGCTAATCTGGAATCAAAAGAAAACCGAAGTAGAGCATTTCCCAATTAAATAATGCCAGGGATCCATGCAATATTTGCGGGGGGTGGGGGGGGACTTCAAGTTATAATTCTTACCAAATCAATAAACTTGACAGACAGGCACAGGGGTTTAATAATGGGAGGTTTTTCTCTCCCAAATGTGGCATGGATCCCTGGCATTGTTTAATTGGGAAATGCTCTGCTTTGGCTTTCTTTTGATTCCAGATTAGTTCAATTCCAGAAAACCAAGTTAAGAATGAGTGTGCTAATTTAAGATATCGGGCCACTGGGGAATTTATTAGAGACCAAGCAATGAACTCAAACAACATCAAATACATTTTTTTTTTTTATTTTCCCCACCTTTTAGCTGAAGAAAATAAAGGTCTAGTTAAATCCTTTTGTAGGTCACATGAATTTAAACTGGGAAGGTATAGGGGAAATTTGTCATAGCCTTAATAAAGAGGTTATATTTACCTACAAATGAATTAAAAGGAAGGAAATTTATCACATCATTTAAATCAAATTTTCACTCTGTTCACATTGATAATAACTATTTCTAATTTTAGGTGTGTATTGCTATATGCTGACAGTTTTTATCTTGTTTGGGTTAGACAACTTCGTAATGCATCCAATTTCCTGTCTGTAAAGTAGAGAAAACTATACCCTAATATATTATTTTCTTCTCAATTCTATTAAGACCAGTCTTTAAAAGTTTCATAATTTTAAGCAAAAAAATATTTTCATAATGTAAAGATAATAAAAAAGAAAAATTCAAGGAACTATGGTGTACTCTGATAGTCTTGAATGACAGCTACTATTTAAATACTTACTGTCCCTTCTATATTTTCTGTATCTTTATAGTATTGTGGTGAAATATATTTCTTATGGAGGAGAGTGTAGTATATACCTGCTTTTTACATGTGAGATGAAGCAATGAAGAATTTTATATTATTTACAAAGACTATTTTAAATTTTATATATTGATTTTAGAGAGAGAAAGAGACAGACAGAAACATCGATCTATTCTCTGTTCCCTCACTAGGGATTGAATCCACTATTTGTGAGTTGGGGCAGTGCTCTAACCAATCAAGCTCAAGCTACCCAGCCAGGGCCAAAGATTATTTTATTATTCCGAAGAAAAACATTTATTGTTTGAGCTCATCACATTTGAAAAGATAGCAACTATCTCTTAAGACTACTTGTTTTGGGAAGTATATAATATTTTTAAATGTTAAATGTACTCTTTGATGAACTGAATCAATGACTTCAATGACCATAATGCTATCTATGGTTATGACTGATTACAGTGTAAGCCACTTACACAGTGCATTATTAATAATGGTGTAAGGATATTAAAACGACGGTACTCCCAGCTTCAGAATTTACAAAGAGTCAGTATTTATTGAGCACCTGCTATATGCCAGTTTTTATGCTATATCTCATTTGATGTCTGTAAAAATCCTGTGAAATAACTATGCTGGTTATCTCCATTCTATATAATAGGAAATGAGTTCTCCAAAAATGTAATTACTTGTCTAAGGTGACAATCCCTAGTAAGAGCTGAGAATTGAAACTGGGCTGTCTGACTACTGCACTCTCCCTCCTAATCACTGGATAGCAAAGCCTCCTGTGAGCCACCATATTTCACCATCGGACAGATGAAGAGCTCTATGTTATCCATATGAGGTTATGTTATACAAAACATTTATCCAGCCACTCTTACATCTTCTTTTAGGGAAGAGCAAATAAAAATGAATAGAATTGAAAAGAAAAAGACTTGTTACCTAGAATCTCATGGAGTGGACACATGAGACAAAATAACAGGTCAGGACATATAAAGAAGGAGAAAAGAAACAACATGAATGTATCTCATGACCAATGATGTATCTGGGATAAGAGACGTCAGTATGAGGTATATAGGAGACAAAGTTTCCAGAACATTATGATCTGAGAAGAAGAATTGGCTACATCTGGTTGAATTCCTCACGTCTGGTTTAATAAATTCAACAATTATATATGATGAACTTCCAAAAACTGAAGCATTCTCTTCTGGGCATGCCTCTTTTTTGTCAGTGGATGTAAATAAAGCAGAGATAACTTTTTTTTAACTAAGCCCTGAAACATATTAATAAAGTCCAACAAAGTGAATTATTTGTTTTGTCATTTATCCTCCATTTAGAAAAGAATAACTTCTGTCTGAAAACAGTTCTAGATTTACATTGCATCATATTTGGAATCACCTGAAAAGTGTATGAATAATGCTACCTTGAAACGTAGAAGGAATGCTTTGATAGTTAAGGGACAGGCATGCCTTTTAGGCAAGATGGGAATAGAAGTAAATGACTTCTGGACATTTAGAGCTTGACATGATTCTGTTCCACTTCTCAGTAGAGGGTGGCAATGTAGGAGCAGAGACTGTACAAAGAAAAGACCATTTACTGAGCATGTCATCTGCAGGCTAAATAATGCCTCCTTACACGCTCATATTCTACTCCTTGGATCCTGTGAGTGTTACCTTATAGGGAAGAACGGACTTTGCAGATGTGACTGAGCTAAGGACGTTGAGCTGGGGAGATCAGCCTGGATTATCCAGATGAGTCCAGGGTAACCACTGAAGTCCTTCAAAGAGAAACACAGGAGGAGTCAGATTCAGAGGAGATGATGATGTTGGAAGAAAAGATTTAATTGATGTGTTTTCAGATGGAAGTAAGGACCACAAGCCAAGATATACTCTAGCCGGTCACAAGCTGATAAGAAAGGCAAAGAATCACGTCTCTCCCCTGATCCTCTAGAAAAGAGTCAGTCCGGCTGACACCTTGATTTTGGCCCAGTGAAATTGATTTTGGACTTCTGACCTGCAGGACTATGAGGAAATCAGTTTGTGTCATTATAACCCATTAAGTGTTGGCAATTTGTTATAGCGGCAATAGTAAACTTATACAATGTTCAAGGGGCTGCCTAGTCTTTACTCTCAATCATCCCCTTTGCCTCTCTATCTACCTTTTTATCAGCTCTTTAAATCAAGCCCTTTTAAATCAGCAACTTCTGCTTCTCACTCAAAGTGATCTCCCTCCAGCCTACAACTTCCCAAGATCCAAGCCCCTTATTACTGAAAACTGCTCCTTGGATCTGTTCACCTGAGGATATGTTAGAAAAAGCAAATTCTCAGTCCCTAACTCAGACCTACTGAAACAGGGACTCTGGTCATGAGCCCCAGGGATAGCTGTTTTAACAAGCTGTTCAAGTGGTTCTGACATATATTTCCTATAAATGTCTCCCCTATCTACCAGGAACAATCCATACTCTTCTTTTGAAGCCCCTTAAATCTCTTCATCTTTTATTTTGCAGTTTTTAATATTTGGGGTTGAAGACATCTATACATTTTCTATAGTTCTGATCCTATTCCGCCTTGTATTTTAAGTGTATGTGTCTTAGAAAATAAATTTTTTCAGGACAGGGACTATGTTTTACAATTATTTCACAACCCTGTACATTACACATCTGTAAGAGTTCAGTAAATTTGAACTGAATTAGTCAACGGTGCCATTTAGTTAAATGTGTTTCCCTTTCACAGGTCACAGACTTGTGAGTTAACACAATACAAGCAACAGCAAAGACATACAAATGACAGTTAAAAATAGATTCCCATAAGTCACTCAACATATGTAAGGAAGAGAGTGACCTGTTATTCCAAAAGTGAGTGTGTACTTTTCCTATGGAAACTGTTCTTTGTACACATTTTAAATTAATTATGTAAGATCAGCATGTCAATTTATAGGTGTACCTTTCAGATAATTTAACAGACCAACATGTCTGTATCCCTGAAAGCATGCCATCTATTAAAATGCAGTTATGCTGATTGAGAATATTGTATTCTCATTAGATATATGTCATTTATACTGACATTAATGAAATGGGTTATCTTAATTCCTAGTGAATGCTTACAGATTTGAGGTATCTAATTTAATTCCCCCCAAATTTGCCCCCAAGTTTCATTACCTTCAACTGCATTTATACATTTTTTTAATAGGCATGGTCTGATGGTTCTACTGACATTAGTTTGTTTAAATTTTAAACAGTTCAACTTTATAGAAAAGGAAACTAAGGCTAAAAGAAGTCTGAATATTACCCAAGTGGCAGAATTTATAAATTATAAAGCCAGTATTCAAAAAGATGTTGAGTGTGTGTGTGTGTGTGTATGTATGTGTGTGCGAGCATGCATGTGCATCTGTGTATGTGTGTGTGTGCGCTCACTTGCATGCATGTGCATGCAGAACTTACAGTCTATGAAGCCAGGTAAATCCCCTAGAATTTCCTTCTTTCTTTGTTCTTTGACGCATCCTTGAAATTTAGGGACTGTTCAGGAGCAAGTCAACCCATAACTGTACGAGCAATCTTAAAAACAGAGTTAAAACTTCTCCTGATAGTTCTCAAGAATCAATGAATCAAGCAGACACAGAAGTGCCTGTTCCATCTCTAAAATGAAATATCTGTACTATGAAAATATATGTGGGATTTCTTTCTCTTCACTCATCATTAGAACAGCTTCAAAGATCTAGTTCAGGGAACAATGCAGGATGCTATTCTCTGTGTTCGAGTTTTGCTTCTGCTGTAGCTCTTCCAGAGGACACACAGGGGCTTTGGAGATGTTTACACCTGCAGCTGGAAGGAAGAACCTCAGCCCGAAGGAGCTCATCTGAGAGAATGTGCTCACCCATCTGTTTTCATCAAAGTTTAATATCAGAAGGCAAACTCATACATTCTTTTAACTTAATTTTCGTTTAATCTGTTGGCAGAAAACAGACTTATGCAATCTGGCAGCAGGTGTGCAGTAAACACACCATGTGACCTGCCCACACTTTCCCAAGGAGCCATTGGTGAGTGCACAGCCTCTACACGGCTTCGACAAGGTCATCAGGACCCTTGCTAGGATGTGGTCATTGATTCCCGGAGTTTCATATCAACTCTCCCAGGACCCCAGAGGTGGAATATTCCCTTCTTAATCAGGACAGCTCTCAATACTCAACTCATCCAAGCACCAGGGTTTTGCCACCCATTGCCTTTCAAAATGTAGAGCCCATTTTGAATATGCCTTCATATAATCTCCTCACTAACCCCCAGCCAGCGACAGGGAACCCTTTGTTCTAGTCCTCACTATGAAAGATCTCCTGGTGAGTCTCAAGTTAAGTCTGGTGCCAACAGCCACTGGCATTACTTTAATAACCATTCTCATTGGATAGAAAGAGACTGTTTTACTCAGTTCTTACTTTATGCTCTTTTGCTTTTCAGGAAAGTTCCCTCGGCATCCAGATCTCATGCTGTTTTCTTTCTCGTCAGCCACAACACAGGAGGTTGTGGTTGATTTGTCTTCTTTGTTATTATTTTTTTTATTATGGATCAAGAAAAGAAGGCTACTAAAACATCCAGATGCCTCCAAACAAGAGTGAGCCTTAACCCTCAGTGAATAGCTGAATTCTCAGTTTTGTATCTAAAATAATTGTGTTTCCTTCCAAGCAATGAGCCGTCAGGAAAGGCAGAGGATGATGCAGTTTGATGAGACTTTTGTATATGATTGAGATAAAGTTGTCACTGAAAGTGATGAGTCCTTGCAATAATATTTAGTTACAAACCATTGCATCATTATTCATTTTAAGCAAGATGTAGGGAGGGGATTGGCTGAATATGAGACCAGGTTTAACATACAGGTAGTGTTTGCATTATACAAATTGTCAAGGTTAGAGAAATAGACTTTGACCCTGATGAGCTTTTTCTAAAAATGCCTAGACCAGGACTTCATCAATACCAGTATTTTTAAATAGGAGGGCCGAGAAAGAGAGAGAAATGAAACCACCCATTGTTGGGATGCAGTGACTCTCAGACTCCAGTATGCATCAGAATAACCTGATGGGTTTGATGAAACACAGATCGCTGAGTCCAACCCTTAAAGTTTCAAGTTCAGCAGATCTAGGGTAGAATTCAATAAGTGTTTCTTTCTATCAAGTTCCCAAGTGATGCCCATGTTTCTTGTCACGGCTAACACTGTTCCATGGTCCTTCAAGTCTAGTTGCACATTGAAATCACTTAGGAAGTATTCAAAAAACAGATACGTGATCTTACCCTGGGCCAATTAAATCACAATCCCTATGGCTGGGGCTAGGTATTCACTGTTTTAAAGTCGCTTGGGTAATTTTCAAGTATATAAAGGTTTGAAAATGATTATGGTAAAATCATAAAGTCCAAATTACTGCTGGCCTCGTTGTCACCACGTTCTTTGCATTTCCATACACAGGTCATGCCACTTTTCTCAAGCTTAGACTCAGCTTGTTCAAGAAATGCTCTAATCAATTTCTCAACTTCTCAGATCTAGGCAAGAAATTTAGTTTTGTGCAATGGACAGTGTAAAAAGATGGAAATCCCTCTTAGGAAAAGTTATCTTCATCTGTCCACATCTTTCCTCACCTCCTCCCTTTCCTTTGAAGAGCTCAGTGCTAGATCTGTCAGAGGTCATTCAAGGGCACTGAGGTTGCTGCTGAGTTCAAGGAATAATACTCCCCCCCCACACACACACACACACAGAGGGCATTCACACCCTTCCAGCAGCAAAGGGCATCAACTAATTGCTCTATGCTGAAGAGGCAGCTTGAGTCAAGATTTCAACTGAATTAATTGGCAATTCCACCATTTTTGCTGAAAACAATGGCTTGTAGTGGCACTGGGACTCAGCTGGAAAAAGCATACCCAACAGAGTAATTAACCATGCCCTATGCTCACTGTGGTGCTCCTCATCTCCTCACTTGGTGGGTCTGGGTGACCGGATGACCATAGACTGTCAGCACTTGTAATAGCTGGAGCAATGCTCTTTACATACTTTCAAATGAGATGAAACATGCCTTGAGCATGGGCATGTGGACAGCCAACCAAATAAACAAAATAAATCATGAAGTCCAAAGGATTTCAAAGATGCTCTGTTTTCCACAGAAGCCTCGGAGTCAGAGGTTAGGACTGCTGAGCATCTGGGAAAAGGTGGTTTTCAGACTTCCTCACTCCCTGGCTCACAAGAAAACACTGCTCGACGTTGAACTTCACATGCCCTAGAATTATTCTGGGTCCCTAAAGGACTCGAATAGTTTTGACTCTGAATATGTTAGCCTCTGAAATGTAGACACAGTTCTCTTGTTTACCTCAGCAGAGATGTGGAAAGTAGAAGAGGTTGAAGGAAGCTTCATTATATTTTCTCTCTCTTTTTTTTTTTTTCTAGCCTATTTAGAATTTTGTCTAAACTGGGCTTTTTCAACCTCATAAGTTTTGATATTTTGGACTGTATAATTCTTCATCAGAGGAATTTCCCTGTGTCCTTTATATTGTTTGACATCCCTGTGCTCAGCCTACTAGATTCCAGAAGCAGACAATCTCTGCTCACCCGCCAGTTTGACAGCCAAAAGTATCCCCAACCTGGGAAGGGCGTAAGCAATGGAAACTGCCACTGTTGTATATCACTAGTCCAAAACCCATTGCCTATTCTTCTTGACAAGCTTCTCAAGGATTTGGATGGCCCAGTACTTGCAAAGGATTCTGTGCTTTAAGGTGCTTTTGTGTGAATTTTTCTATTTAATCTTTACAAGAGTTATGGTCAAAATTGATAGGAGAATTGAGGATTCTGGAAACCAGGAGGAAATGAAAAATCCTGCCTAGAGCAGCACCTCAAGTTGATGGGAGAGCTGGAGGAAGAAGCCAGGTCTCCAGGTGTGTAACTGCGCACACTGTCTCTGTCAGCATTCCAGGCGCAGCACAGGGCCGCCTCCACAATGCAATACTCATATCGGGGATTGCAATTTTCTTGAAGAAGAGAATTGCCCATGCTCCAACGTCATCACAGGTGACACAACTGCTCCCATTCCTGCTTTCATACTGACCAGAATCTGCAGTGGATGGAGTACATTCCTCTGGCCCTTGTTGTACCTTGTGTATTGGGAAGGAAAAATTAAAGCTCGGGGGAAATGAGGATATATTCTTCTATCTTTACTCACAAGTTTTTGTCAACTAAAGTGTTTTCCTAAGATAGTATTAGTATAGTCTCAAGAGTCAAAGTACATGCAAATACCTAACCTCTCTGAGCTTAGTTTTCTCACCCTAGAACTATTTTAAAAATTAAATGTGATTAAGGCCATATCCCAAAGCCCCTGGCTTCACCTTTGGTTTGTCAACAAGGCCCAAGGCCATTAGTGTTAAGTATGTTGCTCAAAGTCATAAAAGCAGTTCTGCAAGAGGCAGAGTCAAGCAAAGCCCTGCTTTCACTCTGCTCCCAGGGTATCCTTTGAATAAACACGTATATGAAAGCAGCTCTCCTCTCTTTCCGAGGAAAGAGAAGGACAGGAGTGGAGAATGGAATATGATCAGTTAAGTGGATCACTTACTGCATTCAATAAAGAAATGATGGGTATCCTCTATGGGCAAGGCTCTGTACAATGATGCCTGTCTTGAATTTTCTTTTAAAAACCACTTGAAGGTGCCTGACCTGAGGTGACACAGTGGATAAAGCGTTGATCTGGAACGCTGAGGTTATTGGTTCGAAAACCTGCGCTTACCTGGTCAAGACACACATGGGAGTTGATGCTTCCTGCTCCTCCCCCCTTTACTCTCTCTCTCCTCTCTAAAATAAATATATAAATAAACTTAAAAAAATAATAAAAAATAAAAACCACTTGAAGGTTATGCTCAAGGTTAAGATGCCCTGCTTTCCCAACAGGGCATTTGGTATATATGTGTCTATAATCTGTTGCTTCTTGGTAAACCTCTTTATATTTCTATATTTCATGGTTATCCTATTAAATGTATAGGACATGTTTTATTAACTGTTCACACCTATGTGTGTGTACTCACACTTAACCATAGCTCTCAATTTTCATAATGTTTTCAAATGGTTCATTCTGTGTTTTAATCAATTTATAGAGACTTGGATACCAAAAAAGTTGAACTTTTTTTTTTTAACTTTAAAGAAGTTCCTTTTGGCTTCAGTATTATCATTAGCTACTTCTCCAAGTAAAAGGGAGGGACAAGGTCATTGTGCTGATAAGCAGGGTTTATCACTTGCTTTTTAGATGAAGACCTAGGTGTTTGGTGTGAAATAAGTGTTTGTTCCCATTGTATAGGCTGTCTGGATATACGGTATGCACAGTGCTTTCACTTTTCAGCTGTTTTAACCAGGGCTCCTTTATCTTGTCCTATATTGATTGGATGAGAATTGAATAATGACAGGACAGAAGGAGGACTTGTTAAAGAGGTGGCTTTAATTTATGAGGAAACTGGGATTGATGTGCCAGCTTCCAGCCCCAAGTCTAACTTTCATGTACCAGCTGCTTGGGATCATTGTAGTGATCACCCCGGATGGACAGGCAAAAGCACACTTTTCTCTATCTTTTGATCAAAGCTGACTGTTCCAGAGTATCATTTATCATTTGTCCTGGGAAGCCTTCTCCTAATCACTCATTCCAATTAGGAAATACCAGTCAACAAAGTACTAAAACTTACATCACTCTAACAATTACTGTAGTTTCAATCTTTAAAAAGCATCTGGTGGACTTTAATTTCAAAAGCTACAGTTTTCTGAAAATAATCTTGGCAGGGGTAAAATGTTTTCTTTTTGAAGAGGATTTTGGTATGTGTCTATGCATGAGTATGAGTGTGTGTGTGTGTGTGTGTGTGTGTGTGTGTGTGTGTGTGTGTGTGTGTTTTAATAACCCAACCAAAAATATTGACCTCAGTGTCTAAATTCTTCTGCAAATACAATTTAATTCCCCAGCTTTAACTAAATACTAGATATGAATAAAATGCATATTTACTTTTTTCCTTTGGTATACTAGACCAACAGGGTTTTCACTTTGAGAAATGTCAAACTGCTCTAATCCCTTGCTGCATTTTAATTTATAGCTCTTTTATTTATTTCCTTGTTTTTTCCCCCTTCTTTAGCTAGACTACTGCAGGCTTTAAGTATTATATTTACCTACATAGCCCTAAATCTTTTTCTTTGCTTTTATTTTTCCTCTTTAAGACCTTCATATGTGCTTTTTACCATTTTTTGTCACAAAAATGAATAAAGCTTTTGCAGACTGTGTCAGCCCCATGTTAAGCTTTAATTAATGGAGTGACTTTGAGATTTGAAACAAGGTAATTGACAGAGTAGCGTACACTGTGGGAAATGTTTTACATGAATAGAAAATGGAAAGTTAGTTAACAAATATTTATTGGACAACTGCTAAGTTCAGAACCCTGTGTTCAGAAGCTCAGTGGATAGAGAGGTGGTAGAATGCTGAGAGGCTTACTTCACTGATGGGGGCCTGAAGACAGGAAAGCCTGGGAAAATAAACTTACAAAGTCACATAACACAGGGCAAGGTTACATAAGAAAAGCCAGAACAGAATAAAATGGCAGGATGAGTATCACTGCATTCCCATAACTTGTGTTCAGAACATAGCTTCTTCATCCAGTAGCCACGTGAACTTGGGAAATTTACTCGTACTCTACAAACATCATTTTCTCATACTTAAAATGAGCTTGATATTGTTGATGTAAAGGGATCAGAGAGAATATCTGTAAAGCACCTTGAAAGGTACCTGGAACATACATATATATATATATATATATATATATATATATATATATATATATATATATATATATGCCTTGAGAATGTGGTAACTGGCATCCTGGTGCCCACAGGGTCGTAGTCACTGTCACTACCATTGAGGCTGCTATTACTACCACAGCCACTGCTTTTCATTAGTGCAGTTGTGACTCTGCTTGATTTATCATTCCAATCATTACCCAGGCATTTGCAAGGAGCTATAAAACTTCGTTTTTAGCTAAGGGATATGTGAGCATACATATGTGTTTTAAACACCTAAGATCCAGTCTGAAGATTTATGTCTGCAGTGTTACACTTTGTTCTAGAAATTCTACTTTTAACAAGCAGGCTAGCTTTCGAAGGAAGGGGGAAAGAAACTAACCTTGATGCAGGCACAATGCTAGCGGATGGGCTATTGCATCACTCCCTCGGTTATTGCAGAAGTTCCAGGTACTGCTGGCACCACCTGCCTGTTGGGAGAGGTGGACATCCATGAGGACAATGTCTCAGGGGTGAAGGTTGTATATACAGACTCACGACACAGTGGACTGCCACTCAAACAAGAATAACCAATTGGAAGGTCTCTGAGAGAGGCAATGTCTTAAGTGAAGTGAGGGATCTCAGCTTGGCAGAACCCGAAGTGAGAATTTAGCAGTTGGTCAGGCAGATTGACTTGCTGGTTAAATAGGACTTTTACTTTTCCAGTGTCTAAAATACCCTTGCCTATTTTCTGGGCTTGATCCCAATGTCAGGATGCCAGAAAAGCCACTTGGGTAATTCTGAGTCTTCGCACCCTTGTCCCAATTCATTGGCACGAGATAGGTTTCAGAATTTAAAAATTGTAAGGCTTTCAAATTGAGATGTGTTACTTTTCACGTAGTTCACCCTACACCATCAGTGAGCTCTGTGGCAGTGGTGCAGTGGGGGTGGGAGTGGCAGATAATGACTAGAAATACTTTCCCATCAGCACAGTTTAGATTTTGTGGTCAAATGAATTTTCTAAAAAATTACTAAAGGGAGAGAGGGACAGGAAGACAGAATTTGTTTTTCAGACCTGTTGGTATTTCAAATTAAAATCTGTGACCTCTAGAATATTTTTGGAATGCCAAGAAACATATTCATCTATTTAGACACATTTTATCCTAACTATGGAAAAGTTTGGTGAACCAGTCTGCCCAACGATGGGATGTACATCTCCAGTGACCAGAATATTTGCAGCAAACAGAATGATCTCTCATGTTTGGAAGTGGAGAATGTAGCCATTTGGGGCTTTGTCTTCTGGATTATACATACACCATGTATATTCTAATTTATTTAAAATTCAAATTGTGAAAACTTTATTTTTAATTTATTTTTTCAAAGGATTTAAGGTTCCTAAAAAATAGTAGTCACTATGATTGAACCCTTAGACTATACCATGTTCTGTGTCAGGTACTTTACAGAAATTATCTCAGCGTCTTATAACAATCTTGTATGATAATAATTATAATTTTTACCATTTATTCTAAGAAAACTGCGATTAGAAAAGGATATTTTACTAAGATCAACCAACTGACCTCAGAGAGAGAATTTTAAAACTAATATCCAAAAACAAAATATTTGATTGCCATCCTATCCTCGTGCCCCTATGACCAGTCTCCAATCTTCCATAAATAAAAAATATTCTTTTATGTGAATTACTTCTGAAGAAGGCCAGTTACATCCTCCTCTCTATGTTCATTATATCTTATTTTGCATTCATTGCATGGCTTTTTCTGGACCTCACCCTCAAATCTGGAAGTTGACTTTAACTCACTAGAATCACAGGGACTTAAAAGCTCAAGATCACTGCTTCTTGTGCTGAAAAAATCTAGTCATTGGATGACTCTCTGGCAAAGAGAGTTGGAAATCAACATCTTAGATGTGTTGATGGTCCCAGACTACTGCTAAATGCCTGATTTTGAAATAGAACTACCATTACCAGGTCACCCAAACGGTCCTATACCCCTGAAGCAGATGAAAAGGGTTTGCACTGGGCTTTCTTTACCCTGAAGAGTTGTATGGCTTGTCTTTTTTAGAAGAGACATATTTTTTTAAATCAGTTATCTCTTTCCTGCATGTCATTCCTCTGTCACCATCATTTTCCATGCAATTATAGGCTGTCTTATTCACCATCATGGTATTTGGTATTTAATTTTACATAGGATCTGAACAAAGAAATGGCCAACAGTGAAAGATGCAAGACATTGGGTATTATTTTCCTCCTAAGCAGTATACAAGTGTAGAAGACAGTGCAGTTCCCACTAATCTAGATAAACATGTATTTACAATATTTTAAAGGTTGTGTTTCTGTCCTTTAACTGGACTCTGTGGGCTTAAGAATATTCATAGTCAAGAGAGAACTCTTTTACCATAAAAAAGCCAATAAACAAACAATGATTTCATTGAAATAAACCTGAGACTGCCACCTGGCCAAGTTATTTCAACCAGGCAAGAGGCAAAAATGGTTGGATTGGTTACAGTGTTACTTGGGAGGGTTGATTCTCACTATCGAAGGATTTAGGCTTTCTGTTGTTACATAGCACAGGGCAACAAAGACTGGAATGGATATCTTTGAGGATCCCCATTGACATTTTTACTGTTGAATGCAGAGATAAGTTTTAATGGAAGACTGTAGGAATGCCATACCTACAAAACCTTTGAAAACTCACAGCCCACAGGGAAACCTCTAGTTGAGGTACCCCTGAGGGTCATTTGAATGCGGCATCAGTAGTTAAGAAAGGTTATCATAAGAACCAGTTACTCTCTCAGGGCCAGTAACAGAAACAAGAACTGTAGTATCAGTCTGTTTGTTGTATCTTGGTGTTTGCCAAACCTATACATACCTATATAATTCATCTACTCATGTGATCACTTTTGGCTTGTGCAAAGCAATTTAATGAGCACCTAGCAGTTTGGGATATTTAAAACTGTATATTTGGGGAAATATGAGTCATAAATACAGTAGGGAATATGGAGCATTGTGTGGTTCATGCTACTCAGCATATCTGACTTAAGCCTAAAACCATTTAAAAAAATAAACATCCAACTTAGTTTCTACAGCTAAAAGTTTGTCTTAATATTATATCAGTATGTGATAGCAGAGTTATAGACTCAGTGTGATGAATGTAAAATGCATCCCTGGTCCTTTTGGTGAGCAAAGTGGTAAGTGGTGATTGGGAGACAGTGAAAAAGTGAAAAAATGATAAAAACAACTAAATCTAGTGTTTAAAATCTAAATTTTCTCAGAAAGTCTAAGATACATGGATACCACAGTGATGAATCTGAATGTTTATTTAAATTCTGCATAATAGTATGATTACTCATGAACTTGTAATTAATGTGTCCTTGGCTAATGTTCACCAACCTATACGGCAAAATTCTAAAAGGCTAGAGAAGGGGGTGTGCATTATGGTTGTCCGAGACCCTGCAATAGTATTTAAATTATTTTTTCAGTTACAACTTCCTTTTATTACTGTTTTGGATTAGTTTCAGGTATACAGCATAGTGATTAGACAACCATATTCTTTACAAAGTGTTCCCCAGTATTTCCAGTAGTTACCTGCTACCATCCATAGTTATTACAATATTATTGACTATATTTTTTATATTTTACAATTATCAATCTTTACATCTCAATCTCTTCACCTTTTCCACCCAGTCCTCCAATCCCCT
Source organism: Rhynchonycteris naso (assembly GCA_037038555.1). NCBI lineage: Eukaryota > Metazoa > Chordata > Mammalia > Chiroptera > Emballonuridae > Rhynchonycteris > Rhynchonycteris naso. The sequence continues at coordinate 242,892,597 of CM072999.1, read as the reverse complement.
TCCCCTCTGACAGCCATCAGTCTATTCTCTGTGTCTATGAGTCTGTTTTTGTTCTGTTTGTTCATTTATATTGTTCTTTAAACTCTACATATGAGTAAAATCATATGGTATTTTGACTATTTAAAGACTATCATTGTCCTCTATAAGCTTAATTTGGTAATCACCAGGCTAACTGAAACTATAGTAAATAGAGTTGTAAACAGATGATTTTAATTTTTGGTAGGAGAATTTTTAAACTAATTTTAATCTTCCTTCATTCTTTCTTCCATTATTTTATATATGATAGCATACTGATGGTTGGCCACACAATATGATCCAAAGGTTATAGAATATTAAGACAGAATCGTTGTAATGGCTATAAGACTACTCCCCAGAGATTCCCAACCACAAGAGTGTTTATGTTCTAAAATCTAAGACTGCACTGGTACCGAGGCCATGCTTTGCAAGAACTGTTTCAAGCTGTGGCTTGGCATGGTGGCCATGCTAAAGTAACCCCCTTCCTAGGGGACATGGGTCTCGCATAAGCAGAAATTCAGCTCAGGACTCCTCAATGGCACTGCTGAGCTCTTCTTAGACTGCACTGCAGCTCTGCGTCCTCCGATCCAACCTTCCTTCCCACCCGCTTTCACTGGGATGGGGCTGGGGGCCAGACCACCATCATACTCTGACACCTCTTCTAACCTCTCCCAGCTCCCTCACTTTCTTTTATAGGGGTTTCCCGGGAAACATTTTGCAAATGTAATCCTTGAATGTTTTAATATGCATAAACCATCATATATTTAATCCCATCTTGTCTCTGCTTCCCAGACTAACATGATCACCATAAAATATGAAGACTAAACATCACGCAGAGATTCTGGATTTAAAATTAGACTCAATAACTGATGAATAAACTTTTTTGATGAGCAAGTAAAAGAGTAGTCTGAGGAATATTACATTAAATTAGGCAAGAATTGCCTTTCCTTAGTTTTTTTTTAAGAATTAGAAGTTGGACAGAAAGCTCTGTGAGTAGCCAAAATGATAAAATGTGCAGAGCCCTGCCAGAATCTTTTATTCTTTTCTTCAGGTTTGGGTCAGCGTGGCCGGAGTCTGACACCGGTGGTGTCAGTGACACAAGCGTGTCTGTATGTACTGAGCAGCAGCAGCGGGGGTCTTCAGGGTTCTTTTGTCAGCATAGTTTGTATTGTTCTCACTACCTAGCTCGTGTCCCTGGCTTTAGCACTCTCAGATTGCATGAGCTTTAATAATTCTTGTTTTGGTATTTTTCTTGTTTTGGTGTTGGTTCATTTTTTTTTTTTTTACTAAATTTATTGGTTAGTAACATTGTATACGTTTCAAGTGTACAATTCTATTTGTTTTCCAAGTACCTGTATGCAATTCTATAACTCATCATCTGGATACTGTGTTGGGTGTTCACCACCCACCAGAGCTCAGAAAGATAGCTACAGGAAATGGCTGGAACAAGGAGGCTGATCTTAGATGGGGGAAACAGCGTGGTAACTCAGAGCTCAGCAGGGAGAGCACTGGGAGAATCAATAGCAACCTTTCTCTCACCCACCACTCTCCTACTGGTACCTCCCTTTGGTAGAACACTACTGGAAACTGGAAGGCAAGTGAACCTGCTGCTACCATCCATAACGATCAGCATCCTAGGGTACAAAGAGGGAGAATAAAACTGGGGGAGACTAGGCATAGAGAAAGAGAGCATGTCCAGTCATGGACTGACAGTGGCAAAATTGCCTTTTGGCTTAGCTTAATTGAAAATATGAACATGTTTTCTTTAATACATCCACAAGCAGAATCCTCTGGAAACACTGATCTAATAGGTGGAGTATATGATGGGTTTTTAAAAAAATTTGTGGCCCTGGCTGGTTTGTTCAGTGGATAGAGCATCGGCCTGGAGTATGGACATCCCAGATTCAATTCCCCGTCAGAGCACTCAAGAGAATCGACCATCTTCTCTCCCACTCCTTCTCTCCCACTCCCTCTCTCCTCCCTTTCCCTCTTCCCCTCTTGCAGTGACTTGATTGGTCAAAAACATCAGCCCCAGGCACTGAAGATATCTGGGTTGGTCCCAGCTGCTAAAAATAGCTCAATTGATTCAAGCATCTGCTCCAGACAGGTGTCGCTGGGTGGGTCCCAGTCCAGAGTCTGTCTCTCTATCTACCCTCGTCTTACTTAAAAAAAAAAAAATAAATGCATAGTTTATTCCAGAGAAATAAAAAATATATATTACTGAGGCTATTACTTTATCCTCCATTTTGAAAAATATTGTCACCAGATATAGAATTCCAAACTGACTATTTTTGTAACATGCAAAAGATGCCATTCTCTCATCTTTTTGTCTGCATAGATTCCGAGAAGTCAGCTATCAACCATATTGCTGCTCCCTGGATGTATTATATCTTTCCCCCTTGTTGCTTTTAATATATTGTTTATTTTTGGTTTTAAACTTGTATTTAGATATTTAAATAGATATCTATTTTAATTTTAATTTTTTTGGCAGAAACTTACTTTTTCCTGCCAGAAGTGGAATGTTCATACAAAATCAGTCATGTATGTATGTATACATAACTGATTTTGTATGAACATATAAATATTTTTCTAAGAGTTTTAGTGTTCCCAATAATTTTTTGAATAAAGTGTCCTCTGAATCTAAAATTTTATTTTATGAGATACATTAAAAAAACTTATTTAAATTCCTTTTTGATCTCTAAACTTTGTCCTTGGTACATTAGTTGACTATACTCTTTTAATTACTGTCACTGTATAATGTATTGTACTCTCTACTGATACATATTATTACTTTGCTTTTATTAATTTATATACATATTTTTAGATTGTACATTTTTGTTATAAAATTTATATTATATTATATTATATTACATATTATTATAAGTAGCATTTGTGATCAGAAAACTGATATATTTAGATAAATTTTGGGTAAACCTTACTAAATAATCATTCTGTTTTTAATATTTTTAATTGAATCACTTGGTTTCCCATGTATATAGTCATATCATCTGCAGAGAATAGTAGTTTTTAATTCTGTCTTTCCAATTTTAATATCACTAATTTTTTTAAATGTTTATTTATTGATTGTAGAGAGAGGAAAAGAGAAAGAGAGAAACACTGATTTGTTGTTTCAATTATTTATTCATTCATTGGTTCTTGTATGAGCTATGACCAGGGATTGAACCTGCACTTTGATGTACTGGAACAATGTTCTAACCAACTAAGCTGCCTGGCCAGGCCTTCATTAATTTCTTTATGAAAACACAATGTAAAGAATGAAAAGAATATTTGCAAACCATACATCTGATCGAGGGTTAATATGCTAAATATATAAGGAATTCCTATAACTCAATAGGAAAATAAAACAAATTAAAAAGTGGGAAAAGTGACTGAATAGACATTTCTATAAAGAAAACATACAAATTGTCAACAGATATATGGAAAAGTGTTCTCTACCACTAATTATCAGAAATATTCAAATCAAAACCCAATGAGATATGATCTCATACATGTTAGGATGGCTTTTATCAAAATAACAAACCATAACAAATGTTGGTTAGGCTGTGGAGAAAAAATAATCCTTGTACATTGTTGGTGTGAATGTACACTGGGGCAACCGCTATAGCAAAAAGTGTGGAGGATCCTCAAAAAATTAACTATAGATCTATCTACCATATGTTCAAAAATCCTGCTTTTCAGTATATATCCAAAAGAATTGAAATCAATCTTAAAGAGACTGTCTGCACTCACATGCTCATTGCAGCTTTATTCATAATAGCCAACACACGGAAGTAACCTAAATGTCCATGGACAGACAATTAAATAAAATTTGGTACATACATACAATGAAATATTTTCAGCCTTAGACAAAAGGAAACTTTTATTTGTAGCAACATGGATGAACTGAAGGACATTATGCTAAGTGAGACATAGATACTACATGATGCCACTTAAGCGAGGAATCCAAAATAGTCAAACTCATGGAAGCTGAGAATGGAGTGGTGGTTGTCCGGAACGATGGGGAAGGGGAAAACCAGGAGATAGTAGTCAAAGCGCACATAGTTGTAGTTCTGTAAGATAAATAAGTCCTAGACATCTATTATAGCAAAGTGATTGTGTTTAATAATATTGTATTGTGTAGTCAAAATTTTGCTAAGATAGATCTTATGTTAAATATCCTTATAAAAAACAAAAAAACAAATAAATAAAAATATGATGACGGGAGGAAACTTTTATTTATTTTTTACAGGGACAGAGAGAGGGATAGATAGGGACAGACAGACAGGAATGGAGAAAGATGAGAAGCATCAATCATTAGTTTTTCGTTGCCATTGCGACACCTTAGTTGTTCATTGATTGCTTTCTCACATGTGCCTTGACTACCCGCTTTCAGCAGACCGAGCAACCCGTTGCTGGAACCAGTGACCTTGGGTCCAAGCTGGCGAGCTTTTGCTCAAGCCAGATGTGCCCGCGCTCAAGCTGGTGTCCTCAGGGTCTCAAACCTGGGTCTTACGCATCCCAGTCCAACGCTCTATCCACTGCGCCACCGCCTGGTCAGGCAGGAGGAAACTTTTAGACGTGATGAACAAGTTTATGCTATAGATTGTATATAGTTATCTCCAAATTCATCAAGGTGTATGCATTAATTATGTGAAGCTTTTAGTATGTCACTTTTTAAATTATGTAAATATTTTTTACTGTGTTCTACTTTATTCTGATCATTTTATTTATTAATTCTTCTATTCAAATAAAAAATCTGCCGTTTTTATGTTTTATGTGATAACTTTGTTGTGCTTAATTATCTATCTTGTATAGGGCTTCAGCATAAGAATTAGGAAGCTCTTGTTTATTTATGCTCTGAACAAGGAATCAGAAAAGTGCACCTCAAAATCCTGGCATACCATTTAATACATATCAGATAGAAACAAACATTCAAATCTATCAATTCCAAGTACTGGGAAAGATGGGAAGTCTTGCGTTCTGCTAGTAGAAACATAAATTTGTAACACCAATTTGGAGGGCAATTGAATAAAATTCCAGTAAATGTCAAAATGCACATACAGTATAAGCAATCAATTACACTCCTAGGAATATAACTTAAGGAACCTCTTACATTTTCTTGTAAAAAGACTTGTAAGGCCTGTTTTAAGTACTACTGTTATAAAGGAAAATATTGAAACAACTTAAATGTCAACAAGAGAATGGATAAATCAGTAGTGCCATAATTATTTGAAATAATTAAGATAAGTATCAACATAGTTAAACATAAATATGATGTGAAACTTTATTAAAAATTACAAAAATACATGCAGTTTAATGTCCTTCACATAAAGGATTTAAAATATGCCAAAAAAATCATAGTTTTGAAATAAAAATATAGTTAATTTATAAGGATATGCATTAAATTATGAAAAGATGTTGAAATTTAAAGCTTTGTTGAATTTTTATTGCCATTCTAAGCTAATGATTGTCATCTGAGCCATTTATACTTTGGGGGAGATATTATTTATCATTTATTATAACATCAATTTTATTAATATCTCAGGACATTTGTACTTGGAATGCACTGTCTTTTTATGAAGTATATCAGATCAAATTAGTTAGATTCTTTTAGGTCATATTAAATTTTACTTTTTTAATGTACATGGTCTCTAATGCATATAGCTGTGCTTTGACATGATCTTTAATGTGATGACTATGCTCTCTATATAGTGTTTATTGCTAAAGGAATTTTTTTTATTAAGTGAAAGAAGGGGAAATAGTGAGGCAGACTCCGTCATGAGTCCCCAACAGAATCCATGTGGAAACCCCCTGTCTGGGGCCAATGCTAAAATCAATTAAACTATTTTTAGCACCTGAGGCTGATGCTCAGACAAATCCAGCTATCCTCAGCACCTGGGCCAATGCTCGAACCAAGCAAACCACTGGCTGCAGGAGGGGGAGAAAGAAAGAAGGGGGAGCGGAAGGGGGAAAGAAGCAGATGGTAACTTCTCTTATGTGCTCTGACTGGCAATCAAACCTGGGATGTCCATACACCGGGCTAACTCTCTATCCACCTAGCCAACTGGCCAGGCCCCAAAGAAATTTTAATAACAACATAATTAATATTTTGATAACAAAAAGAAGTTTTGTAGGTTTTTTTTAGAACATCTGAGATTAGTTAATAAAATTACCACTATTTTCTCTCACCTATGGAGAATTATGTTATATCTAAAGAAAATATAAAAGACCAGTACATTCAGTCATTCCTAGTATTTAATACGGTAAGAGTAAGCAATTGTTAAAAATAACAACAACACACGATTATACACATATCCATAATTTATCATCTTTCTTAGATTTGCTTTCAATTGTTTAAGTAGTCTGCACAAGCTAATAAACGCTGTCATTATTTACAAGAGCGGTTTATATGCTGTTACAACTCAAAATAAGCAAGCTTTGAAATGTTCCTTTCTGTTGCGGTATCATGTATAAAAAATGAAACAAAACGTACAGTCTTTAGTCTGACTATATATTTCCTTTTCAAGATGTGTTCATTTGATCTCCAAAGGAGTTCTGATGTGGCTACATATTTCAAGTTTGCCTGGAGCACCAACACGTATTAGCTACGGATCAGAGTGGAAGTGAGAAGAACAAGAAATTCAGTGTTAATGCGGTCAGGGAGGAAAGGCCTTGAACGCAGAGAAAGTAGCGGCTCGGGCTCTAGTTCATCACCATCACTAACTGAACAGCTTTGCTAAGACTACATCCTCTGCATCTCTTTGTTTTGCCCTCTGAATAATGGGTGTGATTGCCATTTCCCTGTGTACTTGAATGAATTAGTTTACAAACAGAACGAGAGAAATTTTGACAACTCAAGCCAAGAAATTTCTAAATTCAAAACACTGATACTGATATTTCCTCCTAACACCCTCACTCAAAACAGGTGAAAGTGCCCTCCTCGCCATCCTGCCCCCTAATGCTTTGTATGTTAGTGTTTCTAGCAGTATGTTGCATTTCTCTTTTTCACTTATTTAGGGAATGTCCTTTAGCATTGTGATTACCAGCTCAAAATCAGGGAGTCTAGACACTCCAAGTGTATCTTCAGAGAACTACAGATGCATCCTAAGATAGCTCTCGTCCACCACCCAGTCAGCCCAGCACCTGACCTTCCATGGTTGATTTAAAATTTGAGATGTTTAAGTGCCAGAAATCAAGATAGAATGCCTATCTGTCTTGTATTTCTATTCATTTCAACACACATTCACTCTTCACATTAGGCATGTTTTTTTTTTTTTTAAAGCCTTGCATTGAGTAAGATTATATCTTCCAAGAACTTCCAATATAATGCACTAAATCTTACTATGTTTTCTTCTCACAGAAATTCCTTAAAACAAGAAGCGCAGTCACACAGAGACCTCCCATGGGCACCAAGAAAAAAAAATGGAAGTTTCCAGAGTAACATCTATGGTACCCGGCATCATTAGACTTCATCTAAAGTAAATAAAACCTACTGAAACTTGGTGAGCCCTCATGATAGGAGAAGCCTAAGTACTCAGAATGAACTGCCTTTAAGTGATGGAAAGGTAGCAGCTTCTGGCAAGACTTTTTCAAGGCAATGAAAAGAAAATAGGAAACATATGTAGGCAAATAAAGCTGGCATGAGGCTAGAAGGGAAGTCCCACTAGGAATGCCACACTTGCTGATGCTCATTAATCACTTTGACTTATTAACTTAAAAATGCACATGGGAAAGAAAAGCACTTTATTTCTTTTCTCATGTTTGTGTTTATTTGCTGCACAAATTGCAAAATGCGAGAGAAGCTTATTCAGTGGCGGAGGTTCTACTATACGATGATCGTTTATGTTCTGTATTGTTGCAACTCATTCATCTTCATAGAACGTTTTCCTGCTGAGTGTGTGTGCCTGCAGTTGTCTTTGTCCAGGATTCCCATTCAACCTTCATGTCACAAATAAAACAAAAATTGGATTTTTGTCCGCCAGCAGCCAGGACAGCCCCCCTCCAAGCTATATCATTTTGTATGTTTCACTGTTGAAAGTTAAAAAAAAGGGTGGAGTCCTAATTCCCCTTCCTTGGGATCCCAGGAAAGTATAGGGTCCTTCTGAGTGTTCCCAACCACGGTGTGCCTCAGCTGGAAAGTTTACAAATATCCATGCATTTTCAGCTCCTGTGTCAGAGCAAGGAGGATGTGACAATATTTCAGGTGGCCAAAGGCACATCGTCATCCTCAATCTCTGTCGAGTATAATCTGGGAAAATAAATCCCTTCCGATTCCAAGGAGCTTCAGGAAAGCTGTTTACTGTGAACAATTATTCTGAGGCACCAGAATATCTAGTCAGCTGCACTGCCCTTGCATGTCCCGGCTGTTTGCCAGTATTTGGGACATGGGTACCACAGCTGAGTTCTTAACACTGAGTCTCATTGAATCCGCTTTTTGTTTTTTTTGGGGGGGTCACTGTATTTGTAATTCTACATTTTTTAACATATTCAAACATGCCCAAACTGCAGTGTTTCCTGGACTCAGGTGACCCTGGGAGCTATCTTATTCATTGAATGGAATAATCCCTAAATGCCTAACATGAAAACAAGTCATTTTTACATTCAGATGCTTTTCCCCCCTTAACCTCTCCCTTTCATTTCTGCACATAGTTGCCAATGAACATTACCCTGTCAAGTCATCAAGTATTTGACTACAAAATATGCTTGGTAAATAATGCAGGGAGATTAACTAAATAGCACATAATTACCGCAAATTTAGAGTCCTGTAAAAGAATATGTTTTATCCATGATTAGAAGGCTTACAGACTTTCCAAATCCATTTTAATATATTTGACGGTAAGCCCTGGGAAATTTTAAACAGCAGACAACGCTTATTCAGAATTCATAATAACTCAGCCTTAGATTACTGTATTATTAAAGACTTCAGCGCATGGAGCTACTAATTCATTTCCTTTCCCTAAACACACATTCTCCCTCCCTGCTTATTGTTACCACCTCCCCAGCACCAACTAAAAATACTTCCCTTTGTTGAAAGCTGCATGAAATTCAAATTTAAGTTGATTTTTAATCATTGCCACTCTAACAGGATCTATCCAGATCTGGCTCACACACAAACAGGTCAATTAAGTAAAGCAATGAAGCAATACAGGAAACTCTAAATTTTTCCTTTTTATTTCCTTTTACTTAATTGGTGCCAGGAAGGCTGGGCACCCTATCTCTGGCAAGAGGAAAATATCCATGTAGTAATTGTCTGAAAGCTTTGAAATCTCACTAAAAAATCCTCATCTCATACAGGGCTGGGAGTAACAAAATTGGCATGATACCCAGAGAGCACCATGAAGAAGTTGAACTAATTATTTTTCAAAGCGATCATCAAAAGGACCAGAACTGATGAATGCATCACATCTCCAACAGTGTACGTTTATGTTGAAGCAGCAGACACCACCCTTATCCCACATGACTCCTTGACACAAACACTTCCACCAACGGCTTGTGGTAGTCATCACCTATGACTCTGCTGAGAGCTTCCTGTGGCCATGAGCTTGTGCTCCACCCACACCCAGGAAGCTAGACATGCCTGGATATTCCTAGGAGCAGCCCTTAGTGAACAGAAGCCCTTGGGCCAGCTCCCTTACTAATTGGGTGATGCCTCTGCTTGTGTCCTGTACGACCTTCCACCTCCCAAAGAGCCCCAGGAGGCTGAGCCGGAACCTGCTCATTAGTGCAGCCTTTTATTGGCTACCTTCCTTTTCCTTCCTCATTCCCCACTTCTCCCATCACTGCTTCTTGGAGCACTTCCCAAATAAATTATTTGCAAGGAAATACCCATCTTAGGCTCCCCTTCTTAGGGAACTTAAATCAAAGACGAAAGCCTGCTATACCTTTGGGTGGATACGAATAGGGAAACTGCAAAGTTTCTGGGTTCAAAACTTTGTCTCCATCACCGTAGCAGTGTGATTTTGAAAAATATACTTCTCTTTGAATTGATTTTGCTTCAGCTTACTCATTTGTTATGTTTATCACATGGAATAATGCATGTAAACCTGCTTAGAATTATAGCACCTGGCACATAGCAAATACCAAACAAGTTTTACATTAATATTAACTACTCTTTTTACTATTATTATAGTCCCACATTAGGCTAAGTGCTAGGATAAAATAAACTGACCAATTAAATAAATAAGATAAAGATCTTGGTATCCACCCACCCTCAAGTTAAAATCTACATGAACGGGAGATATACAAACTAAATAAAATCAACTATAACATCATAGTCGTATATAAAATATAGTTTTCTTTTTCATTCTGGGACTATATGAATAAATATCTACTTGACTTACACATGTGTTAAACTCAAGGAATAATGAAATATAAATATAACTATTGTTGTTTACTATAAAACCCTAACAAATCTAATGTTTAAATAATCCCTATTTCAAATTAAATTTAGTTAACATAGATGCCTTGCTTAATTGATTTGCATATTTTGTGTGTCAGATTTTCTTAAAATAAGGCTAACCTGTATTGAAACTCTCACGAGCACCTACTTAAGCCTCTATTTATGCCATGATCTCTCATTAACCCAGGAGGGGAAGGTGTTCTAAGGGGACAATGAATGACATGGTGCCCTCTGTGAGATTAATTACTGAGCTAATCCAATCGTTCTGTTCTACCAGAACATTTTTAGGATTTACTCCTAAAAATACTAAAAGTCATTCTCAAAGGAGCCTTTCATGTTGTTTCAAAAGATAGCACTGCTTCAGGAGGACAAGGGAGAGGTGGACAATGGGGCAGAATTGCCAGTGTCAACTCAGACAATGACGCATACCAGACCATCCTTCTGAATGGACCCTGTCTGCTCTTTCCTCTAGAAGATGGAGACATACTTAATGAAAAATATTAATGAGGAGACTTTTTACCCACTGGGCCAGGACCCAATTGGCTTCATGCTGAACCCATGCTTGGTTCTGGGATGGAGTCCAGTATCTGATGCCGTGTGGTAGAGTCAGTAAATTGAGGGAAAAGCCCGCTCTTCCCTGGCCCACTGCCAGAAAAAGAGCTGACAACTGCAGCACCAGCTCTAATTAGAAGAGGAAGCTCTGTTTGTTCCTCCTCTGTGCCATCTTCTTCATTACCTCCAGACCCTTCAAATGATTATGACATTAATAATAAATTTTAAAAGGAAAATAAAGGTCTTATGAGCCTGGTTCTTCTCATCAACACCTTGGAGTTGGGTGCCTACAGGGCATCGGGCACTGTTAAGGACAGGGTATTTGCCCTTTAAGAGATGACCTTTTTTCTAAACTTGTTTACAGACTGAGTATAGCTTGCATGAGCTCACAGGCATGACTACCTCCATAGATGATCAATCCCTTTAGTGCCTTTGAAAACATATGCATTTGAAGCTTTTCTTCCCTTTGAACATAGAACACTGATGAAGGGAATTTTGTTGTTGGTAACAGGGATCCCTGCTGAGCTATAACTTAAAAGCCACCCACCTGCACTTTAAAGTGGAATCCTCAGCCCAGCCCTTGGGGGGGAAAATTAATTAATTTTAAAAAGCAGTTCTGTTCTGCTCTGAGAAAAATCTCCAGTTTCAAGAGTGAACAATCAGAGAAAAATCACAGTTCTGTCTTGCTGCTTTTCTAATTTCTGTGTTCTCCTTGACATGAGTGGAAACCATGGTCTATGGTCTATTCTTTCCTCCTACAATTATGCAGTTCAGACTGTGGACACTCCCTACTGGTGGTGGCACACAAACCTCTCAGAGTTTGGCATCTGTGCCACGTGGCTTTTGAAGCTCATGATTGGGCAGTTCATTACTAACGGATGGTATTACCAATGAGCATTACAAGGTGATTTGGTTAGGACTTAAGACAATTTACAAAATAAGTTTTCCTTCAAATTCTGGCAGTATTGATTTCCTGAACTACTCACTTTGGAAGAAAAAGAATGAACTCATCTTGGAACCAGCCCAGATACAATTACTTGGTATTCATACACCCTCCCTGTCACTCCCCTCTTTGCCTCTACTATTCCCTCCATTTAGATTACTTGTCTCAAATACCTTTATTCTTTGTCAAAAATGTTATTGTTTTACCATTCAAAGTCCAAATCAACTGGTTCTTAGTCCATCAGGCCATACTGATTTTTCCAGAGAAAGGAATCTGGCCCTCTTCACTGAATCTTGTAACATGCTCTCTCTCTCTCTTTTTTTTTAATTTCTTTTTTTTATTTTTTATTCATTTTAGAGAGGAGACACAGAGAGAGAGAGAAAGAGAGAGACAGAGAGAGAGAGAGAAAGAAAGAGAGAAAGGAGGGAGGAGCTGGAAGCATCAACTCCCATATGTGCCTTGACCAGACCAGTGCAGGGTTTTGAACTGGCGACCTCAGTGTTCCCAGGTTGATGCTTTATCCACTGCGCCACCACAGGCCAGGCTCTCTCTCTTTCTTTTACACTAAACCTTATTCCCTTTGCCTACTTGTACAATGTTCCCTGTTTGACCAGGAATCTCTGGGTGACAGCATCACCTGAAGTACTAACATTGGGATCTGGTAACCAACAAAGAATACTGCATATACTTATTAGAATATCTATTATGTGGGAAAGTTCTTTTCCTAGCATCATATTTCTCAAGGTCAGTGGAAAGCAGCTGAGTCGCAGGCTTCACTGAGATTATTTTTGCTAGTTGGTTGGTTTGTTGGTTCTGTTGTTTTGTGTGTTTGTTTTCTTTTTGGATGACTAAGGAGAAAATACTGTGATGTGCTTTTGGTGCCCAGTGTCAGAATCCACTTGGCCCACCTCTGATTTAAGTCGGAGGTTGTGAACAGCTCTGTGCAGGCTGATAGTAGAGTCCCATTATGAATCTCTCTAAATATCTGCCACATGGGCTCAGAACCCTAGCTCAGCCCATATGAAGGCAAAACCCACAATTGCAGGACTGTTAAAAACCTTGGGTGCAACTCTCAAACAATGTTGGGGCAAGAGCCAATGGATAAATGCCTGAGCCTCTGGTTCATTCTGAGATAATTATGGGAGGTGTCTGTAGACTTCTCAGAAGTTCTGTTGCAATTGAACCTTCATTTCCTACAGAAGAAAAGATGATAATGAAAATCTTATTGGCATGTGTTTTTTTTTTTTCTCATTCTTCTCAACTTCCTCATTCCGGCTTTAGAGGATCACTATTCAAATGATATGCCTATACCCAATTCCTGTAATGAGTGAAAAGCAAACTAGAAGTGTAGAAATGGCCCTAGGAAACAGACCCTCAGCATGAAGTTCTGGTATTGGTCAGTTTATTGCCAACACAGACCCCATGGCTGATAGTGGAGTAATGATAACATCTGATATGTTAAAGAATCACAATCCTGTTCTAAGTTTTTGTAGATTGTGATATAACACAGATGTAAGGGCAAACATCAATTTTTGTATTAGGTCTAGCACTTGGACATCTGGGTGCAATAACAATTTTAATAACTGTGGAGTTGGCTGGCTTTTGTTAATGGCTTTAAACAACTTAAAGAAAGAGTATGGCAGGATTCTATCAGACAACTATAGCCCTAGGGCAGGCTGTGAGTACAGGAAACCTTTGCTACACTGAAAGGAAAACCCATTTCCTGTAGCTGAAGGGCAGTCTATTTTAAAAATTATGCCAGGAGATAAATGCAGTCCTGGCCTAAGCCCTTCCCACAGTTCAACCAATGGACATGTGGACCCATCAAGTAGACATTTTCCTAGTGCATTATGCTGGTCCTGAACTAGATATGGAGGAAAAGGTTGACTTAAGAAGTGCATTGACTCTACCTGCTGGGTCAGGGAGCTAGAATAGGCAACTCTGGAAAACAAAAAGGAAAGGTCAGAAAAAAGGCATATAGATGGACCTAAAGCAAGGGCACAAGGTATGCAGAGTTTTGTGTCTTACTTCAATGCTCGACAGAGAACTTTAACAGTGAATGAGGTATTAAAGAACCAGGTAGATAGAATGGCTCACCCAGTGGGTGTCAGCTAGCTTTTGTCCTCAGCCATTCCAGGGCTTGTGCAATGGGGCCATTAGTCATCAGGGAAGGGAGAAGGACCTGCAGGGGGAGGTTCTGGTACAAGCTGATCTAGGCATTGCTGCTTCTAAGTGCCCAACCCGGTCAACACCAGTGACAGAAGCTGGGTGCTCAATATGGACTTCTCCCTCAAGAAGTCCAGCCACCCACCTAGTGGCAAATTGAGTCCACTGGACTTGTTCAACCCTAAAGAAACAAGGATTCTTCTATACTGAAAATGACAACCACTTCTGATATGGGTTTGACATTCCATCCAACCATATTTTTCCTGACCTATTATCCAAAGACTTCTATCATTATTAAAATTAGCTTGATTTAGTGACATGGATCTTATAAAATACTGCTTTGAACCAAGAGACTCATTCTAAAGCAAGAGAAATGTAGCTATGGACTAGTAACCAGAGTATTAATTCTTACTATCATATACTTTATCACCTCAAAGCAGACATCCTGATATCATTTTAATGACTCAGTAATATCTCAGCTAAGGCACCAGCTTATGGATGGCATGCTATTTTCAAGGAAGTACACTATACTAACAGCAGAACTAATAGCTAGACTATATGAGACTGGAAACTTAGAGATGGATGTATAATTGGCCCTTCTTTTCATTACTCTCAGAAACCAATTACAGAATCTGTGCTTTCTGGCACCACAGTGTTAAGCTTTGCTGGGTTAAAATTCTTGGTTTCCAGAAAGAACATTTCCAGTGAGAGACACAATAAAGATTCCACTGTACCTAAAGTCACCAATGCTGCCAGGTCATTTGAGGCTCCGCATACAGGTTGGCCAACAGGCAAAGAAAGCTGGAGTTTTCAACCCAACATATCACAAGAAGCTAGGGTCCCTTCTACATTAAGGAGATGAGGAGGATTACATCTGGAATTATGGGACTTTACTAGGGTATATTTTGGGACTTTCTGTCTGGTCTTCACAGTGAGTGGAAATTAAGCAAACACAATCTACAAGTGTAGGAACATCCAGGGATGATGCCTCATGGGTGAAGAACTGGGTCATCAGCATGTAACCTGGGTGCTGACGATCTCCATGAAGGTGACAAGATCTAGAACAAGTAGTGAAGGAGGCATATAATGACTATCGATTTCACTCTCAGAACCAATTGCAGCAGGAAAGCTTATGGCACATTTCATTAAATTCCTTGCATTCCCTTTTCTTAACCTCCTCTCTGCAGTCCGTGATGTTCAGTTCTCTTGGCCAACTACAGCAACTCAGCAGCACACCTTCATAGCATGCTTATATTGAATTTTCTACCTTCCCTGTCTCTCCCTCTTCACTCTTACTGCGATTCTTACAATTATTTCCTGAAGAAGCCAGGTCAACTCAAGTCTCCATCTCAGGTTCTGCTCTTGGCAGAATCCAAGCCAAGGCAAACACCATCTTTACATTTGATAAATACACATATTTTGAAATATAACATACACAATATATGATTTCAAAATAAGGTTGCATATTTGAAAATTATATTGTGTTTATGGCAAGTTGCTTCTGACTGTGCTCTGACCAAGTTATTTTTAACAGTTCCCTCAGCTGAATCAAACTTCCGAAAAGGTTTCTTTCTGCCTCTAAGCCCCTGACCTCTCTTTCCTAGAGCATTAATTTTAGAAATTGTGTAATTACAAATCTTTTATGTGCTTCTTTGAGATGTAGATCTTTTTCCAACCTGTTGCAGTTTTATAATCCAGGTACGTTTTTCTTAAGGAATGGGAGCCATTTCTTTGAAATATAATTATCAAGGAAAATAGCATCCTTACCTTCAAGTCTCTAGGAGGGTAGGAACCTAACTGCTGTGGGTGCGATATTGTAAAACTACGTGTTGTCATGAAGGCAGAAATAAGTTTACTTTTCAATGCGGTAAGACTAATTAACAAATACATATGGCCTAACGTGTTTTCTACCCCAGCGCTTAAAAAAACAAAACCATCATGCTGTTTAAGCAACGTTGAGGTCAGACTGCAGCCTGGTCTCTCTCCCCTACTACAATAGTGCTGAATAAGTCTTCCATGCCTGTTTAACGTTGTCTAGTACAATTTTTGCTTTGAGCTCCAAGAATATTCCAGGGCACAAATATTCTCTCTTTTGTCATTGAGCTGTTTTTGCAAACTAACAACCAAGGTTATGAATTAATTCCCCTTGTGGGACAGCACTGTCACCTATTTATTTCTCCTGGAAGACCCAGGACAAGCTCTGGTCAGTTAGCTCAGTTGGTTAGAGCATTGTCCCGATATGCCAAGGTTGTGAGTTCCATCCCTAGTCATGGCATATACAGTGTGTCCGTAAAGTCATGGTGCACTTTTGACTTTTGACTGGTCAAAAGTGCACCATGACCATACGGACACACTGTATAAGAATCAACCAATGGATGCATAAATAAGTGAAATAACAAATAGAAATAAATAGTACTCTCTCTCTCTCTCTCTCTCTCTCTCTCTCTCTCTCTCTTCATCAGTCACTCTCTGATATCAGTAAATAAAAAGAAAGAGCCAGGACAAAACTAGTGACATAACATGTGTTTACTATGTACTCCCTAAATAGTAGTATGTTAGGTCTGGCTACAACCATCTCTCTCCTGGGTAACTGTCGGGATATCTTAGCTCTTCCAACCTGGTTTTACTAGAAGCAGAATCACACACCCATTCAACACTCTGATGCCATGCCACCCCTTGTTCTTAAGGCAAAGTTAAAACTTAACATGACTTGTATGACTTTGTATGATTTGCCCCCATCTTGCCTTCCTAGCTTCTTTAGTAACCATGCTCTTTCTTAAAATATACGCTTCACCTGAGAAGACAGATGTACAAATGCATTGTCTTAGTACATATTTCTCCTTCTATCCTCAAAATGTTTTCTTTCCAATCTTCATTTGAGTCTCATCCTTCAGATCACAATAAAGATATCACTTTCTTTGAGAAGTTTTCTGAGCCTCAAGTTTGAGTTAAATGTCCCATAGAAGTCATTGTGTTCTTCCTACCACCTCCAATCTTTCCTCCAGACTGCGAAGACCACAAAGCCCAGCCTATAGTGGACCCAAAATAAATACCTTTCCAATTAGTGATTAAAACCTTTGCTTTGTTACCTGGACCTGGTTAATATTTTATCTAATGGACATGCCTCAAAAAAAAAAAAGCTTTTGTGTAGAAAACATATCTCCAGTCTAAAACCTAATGAGAATCTGAAGAGGCTTTATTTTTATTGCATTGCTATGCCTTTCTAGAAATTACCACAGACGTGAGCAGAAAAGGATTTTTCCCAAAGGACAAATCACCCAGTGAGGAAGAGGACCAAGATAGAATAATCTGGCCCAGACATCCATAGTGCTGAGGATAGAAAGAAAGGAGAGACTTGTACAGCATTTGAGAGTTCAAGATCAATGCTGAATTTCTTATTGTGCCTCTAGGTCATGTTTGCAGATATAGGTGAAGTAAACATTGAAGAGGAAACATAGCATGTTCAATAGAGAGATTTAACTGACACAACAATATCTCAGGTGAGATGGAAAAGTTCAGGACTTTTCCTCTTTGAGGGTCTCTTTCAGTATTATGCCCACTCAGACAATTCTGCAACTACATCTATCTGTCCACAATGATTCTCATCTCCTCATTTCCCTTCTCACCCAACTTCAATTTATGGTCATCACTACAACCCTTATTGTATCTTCACATTTCCCATTATATTCTCCTCTAATATCACCAAATAGTAGTAAAATCCCAATGGCCCCACATTTGATTTATAATATCAAATCCTAAGAGGGGGCTTCACATTGCCCAACTCCTCTTCCATAGTCTATTTATGCTCTTAAAATGATTACTTTACATTTACTATCTCCTTAGACATTATTTGTCCCTCTCCTTTTCTCAATCTTAGTGATGGCATAGCCTCAAACTAAACTTGGAAGGTAGAAGCAGAGAAAATGGGTGCCTCAAGTTTCTACTACCTAGTCTTCCACCTGCCGTCGCCTACTTTCAGATCTCTGCCCTTCCTCCAGTTGCAACAAAATATATACCCTTGTTCTCATAAAAGCTCAACCCTTTACCTGCACCCTGTATACACCCTGTTTACCCTCTGTCCTCCTCCCCTCCCCATCTTTCCTTCTTCCTCCTCCCTCTTCTTCATCATATATTTACTGAATACAAGCTTCCTTGTCTTCTACATCATCACTTTCACTCCCTACTGAAACATTCCCATCAAGAAATTAATATGCGGGGGGAGCAAGATGGCGACGGAGTAGGCGGACGTACCAACTTCCAACTCCCAGAACCAAAGTGGATTACAACTCAATTTTAAGAACCACCACCTGGATAAACCAACTTTGAACAAAACTAAGTGGACTCTTCAACCAAGGAACACAGAAGAAGCCACATTGAGACTGGTAGGAATAGCGAAAACGCGAAGAGGGCTGCCCAGCTCCCCAGAGCAAACGGCAGCCCGGAGAGACCCGCGGGGTGGGAGGAAAGTTTGGCGGAGAGGGAGGGACCTGGGTCCCAGGAACCAAGCCCCAGTCTCCAGTCCTAGAGCCTAGAAGAGGCGTTTGGACAGTATTGAGCTGTGAAACAAGTGAGGGAGCTCCCAGGCCTACAGTGTGGAGTATTAGGTCCCTTCCTACTCTGCTGAGGGCTGCTTGGGGTTTTGGGGTGGCAGGACGCTGAAAGGCGGTTCTGTTGGCGTGGGTAGAGGCCAAGCCGGTGGGAGATCGGTCTAGCCCAGAGGGTCAGAGGGGACCGCGAAAGCAGTCCGGAAGCTGAGGGGCCCACCTTTAATCCCACTAACGGGGTCAAAGCGGGAGGCCAGGAACGGGCAGGCCCTGCGCAAGCGGGCCCTGACCGCGGGGACCGGGCTAGGACCAGGGACGGGCAGGGGCTGTGGCTGAGCTGACGCTACCAGTCCCCCACTCCCCCACCCCAACCCCCCCGGGCCGGAGAAACCGCGGTTGGCCAGTATACGTGAGCGAGCGGGCTCCGAGCGCGGGAACGGGGTGGACCCCGAGACAGGTGGAGGCTCGCAGCTGAGCCCACGCTACTATCCGCGCCCGGCCGGAGAAACCCCGGATAGCATTCATACGTGCACAAGCGGGCTCCGAACGCGGGGGCGGGGTAGAGTCCGGGACGAGCGGAAGTACGCAGCTCAGCGGAAGCCTGCAAACACGCCCGCCCCAATAAACCTTGGTTTCCGATCCTGCGCAGAAGGGCCCTGGCCTCGAGGGCGGGGCTAAAGCTCCGGACGGGCAAAAGCTTACAGCTGAGAGCACGTCAAAAGCCCCGCCTAACTCGCGGAACTGTAGCGAGCAGGCTCCGACTGCTGGTTCTAGGCGGAAGTCCGGAAATAGGCTGGGTCCGCAGCTGAGCAAAGGTGCTCACCTCTACCCTTGGTGCTAATCTTGTGGCTTCAGTCACAGCCCATCCCACGGAGGAGAGGCAGAAATCATAGCAAAAGCCACAGTGGGCCAGTGCTGGCAATGCTCATACCCAACCACCCTAGGCACCGGCAGAAGGGGTGGGGGGCCTGCAGATAGACCACACCTAGAGAACACAAAGGCAACACCTACTGGACTCCAGTGGCCACAACTTGCTTATACACAGAAAAAATGGGCAGGCAGAGGAATGCAAACCAAATGAATCAAGAGAAATCCCCAGAGAAGGACCTGAATGAACCAGATATAACCAAATTACCAGAAGCAGAATTTAGAATAATGATAGTTAAGATGTTCAAAGAAATTAGAGCAACAATGGATAGTCATTATGAACACCTAAATAAAGAGATAACAAGTATAAAAAACGAAATTGAAATAATAAAAAAGAATCAGACAGAAATGACAAATACAGTATCAGAACTGAAGACCACAATGGAAGGAATTAAAAGCAGGATGGATGACGCTGAGGATCGAATAAGCGAGTTAGAGGACACAATAAACAAAGGCACAGAAGCAGAGAAGAAAAAGGAAAAGAGACTTAAAAAATGTGAGGAAACTCTAAGGGAGCTTTGTGACAACATGAAGAGAAACAACATTCGCATCATAGGGGTGCCTGAAGAAGAGGAGAGAGGACAGGAAATGGAAACTTTTTTCAATCAAATCATAGCAGAAAACTTTCCTAAATTAAGGCTGGGAAACACTCCACACATTCAAGAAGCACACAGAACTCCATTAAGGAGAAACCCAAAAAAATCTACACCAAGACACATCATAGTTAAAATACCAAAGCTAATGGATAAAGAAAAAATATTAAAAGCTGCTAGAGAAAAAAAGACTATCACCTACAAAGGAGCCCCCATAAGGATGACATCGGACTTCTCAACAGAAACACTTGAGGCCAGAAGGGAATGCAAGAAATAATCAAAGTAATGCAGAACAAGAACCTACAACCAAGACTACTTTATCCAGCAAGGCTAACACTTAAAATTGAAGGAGAAATAAAGAGCTTCCCAGAAAAAGAAAGCCTCAAGGAATTCATAAAAACCAAACCAATTCTGCAAGAGATACTAAGGGGCCTCTTGTGAACAGTTTAAAGGGAGGAATGAATAGAGCAAAAGAAGAATACAACTTTAAAGAATAAAATGGCAATAAACAACTACATATCAATAATAACCTTAAATGTAAATGGATTAAATGATCCAATCAAAAGACATAGGGTAGCTGCATGGATAAAGAAACAGGACCCATACATATGCTGTCTACAAGAGACACACCTTAAAACAAAAGATGCTCATAGACTGAAGGTAAAAGGATGGAAAAAAATATTTCATGCAAATGGAAATGAAAAAAAAGCAGGGGTAGCAATACTTATATCAGACAAAATGGACTTTAAAACAAAGGCTGTAGTAAGAGATAAAGGAGGGCACTACATAATGGTAAAGGGAACAATTCAACAGGAAGATATAACTATTGTAAATATCTATGCACCAAATATAGGAGCCCCGACATACATAAAGCAGACTTTGATGGATATAAAGGGCGAGATTAACAGCAATACTATCATAGTAGGGGATTTCAATACCCCTCTAACAACACTGGATAGATCCTCAAGAAAGAAAATTAATAAAGAAACAGCAGACTTAAAGGAGACACTAGATCAACTTGATTTAATAGATATCTTCAGAACTTTTCACCCTAAAGCAGTAGAATATACATTCTTCTCAAGCGCTCATGGTACGTTTTCTAGGATAGACCACATGTTAGGACACAAAAATGGTCTCAATAAATTTAAGAAGATTGAAATCATATCAAGCATCTTCTCTGATCACAATGCCATGAAACTAGAAATTAACCACAAAAGAAAAACTGAAAAATACTCAAATACTTGGAAACTAAATAGCATGTTATTAAATAATGAATGGATTAACAATGAGATCAAAGAAGAAATAAAAAAGTTTCTAGAAACAAATGATAATGAGCATACATCAACTCAAAATTTATGGGACACAGCAAAAGCAGTTCTGAGAGGGAAGTTTATTGCACTACAGGCATATCATAAGAAGCTAGAAAAAGCTCAAATAAGCAACCTAACCCTGCATCTAAAAGAACTAGAAAAACAACAACAAATAAAACCCAAGACAAGTAGAAGGAAGGAAATAATAAAGGTCAGAGCAGAAATAAATGACATAGAGGCTAAGGAAACAATACAGAGGATCAATGAAACAAGAAGCTGGTTCTTTGAAAAGGTAAACAAGATTGATGAACCTTTAACTAGACTCACCAAGAAAAAAAGAGAGAGGACTCAAATAAATAAAATTAGAAAGGACAGTGGAGAAATAACAACTGACACAACAGAAATACAAAGCATTGTAAGAAAATACAATGAAGAACTATATGCCAAAAAATTAGACAATCTTGGTGAAATGGACAAATTTCTTGAATCATATAACTTTCCAAAAATCAATCTGGAAGAATCAGAACACCTAAACAGACCAATTACAGCAAATGAGATCGAAACAGTTATCAAAAAACTCCCAAAAAAGAAAAGTCCTGGGCCTGATGGCTTCACAAGTGAATTCTATCAAAAATTCAAAGAAGAACTAACTCCTATTCTCCTCAAGCTACTTCAAAAAATTCAAGAGGAAGGAAGACTTCCAAACTCCTTTTATGAGGCGAGCATAATTCTGATCCCAAAACCGGGCAAAGACAACACAAAGAAAGAAAATTATAGGCCTATATCCCTGATGAATTTAGACGCTAAAATTCTCAACAAAATATTAGCCAACCGGATCCAGCAATATATGAAAAAAATCATACACCACGATCAAGTGGGATTTATTCTGGAGCGGCAAGGCTGGTTCAATATTCGCAAATCAATCAATGTGATTCACCACATAAACAAAAGGAAGGACAAAAATCACATGATAATTTCAATAGATGCAGAAAAGGCATTTGATAAAATCCAGCACCCATTCATGCTCAAAACTCTCAGTAAAGTGGGAATACAGGGATCATTCCTTAACATGATAAAGGCCATCTACGATAAACCGACAGCAAACATCATACTAAATGGACAAAGATTAAAAGCAATCCCCTTAAGATCAGGAACCAGGCAGGGTTGCCCACTTTCAACACTCTTATTTAACATAGTTCTGGAAGTCCTAGCTACAGCAATCAGACAAGAAGAAGAAATAAAAGGCATACAAATTGGAAAAGAAGAAGTAAAACTGTCATTATTTGCAGATGATATGATATTGTATATTGAAAACCCTAAAGTCTCAGTCAAAAAACTACTGGACCTTATAAATGAATTCAGCAAGGTGGCAGGATATAAAATTAATACTCAGAAATCAGAGGCATTTCTATACACCAACAATGAAATATCAGCAAAAGAAATTAAGGAAACAATCCCCTTCACTATTGCAGCCAAAAAAATAAAGTACCTAGGAGTAAATTTAACCAAGGAGGTTAAGGACTTGTACTCGGAAAATTATAGAACATTGATAAAAGAAATCAAGGAAGATACAAACAAGTGGAAGCACATACCGTGCTCATGGCTAGGAAGAATAAACATCATTAAAATGTCTATATTACCCAAAGCAATTTATAAATTCAATGCAATACCAATTAAAATACCAATGACATACTTCAAAGATATAGAACACATATTCCAAAAATTTATATGGAACCAAAAAAGAACACGAATAGCCTCAGCAATCTTAAAAAGAAAAAATAAAGCAGGAGGTATCACTCTTCCAGATATCAAGGTTTACTATAAGGCCATTGTACTCAAGACAGCCTGGTACTGGCATAAGAACAGGCACATAGATCAATGGAACAGAACAGAGGACCCAGAAATAAACCCACACCTTTATGGACAACTGATATTTGACAAAGGAGGAAAGAACATACAATGGAGTAAAGACAGCCTCTTTAACAAATGGTGCTTGGAAAATTGGACATCTACCTGCAAAAAAATGAAACTAGACCATCAACTTACACCATTCACAAAAACAAACTCAAAATGGATAAAAGACTTAAATGTAAGCCGTGAAACCATAAGCATCTTAGAAGAAAACATAGGCAGCAAGCTCTCCGACATCTGTAGCAGCGGTATATTTGCCGATTTATCTCCACGGGCAACTGAAATAAAAGGCAAGATAAACAAATGGGACTATATCAAACTAAAAAGTTTTTGCACAGCTAAAGACAATAGGAACAGAATAAAAAGACAAACCACACAATGGGAGAACATATTCGACAGCACATCTGATAAGGGGTTAATAACTAAAATTTATAAAGAACTTATAAAACTCAACACCAGGAAGACAAACAACCCAATCAAAAAATGGGCAAAAGAAATGAATAGAAATTTCTCCAAAGAGGACATACAGATGGCCAATAGGCATATGAAAAAATGCTCAACATCACTAATCATTAGAGAAATGCAAATTAAAACCACAATGAGATATCACCTCACACCAGTCAGAATGGCACTTATCAGCAAAACAACACAGAATAAGTGCTGGCGAGGATGTGGAGAAAAGGGAACCCTTCTGCACTGCTGGTGGGAATGCAGACTGGTGCAGCCACTGTGGAAAACAGTTTGGAGATTCCTCAGAAAATTAAAAATTGAACTGCCTTTTGACCCAGCTATCCCACTTTTAGGAATATACCCTAAGAACACCATAGCACAGTTCGAAAAGAAGAAATGCGACCCCATGTTCGTGGCAGCATTGTTCACAATAGCGAAGATCTGGAAACAGCCCAAGTGTCCGTCAGAAGACGAGTGGATTAAAAAGCTTTGGTACATATATACTATGGAATACTACTCTGCCATAAGAAACGATGACATCGGATCATTTATAACAAAATGGATGTACCTTGATAACATTATACGGAGTGAAATAAGTAAATCAGAAAAAAAGAAAAACTGAGAACAGCACGATTACATATATAGGTGGGACATGAAAGTGAGGGAATGAGACATGGTCAAGAGAGTGGTGGTTATGGGATGGGGGGAGGGAGGGAAGAGTGGGATAGGGAGGATGGGAGGGACGCAGGGAAAACCAGATTGAAGGTGACAGAGGACAATTTGACTTTTGGTGATGTGTATGCAACACAATTGAATGATAAGATAACCTGGAGATGTTTTCATTGTACATATGTACCCTGATTTATTGATGCCACCCCATTAGAATTAATAATAATAAAATATATATATATATAAAAAAAAAAAAAAAGAAATTAATATGCTATACCAGGGGTTGGGAACCTTTTTGGCTGAGAGAGCCATGAACACCACATATTTTAAAATGTAATTCCATGAGAGCCATACAACGACCCATGTACCTTACGCATTATCCAATAAAAATTTGGTGCTGTCCCAGAGGACAGCTGTGATTGGCTCCAGCCACCTGCAACCATGAACATGAGTGGTAGAAAATGAATGGATTATAATACAGGATAATGTTTTATATTTTTAACGTTATTATTTTTTTAATTAAAGATTTGTCTGTGAGCCAGATGCAGCCATCAAAAGAGCCACATCTGGCTCACAAGCCATAGGTTCCCGACCCCTGTGCTATACTATATCCTTTTTTTTTCTTCTTTTTTTTTTTGTTGTTGTTTCAGATATGCAACATAGTGATTAGGCATTTATATAATTTAAAAAGTGATCACCCCGGTAATATATCTTACACTTTTGTAAAAGTTCCTTAACCTACACATCAGTGGTGGGATTTAGTCAGTTCACACTGGTTTGGCATAACTGATTCCTAATTTTTTGTTGAGGTCAGTGAACTGGTTGTTAAAATGGCACTCGTCATCAGGGTTCTCTCTAAGGTGGGCGTGTGGACAGCCACCCAACGTGGAAATTACAAATGTACATTCCTCACTCTTTTTTAATGTTCATCCATGCAACAGCATATTCTAAGCACCTGCAGTAATGTTCATTCTGTCCATAGGTGAAAAAAATTGCAAGTGAGGATGCCAAACAAGAAGCAATATAGAAATATCTTAAATAGCAGTTTTATTGTTTTTTTGTCAGGCATTATTTACTATATTTTCATTAATATTTTAAAACTCTTTCTTATAATCTAGTTTTGTGTACCTCTTTTATTTTTCTTATTTAAGTATTAAATGCATGAAATAATAAACTACCTTTCAGTATATCATTTTTTATACTGAAAGAGGTCATTAGGGCAAAGAACTTGTTGTTAAATTATTTGAATCCCATCACTGCTACACATCCCTTCCCACTATTTTCCTACTTCATTCTTTCTTCTTTATAAATCAAATTGAATGAGTTACTTATAGTTTCTGTCTACACCACCTCTCAGCTTTCTATTCAATCCTCTCCAAGTGAGTTTCCTGTGCACCATTCTACTGAAGCTGCTTTTGTCAAGATCAATAATTATTTCCACTTTACTAGATATGATGGTCCTATACTATTCTCCTCTTACTATGTGATGTGATCATATGATGACATTAATCATTGCTCCCTGAAATATTTTCTTCTGTTGAGTTCCATGACATCACACTAATCTCTGCCATCAGGCCGTTTCAACTGGCCTGGGTAGTCCTGCTCTGCTCAATCTCTAAATGTTTTTGTCTTCTAATCTGTTACTTCTTTGTCAAAACACTCTCCATTCCTCTTTAACTGATTTTATTCAAATACAAATGAAGCTCAAACTTATAATTTCTATTTCTGACCACATTATTGAGCTCCAAACACAAGTTTACTGATTACTTGACACTTCCACTTAGATATTTTGTAGGTATCTCAGAATTATAGTGTTCAAAGCAAAACTATGTATTTCATTCATCTCTGTCAACTGTGCTCCTCCTGCAATCATTCTCATCTCAGTAAAAGGCATTTATATTGAGAGATAGAAGCAAAAATCCTGCAATCCACCCGTGTTCTCTTTCTCTCTCATCGCTGCCCTCTAAGCCATCAGCAAATCCTATCACACACCTTGAACCTATCTGCCTTCATTACTAACACACCAAACCATACCAAAATCTTCTCTCTCGTGAATTATTTCCATGATCTGCTAACTGGTTCTCTGTTCTCCCTTCTGCCTGATAACAATTCATTCTTCCTTAGAAATTAAGAATAATCTTTGACATTTAAATCCAATAATTGCATTATCTTGACAAAACCCTCCACTGGCTTCCCGTTTCCTTGAAATTAAATCCAAACTCCTTACCACAGTCTTAAAAGATCTCCTTGCCCTGCCATCTTCTCTGACCCATTTTTACCTATTCCTTCCCCTACCCCCATCTTACGTGTGAGTCTTATGACTTTGGTGTCACCAGAATATACTAAGCATAAGGACTTTGCACACACAGATTTGACTATCAGGATTATTAAGTCCTGAGATTATCTCATGACTGGTCTTTTCCATCTTAGTTCAACTCCTTGAAGAGTTCCTTACTAATTATTTTATATATACATATACATATATTACATATACACACTCTCACTCTCTCCTTTCCTCTCTCTCTAGCATAATATTATTTATCTTCTTTGTAATACTTATTATCTAGCTATCATTATCTTGTCCAGCTATATGTTTTTCTAATAGACTATAAATTCCATTTATAACTGGAATTTGACTTCTATAAAAACAGGGATTTTGCCTCTTTTATTTCTTATTGCATTCCAAGATGTAAAAACACATTTTATACACATTTATACCATGGACACATTGTCTAAATTTGTATATTTAATTTTAAAAATAGAATAAAAAGAAGAAAATTATTTCCTGTCTTAATTGAAGGAAAGGCTAAAAGGACATATTTTTAGGGATATTGGAATAATTGAAAGTTATAGATAAGCAGATTATTTGACTTTTAATTTCGGACTGTGTCCTATTCATCTGGGCTCCTTCCACATATTTTGATAACTTAACTTATAATAGATTTCTATGAAATAGAACCTTAAGGAATGAGTGTAAGGTTTTTAAAGAGGTCAGAGTTCAATCAGCAGGGAAGGACTCAAGAATGAGTGACATGCATATGGTGGGAGACTTCGGCAGTTGAGGTAGAATATCATGTATTTGCAATAAAATCCAAGCATCAGGAACAGTTAATGTACAAAGGTCCTCAGTCCAAGGATGTAGTGCTCTTTCCAAGTAATACCAGCATACATGGCATAAGGGAATTCTTAATAAGGAGCTACAGGTTAAGAAAATTAAATATTAATAAATTCGCTTTCTTCATTAGCAGACTATTGTTCCCTGAACGCTACTCTAAAAGTCTTCAACGTAAATAGAATCATCTTCGTCTCTGGGGTCAAACTCAGCCTTGTAACCACTTTCCAGGTGTAGGACTGGCAACCTCTGTGAGTGTCTGTGTGTATCAGCATCAAGCATGGCTTTCACATATGTCCACACAGGAGTTGGCAGGAACACTGGCCCTAAGAACTGAATAACCCTTTGTCAAAGATGTATCTGTCAGTACAAATTGAGGCCTGGCTGCAAAATTTAGAAAGAAGAAAGTATCTTCTGTTCTTTTCAGAATTTTCATAAACGAGAATTCTTATCAGTTGACAAAGTTGCCCCTTTTATTATAAATTCTTTGGACATTAAGGAACATAGAACAGGGTAGTGCAGGCTCTTGAGGCTTTATGCTTGTCATATTTCTGTATTTCCTACCCAGGGTCTTAACACACACATACACAGAGCTTGAGTAACCTCTATTCCCCAGGAAAGCATTAGAAATCTCCATAGCAAGGCATCACCTTCTGAAAGTCAATGGAGAGGTATTTGTGAGAAAATGAGCTACAATGTGAAATAAAATGCGGCAGAAGAGACAGCCTCTGGGGTTGATCCATAATCAGAGATTAAGGCCAACCAGGGATGTGGCAAATCGAGACTAGCCTTCAGATACTTATCCTGACTGAGAGAAGCATCCTCCAGGGAATATAGTAAAATGAGAAAACTGTGCCATGGAGATGGCAGAAGTCCTAAATCAGGTCACCTTTGGATCTCTGTTGGAAAACACCTTAGGGAAGAACAGAGCAGGCCCCAGACCCTGGACACCAGATCCTATAGAAAAAAAGGCAGGTCACATGGGGCCAGCATACAATGCAGTGCAGAACCACAAATATAAAGAATGTCCCACATGGGACTCTAGGGAGAGAATATAACAAGGAAACGGGTGGTAACAAATCAAAGGACACTGAGGTAGTGGATAGGGCAGATCACAACCTATCTCAAACCACTCCAGGGGAGGCTTGCTAGAGAAAGTGTTGTCTACAGTGATTCCTGCAAGTTGAACTAAATACAGAGAAGATGAGGGAGATGATGTTCCATGCAGAAGAAAGAGCGTGTACAAAGCCTTAGAGACATAGCAGACATATGGGATATCTAAGGGAGGCAAGGACCTTTGGTATGACAGATCTGTGGTACTATGCAAGGAGGCTGTAGGGGAGAAGAATGGAGAGCAATGTGATGGGAGGGGTAAGCAACTACAGATCACACAGAGCCCTGGGAGACTCTTTGTGCAGCTTGATAATAAGCTCCTTCAATATTTACTAATGGTTGGCCTGTGGTCGCACAGTGAATATAGCGTTGACCTGGAATGCTGAGGTCACCAGTTCGGAACCCTGGGCTTGCCTAGTCAAGGCACATATGGGAGTTGATGCTTCCTGCTCCTCCCCCTTCTCTCTCTCTCTCACTCTTCTTTCTAAAAATGAATAAAAATCTAAACAAAACAAAACAAAAAACCAGGAATATTTACTAATGGTGCCAAAACACTGGCATGTAATTTAAAATCCAGTATTGGTGTGTGTGTGTGTGTGTGTGTGTGTCTGTCTGTCTGTCTGCATGTTACATGTCCCCAGCTGGTAGATCAGAACCTAGAGAAACAGTCAACATTTATACTTCTTTAGATGTCTTCCGACAGTATGTAGCCCAAGACAAGAAGGAGTTTGATCAATATTTCTAATTGATTGGCTAATCCCCATAAATATTTCATGACACTGAACTCATGACTGTGGAACAGAGAGAGCAAGTCTCCATGCAGATTAGAACACAGGCTGGGGAAGGAAGCAACCACAAGAAGAGGCAACATGACAACAGGCGCAGAGAAGTTTCAAGGTGGCCAGAGAATATGGCAACATATATAATTAAATGCCGACAAATGTGGTCACTAATATCTTTAGTCCTCACTATGTAGTATTCAGTGTTCTAAGTATTTTACATTCATTAACTTATTTTCAAAATAGCCCATAGGTAATTGTTTCCCATTTTCCAGATAAGGAAATGGAGGCACAGAGAAGGCAAATAGCTCAGCCACAGCCACATGTAATAAGTGCCAAAGCTTGGTTGCAAAAGCACACATTCTGGCTCTTCATTTATGGGCTACAATGGACCCCTTTGTACAGGTGCGTGAACGTGCACACATGTGTGTGCGCACACGCACCCACACACAGTATGTAGAAATAAGCAAGGATGAACATATACTAAAATGTTCATTGTGTCCATCTTTTGGATGCAGGGTTTTATGAGATTATTTTTTTTCTTTCTGGTTGTCTGCATCTGCCTATATATGGGTGTCAGTGACTCACAGGTACATTAGTGAACAACAGGAAGGTTGTAGAACTCAAGAATATTGAGTCAAAAAGGTCCCGTACAAACACGAACATCAAACACCTTAATGGTAAAGATGGAACAACCAAGACCAAAGCGGAGGTGACCCAGTGACTTGACCCGTCTGGTGCCTTCTCTCGGCCACACTTTCTAGGCACAGACAACACATGGTCAACAACAGCAACCACAGCTACAAAAACCGTGCCGCTTCTGTCCTGGGAGCCTGTGTCCCAGTGGGGAGATTGACAATAGTAACTAAGACGAAACATAGTGCCAAACGGAGACGGATCCCTGAGTATTAAGCAGGACGGCAGATGAAGAGTACAGAGCGGTGGCCTCTTTAGAGAGTCGTGGGAGAAGCCTCTTGGAGGAGGTCATATTCCAGGGCCAGCCTTGTGAGGAGCCCAGCAAAGACCTCCCAGGTGGCGTCACTGTCACAGGGAATCTCCATGCTGAGACAAGCCTGCCAGCAAGCCAGGTGGCCAGTGTGGACAGAGTCGTAAAAAAGGGAAGAGTGTGAGATGGTGAGTGGGGAGGTGTCTAAGGGCCCTGTCTTCCAGGGTATGGTAAGAGCTTCAGAGAGTGTCATCAGTAGGGTTAGAAAGCCATCAGAAAAGCCGTCAGAGAGTTTGAAGCAGGAGAGATCTGATTTAATTTTATTTTAAAGAGAACATTCTGACAGCTTTGTGAAAAAAGTGAGGGCAACATGGACTTCGTGGAAGAATGGTAAAAAGAGAGGATACAGTTGGATTTTCTGAAAGAATAGATGGAAAATGCTAGCAAGCTAGGATTCACCTCTCGCACCAGGGTCCTTTCTGTTACTCTATTTCTATAACAATCAAGGCCATGAAGTCGTCCTTATTTAGTCTCAGAGGAAAAGAGTGAAGTAAAAATTTATAGCTCCTAGTTACTCTTTTGTTTTCAATAAAACAAAAACAAACAAAGAAAGCATTAGTGAAATTTCATATTTTCCTACTTCCCTCCTCTGTGTGAATTCATGGTTCAAGGTAATTATAACCTAAAAAGCTTTGGGGAGGCAATAACAATTTTGTACATCAATTGAGCCTTTGAAATTTATGTTTTTCTGCTAAGCAGTGGGATACATTTTAAATCCTTTCATTTGGGGAGCGGGGAGGAAGGATGGCAACATTCTGTTTATTTAAAGCTGTGGCTTGCTTGGTAAAGTCAGGTGTTAGGGAAAACAATGTGTCCCCTGCAGTCTGGGTGTGAGCAGGGCATAGCAGACAGCAGGCATTCAAGCTAGATAGGTTTCATTTGTTCACCGTCTTCTTCCAGCGCTTTCTTCCCTGGCCTCTAAATTTTGGGCAAGTGCAGAAACAGACCTGGGCGGAACTTTTCAGAGCAGATTTGGGGAACAACTGTGGTTACAGCAAGACAATGCTCCAGGGTCCCGGGTCAGATCAAAGCCCCCAATTTCTCTCCCAGCTTGGCTCAGGGGCTCTACGTCTAGTCACCCAGCACACGACTCCTCTTGGAAAATCATCACTAAGCCAAATACATTCGATCTAAGCCCACAATCATTCCACGTGTTAGAATGTGAATCCATTACGTGTAATAACCTTTTGAACGATCATTTCTTCTGGGTCCAAGAGTAATGATGATTTTTGTCCCAGTTCTTTCCAATGCCAACCTTTATTAGTGCCATTACTGAGGTAATAGCCAGCAGAAAAAAGGAGAAGCATTCTCTTTCTCATCTTTCACTCACGTGTCTTGACAGTGAACGTGGGGCTCAGTTAAAATAACATTGTTATGTGCTGCAGAGGACAATGGGGTCTTTAGGACCCCATCAGTGAACAAGCAAGTCTGGGCCTTGACTTTGCCCTTCAGCAGTGAAGTCCTCACTGAGGATCTTTTGTATTGTTTCCTATCACACTTTTGGAAATCCAGTAAAATTGGACCAATTTTCTAAGAAGAACAGAATGCAGTTTCTTTTTTCTTTTTTTATTTAGTGAGAGGAGGGCAGGGAGAGACGGACTCCGACATGCACCCTCACTGGTATCCACCCAGCAAGCCAGCTAGGGGGTAGTGCTCTGGCCATCTGTGGTGTTGCTCCGTTGCTCAGCAACCAAGCCCTTCTTAGCACCTCAGGTGAGGCCCTGGAGCCATCTTTGGTGTCTGGGGCCAACTCGCTCCAATCAAGCCATGGCTACAGGAAGGGAAGAGAGAAAGAGAGAAAGAGAAGCAAGAGGGGGAGGGGTGGAAAAGTAGATGGGCACTTCTCCTGTGTGCCCTGATGGGAAATCAAACCCAGGACATCCTGTGAATAGTAACTCATGATATTTCCAGGACATCCACATGTTGGGCCGATGCTTACTACTAAGCCAACCAGCCAGGGCAGAATGCAGTTTCTAAATATCAACCATCAAGTCACTGTTTTTCAAATGCTCTGTTATTCTAGAGGAGGAGAGGGAGAGAGAAGGGGAGTGCACTGTCAAAGACTACAGTATTTGGTGGTAGGTTTGAGACATTATAAAAATAAAGCGCCTGACCAGGCGGTGGCACAGTGGATGGAGTGTTGGACTGGGATGCAGAAGACCCAGGTTCGAGACCCCGAGGTAGCCAGCTTGAGCACGGGCCCATCTGGCTTGAGCAAAAGCTCGCCAGCTTGGACCCAAGGTCTCTGGCTCCAGCAAGGGGTGGCTCGGTCTGCTGAAGGCCCGCGGTCAAGGCACATGTGAGAAAGCAATCAGTGAACAACTATGGTGTTGCAAGGGCAACGGAAAACTAATAATTGATGCTTCTCACCTTTCTCCGTTCCTGTCTGTCTGTGCCTATCTATCTCTCTCTCTGACTCTCTCTCTGTCCCTGAAAAAATAAAATAAAATAAAGCAACCTTTAAAAAACATGGGTGGAAATGTCATGAGTTACTATTCACAGGAGACCCTCCAGTTTCTCTGCTACTATCAAGTCTGACTACAGTTCCTCAGACAAAATTAATAAGCAGTTGGGGTTAAAGTGATCAAGTCTTTAACCCCCTTTGAGTGGCTGCACTAGATCAGCCATTCTAAAGAAAGGGAAGCGCCAGTAGACTTAAAGTCATGAAGTCAGGAAGGATGGGGAAAGAAGATGTCATGTCAGGATGACTTGGAAGTACCGGACACTGCCCAAAGGGGTGGGCCAGCAGTGAAGATTGGAGACACTCAGAGGACCACAGGGGCTTTAAGTCACAACAGAGAGGGTGGGAGATAATATCTCTTAGAAGTGGATGGAAGGGAGAAGAGCTCTCAAAGAAAGATCATGAGCTTAAAATTAGATAGACTTGGACCAACAATGGGTTCTCATACTTACTAGCATTGTGACCTTGGGTAGGTTACTTAACCTCTCTGAGTTTCAGAATCCAGATTAGCAATACAAGTACCTAAGTCATAGAATTGTTATGAGGATTAAACTCAAGTGTTCAGGAAAAAATACTTAGCACTGAATTTTGCACATAATAAATACTGAATAAATGTCAGACATCATCATCACCATCTTCATCAATACCAACAAGAGATCCATAGCAACTGAACTTTGGGGCTAGGCATGAAGAAGGAAGAACAGAAAAATAAAAAGTTGTACATTTGTATAATTCTATTTCTAATAGTTCAGAACAGTACTTCAGATAAATATTTCTGTACATTTTCTCTTGCCCTTGCGCAGTTAGTGAAATGACAGATTCAAAGTCATGGACCACTTATGTTTTGACAGGTGGTGACTGAGCCTGCTACCAAGGATGCATGAACACGCCTTCTTAATGGTTTCTCTAGTTTCTTGCATCACAGGTCTTCTTGCCACTTACCGCTGCGAAGATTCCGCTGCAGTGTCAAGCCTTCTGGGGATCCTTCCTCACCCCGCTGAGAAATGTCCCTGTTTCCTTTTTGTGTTCTCAGACGGACCCTTCTACAGACCTTCACTGTAGCTTTCATTGAACTTATGGAAGATAGTCTGCATGCCCGTGTCTTCCAGGGCTGCTGATTTCCAAAGCATAGAGATCACAGGAAGCTTAGACAGTGCCCTGAGCTCTGGGTGCCAACTGGCTGGGCTCAAACCCAGCTCATTTCCTAGCTATGTAGCATTGAACAAGCTAATTACTTTTTTTGAAGTTTTTCACTTCTTCATCTATAAAATGGAGACAGATATAATACCTGTTTCATAAGGTAGGGGTGAGAACTTAAATGAGATAATGTGTTATAGTAGTCAGGGTTCTCCAGGGAAACAGAACTAACAGAATATCTATATCTATATCGGTATCATCTATATGCATATGTATAATGTATATAGAAAGGAGGAGAGAGAGGGGGAGAAGAAGATAGAGACAGGGAGAGGGAGAGAGAAAGGGAGAAAGAGGGGAGAGAAGGAGGGAGAGAGATTGATTTATAGTGAAGAATTGGCTCACACATACAGAGGCTGAGAAGTCCCACAATCTGCCATCTATAAGCTGTGATGTTATTCAGTCTGAGCCCAAACACTTGAGAAGCAGAATAACCAATGGTGCTGATTCCAGTCTGAGTATGGGAGAAGATGAAAGAAGATACAGGTACCCCAGCTTTGATGGTAAGGCAAAAGGGGGGATTCGTCCTTTATACAAGACCTTCATTCTAGTCTAGACTTCAAGGGACTGGATAATGCCCACTCACATGGGAAGAGGGAGTCTGCCCATTCAAATGCTAATCTCATCAGGATACAGTCTCGTAGACACACCCAGAAATAATGTTTAATTCAGGTACCGCATGACCAGTAAAATTAACACATAAAATTATCATCCTATGTGTAACGTAGTCAGATTCAGTGACAAAAAAGAATACTGAATGCTGATTTGGGGCCAGGCATCATGCCCGCTGTATTTGTGATGAATGACACTCTTAATGATTAACATCTGGGTTATTTTAATAGCATCTGACTTGTTTCCTAATTTCCAGAGTTAACACTTTATAGCTTATCTCTGCTTATTTGATCTTCCTGGTGTACATTTTTATTCATATTGTCCCTTGCAAAAAAAACCAAAAACCCAAAACATTTAAAAGGTGATTCTTCAGACCACATAAACTTGGAGTAGCAGAGAGTGACAAGCCTGCAGCTCCTACAGATGGAATTTCACACTGTCCCATGCTTCCTAGAACTCTGACCTGTATGCTAGTAGCTCATAAAGATAATGACAATATAATAACAATAATCACTAATATTTATGAAACCCTTACTATGTGCTCTGATAAACACTCTGTGTACATAACTAAAATCCTCAGAGAAACAATTAGGCAGACATTATGTACCCTATTTTGCAGGCAATAGAGAGATATAAATAACCCACCTGGTAGGGATCCGAGTCAGATGTTAAGCTGGGATTTGATAGGAAAACTTCCGTGTTTCTAAAACTTTCACACAGGGCTGAGGGTCAAGATGCTCTATTCGTCCTGAAGGACGTCCAAGGTTATACTCAGCCAGTGTTCTGACCAATGACACCAGCAGAGATGTGGCTGTCCACCGTGGCAGCTGGCTGCTATCCCTGAATTTTGCAGCCTCTACTCAGGCCACACACTGGGGTCGGCCACTGAGAGAGCTTAACTCGTCTGCTCCCCTGCAGGTTAATCCCTGGACCCAGACTACCACACATGCCAGCTGCAGGCATTTCTGGTGACTCCTAAATCTACTTGTGTATGAAATCAGGTCAACTTCCTCTTGTGCATCTCATCAGACACATTCTTCCATCATCTGATCAGGACAGCCAACCTAGTGTTTTTCACTGAAACTACTCATATATTTTCAAAAGTTCTCCATTCCCTGGTACAATTCCTTTTCTTTTTCTTTCTTTCTTTCTTTTTATTTAGTGAAAGGATGGAAGGCAAAGAGACAGACTCCTGCATGAGCCCTGACTGAGATCCACCCAGCAAGCCCACTAGGGGGTGATGCTCTGCCCATCTGGGGTGTTGCTCTGTTGCTTAGCAACCATGCTCTTAGCACCTGAGGCTGAGGCTGTGGAGCCAGCCATACTCAGCATCCGGGGCCAACTCACTCCAATTTAGTCATGGCTGCAGTAGGGCAGGAGACAGAGAGACAGAAAAAAGTGAGAGGGGAAGGAGTGAAGAAGCAGATGGGCGTTTCTCCTGTGTGCCCTGACTGGGAATTAAAAGCAAGACATCCACACTCTGGGCTGGGGCTCTACCACTGAGCTAACCAGCCAGGGCCTCAGTCCAATTTCTTTAACCTCCTCTCACTGACTCTTGAACAGAAGAACCCTCCTTTGCCTACAGAGTCAACTACAGGGATACAAATGATGAAGGCACCAGTATGTAAGGCAATAAGAAATGGTGGGGACTTGGGCACAGTGGGGAACTCAAACATTTTCAAATGGGATTGTTACCATATACAAATCCAAGTCTAGACAGAATGGGAATGTCTGTGACTAGATCGTCCAGTTTCTATCTCAACAAAGGCAGAAATCTAAACTTAAAAAAAAAGAAAAATCCCATTTTAAAATGCTAGCAGCTAAGTCCATTCTCTTGAAATCATCCATGATCCAAACAAAATGTCTGCCTTCTTTCTCTCCCTAGTCTCACAGTGCTTTGCTCCGGCAGTAGTCAGACCCATCCAACTGAACAGTCACTCTGTGTCTCTGTGTGTGTTGTCGCATGTAATGGCTCCAATGCCTTTGACTAAGGCCTTTCCCTGTCTCTGCCCCTCTGGTCATCTCTGCCTGTCTAAATGGCATTATTCATCCTTGGAGATCTTTCTACAGTGATGTCTCCTTGATATACACCCAGATTTGGTTCCCTTTTAAAATGTAAAGGATTTAACATTTTCTGCTTGTATTTTGAGTTTTTACACATGAGTCATTTTATCTGTGGGTTATGTCCTTTTCACTAGATATGAACCCCAGGAGATAAGAGAGAAACACGACATCTTACATTTCACCTTCCTATATGATTAGCAAAGTCACTAGAATACGGTAAGTATTCAAGTAAAAAAATTGTAAGCTTTACATATGTGGAGCTTCCATCATAATAACAAATGGTAATACTTTTAGAAAACTTATATAGAGGATGCCATTAAAGACTTTACTTAAATATTGGTTTTATTCAGTAATCCTCTAATGCAGTTGCTATTATTATCCTCACATTTTTTTTAAAATTCCAGGTTATGAAACTCTGGCACAGAGAGGTTAAGTTGCTTGCTCAAAGTCACAGAGCTATTAACTGGCAAAGGCAGTATTTGAACCAAGTCAGTCAGATTCCAGAGAATAGTAAAGCCACCACACTGCCGTGAAGGACAAAAGTACAATATAATATGACTGAACAGAGAGGAGGCCCCTTTGGGGAAAGGGCGTCAAGGACAAACAACATACATTCATCAGGAAATGAAAAACAGCTCTCCTTCAGAGAGCTTACTCCAAGGAACTAGACCTCAAATGAAAGGGCAAAGAAGCCAAAAAGCCTGTTTCCAACAGGATGACATTTTAATTTTTTCTTTTTCTTTTTCATTTGTTTATTGATTTAAGAGAGAGAGAAAAACATTGACTTATTGTTTTACATATTTATGCATTCATTGGTTGATTCTTGTATGTGCCCTGACCAGGAACTGAACCCACAACCTTGGCAATGTCAGGACGACACTCTAACTAAGCTATCCGGCTAACGGTGGGATGGCATTATCTTTGGTACCCATATACAGTAGTACCTCGAGATACGAACATACCAGTTTTTTTAAGATATGAGCCGCAGCTCAATCCATATTTTTATTCGAGATCCCAGCGAAATTCTGAGATACGAGTCATGATTCGGGAAGCTGCCGCTGCCGGTAGTTGGCGCGTTGGCGCACAGGGCCAGTATCGGCAGTTTGATATACGAGTTGACTGACTTATGAGCTCGGTTACGGAATGAATTAAATTCGTATCTCAAGGTACCGCTGTATGTGTCTGATGCACACCACAAGGGAGATAGTGTGCCCTGTAACACCTGCATGCAAACACTTTTCCAAAGTGAATTTACATCACAGCTGTTACATATGTGGGTACCACCAAGGAAACGCTGCAGTTAACTCTCTGGAGAAATAAAAAGCAACCAGAAAATGTAACAGAATATATTTCTACTGTTATCTTTCATGCTCAGTGTTGGGAATGATAAAATGATACCAGCGGATGCCCATAAGGCCACTTCCACCTTCAATCTGGTCCAGGGACTCATGGCCCTCAGCCTGCTCACAGCTTAAATTTATACTCATAAGTCAGGTTTTACCTCAGAAGGAAGGTGAGAAGAGAGTGACATATATCTCTGTTTTGGGTTTCAGGAAAAATGATATTAGTATTAATATGGGGTGATTTTGTCCCAAGTCCTAGAATTATCAGGCACTTTAAAATGAATGGCTGGAACTCTCCTCCAGGACTCCTTACCTGTGACATGAAAAATGGTAGCAGATGTGCTAGACAATCAGGTTGGCCAAAGTAGGAATTACTCCACTGATAAATATTTACTCAGTGCCTACAGTGGGACTGTAACTGGGCTAAGCAGTGTATTAATAAACTACGTGTTTGGCGCAAGAGGGCTAGAGTACTGGCCCACGTGCTTTGTGCTATGAAATAAAGAATTCAGTATTTATCAGGTTCTAAGTGTCATGCCAGGCATTTCACACGTATTATTTTACTCAGTTCTCACAATAAACTTATTGAGTGGGTATATTTTTCATCTTTGTTTTTGCTAATAAGAGTTTGATGCTTTGGATCAGTTAGGGTTTGGTCAAGAAAAATAAAGACCCTCCAGGTAGTCCAAGTAAAAATACTTGTATACAGAAATTAAAGGCTTGCACAATTGTTTGAATGTCTTTCTGGAAAAAGAAAATAAAAAGCAGAGAAGCTACTAGCAGAATTCCAAAATCAGAAAACTGGGCATAGGATCTCACCATCTATGGCAGTGAAACAAGGAACTGAAGCTGCCTGCTCAGAAGAAGTGCAAACGTCAGCAATCACAGGGAAGAGGCCGCTGCAGATTGCACTGTCCGAGTTGCCCTCATGGGTGCCCTTCCAAGCACCCTAATGCTGCTATGACAAGCGTGTCTGCCCACATCTCTTCCTACAATCGCCACCCGAGAATAATCACTGTCCTTCTCATCCAGTGGTCAAATTTCACAAATCCCAGGAAATCTAACTTAGGACCATCTAGAGCAAAGGCTTCTAGGTAATATTGTTCCAGACCCACCCACTCTTCCCCACTAGACAACAGACACTAGAGAAGGGGCTGGTAATCATGCCAAACTGACAAAAGAACATCAGAAATATGCTTATCAATGTATATGCGTGCTTCAAGAGCATATAAGTCCTAATCAGCAGGAGTGTGAGGAATGGAAGCCATGATGGTCTCATTCTAGCCTGTGTTCCACTGAAGCACCTAACTACATAAGATCATTAGCCTCGGTAGCCACAGAAACATTCCAGGAAGAGATCCAGTTGGAGTTGGTCAGTAGGGTTCTGATGGGCAGAGAGGAGTGCTGTGAATATTCCCGAAATGGCCTGAGCAATCAGACAGGAGTGTGCCAGCGCAGAGTCCATTATCTGAGAGGCTATAAATCTCAACGTGCTTTTAAGGCATTTCTTATTTCCAGTCCCCAGCCCACCCTGGGGAGTGAATGAATAATTGCTGAAATAATGAAAATGACCTGTAACCAGCCATGTTTAGTGACATCCGGATCCCTCCAGGCAGGAACAGTGGACTGGAAAGGGCACATGTCACATTTCTGCCTTTTTTTTATTCCTGAATAAAACACAAGGTGAGCCAGGGGGACCAGCAGGAGTTAACCAGTCATTCCAGCCTCAATAATCCCTAGGTTAGATGAGGCTGCGACATTTTACTACTTCTTTTTAATGCAATACATCCTCCTTTCTGCCTTATCTTGACAAAGATATGACAGGGTAGAAGAGAAAGAAAACAAAATGGTAAATAAACCAGATATCTGGATGTAAATATGAAGCCCACCGTTGTTCTGCATTCAAGAGGTACAGGATTTGACAATGATTACCCTGAAAACAGCTTTAGCACACTGAAAATTCCTCTCTTCTCTGCCCATTTCCAGCGACAGAGCCATCATGAAGAAGGATGTTCACAGACATCACATCCATAACCTTTGCCAAAGGCACATACAATCTTTGGAAGGAAGACTTTTTATTTTCCCTGTCACCTTTAATGTGGGATATACCAGCTGAAAACTTCACTTCAAATATAAGGTCACTGCACGGAGGCTTCCTAAAGACACGGAGCTTGAATAGAAATCTTTTCTGAATGTCACTCTTATTTCGGCTCACATTTTCCTGATGCAGCCCAGATGCGCTAATTGGCCTAGCTGTCAACAACAACATACATACATGCATGTACACACACACACGAGAGAGAGAAAGAAAAGAAATACTATTATTTGCCAACACCCCACATCAAGGCACTCATGCCCATAATAAGCCAGATTTCAGTTCAGGGTAATGAATTGAGATACACACAGGAAATGCCAAATGCACAACCTTCTTCTTCATGTATTGTATAAATGTCCATGTTCTTTCCAGAAAAAAAAAATCTTGTATATTTTGTCCCACTGGGATTGCAGTATGCATAACAAGGCCAGTTATCTCAACTTGGTGACCTACTGACCATACCTCTCTGACAGACAGGTCTTAGTTTCCACAAGCAGAATTTTAAGAGAAAAAGAGCAAATTAGCTGCCCGCAACAGAAGATTTCACCAATCCTGACAGTTTGGCAATAAAAGCCCTCCATCCCAGCACAGATACTCATTGGAATTAATCAACTTCTGCATCCTTTTGTGAAGCAGGCCCTTCAAGTCAACATCCTCTCAGCCCTGTCCATTATACTGTGTCCTCCTCACAGGATGGTCCACGGTCCAGCAGATTGGCTTCACCTGGAAGTTTGTTGGAAACACAAATTCAATGGCCTCACCCCAGAATCTCCTATCAGAATCTCTGAGAAGAGGCCCAGCAATCTGAGTGTTAATAAGATCCCCAGGTAATTTGTATTCATATACAAGTTTTAAAAACCTTGTGTTACACTACTTCATTTACCTGCCCAGAACTTTGTTAGCATATTGGTTTGTATTCCTAACTGGGGACCCACAAGCATGGTTATTCCCCTGGGTTTTAATTACCTTAGAAATCCGATGGGAAAAAGCAAACACAAAAACACAGACCGTCACTCCTCGCATGTTCATTATCATTGATGAAATCTTACTTCCTACCCGCCTGTGGCACATTGCTCTGCGACCTGCCACAAAACGTTGGCCCGAAGGCAGTGGGCTAGTAAAGCCATTGGCACATTTGGTTATGAGTCAACGAAGTATTCCCGATTAGTTTTGCTTCAGATGGTCACTGGAAACTGCCAGACTTCTTTGTTCCCTGCAGCTCAGTTGTTTTGCAAGTGATTTTATCTCCTCAAAGGGCAGAAAAATGGGTGTCAGGCTAAAAGAGCCCAGGTTGCAGCAAAGGAGAGTGGTCTACACTCTTCCCCACCTAGCCATGTTTGATCACAGGAGGTGCCCAGGGTACAGCCTCTTGTCTTCATTACGGTGTCAAGTGAGACCTCTCCCAGTAGTGTCAGAAGCTTAGCATCCTTAGATCACCATGCAAAGCCAGACACTCTCTGCCTAAAGACAGAAGATTTCAGTGGCAGCCCCACTGAGTAACATCATAGGCTAATAACTGCTCTGTTAGAGGCTATGTAAAGCATCTTGGCAAAACCTTCGTTACCATTTGAAAACATCAGATGCTTCAAGGTCTTTAAAAATTCCATCTTCCACTCCTGCCAGGACTAAGAGAGCCAGTAAACTCGAGTTCAGCCTCAGCCCAGAGATTCAAAATCGTGAGGCCTTGTAATGTCATTTCACATCTCTCTTTAATCATCCAGAACTGGATGGTCTAATTGTTCACGCTCAATTTATCTGGGCTGCTTGGTTACATGCATGTGGGCAGCATGGACAGTATGAAGGGGACAGAGAGTGTAAAAAGCATTCCAATGAACAACAGGTAGTTCCAATAATTGAGGAAGCAGCCGCGGGGTTAAGGTATTGATTCATTTTGGTAATATTATATATGCTATGAAATGCTCTAATAATTATACCGCCACTGAGATCCACGGAGGCAGTAATACGCGCTTAATTACGTTTCACACCACACCACAGATCTGAAAATGCATTTTGAGATGTGTACTTTTCTGCTCCTCTGTGAATCAGCATGCAAGGATTCTGGGGACACCCGTATCACTGAAGATGTCAGCGCGG
Source organism: Rhynchonycteris naso (assembly GCA_037038555.1). Classification (NCBI taxonomy): domain Eukaryota; kingdom Metazoa; phylum Chordata; class Mammalia; order Chiroptera; family Emballonuridae; genus Rhynchonycteris; species Rhynchonycteris naso. Next base: position 242,850,245 of record CM072999.1, on the reverse strand, counting down.
GGACAGGGAAATTTTCTTATCAAGAACACTCAGGAGAAACAAAGCTGTGTGTTTATCTCCTTTCATCAAATTGGGCTTAGAAATAGTCACCCTTCTCGGGACCCAGGCCAGAGTGTCATGGTCACCTCTAAGCTCGACAGCAAAACAAACAAACAAAAACCATGAGCTGTTGTTTCTCAATACTCAGCCCCAGAAATCGGCGTGGGCTATTGTTGAGCAGTTTCCGTGTAGGGCAGCTACCGGTGTCTGTTCTTAAATAAGGGCAGATGCTTACCTCCTGGACCACCGGGGAGGGATGCACATAAGACTTAGCCTTGAAAGAAAAGCAATTGAGAATATATAATCAAAGATTTTCCCAACAGGGCTGAGAAAGTCCCTCTCGGGTGGGGCACTGTTTCTTACGAGAACGAACCAGAGGTGGGTCTGATCTGTGTTCGGTCAAGTCCAAACCGTCCGCCTTGACATTTGAAGCCAAGGTCTCCGCCACTGACTTCAGAGACATGTGCCTTATCCCTTCTACTAGGAACAGCCTGTGTCTCTGTGCCCTCAGAGCTGCCCCCAGACGTGCCGCCTTCCAGGAGAACAGCCTCGCCACTCTTCCTCTATGGACTAGAGGCTTGCCTTGCTTTCTTCAAGCCTCGTTCTGTTCCAGCTCCTCCAGGAATCTTTTCCTGCAGCCCCAGGTCTTCTACTGCCCTCTTCCCTTGCCTCACCCCTTGTGACCTAGAGCATCCAGCACGTTGCAGGTCCCACATAGCTGCCACCTTGCTGTCCTTTGCAGAACACACATTGCCTAAGTGTCTGCTCTTGAGGACGTATAGAGAGTGCTTTGTTGTGGGTCTTGTTTTTATCTGGTGCTGGGAGGAAATCTCTGTAAATCATACTGAGGCTTGGCTCACTCACTCTGACCCTTTTGAAGGTAGAAACAGTTCATTTCATTAATGTTACTTAAAACTAGAAATAGGGATGGGAGGAGAAGGTAGGTGGGATGCATAATACAGTCCTCCTGGACCTCAGCAGCATTTCATGGGGAAGAGCTCAGCTGCCTGAGTCAGTGCAAAATAATAAATCAGGGACCTGAAGACAAATTAGTGTTTCTTCTGAACATGGCCTAAGTCTAACCAACACGGGCAGGCAGCTTATTCACAAAAGCGAGCTTACAACCTCCATGTTTAGGACAAGGTCCAGTACTGATTATTACTTACTTCTATGCCTGAGCTCTGCTAGGTATAGGAAGTAGGGCAGTCCACAAGGTAAACACTGTCTCTACCCTTGTGTACCTATAGGAAGAATACTCCATGTGGAGGAGGGATGGGGTTCAGTTTTTTCTTTGTCTCTGGGATTTGGGTCTTGCAGGATGCACAGGAGTTGGCTGAGAGAGAACAGCATGCACAAAAGCATAAAATTTTGAAACCCTGTGATTGACTTAGGAAAATATAATTTGAGATTCAAGGACAAGAACAGAGCTACAGTGACCAGAAGGTCACCATTCATGGAGGTCTAAAATTCCCACGAAGCCAGAGCATCGTAGAATCAGTAATGGCATAAATATAGATTTACTGTAGCTCTTTCTTTAGCTTTGGATTAAAGCCCAAATGATTTTTTAAATCTTATTTTGCTTCAATATCCACTCTGGCATCAGAAAGGGCAGGTAGTAGAAGACATACATTTAAAAAATAGGGAGGGACCATAACTCCTTTTTTGAGATATCTCCCTCCCTCCAGGCTTGCTTTGGGGTCCTGCATGCAGTGATAATGCTGTTGCCAGATTACCTGAAAACAGGAGCTGCCAATATATAGCAAGAAAGGAAAAAATAATCAATGCTTTTGCAGGTTATACCCACCTCACAGGGATGCCTTTCTACTGGGAAGACTCTGGCTGGAGAAATTACTCCCCACTTTTCCTCTGATTACCACCAGTACATCTTTACGTTCTGGATAAAATACCTCATTTATCTCATCAGATTCCTGTACACAATGCTTATTGAAATGGTGCAACTGTTCCAACCGCTTTGTTTATGGTAGTGTACAGGGTAAATATTTTATTTTCTGATGAGTGCTAGGGTTTTATTTGCCAGCATTAAACCTAGGGTAGAGTGACTGGAAATAAGAATCTAGATATTTACCAGTACAAGGAGATGATATGCAGATGCTAATGAAAGCTCTGAGGGTAGTTTTCCAGGCTGTTGAATGTAATTTCTCACATCTCCAAATGGCTATAATAGAGAAACACCCTGAAAAGAATTCTCTAATGGCTGTGCCTATGCAGCACAGGATCATTGGAAAGTTAATGGGTCATGCAAAGCAGATCTTTCTTCATTCATTCATTTGGTGCGGTGTAAGGTGTCAGGCTGATCATGGGACACTCTGTGTCTCTTATCTTTTTGCCCATTTTGTTTCCCGGCCCTAGACCCCCATCTCTGACAAGTTAACTTCTCATTAAAGATCAGGGCTAACCCTCTTATTTTACTTATTCTAAGTATTTCCCCAAACCTCCCAAACATCTCCACCTCTCCGTACCCAGATATCACCACAGGTGCACTTCAGTTAGAATAATTAACACATTTTAAATTAACTCTGTATTTACCTTCCTGTCTAGTTCACTAACAAGGATGGCTTAAAAGCAGACAGCATAATTTTATTCTTCATTGCCTTTCATCCTAAGCGCTGTTCAAATGTGCTGTGAATACACCAAGAGATCACCGTTTGTTAATCCACCTTTTCATTCTTCCTGGTTCCTAAAACATGCTTGTGTGATGAACAAGTGATCAACAAATCAGGAGGCCTGGATGAATGTATGAAAGTCATTTCATTTTTTTGTCCATATTTTCAATGTAGAACATCCGTGGGCAGTGTGTTTCAGCCTAAAAGTTGATCAGGTATTCACCCTTTCATTTCATGAGTGTTTAAAATGTAATTCATGGCCTGACCTGTGGTGGCTCAGTGGATAAAATGTCAACCTGGAATGCTGAGGTCGCCGGTTCGAAACCCTGAGCTTGCCCGGTCAAGGTACATATGGGAGTTGATGCTTCCTGCTCCTCCCCCGCCCCTAAAATGAATACATGAAAAATAATGTAATTCACAATGAGCAGGACACTGAGAAGATGTCCCCGCCCTTAAACTCCACAGAATCTGGGGAGGAGGGGAGCTGGGAGGAGCCAGGGTCAAGTATACATAAGAGAATGTTACACAAACTGAAGCTAGAAATTTCAGAGGAAATGCAAAGTAAGGGCATGATCAAGACAGTAGAATTTCACCTCTCACTCCCTAGGACTACCCACGGACCCCAGGAAATGTTTGGCTGGAGAAGTCTTGCAGACGTGAGACTCAGAATACAAAATAGGCTGCTATTGATCATTCTCAATTTCCAATCCCAAAACCTGGCGGCAACATCTTCTGAATAGAGGAGAGCCTAAGTCCGTGAAATCTCACTTGTTCAGCCCTTATAGAAGCTACAGATCCAGCCAGAGATCTGGTCCTAATCAGTAATCAGACCCAGATCGCTGAATTCATGTCTCTATTTGTATATTTATCTGGGTCGCATCTTCCAGAACAAACAATACTGCTTTCCACCCAGCCTACACTGGATGGTGAATTCATTCTTCTGGAGCAAATGTCCTCAACTTGAGAAGGCAAGTCTCCTGCAGTGAAGACTCCAGGAAGAGCTCTGTTTACTATGCCACGCCCACTTGATCCTTTGATACTAGATAACCGTTCATTACGCCTATCAGTCTCTCCGCACAAACCCTATGGCTGTTAAGTACAAAGGAGAAGCGCACACAGTAACTGATAACACATGAAAATTAATCATCCCCTGTTCTGACTTTCACTTAGAGCAAAGTACACAGCAGCGGCACTCGGCACTGGTCACTGTCCATCCTCTGCACCAACCATCACGTGGTACCGTAGCCCAGCAACTCCGCACTGAATGAGCAATTAGCTGAACTGGATATTACAAGGGAGGAAAATCCTGCATGATAAAAGGACCAGTTTCATGAGCTCTTTTTCTTTGCACATCAAGGATTAAGAAATAACAAATTCAAGTGACTGAATAAAGTAGCTACAATACACATTGCTGATAACTTTGTGATGTGCACCCCTCTTCCAGTATCAGGATAACTAACAGTAAGGAAGCCAGAGATAAGTGTCCCATTACAGAGACCCAACATCTACATGTTTAATGTGTAGAAAACAAGATGACAGGATTTTGAAAACAGACTCACAAGATGCCTAGACTTCATTTGGGGCTTGGAAGTAGAGAAAATGTCAAATCATCTCTAACAAAGGTCGAGCTAAAGAGCAAGCGTGCCGTGTGCACAACTGCTGCCTCTCAGCTTCCTCTAAGGGGAAGCCTTCATGCTTGTAGGCTGCCTGGGATTCTTGGGAGGGGTTGGGGAGGCGGGAAGGAGAAACAGAATGGATCAAAAACGATCAGGCGCTCTATGACAGAAATGCACTTCCAGGCTGAAATGTATAACCATCACTGTCACTTTGTTTTGCCTTTGTATTAACTGATCCACAAGTGCCGGGAACGCCATTCTTCAAAACATCTGAGCAAGTGGAAAAGCAATGCTGATCCTTTCACTTTCCCTAGTGAGCAAGCCCTTATCTCCCACACCAAGCAGAGCCTCCCAGGCCTTGTTTCCTGCTACATAGAAGGTCAGACATGATCGTGGCATGATGTCATATGTAGATCTGCTTTTTCCTCACTGCCCACCAACTCCCGGGATCTCTGGTGTTCTTTTACCATTTTTGTAATTTTCTTATCTCCTTATTCCTCCATCCATCATTGACTTCTCAATTTAAATATTTGCTCCTTTCAACACTGCCCAATTGTAAAGCCAGTATTCGCTGCCACCATCACAGCCACCTGGCCAATGCAGGTTCGCATTAGATTCAGACAGTCGGTAAAGAAACAACGGAGACAAGAACTGGTGAGCCATCAGCTTTAATTCTAGCTTGCACCTGGCGGGCAAGTAAAAACACACACTGGGCTCCAAAACCCACTCATTCAGTGCTCACAAAGCTACTGACTTACCAGAGTTTCCTAGAATCAAAGGTTTCTAGCTCACCAGACTTATTCACCTCTGCTTCCCATCTCCTTCTCCAGCACAAACACTGCACTAACTGGCTTCTCCTTCAGCACTCTGCCATCTTGGCTGCTTCTCCTGGCCTCCTCCACGTGGCCTTAATCTGCTCTCCTCTCTAATGCTAACCTCAGGAACCGAGAGAGAGCAAGTTCTTGGTCTGCCCCACTTTATAGTGTAGAAATCCAAATCTTTAATCCAATCTACAAACAAGGAAGTCTCTGATACAAAGTCACTTATCTGAGGCATAATGGGAGGATTCCTCATGAGAGGGCACCACCCCATATCATCCAACCAGTCAAGGGTGTGGGGAAAAGCTTACTCTTAAAACTAAGCCTTAGGCTATAACGACCCAGCCTGCTCACAGCCTGTCCCCAAACACACATTAATATCAACAGACTTGCACATGAGCAGCGCCATCTTTAACAAAGTAAGCATCATATATTTTATCTGCCCAACACTTATCAATAGCCCTTTAAATAATCATATAAGTTATAGTTTAATAATATAGCCTTTTAGCCTGACCAGATGGTGGTGCAGTAGATAGAGCGTCGGACTGGGATGTGGAGGACCCAGGTTCAAGACCCTGAGGTTGCCAGCTTGAGCGTGAGCTCATCTGGTTTGAGCAAGGCTCACTAGCTTGAGCCCAAGGTCGCTGGCTAGAGCAAGGGGTCACTCTGTCTGCTGTAGCCCCCCAGGTAAGGCACATATGAGAAATCAATCAATGAACAACCAAGGAACTGCAATGAAGAATTGATGTTTCTCATCTCTCTCCCTTCCTGTCTGTCTGTTCCTGTCTATCACTCTCTCTGACTCTCTCTGTCTCTGCAATAATAATAATAATAATAATAATAATAATAATATAGCCTTTTAACAACGGTCTTCTAATATAAGAAACTTCCTTTCTGTCAGTCATGCCTAATATCCCAAATGTTACTATTCCTCACAATAGTTAATAGAAGGTATGATGGATAGGTTCAGCACATGCAGGTGGGAGAAGGAATTAATGGTTGTAGGAGCAGTTTCATTTTGGCGGCAGGGTGGAAATGAGAATCACTAGATTAATTTCTGGAAAACAGATAACTTGTCATGCATGTTGAAGAACTTACATCAAGGACTAGATATCAAATCATATATGTTACTTAACCTAGCCCTTACTAATTTTACAGGTGAGCAAAATGAAATTTAGAGATAGGGTAAATAACTGGCCCCAAAGCATACTGTAGACAATTTGGCTGAACCAGGATTTAAATGTAGTTGTCTGCGTTATTGATATATGTCTATTTCATATGAATTCAGTGTGAAAGGAGAGTTGGGTAAAGAAAGGGGGCCAGGAAGAATTCATTTCCCATCTATATACACGCCTTACAAACTCTCCAACACTCAAAATTCCCAGGTAAAAATTCTAATCCCTTTGTTTAAAACATGGTTCTCTTAAAATGCAAATATAAGATTAACTATGGGCTTTTGGTCATTATCCCTTTCAAAACAATTACCTTTGTCTCTCTTCCTGAAAGTTACTTTGATGAGCAAAAGAACCCAGGTGTTAAAGGAAAATCATCTTCTCTATAAAGAAGAACCTCAGGCTTAGAGGTAAAGCTGGTGTTCCTTTGGTATTTTAATTCTGGAACTCTATAATGTGTGCTTTCCTAGAAGTCCTCAGGGAAGTGCCAGTAATTGAAAAAAAGTCTAATTCCAGTGAGAATCAGAAAAAGTTAAAGAACGAAACACCTTCGTACTGACTCATAGATTTTAACACTAATCCCTAACGCCTAAAGAGATGTTCAGGACATATGTTCAATGTTGCCTACACAGCCAGCTTTATATTCTTGGTCCCTTTATATAAACTGTTTTCCTTAAGGGTTATAAACCAAGAGGCATTCTACCTTTAGATATAACTCCTACTTTATAACACACAATTCAAGGGCAAAGGGATCCATGCTATGGAGTTTAAAGAAGCACTCACCTAATGCCAAATAAAATGGCAGCAAAAGATCGTAAAGAAAGTTGTGAATAGAAAAAGGGGTTCTATGGATAGTAACCTCCTAGGGTGAGCTAATCATAAATTCCAGAGTGGGTAGGTCATTGTGGGTACTCATGCCCCAGGTATATAACTTTTTAGTAAAATGTTTATCTTTGCCTTAAGCAAGCCCTGTCTATTGTTTCTGTGCATCTAAAAAGCTCCACCAATAGCAGCTCTGAGAGGGACTTCCATAGAGAAAAGGTAGAAGCAAAATAAGGAAATTATTCAGTGGCTATAGCTTAAAGCTTGAATGGCCGTTTGTGAGTGGTTGTCCTAGGCTTCAATTTTGTCACCTTGAAACCTACCCAGGCTTAGATTTTGGTATGCTGACACAGGACACCACAGCATTAGAGCCCCTTCAGTCTAATGGCCTCCTTGTTTAACCAATTTAAAATCATGGACTTCGGACTCATCACCAAATCTTCAGAATGGTGAAGGTGAAGTTTAGTTTAAAATAGAATCCATGTGCGTTAGAAGCTTAAATTCATGTAGGGTTCTTTAAGTCAAAAGAGGGATAGGATTGAGTTAATTTAAGAGTGTAATCAAGAGCACTCAGAAACTAAAGACCTCCGGCTTTAGGCACACTTAAATCTGGAAATCCACCCAGTAGAGGGCGCTGTAGGCCTAACAGTTCTACCTGCCATGATATGCAAATAAGTCAAGTCTTCCGATTCCATTTTCGGTGTGTCCTTAAGAGAGGCTTGCTATGGTATAGGTGCCTCAAATATATCTGTATATGCAATAGATCTATATCTATTTATCTAGACATTTACTTAGCTATGGTTTTATTATAATCATCATACTACAGAAATTAGACTTCTAAATCAGGGCTTGAGTACGAAGGGTAAAAAGAGAAGATTGTACTTAACTCCAGGAACTGATATGGAGGAAAAGTAAAGGAATTGGAAATACCCGAAGGACTTTTCCAAAAGCTAAAAAAGTTCTGAAGTTTTACAGCAAGTTTACAAATCATTAGAGTGGGTTTGTTTTCTTGGTCCACAGGATTGTTAGCAAGTCTGCATTGTACTTGAAAAATTCAGCCTTACCCTGGGGGTGGGGTGGCAGGGGGTGGGGCTTAATCTGCACATCCCTTCTCAAAATTCTGGCCCTAGAAAGTGCTGCTCAGCTTGTCTAAAGATGACCCAAAGGACTCCTGGGGAAAATGTCAAGGCTGGTGAGGAAATTACCAGAATGTGGACGACGACTTCCAATAAACAAGAGGACAAATGGACTCATCCAGAAAAGTGATTGGGAAGATACTTGAAGTGCGCCCTGAAAGCTTATTTTTAGTGGGGTACGTTCTTTTGATCCTAACAATCAGCTCCCTTCTGACCCACAGAAGCTATTAACCCCAGTTCAACAAAGATATGGAAAAACAAAACATTAAGGTTTGCTCATAGGGAAATCATGAATAGTTATAGCAATGATGGGGAAATGTCCCTTTCCTCTCCGAGAAACTGCCAGTGAAGTCCCAGAGTCTAGCATGACTGAGATTGGGAGACTGAGAAGGAGACTCGGCTCCTGTGCCAGGTCTTTGAGCTGTACCGTGGGGCAAGCCAGGTGGTGTAACAATGGAGACAGCTGAAACAGGTCCAGCTAGAACACTTTAATAGTTCCCAAGCGCCCCGTCGTTTTCCATTGCCGGAGAAAATTTTAATTCCTGGTAATTCCGGCACTGGTAGCTCAGAGCCAAACAAATTCCATTCACCCACAGCGATATTATTCATGCTTTTCTTTATTTTTAGTTCTCTACAGGTTGCATCTAACAAATAAAATGCCCCCAAATGATAAAGTGGTTTGCTGCAGGTTCATGGGTTGCCTCTGTCAGCGAAATCATTTGAGGGTGTTTCCATAAACTGTGTACAGGGGAAGTGGCTATTTAAAAATATTTTCAGTGGGTTGGTCATAATAGAATAGCAAAAATGTGAGATTTACACTGAATTTTCTATTTGCCTTTAAAAAAAATTCTTGAATTGATCAACTAACAAAATAGGAGAAACTTGCTCTATTATTCAAAGTGACTGCTTTCACTGAGTGTAATATCTACCTTCTTGCTCCCTTCCCCAAATGTAACAAATTGCTTTTTACCCATAAATGGCCAGTATTTGGCAATATAAGTGCATCTTAAACCTTCAATCTCTTAAATATGTGGGGATAATAACCATGCAATGAATGAGATAATTTTAGAGCTAATGTAGACTTTTGAAATGATATAGTTAACACAATCATTTTATAGATTGAAAATAGGGTAAAAATATTTTTCAACTTTTCTAAAAAGATTCAGCAGAGCCAGGAGCATATTTAATTACTTTATTACACTTATTCTATTTTTTAAGGTTAGTGTGAACTTTATCTTAATTTTTAAAAACCAGCCTGATCAGGTGGTGGCACAGTGGATAGTGTTGGACATGACCCCATGGTCGCTGGCTTGAAGTTCAAGTTTGCTGGCTTGAGCAAGGAGTCACTTGCTCTGCTGTAGCTCCCCGGTCAAGGAACATTTGAAAAAGTCATCAGTGAACAACTAAGATGCTGCAATGAAGAATTGATGCTTCTCATCTCTCTCCCTTCCTATCTGTCTGTCCTTCTCTCTGACTCATTCTCTCTCTCTGTCAAAAAAGAAAATATTTTATTAAACCATAATAACAATGATGATATCAGTCATGATCCCAAAATGTGGGTTAATGAATTTTTAAATGCTTTCAGATATTAAGGGTTCAAAGAAAATATTTCACCCATAGGCTAAGCTACTGGTTCTAGGTTAAAATTTATTCAGAATATCACCGATCCTCTCACAAGATATTTAATGGTTTGAGTAAAGATTGCTTGAATTTATGAAGTTTAACACAGCAATGAAAGTAATTTATTAATTTGGATTATTCAATAAGTTTCATGATTTACTTCAGAAAGCCTTCACTTGAAAGGAAGAGTATCTGTGTTCTTCCTCAAATTATTAATAGATACCCAGATTGGGGGGGGGGATGGGGGGATAACTTTGGGCTCCTACAAGGTCTCCTATTATTTTCCACAGTCTAGAGTTTAGTAGCAAGGGTCACTCCCCCATAGTGTTGAACAGAACCTCACATGGAAATACACTGCTCACAAAAATTAGGGGATCAGGGAACGTGCAGGTACTCTAGGACTTTCAGCCTTTTGTATACTGCATTATTACCAATGAAATAAAAGTTGGTTTTGCATCTCATTTGAATAATCAAATAACTTTCTTTGGCTTGTCCCTTGCTTTTCTGATGATCTTGTTTAATAATAAAAAAAAAGCTGCTTTTTTTAATCACCTCATATTCATTTTGAAATATCCCCTAATTTTTGGGAGCAGTATAAATGAAACAAAACATAGCACCCGGTGCTCTGCACCACATCAGCCTGTGGTGGAGTGGGACTAGGTGAGCAGCCAGCCTATTCAGATTAAAAATAGCTGCCTTTGACCTAGAGGAAGAAAAATGAAGTCCTTTATAAGGTAAGGCAGCAAAAAGCAAAAAGAAATGTTATAAGCATAGCGCCGTAAGAACGGTGTAGTGAGGGAGAGGAATGGAGGTGTCAGAGAACACGTGGAAAGACTCTCTGTATGATGCAGTTAGGAATAAAACGTCTCTGTCCCTTTAGATTTTTCTTCAACTTTCCCCAATTCACTGAATGGTGCACTAAAGAGAAGAGATCCCTGTGAATTATATAAATATAATTTCTGAATAATTGTGACCTCCAAACAAGATTCTGTTTCTACATTATATTTATTCCTTTATTTATTAATTGCTGCACAGTATAATAAAGATCTACTAAGGATAAGACCGTACTTCTTGGTGGAGATAGACATATGACAACTGTTTTTGCTCTCTTGAAGTTGGAAGTTTAATTAGGAAATAAGTCTAATAAAAATATATTTGTGGTATGAGAGGCAAGTTTGAGAAAGATGACCTGAGTGATTCCTAGTTGCAATAATATCATTTCTTTTAACTTACAGAATCTGGAAAATGAAAGTGAGTAAACCAGCAGATTAAAATGTTAACAGCTTTCCAAAAGAAAGAATGTGAAATGGATGAAGGGGAGGAGGCCACAGACCAGAGCGAAACATGCAGAAAAAAGATGGTTACAAAGGGAGGTTTAATTTTAGGGGCTGTTTATGCTCAGATTTGATTAAGCTAAAGAAAATGAGAGGGCTTTGGGAAATCATCAGGGTGCTTCACTGAGAAGCTTTTTTTAGAGCAGCAGGCTGTTTAGAAGCTTCTTTTACTCTTTTTCTTTATTTGTTTTAATTCAATGAGAGGAGGAGAGGCAGAGAGACAGACTCCCACATGTGCCCTGACCAGGATCTACCTGGCAAGCCCACTAAAAGGCAATGCTTTGCCCATCTGGGGCTCTTGCTCCATTGCTCAGCAACTGAGCTCTTCTTAGCACCTGAAGCGGAGGTCATGGAGCCATCCTCAGCACTCGGGGACAACTCACTCCACAGGAGCAATGGATATAGGAGGGGGAGAGAGGGGAGGGAGAGAGGGGGAGAGAGAGGAGGCGTGAGAGAGAAGCAAGAGGGAGAGGGATGGAGAAGTAGATGGGTATTTCTCATGTATGCCTTGATGGGGAATCAAACCCGGAACACCCACACACCAGGTTGATGCTCTTCCACTGAGTCAACCGGCCAGGATCTTCTTTTTCTGATCATGACTTTTGCCATTGGGAATAAAACGTAGGACAGTGTCTTTGGAGACTGGTTAACCCAAGAGGAACCAAGAGATTCTTTACCCCAATCCAGAGAATTAGGCACAACCTTATCAGTAGACTATCCAGCCAAACTCCCAAAGACTCCAGAAACAGGTTACCGCAGTCAGAGTTAGAATTCACATAAAAGAGATCTGGAATTACAAATGTCAAACAGTAGCAAACATTTGAAAATAACCAATGATTCCAAGAAAGGCAACTCATTAAACAAATGGAAAAACTGACGACAAACAAATCAGGATAAATTTTACTAATTTTATAATCTATTTATATTTGTTCGGAATTGTAAATGTTCTTGTGGATAGTACATGGAGAAAGTATCCAGGGATCATAAACATTAAAATATAATTATTAAACTTAAAAATTTCTTGTTTTCTGACGTAACATGAAGTTTGAAAGTGATCACTCCTCTATTTATAAAAGAAAGATAGAAAGACAGAGAAAGAAAGAGACAGAGAAAGAAAGAAAGAAAGAAAGAAAGAGAGAAAGAAAGAATGAAAGAAAGAAAGAAAGAAAGAGAAGCACAAGCAGCTAAAAATCCATAATTTTCTTTGGACACATCAAAGCACCGAGATACAGAACAGACTACCAGGCCAGAACCTAGAGAAACAGGCATACGAATACATAGAGCCAATATCTGCTTATCTGAAGCAAAAGCCACTAAAGCTATAAACTCATAGAAAGAATTAAATGGCAATTTTGATGGACTGCTCTGCAGTCTGAGTGTGGATTGACCGGGGGTGCACTCCTAGGAGGCCGAGCCTCTCCCCTAAGAAACCCCAGAGGCAGCAGAAGACAATAGCAGGCACCTCACTAGTGATCACAAAGTCTGGACCTCTGCCAGGCTAAAGACGTCATCTCTTCTTTTGTTTTTAAGATTTTATTTATTCGCCTGACCAGGTGGTGGCACAGTGGATAGAGCGTCGGACTGGGATGCGGAAGACCCAGGTTCAAGACCCCGAGGTCACCAGCTTGAGCGCTGGCCCATCTGGCTTGGGCAAAAGCTTGCCAGCTTGGACCCAAGGTCGCTGGCTTCAGCAAGGGGTGACTCGGTTTACTGAAGGCCCACAGTCAAGGCACATGTGAGAAAGCAATAAATGGACAACTATGGTGTTGCAACGGCAAAGAAAAACTAATGATTAATGCTTCTCATCTCTCTCTGTTCTTATCTGTCTGTCCCTGTAAAAAAAAAAAAAAATCTTTAAAAAAAGAAAGATTTTATTTATTCATTTTTAGAGAGAGGGGAGAGGGAGAGAGAGAAAAAAAAAAAGAGAAAGGGGGAGGACTAGGAAGCATCAACTCCCATATGTGCCTTCACCAAGCAAGCCTGGGATTTCAAACTGGCAACCTCACCGTTCCAGGTTGATGTAAATACAGCATCTTGACCTAAGTTAGGTCTCAACTTCTGAGCCCTAAGGTGGAAAGATTCCCTGGCTACTGTTCCATGAAACCAGACAGAGGGCGACTGGGGCAGACCTTAGAGCTGTCCTCAAGACCTGAAGAAATAATGTATTACCTCACCTCTAACCAGTAGCTCCCAGCAAAGCCCTGAACCCCTAACTCATGGTGTCTTCTGATTTTGCTCTATGTAATCTGTAACTTGCATGTCATTGTGGAGTGGAGTCTTTTATAGAATGAGCTTGCACACAGTCTGGATTGGCCAGCCCTGTAATAAATCACTTCCTTTCCTCTTTGCAAACTCCTGCTTGTGCATTTTTTTCTGCCAGTACACACAGGCAAAGGATATCAAATATTGGGGTTGGAGAACACATACATCACTGGAAGACTGGAATTTAATTATAAGATTATAAATGCTGCTTCTCTCCCACAGTTTACCCCTGCACTAAGAGGGTTTCAGAATAATAACAGTGCATTAGGGCTGAAAGAGGCAGATAGTTTGTGAGAGAGTTCTTAGGGAATCCCAATGGTAACAGAGGAGAGAAGAACACCAGAGAAATGTGAAGTCTCTGACACCCATAAGGAGTATTAATATAAAACACCACCCAGCTCTTAGCAAGATTAACATAAGACCTCACACTAGAAGCCTGCCTAATTATCTCAGCTTTTATTACATATAAATCATGTTCAGCTTTCCAAAAAAATTTTTTTGAAGTTTTTTTGATGTTATGCTCATAATTAGACTGGGACTATAGATTGTGAGAGGGAGACCACGGAGGTAAGGGGTGATTCTCATCAAAATATATCCAAATTACACATTATTATAGTGACTTATCACTGTTGAATATGACCTTGAACACTGGCTGACTTCTCCAACTATAAAATTATTCACTCCCCTTCTATACCATGCTCTTTGAAAGGAAGTCACCATGTATAGCTGTAATAGCCAGACTAACCAAGAACAAATAGAAGACACAAATTACAAAGAGCAGAAATGAAAGTGGGATCAGCAATACAAATCCCACATTAGAAAGAAAGGAATATTTTGCATATATTTATGCCCATAAATCTGATAATTTAAAGAAAAATGGACAAATTTCTTAAAAGACACAAACTAAAAAGACTCACACACAAAAAAATTGATATGAATAGGTCTATCTTTATTTTTTTAAATTAATAATTCATAACCTTCCTCAAATAATACCCCATGACCAGATGACTTGACCAATGAATCATATCAAACATTTAAGTTAGAAATAATACCAATTCTTTATACTACCTTTCAGAAAAAAAGCAGAAAAAGTACTTCTTGTACATGTGGTATGACCAGCATTACCATACCACTAAAACCAAATAACGACATTAAAATTAAATAAATAAATAAATCAAATACACTGCTTACAGATAAAATGAACAAAGATAATCAAAAAAGGGTTACAATTAAACAGTATAAAAAGATTAATCTGGCAAATTTGAACAAAAAATGAAGGACTAGTAATATCAACATCAAACAAAATAGAATTTTCAGTAAAAATATGAAGTGGAACAGAGATATTTCATATGATGAAAATTAAATTTTTAAAGAAGATGCAAGTATGAGTTTTTATATACCAACAGTATGGATTTAAAATACATAATGCTACCATTGATGGGAATGTAAGAAGAAATAAATACATCCAAAATTATACTTTAAGAGTTTTACATATTTCTCGGAAGAAAATGGGATTCTAGGGAGGAGGAGAGTAACTTTCACTTTCAAAATGATTTATTTAACATCTCCAGATTATACATAAAAATTATTCTTTCAAAAAAACAAAACAAAAATGTAACATTAGAAATAAAGCTAAATTTCCCTTGATCACTTAGTCAATCACAGTTTTTCCTTAGAGTTACCCATTCTTCAAATTTGGTATTGTCCTTTCAAACCTCCTATTTTATTTTTCTTTCCCTCTCCCTTTTTTTCTCTTCTCATTTTTTTTTCTTTAGAAATTAAATTTGGCCCTGGCCAGTTTGTTCAGTGGATAGAGTGTCTGCCCTGTATATGGATGTCATGGGTTCAATGCCCGGTCAGGACACACAGGAGAAGCAACCATCTTTTTCTCTATCCCTTTCTCTCCCCCTTCTCTTCCTCTTTCTTTCTCACAGTGAGTGACTTGATTGGTTTGAGCATTGGCCCCAGGCACTGAAGATAGCTTGGTTGGTCCAAGCATCGGTCTTAGGCACTGAGGGTAGCTAGGTTGATTCTAGCATCGGCTCCAGACCAGGGTTGCTGGGTGGATCCCAGTCAGAGTGCATGCAGAAGTCTGTCTCACTTAAAAAATAAATTAATTAAATTTAATGGGTGGCATTGGTCAATAAGAATACATATTCTCATCTCTGTAGTATTTGAACGATTGATTGTGTGATGTGCCCATCACCCAAAGTCAAATAATTCTCTATCATTGTATATTTGTCCCTCTATACTCTCCTCCCTCCACCTGCTCTATCTGGTAACCACTTCATTTTTGTCTTTTACTTTTTTTTTAATTTTTTAAAAAATTTATTTATTTATTTTAGAGAGGAGACAGAGAGAGAGAGAAAGAGAGAGAGAGAGAGAAAGGGGGGAGGAGCTAGAAGCATCAACTCCCATATATGCCTTGACCAGACCAGTGCAGGGTTTTGAACTGGCGACCTCAGTGTTCCCAGGTCGACGTTTTATCCACTGCGCCACCACAGGTCAGGCTGTCTTTTATTTTAATTGCATATATACATATTATATATAAATACATATTATATATTATATACAACATAATTAATATGTAATATAAAAATTACATATTATATATATAAACACAATGCTGTTTCATTTGTTTTGTTTGCACTTGGCTAATTTTACATAAATGGTATGATTGTTATGCATTAACCTGCATATTGATTTTTTTTTCTTTTAACACTTGAAGTGAAAGATCACTCCGTTAAAAATCTCTCCATGCTAGGATATAAATTTACCTCTTTTATTTAACTGCTGTTTATTCTAATACACTATGTAAAGCCAGTAGCCAAGGGCACCATCACAGCCACCTGGCCAGTGCAGGTTCTCATTAGATTTGGACAGTTGGTAATAAAACAACGGATCCAAGAACTGGTGAGCCATCAGCTTTAATTGTAGCTTGCACCCGGAGGGCAAGTAAAAACACACACTGGGCTCCAAAACCCACTCATTCAGTGCTCACAAAGCTACTGACTTATTGGAGTTTCCTAGAATCAAAGGTTTCTAGCTCACCAGACTTATTCACCTCTGTTCCCCATCTCCTTTTCCAGCACAACCTCTGCTCAAACTGCCTTCTCCCTCAGCACTCTGCCATCTTGGCTGCTTCTCCTGGCCTCTTCCACGTGGCCTTTCTCTGCTCTCCTGTCTAATGCTAACCTCAGGAACACAGAGAGCAAGCTCCTGGTCTGCCTCACTTTATAGTGTAGATTCAAAGCCCTTAATCCAATCTACAAACAAGGAAGTCTCTGATACCGAGTCACTTATCTGAGGCATAATGGGAGGATTCCTCATGAGAGTGCACCACCCCACATCATCCAATCAGTCAAGGGTGTGGGGAAAAGCTCACTCCTAAAACTTGCACATGGGTAGCGCCATCTTTAACAAAGTGAGCATAATACATTTCATCTGCCCAACACACTACTATTTATTTCACTATTGCCCTGTTGATGAACATTTGAGCTGCTTCTCAATTGCAGGATGCTGTGAGCACCTTTATGTTTGCTGCCTTGTGCATATGTGTGTTTTATTTCTCTGGGATGCCCAGACACTAGGAAGTGAAATTGTTGGAGTGAAGAACATACTCCTTAAAATACTGATATATTATGACAAATTGCTATCTACAATGACTGTGTACATTCACCAGTATAAGAGTTTCTGTTTCCCCACTGACTTATTAATGCTTGATATTAATTTTTTTGCCAAACAATAAGTGAAATCCTGTTTCATTATTGATATAATTTGCATTCCTCCCATTGGAAGATAATCATCTTCAATATTTACTGTCCATTTAGATTTACTCTTTGGTGGACTGCCCTATTTTATATAAGGTTTCTTTGTGGTTTTGTTTGAGTTATTTTTGTCTTATTGACTTCTAGGGCTTATGTATGTATTTTGTATATTAATCATTTGTATGTTATACTTATGGCGAATGTTTTTTTTTCCAAATATGGCACTTGTCTTTTAACTTCATTGATGATACACAGGATCCTCTCGGCCAAACTGCAACATTTGGACTTTTATACCTTCTTATTCCTATATTAAAGGTTTTTTTAAGTTATTGTTGCAGCTCTGGCTAGTTGGCTCAGTGGTAGAGTGTTGGCCTGGTGTGTGGATGTCCCAGGTTCTATTCCTGGTCTTGGTACACATGAGAAGCTATCATCTGCTTCTCCACCTCTCACCTCCTCTCTCTCTCTCTCTCTCTCTCTCTCTCTCTCTTTCTGTCTTCCCCTCCCACAGCCATGGCTCAATTGATTTGAGCGTGTTGGCCATAGTCAAGGAGGATGGCTCCATGGCCTTGATTCAGGTGCTCAGTTGCAAGCATGGCCCCAAATGGGCAGAGCATCGGCCCCAGATAGGGTTGCCAGGTCGATCTCAGTTGGGGCACATGTGGGAGTCTGTCTATCTCCCCTCCTCTCACTTGGAAAAGAAGAAAAAACAAAACAAATAAATTATCATTTCAAAAACTGAAAATCCTGATGACAAGGAAATGAAGATGAAGAAGAACTTAACTCTTCCTCAATAGATTAGGAGAAACTTTCCAAGAAAGATAAGGACAAAGTTACCCTGGGGCACTAGAGAGGGATGGGCATTCCAGAAATGTGGGAAGAGTGAGTGTGTGTGTGTGTGTGTGCGGTTGGGTGGGCTGAAATCTCTAGTCAGGAAACCACTGTGAATCAACTGTTCAGGATACATGAAAATAGAGAAACAAAGACAGACAGAAGGTACAGATGTGATGAGGAGCCCATATTGGAATTTATTCAGTATCCAGAAATAGCAGCAGGTTTGTGACAATGTCACCTAAAGAACAGAGCCTGCCAGACAATTTCAAGGGAAAGTAAGTTTTGACCACCAAGTGGACATGTGCCTTTTAAGGACAGAAGAGAAAACAAACAAAGGTTTTGTGGAGTCTATGGTGACAGAGGCCTGACCTATGGCAGTTTAAGGCTAGTTTACTACAGGTGACCCTACTGTCAATGTGTTCAACATGTGACACTTGGGCTTATTTTCCCCCAGCCGTCCGCTTATCTGGCTTTAGAATGTCTAAATACAGAGCTTTGGATTCTAATTCCAATCCAGATGTTGATCAGCTATATACTTCAGGCAAGTCAATTTCCTCATCTTGAGATAACTAACATAGAATTTGGCCCTAAATTCTCCTCCTGTACTATTATGCCATCATTTTTTATGTTTAAGGTTTTGAAATCTTGAATTTAAAAAGCTCATGAAGTATGACCTGTGGTGGCGCAGTGGGTAAAGTGTCAACCTGGAAAGCTGAGATCCCTGGTTCGAAACCCTGGGCTTGCCCCGTCAAGGCACATATGGGAGTTGATGATTCTCGCTTCTCTTTCACACTCTACTCTCTCTCTTTCTCTCTTTCTCTCTCTTACTCCCTCTCCTCCTCACCTATCTACAATGAATGAAAAATAAAAAGTTCATGAAGTAAGAACACATAAAATAAAAACCCTATGAACACTGAAGGCATTGTTAGTTGTTCATGAGCTCACCTTCTTGATGCTTAATAAACAGGAAAGAAAGGGAGGTAAGTGTTTATTTTTTGGTCTGATTTGCTTCCTGAAGCTCAAAGTCATACAAGAGAATAAGGCATTTTCAAATGAGTCGGGCAGTAAAAGAAAAAATTATAAATGATTATAACTTCACACTATGTGAGGCAAAAGAGGAAAACTAAACACACACACACACACACACACACACACACACACACACACAAAATTGTAAAATGCTTCCAACTAGGCTCCAAAATAACTCCATTGGCTGCAGTGAACTCACATCAAGAGGCAGATTTAATGATGGGTGCACCAGGCCCTGACTTCTGAAGGGCCCCGCAAAAGCCCAACTTTACACTTTTTTCTAATGACAACAAGTTTGGTTTCATATGTGCAATTTAACATTAATAGTGCATAATATTTTTGATTTATTTAAAAGTGTGGTTAACTTGTATTTTTATTTTCCCTGTCTCTCTCTTTTTTAAAAGGGACCCAATATTTTCCTCTGAGCCCGGGGCCTCAACAGACCTTAATCTGCCTCTGCTCACACCCTACTTTGACTCTTTCGTAGATTATTTCATTTTTTCCTTATAAACCCTTTGTGGCTTCCCCTTAAACTTCATCCAAACTCAAACCCCTCACCCACTCACAAGGCTGAATGTGACCTGTCCCCAGCGTGCTTCTCCACGGCGTCCTTGCGGCACTTCTCCCTGCAGCTGTGTCCCGGCACCTGTGATCTTGGTGTCTTGAATATGCCCATCTTTCCTCCCTCCATCTGCACACACTGCTGCTCTTGGCTTTCCGTGAGGCTTTAGCTAAACATTATCCAAATCCTCTGCGGAGGCACCTTTCATGCTGACCTCCAAAGTTGACAGCATAGATTGGACTTCTTTCAAAGGACTCCAACCTTAGAGGAGACAGGAGTGACTTGGAAGGACATATTTCTGAGCCCCACACAAACGAATGATAAAAGACCAATCTGGTCTTTGGATTCTCTTACGTAGGTGTCCTGTGAACTTTCCATTCCAGCCAAACTAGTTTACTGACTTTCCCAACTCATTCCACATCGATGAATTTGCAGATCACCATTTCCTTATTATACATATAATGCTTTCCCTGGATATTCATTGCCAGCATAGCATTTTCCTAAGTGTCCAGTTAAAATCCTCCTTTCTCTAGGAAATTTTGAGCACCCCACTTGCTGTCTCTAATGCCTGCCTCCCCGAAGCTACTATTGCTATAGATGCTGCGTTGTGAGGCAGGGAAAGCACGTAGCCAGATGTTCCTGGTTCCTGGGCCACCCTATCCCTTAGAAGCTTAGTTAATGACCATCTCAGAGCTTAAGGCTCTTCAAGTATCAAACATGGGTTACAGGATGATGGTTACATGTCAGGGCGAAATAAAACACGATATAATAGCATAGTTTCTGGTACACAGAAGACAATTTTAGATCAGTTTCCACTTTCCTTTCTCTTTGCCTTATTGACAGTGAGAATATGCTACCTTAGAATCTGACAAATTAATAAAACTGATAAGAGCAAAATGATAAGGAAGTAAGTTAATAGAGTCCCAGAACTAGCAGAAACCTTGATCATCATCAAGGCCCTGAATAGAACCAGCCTCGGTCATTCCAGACCACTCTTGAAGAGAAGCTATCATTTTCATTAATGCCTCAAGACAGATGATGTCATGAACTTTGCTCCAGAAGACTCCAGAAGGAATCCAAAACTAAGATTTAGTCTTGTATCATCATAGAGACTCCCAGAAGCTGGATAGCCCCTCCTTATTTTCTAAAGATCTCCCTGCTGAACATAAATCATCTAACTCGGTTTTAAATGTTTAAGATTTTGGCAAACTGGAAATACTTTGTTCTAAATTTTTATTCTTTAACACAGCTATATTTAAATAATGCTATACCATATAATATTCACACTTGCTTCCAAATTACATTACCTTTCATCTAGAATGACTGGCTTCTACTCCCAGAACATTTAATTTCAACGTCTAAAAATTATTTTTAATATATTTTAACTAAAATAAATCTGTTTAGCTTTTTCTCTTTGGATCATAACAGGAAAGGATTATCAATGAAGTGAAAGAAAGAGATGATTTTTTTTTTCTATTTTAGAGGTATCCACATTTTGAAAATGAAAGTGAACCTGGCTTTTAATTCTGAAGGAGATGACAAGCGCAGGGTGGAGTGCACATAAATAAATGTATTACATGTGAAGTGGCTGGAGAACACATCGCTGGAGAGCAACTGGCCTGACGTATCCATTTCTCACCGTTATCTTAGGTCATCACTGAATGAAGTCAGGGCAGAGAATTTGCAACTCTGCGTTAGTGGATTGTCCAGTCTCTGGAACCTGAACAACTTCTTCCACTCTCCCTAATGGTCCCTTCCTGATGTCAGACAAGATTCAGAGCCTTCCCTTTGCATATTTGACTCCTCCTGACACTGAAGAGAAACCGATTGGACACTCCCACAGTCTTTCCCTTCTCATTCTCTCTCCTTCCAAGAAAAGACCCTCATCAGCTGGAAAGCAGCAAAACTGGAATCATCTCTCAGGTTCTGTTTGGTGAGTCAAATGGCTCTGAGTGGAGCCAGATCAATAAGCTTGAAAGAAAAACCCAGTTTATAAGAAAATTTGGTTCTCGTCAATGTATTCGTTTCCGCAGAAAATTCATTAAGTAGAGGGAAGGAGACAACTGGCTCAGCTAGGCTGGGGCACTCTGGAGGCCTATCAAAGAGTTTAATTTATTTATATTTATTTTAGATTTATGCTCAGCAGGGCAACCTCTCAGGGAAAGTACACTGTGCATACATACTAAATATTTGTTACATTGGTTTTCACGTTCTCTCTTCTCATAAAACACGATGGGAGCACAATAAATATGGAAATATGAAAGGCATTCAATTAAAATGTTATTAGTTAAAGCAGTTGTAGGAACTTCTTATGCATAATCATAAAGCCCTGGCTCCCATGAGAACGTCAGACAGGATGCTTCAGGCAGTTCCTCCCGGCGGAGACCTGAGAGACAGCAGGCACTATAAAACCTATTCATTTAAAATGAACTCACAGAAGCTCTGAAAAGAGCTCAACTATCATATGTCTTATATGATAGATTCAGAGGGTGAAAGACACAATAGCCAACTGAGAAGCTGGGTCCTCAATTTTGGATGAGAGTTCATTAACACAAATGGTGGAGAGAGTGATTTTCTAGTTTTTATCATCTATATGTAACCCAACCATATAAAAGAATAGTGGTTAATGTAATGCATTTTTATCAATCTCATTAATAAATAGCTTGTGATGTGAGCATGGGCAAGGTATTTATACTCACAAAGGTCACTTTTGCCCTGTAATCTAAGACTGGGGTAGAGTCTGTAGGAAGGAACATTCCAAGTCAAATGGGCCCACATTTGAAACCCATCTCCATCAATTAATAATATCTCTGTTCTTTTATGCAGTTTACCTCTCTGGATCTTTTCTTTTAAGTTTTAGATAAATGATTGGTGAGTGGAGAAGAGAGGAGAGATAATAGGTATGTAATGACTAGTAATGAGGTAACTTGTATAGCAACAGATGGAGGAGCTATTATTATTATAGCATCTATTGTGCATTATGTCCATGCGAAAATACTGACAGAAGGAATATCAAAATATGCATTCAAAGGAGTCAACTAATTATAATTGTATCGGGTACCAACCAAAACACTACATGCAACAAAACTTTGTTAAACTACAAAAGATGTTTGAGATTAAAATCCTGGCATTTAGGTTCCTTTGATAAAGGAGAAGACAAATCTAACTCACTGAACAAAAATTGTAGACAGATATTGTTGGCATCACATATTTAGTATCCAGCAAAATGGGGTTACTAATTTGCAGCAGAATAAAATGACATTTGAGGAAGGGGCAGGTAGAAACCTTCTTGGTTCAGACAGGTGTTTCAGAGAAGATGAAAGGTGTGAGAGAAGGAAGGCACTGAGTCAAGAAATACACAGCAGCACATTTGGGGTTCAAGGGAGAAGTGAGCATGGCTGACATTGAGGCTTTATCTAGGCATTAGCAAGAGGGAAACCAGGAAGCTGGGGTTAAGCTAGAAGCCACATACATTCTGGAGCAACAGTAAGTCCCTCAAACACAGGATAGTTGAACAAATAAGTCTTGAATCACCATAAGTCATGTTTGTCATTTGTCCCAATGGGCTGAGGAGTCTAGTACAAAACCACCTAAAATGGCATCTGGAGAAGAGAAGACGCTTAGACGCTTAGGGGGAGGGGGCACGTGGGGAGAATGTAATGAGGGGGAGGAGCCAAGCCCGTTCTTTCATTCATTCTGCTTCACGTCCAGGGAAACCTCCACGAAGTAGTCATTGGCAAACCATTCTGACAACACGCTATGGGTTCAATAATTAGCTTAATATATTAAAGAGGCAGGCTGGGTCTCCTCTTGTATAGCTAATGAGAACATTGGTGCTTTCTTTCCTATATTCCCTGGTAGGAAGATTCACCCTGTTCTTTGCCCAACATAGTTAAACATGTTCTGTTCCCAGAGAGCCTAAGGAGACGTGTTTTTAAAAAGCCCGTAAGAGCAAATTGGTGGCACTGCCTGGGAGTGAATGTGTTGTACAACCAATAAGCCTTGTTACTCACCAGCTCCCAGGTGAGAAAGTCTGAGCACAGAGCCTTCCACAGAGGCCAATGGGATCTCAGCCTCGTAAATGGTGTGAAGCCCAGAGGCAAAATAATCAGCCCTGGGACTGCTCCACACTCTCAGTGTGTGTGCAGAGGTCTAACAGTTTACTCTGAGCACTGATATTGCAGAGCGGTGGACAGCTGTTTAAGAGGGCTCCTGAGACTCCAGGCTTCATCAGGAGGAATAGGAGAAAGAGGCAAGGATAGTGGTTATGGTGTTCTTTCTAGAGGCTTCTACCATGAAGTGGCCCTCAAAGAGAGCCCAGCTGAGCAAATTGGGCAGTCTGGCAGAAACACAGGAATGCAAAGGATGAAAAGAGGTAGCCAGCCAGAGAGAGACAGGGACAGCTGGATGTTCCTGTACGTGCCCTAAGCAGGGATTGATCGAACCAGCAACCTCTGCACTTCAGAACGAAGCTCCGACCAACAGAGCTATCCAGCCAGGGCTTAATTTTTTTTTTACCAATTTGTTGATTTTAGAGGGACAGAGAGAGGAAGGAGAGAGAGGGGAGGGGGAAGGGAGGAATTCATTCATTGGTTACTTTTCGTGTGTGCCCTGATCAGGGATCAAACCAGCAACTTTGTCTTTTCAGGACAACGCTCTAACCCACTGAGCTAACCGGCCAGGGCCCAGTGATCTTTTAACAATGACTTGATGAGTCTAATTCATCTCTAGACCAATTAGCATTGAAATTATGCCATTTCAAAACTTCTCAAGAGTGTTGATAGGAAAAATTAGAAAAAGTATTCTAAAACTTCCCACCTGTTAAAGTATTGTTCCTGAAATCCCACTGTGTTTTGAAATACAATTAGAGATTTCATTTCATTTTAGGCATTTTGTTCAATAATACTCACTTAAGAGTGTTGTGGTCTTTTCTACACTTTTGGAGACAATCATCCAGTCAAAGGGTTGCATCTCAGCAAAGAGGATATTTTTCTAGAATGAGTAATAAGATATTTAAAACAAATAGTAGTCAGCCATCAGATAACTATTTCAATTGTGACCCTGTTGTGGATTAGGGGTCACTCAGTTAGAATTCGTTTATTAAGAGCATTCTGTCTTCCTAGGAATGTGCTAAGTTTGGGAATATACTGAACTAAACATAAGGCCCCCTCAAAGAAATTTAGATTTATTTAAGAAAAAAAATGTCAGAAGATGTGCTTAAAACTACATTCAAGGGTAACAGATCTGGTACAGATTGGAAATCCAACAAGAAGTCCCAAGATTTCTAATTTCTATTTCATTTTAATTGGAGAACTAGAACTCTCAGTTTTCCTTTATTTTGTCCTGTGATATAAACGTTGCCTTTGGAGCGATTGTCCTCCCAGTGTTCTATCATGTTATTCATGCCTTTTCTCACCTCCTTATGCCTGAATGTCTGATTCAAGCCGACTGTTTCTTAAAATTACATTTCAGAAGTCAAAAGAGCAGCTCTCAAATTAAAAATATAAAAAAGAATGAGAATGGGGCAGACAAATGGTGCATGTGGGCAATCCACACTAAACAACTGACACCTCTATACAATAGGAAGTGGAAGGAGATGTGTGTTTCTCCCGTCCTCAGGGGAAATAACTCGAATATCCACTCTTATCCAACTCTAATAATGTTCTTGCTTCTGCCTGTTTGCTTTGATGAAGCTGATAATAACATAAATCTACATTGATTTGCATTTTCCTACTACAAGTCACCAAAGCATCAGCAGCATATCATTTTAAAGTGCATATGCCTGCAAATGGCAAACAAACAAGAAACCCATAAAATATCATACAAATGCATGTAGAGCAGTCCAAAATAAAATTTATTTCAAGAATGTGCTGTGAGCTTGTCTCCTTCTGTTTGGCATCCTTGACCTCAGAACCACATAAGGTTGTTATCTTTTTTTTTCATCCTTTTACAATGTTCTTCAGTCTGAAGGCATTTCCTCCCAGCAGTGAAGCTGCTGCTCCCGTTTCCACTGCTAACCACTTTTCTCCCAAAAACACTGATAGAAATAATGCTACTTAGAAAAATCAGTGAAGCATAAATTCAGGAAGGGTTTTATAGATCGTCTAGTGAACTCTGGTCCTTTCATCACTACGCTGTACAGGTTTGACAAATGCATCCCAGAGAGGGTTAATGGCTTTTCCAAAACCACAAACAAAAACGGAAAAGCAGAGTTGAAGGAAGAAAAAAAGCTGTCCAGTGCTGCGAGTGAGATACTCAGTCTTTCTGACTCCCTCTTGAAGTTGGCCTTATTCCCATGGTCTCCCTGCTCATAGAGTCTGCTTTAGACATGCTAATCATGAGTGGAATTCTGCTTGGGGCTTGAGTTTTTCCAAAAAAAAAAAAAAAAGTCCCCGTTGCCTTTCTTCCTTACCTTGACATAAAAAAGTCTGAAGGCTATACCTTCCTAAGATGTATTTGAGGGAAGGCTAGGGCTCCCCTCTTCTCTGTTGGTGCCTTCTCAATCAATACATCTTTCTTTTCTCCAAGCTCTGACATTTTGGGTTTCGGTCTTTTGCAGTCGGGCACACGAACTTGGGATCAGAAAAATCCAGCACCTCCGCTTCAAGGTATTGCCTTCAGGCTTGGAATTCATTATTTTAGGGAATTCCACCTCCTGTGTTCAGTTTTTAAATTTCATTTTTAATTTTATACTCTTCTTGATACAAGTCATCATTTTTACTGTGATGGAATCCTTGTGAAAAAACACGGGTCCTTTTTAGCCCTGCCTTGCTGGGAGTCTGTGATTCAGGTTAATTTATGTGAGTCAATTCTAAAGCCATCTGCACCAGCTCAGGCAGAACAAAAATAGACGCTGGTAGTTTGGGAGTCACTTACTCTCTTCTTCTACATTTGTAATTTTGTGATTTATTTCCTAGGGGTTGTACGGTGCCTTGGTACAGCAATCATTTCAAAGACAAATTAGAGTAGGAACTTGGGAAAACTTGCAAAGAAATAAAAAAGGCAAAACCTGATTTAATTCGAGAAATGAAACAAAACTTTCTTCTACTACAAAGCGCAGCAAGTCCCCATTAGTTTTTCAGCTATGCATTCAATTAGAGACACTCTCTTATCTAGTGGGTCCCGGCACCACTGCTTGAGAACCAGGTTACTTTAGGAAAGTCACTTACCCTCTCTGCACCTGAGCAATTTCATCAATGAAAGAGACAACAAGAATGCATATCTACACACATGTTATGAGTAATGAGTTCATACATATAAAGCATTTAAAGAAACATGTGGAATTAAGAAGTACTCAAAGCTTGACCAGGCGGTGGCACAGTGGATGGAGCGTCGGACTGGGATGCGGAGGACCCAGGTTCAAGACCCCGAGGTCGCCAGCTTGAGCGCGGGCCCATCTGGCTTGAGCAAAAGCTCACCAGCTTGGATCCAAGGTCTCTGGCTCTAGCAAGTGGTGGTTCGGTCTGCTGAAGGCCTGCGGTCAAGGCACATGTGAGAAAGCAATCAATGAACAACTAAGGTGTTGCAACAAAAAACTCATGATTGATGCTTCAAAACTCATGATTGATGCTTCTCATCTCTCTCCGATCCCTATCTATCCCTCTCTCTGACTCTCACTCTGTCTCTGTAAAACAAACAAACCTCAAAGATGTTATTTTTTCCAGTTATCATTATTACATGCATTAAGTTGGAAGAGCCAGTTTTCAATGAATTATCTTATGACAATGAATGATTATATCGTACATTCTGGTGCACACAACCTTTTCCTCTCCTGACCTTTTCTGCTCATCACACCAAACTGTGAGCAACGAGGAGAAATCATCATGATCTCCATCTGACACTTCACATAACTGAGACTAAAAAATACAAGTATGTCCAGATAGTACATGGGAATATGAGATTAGGGTTCCTGACTTAAATCTCACACTCTTTGCTCCCGAGTGGGCTTGCTAAGTGGATCCTGGTGGGGGTGCATACAGGAGTCTGTCTCTCTACCTCCCCTTCTCTCACTGAATAAAAAAGAAGATAATTTTTCCATTATATAAATTGAAAATAACATAAAAGTAAAAATGACAAAAAAAACTTGGTCCTCTGTTCTCAGAACCTCTGTACAAAAACCACACTGCTAGAATAAGTTCTACGGAGTATACTATATACTCTATTCTGTGCATTTCTTTGGTTTGGTTGTTTGTTTGATTTTCATTCAGTTTTAGCTTAGCAATATGTCTCAAGCATCATTCCATACCAGCATAACTATTTCTCATTATTTTCAGGGATGCAGAGTGTAGCATCATAGGGACATACAGCATTTTAATCAGTCTTTCCCCTAGCCTTTTACGATAACACAAAATACTAGAGACATGGAGCCCAATGGCTTTTGGAAACACAAATATAGTTCATTTTGATTTTTACCTACCAGACAATGTGTTCAATTTGCACATTGCAGCAACACTTGTGTCATGGACTGACCTTTCCTGAGAAAGTCTTTGAATAGTCTTAGCATTTTGGATGCCTTCATTTTACTCTTACAAAAACAAAGCATCCATGAACCAGGAGGATAATGAAAGGGTAAAAAGTGTGGAGAAGAGCTTTCTTTCTGTGTTTCATTCTCAGGGGTGAACTGAAGGAGCAAAAGGTCATTGGAGCCACAGAACTGAATATTACCATAAGTGTAGATGCCGCATCTTCTTTTTGTCTTTTTTTGTTCTCCTTTTCCAAGTGAGAAGAGGCGAGATAGAGGGACAGACTCCCACATGCATCCTGACTGGGATCTACCCAGCAACCCCCATCTGGGGCCTATCCTCTGCTCATATGGGGCCAATGTTCTGCCATCTAGGGCCATGCTCATAACTGAGCTATTTTTAGCACCTGAGGTGGAGTCTCCACAGAGCCATCCTTAGCGCCTAGGGTCAATGTGCTCAAACTAATCAAGCCATGGCTGGAGAGAAAGAGAAAGGGGCGAGGAGGGTTCGAGAAGCAGATAGTTGCTTCTCCTGTGTGCCTTAATCGGAAATCAAACCCAAGATATCCACACACTGGGTCAATGGTCTACCACTGAGCCAACCGACCAGGTCAACCACATCTTCTTTTAGGGCCATTTGAATGTTGTCCAACAAACAAAAATGATAACAATATGGCAAAGAACCTATATTATTAAGAACTTTAATGAAGTCTCATCCTGCTGTCAGCAATTTCTTTATTCATTTTAAAGAAAATTCCTCATATGGTTTCTATCATTTAATTCATTTTGTTTGTTTTTATTTTATCAGTGTGATTTATCTATATGCAATAAAATTATTCTTAATTGTTTATTCTGCTGTGATCTGTCACCACTTTAATACTTTACTATGCCATATTTTTTTTGGTGTGTTTGTTTTTCAATTTTATACTTCTTTTAGGTTAAAATAGCTAAGGATTTTTAGCTTCAACCACTCCCATGTCCTGTATAATTCTTCTACCATGACAGTTGAAATTTTTTCAACCTAATTATATCCTTTTCAGGGAAAACTTACCCAAATGTTGGGTTTTGCCTTATTGCCATTATTTGCATGTTGTACTAAAGAGACAGAGTGTGTGTGACTACATTTTTCTTCTTCCTGTTTTCCCTTTGATAATGGCCATTTTCCACCTTAACTTTCTATGTCTTATTCCTGAGTTTTCTTTGGTTTTCCTTTAAATTTTCTGAGTTGTCAAATGCCTATAAATGTTTTTTGTCTAAATGCTCGATATTTTTTAATACACCCTCAGTTTCCATTTATTTTTTCCTGGAAATCATGTCTCTTGTAGTTTTCCAACTCTAGTCTAAACTGGTTGCTTTCTCGGTGGACATGAGATTTTTTGTTCAGCTTTCATCTGATGAGAGTTTCTCTGTCCTGGGTCATAAGATGAATTCTTTCACCTTTCTTTTGCTGAGTATACTCACTAGTATCTTCCTAGGAAAGACTGCCTGCTTGTAGGTGCATTTTCTGAGTCCTTTTACACATAGAAATGTATTAATTATACCCTGAATATTGATGGTTAATGGGGTAAAGAATTCAAGTTAAGAAATTATGTCCTGCCAGTATTTTGAAGATATAGTTCTATAGTCTCCTGACTCCCAATGGCTGAAAATGTGATGCTATTCTTACTCCTGATCTGGTGTTGAAATGATGAGGGGCTTTGGTATAAATTATTTTTTACCCAATGATCTTTTTCATTTATAAGGACCCTGTCCTATCCTGAGAAATTGTCTGTATATTTTATTTGATAAGTCTCTATGCTTCATTTGATTTATTCTCGCTATATGGGATTATCTTAACTCTATCTTTCAATTCCT
Source organism: Rhynchonycteris naso (assembly GCA_037038555.1). Taxonomy (NCBI): domain Eukaryota; kingdom Metazoa; phylum Chordata; class Mammalia; order Chiroptera; family Emballonuridae; genus Rhynchonycteris; species Rhynchonycteris naso. The sequence goes on along the minus strand of CM072999.1, from coordinate 242,820,298 downwards.
TTATTAATTTTTTGGGGGGCTACCATACTTTTCACTTCTAAGCTTATTTAAGTTTTTTGTTTTCTTACCTCCTACTCCTATTTATAGTATCTTATTTTTATTTCAGGGATATAGCTTCTCTTAATTCTTTTTAAAAATAATAATAGAGTTTATTATTGAAGTTTTAATCTGTTCCCTATGTTAAATCAAGTTTTCTTATTTTATTTTATTTATTTTTAGTTTCTGTCTTACATATTGAAGGTTCCCTGCAATTACCTGGAAATCCTTGGCTATCAGTTTGTAGTGTAGAGCAAAGCATGAACTAGCTTATAGAATTTCTAAATGCAAAGGTAGTTTATTCTGATTTGAGGCCTTCATAGTAGAGTGATTGGATGGTTAGTCAGATTCTTGATATAAATTCTTCAAATACTAATATTCTGTATTCTTTAAGGTTATTCTATTTTGCCTAAGAAAATGTCTTTAGTCTATTGCCTAGGAGTCTGGGGGTGGAAAGGATGAATCATATATCTCACTAATTTTCCCAGGGAACAGTCTAGGGTAAAAAAGTCAAGTGACTTATGATTCACTTGGCATACTTTTCTAAATGCCCATATTTTCTGCCTGCTACCTCAACACAACTCACTACCACAAATACCAGGACCAGCTACATAATTAATGTGGCCCAGTGCAAAAAAAAAAAAAAAGAGAGAGAGAACCCTTGTTAAAAATTATTGAAAAATTCAATATTGCATCAGCTAAGTGTTAAACAAGTATGAGACCGTCTGAGTATGGGACTATGTATGATCATACAAGTTGTACAATCATGATGCTGGTTCAGAAAAACACAGACTCTATCCCCCATGCTACCTGGTTCAGTTTCTCCAGAAAATAATCTACCTTCTGCTTTCTGAGAGGTTAGAAAGGGGATAAACATCAGGTTAAAAGAAACAAAGACAAAGGTCTGAGGAATGAATTATAAGCCAGTCCACATGTTTTCCATATTATACCTGACTCCCATTTGCTGTGATTCTTGGAAATTCCAAAAATCCAGGCTTTTCAGGATTCTATGGAAGAAGCTACTACTTCATAATTATTCCCCTCTGTAGCCATGATCTACTTTAAATAATGAGTTCTTTCCCTTCTTTTCATTTTTCAAAATTTGATGACATCTCTTTTCTGGTATTGTGTCCTCTTTCATTCTGTTTCAGCTTTTGTGTTATATATATATATATATATATATATATATATATATATATATATATATATATATATATATATATATATTTTACTCTTATTTGGAGGTATATCAAATGAAATTTATATAAAAGCATTTTGTTTTCCCAAACACCATATTTTACCAGAACTGTAGTATTTAGCCATCTTCTTCTTTTATTATATTTCTCTAAGTTACCTCCCTTTACCCTCCAATTACTTACGGTAGTACATCTCCAACTTTGGCTAATATGGTTTACTTTTCTGTGTTTTTCAGTTCTAACACAACTTGCTTTCAAATACCCCCTATTTCTAACTCCTCTTTCCAATCCTTAGAAAAATTGAGTATTTCCTAGAAAATAGAGTAGACTATAAGGTATGCTTATTGACCCAAATATTTCAGGACAGTGTTATGTCCTGTTCCAGCCAAATTGCTGGCTGAAGAAGAAAAGATATTGGATTTTTAATTGCTAGCCATTACAAAACTAGCTGTTTTGTATCAACTAACCTATAATCAGTAATGAACTATTCTCCATTGGTTTCAAGATGAAATCCTCAAACTTAATTGGAACTCTGAGGCACAGCCAAGAACTCAGTGACCAATGATCATATAAACAGAACTACAACTTGAAGAAGGCGAATGGCAGTAGAAAACCTTGAGTCTTGATGAAGGAAAGGATTATATTGATTGTACACTTTGTGTGTGTATGTGTATATATGTATGTATACCTGCAATAGTATTTCCAATAAAAGTCTTGGTTTAGGCTGAAAACAATGCTATTTCAACTGTGCCTTGCTAGAACTTCATGTATGATTCCTATTCTGGATCAGTACTTAATTGTCTGGCATAGGTAAAGAGATAGTAAACTATCAAGAGAATTAATTGGATCAGATTTAACTTCTCAATGATCTCAGTCATCTTACAATGATAGAATCTAAATATAACCCAAATCTCTCAACTGGTAGTCTACTGGCTGTCTAATTAAGAAGTAAAACTGTCTAAGGTGATTTAATATCTAGCCTTATTCTACAGTGAGATGGATGCCTTGTCAAAAATCTGATAAAATATTCACAACTACAACCTATTCAACCTAGATAACATTTGGCCAAATTATGCATAGTGCAAAAAGACTTTTATTTTTTCTTGTGAACATTTTTTATTTTTGTAAACACTTCTGTACTGCTTTATTTTCCTAGAACTATAGGAATGTCTATAAGTCTTAGAGTCGGAAAAATTAATGAGTGTCTATGGCTAACTACAAATCATTTTGTCAGGTAAATATTTTGGAGGGAGTCAATTAAGATGTTCTACTTATAGTATGACCTGCTCTACTCTGGCCTTTGGAGAGAGAGAGGAAGAGAGAAACAGAAGTGGGAGTTTGAGGCTAAAGATCTTATTAGCCCTGATCATAGAGCACTGCAGACTTATAAGGGTTTTTTCTTCACACCTCCCAGCCAAAGGACCTCCCAAAGTCTCCATGAAATTTAAAGTTCCTGCCTATTACTCTTACAATGTTAAAGTCTTATTTTTTTATTTATCCAACAATGAAAAATAATCTTAAACACTTTTACTCAACAAATTTAAGTTGGAAAGAATTAAGAAGGTGAATTCTCTTTATCTGACTCCTTTATAGACTAGGTTTCCATTGGCAAGATGTGACTTGATGTCCCCTAAGGTAGAGTGGATTTGTGATCATGTAGAAAGAATACTAAGCTAGCTGGAAATTCTAGTCTCTGGTTTAGTTTCATGATCTACTACCTATCTGTGTGGCCGTGGATAAATCACTCAGATTCTTTGTCTCTTAGTTAATTACTCTTTAAATTGAGATTAATGCTATCTGCTCTCTCTCTCTTTCTCTCTCTCTGTTTTTATTTATTTTTAAGTGGGTCTCATTGTATTCTCTCTGTGTCAGGCCATCTGCTACACACTTTATCAGATTGACTTGAAATGTTATCTTAGTCCCCACAACATTTCTACTATTAGATATGAGACTAATAAAAGGCCCAGAGAAGTTACTTGAAGAAGAGCACACAGTTTATGAAGAAGAGAATCAGAATCCACAGTTAAGTCAATATGGTGACACAGTTTATAACCCTATGTCATACTACTTTAGATGAGTAGAGATACTGTTCCACCTCTTTTTGACAGCAGGTCCTAATCTACATGGTGGGACAATAATAGTCCTCCAGTATTTCATAGGGTTGTAGAAGAGTTAAATAAGATAATACACGCATGGCAATCAGACCTGTGTACATGTAATAGATTTTTTCTTTTTTTTGTGTGTGTGACAGACAGAGAGAGGGACAGACAGACAGAAAGGGAGAGAGATGAGAAGCATCAATTCTTTGCTGTGGCTCATTATAGTTGTTCACTGATTGCTTTCTCTTATGTGCCTTGACCAGAGGGCTATAGTAAAGCTAGTGACCCCTTGCTCAAGCCAGTGACCTTCGGCTTCAAGCTAGCGACTTTTGGGCTCATGCCAGCGACCATGGGGTCATGTCTATGACCCCATGCTCAAGTCAATGACACTGTGCTCAAGGTGGTGAGCCCATGCTCAAGTTGGATGAGCCCACACTCAAGCCCTGGAGCTCAAGTTTTCAAACCTGGGTCCTCTGCATCCCAGTAGTCCTCTGCACTACTGCCTGGTCAAGCTGTAATAGATATTTTTAATATAATTATTAGTATACTATGTTATTGTTAAACATGTTTGGCAATTCCAGTGTTTGTCACTTAGGTCTCATTTTCACCCATTGGCTGGCTGGAATGTTCTAAATTAGAAGTATATTGGCCTCTGCCATTATGTCCTCAGAGGACTTGGAGGATCACTGAGCCCCACTGTCTCCTGGCTAAGCACTGTACACTTTTCTAGTTTGTGTCAGCATGGAGAAGCCCTCCCTGTCAGCCAAGCCTTTCACTCTGACACTGGAAAGATTTTAAACCACCACAGCTGGTTTAAGAGGTGATTACTTCACGGGAGTAACGTATCCCAGGTTTCAAGAAATCTCACAAAGTCTGAACAGATTACACATCGTTAGGGTTTAGAGAGGGTGAATAAGATTTGAGACAGCCGAAAACCTGTGACTAATGCTAGTAGGATTCTTTCTTTATCACATGAACATTCTTCTCCCCACTCAGATCCCCAGAGTGATGACAGCACTAATTCTCAAAAAAAAAAAAAAAAAAAAAAAAGCCTTAAGACCGTGACAGGTGGAGAAAGTTTCTGGTAAGTAGAACCCATTCTAGCTTTCTGTGAACACAACAGTGAATGCTTGTAAGTATTGACCTGGTACTATAAACTGTGACCAGGCCATTTTGGATTGAGATGTATGCATTTTCTCAGATGAGGACTTTGAGACCATGATCAAATCATTTTAGGGTTTCTAGGTTGTCTGTCGTTCAGCTCCCCTCTTCTACCATGTCCTTCCTCTTCACCTCGCCCCCGTTATCTCCCTTTTACCTGCAACTCCAATCTCATCTTGTTTAAACAGGCAGCCACACAGGCCCCAGGAGACCCAGCAGATGGATTGAAGTCTGGTTTCTGCAGCTCAGCCCTGGGGATGTCTGTGAAGCTGTCAGGACTGATGGGCTTTAACGGGTTTCCTAGGAGAAGTAGCTCCCGTGAAGTAGTCGCCTCTTGAACCAGTCAAATACTTGTTATTGGTCTCCCCCTGCTGTGTGAGGTAAGGGTGACCCTTGACAGATGAGTAAGAGCTTGAGTTTAAAGGGAGCTTCTTAAAATAAAAAGGATGTGTTTTACCTTTCTATTTTAAAGTACTATTCTGCAAAGGGCCCTTGGCTCGTCCTCCTTTGCCTGATAGCAACATTCCCTGTAATGAACTCCCCAAGTGAACTGAGAATGTGTGTGTGTGTGTGTGTGTGTGTGTGTGTGTGTGTGTTTGTGTGTGTGTGGGTGTGTATGTAGGGCAGGAAGGTCTGCCCCTATATTGGAAGAGCAGAGTGCCAAGTGCCTCTTGTTTATTTTTTTATTACTGAGAGGAAGGAAAGATGCTAGAGCAACAAAGACCCAAAGAATTATTGGTGAGAAGGGTAAAGCCCCAGAATGAATCCACTTTTATGAAAGGATAAAGGTTTAACAGGGTTTTTTTGTTTTTGTTTTTGTTTTTCTTTTTTTAGAAGACAACAGTCAGAGAATGCTGGAGCCTATTTTAAATTCACTTAATATATATGTATATTTCTTACCAAAGTCCACATTTCTGCATATTGGTTTCCTAATGAATTTCATAAATACAATAAGATCAAGCCCTCCCCCACCCCACCCCCAAAGGAAGATCAGAAATAAAGACTGTAGAGAGGAAAAGGGGACAAGGAACATACAGCAATGTTAGAAGAAGGGTTTCCAAATAATATTGTGGGTTGAGTTCAGGACAGGGCTGACAGCTGCCAACAGCAATCACAATGGAGAAGGCTTACGATTGTTTGTCCTTTAATTAGCAAAACATTTCACACTTCTCTTACATTCTAAGGTGGAATTCTGTGAGCATCTGGAAGTGTCCAGCCAAATCAATTTATTTGGAATATTTTGAATTCGTTTGTGCAACAATGAACCTACTTTAGAAAATTTAAGTTCCATTTTCAACTTAATACATAGGTAGAAATAACTTTCTCTTCCCTCCCCTCTTGTTAGAAGGTTTGTGTATGCTGAAAACCAATTTTTAATATTATAGATGTGAATCAGTTAAGCTTTTAAATTTGGGGACTTTCTATTATATGGGGAATATTTTGGATAAGCAAAATAACTATAGGTAACAGTTCTTGGTCTCAGCAGATATTACAGACTAAAATAAACTAGATTTATTTAATCAAATAGCTATTTTTTATTAAATATTTTTATTTATTGGGAAACGACAACAAGGACTAATCCATAGTACATAAGGACTCTTGATAATCAAAACAACTAAACACTTAAAATATCATTTGCTAGATGATATTTTCAGTGTGTTTAAGATCTAGCAGCTCAGTTTTACTTCTGGTTGTCTAATTTAGATCTTAGCTGGGAACTTTAATTTATCTCAATTCAGAGGGCCATCTCTAACAGTTTCATGCTCTGAGATTTCAACAACAAAAGGGTTGCATTTGCCTGACCAGGCAGTGGTGCAGTGGATAGAGCGTTGGACTGCGATGCGGAAGACCCAGATTTGAGACCCCGAGATCGCCAGCTTGAGCGTGGGCCCATCTGGCTTGAGCAAAAGCTCGCCAGCTTGGACCCAAGGTCGCTGACTCCAGCAAGGGGTGGCTCGGTCTGCTGAAGGCCTGTGGTCAAGGCACATGTGAGAAAGCAATCAATGAACAACTAAGGTGTCGCAATGGCAACGAAAAACTAATGATTGATGCTTCTCAACTCTCTCCGTTCCTGTCTGTCTGTACCTATCTACCCTCTCTCTGACTCTCTCTTTGTCCCTGAAACAAACAAAAAAAAGGTTGCATTTAAGGATCTAGTTTTCACATATACTGACAGAGGTCTGAAGCAGGTTGAGCTGCACTGCCTTGCAGAGTAAGGTTAAAGAATGTTGAATGGGATCAGATAGATACTGTAAGTTGATGAATTTGGGATTGCAGAAATTTTCGTTACAAGAAGCACTACTATAATGTAGCTTGAAAATTTGTTTTAATTAATCTGAGTAAACAGTGAGCTGACAAACAAATAATAATCATCAAATTAAGCAGCTTTCTGGGGAGAAAACCTTCCAAAGTGGCAGTGTTTCCTTGGGCTTTTGAGGGATTACACTTAATAACATGCTCATTGTATTTCTAAGGGAAGAATGGGGGAAAGAGTACATTCATTGATGAATGGGAGAGATGGATCTATCTGACTTACTGAAATGGTAGCAGTGTGGAAATGATCACATTTTGGAGCAGAATGGGACTTTGATAATCGTTTACACCTTCTTTCCTCATTATGTCCAAAGAAGAAAGGAAATAGAACTACAGAGAAGGAAATAGAGAGAGAGAGAGGAATTAAGTTGCTCAAGATCTTATTTCATGTTTGTAAAAATTATCATGGGTCTTAGGGATGACATGGGGGAAATGTATACTCAGTGCATCTATTTCCTAAAAAAAAGCAATTTTGGTAAAGATTTTAAAAATGATAATAACAAGGTTTTGAAGTTTCAAATAACTGGAAATTTCACTCATTCTTTATATACATCATATTCCCGGAGGTTTGAGATAAGGAAGCTTTGTTTACCTACCTCAGACAGTGGGGGAGATCATTATCAAATGCATTGTTCCAAGGGATCTATGGCAACCATCTTAAACCAGATCACCATAGTCTAGAACTTCCTATACTGATGGGGAGCATTATGTATATTTAGCCACCATTCTCTGAGTGTTGACTTTCAGATGGCTTGTCTAGAACACACCTTTAAGGAACAGCAGTACAACCAGCTCAGTCTATTAGGACCCTGTCTACCACCACTCTTCTCTCCAATCCCTCAGGTAGAAGTGGGGCAGAAAGGGCCAGACTGCTGTCTCTTTCCCAGGAGAGATTCTTTAAGCCCAAGATGAAAGTTGTGAGACAACAACAGCAACAGAACAATCTAATGGGTCTTTTTCCACCTTCAGTCACTTTCTCAAACTCCAGACTTAGATTTCATCTCGAGTGGATTTCTTGGCACCTTTTGTTAAGCTATGGGCAAGTAGAAGGATAATGGCCAAAATCTGAAGTGAAAAATAAGTTCTCTACAAAGCCAGGAAGAATGCTCTCAATGTGCCACAATCTCTGTATCTAAATCTCCCTTTCTTTCTCTATTGATTATGATGATTTTTTAATTTTATCAAACACTTCTTTCTTAAGACCAGCTGGTGCTTGGTATATGTGCAACTATTTTAGTTGGGCTTAATGAAAGTTTTCCCTACAGACAGGATATAGATGGATTACTTGGATACCAACTAGAAGCAAAGGCAAATGGCTTCAATGACTTTTCTTCTTTTCAACATTTTGTTATTTCCAACTGAAGTCATTCTATGTGGAAAGTTATGCTTCAGTCCTTAAGATGAATTTAAAATACAAAAGCCATGCTCTCAGGTTGTTTGCTTGTTTCTCTCCTACAGTTATAGGAAGATGGACAGAGACTATTCTCTAAGGAGCAGCTATGGCGGTGGGGGAGGAAGCGCAGAACCAGTATAGAGGCTAGTACGGAAGCACTAGGTCAGGGGTCGGGAACCTTTTTGGCTGAGAGCTATGAACGCCACATATTTTAAAATGTAATTCCGTGAGAGCCTACAACGACCGGTGTACATTATGCATTATCCAATAAAAATTTGGTGTTTTCTCGAAGGACAGCTGTGATTGGCTCCAGCCACCCGCAACCATGAACATGAGCGGTAGAAAACGAATGGACTGTAATACATGAGAATTTTTATATTTTTTATGTTATTATTTTTTTTATTAAAGATTTGTCTGCAAGCCAGATGCAGACATCAAAAGAGCCACATCTGGCTCGTGAGCCATAGGTTCCTGAGCCCTGCACTAGGTGAAGAAGGCAACTCGTGAAAGAATCTTTGGATTCCTCTGTCTTTTTCATGAATACCTTCATCCTTCCTTACCTCCCACATCAAGATATGCTCACTGGCCGTTTTTTACCCAATATGTACATCATGTGTATGCACACACACTCACATCATTCACCCATCCAAGGAGCCACACGTAACTTCCTTAATAACATTCTGATTTATTACTCTCCTCAAAGCCCCAAATTTCCTTTCTCCCATTTCTATGAAATTATCCTTTTATCTCCCGGGTAATGGAGTCATGAGTAGTTACTAAAGTAGAGTTCTTTCACATCTATTGAAGAATACTATAAAATATTGTGAGGACCGTGTAAGATCATGCACTAACATTCATTCCTTATCACCAGTCTTAGAAATTGTTTGTTCGTTAAGTTGTGTGGAGCACTTAGAGAAAAAGCATTTAATTAGAATCAAAATCCAGAAGGCCAGTCTCGCTCTTCAGCACTCTGGCTAAAGTTTGCTGCATCTGGTCCTGTCAGTGGGGGAAGGCAGCTTGTCACTCTTTCTTTCTCAGGCTTGGCCCAGTAAAGCATCATTGGGGAGAGCTTAATACGTGTGCTAGCAGCAGGTACAGCTTCTATCCCATTGTCAGATCAGACCCTGGGAGATGGTGTGTATGATTGTGTGTGTGTGTGTGTGTGCAAACTCTCCCCCTACCTAAGAAAAGCAGGGTGAACTTTCCCCAGGGAAAATTTCCATGGATGCTTAACTAAGAGCATGATGATGAATAGACTCTCCCACCCTCTCCAAGACAGCTGGGTGCTTCTTTCCCAAGAGTTTCTAATAGATTCGCAAAATGACACGAGGAAGTACATTATATAATGTTTCCTCTCCACCAAAATAAAATGCAGGACACGAACTAAATAAATTGACTGCAAAAGAGGAAAGGGTGGAGTAAATTAAAAAGAATTCTAGTTTGCATTTTTTTAACCTCTAGTAGGTATAAAGTGTATGTATCTACTTCTCACATGAACCATATAAAACAGGCAAAAAGACTTTGCATGAGACATTGGGAGCATGATACAAGAGGATGTGGGTGTTATATTTAGTGGGACTCTTGAAACATTTCAACACAATACGTTAAAAAGAAAAAGATAAATCGGCCAGTCATGCGAAGCTCGCTCAGCCTGGGTCCCGTGCTTGTGTTTACCCCACTGCACTACTAGCTACCTCTCTGGAAACCACCTGTAAAATGTTATAAAACATCAGAAAAACTAGGGAATTTTTAAGGAAAATATTCCACAAATATTAAAGCCTCTTGGGTAAAAGAATTTTGTTTTCTTTTACAAAAACAATGTTGATTTAGAATGAATCCACAGTTTGATGTGGGAAACAGATGAAACCCAAAATTGAACTTCCTAACCCTTGAATTGTCCAGTCATGGAAGGGGCCAGTGCTGGGAAACAGGCAACGGCCAGTGGACCAGGATTCTCTAAAAGAAGTTTGTGTGTGTGTGTGTGTGTGTGTGTGTGTGTGTGTGTGTGTGTGTGTGTGTGTGTGTGTGTGTATTTGAGATAATGGACTTATAGCTATTAGGGAACCACTGAGCTCTGAAGTTCCTCGAATCTGTTACATGGAAATAGTGTTTCCCAAGCTTTCTGAATTTTATCTGCCCTTCTAGCTAATGCTGGTATTGGTCAAATAAGTTTGTAAAATGTGATTTTTATGTTTGCTTGCTTATAGTTTGCATTGGGGGCTGGCCAGTGCCGGGTAATTGTGGTCTGTGAAATTACAAATTACCTTCCTGCTTGGGAAGGGTTATTGTTTTGCAAATGTTTCCTGGAGAAGCTTTTGCACCAGAAAGTTTTGAAAAGAGAGCAGAAGGAGAGGAGGAAGAAAGTCATGTTTGCAGAGCAAGAGAGAAGAGAATGCTGAAGAAAAATAATGTTGGTAGGGAAAGAGAAGGTGTGCAGATGGGGAACCAGAGCTGAGGGACTTTGTGGGCTCCACTGAGACTGGTGGGGCCTTTGATTGAGAAACTGGAGAAGATTCTCCTGGTTGTAGAATGGGAGAATCTGTCAGTAGCTTTGGGAGCCCTGAATGAAAGGGAAGTGTTTTCCCTGTGTGTTTGCTCATTGGCTGGTGCGAGACTTTAAAAAAGGAATGGCCCACCATTTTTTGGCTCCACTGTTTCTTTACTGTCTGCACGAATTCAATGCAAACCTGCATGCGCATGGCCACAACAGCTGCGACTACTGGCCATACAGCTGGATTTACTCTGACTGTATTAAATAATTCATATGTTGCAAATGCTATGAACTTAAACACTCATGAATCTATAGTTTAATTTTGCAGTACTTCTATAAAGAGCAGTAAAGTAAAAAGAGCCCTTATAAAGTGTCTATAATAGGCTTCTGCAGACCTTGTGGTTATATTACAAGGTATCTTTGAAATTAGAACTATAGTCAATAAAATGAATACTACTGAAAAATTTAAAGTAAGACCTGTATAAAAAAATCAGAACTCTTAAGTTGTTAGCATGTAATATTACATATAACCACTAACAAATAGTTAAAATTAATGAGTGAGGTCTAGCATTTTAATAATAAAAATCTTAAATTAGGGTAGTTTGGGTCAATGTCACAAAACCAATCAGACATTAGGACAAAACAAAGTCTTTTATCCAGGAATAATAAATTAATCCTACCTTAGAAGTTTACCTAGAACTTGTAGTGGCCATAATCATTATTTTCTCTAGCTTTTTTAATACCATCTGTGCACATATTTATAAAAACATATTATGAATTGCATGCTATACATATTGCTAATCTCTATTTTGCATGACATTTCACTATATCCCCATAATTGTATTACTTGAAATACTGGTGCTTTGGTGCTGTGGCAATTCTCTCAATCCAGGATACTGTAATGAAATACCATTGACTGGTTGGCTTAAACAACAGAAATTTGTTTCTCACTGTTCTGGAGGCTGGGAAGTCCAAGGTCGAGGTGCTGGCCAAGTAAATTCATGGTGGGTGCTCTCTCTGTTTTTCAGAGAGCCACTTTCTCACCACATGCTCACATGGACTCACTCCAGTGCAGGCATTTAGAGAGAGAAGGTAAGCATGGTCTCTGGTGTCTCTTCTTATAAGGGCACTAATACCATCATGAAGGCCCCACCTTTATGACTTCATCCAAATCTAAAATACTAATATACTAGTCAGGATTAGCCGAAGAAACAGAACCAATACAATGGATGCATGGACAGACTGATCAATCCACTGCTATAGATACATAGTTGTTATATATTAAACATTTATATATTTATAAGAAGGTTTGACTCACACAGTTATGGAATGTGAGAAATCTCAGGCTCTGCTATCTGCAAGCTGTAGACCTACAAAAGCTGGTGGCATTATTTAAAAGCCTAAGAGCCAGAGAATCCACAGTGAAGATTCCAGTCTTGTTCTAAAGAGCCTGAGAACCAGAAGCACAGAGGGCAGGAAATGATGGATGTCCAAACTTAGGCAAATTACACATTCAACAATCTTCTGTGTTTTTGTAATATTTTGACCCTCACTGGGTTAGATGATTCCCTGCCACTTTGAAAAGGATCATCTATCTGCTTCACTCAGTCCACCAGTTCAAATGCTCATCTGTTTTAGAAACAACCTCACAGACACACCCAGAAACAATGTCCAATCACCCAACTGGGCATCTCATGGTCTGATCAAGCTGACAGACAAAACTAAACATCACATCTTACTACCTCTCCAAGGCCCCATCCTGAAATATCTTCACCTTAAGGGTTATGGGTTCAACATTGAGGGTTAAGATGTGAATTTAGAAAGACACAATTCAGTCCATAGCAGCAACATTTTATAATGTAAAATTCTGCTCTTTTCCTATTGTCATTCCCAGGTAATCAATTGCCTTGTCAGAGATGTGATAGAAGACAGTACTGATTTGGGAAGAGTTAGACCATGTGTTCTGTAAGGTCTTTCAATTCTAGAATATTGTAATTCCATCAAGTTACTTCTCTACAGTCAGCACCTGTGGAAGTTTACCTTCTGGAGCACCAGGGGTTATAACTCTAGACTCTTTCCTTAATATGAACTTGTAGTAACCTGAATCTTTGAAGCCTTTCTGCCATATATCAGAACAATATCTGTGTGTACAAACTCCTGCATGCATATATGTGTATGCCTTTTCATTTACATTGCCACTAAGTGACCCAGCAGGAACACCTAATTGTTGGTTAAAACAGAAACGTTGGTATTTTTGCATAGTCCATGTATCCCTATTTCATAAATTAATTTGTGGGGTTTCTTTAAGGGCTCCCCTGTCTCATTCATATATAGCCTTTAAGACCATTAGCTCTTTGATAAAGAAGGGGCCATATAATCAAAGCACAGGTTAGGCTATCTTTTGAGGACATATGAGATAAATGTCTTTCTTGAACTTCTACTGTAAGTCAGTGAGCAAAATCAGGTTTAATTAAAGTTATTAGATTTACATATGTCCCTTCCAGAGTACAACTACTGCAAAAAGTGAAATATACCTGTAGCAATAAGGTAGTGATTATAGACAAAATGAGCAATGTTGAAAGCTTGTTAGCCCTGGCCATTTGGCTCAGTGGTAAAGTGCCAGCCAAACATATGGATTCCCTTGGTTCAATTCCCAGTCAGGGCACACAGGAGAAGCCCACATCTGCTTCTCCACCCCTCCCCCTCTTGTTTCTCTCTCTCTCTTTCTTTCTCTCTCTCCCTTCTGCAGCTATGCCTTGATTGGAGTGAGTTGGCCCCGGGTGCTGAGGATGGCTCCATGGCCTCCTCCTTAGGCACTAAGAAGAGCTTGGTTGTTGAGCAATGGAGCAACGCCCCAGATGGACAGAGCATCGCACCCTAGTGGGCTTTCCTGGTGGATCCTGGTCAGGGTCTATGCAGGAGTTGGTTTCTGCCTCCTATCCTCTCACTGAATTAAAAACAAACAAAAAAACAGAAAGAAGGAAAGCTTTTTGTGCTCTTAAAAGGCTTAAGGATGGTTTAATGTCAGACTTAATAGAACTCTGTCCAGACACTTAGATTCTGGAAGTAGATAGGCATGGTCTGGAGTCTACAGGCATGTGACCTTGGGTACATTTCCTAACTTCACTAAGTTTCCTTATCCTTTGCTGTAAAAGAAACAAATATTGGCACCTTCCAACTGCATCATCCACAAACCTTAGGTTGTTTTTGTTAAAGTCAACCTCTAAGAAATTTGGGATAGCTGCCGGTTAGGAATTCAGCCAGCCTAAACTAATACCTCTGTGTTAATTAGAAATGGAATGGGACTGCAACATAGAAAGCTACTTTTGGAACTTCTGCACTTCTTTCTAGCTCAGGGCTCTTGAGAAATCAGAGGCAAGGCTAGATTCAGCTGCCACATGCTGTCTTGGCCAGAAGCCCATAAGCAATACCGAAACTACCAAAACAAATATGGTGACCTTGTACAGAGTTACTGTTTCACTATTGGACTATAATGAAGCAAATCCAAAGGAAATTCTACTACTTATAGTGACACACATACCAAATATTCTGCAGCAAGTAGGCAAAAACAAATATTCTGTAAACTCACAGTCCACCTCTCTCTCTTTTTAGCTGTTCAAACCATACCTTGCATGAAATGTCCATGCAAGACATATAAAACATTTCAGAGGGAGGCTCATGTTTTCCCAATAACTGGACACACTCAGATAGAAATTTCCCACCAGTGCTATAAGTTTAAGAATAGAGTCTCAGGTACCAGCCCCTGGGGTAGAACAAGTAGCCTGCCAGTTTCCTATACCCAACTCTGTAAGACAAGGGAGAATCTTTATATTTCAGCTGTTGCTTATATTGAAATCTTAATTGGCATTGATGAGAGCCCATGTCTAACATTTGTCATGTGATTTAACAAGCATGTAATACCATAAATAAAGTCCATTTCCTTGCTAATTAGTAAAGCATTTGTTTTCTATTGAAATATAAATAACAAAAATGCTTGGAGCAGTTATCTCTGAAATAAGAGCTTCCTGATTAAGTGGCTATAGCTCAATACTTCCAGAGTGTGAATTCCTGTTGAAATCAGCTAAATCCAAGTTTCTGTTTATGAAACAACTGGGCACACATACAATCAAAACCATGCTTGAATACATAACATTACATGGTCACATTCAGGAAAGACAAACTACAAACAAAGCAAAGATACCACTCATACTGTCCGAGAGGAAGAATTTGATTATATAACATATGCAAACATTTACCATAGCAGCTAGAAAAACAACACTTAAACTTGAGTTTTTCATCTTCCACTGAATAGAAGTCATTTATTTTAAGATGCATCATTATTTTATGTATTTCAGGAAGAAAACCCCAACTGTCCAAGGTGGGTATGTTAGTGGAAAGTAGGAAACTGATGCTTAAAGTCATGGTACCATAAGGGCTCTATGCTCCCTGAAAGAGTAAGCAAGAAATCAACCCACCGTGCAGAAAGAGACCACAAGAAAACATGCATGTGGCAAACTTGTCACCAAGGAGAAGAAGGGGAAAGAAAATAACTCCCCTGAATACTTTTTTCACCATGCAATTTGAAAGTCTAAAGGAAAAGGACCAGTGAAGACCCAAAGCTTTAGTTTAGAAAGATCACTCAGGTGGGTAGTATTCCCAGGTGACTGACAGAAGCCAATGTAAATTCTCTCTGAAAAACCCAATTGCAAGACTCTATTGATTTTAAGGCACAGACGAATTTCAGAGAAAGTAACATGCAAAAAATATCAGTATATTATAGCCAATGAAAATGTGGATAATGTATTTCTTTGTTTACTGAGTTAAAGAGTCTCTAGACAATGGCTCTCCTTTACAACAGGCATTGTGATGCTATAGAACAGTTTAGTGTAGTCTGGGTATGGTTAAATAAGTCTGATCGACTATATTTATGGTGCCAAAGGCACTGTGGACAAAGATCATTTCAGAGCTGTATTCTAATATCTCAGTGGCATTGAACTCATCTGGCTCAAAGATTTCTCTTTGAACAAAAGGTTTTCCTTTCATTGACTTGTCATCAATCTTCTCTAACAGAAAAGAAACTCCAGGGAGCAGGTCTCTGGGAAACCTCTTTTATAATACTAAGTTCTTTCAGTTTCATCCTTTGATTCTCAGTAGATCTCCAGCAGATGTTTCTGTGCCTCTGAAGTGTGGTTGTTGGAGTTTTAACTTGATTAAGCTGTCACTCAAAATTGTTGTTTATATCATTGATCGAACATCAAACAGCCACCATGCCATGGATCTGATGTCAAGAAGTGTCGCAGTGACAGCAGGAGCAGATGGAATTATTATAGCGTGGTTGTTGATCTCTAACCCACTCAGAGGGTCCCTCCTCTGGAAATGAATTGGGGAATTCTAGCTGTGGGAAACTCAGATCCTTAGATTAACCACGGGACATATACAGAGAAAACTGAATAAACTGTTTGAGTTGGGAAACAGTTTGAACGGGTAGGCTTTCAATCTTGCATGTGAAAACTAACAAAGCACTTTTTGTCATAAAGTTGTTATTTGCTAATAATTTTAAATTCAGAGAAAAGTTGCAAAAATAATGCAGGCTTTCCATTAACCACTCACATCATCTCCCCTCATGCTAACAACTTATGTTATCATAGTTCTTTTGTCAAAACTGAGAAACCAACATGGGCATATTTAAAGGTTAATAAAATAGTGAATATTCTTATAAAGGCTTTTTAAAATCTACTGTGAAGCTCCAGGTTTGATGCGACTGTACATGAAATTATACACAATATAACCAGGCTGTGGACAAAAGCAAAGCTGAATTTATTTGCCGTATTGTTTATGCTGTCTCTACCCTAGTGTAAGGCCCAATGTAAAATTCAGTTCTTCCGTGGTCTGCTCAACTGTTGTGGATTTATTCATATCCTGGGTGTTACCTAAATTCATCCCCAGTTGTATTTCTGATTTGTTTAAAGAAGTTTTCATTCATAAATATGTTATAAACATAGAGTTTGGAATATAAAAGACGTGGGTTCACATCCTGATTCTTGCATTTTCCATAGTGGTATGACCTAGAGCAAGGAGGAGTAATATTACTATGATCCTCCTGATAAGAGATGTGAATACTAAATAAACTCTTTTACCTAAAGGACTTCTCATAGACTGGGACAATAAACATTAGCTGTAACTACTAATACTGGTAATACTAAACAGAACAGGAGCCCATGAACTATGGCCCATGAGTCAGAATTGTCCTACTGCTCATCTTGGTATAATTCATAAGTTAAGAATGGCTTCTACATTTTCAAATAGTTGGAAAAAAAATAAGACTCTTTTGTGACATGTGAAAATTATGTGAAATTCAAATTCAGAGTTTACCAATATTTTTAGTACAACATGGTTAGCAATCACTGATGTTGGAAATGTCTATGGCTGATTCTGAGATGCAGTGACCAGAGTGAATACTTGTGGCAGAGACCATATGACCCACAAAGCCTGAAATATTTACTCTCTGGCCCCTGACAGCAAAGGTTTGCCAAGCCTTGCCCTAGAAACTTTGTTTACAATTGTACTGTTTTGTTTGATTGGTTGTTTAGTTAGTTATGGGTAGAACCTACTGTTGTTCCATGTAAATGGGGATAATAATAAATCACACACACCTGTCTCATTGAATTAATGAGTATTCAATGAGCATGCATGTGAAATAAGCGTCAATGTTCCAGTCTCAAGGGGCTCAACAAAGAGTGGGTGTTGCTCTACCAGTGGTCGGCAAACTCATTAGTCAACAGAGCCAAATATCAACAGTACAACGATTGAAATTTCTTTTGAGAGCCAATTTTTTTAAACTTAAACTATATAGGTAGGTACATTTCTTATCGAGGGAGTAACCCACACGTGGTATTTTGTGGAAGAGCCACACTCAAGGGGCCAAAGAGCCGCATGGGGCTCGCGAGCTGCGGTTTGCCAGCCAGGGCTCTAAGCTTTCCTGACTTGATTAGATAACAAAGCCCCTTATCAGAGAGTTCAAACCGTGGACAGTCATCTCTTAAGCTGAACTGCACACTATAGCAAATGCCAATGGTCAGGTTTCAGTATGTTTGCCCAATGTTTACAGACGGTAAAAAGCTGATTAAATCTGTTCTAGTACAGTGCGGGACACAAGCTACTTTTTCAATTATTACCTACTGATTAATTTATTCTCATGTCCAAGTGGCTCATCAAGGACCAACTGGTAAAAATTTATTGCTTCTAATAATAATCGAAGTTAGTATGGTTCTTGTTTTATTCTCATAATATACCTGAGACACTTGCATTCACAAAATTCTGAGATTTGCTGAATTAATTATGTTTTTCTTATTTGGAAATATTTATTGCACATAATATCAGCAGAGTGATATGTGCAGAGGATAAAATAATGAGCTAAAACAGACATGATGGGCCTTACAGTGGGAAAACAGGCATTTTATTTCTTTCTGAGCAATTATTATAGATATATTGAGATGTAATGGACATATAACATTGTGTAAGTTTGAGGTATACACTGTGTTGGTTTGATATATCTATATATGTTGCAATATGATTACTACAGTAACATGAAACACCTTTTTTATCATATTACATAATTATAATTTTTTGTAAAGGGGCATTATTGATATATTGCGTATGGACATGCTGTCTTACCCCTGTGTTAAGTGCTATGAAAAGGAATTATAGGGCCTTATAAAAACCTTTGAGTCAGTCAGGGATGTGAATGAAAGATGGGTTTGAGTTGATTAGGATGCAACAGGGGATATTTTGAGGAGAAAGAGCATTATATGCAGTCCCCTACAGCAGGCAGGAGGACAGAGAATGAAAAAGATGCCAGGCTGGGGAGACCAAAGCTACTTATGAGAGGTGTTCGTCACAGACAAACTGGACATGTACTTAAAGGACAGGACCAAAAAGGAACTTGACCTAATGTTAGATTGTTCTTTTTTTATCATAAGAGCAATAGATATTGGGATACTCTTATACATCACCCAGGATGTCTCTGATCCAAAGTAAAAACAAACAAAACTCACTTAGTTAATATATATTTGATAACTACCTACTACATGTTAAGTGTGGTTCTAGGCACTGAGGATATAGCAGTGAAAGAAAAAAAAATTGTGGTCAAGGAATTTAAACTTCAGTGGAGCCCTACATAAGACTTAGGAGACTATGATGTAGAACAATATCTGTCATTCTTTATCATTAGTCCCCACACACATAAAGGAGCACATTAGACATTTTTTACCTAATCACATACTGCATGAAATATTTTTAAACAAAATTTTAATACTACTGATATGCCGTATATCTGTTTAGGTACTATATGTATTCTCTGTTTTTATATTTAAAATGAGTGAGCTATTTTTCTTCCAGCAACCATTTTTTACCCCACTTGGGGCAAGCTCACTTGCTTTGAAAATGCATTCTATTCATGTATGGATTTAGGATCTAAAAATAAACTTCTATTTAGAAATAGCCAGCCAGATTTTATCTATAAAGTGACTTGGCAAATACTAACTCTGCACATCTGTCACTGTCCTGATTTAAAAAATGATAAATTAGTAATATTTGTGTTAGCTCACTGCAATTACCAATTTGTTTTCCTGCCCTATTTCTGCATTCTGCCTTATGTCTATTAGTCCCACTATCACCTTAGACTTTCTTATCCCTCTTACTTTCTTAATAAAAAGAAATCTTTGCTCATGGCTATATTTACTTCAAGACCTAATTTTAAATGATCCTTTATTAGAATAAATTTATAAATATTAGTGATTCTATAAGCAATCTTCTATCTCTAGTTTAACTCTATGCCTAAAAATGACCATTCATTTCATTTAGTTCATTGGCTTTCAAATAAATTACATTATCACTAAAGATAAATAACAAATATAATAACTATGGGTGGTTTAAGTGATAAAGATAAGTTCAGGAATGAGGATAGTTCATTTGTTTTTGAATATGATAGTCATTGTACATATTTTTCAGTGCATAATCAGTAAAACACTTCACTAAATACAAGATAATTGCGAAACACACACACACAAAGGTAGATTCTAATTGTTTTTGCAAACTCTTTATAGACATGCTGAACAAATCATATTTTAGGCTGCCAGTTTTTAGTGCTGTAAAATGCATTACAAAGTGCTGGCCATATATCTTGGATTTTATTTTCTCTGTGTAGAATTAAATTCCAGATCAGCTTTGATCTCACTCTTGTGTTTACATTTTGCTTCTTTGTTTAAACTGTCTTTTTTTATTTACAGTATGCAGAGAAAAAAGCAGGTTTAAGTCCAATTACCATAATTTCTGCTTGACATATGTGCATTTAAATCTTGCTTTGGTGACAGGAGATTTTTCCTTCAGGATTCCTCAATAAATCCTTACAGACCTGATGAATAATTCGATTTGCAATCCATTCTTTCGTTGCATAAAATGCTACGTGCCTGGGTATCGCTAAGTTTGAGGGGCAACTCTTGCCTCTCTGGAATGCAAGCCAACAGCAGAAACAGCACTTGGCTGTGCAAGTTTGGGCATACCAAACAGCTGTCAACGATTCTCTTGTTTTCTGAAAACCATCCTAAATTCTCAACTGCTGAATCCAATGCAGATGAGCTTTAAATTATGTAAGGTCCTTCTTGAAGTGGTTCCCTACTTGTACTGACTCTTCTATGGCCCTCAAATCACATGTTTGGTTTTAGTGGAATTCTTCCCTGCTTCATATTCATGCTATTGTCTGTCCCGAGCTTCCTACTTGAATCACCAATCTATATATTCCTATGAAAATCCTACTTGTCATTCAAGCCCTGGCTCAAACTTAAATCTCCTTTGGCCATGTCAGCTCATATCCACCTAAGTCTTGTACAAACTTATGGAAATGTATGTGTATTCACTTATTTTGACCAAAATCCTCATACACGAAATTGTTGATTTTTGTTGAGTGTTCAAAGTGGACAAGCTTGAATCCTGAAAGTCACCCGGGTTTGTTTTAAAGTACTCCACAATCCTCTGATGTGCCTCTCTTCAAAGGGTGAATGAAGGTAATCCCCTGGGTGTGCACTGAACCTAACAACTCATTTCCAGTGAGTAAAATACAGTGTGTCCGTAAACTCACGGTGCACTTTTGACTGGTCAAAAGTCAAAATTGCACCGTGACTTTACAGACACACTGTAGTGCAAAAGTGATCGTCTCTGACTTCTGTGACTCATTCAGAAAAGGCATTATAACTTCTAAGTCGCCCTCTCTTTTAGATTACTCAATGCCATGTGTAAAGACCCTCAGGCCACCCCATGGAGAGGTCCCTATGTGCAGAAATGTGGGGCTTTCGCCCTAGTGCAATGTGAGTGAGTCATTGTGGACACAGCTCCTTCAGCCCCAGCCAAGCCATCGAGTGTCTGAAGCCTCAGCTGACATCGTGATTGCAATGAAGCTGAGTTTTATGCAAATTCCTAACCCACAGAAACTTTAATATGTTTATTGCTTTAAACTGAGAAAACAGAAACTTGTAACTCAATAACAGATAACAATACAGCCTCCATTACTCTTCATCTCCCTCACTATTCTTGTACATCTGCTCCAGCACCAAGACCTGAGTATATTTTCCCCAAAACTATATCCCAAAACCATCTAGTTTTCTTCACTTCCAGCACCTTCATCAGCCACCACAGTTCACTGTGCCACTATCCTTCCAACTGTTGCTCCTGCTTTCATTATTTATTCCCCCCCCCTCCCAGTAAATCCTTCACACGACAGCCAGAAGGACCTCTGTGCAACCAGCAGTGATATTCTTCAAGGGACAAAGCAAAGTACATGACACAACTCTGAAATTGTCTGCGCCAACAGAGCTATGGAGACGTGATGACTGAATGTTGCTGTAACCTCTATGGCAATGGTTCTTAACCTTTTTTGAGGTACCAAACCCACCAGTTTCATATGCGCATTCACCGAACCCTTCTTTAGTGATAAATATGATTTTTTTTCCAAATTCAAGACATAGGTATATGTTTTTTTACTGGTGCACAAAATGAGCCATGCATAAACATCACCTTGCTCAAAGAACAAAACCAACAAAGTGCATGAACTCACAACAAATTATGGTATTACTTTAGTCTGGCCTCCGTGGCAGAGGCTTCTCCGAACCCCTGAGAATGACTCATCCAATCCCTAGGGTTCAATAGAACCCAGGTTAAGAACCACTGCTCTATGAGATCCTAGAACTGCAAAAGGGTATTAGATAAAAACTAAGAACATAGAAATGAAATATGGACTTCAGTTAATAATAATGTATATATGTAAACATACTGTGTAATAAGATAGCGTATCAGTATTGGTTTATCATTGTGACACATGTACCGTACTAACATAAGATGTTAATAATAGGGACACTGTCTCTGGAGGTATGTAGGAACTCTTTACTATGTTTGCAACATTTTTTATAAATCTAAAGCAGTTCTAAAATTTTTTAAAAAGTATATTTTTTCTAAAGCCAGAAAAATACTTTGATGTCATTTTTAGTTCTTCCACTTTGAAGTTTTGGAAACAAAGACTAGGAAGCGTTTGAGAGGCTTCTGAAGGTCAGCCAGCCACAAAGAAGCAGAGCTGGCCTGGAGTCCAGCCTCACTGTACTTTAATGCTGATGTATGAGCCATTTCCCCCAGAAGAATGCCCCTGGAGAATTGGCGAGCAATTCTAATAGAATTGCTGGAGTCCCCAGCGGGTCAGCTCATTTTCCTTGGATGCTGCCCATACTGTTTCAGGTGGCAAAAGACCTATACTGAGCCTGAGAAATAGATGCAGGGAAACTCTAGGAAAGCCCAACCGAAGTCATTTATAAAAGAAATAAACATTTACATCAACAAAGCTCAGAACATTTAAAGCATACCGCGTGCTATTAGCTCTCTACTAAGACCATAAACTCCATAAGGACCATGAAATCTGGACTGTGACTTATAACCCCGGTTGTACTTACAACACTTAAAATATTCATTGATTGAATTCATCTGCCCCAACACCATAACTGGGTAAATCAAATACTGAAATATACAGCAAGAGAAAACCTAGACTAAAGTCCAAAGACTGCATTTTTTATCTGAGGTACTGTTCGGCAGATAAAATATAATATGCTCACTTTGTTAAAGATGGTGCTGCCCACATGGAAGTCAGTCACCCAGGTGATATTATTTGCCCTTATGCTTGGGATGGGTGTGGGGGAAAGGCTGTAATGTAAGCAGGCCAGGTTGTTATGACCTAAGGCTTGGCTTTAAGAGTAAGCTTTTCCCCACACCCTTGACTGATTGGATAATGTAGGGTGGTGCACTCTCCTGAAGAATCCCATTATACAGAGATTTCCTTGTTTGTATAATTGGATTAAAGGTTTGGATTATCTATGCTAGAAAGCGGGAGAGACCAGTAGCTGGATCTCTCTCTCGGTTCCTGGGTTCCTGAGATTAGTATTAGAGAGGAGAGCAGAGTAAGGCCACGTGAAGGCCAGAAGAAGCAGCCGAGATGGCAGAGTGCTGAGGAAGAGCCAGTTTGTTAAGAGTTTGTGCAGGAGGAGATGGGAAACAGGTGAATACGTCTGGTGAGCTAGAAACCTTTGATTCTAGGAAACTCGGATAAGTCAGTAGCTTTGTGAGCACTGAATGTGTGGGTTTTGGAGCCCAGTGTGTGTTTTTGCTTGCCCGCCAGGTGCAAGCTAGAATTAAAGCTGATGGCTCACCAGTTTTTGGCTCCGTTGTTTCATTGCCATCTGTCCGAATCAAATGCGAACCTGCACGGGTCGGGCTGCTGCGATGGCGGCCATGACTACTGGCTTTACAGGTACCTCATACTTAGATGTGATTGGTGGATTTCTTTCTTAGCACTGGGGCAGCTGGCTGCCATATTATACATAAAATCCCCTTCTAATTTTCCATAAAACAGTGACATTCTATTTTTTTCTGTAAAAAACCAGGAAATCAATTTTATTCTGTGCTTTAGAGCATCAGGTTTCCTCCTGGGACTCTGCCTGCTGGAAGCGACTTCCCTTCGATGCCTCTCTGGCCATTCCTGTAAAAATGGGTAACTTTTTCCATGGAGTCTATCAACAATCATTTCTGGCCTGCCCTTTATTTGCCAGGTGTTAGGCAGATAAAATATATTATGCTCACTTTGTTAAAGATGGCGCTGCCCACATGGAAGCCCATCACCCAGGTGATATGCTTGGGATGGGCATAATTATATTATTGGGTATGGGGGACTGGCTGTAAGCAGGCAGAGTCCTTATAGCCCAAGGCTTAGTTTTAAGAGTAAGCTTTTCCCCACACCCTTGACTGGATGATGTGGGGTGGTGCACTCTCCTGAGGAATCCTCCCATTATGCCTCAGATAAGTGACTTTGTATCAGAGACTTCCTTGTTTGTATAATTGGATTAAAGGTTTTGATTCTACACTATAAAGTGGGGCTGGCTGGGAGCTTGCTCACTCTCAGTTCCTGAGATTAGCATTAGAGGGGAAAGCAGAGAAAGGTCATGTGGAGGAGGACAGGAGAAGTAGCCAAGATGGTGGACTGCTGAGGGAGAAGGCAGTTTGAGCAGAGTTTGTGCTGGAGAAGGAGATGGGGAACAGAGGTGAATAAGGCTGGTGAGCTAGAAAACTTTGATTCTAGGAAACTCCGATAAGTCAGTAGCTTTGTGAGCACTGAATTAGTGGGTTTTGGAGCCCAGTGTGTGTTTTTACTTGCCCTCTGGGTGTAAGCTAGAATTAAAGCTGATGGGTCACCAGTTCTTGGCTCCGTTGTTTCATTGCTGACTGTCCGAATCTAATGCGAACCTGCACTGGCCAGGCGGGTGTGATGGTGGCCTTGGCCACTGGCCTTACATCAGGCTTCACCGTAGGCTCTAGAAATACAATGATGAAAAGCCCAGCTTCTCCTTCCCTGAAGGCAGCATTTTGTAAGGAGAAAAGAGAGTCCATCCATGATACACAAATAATAATTGTTGGGCAGATAAAATATATTATGCTCACTTTGTTAAAGATGGCACTGCCCACATGAAAGTTCATTGATATTAATGTGTATTCGGGGACAGGCTGTGGACAGGCTGGGTTATTATAGCCTAAGGCTTAGTTTTAAGATAAACTTTTCTCCACACCCTTGACTGATTGGATGATGTAGGGTGGTGTACTCTCCTGAGGAATCCCATTATACAGAGACTTCCTTGTTTGTATAATTGGATTAAAGGTTTTGATTCTACAGTATAAAGTGGGAGAGACCAGTAGCTTGATCTCTCTCTCGGTTCCTGAAGTATTAGAAAGGAGAGCAGAGTAAGGCCATGTGGAGGAGAGGAAGCAGCCAAGATGGCGGAGTGCTGAGGAAGAAGCCAGTTTGTTAAGAATTTGTGCTGGAGGAGATGGGAAACAGAGATGAATAAGTCTGGTGAGCTAGAAACCTTTGATTCTAGGAAACTCGGATAAGTCAGTAGCTTTGTGAGCACTGAATGAGTGGGTTTTGGAGCCCAGTTTGTGTTTAGCTTGCCCACCGGGTGCAAGCTAGAATTAAAGCTGATGGCTCACCAGTTCTTGGCTCCATTGTTTCATTACCAACTGTTCAAATCCAATGCGAACCTGCATGGGCCAGGCGGCTCTGATGGTGGCCCTGGCTACTGGCTTTACAATAATATAAGTATTATTGTGACACATGCCAGCGGGGCTGGGGGGAGGGCAGTTCTCAAGAGAACAGTTCTGAGAATGGGTGTATGGGGGTGTAACCAGGCTAAGGAGCACATTAAATAAAAGCCTTTCTCTTCTGTGCCTTAGATTACATTCAGTTGAGAGATGAAAGAGTAAGAAAGATGAAGATTTTTTTTAAAGTATGCATGATAATAATTGTAAAGCCAGTGGCCAAGGCCACTATCAGAGCCTCCTGGCCAATGCAGGTTCACATTAGATTTGGACAGTCGGTAATGAAACAACAGAGCCAAGAACTGGTGAGCCATCAGCTTTAATCCTAGCTTACACCTGGCGGCCAAGCAAAAACACACACTGGGCTCCAAAACCCACTCATTTAATGATCACAAAGCTACTGACTTATCTAAGTTTCCTAGAATCAAAGGTTTATAGCTCACCAGACTTATTCACCTCTGTTTCCCATCTCCTTCTCTCTACACAAACTGTACAAACTGGCTTCTCCCTCAGCACTCTGCCATCTTGGCTGCTTCTCCTGGCCTCCTCCACATGGCCTTAATCTGCTCTCCTCTCTAATACTAACCTCAGGAACCCAGAGAGCAAGCTCCCAGTCTGCCCCATTTATAGTGTGTTCGGCAGATAAAATATAATATGCTCACTTTGTTAAAGATGGTGCTGCCCACATGGAAGCCCGTCACCCAGGTGATATTATTTGCCCTTATGCTTGTGATGGCTATGGGGGAAAAGTTGTAAGCAGGCTGGGTCGTTATAGCTTAAGGCTTTGTTTTAAGAGTAAGCTCATCTCCACACCCTTGACTGGTTAGATGATGTAGGGTGGTGATGTAGGGAGGAATCCTATTATGCCTCAGATGGGCGACTTTGTATCAGACTTCCTTGTTTGTATAATTGGATTAAGGGTTTGGATTCTACATTATAAAGTGGGACAGACCAGTAGCTTGATCTCTCTCTCTTGGTTCCTGAGGTATTAGAGAGGAGAGCAGAGTAAGGCCAGGCCACGTGAAGGCCAGGAGAAGCAGCCGAGATGGCAGAGTGCTGAGGAAGAGGCCAGTTTGTTAAGAGTTTGTGCAGGAGGAGATGGGAAACAGAGGTGAATAAGTCTGGTGAGCTGGAAAGCTTTGATGCTAGGAAACTCGGATAAGTCAGTAGCTTTGTGAGCACTGAATGTGTGGGTTTTGGAGCCCAGTGTGTGTTTTTGCTTGCCCGCCGGGTGCAAGCTAGAATTAAAGCTGATGGCTCACCAGTTTTTGGCTCCGGTGTTTCATTGCCATCTGTCTGAATCAAATGCGAACCTGCACGGGTTAGGCTGCTGTGATAGTGGCCTCGGCCACAGGCTTTACATTTGGCGTAGTCTGTGGCAGGATTCGATACAGATCAGCATGGAGCCACCACCACCTCTGAGTGGTGGAGTAGAGGACTGGTTGGTGTTATGGTTTCCCATAGTTGTTTTTTGGGGGACTGTAGGCTGGCTGACTTTTACAGCCATGTGTGAGGAAACTGAGAGCTCTATGGAAGAGGCTGCCCGGGACCTGCAAACCGAGCAGCGGAAGGAGCTGGAGGAAATGTGGCAGAAAGAGATGCCGACCCTGGAGCTGGAAGAAACGTGGGAGAAACAGATGTTGACTTTGGACCTGGAGGAAGCGCTGGAGGAGGAGGTTGACCAGGTTTGCGAGATTCACCTGGAAATGGAGCAGACGCTGGAGAAGGAATCACATGTTCGTGAGTTGGAGATTTCCCTGGATGTTGTGGAGAACCAGCAGTGGCAGGAGGCCACAGCTGAAGCCAAGGCTGGGGCTGAGGCACGGGCTGTAAGGTCCATGGAGCAGAAGGCGGCGGCAGCCTGGGGCTCGAGCCTGCCAGCGGCGGGAGCTGATGTTTTCAGTTCTTCTTTGGAGGATGAGGAGAATCGAGCTGGAGTTGCAATCTGCAGTCTCCAGAAGGTGAGAGCCCAGCAGCAAGGAGTAGCTACGCTGCTCGTAGGTCTGTGATTTTGGGACATAGGGGTGGATGCTATCATGCTCCCCAGAGCAGAGATGGAAATGCTGACTGCCATTGCCACATGCTTCGTTTTAGGACAGTGTGAAACCTGCCATGATGGCAGGAATGACGGGGGAGGCTAACACCCCATGTGTGTGGACTGATTTCCTGGACTATGACCGGATGGGCACAAGTTCCTTTGTTGAATGGACTTACGGATTTTGGACAATGTGAAATACCCTGATGGGGGTGGGGATGGCTTTGCTGGAGGCCCTCCTGCCCCAGGAAGCTTTTCCCATGGCTAGAGAAAAGGCTGAGGACATTTTGCACTTTTGGCAAAGTGATCAGAGACTGGTGAAATGTGTATACCTTTGTAATTGTTGAAATTGTATGATTTGTGCTATTGCTGTAATTTGTGTAATGTACTCATTTCCTTGTACCTGAGTTCTTGCACAGGGATACCGGTGGTGTAAATTGTGGGTAGTAAAGTGAGCATAGGGGTGGATTGTTCGGCAGATAAAATATAATATGCTCACTTTGTTAAAGATGGTGCTGCCCACATGGAAGCCCGTCACCCAGGTGATATTATTTGCCCTTATGCTTGTGATGGCTATGGGGGAAAAGTTGTAAGCAGGCTGGGTCGTTATAGCTTAAGGCTTTGTTTTAAGAGTAAGCTCATCTCCACACCCTTGACTGATTAGATGATGTAGGGTGGTGATGTAGGGAGGAATCCTATTATGCCTCAGATGGGTGACTTTGTATCAGACTTCCTTGTTTGTATAAATTGGATTAAGGGTTTGGATTCTACATTATAAAGTGGGACAGACCAGTAGCTTGATCTCTCTCTCTTGGTTCCTGAGGTATTAGAGAGGAGAGCAGAGTAAGGCCAGGCCACGTGAAGGCCAGGAGAAGCAGCCGAGATGGCAGAGTGCTGAGGAAGAGGCCAGTTTGTTAAGAGTTTGTGCAGAAGGAGATGGGAAACAGAGGTGAATAAGTCTGGTGAGCTGGAAAGCTTTGATGCTAGGAAACTCGGATAAGTCAGTAGCTTTGTGAGCACTGAATGTGTGGGTTTTGGAGCCCAGTGTGTGTTTTTGCTTGCCCGCCGGGTGCAAGCTAGAATTAAAGCTGATGGCTCACCAGTTTTTGGCTCCGGTGTTTCATTGCCATCTGTCTGAATCAAATGCGAACCTGCACGGGTTGGGCTGCTGTGATGGTGGCCACGACTACTGGCTTTACATAGTGTAGAAATCCAAACCTTTAATCCAATCTACAAACAAGGAAGTCTCTAATACCAAGTCACTTATCTGAGGTATAATGGGATTCCTCATGAGAGTGCACCACCCCACATCATCCAATCAGTCAAGGTTGTGGGGAAAAGCTTACTCTTAAAACTTCCATGTGGACAGCGCCATCTTTAACAAAGTGAGCATAATATATTTTATCTGTCCAACATAATAAATTCTAAAACTGCGGGCCAGAACACTGTTTTCTTTAGTGGAAAGAGTTGAGCAGACGTGTAGCCACTGCGGAGAATTAAATCCCCCAAAAGACAGGAGAAAAGAATAATTGAATCTTACACATCAGTTTCCTCTCTCAACTTCTCCAATCAGATAAGTAGACACTTCTCTCCTAGGACAGGGTGAGGGAGGCAACATAGGAGATAAGAACACTGTTCTAGGAAATGAAAACAGAGGAGAGGTCAGGGGGGAAAAAATCCACTTTAGAAAGTCATAGTTATTCTGTGCTATGAAGGATAAAGAGCAGTTTGAAGGGCAAATGGGGCCTCAGACCAGACCATAGAATGCTTTTAGGTCTTGTTAGAAATGTTTCCCCTTCGATCTTACATGTAAATACAGTGTGTCCTTAAAGTCATGGTGCACTTTTGACCTGTGACCGGCCTAAAGTGCACCATGACTTTAAGGACACACTGTAGAACCATAACTTGGGAACAGATCTATCAGATTTGCATGTTAAGAGTAGTTGTTTGGTAACAGAAGAGAATTTTTTTTACTTTTTTCTGTGGCACAATGAGAAATGGTAGAGGTTTGTAAGAAAATGATGACTGTGAAGATTAAGAAAATTTGTCACATTTACAACTTATTTTGGGGGGAAATATAAAGACCAGTTTATTGAATGTGGGCAGTACAGGGATGCCAAGGAAAGTACTAAGGATGATGCCCAGGGTTCTTGACTCAACAACATGGGGAATGGTGCTTCTGTTTCCCTAGGCCTTAACTAAGGGAGAGAAGGTGTGTGTGTGTGTGTGTGTGTGTGTGTGTGTGTGTGTGTGTGTGGCTCAGATGAATAAGATACGGAGCCGTCATTGCGAAGAAGTTCAAGAGAGACAGCACAGGAACACAGAAGTTTCCTTCATGTTGAATTGCTGATTCCAATTAAACAGCCCAACCTCAAAAACAATTTTATGAACTCCCTTTGTACATTCAACACTTACCATTTTCTGTAGACTAACCTATGTCACACACACAGTCCATCTCACCTTTGTGACTTTGTCATATAAGAACTAGTTAGAGAAAAGGGTTTTTACTATAAAAAACTAAAAGTCAGTTACTACGTAGAAAATAAGTATCTCTAGATATGCTACTTACCGTCCTAGGTAAATGACAATAGAGGGATGGATATGATGCCACATGACTGTCAAGTTGAAATAAAAGAAAGACTTATGTGTCCAGGAAGAGAAAACGTGGAAAAAGGAAAGAGCTGAGTTTCATTTAAAATTTTTAATTCTGGGCCCTGGTTAATTGGCTCAGTGGTAGTGTGTTGACTCGACTTGCAGGGTTTGATTCCTGGTCAGTACACACAGGGGAAGTGACCATCTGCTTCTCCTTCCCTTCTTCTTCCCCTTCTTTCTTTCTCTCTTTCTCTTCTCCTCCACAAACCAGGGCTCAGGTGGTTCAAGTGCATCAACACAGCTGAAGTTGACTCTGTGGAGCCTCCATCTCAGGTGCTAAAAATAGCTTGGTTGTGAGCATGGCCCCAGATGGGCAGGGCATTGGTCTCAGATGGGAGTTGCCAGGTGGATCCCAGTCAGGGCGCATGTGGGAGTCTATCTCTACTTCTCTTGCTTAAAAAAAAGTTCAATTCTGGCCAATTTGTAATCCAACGATCTAAATATCCTGGAATGTAAGAGATACTTTCTTTGGAAATCCATGACAAGGTGCCAGAACATAAGCTTCCCAGGGTTTTCCTTTTTTGTTCTCGCCAACATTTTCCCTGTTCTGGAGTATTTTCCTGTTCTACCCTTCACCTTCAGTGCTGGCTGTGGCCCAGTTATCTGTGCTGGCTGAAAGTAATGACTGTGGTTTTTCATCACCGACATGGACCTTGCCTAAAAACCCAAATCTGTAGAACAAACTTGGCTTCCAATCCTCATAAACGGCACTGAGCAACATCAGCTGCATGCCACTGAATCTCTCACTCAAGAGAGAATAAATTGTCTCAGTACCAGGAGCCTGGAAAAGGGAAGGAGAAAAGGAGATATTTGAACAGAAGGCCAACAAAAGTTCCTTTGAAGCAGTTCCTGCTGATACCCTGGACAAGATGTTCCTTGTGGAAGACAGATCACAAGATGCATTAAGAGATATTACGCTGTACACTTCAATTAGCATCACTGGTATCCCTTTGCTGGCTCACTGTCCAAAAATTTAATTTTACTGCTTCCAAAACTTTGAACAAACTCATAGAATTCTTGAAGCAGATGTATGAGGCATTAAAAACCACAATTACATTATTTCACAGCCATAATTAAAAAGTTTGGTCCTAGTTCCAGGCCTACCATTGATTTCTAAGAGAAACACACTTCAGATTTGATGTAAGACCTAATAAATTAACCAGCTGGAGCAAAATAAGTTTAGCTTCCCATAAAGAGTAAAATTGAGTTTTATTGTAGGAAAAGGGGAAGACTAAATGATTGTAAATTTGCATTGTGTTTTTATAACCACTTGGGTGTGAAGTCAAATATAATTTGACATTTTATTGATATTTCCAGTGTTTAAAGATGACAAGAAGTATGTTAAATTTCACCATGTAAATCTGATATGACAATAAAAAGCCTTGTGTACTTCTCATTGCAATTGTTGCAGTAAAATAAAATAAGGAGTACTATGAGCTAAATAAATTTTTCCCTTTGCTAATTTTTTTTTAAAACAAAATGTCATGATGAGTTAAGTTGTCCTTTTTTCTGTAGAATTAGATTTTTCCTCCCAAGTGATGATTCTCTTCCAACACTCACAAGCTGGTCCCAAGATATGCCTTAAACCTTGTATTCTATTGAAATTATTCTTCTGATAATAATAATAAAAGAATAAACCAATCTGTATTATTTTTCTATAGTTGCTGTAATAAAGTACCATAAACTGTATGTTTTGAAACAA
This sequence comes from Rhynchonycteris naso, assembly GCA_037038555.1. Classification (NCBI taxonomy): domain Eukaryota; kingdom Metazoa; phylum Chordata; class Mammalia; order Chiroptera; family Emballonuridae; genus Rhynchonycteris; species Rhynchonycteris naso. Next base: position 242,788,541 of record CM072999.1, on the reverse strand, counting down.
CAGACATTGATGGTCTTACAGTCTAGAGACTAGACGACTGTAAGTATAACTCTAGGTATTGGCATGACCATCCTCCCTCAGACCTAAAGAGATACTTTCTTGCCTATTTCAAGCTTCTGGTGGTTGGTCAGCCATTTTGGGTCTTCCTTGGCTTGAAAATATAATTCCAATTTTTCCCTTGGCTGCCACCTGGTTTTCTCCCAGTGTGTCTATTTTCACATGGACATCTTTGTATAGTACCAACCACATTGGAGTAGAGACCCACTCTAGTCTAGTATGACCTCATCTCAACTAATTGTGGCTTTGAAGATACTTTTTCCAAACAAGCCCACTTTCCATGGTAGCAGGGATTTGGGCCTCAACGTATCTTGTTTTAAAAGGATATGCTTTAACTACATCAAAATCTTTATTGAAAATCAACAATACAAAGATATCAACTGCCACTGCAGCGCACAGACACATCTTGCACAGAAGTCTATGAATATTGTGTTTTCATATAAAATATCTAACAATATTCATTTAGTAGAATGTGCATGGGAATAAATGAAAGTAGGATGTATGTTTAACTGGAAAGACAAAGTAGAGAGATGATTTGATTCAACATCTCTAGAATAGCAGCAATAAGGACCTATTCTCCTTCTGCCTTCCTTCTCGTCATCAAAAAATGACCCTCAACAATTCCTGCAAGCATGGGCTTCTTCTTCTACAACCCAAGAAAGAGATAAAGAGATAAGTGGTTCCAGAAGTTTTCTCAAATAAGTGAGGAAATTTCCTTCCCCAGAAAATTTCTACAAACTTCACTCAAATCCTAATGTTCATCTTGTGCATACAGCATTGACAGAACCAATAACTATGGTTAAGGGATTGTATTAGATTACCTGATTAGTTTAATCCTGAGCCAAGTGCCTTGACCTATAGATTTAGATACAGATAAAAATTAACTTTGCCCAAAGACAAGAGCTATATGTATTAATTTTGTGTCCTAATTATTCACAACCTTCCTGAGAAGACATGGTGCATTGCTTTTATTTCCCAAGATTTTATTACAAAGTTTTCAAACATAAAGAAAATCTGAAAGAATTATATGATGAACATCCAAGTATACATTGTGTAGACTCTACAATTGACGATTTGTTATAATGTATTTCCCCATGTATTAGGACTCACTCTTTTTCAAAAAAGTTGGGGTTTTAAAACTGGGTGTGTCTTATACAGTAGTTGTGGCATTTCAAATGCTATAAATAGAACTGAGGATGAGACAATATATGAAGACAGTGATTCATATCAGACACAGATGAGGACAAGCTAATGGATGGGAGTTTTGACAGTGATGAGGAGTTGTATAAATTTTATGATGAATAAAACTTGAGTTCAATAACCTTATGTAATACATTGTTTTTCAAATTTTGGGCCCCCAAGTTAAGGTGCATCTTATACATGGGAGCACCTTTGCTTTGTCTGGTCACTTGTCTATTGCATTAAGTTTTTATGATCATGTAAAGATAGTAGTGTTTACAAAATGAAACATGTTTTTAAAGTTAATTACATTTGAGTGAGCTTATAATGCATTTGTCCTCAAACTCCTTCCAGAAGCTAAGTAAAAGCTCATCATCAAGCTATACATTTCGCATTTAAAGCTTAGAATTTTAAACCTCTAAGAGAGTATATTTTAGCACTGAAGTTCTGATGTTGATAGTGATTCATACTTGGATAATTTTCCCACAAATCAAAAGATTCTCTTTAAATCATTTCATATACATGAACTTTCTTTGATTGTGAACTCAATATGCCCATGCTTTAAAGGATATTTAAACCTAATACAACTTCCAGTTTCTCAAGATTCTGCTTCTACAAAACTTGATTACCATTACTGATTCCAGTGGGTTTTATAGAATTGATCTTTCATAGCTCATTTCAGTTATCACCGCCCCTCATAGAGTTCCCAGGCTCCCACACTTAGCCAGAGGCAAATGTGTCAACTTTAGTGTAACTGTACATTTCTTTATGATAACATTTATCATGCCATAATTTAATTATTTGATAATGAACCTGACACCCTAACCAGAATATTTTTAAGTTCCAATATTGCAGTTTTTATAACATTGTAGGGAGTCTACATATGATTTGTAGAATTCAATTTAAATATATATATATGTATATATATATATATATATATATATATATATATATATATGTGTGTGTGTGTGTGTGTGTGTGTGTGTGTGTGTGTGTGTGTGTGTGTGTATGTAAAATCCCTGGCCAGTTGGCTCAGTGGTAGAGCGTCAGCCCCGTGTGTGTGGAAGTCCCGGGTTCAATCCCCGGTCAGGGCATACAGGAGAAGCGCCCATCTGCTTCTCCACCCTTTCCCCTCTCCTTCCTCTCTATCTCTCTCTTCCCCTATTGCAGCCAAGGCTCCATGGGAGCAAAGTTGGCCTGAGCACTGAGGATGGCTCCATGGCCTCCACCTCAGGTGCTAGAGTGGTTCTGGTTGCAGCAGAGCAATGCCCCAGATAAGCCAAGCATCACCCCATGGTGGGCATGCCTGGTGGATCCTGGTTGGGCACATGCGAGAGTCTGTCTGCTGCCCCCCAACAACCCCCAAACCTGCTTCTCACTTAGGAAAAATACAAAAAAAAATTTTATATATACGTCAAGTTCCAATATTGCATACACACACACACACACACACACACACACACACACACACACATATAAATGACCTGGGATTTTTCAACACTTGAAACTCACAAGGAGAAATGCTTGGCATGTAACTACTTTGGAAAAATAACCTCTGCTGATGCTACAGAAATTAAAATCAAGTTGGGTAAAATTTTGGCTTATCTGTCAGAAACAGTCCTGTTCCTGAAATCACATAACAGAAAACCAGACTAGGTATTGTACCTCTTTTATTAAACTACAATAAGCATTTGAAACAAAACTCATCAACCTGGAAAAGTAGAAGACATTAAGCTAAAGTGCTAGATTTCAAGTATAGACTTTGTATCTTTGTAGCTGCAAGGCCTTGGACAAATTACTAAAACTTCTACTGCTCAGATTTCTCATCTGTAAAATGGCAACTGAAATACCTATGTGTTGTGAGTATTAAAGAAGTTAAATCAAGTAAAGTTTATAGTATCTTGCACTTAGTAAGTTTTCAGTCAATGTTAGGTTTTAAAAGAAAGATATCATAGACAATATCTCCTGTTTAAACAAAATCCAAACTGCCCCCTTCTCATTTTTCTCTTTGAACAAAATCTACAATTATTCAGGAGGTGATGGAGATCCCTTAATCTCATGGTGGCACTTTATTACAACCTGAGGGAATAAACCACGGTGCTCTTGTTCAGACATGTCACTCTCCTAACATTTGGCCTGTGATTGGTGTGTAGAAGCGGACAATGATGGCAAATGGGAGACTATGGATGGGGCATCCAGGACAGGGTTTTCTCACATATGAAAATGGATAGATGACTGACTTAGGTCTTCCTCTTTTCCCTTTCTCCTTCTCCTGTCTATACCACCAAGGGAAGCAGCTATATGGTCACCAGGAAGAGTTACGAACGAGGACAGAAGTCAGCATATAAAGAAAATAAAAGACAGGCAGAAAGAGTCTAAACGTATGATGTCATCACTGTAGTCGCACTGCTAAATTATCTCCCTCTAGACTTCTTGTTATGAGTGAAAAGTATTTGCTAGTGTTTAATCAATGGAGTTGAGTTTTCTGATACTCTTAGTAAACACAACCCAACTTGTACAACAGTGCAATATAACAGTGGTTTTCAAACTTTTCATTATTGGGGGCCAGGGACCTAGCTGTCCAGAAATGGAAACATGCAACAAATAGTTTTGTCTTATCACGCATAACAGTGCAACATGGTATGAGTTGGTGCTCGATTTCTGAACTCCACATGCATGATGCATTGACTGCTGCATAAGTTCGTCCAAATGCTTGTTGTCTGTTGTGCGTGATTTATAAATACTCTGCATGGTGCAAAAGGTTGTTCAAATGAGCCTACATGTTGCAAAGATATCTATGACAACCTCAATAGTATTTTCATCAATGATACAGGCTGAAAAGTGGCAGTAATCCTAAACATAAGTAAATTTGACTAAGATCATTGAGTCTATAATCTTTACACATTGGGGTAGTTAACTCTTTTGCAGACTGGCACAAGATTTCTGGCAGACTGTTCCACAAACCAGTGGTTGAAAAATACTGCTTTAAATGGTTTATTATGTTAGAGGGTCATTGGTCACTAGAAGCTCAGTTTCTTTATGGGTTCTTCAACTTTCCCTTTACTACAGATAAAAGTTGCATCATTAATCTGAAATAAAAAACACTCACTTTTTTTTTCTTAGTGTGACCATTAACTACCATCAACTAGGGAGGAGGAGATAATAGAGAACTTGGAACAGATTCTTACCCTCTATTGAAAAGATAATTCAAACAAATAACCTCTGGTTTGAATTTGCAATTACAGTTCATTTAAACCCCAACAAGTACATTTTTAAAGTGAAAACTTTAAATAATTGAAAATGTAATAAATTGACATTTCTGTTAACCAATGACAAAGCCATGAAACATATTTAAGAATATTCAAATTTGGAATTAATTTAGTCAAAACATATCTATTATATGTGGATAATTTGCAGGGTACGAAGAACAAGACAGCACCATCTTTATGTTCACTGGCTTTACTTTTGGAGAGGAGGAGAAATGTTTTGAAGGCTCTTTATATAAAGAAGAGGAAAATTGAGACTGAACCCTGAGTTATATAAAAAGCCAAGAGGAGGCTGGAGAATAACTTTTCTCCATTCAGATGAAAGACGTGATTGGAAGATAGGCTGTTAATATCGATATCAATAGCAGGGAAGAAGTTTGCATTTCTAGAAGGAATCAATTTCTGCAACGAGTTCCATTTATAGAATCAAAAGGCCTTCGTAGAATTTGCTCCGCACTTGTCCAAGTTATGTACATTTCCCTCTTCTTTTAGTTTGCTTTTTTAGAAGTCAGAATTATAAATCCTAGCCAGATCCTTAGCCATACTTTAGAAAATTTTCACCTGAAGACTAAAGGGTTGCTAAATATTGTGTTGTCCTAAGTTGTGGGGAGGGGGCTCTTTAATATCAGCATACACGACAACTGCATAATTTATAGAATATTTACTTTTTCAACTGAACTCATTCTAACACCAACACTGTGTAAGGATTTGTAAAAGAAAAAGTGTAGCTGGCCAGTTAAAAAGACAAGGAAGACTTCACTCAAGACTTGCAATAGGGAAGGAAGAGGGACCTAACTCCTGTGTGTAAGCATTGAGGTGAGCTAGGGCGAAAGCACCAGAGGGCACTAGGGATGAGGCAGGTCTAGGTGACTGAGGCAACTCTGTTGGTTAATTGGCACTTGTCAAAGTGAGGTTCCCACCAACTCACAGTCTGGAAGACTGGGGTGCTATATTTCTTGATAACTACATTTTAAAAAGATAGCTCCCAGAACCTTGAGAAATACATGGTAAGTTCAAAGATTTTTTTTTATCTCAAAGGGGCAAAAGAAGCAATTCAAACTTCCAAGTATTTGAATGTAAATGTTCTAAGAAAAGGGATGTCAGGGCTCTACAGACAGGAAGAAACCTATCTAAAGTTTTAGTCAAGCTGAGGGGACCAACCATCAAAGCTGACTGACTACATTTCTTACCATCAGCACGTGAGATGGTAGAGCCCAGCACTGCTCAGTAGAAGAACTGACACATACCTTTCACTGGGTTACTACCTCAAATTATTTTTAACCTTATGCATTTTTTATAATTGTTCGTATCTCATCTCTTTTTACAAAGCTCCCATTTCACTGTTTCCTGTTCCTTTAAAGCAGAAATTTAAGGTGAGGCGAGGTCAGAACAGAAGAGGAACTGTTGCATATTTAAATGTGCCAAAATAGGTGAACATATAGGTGGGAAAATCCAACCAATCTCCAATAAAAGTTACCTGTGCGGCCAAACTTCTCCCCACCTCTATCCCATTCTCTCTAGATCTCTTCAATCAAAGTGATTGGCTCCTTTTTCATCTCAATTCCCAGCACTTGGAACAAAAAGATGACTTTAAATTCAGTACGGTTAGCCATTAGCGTACATTGGAACACACACCGTGAAGCTACAGTAATGTCACAGGCATCGTGCCCTTCTGGTAGCTTTGCGCAGGGCTGAATCGTAAACAGTTTCCTATAGATTTCTTTGCTGACTGTCCATTCCTCTCCATGCTTAATTTTCATCTTGGCTAAAGACAAAGAATTCTGATGAATCAGCATCCCCTGTTCTATTACCACACATCCAAACTGTTGATGCAAACTCACTTATCTTCCCTCATCTGTGCCTTTTATATTACTTTGCTTGCTCCTGTAGGAGAGCAGAAACTGGCTGCCCCCCAAAATACGTCTTTCAGGGATTATTTTAGATTGATTATTTTAAAGATACAGCAGACACAGGGAAAGCTCAAAAAACCAAGTTACCCTTTTATAAGGGACAGTTACATTTAAAAGGGGAATCTCCATTTGCAAGGGCGTCTCCCTCTCTGTACCAGGAAGAGAGGAATGACTAACCCTCTAGAAATTTATCAATTAAGAAACATTGACCTAAATCTGCATAACAAATTTACCGTCGCTTACTGTCATTTTCCAGATTACCCCTGCCCCCACCCCACTTTTGTCTTTATATGCAGATGCTATTTAAGCTGATGGCTAGAACCATTTTGGGAAACATTTACTTGTTTTCCTAGGTCTCTCTCATGAATATGGGAGGTATATTTGTTAGTAAACTTCTCTTTGTTTTTCTGCTGCTAAATCTTTTTATATCAGGGGGTCTCACTCATCCTAAAACCTAGAGGAGTAGAGAAAAAATTTATTTATTCTCCCCTATACTTCCTTCTTATAACTCTCACTAGTTTTTATTGTATTCTGTTCTGGAAAAAATATGGAACTCTACATCTGATGGCTGGATGCCTAATAATTATATGTATAATTATTATAAAATTCTATAAACGTGAGGAGTTGCAGCGTTTGATGAAAGGATACCTTGATCAGTGGTTTTCAATCTTTTTATACTTGGGCATCAGTGAAAATAGGAGATTTCAGGGACTGTTAATCACCCTGAGCATAAACAAATTTGACTAAATAATTGGGTCTATAATCTTCATACAACATCAAGCGGTTAACTCTTTAGATTATCCTAAAGAGATTTTCTATGACCACACTCCAGGAAAAGACAAAATCACAAATGTAATCTCTGGCACACATCCATACTTTTTTCCTTACAACATCAGTCTTCTGGCAGGGTGATTCTCATTTGCATTTCTAAGCAGCTCCTATTGGCTTTGACTATATTTCTAAAAATATTTGAGTTCTGTCTCCATTTATATTTAAACCCAGATAATTCTAATTATCCTGTCTAGGGTTGTTTTCAGGAAAATTACAAACAGCATATCCTTTTACTAGATAGTGGACTAAACATATGTTTCTGTAAAAATGTATAGAAATGCAGCCTTGGCTTCCTAAAGCTCAGTAATTGGAGAGAAGTTTAATATGGGTAGAAAAGGTATTGGTGTATGTAGGGTTGGGGGTGGTGGTGGTTATACAATGGATACCTACCTAAGAACTGAACTGATCAGAAGAAACAAAGCCATTTTCTTTTGTTCTCATAGTAAGATAGATTTCACCAAAACCAGCCAATAGCTCAGGAATATAGAACTGTTAAAGGAAATATAAAAATAGAACTGAAGCTAGGAACTTGTAAAAGAGAGCCTATGGAAATGATGATTTGACATTTGGCATGTTCCAGTCATTTTTCCTGAGGTTTCTCATCTAATCACAGACAGAAGTGCTGAACCCTTTGGTACCCTCAAACAGAATTGCTCAGAGATGGGATTAAAGTGTGCAGCACTAACGTTCTGGCACAAGTCTGAATTCTTATGAAGGAATGTGAAATCAAGATTGCCATTAGTTCTTAAAGAGTTTATGATTTACTATATTTGTTAAACTTTTTCTTGAAGGCTAAATATACATATTTTTAAAAAGCCACAAATAGTAAGCATTTAACAATGAATTTCCATAGAGTTAAGATTCATATAAACACCACTTCTTCCACGAATAAAACACTGCACAGGCCTGACCAGGTGGTGGCGCAGTGGATAGAGTGTTGGACTGGGATGCGGAAGACCCAGGATCGAGACCCAGAGGTCGCCAGCTTGAGCGCGGCCCATCTGGCTTGAGCAAAAGCTCGTCAGCTTGGACCCAAGGTCACTGGCTCCAGCAAGGCGTGTCTCGGTCTGCTGAAGGCCCGCGGTGAAGGCACATGTGAGAAAGCAATCAATGAACAACTAAGGTGTCGCTACGGCAACGAAAAACTAATGATTGATGCTTCTCACCTCTCTCCATTCTTGTATGTCTGTCCCTATCTATCCCTCTCTCTGACTCTCTCTCTGTCCCTGTAAAACAAACAAACAAACAAACAAAAAAACACTGCACACACTGTGGAATGGTGCCTGATGTTCCTGATCATTCATCACACAGATCACTGTGTATCCATCCTGATGTCTATGATCACAGATGGTTTTTGTCTGATTTTGACGTTGTATAAAAGGAGCCAGACACTATGTAATCTTCTCATCTGATATTTCCCTCTCAATACCTTCGCAAGTTTCATCCACATCGTTGCATGAAACAGTAGTTCATTCTCATTGAACTGTCTTCTATTCTCTCCTCTCTCCATGCTTCAGATTAGATGATCTCTACTAATCTCTCATCTAGTTCACTGATACTCTCTTTAACTACATCTAAACTGGTATAAACACATGAATAAATTCTTCATTTCAATTACTATAAACTTCCGTTCTAAAATTTTCATTTGAGCCTGACCAGTTGGTGGCACAGTAGACAGAGTACTGGACTGGGACACAAGAAAACAAAGGTTCGAAACCCTGAGGTCGCCAGCTTGAGTGCGGGCTCATCTGATTTGAACACAGCTCACCAGCTTGAACCCAAGGTTACTAGCTTGAGCAAGGGGTTACTTTGTATCCTGTAGCACCCCAGTCCAGGCACATATGAGAAAGCAATCAATGAACAACTAAGGTGTGGCAATGAAGAATCCATTCTTCTCATCTCTCTCCCTTCCTCTCTGTTCCTATCTGTCCCTCTCTCTGACTCTGTCACAAAAATAAATAAATAAATAAATTTTTCGTTAGATTCTTTATCTTGTAGATCTTTTTCTCAGTTGAAAGTCCCTACTCCATCATTTATTTTCATGAAGATAAAAATTATAGATTTTTAAGGTCATGTCTGAGAATTTCACCATCTGGTCTACTTCTAGTTGACCTTTACTCCTAGGGAGTACACTACTAAAAGCTAGGATTCTGTTCAGAATCCTTCGTCTCTTATGGCCCTTGACCTCTATCTCTCTCTTTTTCTTTCCATATATTTGTTAATATAGATGTATTATGACAAAGTGAAATATTTTTAAGACATAGATTTCTAAGACAGTTAAGTATCTAATATTCATTTTAGAAATGTAAGTTCCAGATGCTTTGATAACAATGAAATAATATTTTAACAATAAAATTCTTCCTGCTATGACCTATATTTTTACGTTATTCAAGTTGTTTGTGAAATAATTCAATAGTCTTATTTTTAAATGGCACCATGCATTTGTTACCAGTGAGAGCAAATCTGTTTTTCCTGGGCTAAAATGTCCAAGTCTCCTTATGAAATCTTGTTTTATATCTTCCCAATGATTCCATCAAAATTTCTGGTATCTAATATGCTTCCCAACATAAAAACTACTAGAGAATTTTTTAAACTAATTTATGGGTACATATAGAGACTACATTCCTTTTTGTGTTTGTATTCAGATGTTGCAAAATGCTACAACTTATCTCATTACTTAATGAAGTTACTTGTAAGTAATCCCTATGGTGTGTATGCTTTTATTTACTTATTTTCTACTATAGTGCAAAAAAAGAGAAGAGAGAGTCAAGTGAATTTAGGAATGTAACTAGTCTTGGCATAGCCCTTGGTTATAGCCCTTGCATGCTGTGCATGCAGTTGGGAGATGGATAAATAAAGTTGGTAGTCCTACTTCAGGGAGATCACTATAAAAATAAGCCTTCTCATAAATTTATCAAGATCATTGTGCATATAAACTATAAATGTTGGTTTTGCCCCCAACTAAATCACGTCAGATGCTTTGGTCACTAATTAAGTTATATAGAAATGTTAAATTCATCTGGGGCAGCAAAACCATACAACCCCTAAGACCTTATAAGGATGGTATACAAAATAGTGTTAATTTACATGTCTGTTTTCTCCTCAGCTCACATGCAACTCGTCAAGGAGATTCCCACTGTGGCATACAGAAAGCTCCCTATAACAGATGTCAACCGGTGATTAATAAATCAGGACCATTATTAGAATCTTAAACCAATATTTGTGATCCAGCATGCTTCTTGTTATCAGTTTTGAAGTTAAAAAACATTGCATATATAAGACACTAATTATGAATTGTTAGAGTTCACTAGTTGCCAAAAACTACTAGCAACACAATCACAGTTTAGAAAACAGTCAAGAAATCTGACTTGCAAAGTATATCTGGAGACACGTTGCTGCTAATAAATGTGAGCAGCTGTTGCTCATGCGTGGGACCCTTGGGCAGAGCAAGGTGGACCTAATTGCTTTCTGTGTTTGCGCATATGCTCTCTACAATAACCCAGTGATTTTCAGCCATGCTCACAAATTCATATTCTTATATTTTCCGATTTGTGCACAGCAAAGCCACTTAGGTATAAACTGGGATTTGAGGAACCAGATGAAATTGTATCTCTCTAAAAGCTGTGCAGTTTCCAGCAGATGCTGAGAGCTAAACTTTCCATCCACGTAGCATCAGAACATTGGTGATAGCCACAAATATTGCATCAATTACATTAGCAAACTCCACAACTCCAAATGTAAGTTCTCTGAGTGACGTTTGTAGTTCAGTCACTATTTTAGCACCTGCTGAATCCGTTCATCCACTCAATTTTTCTTAATCTTAATTGAAATGGGAAATACCTTTTGTCTAGCCTAGTTTTAACTGCATAGGAACCATGTGTTTTAAAAAATTGCATCAATGGCTTAATGAGGAAAATAATATAAAAAAATAAACATGTGACATGAGTGAGTCACTCATCCTCACCCATTCTATATACATTCAAAATTATTTTTAAATTTTATTCCATTCAAATTTTTTGTTTCTAAAATTTCCTTATATCTTTAAATATTTATGACAGGCGCTTACCATATTATGGGGTTATTTGTCTCAATGCATTTTTCCCTTGGAAGGATGATGTCTTTGAAGTCCCTTAACAAGATGCTGTTATTCAACCTTTTCACATCTCTATCTATTTGTCAAGTGAATATGCAGTTAAAACAATGGTAAAGTGGACATTGTTTACTCAATATATTTCTATGACTTTGTAGAAAAGCTCTAGACTTAACCGTTATGAGAGAAAGGGTGCTTACAGCATGAAAGCTTACTGAAACTGTCTTTGATGGACTTTGTTCTAAGAGGACTGAAGCAGCTGCCTCTAGCAAAGGGCCAGTCTGGGGAAAAAAAAAATTGGTCATGAACATAAATTGTCATGTGTTTTCGAACTGTTTAAGGCAGTGCAATGATGGTAGTTCTTGTTTTCACTTCAAAGTAAGCTCTTTGTATTGGCAGGCTAGACTTGCAGTTCTTGGAGTAAGATATTATGGCCCCTTTAAAACACCCCTTTTGTGATAATTATTTCTTTTTCTGGGAATAAATAGAATAAGGAGAACATTGGTGCATAATGAAGTGTGCATTCTTTTATCTTAAGCCAACAGAAGCACAATACAGAAATGATCCTTTCAGTCCTTGTAAAAATAGTCACGGTTACTACAACCAAGTGCAGTTCTACCCCAACTGTGGGGAGACCAGAATGTACAGTTCAGAGACCCAAGTTGGAGTTAGTTAAAAATATTTTAATCTAAAGAGACTTGTTATATCCTGGGTCTCAAAACTTATTCTAGTTTCCCATCTGAAGAGTTCTTAATTCTAGAATCACGGTGCATAATAACTCTATGCCCGGTCACCTTGTCCTTGTTTTGTAATCTGTCTCTAAGTCTTTTGCTCTTTTCATTGTGACAAGAAGGGGCTCAATCTTCTATGAAAAATAGTGTACTGAGGTATCCTAGTCCTGCTAAGAAATTCTGGGTTTTTTTTTCCTTTAAATCACATCTTCAAACAAATTGGAATAGAAAGGGCATGTGATTCATTGAAGAATATTGATGGAGATAATTTCACTGAATGTTGAAGGAGAAGACAAGAGGTATGAGAAAAATGAACGTTCCACAAATATAAAGCCTGTTACCTAGTAGTAGATATTTATTATAATTAGAAATTTACCGTTTCACCCCCACTAGGAAACAGAGACAAACGATCTAAATTTTAATGTGGGAAACAATTCAAAGATATCACAGTAAAGGGGTTAGGGGACTTGGTAAAAAAGTGAAAGAATTAAGCAAAGAAACTAAAACTTATAGACACAGATAACAGTGTGGGATTGCAGGAGGGAAAGGGAGTGGGGGAAGGTGGAGGAAGCTAGAGGGGGAATACACGGTGATGGAGGGGGACTTGACTTGGGGTTGAGTACAGTGCACAGATGATGTGTTATGGAGTTGTACATCTGAATGAAACCTGTATGATTTTATTAACCAATGTCACCACAATAATTTCAATTAAAAATTAGAAAAACAAATAGACAAACAGGTTGTGGTTGGTTGGCTCAGTGGTAGAGCATTGGCCCAGTATGTAGAAGTCCCAGGTTTGATTCCCAGTCAGGGAACACAGGAGAAGCACCCATCTGCTTCTACACCCTTCCCCCTCGCCTTCCTTTCTATCTTTCTTTTTACCTCCCGAAGCCAAGTTGGCCCAGGCACTGAGGACGGCTCCATAGTTTCCACCTCAGGCACTAGAATGGCTCTAGCCACAATGGAGCAATGCCTCATATGGGCAGAGCATCACCACCTGATGGGCATGCTGGGTGGATCCCAGTTAGGCGCATGGGGGAGTCTGTCTGACTGCCTCCTTGCTTCTAACTTTGAAAAAATACAAAAAGGAAAAAAAGTAGACAAACAAAACATAATTTTATTTTGAGGGAGAAGAAGGAAGAGGAGTATGGAAGAGAGGAGGATGAAAGAGAAGGAATGGAAGAGAGAAGGGGAGAGAGAGGGGAGGTGAGAGGGAGAGAGAGGGGGAGAGAAGGGAGAGAGGAAAATAAGGAGGATGGGAGAGAGAGGAGAAAGAGCAGAGAGAGAATAGCATCAGTTTATTGTTCCACTTAGTGTACTCATTGATTGCTTCTCATACATGCCCCGACCAGAGCTCTAACCAGTGACCCAGGCATTCTGGATGACACTCTACTCACTGAGCCACCAGCCAGGGCTAAAAGATACATTTTCAATGATGAGTGTTGATTATTTATGTAATGGAAAAATGTTGACTCACATGATTAAGACTTTATTTTCTAGTTAACAGAAAAACCTCTGAGTGTTAGATGAAGAAAATATAGTTTTATCTCTTGCTCAGAAAAATCTGTTACCAGTCTTTATTGACTCTATTATTCATTCATTCAAAAACACTTTTATTGCATACCTAGCATCTGCTAAGCATTATTCTGGACACTGGGAATAATCATAATGAAGACAAATTCTCCTCCCCTCAATGAGTTTCTAGTTTTGGTGGGGGGGAAGCTGTATAAAAATAGATTATTAAAATGATCAGATACCAGTAAGTGCTACGAAGGACATCAAATGGGATCATGGGTTAGAATATAATTGGAAGTGAGGCAGGACCATTAGATATGTGACCAGGGGAGATCTACCTGAGAAAGTTACCTTCGTGGTAAGATAGATAGGATAGAAAGGTGAAGTCCCAAGGAATGATGCTATGAGCTGGTGATATTTCAGATAAGACATGGGTGATGCCATAAAGCAACCAAAACGATTTAGGAAAGTGTACAGGGGTAGGTAAAAGTGGGTTTATAATTGTGAGTACACACACATACACACACACACACAGTCTTGTATTATTATTTATTTACAATTATTTTATATGAACAACTGTAACCTACTTTTGTCAACCTCTGTATTTCTAGAAGAGTCCTTGGTAATATTGGAGGCAAAATAAGTGAAGTTTGGCTTTGATTCTCTTTCAATTCCTTTTCTTCACTTTAATCCATTTCCTGTCTCTGTCTCCTGTAAACACTCATTACTCTGAAATCCAAATTCACTCGTGACCCAAACTTGAAAATGATACCTCCTTCCTTCCTGCTCTCTCCCACCTTCCCACAGTCACCTACTACTTCAACAGAATTGTAAATCTCAGGAATTATGAGAGGAGCTGTCACTAGATTTGTTTACACAAAGTAAAAAGAGTAAAAGTCAACTTAGTGGTTAACTCTCCGCTATACTGTTAGAAAGAGACTATTAAACCTAAGAACAGAATATCTTCCCATGAATCTGAGAATCTTGTTGTTTTTTTGATAAAGAGCATTAAAAGGAGAAATAAGGGAGTGTCACAGGTATGTCACAGGCTTATATTATGTTGTAAGGGATAATGGCGTCTCTGTGATATTATATTGGTCTCTATTTATACAGATTAATTTCCTTCATATCTTTCCAGATATCCTCTAGAATGTATTTATCACAGGAAGGAATGTAATATAGTCAATAATGGAGGTAAACAGAAACTCAGATAACCTGAAACAGATGCTGCAGTGATTATTATATCAGTTTATCAAGTATATTTTATGGATAGATGCTTTTTTAACATACACTAAGTAAAGGAGCACCTTATCTTATACAATAATAACTTGAATTTATAATATTTATTAAACCATGGTCAAAGTTTTGTTTCAAAGGGGTTCTCTTGCCTGAGACTAATTGGAGGCACTAGATAGCGTACAGTCCTTTTAGTCTTTGTCAAGTCACTGTTAATCTGTTGGGTGTTTGCTTATGCTCACTTTTAGGTCCTTTTTACAAATGAATCTTACTAATACCATCATGTCAGACAAGTGTAAAAGCAGTGAGAATGTTAAATAAGTTTACAGGAAAAGCCTAAAATTACAAAGAAAATTAAACTATAGCTATTTTAAAAACTGAAATGACACATGAGACATCAGCATGGAGTGTTTGATAGGAGCTTTGAACTTGATCCAGGAGTCAGGGTGTTCATGATCAGCTTCAGAAGCTGCCAGGCACTCAGCCCACCTGACTGGCACTCTGCCTCTCTTTGTTGTGAAGAGCTCCCTACTCTGTCTGTTGAAGGGTAACACACTGGTATATCCTATGTTAAAATTTGAAAACTCAGAAAATTAAAAAATTTGGTGTTTCTCCTTAAAAAATTCCAAATTTTCAAGCATTTATGATACAAACATGATTATTCAGGAAAAATACCAGAATAACATCAACCAAATTTTTCAAAAGTTGACATTTAACTAGTCTTTTTCCTGAAAGACACTAAGATTTTCATTAACTGATACATATATCGTAACTTTTCTCTACTTTGGCTGCATTTTCTTTGGTTACTTTTTTCTCATATGGTCATGAATTTATGATATAATTTCCCTAGGAAGAATAGAAGGGTAATTTAGTCTTTCTCATATTATGGTTAATCAAAACAGTTTTGAACTATGATTCACAAAATGAGAAAGGTATTTCAAACCCATATTTTAGGATTTCAAGCCCATATTTTAGGATTATTATCAAATCTATAAGATGTTAGATCATTTCAAGTGTTCTGGGGAGTGACTAAAATTAGAGTCATCAAAATGATCAGACCTTAACCAATTTGGCAATGATATTCTTACTGTCATGATATATTAAATAAATTTTATCTCAATGTCATCTATGTCATTAATTTATTTCAAATTGCAATAAATGTGAACTTTCTTCAATGCATTTTACACGATACACTTTTGTTCATTAACTGGATTATCAAATCATTAGAAGCCTATTAATTAAATAATTCTTTAAAAATTGATCTGAAAATAAGGTGCACACAAAGTCAACACCAATGCATTCCAAAATGCATTGCATAGTATTGAACCATATAATTGCATAATCAAATATTTCTTATGCTATATACATTTACTGGTGAATACATCTGTAAGTTCTGTAGTGGGACATTTTTTTCATTCTTTTCCTTTTGTTGCTAGTGAAGTGGTGTGCCCTTTTTACGCAATTTACCAGAACTCTCTCAGGACAAGTTATTTCAGATATACTTAGTCAAGGTTTCATATGTTGGGATGCATAAAACTTGTGAATATCCACAAACAAACATATTTTGTTAGCTTTTACGGTTTTTATGAGTTTTGTGCCTTACAGCATTCAGTAAGCATTTATTCTTCAATATGTAAAGCTACTTTTAAAATTATATTAAGAGGTACCTGTAAATGCATTATTACCTTCCTCCCCAATAGCCCTGCATTCATTCTCCAGACTTTAAGTAAACTAAGTGCTTTTCTCCTTACTAAGACCAGGAGATTTGAGATATATTTAGAGAGCAGAAATTCATGAAGCATTTGTACATCTGTGCTTATGGTAGTATAGCAAGCAACTTTAAAGGTCACCTTTATGAGAAGGCATATTAGTTTTAACATAAGGAAGCAACAAATAGGTGAACAAATACTAGCCCCAGGTTTCTGGAGTTTCTAAATTGCTCCAATTTTGTAGCGTAATTAATGTTGGACTCACAACAAATGTTCTATGGTACGGAGGGCGGAGTGAATAGGGTAAACTGATAGAGAGCAAAGTAAGAAAACAAAGTTTTATGGAGATGGATGACCATGTATAAAACAATAAGGTAATTTGCTCTTGGATTGTTCAGTAATTGGTTTTGCCATGGCACGAAATCTATAGCAATTGGCACTGGTTGATTTTAGATGTGAAAGTTTTTTAACTCCTACGCCATCACAGCTTTCTTTGTCCTCTGCTGTTGTGAAGAATTGATGTAGGACGTCTGATAATGCTGTCCTTAGAAACGACCGCTTGTAAGATTGGCCCTCGGCTGGATCTGCGGACTTGGCTCTTGGAGTGTCCCACGTCAAAAGGTAACTGATTAACATAAATTATTGTGCCAGACTGTGTGTGGAAACAATACAGTCTATGATATATGCCTGCTTTATTTCCGGGAGTCTGGGATTTTGGTACACGGTAAACAGATGGTGCTTATGAAACCAGCTTTCAATAAAAGCCTGAGGTGTTTATGCCTTAATGGCTTTTCCTAGGCAGAAATAACACACTGCAGCATTTTCATTGTTGGAGAAGAGTGTGCAGTGATGGCCTTTCATGGGAGGAAGAGGAAATGAAGAAGTCTGCTCATGGATTCCTCCCTATTTCACCTGTGTCTTTTTCCCTTATGATATGACTACAGAGCCTTACTACTACGCTGCTGTGCTGAATCTTAGCTCTGAGTACAACAATATGCTGAGTTCCAAGAGTCCTTCCCAACCAATCTCCAAACCTGAGATTGGTGTCTCTCTGGTCTTGGGGACCCGTAAGACAGTCCTGTTCTTTTCATAGATTTAATGTGTCTGGGTAAGAACATTTCATCATCTCTTTTAAGTGAGAAATAGTGCTTGTTGTATTCAGTTGAAGATCAGTTCTTTTTTCTTTTTTTCCAAGTGGGGAGATAGATACCTCTTAAAGAAAAAAGGTGCCAACCTTAGCCAAAAGCACAGGATTTATTCTTCTACCTATTTAGGGTGCGAAATGCTGTAATTACTGGCACACAAATCTTTAATTGTTTCGGTAATCTTCCTTGGCATTCTGTAGCCCCGGTGTCTGGAAATCATAATAGGTGGCAAAGTCTTTTTTCATTTGCTTTGAATGTGCTGCTTTTTGATTTTCCCAATTGAATGAATGCCCTCTCCCTGTTTTGTTACAGAAGAGGGTAAATAAAAATGCTAACTGGCCTTCTCCAAACCATCCATCACACTTTACTACCTGTGTCATAATTATTTCTTATTTTCAGTGCTGCCAAATGGTACTCAATTCTCTGCCTAGGAAAAGCAACATTTCTCTTCTTCCCTGCATAACACGACTAGAGATGCTATAAACTTTCCCCAGGTCACAGTTTGGATGGCTTCAGTGCAAACTTTTAGAAGGAGTACAGGCATAATTGGCAATCAATCACAGCGTGCTTGTACAAAGGTACGCTACTACAGTTAAAATGACTCCTCCCTTCCTCTCTCCACCCCATGTTAAATTGCAATCAATTTATTGACCAAGGATATCAAAACCCAGGAACTCTCTCTAGAGTTCTCAATAGCTGTAACCAACACAAATAGAAGTCTTTTATCTCCACTCCACATTGCTATTGCTGATTATCCCAACCCCATCTGCAGAAGCTTGGAACATTGTTTAAACCAAGAGTGGCTCTACATCTGTAATGGTCACATATCTATTTGCAGTCACAATCTTCTATGGAATTTTAAAATTACACATTCTCGGGACACACTCCCTGGAGATTCTGCTTCTGTAGGTCTAAAGAGAGAGCCAGAAATTTAGATACTTTGAACAATTTCCTTGATAATGCTTTCTAGACCAGGATGTGATGAGAAGAGATAAAACAACTGTGATTAGGAAAAATGTCAAAAAGATCAACATTTCGATGTATTTCTCTCTGTGTCACAGGATTACCTTAAAGAAATGAGAGGCAGTGAACAAGTTGACAAGCCATGTCTTACAAACCCAAGAGCTTTCAACAATTATATAAAGCAGAAAAAGAAAAAATAGGCAATGACCTTTTTTTGTGGATTGTATTCTCTTCCCTTTTCCCTCCCATTCTCCTGTGAATTTGCATAGATTTGCATAATCTCCTAGTCTCCAAATAGAGCTGTTGCTTTTTTTCTTCTAAGCATCATAGAGGACAAACTCAGCTTGGCAAGGTTTGATGAGAAGACCTGAAACAGCTGAGTCTATAGGCTAGACCTAAGATAAATAGAATGTACAGCAAAATTAAATCTATTTGCTTGGTTGTTGGTGACTTTAATGATTAAGAAGAACATGCAATACAGAAATCTGTTAAGTAATTATAATGAACAAAACAGATCAGCCTAATCCACCCTGGGCCACACAAGATTTGATGAATGTTCTTTATATAATACCTTAGCTAAATTGATTTGAGATCCTTAGGTCACCAACACTTCAGAGTTGGTGGTGGTTCTTTAAATGAGAAAATCTACTTTTGTTCACCTTTCCAACTGGTTGCCTCATGCATCAAGACAGCTGCCCAGGATTCACCTCATTTTATTGCAATTGTTGCAAGGAAATTTATGATTCTCTCTGAAATGTGGAGCTAGTCTTATATGCTTTTACTATGTCTTGGATACCCTTGGTAACTTTTACTTAAGTTTTTGTTTATTTTCTTTTTCTTCTCATCATCTAGTGGCACTTTCCCACCTCTTTTATCCTTTTTTCTTCTGTCCCCACCACCTATCTTTGTGACTTGGCATATATTACAGGCATATCTTGGAAAAATTGTGAGTTCTCTTCCAGATCACCATCATAAAGCAAGTGTTGTAATAATGTGAGTCATAATCTTCTACTGGGTGGGGAGAGTCTTGCCTTCAACTTGTAAAAAATGCAATAAAGTAAAGCATACTAAAACGAGGTATGCTCCTAATACAATAAGGGATATGAGTGCTTTGGTCATCTGATCTTTACTCCAGACCCCATTCAGATATTCATCACATACTATCTGTGATATTGTGACTTACAATAAGAAATATATGTATAAGTCTTAGTCCATAGTTCCTGCAGTTCCTGGCACAGAAAGCCTTAAAACCCTTGGAATTTAATACGTGATAAAGCTATTACTTTAATTATTACTTTAATGAGATGACTTTTGGAAAACAGTTAAGGATGAGAGTTGGTTGCCAGGAGAACTGAACAGGAGGGTTGGAACTTTCAGCTCCATAACCCCAACCTCTAGGAAAAGAAACTAGAAGTTGAGCTTTATCATCAATGGCCGTTGAATTAACCGATCATGCCTGTGTAATGGACCATCCATAAAAACGCAGGAGCATAAGTTCAGAGAGCTTCCATATGTTGAATATGTGGAACCAGAGAGAGCTGCAACCTGGGAGAGGACATGGAAACACTGTGCCCCTTCCCACCCCACAACCCTTGCCCTATGCATCCATCTCTACCATCTGGATGTTTCTGAATTGTATTCTTTCAAAATAAACTGAGGATATAGTAAGTAAAATGTTTTTCTAATTTCTGTGAGATGCTCTAGCAAATGAAATGAACCCAAGAAGGGAATCATTGGCCTTCCAACAATCTGTGGCCGATTGACCATAAGCACAGGTCATCGTTACCTGGACTGGTCCCTGGTGTCAGATGTAGTGGTGGTGAGCCAGTCTATTAGAATTGAGCCCTTAGCCTGCGGGATCTGACACAGTCTCCAGGTAGACAGCGTCAGAACTGAGTGGAAATACCGGACATGCGGCTGGTGTAGAAGAGCCGATTTCTGGCATGAGGAACCCAGTCTCTGTACACTTCCACTTGTTGGAATTACATACTCAGACCCTCTTACTATCTCTAAAGATTGTCTTTCAAGGTCTCTTTTGGTATTTCCTGTGTCAGGGACCTTTTGATCTCTAAGGGCAAATCTATGATTTAATTTTATTTTCTCTGTATGCTACCTCACACGTGCCTCATTAAATCGCTGAGTCTTGGCCCTGATTGTGTCCTACATATGATAGGGTTTGGAGTGATAATTAAATAAATGACATGGCTCAGGTGTGAGATAATCAATTGGAGTTAAAACAAGAAATGGTGGCAGCTTGCATGAACTGAAATATATATTTACTTCCTAAAAGAGCTGCCAGCCCCAGTGATTATTGTAAGAAATTGTGGCCCAATGTCATCAGATCTTCTAATCCTCAGGAAAGACCAGGAAATTCGATTCATATGTAAAAACTCCCAGATTTTAAATATTGACAATGAACTCAAATTTGAATATTATGTAGGCTAACACTATTGGCCAAATAAATTGATTATTGAATCTGACCACTGCCTTTTGTCCTAAACTTTGTACCTTGTTTTACCAAACAGCTTTCGAATATTTAAAGAGAGAAATAACTCTAAGACTCTATCTTCTTCTTTTTCCAGGCAAATTTCTCTTTGTTTCTTCAGATTATCCATAGATGATCTAATTTCCAGAGCCTTCGTTTGCTCGATGGTACTTTTCAGTCCCTCTTTATTTGACCAGTTTCTCAAAATCAACTAGATAGACTCAGTACTAGTGAGGGAACTGACATTGTAACCTTGCTAACACAGGGCATGAGACTTGACACCCATCTTCAAAGAACTTCTGTGAAGTAGGCACCCCTCTGTCCTCTGGGTGTGGATTTATAAGTATACACACAGACGCACACACACATGCACACACACATATACATAGTGCAAAGCACACTCATGTATATATGTTAGATGGGTTTAAACTTAACATACAACTTCATAATTTTCACTATTAGAGTGTATCTTTTTTTTGTACAGGGATAGAGAGAGAGTCAGAGAGAGGGATAGGTAGGGACAGACAGACAGGAACGGAGAGAAATGAGAAGCATCAATCATTAGTTTTTTGTTGCCATTGCGACACCATAGTTGTTCATTGATTGCTTTCTCACATGTGCCTTGACTGCGGGCCTTCAGCAGACTGAGCATCCTCTTGCTGGAGCCAGCGACCTTGGGTCCAAGCTGGTGAGCTTTTTGCTTAAACCTGATGGGCCCGCGCTTAAGCTGGCAACCTCGGTGTCTCGAACCTGGGTCTTCCATATCCCAGTCTGATGCTCTATCCACTGCACCACCACCTGGTCAGGCTAGAGTGTACCTTATAAATATGATCTTTACTTGTAGTTTATAGAATTCCTATTAACTTTGATTCTGTCATCCTCTGTTTGTACTGAACAATAGTTTGTGCCATCTATAAATTTAATGAGCATATTTCTATGTCTTTATCAAAGGAGTTATTAAAAGCTAACTGTGCCAAGTGGAAAGATAGAGCCTGGAAGCATGATATTAATGAATAGCTTTCTTGCTACAGAGAGATTCATCAGATACTTGTAAAGTATAATAATGCAACCAATTAAAGTTGGCCTAACTTCTCTAGCTCTTCTTTGAGAATATCATGCTTTGTTGAAATCTGAATATATATAAAATTTCCCTGATGCTCTAGGTTAGTAATTTCAACCAGCATGGTCTGTGAAAAAGTTAACCACACTGATGTTGTATGCAGATTAGAGATCCAGTGATCTCAGTGGAATTCACTTATGCTCAGAGTGATTTCTGCCTTAAGGGTCCTTGAAATAGTTCTCCTATTTTCACTGGTCCCAAGTGTAAACAGGTAGAAAACCACTGCTTCAGTATCTGCATTTCCGAAAGAAAACATGACTGCTCCCATGCTCTATTCTTCTCCTCTACATGTTGTCCTGCAGAGTTCAAAGTTACCATCAAGAAGTTCAGAATATTTTCCAGCAGAACTCCATGCAAAAAGGAATATGATATCCCTAAATGGCTTAGACGAAATACATCATGATGAATAAATTCCCAGAGACCTCTCCAAATTGGCCTTTCTATTCCACAGGTCAAGCACATTCGCTATCAGAAATCTGCAGTTGATATTTCCTTTGACTTCCAATAGTGGCTTCTTCTCTTTCTTCTGATCTCAGCTCAAATATTGTTCCTACTATCCCATTTCTGCCTCTTATAAGCTGTAGAACCTTAGAGAACTTCCCTGAGCTCCTGTTTCCCCCTATAAGAGAAGGGCATGAATCTTGGTTTTACATCCCACATAGATAAAAGTGAAGTGGCTATCAAGGAAAGGGGTTGTGGGGAAGGGGAAAGGGGAGTCAAGAGGGACAAATATAAGGTGATAGAAAATGACTTGACTTTGGGTGATGGGCACACAACATAATCAACAGTTCAAATGCTATAGAGATGTTTACCTGAAACTTATGTGCTGTTATGAATCAAAGTCACCTCATTAAATTTAATTTTCTAAATAATTTTTTTTTTTAAAAGAGCCTGACCAGGTGGTGGCACAGTGGACAGAGCATCAAACTGGGAAGCAGAGGTGAAGCAGAGGTCCCATGTTCAAAACTTCATCACCTTAAGCGCGAGCTCTCCAACTTGAGCACACGGTTTCTGGCTTGATCGTGGGATCATAGACATGACCTCATGATCACTGGTTTGAGCCCAAAGGTCACACTGGCTTAAAGCCCAAGGTCGCTGGCTTGATCAAAGGGTCACTTGCTCTGCTCGAGCCCCCTGGTCAAGGCACATATGAGAAAACAACCAATGAACAACTAAGGAGCCGCAACAGAGAATTAATGCTTCTCATTTCTCTCCCTTCCTGTCTGTTTGTCTGTCCCTCTCTCTGACTCTATTTCTGTCTCTCTGTTTCTGTAAAAAATTTTTTTAAAAAACTGGTGAAGAGCAAAAATGCTACTTACTTCACTAATGGGAGGGAGTGTTAAAATGATTTAGTAAATGTAATTCTCTTGGAAGAGTATCTTTGTATATTAAAATATCATTATTGCTATTCTTTTAATTATTTGAATACTTGCTTTCCTTCCTCACAATCATTCTAACACATTTACCTATTTTCTTCAAAGCTTTATCATTCTCTCAAATTCCCTTGTTTGCTGTTTACTTGTTGATTTTCAATAACTTCAGCCTGACAGGGAAATGCCGTGAGAACACATTTCTGGTCTCTGCATGACCGCATCTCTGTCCATCAGAGTGGCATCTTGCACAAAGCAACCACTCAGCACTACAGCTGCATGAGAGAATGCATAAATGAAAGAAAACAGCTCTTCTAGCACAGTATCCTACCTCTAATATTCCTTGGCATAAGGAGACACCAAATACAGTTCTAAATTTTAAAATGTGGGGAACTGTTGGGTATCTTACACCTCATGGAATCTAGGAGATCTATGTTTCTAAATTTGGCCTGTGAACTTCTCATAATATTCAAATTAGATTACAAAAAAAAAAAAAGACAGTTACATTAGTAATGGAGGGTCAGCCATAGAATAAATTTTAAAAATCTAAAAGTAGAACTTAGCGAGTATATTATAAAGCAATTCAATAGCTCCCAAAGAAAACATGGAACACCACCGCACAAACAGAAACCCTAGGCTACTGGAGGCTAATACAAAGAAAATCACTCAATCTTTGATTCACCCATAAAAAAAAATTAGGAAGTAGGATTTAAAATATGATGACTAAATAAATTACATTATTTTATACAATGGCATATGTTGCAGTTCTCAATAAAAAACTAAGTTATATCCTTATATATATCTTCAGAAATATTTGGTAGTGCTTTTGAATAAAATATTCATAATAGCTAAGAAAAGATATTTTTTGTGCATTGAAAATTTACTCAAAATATTAATATTCATTTTTACTGTGTATATACATGAGTGTGTTAGTGTGTGTGTGTGCATGTGTAAATAAAAAGAAAAGGTATGAAAGAATGTACAAAAAAGTAACAATGGTGGTCATCTTTAGGAAAGAGCAGAGGAGAATAGAAGTGCTGGAGATAGTCTAAGCAGTCTGTATCCTTATTTCTAATGTTGGTTTTTTTAAAGGAAAATATATTCATGCTTTGTCTGATTGACAAGTTGATTTAAATTAAAATGTAGAAAAGCAAGAAACAAAAAAATGTTTCCACATAGGGGAAGTAGCCCTCAAACTCAGTTCAAACAGAAGATTTCTGTATGGTTAATACACTTGTAAAACTTATTAATATATTTTTTTTATTTTTACAGAGACAGAGAGTCAAAGAGAGGGATAGACAGGGACAGACAGACAGGAATGGAAAGAGATGAGAAGCATCAATCATCAGTTTTTTGTTGCCATTGCGACATCTTAGTTGTTCATTGATTGCTTTTTCATATGTGCCTTGACCACGGGCCTTCAGCAGACTGAGTAACCCCTTGCTGGAGCCAGCGACCTTGTGTCCAAGCTGTTGAGCTTTTGCTCAAACCAGATGAGCCTGCACTCAAGCTGGCGACCTCGGGGTCTCGAATCTGGGTCCTCTGCATCCCAGTCCGATGCTCTATCCACTGCGCCAATGCCCAGTCAGGCTTATTAATACTATTTTACTAAAATATAGTTTGAAATATATTATCCTGAATAAATGTAGATGTAGGCTGTATTGAAATAAGTGTGGTTTATTTTTCAAGTGCATAGAAACATCTGTTTATATGTTATCATATTTGGCAGCAGGCTGTTAGCAAAGTGACTGATGAGTGTTTCTTTACAACAACTAAGACCCTTCAAAGGTCATCAGTGGTTTCAACATGAACCTCTCTGTTCATTTTTCTCCAGGCCCTTGAATTACCTTTATCTAGAGACAAGTTTATTTGACTTTGGCTAAATATATATATTCTATATTAAATTTCTTTCTTTCTTTTTCTTTTCTTTCTATTTTGTTATTTTTTAGAACTGAGAAGCGGGGAGGCAGAAACAGACTCCCACATGCGCCCAACCAGGATGCACCCAGCATGCCCACTAGGGGGTGATGCTCTGCCCATCTGGGGTGTTGCTCCATTGCAACCGGAGCCATTTTAGCACCTGAGGCAGAGGCCATGGAGCCATCCTCAGTGCCCCGACCAACTTTGCTCCAATGGACCCTTGGCTGTGGAAGGGGAAGAAAGAGATAGAGAGAAAAGAGAGGGGGAAGGGTAGAGAAGCAGATGGGCGCTTCTCCTGTGTGCCATGGCTGGGAATCAAACCCAAGACTTCCACATGCTGGGCCGACACTCTACCGCTGAGCCAAGCAGCCAAGGCCAAATTTTTGTTTCTTTATGATAATGAGAAGCAATGTCTGTTTGATATTTTTCAATTGAGGACAAAAATATTTGAAAAAGAGAAAATCAGGAACCAGCAGGTCTGTCTCTGCTCTGTGATGGTAAATTTACCACTTGCTGCCCCAAACAGCTGTGTTGTCTCCTTCTTTTAATTCAGTTGCAAGTACAGTTAGTTGTCTTGTTTCAAAAGACTCAGTCAACCGTGCTTTCACCATCCCAGTGCTCTCCAGACTGGTGTTTCTTTTTAGGTTTGACCTTTTCTTGTATCTCAAAGATTTCCCATTTTTTCTGGTGCTCACCAAGAGCCCCAAGTGGCGTCACTAGTTTTCTCAGCCGAGTCCCTCTTCCCTCGCTCCTCCGGAGTCCTTGCAACGGATGGCATGATCAGATTTTCCATTTTGAAACTTCTACCCCTTTTAATCTCCCCGATCCCCCTCCGAGCCATGAATTTAAAATGTTTCTCTTTTTTTGTGATACTTTTTGAAATATGATCTACCTTTGCCCTGTTGCCCGTTATAAAATCCTAACTGACATGGTCACTTTCTCCCAGAGTTCTCATGCCCTTCGAAAGACCGGGACATTCTCTGTGGCCATCATCACATCCAGTGGGGCAGTGACACTCAGAGCTTTTCCTGCTGCTGACTGTCAGACGCTCCAGTCTGACTCAAAGCAGGCATCTAGCTGGTGTGTGGATAACCTGAATCTGAAGTGAGTGCTAAGTATTGGAAATGTTTGCACCTTTTTGTTTTTCTTGCCAGAAAGTCTCACAGTAATCACCATTAGTGGTTTCATTTCTTGTTTCTATTTTAACCTCATTTAAATATCATACCACCTCTGTGGCCCAAGAATCCTAACAATTACATGTGAAAGTTTCTCTCAAACTGGAGACCAAATGGAATTTTTTTTTTAAAGACTGGCTGTTTTGTTGTTAAGAAAATAAAGAGTTTTGTACTACTTTACATTCCCACCAACAGTGGATGAGGGTTCCTTTTTCTCCACAGCCTCTCCAACACTAGTTATTACCTGTCTTGTTGATAATAGCTAATCTAACAGGTGTGAGGTGGTATCTCATTGTAGTTTTGATTTGCATTTCTCTAATAGCTAATGAAGATGAGCATCTTTTCATATATCTGTTGGCCATATGTATTTCTTCCTGGGAGAAGTGTCTGTTCATGTCCTCTTCATTTTTTAATGGATTGTTTGTCTGTTTGTTATTGAGTTTTTTTTAATATTTTATTATTATTAATTTTAATGGGGTGACACCAATAAATCAGGGTACATATGTGCAATGAAAACATCTCCAAGTTATTGTGTCATTCAATTGTGTTGTATACCCGTCACCCAAAGTCAAATTGTCCTCTGTCACCTTCTATCTGGTTTTCCCTGTGTCCCTCCCCTCTGCCCTATCCCACCCTTCCCTCCCTCTCCGCATCCCGTAACCACCCCTCTCTTGTCCATGTCTCATAGTCTCACTTTTATGTCCCACCTATGTATGAAATCATGCTGTTCTCAGTTTTTCTTTTTTTCTGATTTACTTATTTCACTCCGTATAATGTTATCAAGGTCCATCCATTTTGTTATAAATGATCCGATGTCATCGTTTCTTATGGCTGAGTAGTATTCCATAGTATATATGTACCATAGCTTTTTAATCCACTCGTCTTCTGACGGACACTTGGGCTGGTTCCAGATCTTTGCTATTGTGAACAATGCTGCCACGAACATGGGGGAGCATTTCTTCTTTTCGAACAGTGCTATGGTGTTCTTAGGGTATATTCCTATAAGTGGGATAGCTGGGTCAAAAGGCAGTTCGATTTTTAATTTTTTGAGGAATCTCCAAACTGTTTTCCACAGTGGCTGTACCAGTCTGCATTCCCACCAGCAGTGCAGAAGGGTTCCCTTTTCTCCACATCCTCGCCAGCACTTATTCTGTGTTGTTTTGCTGATGAGTGCCATTCTGACTGGTGTGAGGTGATATCTCATTGTGGTTTTAATTTGCATTTCTCTAATGATTAGTGATGTTGAGCATTTTTTCATATGCCTATTGGCCATCTGTATGTCCTCTTTGGAGAAATTTCTATTCATTTCTTTTGCCCATTTCTTGATTGGATTGTTTGTCTTTCTGTTGTTGAGTTTTATAAGTTCTTTATAAATTTTAGTTATTAACCCCTTATCAGATGTGCTGTCGAATATGTTCTCCCATTGTGTGGTTTGTCTTTTTATTCTGTTCTTATTGTCTTTAGCTGTGGGAAAACTTTTTAGTTTGATATAGTCCCATTTGTTTATCTTGCCTTCTATTTCATTTGCCCATGGAGATAAATCGGCAAATATATTGCTGCTACAGATGTCGGAGAGCTTGCTGCCTATGTTTCCTTCTAAGATGCTTATGGTTTCACGGCTTACATTTAAGTCTTTTATCCATTTTGAGTTTGTTTTTGTGAATGATGTAAGTTGATGGTCTAGTTTCATTTTTTTGCAGGTAGATGTCCAATTTTCCCAACACCATTTCTTAAAGAGGCTGTCTTTACTCCATTGTATGTTCTTTCCTCCTTTGTCAAATATCAGTTGTCCATAAAGCTTTGGGTTTATTTCTGAGTTCTCTGTTCTGTTCCATTGATCTATGTGCCTGTTCTTGTGCCAGTACCAGGCTGTCTTGAGTATAATGGCCTTATAGTAAACCTTGATATCTGGAAGAGTGATACCTCCTGCTTTATTTTTTCTTTTTAAGATTGCTGAGGCTATTTGTGTTCTTTTTTGGTTCCATATACATTTTTGGAATATGTGTTCTATATCTTTGAAGTATGTCATTGGTATTTTAATTGGTATTGCATTGAATTTATAAATTGCTTTGGGTAATATAGACATTTTAATGATGTTTATTCTTCCTAGCCATGAGCACGGTATATGCTTCCACTTGTTTGTATCTTCCTTGATTTCTTTTATCAATGTTCTATAATTTTCTGAGTACAAGTCCTTAACCTCCTTGGTTAAATTTACTCCTAGGTACTTTATTTTTTTGGCTGCAATAGTTAAGGGGATTGTTTCCTTAATTTCTTTTGCTGATATTTCATTGTTGGTGTATAGAAATGCCTCTGATTTCTGAGTATTAATTTTATATCCTGCCACCTTGCTGAATTCATTTATAAGGTCCAGTAGTTTTTTGACTGAGACATTAGGGTTTTCTATATACAATATCATATCATCTGCAAATAGTGACAGTTTTACTTCTTCTTTTCCAATTTGGATGCCTTTTATTTCTTCTTCTTGTCTGATTGCTGTAGCTAGGACTTCCAGGACTATGTTGAATAAGAGTGGTGAAAGGGGGCACCCCTGCCTGGTTCTTGATCTTAAGGGGATTGCTTTAATTTTTGTCCATTTAGCATAATGTTTGCTGTGGGTTTGTCATAGATGGCCTTTATCATGTTAAGGAATGATCCCTGTATTCCCACTTTACTGAGAGTTTTGAGCATGAATGGGTGCTGGATTTTATCAAATGCCTTTTCTGCATCTATTGAAATTATCATGTGATTTTTGCCTTCCTTTTGATTATGTGATGAATTATATTGATTGATTTGCGAATATTGAACCAGCCTTGCCTCTCCAGAATAAATCCCACTTGATCATGGTGTATGATTTTTTTCATATATTGCTGGATCCGGTTGGCTAATATTTTGTTGAGAATTTTAGTGTCTAAATTCATCAGGAATATAGGCCTATAATTTTCTTTCTTTGTGTTGTCTTTGCCCGGTTTTGGGATCAGAATTATGCACGCCTCATAAAAGGAGTTTGGAAGTCTTCCTTCCTCTTGAATTTTTTGAAATAGCTTGAGGAGAATAGGAGTTAGTTCTTCTTTGAATTTTTGATAGAATTCACTTGTGAAGCCATCAGGCCCAGGACTTTTATTTTTTGGGAGTTTTTTGATAACTGTTTTGATCTCATTTGTTGTAATTGGTCTGTTTAGGTGTTCTGATTCTTCCAGATTGATTTTTGGAAGGTTATATGATTCAAGAAATTTGTCCATTTCACCTAGGTTTTCTAATTTTTTGGCATATAGTATTTTTTTACAATGCTTTGTATTTGTGTTGTGTCAGTTGTTATTTCTCCACTGTCCTTTCTAATTTTATTTATTTGAGTCCTCTCTCTTTTTTTCTTGGTGAGCCTAGTTAAAGGTTCATCAATCTTGTTTACCTTTTCAAAGAACCAGCTTCTGGTTTCATTGATACTCTGTATTGTTTCCTTAGCCTCTATGTCATTTATTTCTGCTCTGATATTTATTATTTCCTTCCTCCTACTTGTCCTGTATTTTATTTGCTGTTGTTTTTCTAATTCTTTTAGATGCAGGGTCAGGTTTCTTATTTGAGCTTTTTCTAGCTTCTTATGATATGCCTGTAGTACAATGAACTTCCCTCTCAGAACTGCTTTTGCTGTGTCCCATAAATTTTGAGTTGATGTATGCTGATTATCATTTGTTTCTAGAAACTTTTTTATTTCTTCTTTGATCTCATTGTTAATCCATTCATTATTTAATATCATGCTATTTAGTTTCCAAGTGTTTGAGTATTTTTCAGTTTTTCTTTTGTGGTTAATTTCTAGTTTCATGGCATTGTGATCAGAGAAAATGCTTGATATGATTTCAATCTTCTTAAATTTATTGAGACCATATTTGTGTCCTAACATGTGGTCTATCCTAGAAAACATACCATGAGCGCTTGAGAAGAATGTATATTCTACTGCTTTAGGGTGAAAAGTTCTGAAGATATCTATTAAATCAAGTTGATCTAGTGTCTCCTTTAAGTCTGCTGTTTCTTTATTAATTTTCTTTCTTGAGGATCTATCCAGTGTTGTTAGAGGGGTAATGAAATCCCCTACTATGATAGTATTGCTGTTAATCTCGCCCTTTATATCCATCAAAGTCTGCTTTATGTATGTCGGGGCTCCTATATTTGGTGCATAGATATTTATAATAGTTACATCTTCCTGTTGAATTGTTCCCTTTATCATTATGTAGTGTCCTTCTTTATCTCTTACTACAGCCTTTGTTTTAAAGTCCATTTTGTCAGATATAAGTACTGCTACCCTGGCTTTTTTTTCCATTTCCATTTGCATGAAATATTTTTTTCCATCCTTTTACCATAAGTCTATGTGCATCTTTTGTTTTAAGGTGTGTTTCTTGTAGATAGCATATGTATGGGTCCTGTTTCTTTATCCATGCAGCTACCCTATGTCTTTTGATTGGATCATTTAATCCATTTACATTTAAGGTTATTATTGATATGTAGTTGTTTATTGCCATTTTATTCTATAAAGCTGTATTCTTCTTTTGCTATATTCTTTCCTCCCTTTAAACTGTTCACAAAAGGCCCCTTACTATCTCTTGCAGAATTGGTTTGGTTTTAATGAATTCCTTGAGGCTTTCTTTTTCTGGGAAGCTCTTTATTTCTCCTTCAATTTTAAACGTTAGCCTTGCTGGATAGAGTAGTCTTGGTTGTAGGTTCATGTTCTGCATTACTTTGAATATATCTTGCCATTCCCTTCTGGCCTCAAGTGTTTCTGTTGAGAAGTCCGATGTCATCCTTATGGGGGCTCCTTTGTAGGTGATAGCCTTTTTTCCCTAGCAGCTTTTAAAATTTTTTCTTTATCCATTAGCTTTGGTATTTTAACTATGATGTGTCTTGGTGTAGACCTTTTTGGGTTTCTCTTTAATGGAGTTCTTTGTGCTTCTTGAATGTGTGGAGTGTTTCCCAGCCTTAATTTAGGAAAGTTTTCTGCTATGATTTGATTGAACAAAATTTCCATTTCCTGTCCTCTCTCCTCTTCTTCAGGCACCCCTATGATGCGAATGTTGTTTCTCTTCAGGTTGTCACAGAGCTCCCTTAGAGTTTCCTCACATTTTTTGAGTCTCTTTTCCTTTTTCTTCTCTGATTCTGTGCCTTTGTTTATTGTGTCCTCTAACTCGCTTATTCAATCCTCAGCGTGATTCATCCTGCTTTTAATTCCTTCCATTGTGGTCTTCAGTTCTGATACTGTATTTGTCATTTCTGTCTGATTCTTTTTTATTATTTCAATTTCGTTTTTTATACTTGTTATCTCTTTATTTAGGTGTTCATAATGACTATCCATTGTTGCTCTAATTTCTTTGAACATCCTAACTATCATTATTCTAAATTCTGCTTCTGGTAATTTGGTTATATCTGGTTCATTCAGGTCCTTCTCTGGGGATTTCTCTTGGTTGATTTGGTTTGCATTCCTCTGCCTGCCCATTTTGTCTGTGTATAAGCATGTTGTGGCCACTGGAGTCCAGTAGGTGTTGTTTTTGTGTTCTCCAGGTGTGGTCTGTCTGCAGGCCCGCCACCCCCTCTGCCACTGCCTAGGTCCGTTAGGTATGGGTGTTGCCAGCGCCAGCCCACTGTGGCTTTTTCTGTGATTTCTGCCTCTCCTCCACCGAGGGGCTGTCACTCAAGCCACAAGCCTCAGCACCAAGGGTAGAGGTGAGCACCTTTGCTCAGCTGCGGACCCAGCCTGTTTCTGGACTTCCGCCCAGAACCCACAGTCAGAACCTGCTCGCCACAGTTTTGCAGGTTGGGCGGGGCTTTTGATGTGCTCTCAGCTGTGAGCCTTTGCATGTTCGGAGCTTTAGCCCCACCCTCGATGCCAGGGCCCTCTTGCGTAGGGTCGCAAACCAAGGTTTATTGGGCCTGGCGTGTTTGCTGGCTTCTGCTCAGCTGCGAACTTCCGTTCGTCCCTAACTCTACCCTGCCCCCACGATCGGAGCCTGCTCGTGCACATAGGATGGCAATCCACGGTTTCTCCAGCCGGGCGGGGATAGTAGCATGGACTCAACTGCGAGCTTCCGCTCGTCTCGGGGTCTACCCCTCCCCCGCGATCGGAGCCCACTCGCACACGTAGAATGGCAAGCCGCGGTTTCTTTGACCGGGCGGGGCTGGTAGCGTGAGCTCAGCCGCGAGTCCCCGCCTGTCCCTGGTTCTAGCCCCATCCCCGCGGTCAGGGCCGGCTTGCGCAGGGTCACAGAGCAGATCTCTGCCCGTTCCTGGCCTCCCGCTTTGTCCCCGCAGGTGGGATTATAGGCGGGCCCGCAGCTTCCGGACCGCTTTCACGCGTCCCCTCCACCCCTGCTGGGCTAGACCGAGCTCACAACAGCTTGGCCTCTGCCCACGCCGACAGAACCGCGTTTCAGCTTCCTGCACCACCATACCCTTCAGCAACCCTCGGCAGAGTAGGAAGGGCCCTAATACCCCACACTGTAGACCTGGGAGCATCCTCACTTGTTTCACAGCTCAAAACTGTCCAAACACCTCTTCTAGGCTCTGGGACTGTACGCTGGGGCTTGGTTCCTGGGACCCAGGTCCCTCCCTCTCTGCCAAACTCTCCTCCTGCCATGCGGGTCTCTCCGGGCTGCCATTTGCTCCAGGGAGCTGGGCTGCCCTCTTCGTGTTTTCGCTATTCCTACCAGTCTCAATGTGGCTTCTTCTGTGTTCCTTGGTTGAAGAGTCCACTTAGTTTAGTTCAAAGTTGGTTTATCCAGATGATGGTTCTTAATATTGAGTTACAATCCACTTTGGTCCTGGGAGTTGGAAGTTGGTATGTCTGCCTACTCTGTCGTCATCTTGCTCCTCTGTTATTGAGTTTTATGAGTTCTTTGTATATTTTGGATATTAGGCCATTCTCTGAGCTGTTGTTTGAATATATCATCTCCCCTTTAGTTGGCTGTCTATTTGTCTTGCTGTCATTTTCTCTTGCTGTGCAAAAGCTTCTTAGTCTGATGTGGTCCCATTCATTTATCTTTGCCTTCACTTCCCTTGCCTTTGGAGTCAAATTCATGAAGTGCTCTTTGTAACCAAGGTCCATGAGTTTAGTACCTGTTTTCTTCTATGTAATTTATTGTTTCAGGTCTTATATTTAGGTCTTTGATCCATTTTGAATTAATTTTAGTACAAGGGGACAAACTGTAGTCGAGTTTCATTCTTTGGCATGTGGCTTTCCAGTTTTCCCAGCACCATTTGTTGAAGAGACTTTCTTTTCTCCATTGTATGTTGTTGGCCCCTTTATCAAAAATTATTTGACAGTATATATATGGTTTTATTTCTGGGCTTTCTATTCTGTTCCATTGGTCTGAAGAAAGTATTGTGGTTCCTCAAGAAATTAAAAATAAAACTACTGTATGACCCAGCAATCCCTCTACTGGGTACATATTCCCACAACTCAGAAACATTAGTATGTAAAGACACATGCAGCCCCATGTTCATTGCAGCATTGTTCACAGTGGCCAAGACATGGAAACACTCATAAAGCCTTTCAATAGATGACTGGATAAAGAAGATGTGGTACATATATACTATGGAATACTACTCAGCCATAAGAAATGATGACATCGGATCATTTACAACAACATGGATGGAACTTGATAACATTATACGGAGTAAAATAAGTAAATCAGAAAGAACTAAGAACTGTATGATTCCATGCATAGGTCAGACATAAAAATGAGACTCAGAGATATGGACAAGGGTGTGGTGGTTACTAGAGGTGGGGAGGAGAGGGAGGGATTGGGGGAGGGGAAGTGTAAGGGCACAAAGAAAACCAGATAGAAGATGATGGAAAACAATTTGACTTTGGGTGATGGGCATGCAACATAATCAAATGTCAAAATAACTTGGAGATGTTTTCTCTGAACATATGTACCCTGATTTATCAATGTCACCCCATTTAAATTAATAATAATAAAAAAATAAAGATATTTGTGTCTTTCCCAAGAGATAACCTATAAAAAATTATTCAAAGGCTCAAAATTCCCTGTTAAATATTTATTTTGCTTAGAAATTAGTTTTGCTATGTTTCTATGTTTTTGTAAAAAAAAATAAGAAAAAAGCTGAAAGAGAAAATTGAATTCACTATTTCTATTTGCTTGTTATTATTCTTTTTAGAATTTAATGAGATGCACTTGACATAATGCTGTGTAAGTTTAAGGTGTATGCCATGTTGGTTTGTTACACTTGTAGGCTGCAAAGTCATTGCCATCATGCGTTAGTTTCAGCTATTTCTTCTTCCTTCTGTGTGCACAGCTAGATTATATTTTCCAGTTGCCTTTGAGGTTAGGAGAAGCCAAAACAACTGGGTTTTGCTGATGGAATATAAGTGATGTGATAAGCACAATTTCAGGGCCTTGCTCTTGTAAAACCTCCCACTGGGTACTCTGTACTGTCTCTTCCATAGCCTCTGCCCAAATTCAGAGGATCACAGAGCTAGATCTAAAAGATGATGGTAAAGCCACACAATGATAAGATGAAAGGGGCAGCACAATTATTCTGCTAACTATCCCACTTCATTCTCGCATCTGCCTCCCCAGCGCACCCAGACTGTACGTATTGATTTGAAGCTATTAAATCCCAGTTATATATTTTTTTATTTAATTAATTATGTTTACATAGATTCTAGAGTCACCCTGAATGTATGCTCCCTCCCCCATATTCCCCTCAACATCTCCCTTGTCCTCCCCCTTCCCTTCAGGTTTATCCCATCCTATCATTCCCTTTCCCTCTGTCCTCTTTTCCTCTGGTCCCTTTGATCTCTCCTCTGTCCCAATTTTATTTCTCAGTTCTCATTGTTCCTTGGATTCCTCAAATGAGTGAGGTCATATGATATATTTCTTTTTCTGCTTGGCTTTATTTCACTTAACATAATAGTTTCCAGGTCCATCCATGTTGTTGCAAAAGGTAATATTTCCTTCTTTTTCATAGTATTTCATTGTATATATGTACCACAAATAAAATTAGAAATGAGAGTAAAGAAATAACAACTGACACAACAGAAATACAAAACATTGTAAGAAAATACTATGAAGAACTGTATGCCAAAAAATTAGACAATCTAGGTGAAATGGACAAATTCCTTGAAACATATAATCTTTCAAAAATCAATATGGAAGAATCAGAACACCTAAACAGACCAATTACAAGAAATGAAATCTAACTAGTTATCAAAAAAACTCCCAAAAGACAAAAGCCCTGGGCTGGATGGCTTCACAGGGGAATTCTACCAAATATTCAAAGAAGAACTCCTATCCTTCTCAAGCTATTTCAAAAAATTCAAGAGGAAGGAAGACTTCCAGGCTCCTTTAATGAGGCGAGCATAATTCTGATTCCAAACCCAGGCAAAGACAACACACCGGTTATATTTCTAATCCACATCCTTTTTACCTCTGTTGTGTTGGTTCCATTGACTATACCTTGGTTCTATCAGTTTCCTCCATCCTTGAATTCCATGGCATTATCGTTTGTCCTTTTCATCTTCCCTCTCAGAAAGTTCTCTCCCTTTATTAGTTCTTTTATTTTGATGTGAATATTCATGAATCTCCATCATGCCCTACTTATCACTCAATATGCTCTTTCCAGGTATTTAATGTCATTTATATGTTTCTTAACTAATGCTTAATAACCTATTTCAAAATATGGCTCCAGCTCCATTCGAAATTCCTGTTTTTAATTGCATGCTCTGTCTTTGCCCTGTGCACTGGTAGTACTTTTTACCCTTCTGTGGAGACGCCCCATTACTGCACACCTCTCTTTTAACATGAGGGTCTTTCTGCCTTTATTATCAAGCTACCATTTTTATCTCAAGGAATTTAGTCAGCACTGCTTCTCTGAAGACTTTCCTATCCCCACCTCTTGGGCAGAATTATTTTTTCCTTTATGATCTAAGTGTAACTTTTACCTGCCTCCATTATCAACATACACCACAATTACTTCTACATGTTTATGTAACCACCAGGCTGGGAAATCTTCCAAGGCAGGTTTCCTAACTTACTCATTTTTGTGTACCCTGTTTTTCCATATAGCATCTGCCTCCAAACAAGCATTCAATGAAGGGGAATTAAAAAGTAAAACTAGAGCTTACTAAAATTCTCTTTTAGTACATGCCAACATTTGGAAGGATTTCTTTTCCTGGGCTACACTCAAGCAATATATAAACAACTCACCCAGCTTATAGTCCTCTGTCTACAGTGCCAAGATGGAATTTGTGTTAGCTTGAAATGATGTGCCTTGCTTGGTGGCTGTGGTTGATACAGCGGAGTTTTGTTTCCAGTCTGGAGTGTATGTTTCTGTCGGATAATTGGGTTTCCAATGTGTTTGAGTGATGAAGGGTGAGAAATGATATGGAGGAATACATTTAAACCACTTATATTATCTTCCTGGGGAAAATTGTTACGGATACATGGCCAAATTCTATTTTTGTAGGTCTCTTATTTCACTCAGGAATCAAAGGCTGCTGTATCGATATATTCCAACTATCAAAACAAGCACACAAAAAAAATCCCCCAAATGAAACAAAAAAACACCCAAAACAGTGCTTTATGCAATAAAAAGAAAAGTATTTATACATCTCACAGTAGAGAGAACAAGTCTGGAGAGCTCTATCCAGAGACTTGCCAAGAGGAAATGAGGACTGCAAGTTGACAATTGAATGAAGACCATTAAAGGCAGAGACATTTGAGTTTATCCCCCTGCCCCACCACCAACCTCCTTGGCTTTAAGATTGGTCAAACTTGAGCATGAGTCTCCTCATTCTTTCTTTATAAAGTGATGAAACACAGCAAGAATGAACAGTGAAGGGAAATTCCAGGAAAAAAAAGACAGTGATAGTAACTCATTTTTTACTCAGTAGGTTAGTTTGGCTAGGTGAAAGTCTACCACAATAAAGAATAACAACAGCTTGATCAACCAACATTTTTAGACAATGCTGATATTAAACATGCCAGGAGGGGATTGGCTCAAATGTCTATTCCCTTTCATGAAGTCTTTCTTTGTTCTCCCTACTCAGAATCAAACTTTCCCTCTCTTGGGATCAGCTGTGTTTCTGCACCTCTGTTGGTATTTACTAGTGTGTCTCACTTTGCTATCTCACCTAACCACTCGCTTAAGAGTTCAGGAGCAGTATGTATTTTTTATTTTGATATGATCAGTAGCAGCTAGAATGGTGTCTGGTGCATTTTGATGTCCAACAAGCATTTAGAGAACTTACATTAATAACCAATTCTTTTGTGTAGGTCAGAATGAAGCCTATAGAGAAAATTACTGTCACTTCTTCTATACTCAAATTTCCGAGTGAGAATATTTCCAAATATTTATCATAAACACCTTTTTGTGTGGAATGAAACTTCCATCAGATTTCTGCTGGAATTCAACAAATATTTACTGAATACCTAGTGAAAATGAAGAATTTAAAGAGACTAGCATTTGAAGTCGACTCTTGGCAGATTTGGAGATTCAACTCTGAAAAGAATAAAAAATTTTTGGCATGTATCTCTGACTGCTTAACAAGGATGAAGAACATTCTCTTGGTTAGGTATATCTGTCTGGGTCCAGGGGAAATTCAGAGGGAAAAATGAATTCTTGGAAGATCAAGTTTCAAAGTCCAGGCTAAGATTCCCTACAGAGGCAACCACTGTGTGTGTATCCTTGTACCTTCTGGTTTATTCAAACAAACTTTGAGTAGAAACAGAGAGCTGGTTTATTATCACAGAACATGGGTGATAATGACTTTGGAATCAATACTTGCTGAATCTTTCTCCTTTTTCTCCTTAAACATACAAATGCTGCTCAGATCAAAGGCAGGACTGTTACAAAGGAATTGATTTCCCATTTTCAAAAGTACATGGATTAACTTGCAGCCAATTGGGTTAGCTACCTTAAAGA
This sequence comes from Rhynchonycteris naso, assembly GCA_037038555.1. Taxonomy (NCBI): domain Eukaryota; kingdom Metazoa; phylum Chordata; class Mammalia; order Chiroptera; family Emballonuridae; genus Rhynchonycteris; species Rhynchonycteris naso. The sequence goes on along the minus strand of CM072999.1, from coordinate 242,749,908 downwards.
CTTTTCTAGAAGAAAGAGGACTATAAATAAACAAATAAGGTGTGTGTGTATGGGGGGGGGGGTTCCCTGCCTTTATGAGAATGGATTTCTGGGCCCCACCTTCTGGAGAAGTTGATGCAGTGTGTTCTGTTGCTAGCCCCACATTGTAAATAACCTTGTAACTTAGGGCATTCTGGTGACATACACTTAAAGATAAATCAAAAGGGACTCTAGGCCAAGATCAATTTGTAAGTGGATACTTGCTATGGCTTTGCACTGTGCTGCCATGGGCCTGTATTTCTATTGAGGCCATAAAAGAATAGAAATATGTGTTTGCAAATTACTGTCTGATTATTCTTTCCGTTGCTATCTCATGCATGGCTTTCCTGGGGGTGTCAATAAAGTGGGTTAGCAAAATAAGATTGGTGGCAGAAAAATAATTCAGGAGAATGTTTCTTAAATTGCAATGCAACTATTACAGACACCAACTGTACTCATTCTTAACTGGGGACTCTGCCATTAGTTTTTGCCCTCCTGAGACCCAGTTGTCATTCGTTGTTCTGGAAGGGGGTAAGCACTTTGAAACAATGTCATACTTTTTAGAATTTAAGGGAAATCAAAGTACACTAGGCACTCACAGTGCAGGAAAGAAATGAAAATTCCAAAATATCTGGTGTGGAAATGAATTGCAAAAAAAAAAAAAAAAAAAATGTTCTCAATGTTTCATCCATCCCTATATCCATTGCCTTGGCATTGCAAGCGTCACAACTCCTTTTACATTCCATTCAGTCCTTGAATCTGATCTTGTGCTTACTTTGGTCAACAGAATACAGCAAATAAAATAGGGAGTCAGTTACAAACCAGATCTCAACAGATCTTGTGGTCTAGGCTCTGTGCTCTTACAGAACCCTCCATGGCCATGTGAGCAAAGGGCTACTCTGCTGCAGTATTAGAAATGACATGAGGGACATCCCCTTGTCCCAGATAAGGCTATCTCAGAGGAACCTGTAGGCTGGTGAAGCCAGAAGAAAGCAAAACCCCCACAGCGCTGGAATCTGGCCTCTGGCTTTGATACCTATTTCCTTGGACATCATGCCAGTGAGTCACCTCCCCATACTTATCTGAACATTTTGTTACTTAGTCATTAATCACCCTCCTTGCCCCCCATTTAACCACCAGAAATAATAAAACGTTTTGCCTTGGAGCAACTTCCTCATTAAGCGACCCCCTCACCCATCTTTCCACTTGAGCAAATCCCCTTTCCCCACCCCAAAATGTCCCCTCAAAACTTACCTCCTAGCTAGCCTTGCTCACTAACTCTATAAAAGCTTAAATCCCCAGATACTTGAGGCTGACACCATTTTGGACTCAGCCCATCTGGTCACAGATGCATAAATAAATTTCTTATAAAACTCATCAAGACTTGTACATCTCTCCTTTGGCAACCTAGCAGAACCTAAAACAAGCCAACCTGACAACATATAAGAGAGCCCATCCAAGATGAGCAGAGCAGCCTCAGCAACACAGCAGACAGCAGATGCCCGCGTGGTCCCAGCCTAGACCAGAGAGATAGCAGCCAGCTGAGCCACACACCTCAAGAGTTAACCTGTAGAATCATGAGCTAATCAACTGGGGGTTGATTTAAGCTACAGAGTTTGGGGGAATTTTGTTATGCAGAAATACCTAACAAAAATCTGTGCTATAGTGAAAACGGAAGTAGTTTTTTAATTTGACCAGTTGCTGTTTCAAGTCCTGGCTGTAGCACCCAAATAGTTAACTTTGTAAAGGTTTAACCTAATCTTTTCATTTGCAAATTAGCAATGATGATGATAATAATGGCTACATTTGTATTCTACTTTTCTTTTCCTCCCTTCCTCCTTTGTTCCGTTCCTTCCTCCCTCCCTACCTCTCTCTCTCTTTCTTTCTTTTGGGGGGGAGGGTAAGGGAAAGGAGGGGAGACAGAGAGACAGACTTTTTTCATGTACCCCAACTGGGATCCACCAGGTTACCCCCATCTGGGGCTTATGCTCTGCCCATCTGGGGTGATGCTCATATCCGAGCTATATTTAATACTTGAGGCAGAGGCTCAAGGGAGCCATCCTCAGTGCCCAGGCCTGTGAACTCCAATTAATCAAAGGGGGGGGGGAAGCAGATGGTCTCCTCTCCTGTGTGCCATGACCAGGTATTGAACCTGGGACTTCCACACGCCGGGTCAATGCTCTACCACTGAGCAAACCTGCCAGAGCCTGCATTATTTCTGACAGATCTTACACATGCAAAGCATTTGACTCTAAGCAGATGGCAGATATTACAACTAAAGAAAATAATTACGGCTATGAAATAAGATAGAACGAGAGAAAGAAGAGAATAGGAGAGAGGAAAGAGAAAAATGAGAGAGAGAGATGAAAGAATTTGGGATTATCTGGGGCTCAGAAGGTTAGGGTTCCAAGACTGCCTTTGGCTGCTTCCTCAAACAGATCCCGTTGTTGCTGTCTGTGTGCATATAAAATATTATTGAATTAATAATGACAAAAATACAGCTATCATTCTTTGAACCAAAAACATGGTTTAGGCACTCTATAAAAGGTTTTCAGAAACAATGCCATTGAATCCTCACAATCTTCCTATTAGGTAACTGTCATTGTTATCCCCATATTACAAATGAGAAATAAGGCTTAGAGGTTTAAAGCCTGCCCAAGGCCACACAGCTAGTGAGGACCAGGGCCAAGAGATGAGAGTTCTGTGTGATCCTGGGCTCTTAAGCACAATGGAGTACATTTTTCCCCTAGAAAGGTTGCATTTAAAGGGTAATCTAAGTTTTAAAAACCTATCATAATGGACCAAGAAAAAACTGGGCTATAATCAACAGAGCTTTGTAAATCTTATATGTCCTGAGTGCACATTAAGCTTCATAAATCAGACACATCCTTGGAAATGCATTAAGACAGTGGTTCTCAAAGTGTGCACCAGGGTACCCTGGTGCACCCTAGAGATTTCCAGGTGTGTCCTATGGTATTCCAGAAAAATATGTGCCTCTTGGGACCAAAAATCTAACAGGGTTTTTGGAGTTTAGATTTTTTGGGGACAGAGGTGTAGGGAATTGGCTGTTGGCTGACAGTCTGCCCAACCCCCCACCTCACTTGTCTGATTAGGTTGCAAAAAGCTGTTAAGCTGTGGTGCTGGATTGTTTACACTACCCCTCATGTTCCCCAGAAAGACTGGAGGCAAGTTTCTTCTATCCTTTGTTTGGTGTAAAGTTAAGATTCTGTGTATGGTGGGGGTTTTCTGCACTCAACACAATTAACTGTAAAAAGAGAGAAATTCTTCAATGTATGATGAAAAAATGAGAGTTTGCTTTTAAAATATATGCCCAAACATTGAAGAAATCGCTAGGACACATCAGGCTCATCTTTCTCATAAACACAAGAATAAAAAAACTTAAGACATCTGTGCCAGAACCAGCCAAATTTACTAAATCTTACTGAGAATGTATCTAAACATATATAAAGATAACTTTTCTGTCAGTTTTTTATTTTTAACCCCTCTTTTTTAAAAATTCTAAAAAGCATAACTCAAAAAATGTAACATAAAAATGTTTTTTTAATGTCAGAATAAATATTTTTTTGTATTTATTTCATTTAATTACCATAAAAGCATGCTTGGACTTTATTTTTTTTCTTTTATATTTGACTTAATTATTATAACATATTTCTCTGAAATTTGTATATAGTGCACCTACAATTATTTGTAGGATTTTAAATGCGTCCCTACTTCAACAAGTTTGAGAACCACTGCATTAGGAAAATGCAAATTAAACCGCAATGAGATACCACCTCACACCTGTCAGAATGGCCTCACTAACAAAACAACACATAACAAGCAGTGGCGAGTTTATGGAGAAAAGGAAACCCACCTGCACTGCTGGCAGGACTGCAGACTGGTGCAGCCACTGTGGAAAACAGTATGGAGATCCCTAAAAAAAATTAAAAATGCAACTGCCTTTTGACTCACCTATCCCACTTCTAGAAATATATCCTCAGAATAACAAATCACTGATTCAAAAGAAGAAATGCACCCCCATGTTTATTGCAGCATTGTTTACAATAACCAAGAACTGGAAACAGGCCAAGTGTCCATTAGTAGATGAGAGGATTAAAAAGCTCTATTATATATACGGAATGGAATACTACATGGCCATGAAAAAGGAAATTGTACCCTTTGTGACAACATGGATGGACCTAGAGTCTATTATGCTAAGCTAAATAAGTCAGGCAGAGAAAAAAAATGTATCATATGACCTCAATCATATGAGGGTCCAATGAACAATGAGAACTGAGGAACAAAAGAGAGGCAGAGAAGGGGTCAAAAGTCCAGAGAGAAAGTGCTCAGAAAGAAAGGGGATGAGAGGAAGGAATCAAAGAAAGAAAAGACATTAGTGAAAATATATACACATAACACAGGGAGATAGAAGGTTGGATAGAGAATCGTGGAGGGAGGGGGATGGCAGTGGATAGAGCGGCATAGGGGGTATCAAAGAGAATGCAGGGGGTTAGGAAGGGAGATATATTTGGGAGAACACTTATAACTATGTAAACACACCAAATTAAAATTAATTTTAAAAAGTCAATATAGAAATAATTGGCCTTAACTGACACACTGGACTTAATGGACATCATAGCCATTTAAAAGACTTTTTGATCCCAAAACATCTATTTATACATTATTTTTCAGTATTCGTAAGACATTCACAATGATAGAGCATATGTTTGGTTACAAAACAAGTTACAACATATTCAGGGAGTTTGTCATAATACTAAGCATATTCAGTAAACAAAGGGCTGTGAAATTAGAGTTCAGATGCAAAGAAAAAGCAAGAAAGTTTTAAAAATGTTGAAATTAAGTAATATATTTCTGAAAATAACTGACTCTTAAAATGAATAATAGCAGAGATAAAAAGATAGATATAGGCAAAGAAAAGTCATAAAATTGACATGTCAAAATTCCTTGGATAGAGAAAAAGCAGCACTAACATCACATCTTAAAAAAACTACAAAGAAAAAGAACAAGAACAATCTAAAGTCAGCAAGAAAATAAATGATAAAACTTAGAGTCAATGTAAATAAATATGAAAACAGAAAATTATAGGAAAAATTAATACAACAAATAGCTGCTTATTTGAAAAAAAATCAATGAAATTTTGAAATGACTGGCTAAAGTCTCTAATAAAAAAAGACAAATGACTTCTAAAAAAGAATTCAAAATAAAAAAGACATTACCACATAAATCATAGATATACAAGAATCAAAGCAGCCTAGTATGAAAATATTGATGCTACCAATTCAACAACCTTAAAAAACACTACCAATTTTTAGAACTATACAATCCACCTAGAATAATTCACATAGTGGAAACCCTAAATAAACCCATAAGCAAGGACTAAACAAAGACAACAATAAAAATACAGCCAAAAAATTAAAATCCCAGATTAGATGACTACACTAGTAAAATTTTTCAAACAGGATATGGCACCAACCTTTCTCAAAGTCTTCTATAATTTAGAGGAAGTATCAATACTTTCTGGCGTACATAAGGATTCATAAATCACCCAAATACAAAAACTTCACTGAAACAACACAATAAAATATAACACAGATCAATACCTCTAGCAAATATAGAAGCATTGAAATAGAAGAAAATACTAAAAAACAAAACAGAACAAAGCATTCTAAATTATGTTACCGTATGATGGTCAGGTGAATTTCATTTGAAGAGCAAACAGATGATTCAACCTATGAAAATCGATTGGTGAAATACACTGCATTTACAAAACAAAAAACAAAAATTATGAAATTTTGTATATAGATGCAGAGAAGGTCATCAATGAGATACAACATGTATTTAAAATTAAAATACAAGGTAAATTAGGAACAAAAAATAATACCTGACATAATAAATGTCATTTCTGAAACAATATTAAATAGTTTTATACAACTGGTACAAAAAAATATTTTTTTATTAAATAACAAAGAAGACATGACTTCCTTCTCTCTCCACTCATTTTTAAATATAATACTGAAACTCTAAGTCAAAACAATCCCAAGAAAAGAGGAAAAAATTAAATCCTTATAAAAAAGAAGCAATAATAATATCAGTTTATGTGGAAGACATTATTTAGTATATAGAAAATCTGAAAGACTTTTCTACAAAATGATTAGAAACAAAATACCAATACAGGAAATTCACAAGTTAAGTCATAAACAAATGTCTATAGTTTTCCATTTGCCAATAAATAGACTTTGGAAAGTAAATACACAAAAACACAAAGTCACACACACACACACACACACAAACACAGAAATTCATTTTATAATTGAAGCAAATAAAACTTGCTTTGAAATGAAGTTAACAAAAAATATGAAGGACTTGCATATTGAAAACTACAAAACATTATCAAATATATTGAAAAATACACAATGAAATAAGAAGCATTCAATGACTATGAATGAAAAGAGTGAACATAGATAAAATGGTTTTATTACATAAAGCTATATACAAACTTAATGCAAAATGTATTAAAATTTTAGTGTAATATTTTAAAGAAATAGGAAACAATACCAGATTTCATAAATCCATATAATCCCTGATAACCAAAGTAATGCAAAAGACAAAGAACAAAGCCTGGAGTATCACACTACCTGACTACAAATTAATCTATACAACCACAGTAATAGAATATATATGGCATTCACAGAACAACGGATATACCGAACAATGGAACAATACCGTGATTGGAGAAATAAGACCATGTATACATAAACAAATCATCTTTGATAAAAGAGCCAAAAACACCCAATGAAGAAAAGAAAGCCTCTTCAGTAAATGGTGCTGGAAGAACTGGAAAGCCATATGCAAAAAAAAAATGAAAATTAACAACAGTTTGCCACAATGCACAAGGTTTTTTTCCAAAATGTATCAAAGACCTATATGAAATCAAAATAAGTAAATTACATTGAAGAAAAACATCATTACTAAGCTAGTGGACTTTAATGTACAAAAACATTTAAATATGCTGCCACAAAATGATGAAAATTGGAGGCTAAAATAAATGAGTGAGGCAATATCAAAACAATGAGTTTCTGCACAAAAAAGCAAATGAACAACAAGAGAATTAGGCAGCCAAATAATGGGGGATGATACTTGCAAACAACACCTTCAATAAGGGGATAATACCCAAAATAAAAAATGAAATCACAGAGCCCGGCAACAAACACACAAACTGTCATGTTTATAATTGGGCTGGAGGCTTGATCAGACACTACTTTCAGTAGGATATAAAAATATCCAACAGATATATCATAAGATTCTCATCTCCACTAGCTATTTGAGAAATGCAGATCAAATCTAGAGTGAAATCTCTCCTCACATCTGTTAGATTGCTTAATATCAAGCAGAAGGATCATAACAAGTGTTGGTGATGCTGTGAAGAATGAACCTTCATTCACTGCTCATGGGATTCAATATTAGTAAAACCATCATTGAGAAAATATGATGGCTCCTTAACATTTTGAGATTAGAACTCTTATATGGCACAGAAATTGTTCTATTCAGAACAATTCTACTTAGTTCTACTCAGAGAACTAGTTATAAATTTGACACAGAAAACAAAAACAGTGCGGGCAAAAAGAAATGAATGGTACCATATCAAAATAAATAATTTCTGCACAGCAAAAACATACTGTAAACCAAACAATTAGGCAGCCAAGTAAATCGGAGATAATATTTTCAAAGTACAGCTTTAATAAGAAGTTCATATTCAAATATATCATGAACTCACAAAGAGGACCAACAAACTAGAAAACAATTCAATTAAACAATGGAGAGGTTATGAATACACTCTCCTTTCAAAAAGACATATACATAACCAACAGATATATGCAAAGATGCTCATCCTCAAAAGATCTTAAAAAGTGAAAATCAAAACTTCATTGAGATAAGACTGCAAATCAGTTAGATGAAATCATATCAAGACATTGAAGTGTTTGCTGAGGAAATGAATCCTCATTTGCTGCTGGTGGAAAAGCCAACTCATACTGCCAGCATGTAAGATAGTACAGTTATTTTGCAAAAAATGTAAGACTAGACCTATAATGTTATTCAGCAATCTCTCAATTGGGCATTTAGCCCATTAACTTCAAAACAGTGATACATAAAGACATATGCATTCACATGTTCAATACAGAGTTACTCAGACAGGCCAAGAGAGGGTATCTACCATAGCGTTCATCCATAGATAAACAGATGAAAAAGATGTGTTACATATATGCGGTGGAATACTATGCTGCCATGAAAATGATGGATTATTGGCATTTACAACAACATAGATAAAACTTGAGAACATTTCACTGAGAGAAATATGTAAATCAGCATAAGCTAAGAATGATATAATTTTACAAATAGTTAATGTATAAAACTGAGACTCTTAAAGTTATGTGGTGATCAAGTTCTGAAAGAGGAGGACGACATAAAGAGAAATAGAATCTGATCTGATTTTAGGTGATGTGTAATGACATAGTCAACAGTTTATATGCTATAGAGGTGTTTGCTTAAAACCTATGTACATGTATTGATCAATGACACACTGCTTCAATTAGTTTTAAGATAAAATATTTTAAAATGTATGTGTAATGAAGACAATTTTTCTGATTTAATTCTTAGAACTTAAGCTGCACCATACTGAATGGTTATCATGTAACTAACAAAATGCAAAAGTAGACACCATGTATTTATCATTTCTGTAATTCACAATATATTTTATTTAATATTAAATTTGTTCCTTCCACTGACTCATCCTGGAGTACTTCGGTAATTACTTTAATGTTGTTTTTCAGGGCAGCTTTTAAAATTAGAGCCCTATTTAACACTAAAATTCTTCTTATGCAAGTACTTAACCAGGCTTAATGCAACACCTTTTCCTCTTCCACTGTGAAGTTGTAGTTAACATGATCAATATTCTCCCTTTAGTGTCTTTTGTCCCTCACTTTGAAATGCAGCAAAATTTAACTTTAGTCAGAGAACTGGACCTGACAATCAGATGAGTTTAAATCTCAGTAAGTGTTTATAAAAGCCTAGCTACAGCCCCACATTGGGCACAACCTTCTGATAAGCAGTCTTTTGAGAGATGAGACGCCCTGGCCAAAGCAGGGCAAACCAGAGGGAGAAGGGTGTACTGCTTTGCTTGAAGCCAAGACCTGCATGGCCGCACCAGGAACCTTTGAACTAGCACAGGCTTCCTTTGGACAGTTGACCCAGAAGGTAAACAATTTGGAGAAACAGTGGTGACACTCTAAGACACATACAAATAAACATTACTTTGTACCTATAGAAGAAGTGGTGTCACCTACTTTTTCAAAAATCCCTACTAAAATATAAATACATTTCTCCACCACTCTCTGGAGTTGAGTTGGCATTTGGGTTGATCTGAATGAGCTTGCACCCAAGCAATTGAAATAAATAAACTTTTAAAATACACCAGCCTTGTGTTTTCAGTTTGGGTATCTCCAGTGCTCACCCATAGACCCGAGTAAGAGAATAGCCTGTCAGCAATTTTATATGGGATTAGTCAGTCCACAATTGCCTGTCTTTCAAAGTCAGACCTAGTCGTGATTATTTTGACCTGCCTGTTGCCAAGAGAAATGGAAAGGGGGCTTTCCCCTTCCCCAGTGGACAGGCCAGTCAAAGATTTAAACATACAAACACCCCCTATGTATTTTCTTTTACCTTTGGCCAAATAATTTTTTTTCATTTTTGAAGTTAGTTAGCTCTAAACTGCTTACTAAAAGTACATAAAAATTTTCTATTTAATGACCAAAATTGTAAATTAAATTATACTCAATATCTGACATTGAGATAAAACATCATTTTACTCCTAAATTGAAGATGTCCTAAATTCAATAAAACCAGAATTGTGAACATGTATGTTTATTGTTCAGCAAGAGAGTTGCAGGCGTGTTGATATTTACCCACATACAGTTGAATTATAGCCATTCTGCTTCATCTGGAAGTTCTATGATAAGTCAGTTATAGTAAGTGTTGTCTGTATGGAGAAAGTGCTTTCAGAGTTGACCTTGAAAGAGATGTAGCAGATGTATCAGCCAGCATTGACGTTAAGATATTCTGGTTGTCTACTTCTTGCAGGGTATTAGGAAGGACACCGTTGACTGGTAAGATTGGATATCAATTTATAAAGGTAGAAGGCAGAACCATCCCTTACTGATGACTTCCCTGTTGTAAAGAAATCACTAGATTCTGAAAAGTAGAACATGTGGTTGTGGTGGTGATGAAATTCACAATGTGGGCAGGATCTTGCATGTAGACACTCAGAGACAGTCCAGGAAAACTAGTCAACTCATTTGAAATAACATATTCATCCGTTACCTTTTGTTCTGATGTTTGAAATAAACAGTGGTGGAGGAGACACATCACTTCTGACTGGAGCTGTTGTCTTAGCAATTATCAGGCTAGTAACAGGATTTACTATTAGCATACTTAAGCTAGAGCAGTGTAAAAATATACTTTCAGAACTTGTTTCAGAAATGAAAATAGATTAATGATTATCCACAGGAACCACTGCTCCAAAGTGCTTCCGTTTTAAATCTAGAATTGAAGAAGATGATGGCGAAACATTTTAATCCCAATTCTTCTTTTTATTTGTACTAGAAGTTGGGGACATCCACGTTTAAAATTAGGGTTCTGATAACAGTGTAACTAAAACAAAAAAAATCAAAATTATTTACTGATATTTTAAAACAAGGGTCAAGATTCCAACAAACCTAGTGTATTAGATATTAATTTGCTTTTATCACTCAAAGTTAGTGTTAGTAAATAATACATGCATACTCTTAATATAGTTTAAATAAAGTTACAGGGCACTGACATTCAATTATGTTTCTCAAAAAATATTCTGCGTTTAACAGTAAATTTAAATGCCACTTAAAATGAGTTCAGGAACTTTATTTAAACAAAGCTTATTGGAAAGTTAACTAATCACTAGAAAAAATTCTTATTCCCTTAAAATTTTATGCTCATGTTTTCCTAATTTTAACAATTTATATTTATCACTGTTTAATAAAATTTCAAAGCTTGTTTTAGTTGTTATATATGAAAATATTAGTATGCAAAATAAAATTTATCTATGCCCTATAAACATGTAATTAAAAATTTTTGAATACCTTGCTTAAAACAGAGACATTTTTTTCTTCCTCCAGAAACTCAGCTAAAGATGCAGATCTTGAAATATTTTTCCGTATTTTACGAAAGCCATAAAGGTTAAGTTGTCTCACCAAACTCTTCATATTCTTAGTTCCAAATATTTTGAAAGGGGCCTCTTTCTCCAAACATTCTTTCTTAAAGACTTCTTCATTAATCACTATAGAAGTTCCATTTTCATCCCACCAAATAGACTTAAATTGATCACTTTGAACTATTTTCCACAGTTTTCTGGGAAATGTCATAGCAAGATACTCATTTTGTACTTTTGGTTCAGAGGTACAAACTGTGTAACGTTGTCTTTTTATTAAGGGTCCATCACATAAAGCCTGAAAGGCACTTTTTTCAATCAAGGACCTCAAGAATAAATCAGAGTATACGTCATCACACAAATCAGTATTAATGGTGGTTTCCAAATCAGTACATCCATTTTGAGAAGAATCCTCTTGAGTTCCTGAAGAAGCATGTGCCATCTCATCAATTCTTCTGTAGCTGCTGTTCAGATCTCACTCTTTTGAATATGGTAGCTTCTAAGAACATTCATATCATCACAATGTTTGTCAATTTGAGAAGCTGTGACATCACATAAAGAATAGTTTCCTAGCAATAAGAAGTAACATTCATCCAGGGTCTTATTTTCACTCTAAAATGTTTCATCAGTTAAATAATATATAAGTAAGATGCATTCAAAATAATAAAAAAATAAGAGCTGTAAATTCTCATAGTTATAGAAATTGTTTTAGGAATCAGAATAAATCACCTCTTATTTCTTATCTTTTTATCATTTTTGAATCATTTTATTATTATTTTTCTTTCATTTTTATTAATTTTAATTTATGGTGGCAGCATGAATTCAAGTGTCTTACTTAATATAACTCCCTCATTTCCCATCCTCATATTCCCTATTATACACCTTTGGCCATTTTTTTCTCACTTTTTATTTTCTTCCCTCTCATATTTACAGATCTGTTATCTGTATCTATGTGTTGTGTGTATTTAATTTCACTAATCCCTTCACCTTCTCTGATCTAATATTCTGAATTCTCTTCCATTTGACAGCTGTTCTTCTGCTCCATATCACTGTGCTTCTACCTCTATTTTATTCCTCAGTTCACTTAGTTTTCTTGAAAGACCTGGGCTACACCTCCCCCTTCTTCTATAGAGAATGCACCCCACCCACGGAGAGTACCTGGGAAGACCACACCTTCTGGTTCTCAGAGGTCACACCCACTGCATTCCTATGGATTTACCATATAGAAAAAAAAGGCCTGGATACAATTTCAACTGGGGACAACAAGCAAGATACACTCACTACCCTCATCCTAATGACAGAAGTTCCCTGCTGGGCTCAGCAAACAAACAGCAGGGAAATTGATACTTTTATGTGGCTCACCTTCTTAGAGAATATTAAAATCCAAGCAACCAGCAGAGGCTGAGGGATTAAGCCCCAGAGAAGGAGCCACATTCAATATACCAACCTCAGCTGCCCTACCCCAACAAGCTTGCAAACCGCATACAGAAAATATGGGAAGACAGAGAACTGTAATCCAAATGAATCAACAAGAGAAATCCTCAGAAAAATAATTCAATGAGATGGAAGTAACCAAATTACTGGATGCAGAGTTTAAAATAATGATTGTTAGGTTGCTTAAGAATCCTAGAGCTACACTAGATGGATATAATGTGCATCTAAATTAAGAAATAACAAGCATCAAAAAGGAAATTAAAATAATAAAAAAGAACCAATCAGAAATGACAATTACAATATTAGTAATGAAGACTACAGTAGATGGAATCAACAGCAGGCTGGATGAAGGAGAGGATTGAATCAGCAACTTAGAGGACAAGATAAATGAAAACACAGAAACAGAGCAGCAAAAAGAAAAAAAGCTCTAAAATCTGAGAAAACTATAAGAGAACTCTGTGACAATATGAAGAAAAATAACATCTGCATCATAGGGGATCCTGAAGGAGAAGAGAAAGAATAAGAGATAGAGAATGTGTTTGAACCAATCATAGCTGAATATTTTCCTAAATAGATGAAGGAAAAGTTTCACAAGTTCAAGAAGCACAGAGAGTCCCAGTAAAGAGGAACCCAGAGAGGCCTACATCAAGACACATCATAATTAAAATATCAAAGTTAAGAGATTAAAAAAAAAATACTAACAGCTTTAAAAGAAAAGAAGTCAATTACTTATACAGGAGCCCCCATAAGGATGACATCTGAATTTTCAACAGAAACACCTGAGACCGGAATGGAATGGCAAAAAATATTCAAAGTAATGCAGAACAAGAGCCTACAACCAAGACTTCTTTAGCCAGCAAGATTATCATTTAAAATTGAAAGAGAAATAAAAAACTTCCCAGAAAAAACATAAACTTAAGGAACTCATTACAACCAAAGCAATACTGCAGGAAATGTTAAGGGGCTTGCTATTAAAAGAGCAAAGGAAAAAGAAAATCGAGAAAAAAAGGATTATAGATTTAAAGAATAAAATGGTAATAAACAACTCCATATCAATAATAACCTTAAATGTAAATGGACTAAATGCTCCAATCAAAATAAGGTAGTTACATGGATAAGAAAACAGGACCCATACATATGCTGTCTACAAGAGACCCACCTCAGAACAAAACATTCACGGAGTCCGAGAGTAATGGGTTGGAAAAAATATTTCACAGAAAAAAAAAAAAAGCCAAGGTAGTAATACTAATATATGACAAAATAAAGTTTAAAACAAAGACTATATTAAGAGGTAAAAAAGGTCACTACATAATGGTAAAAGGAGCATTACAACACTGTATGGCCAGGAGCTGCCATCATGGCCATTCACATACAGGTTCCCATTGGATTTGGGCAGATGGTAAAGAAATGGCGGAGTCAGAGGACGGTGAGCCATTTTGTTTATTGGTGTCTCACCACGACCGGCAAGCCATGAAGGGTAAGGGATCAGGGAGGCCCCTGCAATGGTGATAGCAGGAACCGAGAGAGCGAGCCGCCAGTCTGTCCCCATTTTATAGAGTAGAAATCAAAACCTTTAATCAATATACAAATAAGGAAGTCTCTGATACAAAGTCATTTTTCTGAGGCATAAATGGGATTCCTCATAAGAGTGCACCACCCCTATCATGCAACAGTCAAGGGTGTGGGCAAAAGCTTAGCTTTAAAACTAAGCCTTAGGTTATAGTAACTTTGCCAGCTTACAGCCTGTCTCCCACCCAAAGCGAGCAAACATATATGTCATATTTAAAAACTTATTTGACCAACAAACAGGAAGATATAACTATTATAAATATACATGTGCCTAATATAGGAGCACATAAATATCTAAAACAGATTTTGATGGACAAAAAGGGCAAGATCAACAGCAATATTATAATAGTAGGGGATTTTAATACCCCACTAATATCAATGGATAGAACCTCAAAACAGAAAATTAAAGAAACAGTGGCCTTAAATAACATATTAGATCCACTGAATTTAATAGATACATTAAGAACATTTCACCCCAAAGCAGCAGAATATACATTTTTTTCAAGTGCTCACAGTACATTCTCTAGGATAGACCACATGTTAGGACACAAAACGAGTCTTAATAAATTTAAGAAGATTGAAATCATATCAAGCATCTTCTCTGATCACAGCAGCATGAAACTAGAAATAAACTACAACAGAAAAACTGGAAAACGTTCAAACACTTGAAGACTTAATAGCATGCTATTAAATAATGAATGGGTTAACAATGAGATCAAGGAAGAAATAAAAAAGTTCCTTGAACCAAATGAAAATGCACATATGTTGGGCAGATAAAATATATTATGCTCACTTTGTTAAAGATGGCGCTGCCCACATGCAAGTCCGTTGATATTAATGTGTTTTGGGGCAGGCTGGGAGCTTGGTCTCTCTTGGTTCCTGAGGTTAGCATTAGAGAGGAGAGCAGAGTAAGGCCACGTGGAGGCCAGGAGAAGCAGCCGAGATGGAAGAGTGCTGAGGAAGAAGCCAGTTTGTTAAGAGTTTGTGCAGGAGGAGATGGGGAACAGAGGTGAATAAGTCTGGTGAGCTAGAAACCTTTGATTCTAGGAAACTCGGATAAGTCAGTAGCTTTGTGAGCACTGAATGTGTGGGTTTTGGAGCCCAGTGTGTGTTTTTGCTTGCCCGCCGGGTGCAAGCTAGAATTAAAGCTGATGGCTCACCAGTTCTTGGCTCCATTGTTTCATTACCATCTGTTTGAATCTAATGTGAACCTGCATTGGTCAGGTGGCTGTAATGGTGACCATGGCTACTGGCTTTACAACATATAACAACATATAACAACTCAAAATTTATGGGACACAGCAAAAGCAGTCCTGAGAGAGAAGTTCATAGCATTACAAGCATGCCATAAGAAGCAAGACAAAACTCAAATTAACAGCTTAACCCTGAACCTAAAAGAATTATAAAAAGAACAGCAAGTAAAGCCCAGAGGAAGTAGAAGGAAGGAAATACGTAGTAAATATCAGAGCTGAAAAAAATGACATAGAGGCAAAACAAAAACAACAAACAAACAAAAACAAAAAGAAATACAGAGGATCAATGGAACCAAGAGCTGGTACTTTAAAAAGGTTAACAAAAGTGATGAACCTTTAACCAGACTCACCAAGAAAAAAAAGGGAGAAGGCTCAAATAAATAAAATTAGAAATGAGTGTGGAAAAGTAACAATAGACACAGCAGAAATCCAAAGGATTGTAAGAAGAGTCTATGAAGAATGTATGCCAAAAACTTGGACAACCTAGATAAAATGGACAAATTCCTTGAAACATATAATCATTAAAAATTTAATCTGGAAGAATCAGATTAAACCTAAACAGACTGAATTCAACAAATGAGATTGAAACAGGTATCAAAAAACTCCCAGCAAACAAAAGTCCTGAGCCCGATTGCTTAACGGGCAAATTTTACCAAATACTCAAAGAAGAACTCACGCCTATCCTTATCAAGCTATTTCAAAAATTTCAAAGGAGAGAAAACTTCCAAACTCCTTTTATGAGGCAAGCATAATCCTCATTCCAAAAATAGGCAAAGAAACTACAAAGAAAGAAAACTATAGGCCAATAACTCTGGTGAAATTAGATGCTACATCTCTCAACAAAATATTAGCAAATCTGATCCAGCAATACATAAAAAAAAAATCATAGATTATGATCAAGTGGGATTTATTCTGGGGAGGCAAGGCTAGTACAATATTTGCAAATCAATCAACATGATTCATCACATAAAAAAAGGAAAGATAAAAACCAAATGATAATGTCAATAAATGCAGAAAAGGCATTTGCTGAAATCCAGCACCCATTCATAATCAAAACTTTCATAAAATGGGAATACAGGGAACATACATTAACATCATACAGGCCATCTATGACAAACCCACAGCCAACATCATACTCAATGGGCAAAAATTAAAAGCAATCTCTTTAAGATCAGGAACCAGGCAGGGGTGCCCCCTTTTACCACTCCTATTCAACATAGTTCCAGAAGTCCTAGCTACAGCAATCAGGTAAGAAGAAGAAATAAAAGGCATCCAAATTGAAAAAGAAGAAGTAAAACTATCAATATTTGCTGATGACTTGATACTGCACATAGAAAACCCTAAAGTCTCAGTCAAAAAACTACTGAAACTGATAAATGAATTCAGCAAGGTAGCAGGATATAAAATCAATATTCAGAAGTTAGAGGCATTTATATACTCCAACAAGGAACTGTCTGAAAGAGAAATTAAGTAAATAATCCTCTTCACTATTGCAACAAAAATAAAAAATAAAGTACCTAAGAGTAAATTTAACCAAGAAGGTTAAAGACCTGTATTCAGAAAATTATAAAACATTGATAAAAGCAACCAATGAAGATACAAATAAGTGGAAGCATATACTGTGTTCATGGATAGGAAGAATAAACATCATTAAAATACCTATACTACCTAAAGCAATCTATAAATTCAATGCAATTCCTATTAAAATACCAATGACATACTTTCAAAGATATAGAATATTTCAAAAATTTATATGGAACCAAAAAAACCACAGATAGCCTCAGCAATCTTAAAAAAAATAAAATAAAGCGTGAGGTACCACTCTTCTGGATATCGAGTTACACTACAAGGCCATTGTACTCAAAACGGCTTGGTACTGGCATAAGAAGAAGCATACAGATCAATGGAACAGAACAGAGAACCCAGAAATAAATCCACATCTTTATGGCCAATTGATATTTGACAAAGGAGGTAAGAGCATACAATGGAGTAAAGAGTGTCTTTAACAAATAGTGTTGGGAAAATTGGACAAGTATATGCAAAA
Organism: Rhynchonycteris naso; assembly: GCA_037038555.1. Lineage (NCBI taxonomy): Eukaryota > Metazoa > Chordata > Mammalia > Chiroptera > Emballonuridae > Rhynchonycteris > Rhynchonycteris naso. The sequence goes on along the minus strand of CM072999.1, from coordinate 242,732,333 downwards.
AAAATGAAACTATACCACCAAATTACACCATTCACAAAAATAAACTCAAAATGAATAAAAGACTTAAATGTAAGTCATGAAACCACGATCATTTTGGAAGAAAACATAGGCAGTAAGCTCTCTGACATTTCTCACAGCAATATGTATGCTGATTTACCTACACAGGCAAGTGAAATAAAGGACAGGATGAACACATGGGATTATATCAAACTAAAAAGCTTTTGCACAGCAAAAGACAACATGAACAAAATAAAAAGACAAACCACACAATGGGAGAACGTATTCTCCAACACATCCGATAAGGGGTTAATAACCAAAATCTATAAAGAACTTGTAGAACTCAACACCAGAAAAGTAAACATTCCAATCAAAAATTGGGCAAAAGAACTGAATAGACTCTTCTCCGAAGAGGACGTGCAGATGGCACATGGGTATATGAAAAAATGTTCAACATAATCATTAGGGCAGTGGTTCTCAAAGTGTGTGCCAGGGCGCACTAGTGTGCCCTATGGTATTCCAGAGAAATATGTGCCTGTTTGGGACCAAAAAACCAACAGGGTTTTTGGAGTTTAGATTTTTGGGGGACAGAAGTGTGGGGAATTGGCTGTAAGCTGACAGTCTGCCCAACCCCCCATCTCACTTGCCTGATTAGGTTGCAAAAGGCTGTTAAGCTGTGTTGCTGGCTTGTTTACACTACCCCCCATGTTCCCGGAAAGACTGGGGACAAGTTTCTTCTATCCTTTGTTTGGTATAAAGTTAAGATGATATGTATGGTGGGGGTTTTTTGTACTCAACACAATTAACAGTAAAAAGAGAAGAATTCTTCAATGTATTGATGAAAAAATGAAAGTTTGCCTTTCAAATATATGCCCAAACATTGAAGAAATCGCTAGGACACATCAGGCTCATGTTTCTCATAAACACAAAAATGAAAAAAACTTAACACATCTGTGCCGGGATCAGCCAAATTTACTAAATCTTACTAAGAATGTGTGTGTATATATATATATATAAAACTTTTATGTCTGTTTTTTATTTTTTAATCCTCTTTTTTATGAATTCTAAAAAGCATAACTCTAAAAATGTAACATAAAAATAGTTTTTAATGTAGTAATAAGTTTAATTTTGTCGTATTTATTTCATTTAATTACCATAAAAGCACACTTGGACTTTATTTTTTCTTTTATATTTGACTTATTATATTTCTTAGAAATTTGTACATAGCGCACCTACAATTATTTGTAGGATTTTAAATGTACCCCAACTTCAAAAAATTTGAGAACCCCTGTATTAATATATTAGGTTAAGATCTAGGTCATCTTTTAAACATCAGGGAACCTGGGGGCTTAGTTGGTTCCCAGTGACAATTCTTTTGTCTTCATCCTGCTATTCATTTAAAAAGAGACCCTTGTCATTAGAATAAGAATTTTGCAAATTGGCAAGGTCTCTATTTTATAGCCATTAATGCAAGAACTAGAATTTTATATGAACCAGGTCAGGAGCATTGCATTGGATCAGAGCTTAGAAACCAGTTCTATGATATTTTAACGAAGAACACATTTACTAATTGACATAATTCCCCAATTGCAAGAAAGATAAACTGAAAATAAAGAAAGAAAACACAAGGGATTTCTCTCTCTCTTTCTCTCTCTCTCTCTCTCTCTCTCTCGTGTTTTGAATGTGAAAGTAAGGGACTGAATGCATTTTATTTCTAAATCTTGACTAATTCCCACAATCTGGCCTGTCAGTTTCTTTTCTCCCCTCAACACATGACTCCCTTCCCCATTACAAATTTCAGTAAAAAAATTGCTTGCTCAAGATTTTTGTCACAAAAAAGTATACATAATTATAACACCAGACTGATGAGGTTCTCAGGATAGACATTGTCAAGTAATTTAAATTAATAATTGATTTTCATTTCTAATCTCAGAGTATTATTTGGGTGATCCCACATTGGAGATTTTAGATGTACTGCCTTCAAATAAGCTGTCGCTCTAAGTCGCAATGAAGCACTGCTATTTACAACGGCCCGGAGAAATATTATGCTAGATAAAATTTCAAGTGGCCCATCTTAAGACAAAATTAAAGGGCCTTACAAAATTACCTTTCAAAGCTTTTATGCATGCACCAGAGCCTTGTTCTCCGTGAGAGAAAGAACTACTCAGCCCAGCAGGGTCTGAATTGATGGTAAGACCTTTACACAGACGGAAGTAGCACTAGCAGAACCAAAGAAAGGAAAAGATATTATTCTTTATATTTTTTAGAACTCAAAATTTATTAAGTTTTAAGAATGTTTCAGCCACTTTTAAAATCTACATCTTAGGATAGTCTTCCCATGACTTAACCAAAACCTCTTCAATGTTCAAAGCACCATAACCGTAAATACACATTTTTTTGCCTTCCAGAAAGATCTGTCTAGTCGCTTTCTTCTTATGCATGTTTTAAACTCAACTTTACAACTGACTAAGATCTTTTTAAAATAAAGATTCTCCTGAAAAGCTGCAGCTAGACGTCTATTTGTTATGTTGACCTAAGGACAATACCATGCTTTTATAAAACAATGAATTTTTTGAAGAGCAGTAACTGGTCCCAAATACAAAGTGTCTTTATATTTTGCACCAGTCAAAAGTGCACCATGACTTTACGGACACACTGTATATTAGACCACATGTCTAATTTAGAACAAGGGGCATTTTGCAAGTCCCTAATACTGCACAAGTTCATTCCCATTCAACTTCTTCTCATTTAATCTTAATAACTACCCACTGCAGTAGGTATTGCTGGTTCCATTTCACATTAGAAAATGAATAGAAATACCTGGCTTATAGATCTGTGGCCCCTATGGAAGTACTAGCTCTTCAGCTCTCATCCATCTGGGGGACAATTTCCTGTTCCTTTCTGGACATCATGTAGCCTTTCTGCGTGTATGTATATGTTATTGAATGTATTCCTTCTCCATTGAGAACTTGAGAAGCTATGTAAATGAAGTAATCTGATAATTGCTAGTTTCTCACAGTTCTACTAAAACAATCTGTCTCACTCCCACTATTTTCTACTTGTCTATCCCCTTTCCTGTGTTATTCCATAACTTGATTGTTATACTGCTTGGATATGTTCTCCTAAAAAGAATTACATTCCTTCTACGCAAGAAGTCCTCTCACTGCTCCCAAAGTCCTAGAGTTTTGCCCGTCACTTCTGAAAGCAGATAATAAACCAGAGACTATGTAAATAGTCCTGTACACAAAACATGCCCAGGAAACCAGTGAAGCTCAAAAAGGCTGTTATTAAATCACACTGTCAGGATTATTGCTTTATCGAAAGGTATTTCTAATGAAGAAAGACAAACAGAGTTTTTAAAAATGTATGCTAGTATCTCTCCGGATCAGTGATTTTTAGTGATTCCCGTGGGATGTAAGTTCTCTTATAAAAATCTTCGGTAGGGGAAAGAAGTTTATGTCACATAAATTGATAGGGGCAGAAAAGTCTTTTGTTTTCTGTGAGACAAGGGGCATTTATAAGTTAGGCATTTTTATTATGCAACTATTAGCACAAACTTTCCAAGGAAAACTGGACGGTATGCATGAGTGTGTATTTTTAAAACTACTCTAAGTTTTCCAAATAGAAAGAAAAAAACTTTGAATTCTAATGTATAAGACACAAGTCTCAGTCATGTATGGCTATATATGTGCATGCGTGTGCATGTGTGTGCGTGTGTGCATGTGTGTGCATGTGTGCATGCATGTGCATGTGTGTGCCTGTACACATGCATGCAGAATGCTTTTTGAAGGCTTGCATTTCAATCTGTACACCACTCAATGTGCTTCTCAGATCAAGTGAGTCCTCGGAGAATTTGTAAGAATAAATGCCTCAGGGATACCAGTATGTAATCTTTCTTGGGAAGTGATAGAATGTAAAGTCCTCCATGTTTCCTTGCAGCATTTTTTTAAATTATTGAATTTTTTGTGGTAACATTGGTTAATTATATTATATAGGTTTCAGGTGCACAATTCTATAGTACATCATCTGCACATTGATTGTATTGTGTGTTCACCCTGAGTCAAGTCTCCCTCCATCACCATTTACCTCCCCTTTACTCTCTTTGACCTCCCCCAACCCCCTTTCCCTCTGCTAATCACCACACTCTTGTCTATGAGTTTTGGGGGGCAAGTTGTTTGTTTTTGTTTTTGCTTTTGCTTAATTCCTTTACCTTTGTCTACTAGCCCTCCCACCCCCATCCCCTCTGACAGCTGTCAGCCTGTTCTCTGTATCTAAGAATCTATTTCTATTTAGTTTTGTTAGTCTATTTTGTGCCTATTTTTTAAAGAAATATAACAATTCATTGATGATTACAGTTCTTCCTAATTTTGCAAATATTATCAGAACAACCTACAAGTTTATAGAACTTGTCCCAGATCTTAAAGGAAATAAGACTCCCACTGAGGCCTAACTCTAAATCTCATGATCTTCCCATTGCTTAGAACCAAAGCTTGAATGAGCAGAACTATGCAGGGTATACAGAAAGAGGTTCATAAGAAGTTGGATAAGACTTTCCATCCCTGGGACAGAGAAAGTCCTTGATGTAGTTTACAATCTCCTGCAGGGCAGGGACCACATCAAGCTAATTCCCTACTGAAGCTCCAGCATTTAGGACAACATCTAGGACCTGATCATTGTTTTAAAATGTTGTTATTACTACTTGGGTATAGTGAGACCAAGAGCAGAAGACATATGTCGTTGGAGAGACTGTTACAGTTTCCATGAACAGCGGGTATGCCATGCCATGCAGGGTTACACAGGGAAGCATCCAGGTTGGTCAGGAGGCAGAAGGAGGTAAGGGAAGAGTGAGAAAAAATTATTGTGGTTTTAATGGCAATAAACAGACAGGTCAACATAAGCATGCTTATAATCGGTCAGTTTGAATAATTTTAACAGGCTCTGGGGTATAAAGACTGTCTGGAGCTGCCTGGTAACCTGGTCCTGGTTGATTAAGACAGCGGAATATTGGCTTGGCATGTGAGAGTTCAATCAAGTTGGTGATTGAAGATATAAACTTTGGGTTAGTTCATTTACATATGAAATGCAAGAAATGTTGAAAGGGAAGTAGTTTGCTTTCCTAGGAATTAACTAGCCCTAAGATTGGCTCCCTTTTCCATCCAGTAAGGCCCTAAGATGTCAAAATATCATAAAATACAGAAATAAAAAACTAGATCAATAAAGTCCTACAATAATACATATTTAATTTCATGAACGAAAAAATAAATAAGGGGTGGATTACTGCAATTAGGATTATACTGCAACTCTCTGTTCACATCCTTCCTGACCCCTCTTAAAATGAACAAATGACCTGACCTGTGGTGGCGCAGTGGATAAAGCGTCGACCTGGGAACACTGAGGTCGCCAGTTCAAAACCCTGCACTGGTTCGGTCAAGGCATATATGGGAGTTGACGCTTCCAGCTCCTCCTCCCTTTCTCTCTCTCTCTCTCTCTCTCTCTCTCTCACTCTCTCTCTGTGTCTCCTCTCTAAAATGAATAAAATAAAAATAAAATAAATTTAAAATGAACAAATGATTTTAAAGAGAGCTGGGTACAAATTCATAACCATCTTTGCCACTCTAAATGTTACTTGATTATATAGGATATTGTATCCTGTCTAAAAGTGAATGTGGAGCATATGGTCACATCTGCCTCTAAAAATCAGAAGTCCCTTATTCTGTGATATATGTAGGTGCTGTGTTAAACTTGGATGGTTCATTTTTCTTTGAAACTTGAATTCCATCAACTGTTGAAGAATTTATGCTCTTACATAAGTAAATGTTGATGGTGTTGGGATAAAAAACATAACCAACCCACATTGTAAGCTTTCAGGAAATTAATTTGGAGTGTAGTTCAATAAATAAATGAAAGGGAAAAGCACTTACTTTACATTCTGGAGGCCTTTTATGACTGCATGATATACATTGAAACAACCAAATAGTAGCCCTATTATGGGAACTTTATTCACATAAATAAATTCACAAGAACAGCCTAATACCATTTGCATTTAAAATTATTCTCCTGCCCTGGAAGGACAGCTTTCAATTACATGTAGTTCATTAAATTCATTTAATTCATATGACTTGTAAATTTGAGAGTCTGTGCTTCTAAAAATAAAGCCATGAAATCCTTCCTGAATATACACAACTCCATTAACAACTTCCTTAATTAAAATTATCAACAGTAAATACGTTTGATTACAGTTGCTATGTATCATGTCTCATTTAATGTGCCATTTATTTTCTGTATCTTTTAGGAATTTCCAGCTATTAACATCATCTCCATTTATTCAGTCTTAATATTCAAGCTTATTTGAGTTTAGCTGCTTCTTATAAAGGGGAAAGAAAACCCGATGCACTGTCCTTTCATCACAGAGATTATATAATATAGAATTTATATCTTCCATGCTGGTTTCTCTGCACTGCATTGAAGTCTAGAGACTCCATCAAACCTCTTTGTCAACGGTTCAGAGCAAAGCCTAGACAAAAAGGAAAGATGCCCTGCTTCACTTAGATACAGAAAATTTTGGATACAGGGATGGTTGGTTCTAGCATGATTGAAGGATTTTGCCTATTATCAAGGGTCAGAAGATGTTGACCTCAATGATGTAGGCAATATTGAAGATTAATCAAGAAACAAAACACAGGCAGTAGGTCAGTACACTTCAGTGGGTGAGCTAAGATAGGAAGGATCAAGAAAAGCCAGGTATCTAGGCAGGCAGGCTCAGAGTCTGGAAGAAAGCAGAGAGAAGGGCACTGGTAAAGGAAAGTGAGGTTTTGAAGCTCTCAGCTGAATAGGAATGGTTGGGATTTGCTATGAGCATGAGTTGAGAGAGGAAAGCTACAGGGGACAACCTGGTTAATGCCACAAAGAAATTCTTATTGTCATCTTGCAGCATTGCCAACTAAGCAAAGTGGCTACATATCTGAGGTAGACAGGCAGATAGTTTGGTTTAAGATTGAGTCTCCGCTCGCCTGACCCATGGCGGCACAGTGGATCAAGCATCGACCTGGAAATGCTGAGGTCACCAGTTCGAAACCCGGGGTTGCCTGGTCAAGGCACATATGGGAGTTGATGCTTCCTGCTCCTCCCCGCCTTCTCTCTCTATCTCTCTCTCTCCTCTCTAAAATGAATAAATAAAAAAAAATAATAAAAAAAAAGATTGAGTCTCCGCTCAGTTGCAATGTACTCATATGTGTTCCATTAGTCTACTTTGTGTAGATGGTCATGACCCATTCGCAGAAACAGAACACCTGGCAAATGAGACCGGAATTTCAAAATAACTGAATTTATTTAAATGATTTTTTAATTTGAAAATAAAACAAAAAAAAATTTCTTTTGTGCTCTATACCCTTTTCCAGTCAATAATTAAATGTGTTTACAAAAGTCCTTCTTGAGACGAATCAGGGGTGGTGTTTGCGGGATTCCAACATAGCTGATCATGTATGGGACATGGTCACCAGCAGTCTTATTATATGAGATACAAAGAGTTTTCTGGAAGGAACTCCTCTAGGAAAAGTGACTTGTGGTAAGAGCATCAGAGGATGCTCAGTAGAGTATAGCACTTGTCATATAAATTATCTCATTGTCTAGCCGCCTGGGACATTTGCCTCAGTTAAAAAAAAAAAGAAAATGCTAGCAACTATCTCTTTAAATGTCCATGGATCACTGATCTCAGCCCAGTGCCAACCATGTTGGTACTGCAGCCTCATAGGATTTCCCCATTGGCACCAGAGCCTTTGGCATTCTGATGTCAGAAAGAGCAACTAAGGGTTAGAGGAAGACCTGAGAAGTATAATATAACCACCAAAAGAATTTTTCAAGGAGCTGGTTAATTTTATACAACTATACATCATTATCATACTATATATAGTATATAATTTATAAGATATCACACACATATGCAGACTGTTGAGAGGTAAAATGAGACATGTGTATGCATGTAGTGTTGTTATATCGGAGAGCAGGAGGAGAGGCACTTTAATGTAATAGAAAGATGGTAGACTATTCAGTGGCTGGAAGATTAGAATGCATAACAGTAGAAATATTAAGGTCTAATCAAATCTCAAATTACAAAGTGTAACAAAGAGACCCTAGAGCTCCTTGAATTATAAAAACCTATTTTGAACTGGAGACAATATTTTTCTTTCAGAAAAACAGATGCCAAATTCATTGACTTTCTTTGGGAATTTTTTTTATTGATCTCATAATTTTGTTCTCAAACATCCATTTTCTGTTCTTTCTACCTATAGAGCTGAATGCCTTCATGGGCTCACTTCCTATTTGAGGCATTTTTATATATTCTACATTATTTTGTGAAGTAGGATTTCATTCAGAAAACTCATTGAGAGATTTCTAGCCTCTGATACTAAAGGAATCAAAGTACATTATATCTATAATTTTGAGCCTGACCTGTGGTGGCGCAGTGGATAAAGCGTCAACCTGGGAACACTGAGGTCGCCAGTTCAAAACCCTGCACTGGTCTGGTCAAGGCACATATGGGAGTTGATGCTTCCAGCTCCTCCCCCCTTTCTCTCTTTCTCTCTCTCTCTCTCTCTCACTCACTCTGTGTCTCCTCTCTAAAATGAATAAAATAAAAATTAAAAAAAAATCTATAATTTTGAAATAAATATAACATCTGTTGTGAATCTATAACTGTTTAAAAAAATCTCATATGGGATGAAACCAGTACAGCCTGATGATATGCAAAATATAGATGTTATGGCAAAATTATCTGAAAATGGTATCAAGTATGTCTTCCTTATGAAAATTCCTTGATATCAAAACTATTACAGCACATAAAGCATGTATATCCTAAATTTTTATACCTTATTATTTAATTTAATGTAAAGCCGTAGTAATATAATGTTAGAGTTTAATGTTTATACGGTATAGTTTCAGATGCTAGTAAAACAGTAAGTTCAAGTAGAACTTATGTTCAAAGTGCTACACCTAATTGAAATAAGCTAATGGTAGTGATAGATATAAATAGATAATTTCAAAACAGAAGTTAATATACTGTTTATACTAATAATTTTAAAAGTATAAGTGCTTCAGGATATAATAGGTGAACCCAGTCATTAAAAAATCTGATAATTATAAGAATCCCTTATAATTCTATATATATTTTCAAATCAGCTTGTCAGTTTCTACAGAGAAGTCAGCTGATATTCAGATTTGCTGAATCAGTTTGGGGCTTTTCACCATCTTAATTATGCAAAGTCTTCTGACCTATGAATATGGAATATTTTCTTATTTATTTAATCTTTACTTTTTACCAGCAATAGTTTTCAAAGTGTAAATTTTTCATTTTTTTGATTAAATTTATTTTTAAGTATTATATTCTATTTGGTGCCATTTTCAATGACACGTGGCCGCATACCAGAGAAGTATGGGGCCACATGCCGAGAAGAATGTTTCATCCTTGGCTCCTACATGGCCAGGTGCAGTAGCCGAGGATAAAACATTTGCTGTAGTGTAGACACTCTGTGCCGGAGGTCTGTAGGCCAAAACAACAGAACTCCGGCACAAAGCATCTAGTTCTGGGACTTCCTTCCGGTTAGGCTGTTTTTCTCGAAGTGACACACCACCCGAGTTTTGCTTGTTTTTTTTTGGCAAATTTTGACACAGCAAGCTCAAAAGATTGTCCATCACTGACCTAGACAATGGTACACTTTCCTAAAGTATAAAAACTGGAAGTGGAACAAGTTGGAATTCGATAAAAAGGGGTGAGTTCAGTTGTAGAGATTTTTCATTTGAATTTCTTTGAGACATCCTAAGAAAGGTATAGGATATATATATATATATATATATATATATATATATATATATATATATATATATATATATGAGAGAGAGAGAGAGAGATCTGGGAGTCTCATAAACTTAGGATTCACTTGCATATAGGTGACAGCTGAGGATGGAAGCATTGGTGGCTATAACATCACCTAGAGGAAGAGTACAGAATGAGGAAACAAAAACACTTGAAGCCAAGCCTTGAAAAATGTCAACCTTTAGAGATTAGAAAATAAAGAAATAGAGACTGGAAGTAGCTGGCAGAGAGATAGAAAAGAAGAGGTGAATGTGATATATCACAGAAGACAAGGGAATGAGTGTTTTCAGAAGGAAGGAGTGGTCAACAATATTGAATGCTGGTATAGAATCAAGAAGGATGAGGATTGAAAAATGTTTATTTAATAGTGAGATGGAGGTTACTGGAGACTACAAAGAGCTATTTTAGTGAAATTTTTGTGGTTGTTGATATTGCTGTTTTTCTCTCCAGATAAATGAACCTCTTTGTCTCATGATCAATAAACCTATTGCCTTGCTGATTAATGAATTAACCAAGATTTTCAGCACAAAGCAGGTTTTAAAGGGAGAAGGCAGGAGGCAGATAAGGGGAGTTAGGAAGATACACTGTGGAGATACCTTAAGAAGCTTGTAAAAAACATAGACAGACACCCACCTCTATTTATAAGTCTAAAATGATGGAAGGAAACTCTCTCGTGGTAGGTTGTTTCCTTGCCATGGTAGAGTTCTCTCACACTGACCATGGGCTTGTCCATTCTGTTGGCTTTGCCTAATGAAGTATTAGCATGAAACAAGCAAAGGAGTCTTACCTACCAGGGTTTGGCATCTGGGAATGCTCCTTCTTGCAACCTAGTTGCCAATTATGAAGAAGCCCTGGTAGCTATGTGGAAATGCTCAGAGGAAGAACTAAGACCCTTAATTGAAAGCCTCAGATAAACTTGCAACTAGAAGACAAAATCAAGTGAGTGAGGCCCCTTTGGACCCATTGTATATCCCAGGGTCTCTGACCAGACCACTTGAGTCAGAAGAAATGTCCAGTCAGCTCAAGAAATCATGACAAAATAATGACTTCTTTTTGTTTCAGCCAAGTGTTGGAGCATTGTATTATTCATCAAAAGGGACTCAGGGTTTTCTTATAGGTTTATTTAGAAAGTATTAACAGAACTTCTGAATGGTTAGCTTTTTTTCTGAGAAAATCTTCCATACTAAAATGCTACCTTGCCTTGAAGCAACCATGTAAGACAAAGCCAGGTGGGTCGGGGGATGCAGGATGAGTGACCCCTAACCCCTCAGCAGCACCCTCTAAAGCTCTCAAGCACCGCAGACTTTGCATAATAGAAAACATTAGAAAACGTCAGCTTTAGAGGCACTGAGGGGAAGCTGAAATTCCTATTATATTGCTAAACTCTTCTTTTCTTCTTGAACAAATAAAGTATCACTCACCTATAGGAGCTATCAGTAGGAAATGGGGATACTCTCTCCCTCGGGACAAATCTAAAATAAACTGTCAGGAGCCTGTAATAGTACCCAGCTCCCCAACAACTGGTGTCCCCAGGCATTTCTCAGTATGGATAAGGAACTTGTGAAACTCACCTTGTGCCCCTTCTCCTGGGAGCCCTTGGTGACCTGCATTGGGGCTGATCATTGGTTGTTCCGCTTCAGGGTTGCTCATGCAAGTGATTTGAGTTAGAGCACAGCCTCCAACCTAATCAAGCCAGGGCTGCCTGGCTGGGCGTTCACTTGGCTTACAACTGTTCCTGGGCTTGGTAATATGCAGCACAGATCTACCAGCTAGCGCAAGGACCTTACTGGGGAATTTTAATTACTGGGGAATTAGAGGAGAGTTTTAGCCTTCTAAGCATCACTAAATAGGGGCTTTGTGAAATCTGTTACCAGCTAGTTCATCATTTCATGCCATTCATGTCACACATGCCCCTTTAATAGGCAAGACGGTGACATGGCTAGTATGAACCCTAGAGAAAGGAAGAAGGTGTTCAGGAGCACCCTGGAGTTTGAACGACTTCCAAAATATATTATTCTTAATGTAAAAAATTCATTTTAGAGGTTGATAAAATAAAAGCACATACATTTCACCCAATAGTGCCTGGTTCTCAAGTAGGCTAAAAGGTATTGTGATATCAGCATCCGCCTGGCATGTGGAAGTCCTGAGTCCAATCCCCAGCCAGGGCACACAGGAGAAGCGCCCATCTGCTTCTCCATCATTCCCTCTCTCCTTTCTCTCTATCTCTCTCTTCCCCTCCCGCAGCCAAGGCTCCACTGGAGCAAAATTGGCCCGGGCGCTGAGGATGGCTCCATGGCCTCTGCCTCAGGAGCTAGAAAGGCTCCAATCGCAGCAGAGCAATGCCCCAGGGGGGCCAAGCATTGACCCTGGTGAGCATGCCAGGTGGATCCTGGTCTGGCACATGAGGGAGTCTGTCTGCCTCCCCCCAACCTCCCTACTTCTCACTTTGGAAAAATACAAAAAAAAAAAAAAGGAAAAAAAAGGTATTGTGATATCAGAATTCACACCAAGGTAAAAGTATCATCTATCTTACCTGAAGTCTGTCTTTGGGGTACCCGGAGGTGGCTGTTAAGAGCATCATCTTCTTTTTGTCTTCTAACTCTTCAGACCCTGATAAACAAAACATTAATATATTCAATTTCTTTTTATTTTATTCATTTTTTTAGAGAGGAGACACAGAGAGAGAGAGAGAGAGAGAGAAAGGGGGAAGGAGCTGGAAGCATCAACTCCCATATGTGCCTTGACCAGACTAGTGCAGGGTTTTGAACTGGCGACCTCAGTGTTCCCAGGTCGACGCTTTATCCACTGCACCACCACAGGTCAGGCAAACATTAATATATTCATTAGTCATAGAGCATCTACTATGTGTAGATCCTGTTAGATGCTGGAATATGGAAATAAATACATTACTTCAAATAAAATAAGCAGACTAGTAGGGAAGGATGACGTAATCATGGAAAGTTAAATACAAAAGAGAGAACTATCAGAGCAGAGTGATTAACTCTGCCTGAAGGGGTCAAAAATGTCTTCCAAGAACTGATGACGTGTGGTCTGAATTCAGTTGGATGTGGGGGGATTCTCTGAGAGGCAGCAACAGAGCTGTCCCATCAGGGAAACATCTAAATATCCTCTGTTTCTCTTCATAACGAGTGTCATGTCTACCTCCCACCCCCCACCCCCCAACAGTTCTGAGACTGAGAGTCTGTAAGAATCACCTGTGGGGCTGAAAGAAAATCAAACCAACCCTGGCCACATGGCCCAGTGGATAAAGAATGTGGGTTCAATCCCCGGTTAGGGCACATAGGAAAAGCATGCGGGCAGTGCACAACTAAATGGAACAACTGAGTAAAACAGCGAGTTAATGTTTCTCCTTCTTTTCCTCACTCTCAAATCAATGGAAAAATCAAAAAAGGAAAGGAAATTAAACCAAACAAACTTCGTACACAGCACGGGGACGCTGTGATGCACAGCCCAGATTTGCCCTCAGGATACCAGCAGATAGATGCCTCTCCACAGTGAGACACCCGTGGGAATGGGGGCGTCACCGTGGGGATTGCCAGGGCTAAGACCACGGTCTCATTCCCTCCCAGGCAGCCGGCTCCCAATGACTATAAGGTCCCAGCTCTCACCTCAGATAATCATACCTCATAGGGAATCATCTCAGCACCAGGGTCCCTTAGATTAATTGAAACCCCTGAGACTGCCTCACACTGTTTAGGAAAAGTCTACAGGCAACTGTAACGCACATTTCTTGGTAAAAACCATTAATTGGTCTTGTCCAAACGAGATTTAAGACTCCTTGCAGACTGCCTTAAGCAGGTTTCTTACGTGGAGATTCCCAGGTCTCCTCCTGGATGCTCTGAATGACAATCTGTGGGTAGGAGGACTGGAAATTTGCATTTTAACAACACCTGCCCCCGCACAGCACGGTTCTTTAAAGGCATGCGCACTGCTCTCTGAAACGACTAAAGTTCATCTAAAGTTTTCATGAATGGATGTATTCTTTCAATACATAAGTAAATAAGGGAATGGGCCTTCCTTCACAACCACAAACTCTGCTCCTTGTACCACGTGCAGACGTGAGTAAATGTGATTTGGTAAGAGAAACACTGCTTACACCTGGAGCTGATTTTATCCACGCATGCTCAGCACTCTGTCAGGATTCAGTGACTTCTGGCTACATGGCAGGAAAGGAGGATTTGCCCTTCAAGGAGGTCCTCTGGCATTTGAACATTTTTGTTTGCTATCTCTTGTGCATCCTCTGATTGTGATCATTTCTCTCTCCCCTCCCCCCCAGCATGCAGTAAATACCAGATATAGTGGAACATTATCAGTGTATCCTAAACCTTTAGAATGGAAGCCTCCAAACATAATCAAGCATAACTTCTGGCAACACCTTCGGGCCCTTTCTCTGTCTTTTTCTCCATATGCTTTGCTAATCAATTTCAAAATCAATTCCAGCAGTATTGCCTCAGTACCCTTTCCTGAGTTCCCACTCCCCTGTCTAAATGGGCTTCCAAGGTATCTTCCTCCTCTCCTCCATCTTTTTCTTTATGTTTCTTTCTCCTTCTAACGTTGCTATGAAGATAGTATAGAAATAGTCAGTCTGGTGCAATCATTGGGCATGCCTCTGGAATCAAACTGCCTGGATTCAAATCCTGGTTCTCTTGCTTACTAGCTGTATAATCTTGAGCAAGTTGCAAAATCACTGTTGCTGTTTTGAGATAATTATACTTGGTTTCTGAGACTGTTGGGAGGACTCAATGAATTAGTAGTATGTTTAAAAATCTTTGAACCGTGCCAAATGTGAAGTAGGTAGTCCATAAATTCTGGATGTTATTATCATGGATGAGGGCAGATGGGAACCAAGTTACACTTGTCTACATTCCAATTTTTATCCTCTTTGTATCCTTCAAAATTAGTTCAAAATTACACACATTGAATCAGTGAGAAGTGGGCAGAAAAGATTTGATCAGAAAGGCTTTTCATGGAAACCAGTAGAACAGGGGTCAGGAACCTATGGCTTGGTAAGAGAATGCGGCTCTTTTGATGGCTGCATTTGGCTCACAGACAAATCTTTAATAAAAATAATAATAATGCTAAAAATAAAAAAAACATTCTCATGTATTACAATCCATTCATTTCCTACCAATCATGTTCATATTGCGGGTGGCTGGAGTCAATCATAGCTGTCCTCTGGGATACCAAATTTTTTTTGGATAATGCATAATGTACATGGGTCATTGTGAAGTCAGGAAGTAAAATTCCCTCCTTTTAATCAAGTAGTCAGCTAGCTAATTGCAGAAACCCTTTTGACAAAGAAGATGGCTAAAAGAAAAAAAGATGAGGAGTATCATACTTTTCAGCAGGAATGGCCAGAGGAATTAGCCTTTGTGAAGAGACCTGGTTCTGCAGTGCGTCTAATATGTAATGATAAATTTGCATTGATAAAATGGTTAAATATAAAGTGGCACTTCAACACACGGCATACTACATTTGCATTGAAATATCCAGTGGGGGACAGCAGGAAGAAAGCATGTCAAGTGTTACTGCGTAGAGTGCAAGCTAGTCAGCAGCAACTCCGTGTTTGGACCCAACAAGGTGACTGGAATTCAGCTAGCTTTGCTGGTGCTTTAGCAATTGTGAGAAACAGAAAGCCATTCACAGGTGGGGAGTATGCCAAAACATTCATGCTTGATGTTGCCAATGAACTTTTTGATAACTTTTCGGATAAAGACAAGATAATCAAACGAATAAAAGACATGCCTCTGTCGGCAAGAACTGTTCATAATCGTACCATCATGATGGCAAATCTAATTGAGGCAACACAAATGCAGGACATAAATGCAACACTATTTTTTTCTCTTGCTTTGGATGAGTCAACAGATGTAAGCCATTTATCCCAGTTCAGCATGATTGCAAGGTATGCTGTCGGTGACACACTATGTAAGGAAAGTCTTGCTGTTTTGCCTATGAAAAAGACAACAAAAGGGGAGGATTTATTCCAGTCTTTCATTGAATTTGCTAAAGAAAAAAATCTACTGATGGATAAACTGATTTCAGTGTATACTGATAGTGCTCCGTGCATGGTGGGGTAAAACAAAGGATTCATAGTGCTTCTTCATGAACATGAAAAGAGATCCATCCTAAGTTTTCATTGCATCCTACATCAGGAGGCACTTTGTGTTCAGATGTGTGGCGAGCAACTTGGTGAGGTGATGTTGCTGGTCATTCGGGTGGTCAACTTTATTGTTGCCTGAGCTTTAAATGATCGTCAGTTTAAAACACTGCTGGATGAAGTTGAGAATAATTATCCTGGTCTGCTTCTGCACAGCAATGTGCATTGCTTGTCAAGAGGGAAGGTGCTCAGCCATTTCGTGGCTTGTCTGAGTGAAATCCAGATGTTTCTTGAAATGAAAAATGTCGAGCATCCTGAGTTAGCTAACATCGAGTGGCTTCTGCAGTTCTACTATCTCGTGGACATGACTGAACATCTGAACCAGCTCAATGTGAAAATGCAAGGCGTTGGAAATATAGTCTTATCCCTTAAACAGCAGTGTTTGCATTTGAAAACAAGCTGGAACTCTTCATCACTGACTTTGAAACAGGTTGTTTACTACACTTTGAAAAACTGGGAGAGTTTAAAGATGCATGCACAGCAAGTGACCCTGCTCAACATCTTGATCTCCAGCAGCTAGCAGGCTTCACATCTAATCTCCTGCAGTCATTCAAAGTGCGCTTTGGAGAATTTTGTGACCGCACTTGCATTTTTAAGTTCACCCATCTACACAAGTGTGCAGTGGATAGCACCAACCTGAATTACATCCCAGGTGTCTCCATCAGAGATTTTTAGCTACAAGCTGCTGACCTGAAGGCCTCAGACATGTGGGTGAGTAAGTTCAAGTCACCGAATGAAGATTTGGAAAGACTTGCATGACAGCAAGCAGAGTTGGTGAGCAAACACAAGTGGGGAGAAATGAAAAAACTTCAACCCGCGGACCAGCTGATTGTCAAAACTTGGAACACACTTCGCGTCATATACCATACCCTGCAGCATGTGAGTATTGCTGTACTGACAGTGTTTAGCTCTACGTATGCATGTGAGCAGTCTTTCTCACATCTAAAGAATGTAAGACCAAGAATGTAAGACCAATAAATATTTCATAAGTATGGAAGTCTCAACACCTGCATGAAGCTTAACCTCACCACATATCAACCAGACTACAAAGCCATCAGCAAAACCATGCAGCACTAGAAGTTGCATTAATGGTAAGAAGTATTTTATTCATCACTGGTTAGCAACAGTATAAAAACATTATCAAAAATAATTCAGAGACTTATTTACTTTATGTACTTAAAAGTGTTGGTCTTACATGAAATGCACACATTTACTTGTATTTCGTGTTAAACATATTGTATGGCTCTCACGGAATTACATTTTAAAATATGTGGCGTTCATGGCTCTCTCAGCCAAAAAAGGTTCCCGACCCCTGCAGTAGATGCATGAAGGGTGAATGTGAATAACACCCGGATGAGCCTGGCAATGTGGTAAGGTGTACTCAGACCACCAGGCTCAGAGCTGACCCCCTTGCAGATCATTTTTCCCCAGGGCGCTAATGATCAGTGGAACTTTGGATCTTGTTTTGCAAAACTATCTGGGTAGATGTGAAAGAATTTTGACTTTTCTGAACCTCAGTTTGAGTTCCAAATGCAAATCATTCATCCCTTTTTACCGTAAAGGCAAATAACAGGGCATACCGCAGTACCGGACACAAGTTGGCATTCATTAAACATTAGATAAATCCAATGCGTATTAAGATGAAGCACGTTGAAGATGCAGAAGCTCAGGGCACCGCTTGTGAATGTGAGGAAGAGGGCAGAGCCCCCTGCTGCGATAGTATGAGGCATGCTGCTACAGAACTCGCACGGTCTATTAAACTTCTCTCTGTTGTAACGTCCCAGCGGTGGCTCCCTCAGGGGTAAATATTGATGGCTAAAAAATTTATTTGGCATGCTGCAAGTCAGTGACAGTCACTCTCACACACAGCAGACAGCACCAGGAACTGGCAACCTAATCCCCAGGCCACAGTCCCTGGAAGATATCATAGCAGATCCTATTTTGGAAGGTGAATTTCTCACTGTTCACCTCTGGATTCTACACACCATTGGGCTTTAATGAACAAAAAAGAGCCAGCCTCCAGGTTCCTTGGCTCATTAAACAGACCCAGAGAGACACCAGAAGGTTGTTTATTGCCTCCAGATATTTGCAATCCTGGTTTACCTAGAGCCATTAGACATGGGCATATGATTCCTCCTCCCCCATTACCCTTTCTCCTCAGAGATAAAGGAACAATGAGAAAGAACATATGTAAAAATAAAAACAGTAAATACTTAATAAGTATCTGCTTTGTGTCAAGACCTTTAGGCTGTACCTCTAATTTTCACAAGAGCAACAACTTAATGTAGATAGTGTCATTCCCACCATACAGATGAAGATGCTGTAAATAGATGCAGAAATCTATAATGATTTGTCGCAGGTCGCACAGCTAATGAGTACTTGGCTAGGAGTCAAAGGCTCGTGTTCTTTCCTTTGGACCATGTTTCCCATCCCCAGAAATAGTTCAGACTGATGATCATAATAGACAGAAAAGGGAGAAAATATTTTTCCTCATTTGCAAAGAGCCCAAGAGTTTCAGCCTTTAAATTCCTATTGAATCAAATACCAAATAAAGACATTGACCAAAGACTATGTTTTGGATAGCTTTGCAGTGTCCCTCTGATTCCAAATATTCAGAGGGACTCAGTCATGAAGAAATTATCTCATTGGCTTCTTGGGGAAAACAAAAATGTGTTTTAAGCCCTTTATTCTCTGGATATTTTAAGTTAAACATTTTCATATTTTATACTCAGAAGAAAGGGAATTGTACATTAAACATTTATTGAGCATCTGCTCTGTGCCAGTTACCACTCTAGCACTTGAGATAGATCATTGACTAAAGCAGATAGAAATGTCTACCTTCAAGGAGCTCATTTTGATAGACACTCATTAGTCCCAAGAGACAAGTAGTCTGATAAGAGAGGTTGTAGCAACAAGAACTCCTAATGGTGTTCCACTTTTCAATACACAATAGCAAACATGTTCCATGTCCCCAAATTTCTGAGTGTCCATGATATAGGAAGTCAATGTCTTCAAGAGCTTAGCAAATGGGGTCTTTTAATAATCCAAATATGTATCTTTGACACTGCAAGGTTTTCAACAAAAGAAGACAAAGTCATAGATAAGGTGTGCACAGATGGACCTTCTGGCAGCAAAAGCAAATTCATTAGTGCACAATGACACCAATCCTGCACTTACTTTACACCTGGAGCTGATATAAGCAAACTTGTCTAAAGAGACTGATGCTCTGGAATAAAGAGGAACTGATCCCAGTTCAAGTTCTAATTCTGCCATTTGGTGGTCAACCTTGGACAAACCAACTGGCCTCAGAGAGCTGTCCTCGCTTCAAAGAACGATTAATGGTGCCTAAGTCATTTTGCCTTTTTTGCAGAGGTATGTCTTTCTTTTTTTAGACCACAATGAACAAATGTATATAATTTAATACATTTACATAACTCTTGATATGTAAAGCAATTTTTATCACTAGTAATATCAAGGTAAAGTTTCTGTCATCCTGCCATCTCCTTTTCTTCTCATAATAAATCAGTATTTGCTTCATATTCAGTTTCACATGTTCTCACCTTTCATTCCTATTGCAATAGTTTCAGTCCCCATAGCATTGCTCTTGAAAAATTATAATAGCCCCTCACTCTCCTTTTCTACCTATTGCTTCTTTCAATCCTGCATATCTTGGACAGATAAATCTAAATTAAAGTAGCTTTTTCATTAGAAATTCTATTTTTCTAATATCTCTCAATGTCCTGTGTTTACATAAACTTAGAAGTTGGTACTTTGGGTCATAGTTTATTTTTCTAGGCATGTGTGTCTTTACTAGCTAGATGCTTCTCTCCGCTAGTTCTGATTATTTCTTATAATTCCTTACATCATAGTCTTTGCTCAGACTACCTTCACTAAACAGTATCCAGCTCTCTCTCCATGGGTTGGAGTTAATCTTGGTCACACATCGTTCACTCGTCACCTATCACTAGTGCTCAGTACCAAGGAGAAACTCTTGAAAGTTTGTCAAATTAAAGACCAAATAAGGTGCTGATGCATGCTTGATTGCTGAATGTAGTTTACTTCTCAGTGTAATTTCTGGTGTTTCAGGAATTTCTGAGATTTCTAGGTATCTCTGGACTTTCTAGATTGTTATTTATGACCCCATTAATACCTACATTTCTACAATGTTATTACCACCTAACAGATCCTTCAAAATATCATAAAAGCAATTCTATTATTTCCTGAGCCCATAAGCCATTTTTTAAGCACCTAACTCATTAAGAACCAACAACTATACTCAACATTGCCTAATTCTCCGGTTTATTGAAATATATAATAAGCAATACACACCTTTCTGTATAACCTTATCTTATTCTACTTTCAATCAAGCCCTGGAAAGAATCTATCTTTTTATCTCTACTTTGCAAGTAAGGACTTTCCTGAAAACTTTTTACAAGACTTTTTAAACTTTGACAGTTAAAAAAAAATGTTAGAAACTTACACAGCTTGTCAGAGGTAGAGATGAAATTTGAACTCAGGCCTTCGTAATCCAGTCTATACAACTGTCCAAACAAAAGGACGGTAAGTACATGTTTGTGTGATTATTCATTTACCATCCCTTATCTTGCCCCCTGAAGTCAGCATTCCATGACACACTCGGAAATTATTTTCAAATATCAAATGTTTCTCCCACAATGAAAACTCTTTAGAGGCTCTCACGGCCAGCAGGGTAATGTACAAACCCCTTCACATGAGCTACCCAGCCCTTCCTGGCTTGGATCCTGCCTGTCTGAACACCTCCTGACTCTTCCTTCACAACCACTCATTCCACTAAATGTGCCCCAAAGATTCTGTCTTCCTGTTGATAGAGTTGCCCTCAGGGCTTCCCCAGGCCCAGTGGCTGGACAGTTACTATGTCATCATGGATCTGCATGTATAACCCTGACTCCCCGTCTAGTACATAAACCTGAGGAAGACTACTTTGAAAGTGCAGCTAGATCAATGGGATCCACCCCTATTATTCAGTGGGAAAAAGGGGTTAAACAAAACATACCTTGAAAAAATCTTCATACATGCATAAACTTGTCAGCTACTGGGGGGAAAAAAATCTTAATCTTGCTTTATAGACATGCAGCACCTATCATGAAAGAAAAGCAAATGTGTGACAGGCTTTGAAATAGAAGGCGATGTTGCCTCATTAGAGTTCATTTTAAGTCGGTTTTAAACGATGCTTTGTCATGCATCTAAATAACTGCCGTGGGTACAGGGAATGCGTTTATCATATTACTTGGAATGTGCTTTCTTTTGCTCCCCTAAATATAACCCTCCTCAGAATTGCAATGAGGAAAAACGCCTCCTTCCTCTACAAGAGGCTGTGAGTGTAATCAGGATTTTAATTTCATTTTCTCCTCAGAATCCGCCCTTGTCTATTTCCAGGGAAAACTCAGAGCCAGGAATTGTTAGGAAAATCGCCATTCTAATGGCTTTCCTCTTCCTCTTTTAGGCTTGCCTCTCCCTTGGTGCTTTTATTAAATACCACTGAAACCTCTACCAAAGATGCAGTATATGGAGTGACTAAAAGTATGGACCCTTAGTGACTGACTACTTTGGTTCTAATCCTGGCTCTGCCACTTAACAACCAGGTGACCTTGGACAAATTCAATGTTCTTTCCAGAATGCACTTTTTAAAAATAACAACTTTATTAAGATATAATTCACATCCCATAAAGTTTATACATTTTAAATGTTTGATTCAATGGTTTTTAGTACATTCACAAAATTGCACAACAATCACCGCAATCAACTTTAGAACATTTTTATTACACCCCAAGAAAACCTGTACCCATTAGCCACCACTTCCTATTTCCTCCCCCAACACTAACGTTCCCACCCCCAGCCCCTGGCAACCAGCAACATATTTTGTGTCTCTATGGATCTACTGTTTCTGGAAATTTCATATAAATGGAATTATATAATATGTAGTTCTTTGTAACTGACTTCTTTCAGTTAGTATAATGTTTTCAAGGTCCTCTTATGTTATAACATTAGAGTTACTTCATTTCATTTTATTACTGAATAGATTCCATTGTATTGGTATACATTTTGTTTATCCATTCACCAGTTGGACATTTTGTTTTCTTTTTAACTCTTATGAATAATGCTGCTATGACCATTCATGTGCAAACTTTTGTATGGATGTATCTTTTCAATTTTCTTGGGTATAAAACTAGGAGCAGAATTGCTAGGTCATAGGGTAACTACATTTAACCTCTTGAGTAACTGCCAGAATGTTTTTCAAAACAGCCACATCAACTCACATTCTCATCAGCAGTATATGCAAATTCTGATTTCTTCATATCTGTGCTAATACTTATTAATGTTATTTTTGATTATAGCTATTCTAGTTGGTGTGAAGCCATCTCATTGCTAGTTTTGGTTTGCTTGCTTACTTTTTGATTTTCTAGTTTTGGTTTGCTTGCTTACTTTTTGATTACCAGACTTTGATCATTTAGAAGAGTTTTAGATGTACAGAAAAACTGAGCAGCTAGTTCAGAGTTTTCTAGGGGTGCTATAATAAATTACCACAAATTAGGTGGCTTAAAAAATAAAATTTTATTCTCCTTAGTTCTGGAAGGTTGAAGTCTGAAATCACAGCATCAGTAGCATATGCTTCTTCTGAAGTCTCTTGAGAAGAAAATTTCCCTGTCTCTTCACAGTAGTTTGCTGGCACTCCTTAGGATTCCTTGGCTTGCTGCTTCACCACTCTAATTTCTGTCTCCATCTTCACACGGCATCTTTCCTCTGTATGTGTCCATGTCTCTCATAGCCTTCTTGTAAGGACACCAGACACTGAATTTAGGGCCCACCCTAATCCAGGATGACCTCTTCTTAACTTGATTATATCTTCAAACACTATTTCCCAATAAGGTCACATTCACAGGTACACAGGATTAAGATTTCTACAAATCCTTTTATGAAACACAAACCTACAACAGGTATATTAACAAACCAAATTCATGTCTGAATATTGATACATTATTATTAACTAAGGTCTATCATTTATTTAGATTTTGTTTGTGCTAGTGTCCTAATGTTCTAATGTCCTGTTTTTCTGTTCTAGGTTCTCATCCAAAATGCCACATGACATTTAGTTGTCATGTTTCCTGTGCCCCTCTTTACTATGACTATTTTTTTCTTTTTGTGACATTCATTATTTCTGGTGAGCTTAAAAGCATTTAGGAATACTGTTTATCTCTATTGAAAGTTTTCTGATGTTTTTCTCATAGTCACATTTGAGTTATAGGTTTTAGGTCATAGAATCCTTGGGAGAAAGACTACAGAGTGTCATCATCATCACATCATATCAAGGGGGCATAGCATCAACATGACATCACCGGTGATGTTGACCTTGATCAGTTGTAAAGACATTGTTCTTCCATCCTTCCCATACTGAACTCTTTGGAAGGAACTCACTATGTGAAGTAGCCCATACATGAATGGAAATATTTCTTGCCTTCCAAGTTTCTCCCACTCACATTTATTTATATAGTAAAATAGAAGTAACAATAACAGTCACTAGCACAAGTAATCATTTAATAAACATTAACAATTACTAGTATCATTATCATTATTAAAGCCTTTCGCTTTCTATTATAATAGGATTCCACATGTCTACATGTTTGTCCTCTTTCTCCTCTCTTTCTCTCTTTTTTGGTGGGGATAAGAACTTTCTTGCTCATAAATATATATAATCTGAATATTTCAATGAAAGCAATGGCTTTATATTTTGGAAAAAGTTAATGTTCAATTTAATAAGATATATATATATAATACATCCCTTTCTTACTTCCACTCTCTTTAGCTTTGTTTATCTATCTGTTCTGAGAAGAGTAAATTGTATAGCTAACCTTGGATAGGTGGCCATTTAAAGCAAAGCAGTCCTAGAAACTAATTAATGGGCATTAAAAATATCCAAAATATTTTTAAATACCCCTTGTTTCATCATTATAACTAATCTCCTTTGTGGCTTGAAGAACCTTCATCTTCAGTTTCCAAGTTCTAACTTTAGTAAGCATTTTTTGGCTGACAAATTTGTCATTGGCACTGTGGGGATAATGAAGATGAGTAACAAACAGTCCCTGGTCCCTGCCCTCATTAACCTTACAATCCAATTGCAGAGATGGAAATAAATAACACTAATGTGAATTAAAACAGAAATATAACTAAAGCTTCCAACAATGCACAAAAGGGAACAACTAATTCTGCCCATGATTAGCACAGAAGACTTCACAGATTTATAGTATCTGTGCTGATGTTTGAAGAATAAGTCAAATTTCAACATGTAGAGAGAGTAGTGAAATAAATTCCACCCTGAGGAAACTGCATGAGCAAAGATGTGAATATGAATAATAGTGGCTCATATTTTCTGATAAGTCATTCCTAATCATTAAAATTATCTAGGCCCTTACATAGTTAAATTATTTAATCATTACAAAAGAATTCTTAAAGATCAATACTATTAATATGAGTATCCCTTAAAAGAGTGATTAAAGGTGACTAGTTCTGACTGTTCAGTAGAATTTAGGACGTGAGATGACAGCAGGTAAAAAAGGAGGGACAGGAGGTAGAATGAGACTGAAAGCTAGATTGGAACCAGATTGTGAAAAGCTTTGAATGCCAGTTTAAGAGGTCTGGGTTTCAGTTCTGAGCACAGTAGGGAGTCATTAAAAATAGTAAATGATTTTCTTATTTCACTCAGTATAATGTTATCAAGGTCAAAGAATATATGATTCCATACACAGATGGGACATAAAAATGAGACTCAGAGACATGGACAAGAGTGTGCTGGCTATCCGGGGAGGGGAGGGGCACAAATAAAACCAGATAGAAGGTGACGGAAGACAATTTGACTTTGGGTGATGGGTATGCATTATAATCAAATGTCAAAATGACCTGCAGATGTTTTCTCTGAACATATGTACCCTGATTTATCAATGTCACCCCATTAAAAGTAGAATTAATAAAAAAATTAAAAATCAAAAAATATTAATAAATGACTTTGAATGGGTTGCATTGCGAAGAAGAAAAATCCACAGTGCTGATGGAGAGAACTGTATCACATTGAGTTATTATAAATAAATTTAGAGGGTCATATCATATCAGAAAGGCCTTGTTGAAAGAAGACAAGAAAGAAAAAACTGTAAAATGTTTATATTCTTATGGCCTTAAGAGTGGAATGAGCACTTGTAACTGAAGCAAATGGAACAAGTAGTCCAGAGGAACTAACCACCCGAGGGTGCCCATGTGTGTTGCTTTAGTAAAGGTATTTTTCTTGTCATGTTATTGTAATGAAACAAATAAAACAAAAATGCTCTAACCGAAAACATTACTGAAAGCCATTAAGTCTACCTTAAAGAAAGGCCCAGAGGAGTTTCCAAGGGGTTGGTTAATACCATATGATTTCACTTATATGTGGCCTCTAATAACAAAATAAATAAACAAAACAGAAATAAACTCATAGATACAGAGAACAAATTAATAGTTGCCAGATGGGAGGGGCTTTGGGGGAGGATGGGAGATAAAGGTAAAGGGATTTAGAAAAACAAATTGGCAGTTATAGAAATAGTCACAGGTATGTACTGCGTAGGGGATATAGTCATTAATATTGTAATAACTATGTATGACGTCAGATTGAAATGAGACTTATCCGAGTGATCACTTCGTAAGTTATATCACTATGTTGTACACCTGAAACTAATATAATAGTGCATGTGAACTGTAATTTAAAGTTTAAAAATATAAGAAAGGAATACCAAATATCCTTTGGATTCAGTTTAAAAATAAAAGTGAATATATTAAACATGTTCAGGAAATCCTTGGCCCTACAAACAAGTTTTATCCATTGCTGAATTGGTCACGGTCAGTTTATATAAACTAGACTTATGTAGACCCATGTTGCCTTATTTGCCTTTCTATTTATGTCATCACAAATTAAACAAGTTGATAAGGTAGAGAAACCCACGAAGGAAGCAGGGTAGGAAAATCGATAGAAATCTCATCTTGGCAATATTACATAGAATAGATTGGAGGACAGAATGGCTAAGTAAAGAAAATTTGGAGACTGTTACAGTCACTTACAAGAGATAATAAGGGATTGAATAAACCAGTGAGATTTTAAAATTGTTTATTTATGATGGTAGATACTGCTGGGAGGAGTAATAGTTTAGGCAATTTTCTAATCACACATTATAGCTATAGAAATATAAATGTTAGATTTAGAAGGCATTGCTTCTCTTGAACCAGTTGGTTCAATGCTCACCAGAACAGAGCAGGAAACAGAAGGTTCAGAGAGGGTAGATAGAACATTCAGATTTCTAGATGATTAGTGGAGAAATGAGGCCAAAATTGGTCTTATCATTTCCAAAGTTGTCTATTTTCCAAAATATCAGATTCACCAGTTATTAGTTCAGAAGTCTGTTAGCTTTCTAAGGAAAGAATGAGGCAGAAACAGAATCCAGGTGCTTGAAGGATGTGGATTCAAGAGCAATCAGATAAATTAAGAGGACGGAAACAGATCATGGAAAATGAACATTTCCAACTTGACGTTTTTGCTAAGAGGTAGCCCCACTGAGCCATCACCTAAACTAAGCCCAGCTATGGAAATAAATGTACATAGAATCACCTTTTTAATAAAAACCTGTTTGCCTGGAGACCCTATTTCTCAGATATTCTCTGAGCACCATTGATTTATAACCAGCCCCTTGAAGAAGAGTAAAATCTCCAGGGGGAGCCTTTGCAACAGACATACCTTAGAATCACTGTCAAAATAAATATGAAATAAAACTATCCTGCCCCTGGCAG
Organism: Rhynchonycteris naso; assembly: GCA_037038555.1. Classification (NCBI taxonomy): domain Eukaryota; kingdom Metazoa; phylum Chordata; class Mammalia; order Chiroptera; family Emballonuridae; genus Rhynchonycteris; species Rhynchonycteris naso. The sequence continues at coordinate 242,705,451 of CM072999.1, read as the reverse complement.
AAGGGCTCAGGGAATACAACGTAGACCTGGCATTTCAGAGGTCGCAGGTTCAACCTCTGGTCAGGGCATGTTCAAGGAGCAATGAATGAGTATACAACTAAATGGAACAACTACGTGAAACAATGAATTGACACTTCTTGCTGTGTTTCTTGTTTTGTCTTTCTCCCTCATATCACCGGGGGTGGGGGGGGAACTATTCTGAACCTGTGTGCCATATGTTATGTGAATAAGTATGGCTAAGAGGTAGATAAAATGTCTGTATCCAGGATGATGACTCCTTTCTGTGTAAAGGAGACCTGTTTCCTTATCCATAAAATGCAAATGAAAGTATAAACCTACTTTACCATGCATTTATGAGGGCTTATGGCAACAGGCTTTTTAAGTTGGAAGCTCAATGTAATTAGCATTGCACTGTAAGTTGTTAATGTGCTCCAAAGTTCTTTCAGTAATACATTACAACATCTTTAATGTAGCTTAAATTAATTCAAGTTTTGTAAGAATTCCAGCAGAAGCTAGGCTGATGATAGCTTTATAATGTTTGTTTTGTTTCAAATATAAATGATATCTATCGTTATTATGGAAAAACTGTAAAATTAGAGCCGGGCTATGGAAGCAGCAATTCAAGACACCCTGGTTCTGCCATTCATAAGCTAGTTCGTCCTGTATTTTAAATAACATCTGTGTTTTCCATTATTTTTTAAAATAGAAAATAACAACGGTTCCTTTGCAGAATTGCGGGTGAGAATTGAAGTTCTTGGAATAATTTCTGGCCCAGAAAGGAAGTACTCAATAATGCTAGTAACTGTTACTATGATTATTATTTTTCTTATTTGAATGAGAGTCTGTACATATAAACTTCACATGAAAGCCATAAAAGGATAAAAACACAGTTTAAGAAATAAAACATTGCACTTTTAAATCTTTATGCCTCTCCCCGATTCCACTCCTCTCTAGCCCACCATCCTGTGAATAACCATTGTCCTGAATTTTGCATTTATCTTCTTGTTATATCCTTAGTCTTTCTTGCCCAGTGTAGCTCTGAGCAGCATTATGTAAACGAGATCATAATATATTCTGTAAACAGTTTCTTTCCCTTCCCACACAATTTTATTCTCTGTTAGTCCATCAAAACTGACTCATGGTGTTATAGATCATTCTTTTTCTCTGCTGTATGGTATTTCTTTTATATTTCATAAAACACATTTCAGATAAATAGCTCATTTGGTGTCAGTCTCTTTATTTCTTTTTTCTTATCTGTATGAGATTTCTATCAATATCCCTGTGTATGGTATTGTGTTGTTTTGTTTTGTAGGGTAAATGCCTGAGAGTAGAGTTGGCAGGCTATAGGATGCACATCCAAACTGGAACACTGGAATCACTTTGCATTAGAAAGGGAGCACTAATCATAATTAGACATAAACAGTAATTATAAATTGGAACTGTCCCAAGGAGAGTGAGAGGTATGGTCACTCAAACCCTTCTAGTTAATGTTTTTCTTTTAAAAAAAATGCTTTTCAAGGCATTGTAATTTACACTCCTACACTCAAGGTGCTATATTTTTTATGCTTCCTGAGCCAGCGTTGGTAAATTAGTAAGATACAGATTTCTAGTAACTTGCTGGTTTTGTATGTTTACAAATTTACTGGAATACAGTTGTATTAAAAATATATATATTACTGCATTCAATTATCTTTAGATATGTCTGTTTATCATTTCTAATAGTCTTTGTGCCCTATTGGTTGCTCAGTCTTATATTAGATTAATTCCCTGAAGAGACAAGAATAAAAATTTCACAAACATCTATCTTATTTTGATCTTCTCTATTATAAGTATGTTTTCCAGCTTATTAATTTCTGTTATTATATTACTTTTTTCCTTTCATTTTCTTCTTGTTTATTTTGTTCTTTTTAACTTCTAAATTTAGTGCTTGGCTTATTAATTTAAACATATTTATTTTTCAAAATACAGATTTGAGTGTTTAAGAATTGCTTTAGTTTCATCTCATGATATTTCATAGGTAGAGAACTTTTGTTATTGTTCAGTTCTAAATTATTGAATTTATATTATTTTTATTGATTTAATTGCTTAGGAATATGTTTTTTTTATTTTCAAAGCTCAGAGGTTTTACTAGTTTATTTTTTAGTTACTGATTTTTAATCAGTAGTGATTTATATGTTTTTTTCAACACTAATTTTTTTTTATCTCCTAATTTCATGAGTCAGAAATTGAGAAAGTGTTTTCTTCTGTTTTTAACAACTAAATCCTTCTGACAATTACTTGGCTTCTGATCTATATAATTTGCCCAGTCAATTTCTTATGCCAACAACATAATCCAAAGTTATTTCTTAAAGTCCCAGAGAAGCTGTCTTTCTTTGCCTTCTCATCTTCTTGCTTCTTTTAATTCATATTCCATAGGCAAGAATGACATAGATCATCCCACCTCGCTGTGAAAAGGTTTGGGAAGTATAGCTTCCCCATGTACTCACAGAAAGGACATAAGATGGTGAATATCTAGTTAGTTTCTGCTCCGAATTCTATGTGGTTTTTGTTGTTTACATTAGAAGAGTAGTTTGGGGTACCAACTCTGGCTCATTGCAAGAAATGAAAGTGTATTTAATTTTTATCATTCTCTAAATAGTTTGAAATTATAGTTTTGACTCCCTCATGGTCTAATTAATGGTTTCATAAGAGCTTTTTTTTTTTTTAAATCTCCAGGTAATAAATTTTTTTACCTTTTATTTTTATTAATTGCTAATTCTATGTCATTATGAGAAAAAAAATGTGGCCTCTGCAATTTATGTTATTTGGAACTTAATGAGGCCTACATTTAGACTAATATATGATCATTAAAAAATAAATGTTACATGAACAATTGAAAATAAGGCAAATGAGAAAATGGGAGATGTTAAAACCTCCAATTACTTCTCATATCACTTAAATAAAATTCAATCTCTCTTAAAGCTCTCAATGACCTGATCCCTGCCTGTGTCTCCACACTTATCTTAGTCACATTCCTTCCACTTATCTGTGAAGCTCCAGCCACACCAGCCTCCTTTTCTTTTTTCTTACTTTTTTTTTCTTTTTTTTGACAGAGAGAGAATCAGAGGGACAGATAGGGACAGACAGACAGAAAGGGAGAGAGATGGGAAGCATCAGTTCTTCATTGCAGCATCTTAGCTGTTCCTTGATCACTTGTTCATTGATTACTTTCTTATCTGTGCCTTGACCAAGGGGCTACAGCAGAGCGAGTGACTCCTTGCTCAAGCCAGTGACCTTGGGCTCAAGCCAGCGACCTTGGGGTCATGTCTATGATCCCATACTCAATCTGGTGACCTCGGGGTTTCGAATCTGGGTCCTCTGCATCCCAGTCTGATGCTCTATCTACTGTGCCACTGCCTGGTCAGGCCACACTAACCTTCTTTTCATTCTTGCCTTGGCTCTGCTGTCTCCAGATCTGGACCCTGCCTGGTATCTAGCTCTGGTTCAAATATCACCCTTCAGACAACATTTCCAAGGCCAACCCAGTCACATACTAACATACCAAGTTGTTTCATTCCTATCTTAGAATTTATTATTGTCTGAAATTAAATTGCTCACTTATTTGTGTATTATCTGTCCTCCCCAAATAAAAGGTAATTCTATGAAAGAGGGACTCTGGCCTTTCTCACTTACTGGCTTATTCCTCATGCTCACAAGAGTCCTGAGAATATAATAAACCCTAAATATACATATGTTGAATGAATGAATATCACTTATCTCACCTTCTCACCCATAACTAACTCCAAGATTCAAACCATTACAAGGCTGAGTCTCTCCCTCCCTACCTCTCACCATTTCCCCCCACCTCCCTTTCCCTTCCCTATCTCTCCTATGCATCTTTTTCTCCTTTCTCCATTCCTTCCTTCAGACTTCCCTCCCTTCCTTACTTGGAGAGGTTTGTCTTGCTAAGGTGAGTTGTACATGCAAAAATATATTTCCCACATAAGACTTTTGACAGCAGTTTGGCAAATGACTTTTCTATGCTTTATTTATGGTCCTATTTCCATATTTTATCTTCTTATGTATCTTTATTCTATATTTTGGTAGGAGAATGTCAAGAAATGTCTCTGTTATATTGAGTCATTTACTATGTTTATTCCAAAACTCTAACAGAGGTTTTATTTGTGACTGCCTTAAAAAAAAAAGTCTTAAAAATAAAATACGTGTCTATCAGATCTTGGGGACAAATTGAAGCTTTCATGCAAATACAGTTTTCAAATGTTTTATCAGCATTCATTTGCATAGACTTGATATGTTTGTAACAAATCAGTCTTAATCTCTTTATAAAAGCTGCATTCAAGAATCTTTCCTTGGTAACATAATGTTCCATTTGCCTGTGGGGTTAGGTAAAAGCAATTTGATGTCCCCTAAAATTTATTTATTTTTATTTGGGTTTCTATATTCTTAATTTCTCCCTAATTATTTCAAACTAATGTTTTGTTTTCATTAAATAAATCTGATACGAGGTCCAGTTCAGTTGCAACAGTATACCTCAGAGAAAAGGGACAACGGCAGTGTATGTGGGTTGTGTGTACGTGTTAGTGTGTCTGTGTGCATGTCTGTGCTATGGAGGTGGGAGGGTATAAGGGTTTTTTTGAGTGAAGAAAATGAAAATTGATTCACATTGTGAGCGTCACTCTGTAAACATGTCTTATGAGCAAAGACTGGGGGTCCAGGCACATTCTCCTGTTATTCAGGTCCCTTAGCAAACAGCAGGGTTACTTTCAGGATGTGCTGTGTGCAAAGGGCTATGTTTTGTCTTCAAACTGATGTTCATTAGGGATTAAAAAGTGTCAAAGCAGTTTATGTAAATCCCACCCCATGTCCTGGTTGGTCCTAATTTCTTCATCCAAGGTCCGGGATCATGAACTCTGGAAAAGTTCAGAATACAAGTATTCATGTTTTATTCATAAGAAGCAGCCCAGGTAAAAAACAGAATTGAAATGGCAGACATTTATATGGGATTCTAGCAGAGTTCTCCTGCTTTCTGGAGATAAACACAATCCAAACAATAGTGAATAATTTCTTCTCTTATATCTAATGTGGAAAATAATTAAGGAAAGGGGCATATAACATCAGAAGAATGATTAAACATAGTTTTTGAGTATCAGTGGTCAGCAAGTATGTACTTCAAATTTGAAAAATAATAGCAACTATTACTATTGCTGCTAACACAAAGTGAGAGTTGGATGTTCCTAACCCATCTTTAATTCTCCGACTCACGATGAGGAATCTATAGGCGTAAGTAGAATCATTATCCCCCTTTTATACCCAAGGAAGCTAAAGCTTAGGAAGGTTAAATAACTTGCCCAAAGTTATAGTGTTACTAATTTGAGGCTCAAGATTTTTTATTCCTAGTGAGAGAGAGAGAGAGAAACACACACACAGAGAGAGATAAATAGAGATAGGGAGGGAGAGAGTTGAGAAGCACCAACTAAAGTAGTTGTGGGACTTTAGTTGTTCATTGATTGCTTCTCATATATTCCTTGACCGGGGAACTCCAGCTGAACCAGTGACTCCCTGCTCAAACCAGCCACATTGGATTCAAGCCAGTGATCTTGGGCTTCAAGAAAGCAAGCAACCATGGGATCATGTTGATGATCCCACACTCAAGCCAATGACCCTGTTCTCAAGCTGGTAAGTCTGCACTCAAGCCAAATAAGCCCACGCTCAAGCTGGCCATCTCGGGGTTTTGAACATAAGACCTCAGCATCACGGGTCAATTCTCTATCCACTGTGCTAACATTGGTCAGGCAAAGTTCAATATTTAGAAACTAGCAGGATAGTTCTGGTTGAGTGGGATGGATGTACAGATGGATGGATGGATGATGAATAGTGATTGGATGGATGGATAGATAGATATGTAAGTTATTTCTGAGATGGTGTCAAACAATAGTAAAAGTATCAGGTGTATTTGAAAACTTTTTAATGCCAATTTAATTTTAATGACATTTAAAAAAAATTAAGTTTTCTCAAAAGGGCCACTTGCAACAATGTCACCTAAAAGAGCATCTGCACCTCATAAAAACTGTTGGGCAGCCTAATCTCTCATTGGTATTCAGGAACTCACTACACATGGAGGCACCTGTCCTAAATAAGAAGAGCTAGTGGTTCTGCTGCTTAGTCATTAGCACCATCTGAGTGCGAATGATGTTTTATATTTACTTGCTTCTTATTAGGAGCAAGGCCAGAGCACCATTCAATTTTCAGAGCAAAACACCCTACAGCTTCCCCACATACAATTGCATGTCACATAATGCTAAGGTTTGTTAAAATACCATATGCTTGCAAAATTTTTCAATAATTGCTACAAATATTCACTAGAGAGGAGAATGTTTACTCATTTGCTTAATTCCTAATGTTTTCTGCTATGGCAATATTTTGTTCATCTTACATTAAATTTGGCATCTGGCCAATTGAATTTATGCTTTTAAGCAAACGACACAGGCTTTGAATGTTTAGCATCTCATTCATGTTATTTGTTCTTAGATTTAGTACAAATACAGCACGTTGGCCATTCTATTTTCTAATGAGAATTTTATAAAATGCCTTGGAGGCTCATTATAATTTGAGTTTCTTTCTTTCCATTCAAATGAACCTCATTTTAAAATACAGCATTGCTTGACATTGAATGAGTGTTGGCTCCAGAGAACTCAGGCTTCTCTCTGTAGGGCCCATGCTGTTGCTAGAGCTGGGAACATCAGCTATGTGTATAATGCTAAAGCTCACCCTTCTAATCCAAGAAACTTCCTCTAGTCTTTTATTTTAGTATTCTCCTCTGTCAGTAAAGTGAATGTTGATTCCATATCCTGCTTAATACTCCTACATTCACATGCAGCCACATAATATACCTTGCAATTATTTTCTTTTTGCTTTATTGAGAAAATTCCTTGTTTTTTTCCAGCTTTGTTGAAGTAAAATAAAAAAATAACATTGCAGTTTTTTTTTTCCATAGGTACAAGTGCTGTTGTGATTTACGTATACATTATAAAATGATTCTTATCATCAGGCCAATTAGCATACTTATCCTTTCATAATATTACCTTTTTATGACAATGTTTAATATCTACCCTCTTGGCAAATTTCAAGTATCAAATACAGCATGATTAGTATAGTCAGCATGCTGTACATGTAGAGCATCAGAACTTGTACCTCTTTCTTCTTTTTTACTTTTTTTTCTAGAACTTGTTCCTCTTATAACTGAAAGTTTGTACCCTTGGAACAACCTCTCTCCATTTTCCCCTTCCCATATCTTGTCATTCCCTCATTAACCCCAAAACATTATTACTATTATTCTATTGAGAAAACTCAAGTTCAGAAATGTCAGGCAACTTGTCAATTATCATCCTGCTAGAAATGCTAGGATCTCTATTTGAACACGTATTCTCTGAGTCAGAAATCCCATGTTCTGTTTCTACATCTTCCCGACATACATGAATAAATTTAGGGTTATTCTACCACACCTCAAGGAACACATTCTGTATATGAACAGATTTTACTATGAAAAAAGTATATTTCTAATGACTTTAACCAATTGTTTTTATTGCTATAGGTGTCCCTCATAGAATAAGTCTCAACTGTTTCCCATTTGAACTCCTTCAAGTATTAAGATACAGAATAGCATGGTATAATGTCTTTCCATTTTATTCTACAAAAAAAAAATTCCAATTCCTTTATCTGTAACTCATTATATAGCATAATTTATTTGCCTAGCTATCACGGCCACTCTTCTTGGATTATATTCTGCTTTATATATAACCTAACTAGTAGAGTAAAAGAATATTACCATCTTTCTACTTCTCGAAGTGGAAATAAATATATTTTACTGATTTGCTAATATTAGTCTAACCATAAAATATAGCTAAGTAAGAATGTACCAACAAAGTAAACTTTTAAAAAAATTTTTGTAAAATGTTAAATCCAGTTTACTGCTCTTATAACCATGATTCAATATCATCAGTTTAGTGATCACAGTTATATATTCTGCAACAAATCAAAAGCATATAATCAATCCTGTACTGTCACCTCTGGCCAAGTTTTCATTACAGTTGAAAGGCCTATTCCCCTCCAGCTGATACACATCAAGAATTAACATCCAACCATGAAGAGTAAGCATAAGCAAGAGGTATACCTTGCACCCCCAACTTTGCCTCACTCCCATCACATTGAGGCTTATACTTTTAATTCTTGCTCAAGGCCAAGAGAACAACCTGACAATGGGAATATGTGGAGACCCATTACACAGAACAAAAACCCTAGTTTATAAGATACTTCCTAACTTCAATTCCTATAACATCCAAGGAAACAAACTTTGACCTCCCGATATGCCAGCTCTGGAAGATGTGCTGACCTTCATCTGTATCTGAACATTCTGAGCTAGCTTACACTAGCTCCATACCGCCAATAAAGAACTCTCAACCCCTTCCTTTTGATTCCTTTGTTCTAGTTTTGTTTATTCTCCCTTCTTATAAAACCCCCTGCCCGAACCAGACGAGGGAGATGGGTTTTTGAGAACAGGAGTCCCTTCATTTTCTCAGGTGACCTGCACTTGAATAAACCTCTTTCCTTTACATCAGCACTTGTGTCATGTAATTGATTTTCACGGCAACAGGCAGAGGGACATGAGGGTCATTTTTCTAGTTACACTTCCAGATACCCTACACTTGTTGAGCCACCCCAACATAGATTTTATTTTTGGTCTGAGGCATGACATAGTTAACTCATGCCACTTATATTGTAGGAAGTCCTCTAAGTCAGTGATGGGCAATCTTTTGAACTTGGTGTGTCAAAATTCGCCAAAAAACTGAGCATAACTCAGGTGGTGTGTCACTTTGAGAAAAACGGCCTAACTGGAAGTCCCAGAACTAGACACTCTGTGCTGGAGTTCTGTTGTTTGGACCTACAGACCTCCAGCACAGAGTGTCTACACTACAGCAAATGTTTTATCCTCGGCTACTGCACCTGGCCGTGCAGGAACCAAGGATGAAACGTCCTTCTCGGCATGCGGCCCCATACTTCTCTGGTATGTGGCCGCGTGTCATGGAAAATGGTTCCGGCTGTCAGTGCTGACACACGTGTCATAGGTTTGCCATCACGGCTCTAAGTCATCCTTACATATTTGGCTAAAAAGGCACTTCTTTCTTCTAACTTGCATTTGTTCAGTGAGCAGGGGAGTACTTTGAATTCGATGCCTTTTAAGCACCACCTCAGACACTCATGCCTCCAGCCACCACTGTGGAGATTAGCTCTGCATGGTTCTGTCCAACATCACCTCACATCCTTCTCATGCCACCTGTCTCTTGTCTCCCTGCTCAGTCACACTGCTTGTGCAAAATTAGGGATGTGAGGGGGTGGCATCTGCTTAAATAAATTTTGATAAGTAGGATACAGGAGTTGGTGTATAAATTCCCATCTTAGACACACTACCTGAGATGGAGCTCATGCACCTTCTCAGAAGATAGACCCACCACATTAAACAGACATTCTCAATGGCGCCAGACCGATAAGCAACTTATACTGGTTTTCCCTTTCCATTTTCTCACTTCTGCTTCTCTCTGATTTTATTTGTTAATGAAATAGGTATTATTTGCCATTCTTCTTCAGACTATACTTACCAAACCACATCAACATTCAGGATCTATTCTAATTTTAGTGAGAAAACTCTATCATTAATGATCATTTTCAGTTTCATAATACATCTGTCCTAATACATCTGTCTATAGGCTGCTCACTTTTGTTTAAATTAAAGCTTACAACTTATTAAATTTAACCATTTGGTTACATAATGAAGCTAGACGGAGCCTTAGATATGTTTTCATTTTGCCTCTACTAACACTTTTCAAGTAAGGGAAACTGAGGTCCAGAGAGAAAGGTTATCCTGTTCCGAGTCAAATAGAAAAAACAGAAAAACACAAAACAACAGAGCTTGGACTGACTGTGAAACCCAAGGACTTTCCACAACAGCACTTGATTGGCTTTAAAACGGTAAGAGCTTTTTGTTCTAGTCTGAGAAATTACCATTGGGAATAGTCCATTAACGTGTGAAAATGTGGCTGAGAAGAAAACACAGTTTGTAAAGCCTATTTTTGGTATTTTAGCATTTTTAAGTCTTTTTTTAACCCTTGAATATAGAATGTCTCTCTTATTCTCAAATATCACAATCCATTTAACCCCCAATTTTGACAGCTGTATCTTCAAACATAAATCCTGAATATGAACACTCTTGCCTTCTCCATCTCTAAACCATAGTCCCAAAAGTTGCCATCTCTTTAAATAGCTCTTAATTGAACTCCCTTCTTTCCTGCTTGAATTCTATAGAGCAGGGGTCCCCAAACTTTTTACACAGGGGGCCAGTTCACTGTCCCTCAGACCGTTGGAGGGCCGCACTATAAAAAAAAACAACTATGAACAAATCCCTATGTACACTGCACATATCTTATTTTAAAGTAAAAAACAAAACGGGAACGAATACAATATTTAAAATAAAGAACAAGTAAATTTAAATCAACAAACTGACCAGTATTTTAATGGGAACTATGGGTGCGGATGCATCCTGTGCTCCTCTCACTGACCAGCAATGAAAGAGGTGCCCCTTCTGGAAGTGCAGTAGGGGGCGGATAAATGACCTCAGGGGGCCGCATGCGGCTCGCGGGGCCATAGTTTGGAGACCTCTGCTATACAGTATAACCTACATAGCAGTGAGTGTTACCTTTCTAAATGTATATATGACTGTGACATTCCTTGGCTCAGAATTCCCCAATGGCTTCAGATTAAAAGTCAAAGATGGTTCCCAAGGCTCTTTGTGGTCCGGTCCTTGCCTTCCTTTCCAATCTCTTTGTCTAGAACTTTCTCTTCACTAATTTTATAGTGGCCAGTCTTGCTATTTAGCATTTCTCAAACAGACCAGTACTGTTCCCACATCACGATCTTTATGCTTGAGGTTTCCTCTGCCCAGAATGTTACTCTCCCAGATTTTTATCATTTGTGTCTTAGTGACATTCAGGTATCTTGTCATGTCACTTTTATATAGCTCTTTCCTGATCATCTATTACCTCCTTCCTCCTCTCTATCCTCTTCGGTACTCACTTCTTTTATAGCAATGATCATTATCTAAAGTTATAGGATAACAGTTGAATACATACATATTGTGTCCTGCTTACTTGACTCTAAGCTCCAGGGATCAAGGAATTTGTATTGTTCATCTCAGTATTCACAGCAGCAGCACAGGGATGGTGCTGAATAAATGTTTATTGAATGAATGAATACATAGGTTATAAATCTTTGTGATAGAGAAGTCATTTCCTGCAAACATATGCCATTATGATTTGAGTTCCCATTCTCCAGCAGTTATCCTGTTAACTAAGCAATTCACCGTTAATAGAGTCAATCAAGAAAGCAAGTAGCCAGTTCAAGCTATTAGAGTGCATTAAATTATCCCATGTATTAGAATACCTGGAACCTGAATGTCAAAGGCATTTGGCTGCGAGTTATTTACTGCTTTTGGACCATAGAGATGGTTGTATTCAAATGATCTCATAATAGCAGAAGAACACCTAGATGGCCTGTCATCAATTATATTATTACTTTACACTCTGTGAGCAATATCTAATAAGTCCCCATGGTATTTCCAGCTCGGAACAAGAGGAACACTGACAAGTGAGTGGTAGTGGGGGAAGGTAAAGGGGGAATAAATAGTGGCGGGCCAAGACTTGACTTGGGGTGCATAAACATACACTATGGTATATAGAGGTGTTATAGAACTGGCACAAGGAATCTGTATAATTCTGTAAACCGGTGTCACCCCAATCAACTCAATTAAAAGAGAAATCAAAAATAAAAAGGCATGGAAACAGACATCATCATGGGTGGCTTGATTGCATGTATGAAACTGCATTCAATGATCAAGTTTTCTTTGCTCTTTTAGACCTACTGCGAGCAGCTTCTTGTAACCACCAGCCAAATATTAGAGTGTATTATCATCTATGTGTATTTGTCATAAAGTTTAGGAGTGGAAATGTATATGTAAGATACAGGTAACTTTAAAAATTTTCCTAAAGGAACCTTAAATGCTGCATTGCCAGGGCTGGGGATTTGTCCAAGGAATGGAAGAACTTTAGAGCCAATGTTACATAGTGGATGATTGAAATCAGCCAGAACTGGATTCCAACCCAAGGCTTTGCATCTTTCAACCTGTGCAATTTGGAGGGAACATCTTAATGAACTTGTGTGAGACTCACTGTCTTCTTTTGTAAAATTCAGATGACAGTAGACTCACTTAAAGGCTGTTTGAAGACTAGAAAGAGACAATGCATGGAAACAGTGTCATACTGGCAGATGAAGGGTCCTTTTTATATGTCATCTATTATCATCACTTTCTCTAAAGCATCCATCAAAAGATAATTATTGAAAGACATACTACATACTACACGTCACTGAGACGTGGGAGGGGATAAAATACTGAATGGGCCTCCTATAAGCTTATGATCACTTTGGGGAAACAAAGTGCTCATACCCCAAATGAAATGTTAAGGACTAAATGGCAAATATGGTAAAAGAGAAAACAACAGATATAAAGTACAGGAGAAGATTTTTAAGCTAAGATGATCTGGTTTGTCTCACAAAGGGGGACGAAATTCAGGAAACATCTATAGAAAATTCAGATTTAGAAAGTTAGAGAAAGAAGTCAAGTCGAGTGATTCTTTGGTGAAAGAGATTATGCTAATTTTAAATTCCTATTGTCTGGGTTCATTGCAGTTTATCTCCTGAATGCTTCTATTGAATACAGGTCCCCTGGAGAATTTCACTTTGAGAATAATTGCTAGCCTCATTCTTGTGTCAAATGTACCTAAAAATAAAGAAATATATTTATTCCAGGATGTTATTTTATACAAACATGTCTAACACCTTATTTTTGCACATCTGAAGATTCAAGTCTCCGTTACAGTTAGTTTTTCTTCTTTGTATTGTGGTAGTTAATTTAATAGATGCAAAGAATTGAAAGCATGAAAACAATGAATGAGTAAGCTTATTCTTCTTGGGGAAAAATGTCCCTGCTTCCAGTCCACACAAAAAAAGTAAAAAGATGAGCGAATTTAATGTTTTTCCCCCAAAATTTATCCTGTATGAACTTTTTCTCCCTCTAGTTAAAAACACAAATTACATTGCATTATGCTTGTTAAATATTTCAGTAAAAAGTGGGACTCTAATGCAAAATGATTGCTCTCCAGTGAAAATGGAACTTTTCACAGGGCTTTTATGGAGTGTGACCTCATTCCATTATTAATAATACACTTTGTGAGTTTTCTCTCATCCATTCATCTTGCAGGAGTGTTGCTAACCATTAACTAATTAATCCTCTTGTCATCTCCATGAACAAGGTAAGGCATTCATTTAAAGGCTCACACTGCCTTGGTGAAATGGGCACAACTGCTTGACAGCGGTTGATGAATGCATGGTGCCCAGGTGACAGTGAAGAGCTGATTTTTAGAAGAGGAAGCTTCAAGTTCTCTGACACCGCCCACCTCCCATCTCACAGGCAGTCTGAGGGCTTTCTCCATACAGTCTTGGCTCACATCTATCCCATCTGTTTGGAAGGCATGGTGCCCAAGCAGGCACTGGTCAGATCCTTGGCACTGTATGTGGGAAATGAGCACTTTCTGGGTAGCCTGTGTCCCCCTGCCATGTGGCATCTGTTTCACCAGATGTCTCACCTCTGGATCCATTGGCATGCCAACCCTGTTGCTATGTGTCTATTCACAGCACATCTGCTGCTCCTTAAATGCCAAGAAACAAAGTAAATAGTAGGTTTCAGTGTGCGTGTGTGTGTGTGTGTGTGTGTGTGTGTGTGTGTGTTATGTATGTGCATGTATGTGTTGGGATGGGGTTGGCAGACATATAGAGCTGAAGATTCATAATAAACTTACATAGCATTGCTCCCATAGGCCTTCTCATGGTAGTGGTTATGCAGGCTGCAGCTGGGGAGCACTAAAACATCTTCCCTTAGCTGTCAAAGTGGATGTCTCAAAGTATAGTACTTCCAGAATCAACATATAAGTCTTCTGCCCCAGAAGTCTGGATCACAAAATCCTGCCTATCCCCACATGGAAGCAGGAGTAAGGAATATTGGAGGTCTCTTAATGGTCCCTTCATGTCACCATTTGTCAACAGATACCTCTTGAGCATACCTCCAATGTATGTATGCAGCCCTATAACAAATGATTAAAAGCTACAGAGAAATGCTACCTGACCTTTCACTCCCTGAAGGAATGAAATCTAAACATATAAAAGAGTTGATTAACCAATAAGGTAGCCAGTAGCAGGTGTGCAAGGGAGGGGTTGCCATGGGTTCTATAACAAGGAAAATGTCTTAATGGTGAAGATCAATTTCCATTGCATTTGCCTTAGAAAAAAAAAGTCAAAGTATTCTGGACATGAAAAAGTAACTCTATACATGGTGCAAAGGAAGATGTAGGCATGTGTTATATTGTCTTCATGTTAGTTACTTAAAAAATAAGTGAGTATAAATTGTGAAACATATGTTTTCAGATTGTTCAAACTCAATCTACATCTTAAGATCAGTTAGATAAAACCTGATGAACTCTCATCAGAAATGTACACTTCAAGCTAATTCAAGAGCATTTAAATAGAAAATGAACTATTGCAAGCACGACCTGGGACATTCAGATGCAGTTACTGGTACTTCATATAGCTGTCAAAAGCCACACCAGAGAGTTTTAAAATTAGTCTAGAGATGTTAGAAAATCGAATGTGTTTAGAAAAATTGCATGGCTGGGCTCTAGCTACTTTTTTTTGGAGGGGGGGGCTGTTGGGCAGATAAAATATATTATGCTCACTTTGTTAAAGATGGCGCTGCCCACATGGAAGTTTGTTGATATTAATGTGTGTTCTGGAACAGGCTGTGGGCAGGCCGGGTCGTTATAGCCTAAGGCTTAATTTAAGAGTAAGCTCTTCCCCACACCCTTGACTGATTGGATGATGTAGGGTGGTGCACTCTCCTGAGGAATCCCATTATACAGAGACTTCCTTGTTTGTATAATTGGATTAAAGGTTTTGAGTCTATGCTATAAAGTGGGAGAGACCAGTAGCTTGATCTCACTCTCAGTTCCTGAGGTTAGTATTAGAAGAGAGGAGAGCAGATTAAGGCCATGTGAAGGCCAGGAGAAGCAGCCAAGATGGCACAGTGCTGAGGGAGAAGCCAGTTTGTTAAGAGTTTGTGCTGGAGGAGATGGGGAACAGAGGTGAATAAGTCTGGTGAGCTAGAAACCTTTGATTTTAGGAAACTCGGATAAGTCAGTAGCTCTGTGAGCACTGAATGTTTGGGTTTTGGAGCCCAGTGTGTGTTTTTGCTTGCCCGCTGGGTGCAAGCTAGAATTAAAGCTGATGGCTCACCAGTTTTTGGCTCCATTGTTTCATTACCGACTGTTCGAATCTAATGTGAACCTGCACAGGTCAGGCTGCTGTGATGGTGACCCCGACTACTGGCTTTACAGGGGCTTTACCTACTTTTAAGAAGTTCAGGAGGCCAGCAAACTCTGCCGTCCAATCATCTGCATGCAACACAGGTTCTGGAGCCTCTGAGGCTCACGTTCTGTTCTTCTGTCTCCTCCATGACCATGCCACCCGGCTCATTACAATGCTAATGATCCCGCCATTTGAGTTCATCTTGTCCACCTTGAAAAGAGCTTTCTATGCAAGGTGCTTGTCAGAGTGCCCCAGGGCAGAGAACAGGAATTTCCTGAATTGCAGGACAAGTTATCTTTTTGTGTGAATTTATGAATGCATGATTGCACATTGGAGATTTGCTCTGCACTAGAGATTTGTTCTACATCTTGCTTTCACTGTAATATACAGGCTCATGTAAGATATATAGCCCTTGTATCTCTCCCCCCACCCACATGGGAGTTTAACCAAATTACCAAAAAATTTTGATATTGGTTCCACAACAAACTGGCTCACATGGGTTTTTCAGTGTAAAGATTGGTTAGTAGTTGAGTTTACAGTCAATGGCAAGGGGATGGGTAGGTGAACCATAAAATAGAAAACTCTGAAATTCAGGACCAATCATCGTTTACAACTGATGACACTCAGGACAATTAAACAACTATTATAAATTGGCAGAACTTACATGCAATTCCTTTTTACTTCCCCCAACTTTATTTTATGTATATACCTGGCATAAACATTTCAGACTATTCAGAGCCCTAAGTTCACTCATTTCCTACTCACAGATTATTATTTAGCAAAGCCATGGTTGGTATCCTGGCATTTAGAATAGAAATGAACAGATTTTTGAAACAATAATGGTGTCCTCTTCTTTATAATTACTACCAACAGATGTAGTATGTTAACAGATTCAGGCTAAACTAGAGCTCTACATACAGCTTTACTATTTAAATTTTAGTAATCTTTTATTGTCAGAGACTAACTACTTAAGTGAAGATCACAGATGTATCTAGCTTTATTTATATGGCAAGATAAATGTTGGCTTTGGACAGGTTAACTTCAACTCACCAATCCCAATATATTTTGTTTGTTTTAGTATTTCCCTTCCTCACCTTCCGTGGGTCACATTTAAACTCAAGGGAATTGTTACAAAGGTGAAATTTGGGTGAAATGTTCCTATATTTCAATTCTTACAATAATTCTCCCAATTTCTTAGACACATCTATGATCCTGAATTGACCATTTTATCTATAGGTGGAATATTTAAATAAGTAAATGCATGAAAAACTGGTTTTTAACATAAATCACTTCCCATTTTTGTTCTTATATGTCTTCCATTTATCTTAAAATTAAAAAACAAACAAACAAACACCTGGCTCTTTTTCTAGAACCAAATCATTGTATACATTTACAGGACATTTTGTTAGGATTATTAACTATATGTACATCATCCCTGCGTCCTTGAAGACTATGACTGGTATTAACTATTTTGACAATAGTGTTGCTGAAAATGTCAAATTGGACTTAGTCAAGTGACAACCACGAAGAATTGTTTTGTGTAGCATACAGTCCGAAAACATGTCATTTATGCAAATGCCCCAATTACAGAGCTGAGACAGCTCTAATCCAGTTGTTGATTCTATTCTTCAGATGCTAATCTCTGAACAGTGGCTAATGTGGATGATAAATGCCTTTTGAAATGTGACAGTTTTGACAACTATCTTGGTCTATGTTGAAACAGTAATGAGAAGAAATATTAGTAGAATATGTACTTAAGTTCTAGGAATAATGAGGAAACAGAGCAGCAGGAGGTGACAGAAACATGTCTTTGCTTTAAGAGAATTTCTCATTCTTGTCCCACCATCACAGAGCCTTAATCTTCTCAGCTCTAAAATAGGAGTCAAAATACTGTCCAATAAGATTTCCGAGTCAAAACATCAGACAAAACACCGCAGAGGACCCTGCAGATTAGCCTACTCAGCACCTAAGCTAAATACTTTCTAACAGGCTTCCTGAATCATAAAAGTGAGAAAATCTAACTCTATTTTGTAGATTCCTTTGAAGTTAAGCCTCCAGACACAGCTTACATTGGGCCATATGGGTACATCTGTATGCAGTTTGGAAGGAAGAAGAAAAAATGGGCATTCGCAGGCACCCGGAGGGGATAGTTGCTACTTGCAAGGAGGAGGGACGTAGGCACACGCTTCTTATGACAACAGTGGTGAAGGTGCAAGGTACCTTATCCGGAGCACCACAGGCTGTGAGCAGCAGCATGGGGCTGGTGGGGTTTCCCCAGAACCCTATTTTCCCTACTTTTCCTTCCTATCTGTGAATCATCCAAGAATTATCCCATAATCCTCCTAGAAATTGTTATAAACTCCTTGGTGCCATCTAACAAATTCCTTCCTGTTCAAATGCATCGGAATTAATTATGAGGGCCGCAGATAAGATCTCTGAGATCATATCTAAAAAGTATTTTGAAGTAATAAAGACACTAGCTATTTTTGAAAGGGAGAATCATATCATACATGTATTTATGGACTGACTTCAAAATCTAATAAGATCTTAGGAAACAAAATCACAGAATCAGACTGTTGAACATCTATTATGTTATCTGCACAGGTTCTTTAAGCATAAGGTGTTAAGTTTTTGGGTAGAGACTGGAATACAATTTTGACCTGATATACCTGAGATTAAATTCAAAATTTATAATAATTTTTTTCTTTTGTTTTAGTTGTACACTTATTTGTCAAGTGCCCTAACTCTTATCCACCATTCCCAATTCACATCTGATGTTTGGAGTTAAAATTACTTTGTATATGTAAGACATTAAAAAGTATCCATGTGTAAGAACTGTAAATGCCTATATATTGGTCTTTAATACAGATATGATCTTTGAAAAGTTGCTTACTCAAGACTCTTTTAGCTGTGAGAGAGGCTCAACTCAAAAGCAGAGTTACCTTACTGGTTTTTGTAACTGAAAGATGTATTGGAAGATGCAGTTTTTGTCACAGGGGGTGTAGGAACTCAGGGCTGACCTTCATTCTTCTTCCTTTCGTGTGTTTGTTTCAATCCTTACATGTGGGAAAGGGTACTTCTGCCAGCCCCCCTTCCACATACTCTCTGCAACATAATCCTAAAGGCTCTCTGTCTGTCCTTAAGCCCCAAACATTTCCCGGGGGAAAATACTGCTTGCTAACTAAAAGCACCTGCCCACCCTGCTTCCTCTACTGTGACCTGGCTATGGACTGTGCTAGCCCAGGGCTGGTTCCCATAAGCACCGGCAAGTGTGAGAACTGCCATGGGGAGCCCCCGCAGCCACAGATGGGAATGGGGGAGAAGAAATCCCCTAAAGAAAGTCAGAGTGCTAGACAGCAGAAAAATAAGAGTCCCCTCTTGGTTAAAAAAAAAAGAAGAAAAAGGCATTCTCAGCACATTCAATTTTCCTATAAATTGTACTAATGCCTCTCCTGGTGTTCCTTTACCATGCACATATCAGCTTCCTTGTCTAATTAGCTTGGCATGTAAACTTCATGCCTCCCAACAAGATAGTCAAGGTAAAATCACACGTACTCATATAGAGAGCATTGTATGAGGAACAACTAAACAAAGAATACACAGTCTCCGATTATATTCTAGCGTGTTCCAAAAGCGGGGCAATGTGACCTGGGAACAGTCTCAGTATATAACATTGTGTGGCCCTTCCCCAACTTCAAGCAATTTCCTTATCTCATGTAATCACTGCGTAAGTCTATTAGGCAGATTATGATGATGATTTTGGACTACTTTATAATAATATACTACTATTGTTATTATTATTTCTACTTATTTGCAGATGAGAATAAAGATAGAGAGAGGTAAAATAGCTAGCCAAATTCTTAGGGCCATTAATTGGCAAAGAGAAGATTTTGATCCAGTTAACGGGATACCTAACAAACTTGCTCTTCCCACGATATTTAAAACAAACCACTCATGGGGGAAATTGTAGAGGAAGAGTAGATTAGGTGATTCTGATAAATTCTGGACAACTTTTGAAAGCTTCTGGTACGTGGCCTGACGCTTTGGGGTACAGCGTTGTGCTGAACTTACGTAGAAGTGCATTGAGTGGAACAGCTCAGGAAACCCGTGCAACTTCTGTTGCATGACACAGTATTGAAACAATAATATTCCCTACGAGAAGGGAAGCGCCTACTATTTCCCGTCCTTGGGCTTAGCACGTACCAGCCATTACAGGAATCATCTCTTAAACAATGCCAGAGTCCGGAATACAGAACTCTTTGCTGGTGTCCAGCTAGGAGCAGGAGCTACCACAGTACTTTGATGACAAAGTACTTGTCCTTACGTCCCTGGAGATGCAATTTCAGCCTAACACAGAGCTTTTTCTCAGAAACATGCATTTGGCCACAACAGTGTACCAAACTTGCAAAGTAAGTTGTGTTCCATTATTAGTTTTTAAAATGTCTAATGTCAGCTTCATCCTAATAGCACTTTCTCTCTCTAGGGATATCTAAGTGATTTTTGATCATCTGAAAGCCTCTGTGCTGCAACTAATGTTTATAATTTAAAAAGAAAAACGGAGGGTGGAGGATATCTTGCATTGTGTTATGCAAAACACTTCCCAATGCCCTCACTTCTGGGTTCTCACAACAACCCTCTAAGATACTGTTAGGCAGTGATCCCGTGGAACAGATTGAGAAACTGAAACCCGAAGGGTAAGTGACTTACTGAACCTCTCTAATCATTTAGGGGAAGTTAGAAGAAGCAGTCAAACCTCCCCAATCCCAGATCTAATTTTTTTCTATAAGACCAATGGCTTTCAAATATTTATTTTAAAATTCTTTTTTATTTCAAGAAAATCTAGCATTTATATAGTGCTGCCCAGTATATAAAACAGATCATAGAAACACTGTTTCTATGGAATTAGGACTGAGACCAGCCCTGCAATGGTAATAACCCCTGAGTGTCATGGCAAAGGACTATCACTGTTTGAGATGCTCAGAACCTCCCCCAGGTTACCAACTCCACCAGACTCATCCAATCCTGTGGAGTAAAGCTTCTCAAGTGGGGTGCCACATATGTTTTGAAGACGTTCTAGAATCTTATTCCCCTCAGTTACTAAGAGTACCCAGGAAGCTGGAGCTCTCTGGAGTTGATCCTTTCTACCCAGCAGCAACCCACTCTGTGTGCCCAGTGTGCTACCCGAGGACAGATCTGTAAGTCAGGGAGCACTGCAGAAGGGTTAGGAGGGCTCCACATACAGAACCATGATCACTAGATTCAAATGAACTCCACAGCTACTTCCTCTAACTAGCCACCTCCTACCTGAATAATGCCATCTTTATTTTTCAAATTAATTCATGATTGGCTGTATAAATTCTTACATTTGTCCAAAGCAGATGTCCTCATCCAAAAGATAGCTCTCCAAAGAATCCCTCTTTGATTCTTTTTTGTCTGATATAAAATTAATCCCTTCATTTAGATGACCTCAGTTATCACTATTTTTCCAATGGTTCTTTATGATAGTTTCAATGGTAGTTGTTTTCCTTACATCAAGTAATGCTTAATAAACTTGTCCCTGGCTTTTCTTTGCTATTAGAACTTATTTATTTATTTTTAGCAAGGCCTTGCACATTTTGCCATCATTATACCAGTATATCTTTAATTTATTCCACAGTCTCATTATTATTTTAATTGCCTTAATGGGCCATGTTTTCCTGCCACAGGGCCTTTGCACATCATATTGCTTATTATTAAATGCCACTCACCTCCTTCTTGTCTTGTCAACCTTATTCATCTTTGAGATTTCAGCTCAGATGTCACATTCTCAGGGAGCCTGTCTCTTGATGCCACAGATTCATGTGACACTGTTATGTACCATAAATCTTTTCTTCCTGGCATGTGTTACTATTATAATTTCACATTTATTTACATGTTTGATAATTGCTGGCCGCACCTAGTGGACTTTAAGCTCTAACATAGCAAGACTACGTCTGTTTCTTTTCCCATTCTTATGCCTGGCACATAGTAAATTCTTAAATAATTTTTAAATGATGAATAAAGTAAGTTATTACTGATGATGATGGATGATGATGATAATGACATACACTCAGGGCTACAGGAGAACAAGCAAATGTGGTCCTTCTGTACGTATTTGTATTTATAAGCAGGACCACACTGGAAATCAGTCACAAGACTCTGCCCTCCCCCTCCCCTTCCCTTCTACTTCCTCTTCCTTCTGCCATCTTCTTTATCTTCTTTTTCTCTCTTGTCTCCTCCATCTTTCCTTTTTACTTTATTTGTGAAAATATTATTTCCATATGATAAGGGACAGTGACAGCTGTAGGGGACACCAGAAAGCCAAGAGGGAAGTGACCCATAGCTATCCCTTTAGCATTCCGATTGGTCTTGTAATACAAAATTGTTCCGAAGGGGATCTAGAAATGAAGGCAACAAGATGGTGCTGTCCTGAGCACCAATGAAAACAACAATAATTATAGTGATGATTTTTTTAGTCACATAATTAACTCCACTTAATATTACTTATTCCTGAAAGGAGAATCTACTCTATTAAGTTTATAACCATTTGATTTTGGAGGGTCTCTTGAGACTAACAATACATAAAACATCTTCAGTTCAGTCCCTGTCATCTTACTGTGTCTTGAAAAGCCCCTCTGCCTCTCTGTGCATCAGTTTTACTTGCCAAAAGGGGATAAAATATCTTCGTACTATTTTCTTATTTTTTTCGCTTGACTGCAAGGGTCAGGAGATGCTGCTGATCTAGCCAGGAGTTGGTAAGAAAGTCAGGAAAAGATAAATCCTGTATTATGCTGAGTGGAGCTCAGTGGGAGAGGTCAGAAGCAAAGCCAGCTTCTGAGCTGGCTAAGTGTCCCAGAGTTGGTTGTATAAAGGAGACATGGGGGAACCAAGGTCCACGGATAAAGATCATGAGAAGATAATAACAGGGGAGATTTAAACAGAATATGGAGATAAGCCAAAGTAATACCAGGGCTGTAAAGGAGATGCAGAACTCTGTTTGTTTGGGGAGCTTTATTGTATTCCTTTGTTATAATTCTGTTCCTAAACTCTTGGGAAGAAGCATGTCAAGAGCTTGTTAAATGAAAGTTGGAGGGAAAATTCATAATGGAGGGATTAGTCTGGTAATATCTGAAAATGAGGCTAATTCTTTACATCACAAAAAGAGGAAGATGTGTTGTTTCCACTGAAGTGGTAAAATAAGCAGTAGCCATTATGACCTATAATGAATTATGGTATATCCTCACCAAATCAAAATCGTAGTCTTATCAAAGCTCTAGAGCTAATTTATTATTTATGCAAAATACAGACAAAGGGAAATCTATTATTTATAATATCATGGGAATGTAATCAGCCACATTTAGAATATAGGAAACTCTATAGTATACAGGTCCTTCCACATAAAATTTTTAAAGAAAAAAATAGAATAAAAGAGGGGAGTAGCTGTTACAAAGCAAAAGAAATAATGTACAGTAATGGAATGCAGTATATAAATCCTTACTTGAGCAAATCAACTACAGAGAAGAAAAAAAGACATTAGCAAGATACCAGAAGATAACAATTGTTGGTAAGAATATGGAAAAATAAAAGCCATTATAGACTGTGAGAAAGTAGAATGGTGCAGCCACTATGGAAAAGAGTATGGAAATATCTAAATATGAAAAGGAGAGCTAATACATGGTCTAGCACTCCCATTCTTGGGTATATAGCCTAAAAGAATTAAATGCAGAACCTTAAAGAGGTATGTATAGTCCCATGTGAACTGCAGCATCATTCACAATAGCTAACATATGGAGTCAACCCAAATGTCCATTGTAGGATGAATGGATAAAGAAAATGTTGTCTATATAAACAATGGAAGAGTATTCAACCTTAAACAAGAAGTAAATTACGGCAAATATGACAACATGGATACACCTGGAGGACATTTCACTGACTAAAAAAAAGCCAGCCACAGAATGAGACAAATAAATACTTTATGATTCCACATGTGGAATATGTAAAATAGTCAAACACAGACAGAGAGAGAGTAGAATGGTGGCTTCCAGGGATTTGGGAGTGAAGGAAATGATGAGTTGTTGTTCAATGGGTACAAAATTTGAGTTCTGTAAGATGGGGAAGTTTTAGAGATCTGTTGTACAACATTGTGCCTATAGTTACAATACTGTATTGTGCACCTAGAAATTTAAGAGAGTAGATCTAATGTTAAGTATTCTTACCATTTTTTCAAAAAAGCTGTTTGTTTCAAACAGGAAATAAACCAGCATGATAATTTTTTAGGAAAAAATATATGTGTAGGACAATTGATGACATTTGGACACAGTTTGGATATTAGATGAAATCCTTTCTATCCTGACCAGGTGGTGGCACAGTGGATAGAGTGTCAGACTGGGACACAGAGGACCCAGGTTTGAAACCTTGAGGTCACCGGCTTAAGTGTAGGCTCATTCGGCTTGAGCATGGGTTCACCAGCCAAAGGTCAATGCAAGGTTGCTGGCTTGAGCCCAAGATCACTGGCATGAACAAGGGGTCACTCGCTCTACTGTAGTTCCCCTGGTCAGGGCACATATGAGAAAGCAATCAATGAACAACTAAGGAGCCACAACAAAAAATTGATGCTTCTCATCTCTCTCCCTTCCTCTCTGTTTCTGTCAAAAAAAATGAAATAAAGAAAAAATCCTGCCTGACCAGGTGGTGGTGCAGTGGATAAAGCATCAGACTGGGATGCAGATGGGCCTAGATTCAAGACCCCGAGGTTGCCAGCCTGAGTGCGGGCTCAGCTGGTTTGAGCAAAGCTCAGCAGCGTGGACCCAAGATTGTTGGCTTGAGCAAGGGTTACTCGGTCTGTTGTAGCCCCATGATCAAGGCACATATCAGAAAGCAATCAATGAACAACTAAGGTGTCACAACAAAAAACTGATGATTGATGCTTCTCATCTCTCTCCATTCCTGTCTATCCCTATCTATCCCTCTCTCTGACACTCGCTCTGTCTTTGTAAAAAAAAAAAAAATCCTTTCTAGTAAAATTAGTACTAATTAATATAGATATAAAAAATGAACAGTTAAGAGAATAGTATTGAATTAATAGGAATCATTGTCCTAGAAATCTAATAAAATTATATATCTCTCTGATGAATAAAATTATTTAATATATAGTGCATGATAGACAAAATAAGATTAGTTATATATTTTTTAGTTGTGAAGCTAGTTAATAGGCATGTGTGTGGGGGGGGGTTATTATACTAAGCTCTCTACTTTTGTGTACTTCTGAAATTTCCATAATAAATTGTTAAACGAAAACAAACACAACTTCCAGGACAAAATTCAGCACAAAGTGCCAACATAGCAATAGATCAATGAATTCACAGAGAGTCAGCAAAATAATTTGCGGGTTCTAAGAGGAGTCAGGAGCAAGACAAGAAAGATAATTTTCAAAGAAGAAACTGAAGTAATAAACTACCTTTGAGAACTAAAACAAAGGCATTAAATGGCAGTGAAGTGCAGAGTTCTGAGCATCAAAGGTAATCAGAGAAGATTTTTGAAAAACTAAACTTGCAAATAGCCATTAGTGTTGTAATTAACAATGCAATCAGTTCAAGATTTAACCATAAATTGTTGAGTTTTCTTAAAATCCTTTTTATAAAAAATGTAATTTGCCTGACCAGGCAGTGGCGCAGTGGATAGAGCGTCAGACTGGGATGCAGAGGACCCAGGTTCAAGACCCCGAGGCTGCCAGCTTGAGCATGGGCTCATCTGGCTTGAGCAAAAAGCTCATCAGCTTAGACCCAAGGTCGCTGGCTCCAGCAAGGGGTTACTCGGTCTGCTGAAGGCTGTGGTCAAGGCACATGTGAGAAAGCAATCAATGAACAACTAAGGTGTCGCAACGAAAAACTGATGATTGGTGCTTCTCATCTCTCTCCGTTCCTGTCTGTCTGTCCCTATCTATCCCTCTCTCTGACTCTCTGTCTCTGAAAAAAAAAATGTAATTGATCCTTCATGCCTTATTAAATTATTCTTTTAGCCTGACCAGGCAGTGGCACAGTGGATAGAGCATTGGACTGGGATGCGGAAGTCCCAGGTTCGAGACCCCGAGCTTGCCACCTTGAGCGGGGGCCCATCTGGCTTGAGCAAAGAAAAAGCTCGCTGGCTTGGACCCAAGATTGCTGGCTCCAGCAAGAGTGGCTTGGTCTGCTGAAGGCCCATGGTCAAGGCACATATGAGAAAGCAATCAATGAACAACTAAGGTGTCGCAACGAAAAACTGATAATTGGTGCTTCTCATCTCTCTCCATTCCTGTCTGTCCTTATCTATCCCTCTCTCTGAGTCTCTCTCCATCCCTGTAAAATAAATAAATAAATAAATAAATAAATAAATATTCTTTTAGACACACCCCCCCTCTTTTTAGTGGAAATCTTTGTTAAACAAGCCTCACATTTTGTCTGCTGCACCGAGAAAGGAAAACCATAGTGTGGGATTGGACCTGGCAGCAATCATGTCGGGACAGCAATGAAGCCCATCACTTAAGTCAAGATTTACAGCCCTGCTCATGGTAGGCTGTGCTGCTGCTGTGCTGTCCATTTCTGTTCAGGGCCACTCAGAGATTTATCAAAAGGAGGTAACAAGATGAATGGAAGTAGCAGTCAAAAGTTCTGAAAACCTTTATGAACTAAGACTAACTTGGGAAACTTTGAGTTGAATCTCTGAAAGTTGCACCTCTAGGTATAATTATAGGGTAACATTTGGCATATTCTGTAGTTACAAAAATAAAAAGTGAAACACTAGGAAAGCATGTCTAATAAAGCTAAGAAGATCCCATTGCTCGGCGCATGCGTGTAAACAGCTATGGGAACCACGTGGTTACCACCCTGGATGGCAGTCAACACTGGGGATTGGGAAAAACTGGATCATGTGCTTTTTCAAGTAGGTGTCCCTTTTAGTTCAGTTCCAGCCAATGGCTGTCATGCTAAAACACTGATCTTCTGTGTAGAGGTTTCCAGATTTTTTTACAAGAAGCCAGCACCTGAGCAGGCTGTGTCACAGTGGATAGAGCATTATCCTGGATGCTGAGGACCCAGCTTTGAAACCCCAAGGTCACTGGCTTTAGTGCGGGTTCACCAGCTTGAGGGTGGTTAGACATAATCCCATGGTCTTTGGCTTGAGACCAAAGGTCACTACTGACTTGAGTAAAGAGTCACTGGCTCAGCTGGAGCCCCCAGTCAAGGCACATATGAAAAAAAAGCAGCCAGAAATTTAGATGATTATGTAAAATATTCCAGTTACATAATGTCAGCAAGACATTCAAATTTATAAAGTCCTTGTGGGCTAGCTCCAGGCCTAACCACCAAATTTCAACTACAGGTCACATTCTGCCTGAAGATGGAGTGTTTGTAAACTCGTTTTTAAGTTTATTTATTTATTTTTTAAATCTCTTTCCACCTATTTATCTTTTTCCAAATTCAACTAGTTTCAGGACAAGCTATAAATTTCCTTCATACAATTTATTTTCATGGATTTTCGCCAGTGTTCCGGACTTAGAAAGAAAGAAAAAAAGAAAAAGGCTGTTTCTGAACCTTCATTTTGTTTGTGGAATATTTTTTGCTGAGACTATTCAAAAATGAAAGTGAGTGGAGAGAGAGTTGGTGGGGAGAAACTGAACTAATCTCCAACAGTATTCTTTTCTTGGGCAATTAGAGCTTGGTGCCAAGACCCAGGTAAAAAGTTTCACCTTTGTTTAGATTTTCAAAGAAAGAAACAATGTTACTCTAAACAAAACTGAAGATTGTGAAACACTGTGTCTAACCTATACTGCTAGACAGAAATGACCTAAGATGATCTACTGTTAATTAGCTACTAATGATAGAGCACATAAAATGGCAATGCAGATATCTCTGATTTTAAACTTCAGCAGTGTTCAGCATGTAAGTGAAACATTTGGGAGGAAACTCAGCAATGCTGTGGGGATTATTTATTGGGTCTTCAAGGCCACAATGATGTAAAGTAAAGACCCGCAAAAGCGGGGGTGGGGGGAATGGAGGGGACAAGACACTCTGAAGAGATTGGGTTGGGAATTGGAAACTAGGTTCCAGTTTCAACTCTGCTGTCAACAAGCCATAAAAACCTTTCTGCTTCTCCGTTCATTACTTATTTACTATTTATACCTTGCCTATTTTCAAACAGATTGGAGGTGGCTTTCAGTAAAAAACCGCTAATGTATCAGAACTCTTTCACTGGGTAATAATAAGCTGAGATTAAAATAAAAAAAAGTTTTAGCAGCAAATCTAAGCTACGGCAACGCACTGCCAGGGAGCTGCTGTGAGTTTTGTGGCTACAACATAAAGCAGGACATAAATTATATCACTGTTATAATCTATGGCTCTCAGTTTTCTTGTGTACAGAATAGGTGGGAAATGAGGGTCAGAGGAAATCTCTTTTTAGGTTTATTTCAAGTTCAAGTATCCCTGTTACAAAGTGATGCATGCAAAGTGAAAAGAATTCCCCACATTCACACACTCAACAACTAACAGGGCTTGTGGTAAAAGTAGGAGTCAGGAAGTTCACTTATAGCCTATGTAACTTTGCAGTCGAAGACCTGTAGCAATAAATAAAAATGCTAATAAGAAACGACAGGCATGTTTGAAAGGAACGCAAAATTCCAAATAAATAGAGACACTATAGTACTTAGACTTTATTAAGAAGGTGCTGAATATAAGTTAGTGTTAGGAAAGGCCTATGTAAGGAAGATTTGAGTCTTACAGGTAGGTACAAGGTCAAAATGCACAATATACAATTAGAACTTCAAGACAGAGCATGAGGTCAAAAAGAGCCAAAACAAAGTACATAGTACATTCCTCAGCAGACGGCCCATGTATTTTGAGTTCAATCACAGAAGAATCTGTGACTGAAAATCTGTCAGTCTAAGATGACCTGGGTTTTGATAAAGAAGTCTTAAGGTTTCTATAATGGACCCGACACACCTGGAAATATTGATTTGGCCATTATTCCAAAGAGAAGGACTAAAAGGCTAATCCATTGTGACAAAATAAAAGCTATACGAGGAATATGGCCACAAGGAAGTTGAAATCTAAAATGATGGATGGGAGAAAGAATGCAGAGTGATTTTGAGAAAAACAAAATATGAAAGAGCAATAATAATGGAGAAGAAAATCATGAATAAGTTCATAGCGACTGTTACAGCAAATTCAGTAGAGAAAACTTGTTCAGACAAAAGAGATCTCATGGAAGCACTGAGGAAAAGGGAAGGAACTGCCTAGCCGTTCCCACCTTTTGGGATCCAGTTTCTTTAAATTTTTTTCTTTCTTCAAATTTCTTTTTACTTTATTCATTTTAGAGAGGAGACACAGAGAGAGAGTGAGAGTGAGAGAGAGAGGGGGGGGGGAGGAGCTGGAAGCATCAACTCCTATATGTGCCTTGACCAGACCAGTGCAGGGTTTTGAACTGGCGACCTCAGTGTTCCCAGGTCAACGCTTTATCCACTGCGCCACCACAGGTCAGGCGCGGGATCTAGTTTCTTTAAATCAGTTTCTCTTGACTAGGGGCAGTTTTGCTCTTCCAAAACACTTGGTAATGTCTGGAGACATTTTTTGGCAGTTGTAATCAGAGAGGTGCTACTGGCATGTAATGGATAGAGCCCAGGTACGCAACACAAGAACTGGTGTCTACAACAAAGAATGACCTGATCCATAATGTCAGTAGTTCTGTGCTTGAAAATCCCAACTTTAAGTAAAAGTAAGTCTACTTTGCAGTCTGGATCATGACTTATTATTCTGCTTCCCATGACCAAACTGGAAGTCAGAAAGAGATTTTTCCAATCCCTTGCATGATGGCCTTGAGATCCCTATGCTCCCACCAACCTGATTCTTGAAGTCTTAAGGTAAAGCTTGGCTCAGCCTTATTTCATGTCTGGTTTCTTCTAAAATGTTCTCAATTAAAGTATTTTCTATGATTGTTTTGACCCCTAATGATTTGGTGTTTTGACTTAATGTAATGACCTTCTGTTCCCCATTATGATCCTTTCTCTTTCTTCAGTTTGACTCTTTTCTGATACCCCGACTTTTATTACTCTCAAATGGTATTTATTAGTCAATATTTTTCCTTTTTTTTTAGTGAGAGGTCTGGAGAGAGATAGAGAGACAGACTCCCGCATGAGCCCTGGTCAGGATCCACACAGTAACTCCTGTCTGAATCAACCAAGTTACTTTTAGTATCTGAGCTGCTTCTGGGACCAATAAACTATCCTCAGCACCCGGAGCTGACACTAGAGCCAACTGAGCCACTGGCTACAAGAGCGGAAGAGAGAGAGAAGGGGGAAAGAGTGGGAAGAGAAGGTGATCTCTTCTCCTGTGTGCCCTGACTGGGATCAAAAACATGTCATCCATATTCTGGGCCAATGTTCTACCAACTGAGTCAACTGGCCAGGGCCTTATTAGTTAATTAATAGAACAAAAGTAATTAGAACATTTTTAATGTACAATCAAGTTTCTAAATATTTGATGACCTCTTTGTGTTTCTCAAGATACTACCATATGCCAAACATAGTCTTAACTGTTAAAATTATGAAAATGGTCCTCAGAGAAATAACACTTCACTTTAATGAGATAAAGTGAATCATACAAAAACAAAAATAGAATCATAGGTATTGTTTCTGGAGGGATGTCCAAGACCAGCAGCACAGGAAGGTCCTGAACTTGCCTCCTTCATGGACACACCAAATCTACGGCTACATCTGGATCACTTCCTTTTAAAAATGATCTGAAAACCAAAGAATGTGCTCCCCACAGCTAAGGACCAAAGGACCACATCAAGACAGGGAGGTGAGGCAGAGACTCAGTCTTAGAAAAGTCCACCACACTCAGTGGGGCCACATGCAGTGGAGAGGTGCTTCTCTTAGAGGACTGAGGGGTTGGTATCCCACATCTGGGACTCCAACCCCTGGTAACTGCACCAAAGAGACAGGCCCCCAAAACATCTGGTTTAGAAAAGACCCAAAGTGCTATAGGAAAGAGAGGTTCCTCTCTTAAAGGGCTCACATGTGGTTCCACCCACCCTAAGACACAGCAAAATAAAAACTGCAAAAGTTTGAAAAGCACCCAGATATAAGAGGACATTTATTTTCTAACTTAAAAATATCAGCTAGAGGAGCAGGGGTTAGTTTACAGGCTTACTGGAGACAGAGGCACTGGCGGGAGCTGTTATTACACTCTGCCTAACCAGCTAACTCAGTTGGGTGAACTTGGACATGTCACCGTCTTACCACTCCGCTAAGACCGACAGACAGAGAGACAGACAGACAGACAGATAGGTGAGCATTCATGGCACTATCCCACCGCTGGCTAAAACCAGATAGGGTGGATGGTTGCAACCCTTCCCCACTGCCTGGGTTGGGCAGACAAGCATGAATGTTTGTGACATTTTCAAACCCCAGCCTAAAGTGAGTGTGTGTGCACAGACAAGGGACCCTCACACCACATCACTGAAGCCTGCAGGCGTGCTCAGTAAAAACATTTTCCTCAAATCTGTAAGCCCCACTCCACACCCTCTATAGCAGGCTTGCTAAAGCCAGTGGATGTGTGGAATCCACAAAAGGGAAGCTTTCTATCTCCTGGCCCTGGTGGCCCAGGATACTGGTGTAATCGAGCTCTATAAGACTGTAACAATCCAAAAGACCGTTTGTGGCAGGCCACCAACCCAGGAGGACTGCACAACCAGTAGAACAAAACATGACCTCCGTCTTCCTGTGAAAAGGGACTATTTACTTAGCTCGGAGCTTTAGCCTGAGAAACAGGCTTCAAGCATCCCACAAATATAGGGGCTAAGGCGGCACTCTTAGGGAATGAAAGCAGGGATGCTCCCCCATCCCATTGGCTTCACTATAGTTCAGTGATACTTTTCATAAAGGAGTTTAAGCAATAGTTTGGAGTCCCAATTTCAGCTACTGTCACCCAGGAGATACCTCCATATCTGCTGGTCTGAACACTAGCAGGGATACTGACTGTGGCCCCAGACGACTGGGTAAATTTGCATACTAAAAAGCTGTTGCCTGAGGGTTTGGCTTCCAAGCAACCTGAATGTAAGTGTTCGATGAGATTCCTCCCCTTGGGCTCTTGTCTTGGTACACCCTCAAGACAGGGCATATCAAGAATAACTCAGGTGGACTAGACAATCACAAGTTCCAAGAGACAACCAAGAACTAGGCCAAGGGTGAAGAAGAAAGTTTATCACCTGTACAAGGCCACTCATTCATGATTAAAGAAGTGTTTTGTTTGGTTTGGTTTTGACTAACACATAGAAACAAAAACAGAGAGTCAAGCAAAATGCAAAGACAAAGAAATATGTTGCAAGAAGTAAACTAATTAACTAAAATAAAAATGGATCTCAAGGATATGGAGATAAATAATGTACCTGATAAAGAATGCAAAGTAAGGATCATAAAGGTGTTCATCAAATACAGAAGAATGTCCTGACCAGGAGGTGGCACAGTAGATAGAACATCAGACTGGGATGCAGAGGAAAAAAAGCTCACCAGCTTGGACCCAAAGTCGCTGGCTTGAGCAAGGGGTTACTTGGTCTGCTGTAGCCCCCCCCCCCGGTCAAGGCACATAAGAGAAAGCAATCTTTGAACAACTAAAGTGCCACAACGAAAAACTGATAATTGATGCCTCTCATCTCTCTCCATTCTGGTCTGTCTGTGCCTCTCTCTGACTCTATCTATCTATCCCTCTCTCTGACTCTATCTATCTCTGTAAAACAAACAAAAAAACCCAGAAGAATGGAGGAACACAATGAGAACTTAAACAGAAAACATAAGAAAGTACCAAATAGAAATGATCACTGAACCTAAAAAATGCACTAAAAGCATTGAAGAGTCAAGTGGAGGAAACAGGAGAAGGAATCAGTGAGCTGGAAGACAAAGCAATAAAGTGTACCCAGACAGAACCAGTCGACAACAACAACACAAAGTTAAAGCAAGTGAAAACACATTAAGGGACCTCTGAGGCAACATCAGATAAAATAACATTCTCATTATAGGGGTCCCAGAAGAAGAAGATAGAAAAAAGGGTCAAGAAAGTTATTTGAAAAAATAATAGCTGAAAAGTACCTTAATAAGGGGAAGGAAACAGACATCTAGGTCCAGGAAGCCCAGAGAGTTCCAAATAAACTGGGGAAAAAAGAAAGCCTCTTCAATTAATGGTGCTGGGAAAATTGGAAAGCAACACGCAAAAGAATGAAACTTGACTACACCTTGTCCCCCTGCACAAAAATTAATTTAAATGGATCAAAGGCCTAAATATAAAATATGAAACAGTTAATTACATAGAAGAAAACATAGGTACTAAACTCATGGACTTTGGCCATAGAGAACATTTTATGACTTTGACCCCAAAGGCAAGGGAAATAAAGGCAAAATAAATGAGTGAAACAATATCCAACTAAAAAGCTTCTGCACAACAAAAGAAATTGACAACAAAACAAAAAGGCAACCAGCCAAATGGGAAATGATATTTATAAACAACAGCTCCAATAATGGGTTAATATCCAAAATATATAAAGAACTCACAAAGCTCTGCAGCAAATAGGCAAATAATCCAATTGAAAATTTGGGAGAGGACATGAACAGACACTTGTCCCAAGAAGAAATACAAATGGCCAACAGATATATGCAAACATACTCATGTCCACTAGCTATTAGAAAAATGCAAATCAAAACTACAATGAGATACCACCTCACACCTGTTAAATTAGCTATTATCAACAAAATAGGTATTAACAAGTGCTGGAGAGGCTGTGTAGAAAAAGAACTCTATTCACTGCCGATTGGAATGTAAACTGGTACAACCATTATGGAAGAAAGCATGGTGATTCCTCAAAAAATAAAACTAGAACTACTATATGACCCAGCAATCCTTCTGCCAGGAATCTACCAAAAATAATGCAAAAACATTGGTAGGTAAAGACACATGCAGCCCCATGTTCATCGCAGCATTGTTCACAGTGGCCAAGACATGTTAACAACCAAAATTCCCCTTGATACAGAGTTGGATAAAGAAAAAGTGGTACATGTATACAATGGAATACTACTCAGCCATAAGAAATGATGACATATTGCCATTTATGATAATATGAATGGAACTTAAGAGCATTATAGTAAGTGAAATAAGTAAATTAGGAAAAGCTAAGAACTGTATGATTTCACACATAGGTGGGATATAAAAATGAGACACATAGATAAAAATGAAGCGGTAACCAGGAGGAGGGGTTGGGGTGATGAAAGTAAAGAGGGACAAATATACAGCATCAGAAAATGATTTGACTTGGATGATGAACACACAACACAATTAACAGTTTAAATGTTATGGAAATGTTTACCTGAAACCTATGTTCTTCTATTGTTCAACATCACCCCATTAAATTTAATTTACTAAATAAAATTAAAAAGAAAAGAAAATGAATTCAAAGAGATCTTTACCAACACAGTTACAATAGAAAAACTTAATAATAAAGAGAGAATCTTCAAAGCAGTCAGAGAAAACAATTTGTCATATACAATAAAAACCCCATAAGGATATGACAGATTTTTCAGAAGACACTTTCAAAGCCAGAGGGAGTAGCATGACTTATTTTAAGTACTGAGAAGAAAAATGAAGGTTATCATTCAAAACAGAAGGAGAGATTAATAGCTCTCCAGATAAGCAAAGTCAAAGGAGTTTATCACTATCAAATTAACCTCATAAAACATATTAAAGAAATTTCTACAAGCTGATAAGAAGGTTCTAATTAATAATAAGAAAACATGCTAAGTTAAAAATCTCACTGACAAAGGTAAACATATAGTAAAGGTAATGAAACAATCACTTATAGAGCAAGCATAAAGATTACAAGAAAAATTAGTGAAATTGACATCATAATACATAAAATAAAAAAGTGAAAAATGTCCTCAAAAATATAAAATGTAGGGGTGGAGTAAAATGTAAAGCTTTAAAATGTGTTCAGATTCAAGTTACTAACAACTTAAAAGAGATTGATATTTAAATAGGATGTTATATGTGAAGCTCATGGTAATCACAAAGAAAAATGTTATAGTAAATACATAAAAGAAAATGACAAGGGAATCTGAATAGAACACTTAAAAGATGCCATTAATGATAGGGAAGAGTAATAGAGAAGAAGAAAGGACTATAAAAAGAACCAGTAAACAATTAACAAAATGGCAATAAGTACATTAACTATCAATAAATACCCTAAATATAAATAGAATAAATTCACCAATCAAAATACAGAGTGGCTAAAAAGACTTTTTTTTAATGCCCATGTATATTCTGCCTTCAAGAGACACACTTCAGAAATAAGGACACAGAGATTTAAAATGAAGGAATGAAAAAAGATATTTTATGCAAATAAAAATAAAAATCTGGTACAGTTATAATTATAAGAGAAAAAATTGAAGGCCTTCCAAAATTGAAAGATATTTTATGCTCATGGGTTAGAAGAATTAATAGTGTTAAAATGTCTATATTAACCAAAGCAATCTACAGATCTAATGTAATACCTATCAATATTTTATTAATATATTACACTTAAATAGAACAAACAATTCTAATATTTGAATGGAACCACAAGAGATCCAGAATAGCCTGAGCAATCTTGAGAAAGAAGAACAAAGTTGGAGGCATTACACTCCCTGACTTCCAACCATTCTACAAAGCAATAGTAATCAAAACAGTATGATAATGCACAAAAACAAACACAACAACCAATGAAAGGAACAGAATTTAAAGCCCAGAAATAAACTCACACATATATGGACAATTAATTTTTGATAAAGGAACCAAGAATACACAATTAAGGACAACAGTATAATAAATGGGGGAGGGGTGGATAGCCATATATGTAAAAGAATTAAACTAAAACATTATGTTACACCATACACAAAAATTAAGTAAGAATGGAATAAAGACTTGAACCTAAGACCTGAAACCATAAAATTACTAGAGGACACATAGGTGGTAGCTTCTTGACATTGATTTTTTAACAATGTTCTTGTGGATCTGAATCTAAATGCAAGGAAAACCAAAGCAAAAATAAATAAAGGGAATCCATCAAACTAAAAAGGATCTGCAAAGTGAAAGACATCATCTTCAAAATAAATAGGCAACCTACTGAATGAAAGAATATATTTTCAAATTATATAACCAATAAGGGGTTAATATCCAAAATATATAAAAAACACATACAACTCAACAACAATGACAAAAAAGAAAACTATTAAAAAATGGGCAGAGGATCCGAAGAGACATTTTCAGATGACCAAGAAGACATACAGATGACCCACAGGCACATGAAAAGATGTTCAACATCACTAATTATTAGAAAAATCCAAATCAAAACCAAAATGATATACCATCTCTTACTTGCTAGAATGGCTTATCAAAAAAGATCAGAAATAAAAGCATTGGAGGGGATGTAAAGGGAACTCTCATAAACTTGTTGGTAAGACTGGAGATTGATACAGCTACTATGAAAAATAGTATGTATACCTCTCAAAATAAATAAATAAGTAAAGACTAGAACTATCATATGATCTCACTATTGCACTTCTGGGTGTTTATCCAATTAATACAAAAACTCTAATTATAAAAAATATATGTATCTGTCTGGTCATTGCAGTATTATTTATGATAACCAAGATATGGAAACAACCTAAGTGTTCAATGATTGATGAACAGATAAAGAGGATGAGGTACATATATGCAATGGAATACTATTTGGAAATAAAAAATGACAATACCACAATTTTGACAACATAGGCAAATCTTGAGGGTATAATGCTAAGAAAAATTAGGCAGAAGGAGAAATACAAATATTATATGGTTCTACTTATTTGTGAACTCTAAAACAAAATAAACATACCAAATAAAACAGAACAACCTCATAGATACAGAGAGAACAGATTGGTAGTTACCAGAGGAGAAGAGAGCTGAGGTGTGTGTGTGAGGAGAGAAAAAGATCAATTGTATGGTGGTGGATAGTATTAGACTTTGGGGGTGATCACTTTGTAGAATATACAAATACTACACTGTAATGTAATCCTCGAACATGATAAAACAAAAATAAAGCTTTTAAGAAAGTAGGAGAAATCATGAAGAAAAATAGTGGTGCACACAACTGACTGGTATTTCTTGAGATTTAGAATAGATTGCTGCGTGTCTGATGTTTAATCTAGAAGCTTTAGTTTGGAAATCAGTAGAGAACTCAAATGAACCTGTTAGGGGACCCTGTGTGCCCACAGTGGATCGATTTGAATAGAACATTATTATATAAAAACCAGCCCTTTGCCAGCTGCTTCAAATGCAAATTCCAACTGAGGCTTCTTCTATAAGGGGACATTACTGTCTTTTTCCTGACATTTTTCCTCATGATTGACATTTGCCAGAAATTTCTCCCCAGCCATTGGTTTCATTAACATTATTACTGCTTTTGGTTGGCAGTCTTCTCTTTGCCTGATCCTATAAAGATCAGATGGCATTTTGTTTCAAAGATAAAATTCTGTTTCTCATGCACACACTCGACACACTAGAAGCCCACAGGAACACATGAACACAACCTACTCCAGATGGGGGCAGACACCAAGAGAGTGTGCCCTCCTAAACTCCAGGCAAAGGGACTTCTCACTAATGTTGCAGAACAGGGAACAGAGAGAGAGAGGAAATGCTTCCACTTTCGTATAGGACAGTGACGGGCAATCTTTTGAGCTTGGTGTGTCAAAATTTGCCAAAAAAAAAAATGAGCATAACTCGGGTGGTATGTCACTTCGAGAAAAACAGCCTAACCGGAAGTCCCAGAACTAGACGCTCTGTGCGGGAGTTCTGTTGTTTTGGCCTACAGACCTCCGGCACAGAGTGTCTACACTACAGCAAATGTTTTATCCTTGGCTACTGCACCTGGCCGTGCAGGAGCCCAGGATGAAACGTCCTTCTCGGCATGCGGCTCCATACTTCTCTGGTATGCGGCCGCATGTCATAAAAAATGGCTACGTGTGTCAGTGCTGACACGTGTGTCATAGGTTTGTCATCACGGGTATAGGAAGTGCTTCTCATTCATGAGGACAATAAAGGACCAATTTGTGGTTGTCACATCTACTCTTTCTCTAGTCTAAACGGAAAGCAGCCTTACAGTTAGCTAAAGATGTATCTATAAAAGGTTCATTAGAGCACAGTAAAAGAGAAGTTACAGCC
Source organism: Rhynchonycteris naso (assembly GCA_037038555.1). NCBI lineage: Eukaryota > Metazoa > Chordata > Mammalia > Chiroptera > Emballonuridae > Rhynchonycteris > Rhynchonycteris naso. Next base: position 242,667,667 of record CM072999.1, on the reverse strand, counting down.
TGACCTGTGGTGGTGCAGTGGATAAAGTGTCAACCTGGGAACACTGAGGTTGCCAGTTCAAAACCCTGCACTGGTCTAGTCAAGGCACATATGGGAGTTGATGCTTCCAGCTCCTCCCCCCTTTCTCTCTTTCTCTCTCTCTCTCACTCTGTGTCTCCTCTCTAAAATAAATAAATAAATAAAAGAAAAATAAAAGGAAGTTACAGAAATGTCTTCACTGGTTTCTTAGAGCATATGCATATGTGTACAATTGCACACAGGTCTGTATGCATACAAAAATAAATGCATCTCACTCCTTTGCTCTTCACAGTGGACCTTAAATTTTAGGATTTGTGTGCTGTCAGAATTTCAATAAGTGAAAATGTCATCCTATTTCTAATGATATATTTGATTAAGCGGTGCAGGTATGTAATAGAGATTGCTCAGGAGTTTATTGAAATTGGTCATATATAAAATGCTTTCTCTACCAGTAACCAATATTTATTGAATGTCTCCTAAGTAAGTCACACACTATGCCAAGGGTCCTACACATGTTATCTTATTTAATTCCCCTGTGTCTTAGAATTATGTGCTCACCAAATCATTGTTTTCAAGAGAAATTTATTTCCCAGCTCTCCTCAAGTTAGACAGAAGCATGGGGCTGAGCTATGGTCAGTACGATATGCGCAGCAGTGATGCATCCCATTTTCAGAGCTTGTCTTTAATAACTCGCACCTGCTTCTTTGCATGTAGGCTCTGTTCTTTCTCATTGGTGGGCTGGAGAGTGTGGATCCAGGGGAGAGTTCTGAGGCCCACTGGAATCACTGGATGAAGAGATCCTGGATTCTATGTAGTAAAACCACCCAGAAAAGCTGATGGTGACTATATTGTGTTGACTTTTCATTAATAATAAATAAAGTTAATGCCAAGCTACTAAAATTTCACTGCTGTTTCTGCAGCAGCCCATACTATTATCTGCCTAATATGGCAACTATTAACTAGATATAGGGTGCTGCTGTAATACAAAAATTAAATGTGTAGTATATTTGCCTTGTAGGTTAGGTAATAGGCAGTCAGGTGACTGATAATAGACGCTCAAAAAAATGAGAATTTGTGTCATTCAGTGGCAAAACATTTGGCGCAATGATCAATGCAATATGTTGAAGGCAAACCACATGCCTTCTGACCCAGCAGCTCCAGTGGGAAGAATTAGAAAAATCAAACTCTTAGTGTATATTGGATACTACTGGCTGCTTTAACAGGCACTGCAAAAAAGAAATCAACTCACAATAAAACATGGCTGGTTTACAAGTGGAAATGAAAAGGAATCAAGAGAGAGTCAGAAAGCAAGCGCCTTAATCCTAGAAAAGTCTCTTGCTTCTAGACACAATAAAAGATGGAATTTTAAAAGGTTTTAAGTGTAGGTGACTTGGTAAAACTCAGATGAGTAAAATGTGTAAAGACAACACCAAATTAAAAGTGTAGCTTTTCAAAGCTTAAGGTTGAGGTAAGAGCAAAGCAAGGAAGATTTGAAACCAAATGTAGGAAAAGAAGTCTGAGTGGGAATCTTGGTATTTGCAGTTAATGGGCCTGGGTTGACTTGTGTCCTCCCAAATTCACATGTTGGACTTCTCACCGCCAGTATCTCAGAATGTGACCTTATTTTATATAGGGTATATAAAAGGGTAATCAAGTTAAAGGAAGGTCATTAGAGTGAGCTCTAATCCAATAGAACTGGTTTCTTATAGAAGGAGAAATTTGGACACGGATCAGTACAGTCAGAAGACCATATGAAGACACAGGGAGAAGGTACCAAACCAAACCAGTGAATTCTCTGTGCTTTCCTTCTGTCATTATGCAAATGTTAATATCGCTGTGGTTAGCCCGTCCCTGCTCTACCACTGTATATTAGTGCTGTAACGAGGAAGAAAATAGTTTGTTATTTTAAGTCATATGTATTATACCAGAGAGTGCCACATCTAGTGAGATGGTAAAAAACAAACAAACAAACAAAAACCCCAGAGATCCTGTTGGAAGCAGTAACTGGATGGACCTTTGGAGTATCCTCGGTGTTGGTACTAAATATAATTCTAAGCATGGGGAAAGCACAGATGAGACATTGCCCTATACTCTCCACACCTTTTATTTTCTCTTGGCCACATCACTAAATTTCCCTTTCAAGTTGCCTTATAGAAAATGTGGCTCAGGTGTTGGTTAAGAAATAAAAAAAAAGTGAGTAAAATAATATATGATTCTTCCAATAATGGCCTTTAAAAAATTGCTTCCAAAATCTTGTTCTGTTACAAAATACCTCTCCTCTCCCCTCCTCTCCTCACCTCCCCTTTTCTCCACCTTGATGAGACAGACTAAGCACAACAAGGAATTAGGGGAGCCCAGACTTTCCTGAGGAAATAGAAGGAGTCCAGATTTCAGAGTTCCTGCTTTAAAGGGCAGCTTACACCACCAATTGTCCAATCCAGGACATTCTCATTGGACTATGGAAGCAAGAAATAGCAAACTTTTATTTAGAAAAGTCATGAAATTTCAAGGTTTGTTTACTGAAGCAGCTAGTGTTATTTATATTGGTTCACACATTTCTCAAGAATCCAGAAAAACAATAATGGCTATAGCCTTTTAGAGTCGTCTCTCAAAGATGACCAAATTGCTTAAGGTTGTGAAGTCCATTACCCAGGATGTGATCATGAGATAATCAAGTCACAGTTTAAGATCCAGAATAAGATTTTTTTTTTCCTGTGGCAGAGAGAGGGACAGATAGGGACAGACAGACAGGAAGGGAAGGAGATGAGAAACATCAATTCTTTGTTGTGGTTTCTTAGTTGTTCATTGATTGATTTCTCATATGTGCCTTGATTGGGGGGCTACAGCAGACCGAGTGACCCCTTGCCTGAGCCAGTGACCTTGGGTCCAAGCTGGTGAGCCTTGCTCAAACCAGATGAGCCCGTGCTCTAGCTGGCGACCTCGGGGTCTTGAACCTGGGTCCTCTACATCCCAGTCCGATGCTCTATCTACTGCGCCACCACCTGGTCAGTCCAGAATAAGATTTAAGAAAGTTTGACATTAAGTCTCTGGACAAACACATAGAAAGGGGGCCTTCTCCAGCCTTGACAGAAATAAAGATGTGACCTGTCAATAGTATATACACATACACACACACACACACACACACACACACACACACACACACACACATTCAAAGCTTGCATCAAAAATTTCCCCACAACCAATTACAAATCACAGTGGTTCAATGCATTAAAAATGAGTGAAAATCACCAATGTCAGAAAAATATTAGTTGACCCTTATGCCTGCCAATTTATAGTAAGTATAATGGATTATAAACATGGAAAAGCTGGGAGGGTGGGCGCAAGTCACTGCAATGTTAAATGGAATATGTCTGAATAGAAAAATTACTAATGAGGCCATCTAGGTCTCCAAACAGCTATCCAAATGCCAAGTATAACTGAAACAGTGCAGTAGATCAGGGAGTTAGCAACAACACAAGCACCATGAACAGCCTTGCAGGACTAGAGAGAGAGCTGATGGAGCTAAGTGGGCTACCCGGAGAGGCAAGCATTAGACTATCAAGTTCACAACGTTCATTCATGTCCTAATGAGAAATCTAAAACCAAATGACTTGCCTAGTGATTATTTTGCAAGATGACTCATCATAGAGAGAATTAGGAAATGAAATACATTGGAATTAGTGTCATTATAGAAATCAAGCTGCACTTGTTTAAGGGGGAGGAGTAACAACCAGAAGATATTTTATTTTTAACCAGGAGTTTGCATAATTTATTGACTACTTTTCTTTGAGTGTTGGAGTTATATTCAATTTTGCTGACAATATATCATGACCCGACAGAATTGGATTTTTCCTCTCTATTCAGACAGGATTAGGTGCTGATTGTAGACATGAACAATAGGCGACTGGTAACAAATGGCCCCACCCAATGTGACAGGAAAAAAGTAACAGAGATCTATGATTCAACTTCCCATCAGTATTCAATAGAGCCTGATTCAGTCATTGCAGAAGGTCTAGTGGGTATATGTTTGGCCTATGCTTGCTTTTACAAGACAATTCAGCCATTATTCTGATATTACAGCTAACCTTTTAGAGTTGTATCTTTCTTTCTTTCCCTCCCTCCTTCCCTCCTTCCTTCTTTCCTTCTTCGTAGACTTGGCCTATATTGAAGTTGATCTGTAAAATACTTTAAGTAATCAGAGGCATTATGAACACTCTTTTTTTTGGCAAAGGTAAAAAACATTATTTATATAATTCTAGAACAAGAATAAACACATATGACACACAGAAGCACTGAGGAAAATATAAAAGCCCCCTTCTTTCTCCTCAATATCTTCTTTCTTTCTTACTCTCATTTCTCCATCACCCTTTCTTTCCTCTACTCTTCCCTAACATTATTTCTACTCCCATTCCCTGTTCTTGTTGTGGGTCCAGTGGGACAGCTAGGCAGTTTCTACTTATTCTCATTAATTCCCAGCGATTCAGCAGAATATTTTCCCTTGACTTAACTTTTTTGTGAAATCAAGTTTTATGAAAGCCCACAGAGTAGGCCTTTTCAAACTCTAGTCTGTCAGCTATTATTTTGATACAGACACAGAAAATATCTTCACCTTCTACCCAGTGTTGTTCTATCATCAGGCACTGCAAAGGTAGCTGACGTAGTGAGATGGGTTTACTGTCATGCAAATCTGAGGCTGAGTGCCGACCCTGCCTCAGATTCCCTGTCTTTAGACAAATCTCTTTAACCCTGAACCTCCACTTACTTATCTACGAATGAGCATAACAACACCCATCCCTCAACAGCACATCACATTACAGATCTATACGTTATAGACATTACAGAACACTAGACTGGGAATTATTTTACCACAGATTGTGACGTATTAGAGGCATGCAGGATATATTAGCTCGTTGGCAGCTCAAGCCTTTCTGTTCAACCTTGCTATTAAGAGTCAGCATGTGGGTTTTTAAACTCCTTTTTCCCTCCATAACTTCCTAATTAATCAGCTCGGGACTCCTCTCTCTGCATTACCTTAAATTTAGATAAAGGCTCTCACAGGCCCGGGATAGTGGGTAAAAACCTACTTTGCTCTGTTCGCCTGCTAATCAGGATAAATACCTCGATCTCTGTGGTTTATGTTGAATGCTTGATAATGCATCTTCACGAGAAGCACTTAGCAAGAATACCCATAAATATGGCTATAATGTTTATTCCAACTACTCTATTTGCAAGGCCAAGTATACAAATGAAGGATGAAAGCATACCAAATGGGTCACTAAAATTAGCCTGCATGGTTTGCGAGGCAGATAACGAGAATCCAGCCTGTTGTCTGTTACAGCTTGTGTTCCAAGAGGCCTCGGCTACAAAAGAGAGACTGTCAGAAGAAGAAATGTATTCTCTTTCATCTTAATGTGATGTCTGCTGTTCTGAGAATGCAGGTCACGGAGATGTATACTGCTAAAATTACACTCTCTCCAAGGCCCTTTACTTCTCAAACCTTGATATTTGAATGTTATGTAAAGCCAATTCATATCTTTTGGTCATACACAAACACTGCATGTCCCTCAGCACTCTGAGTCATATCCTAGAATGGGCTAGAACTCAGAAGTTATGTATCATTAACAGAGACAAATTTAAAAAGAGAGAGAGAGAGAAAGTAACTGATCATGAAACAAGACCATATTGACCCAGAGTAGAAGAAAGGAACATGGCTGAGCTATAAGGAGACAGATTCTGTCTCAACAGAGGATGAAAAAAACAACAACAAAAAACATTAAGTACCCATTAGGAGTAAACAGATGTACTTGAACGTGGTATATTTCATCTCATTCATTTGTCCTTAAAAATTGCCATTTTACACTTGGAAATAAAAATAGAGATGTTTATGGAGCTTGCTGTGGCCACTCTGCTGGTGAGCAGCATAAATGACATTCATCTCGGTTTATGATCGACTCTAAAACTTACACTCCTCTCATTCTGCCTTCCTCACCACAGAGAACACTTCCATGCCTGGAGCTACTGTAAAAGTCAATCAGTGACTGAATGAGTAAAAAGCTCTCTGTCACCAGAAATAGGTACCCAGGGCTCGTAGGAGCCAAGTATTAAAGAAAAGCCCCCATGGGTGGAGGCTAAACTTCCATAGTAGTTTTAACACCTGTGTTCATCTCCCTTTTTCCCACCATTCTTATGGTCGGGTTGTTGGATACATACCTGTATCTGTTTTAAGTAGAATTTTCTTCTGTCTTCTATCATTAGTGTCTTGACAAGGACTTTATCAACATGACATTTAGTCCTTACCTGAAAGGTTGTTTTACTATGCCCATTTTTCAGGTAAGGAAAATTAATCTTAGGAAAAGAAACTTGTTGAGGACACACAGGCAGGACACTTTAAAGCAGGGATTCTAATTTGGAGCTATCTAACTGAAATAACGGTCCACACCTTGATGGGGACATCAAAGGTCTCAAAACTCTTCAGAAAAAAGAAATTGCATTAGGAAAAATAGTGAACCCTTCTGATGGGAGGGATTTGTCTCACTCAACGTAGTATCTTGTACACGTTAACTTAGAGAATGATAGAGGTGCGGAACCAGGCCTTGCTGATTTCCCGGCATGCAATCAGTCTTATACACGTTTCTATTGCTTAGCCATCCACAAGGCCACTCCTTTTTCTTTGGTCAGCTTGTCAAAGTTCTCTTCTACTGGGAAATATGACAGGGAGTTATCACCCTGATCTGTCCATGAACAAATTGGTGAGAACTGTTGGAGGAAAACTATGGACTTGTCTACCCCTATAGCATCCTACTGTCCTCCTGGCTTCTGAGGAAGTAGATGCCATACCACATGGAACTTCATCAAGATTGGGTTCCTTAACACACAAGTTACTGTATGAATAAGTAAATAGAACCTCAGAACACTTTATTTGCTTTTAGCCCAGAACAGGCATTGCTGAAAGGAAAGGAAAGCCATGGGGGGATATTATTCATGGAAACATCGGCTTGCTTCTCAAACTCCCTAGGAGAGTATGCTGGGAAAGGTGGTGCGCCACTCCTGAGGCTCAGGTACAAATATGTGGGCAGACTGTAGGGAAGTTACAAGGGATAGCAACAACCTGCCCCACCCTGTCACCTCTTTTAGGGTAAAGGGGAGAAGAGAGGAAATAGTAGTGGGAACAACAGGAGAGGGAAAGAAGAGAGAATTCATTGGAGAAGCTGTGATCTCTGAAGGAGGAAAGCTACCAAAATTAATCTCAAGAAGAGAGAGAGGATAAAGACCCAACTTTACCCCCTTTCTTTTGATCTCTTCTTGGAGCTCCTTGATGGACAAAGGCCACAGGAGGCTGGAAGGCAAAGGAACCCATTAATGTAATTCACACAGATCAGCCTCCTAGGGTACAGAGTTAAGTAGAGAAAAGTGGCAAATGAATTGGAGGAGCAAACAAGGTATCTATTCCACCATGTCTTCAAATTATATCCAGAAGCCCACATACACCATGGAACCCTCTTTCTTTGAACTACTGCAGTGCATTGCGGATTGATTACATACAATCTCACCCATTGCTCTTAATATGTGGCTGATTTTCCTACATTATGCAATACATCCTTAAAGGGCTGAGACTACATCTAATTTATTGGAAAATCTGGAGTTATGGATAATCAAGACCCAGAATATGGAGGTCAGCCCAATAATAATGTGAAATAACCAAATTCCATACATATTTTTAACATGTGTGAATAAATAAAATGTCAATGGATTTAAGAAAATGAAGGTAAGAAAACAGTGAAGATTTACTCCACATTTTATGCATTTAGGTTTTGTGGCTTCAGTTTATAATCAGACCAGTTTCGCTCCCTCCTTTCTTATTTCTTCCTCCCTCACTCCCTCCCTCCCTCCTTTCCTTTTCTCCCTTTATTTTCTTTTTCTTGTTTTCTCTCTCTCTCTCTCTCACACACACACACACACACACACACACACGCACACAGACACATGTATATGTGCATACAGGCTTAAATATGGGCATTATCTCTCTTGGTTAAGATCATTTTGGGAAAGGCAATGTTCACCTTCTATAAGAATTCACGTGGGACAGGTTGATATTCGACATAAATATAATGAATGTGGTAAGAAATAATAATATCCTGCCTTTTGAGTCTCCCTACGTCTCACTCCCTCTAAATCACCGTGTAATCAATCTGAAGTAGCAACACGCAACAGCATTAAAATTTGGGATGTTTGAAGAGGGAATTAGTTTACTCACTCATTATTCTTGATTAATAGAAAATTATCCTGCTAACATTTACTGTGCTATTCATTTGTTATTTTGAAGTGATTAGCCACAAATAGCAGTTAAGAACAAGCTAGTTTTGTCGTTGCAGCCACAGCTGTAATTACCTCCCCAGCGTCTCTTTCTTCAAACACGCCTTCCCCACTTGAAAACAGCTCACATGCTTCCTTAAACAGCACCCTCTCTCAGCTATCTGCTTTCTTTTTTTTCCTCCAGAGCAAAATCAGTAGCCCTGCTCGCATTCATCCCATCCCTGAAGACCTGAACATCCCCCGGAAAGAAGTTTAGCTCCAGGCCCAAAGCTGGCAAACCACAGGGCCCTGGAAACTCAGTTTCCCATATTCCCCCATGACCTGGTTTTCAATCGCTGCCTTCAACACATTTCTCATCCATTTACGTCCATCTAAGAAGAAACTCGAGGATCTCAAGTTAGACATTGTCTGGCATCATTGTTAGCATCTTAAATATCTGCCCTCCTTCCTTCTTTTCTCTTTGAACGCCCTTCTCCCACTAGGCATTTCCCTTCTTATGCATTACCAAATTGTGCACGTTGAGTTTTCTTACTAAAATGTCCTTTGTGTGTATGTTACTCCCACAGGGAACCAGTTTTACCTGGCTGTCACTTAATAAGGAACAAATTAATTAATTTAATTTGGGTGATAGCAATGACGGAAAATTGGCTTGCTGAGGTGTTAATCATCCTGAGATATTTACAATTTGCCACTTTTAGGGTCCTGTTGGGAAGATAAAATATATTATGCTCACTTTGTTAAAGATGGCGCTGCCCACATGCAAGTCCATTGATTAATGTGTAATGGGGAACAGGCTGTGGGCAGGCTGGATCGTTATAGCCTAAGGCTTAGTTTTAAGAGTAAGCTGTTCTCCACACCCTTGACTGATTGGATGATGTGGGGTGGTGCGCTCACCTGAGGAATCCCATTATGCCTCAGATGGGTGGCTTTGTATCAGAGACTTTCTTGTTTGTAGATTGGATTAAAGGTTTTGAATCTATGCTATAAAGTGGGGCAGACCAGGAGCTTGCTCTCTCGGTTCCTGGGATTAGTATCAGAGAGGAGAGCAGATTAAGGCCACATGGAGGCCAGGAGAAGCAGCCAAGATGGCAGAGTGCTGAGGGAGAAACCAGTTTGTACAGAGTTTGAGCTGGAGGAAATGGGGAACAGAAGTGAATAAGTCTGGTGAGCTAGAAACCTTTGATTTTAGGAAACTCAGATAAGTCAGTAGCTTTGTGAGCACTGAATGAGTGGGTTTTGGAGCCCAGTGTGTGTTTTTGCTTGCCCGCTGGGGGCAAGCTAGAAATAAAGCTGATGGCTCACCAGTTCTTGGCTCCTGTTTTTCATTACCGACTGTTCTAATCTAATGCGAACCTGCATGGGTCAGGCTGCTGTGATGGTGGCCCTGGCTACTGGCTTTACAGGTCCTCACACAGTAACTGTCAGCCTAAACTGCTCACTATTTTCACCTCAGAAGCTTTTTAAAACCATAATACCTGGGCCTATGGTCTGTGTTTCTCATATAGTAGGTAGGGTAGGGTGAAGCCTACACCTAGGAATTAGCTCTTGGAATCTTAAGAATTTGTAATGAGATAATGAGTTTGTTTTTTTGGGCTGGCCAACACAGTTTCTTGAATTCAGATACTAGTTCTTAGTTCTTTCTCATTCTAAGTCCAAACATTTTGTCTATCTTTATAATTCAACCAATTTTAAAAAACTGGCTCCAAAGAATCATTTAGGATGACAAGACACATTCTTGTACCCCATCCCAAAACTCGGCATTAGACTCCGTAGCAATTTGCAGTTCAATGTTTAATAATTAAAGTGGGCTAAAACATGTTCAAGTTGGAGAACCATCATTGTCCTACATAAAGGCAAAGATCCCAGATAGGAAGCTGATTTGTGTTAATTAATTAATTAATTTCTCTTTCTTTCCTTTCTTCCTTCCTTCCTTCCTTCCTTCCTTCCTTCCTTCCTTCCTTCCTTCCTTCCTTCCTTCCTTCCTTCCCTTCCCTTCCCTTCCCTTTCCTTTTCTAATTTATCTTGCAGTGCATCATTTGTCCCAGAAATCAAAATATATCCTCCAAATGCATCTTCGACTTATCCTAGAAAAAATCTTTTCTAAAAATAATGTAACATAGTGCAATGCTCAGTCTCTCTGACTCCATATTAAAGTCTTCCTTGTTGCCATGGCCTGCAGAATAATAGCTTTTGTTTTGTCTTGCATAGAAACATGCTGATCATTAGAGGAACTGTGCCTGCCAGATTGAGTTTTCCAAAACAGCCCCTTTCATTTTCTCTTCCTTTGACATAAAAAAAGCTGAACTCTGTACTTTCTTTAAATGGATTTGAGGAGCCACTATGGCTTTCATCTTCTAGGTTGGTGCCTTCTCATCAGTAAACCTCTCCTTACTCCAAATTGATTTGAGTTTTGGCCTTTCGATGTGTCAGACACAGACTTTGGACAGATAACAATAGGATACAGTCAATGAATTATTTGGTATGACATTTACATGATATTATATCTATATGTTTTATTTACCGCATCATTTAATTCAATGTACAACTAGCACAATCTATCACATGTTACTGCACAGCAGTGAACACAGTCTGCTTCACTTCCCTCAGGCAGCTTAGAGTTCAATTGATAAAAATGAGGGAAATTCAACTAATACAAAGCAGAAAGAAACAGGTGCTGAAATCAGTATCTGGAATAAGAATAAGCATGATTGTAATCTAAAGACCTCCCATAAAGGAGATAGCAAATGGGTTGGGCTTTAAAGAATGGACTGTTTCACAATGGACACTTAGGGCACAAAGACAGACAGACACCAATGGTAACCATGACGGACCTTGTTGTTGCCTTTGACACAACAAGTCTTTCTGGTGAATACTTATCTGTCCCCCAAAGCCTTGCATTGGCTCCATCTCCTCTATAAGTCTCCTTTTACACTTAGTGCCAAGCTTGTCATCCCTCCTCTGTTTCACTCCTTAGTTTGCAACTGCTGCTACACTAAAAGCATCATACTCAAATAGGAATGACCTATTTATATAACTGACTTCACACCAGAGCGTAAGCTACTTGGTAGTAAAGCCACAACTTGTGCATCTTTGACTGTCCAAAACTTAGCAGACTACCTGGTACACAATACACATTGGCTGATTTAACATTTCCATTGTAATGGTGAAGAGCCAAACAAACTAGCTTCTATCTTGTCTCTGTGACATAATTTCTATGTGACATTGGTCAATTGATTTTTCTGTGTCTCAGCCTCCTCATCAGTAAAATGGGAGACAATAATCATTTTTAATACTATTTCAATTATTATTTAAAAACAGTAAATGCCACTCATAGTGATATAAGGATAAAATGAGCTAATACATATAAAGTGTAGAGGAGAGGGTCTGTTGTATTGCAAATGTTCAAGATTTAGTAATATTTTTATTAGTAGTAAAATGGAATAGGTAGAGTCTTCTTCTCTACATCCCATCCTTCTCCTTGGGATCCATGAAACTCTACCATTGACAAGTGAAGTGTTTGGACAAGTGGCTGGTGACAAATATATCTATGACACTTTATTTTGATGTAGGACTCCTGTTCCCAGCACTTAAGACTTTTAGGATAGTATCCTCTATTGTTGCATGCCATTAGGCATCTTAGAGCCAGTGACACAGAAAGGTTCCAGGTATTGTTGCAAATCATCCAATGAATCAATGGAACCATCCAACCAGACTCCCGACTTTCCAGGTCAATGCCATCTGCTCCTCTACTAAGAATTGAAGTTGCTGTTGTTGGGTTTGGGACATTTTGTTGTTATTTTTAGGACTGAGAATTTCGTACAATGGTCTTAACTACGCATCTCAAGGAGATACAAATATAATGTCAATTTCAGCTCTCTATACAAAAGAATGGAGTTTCTCTCAGCTAGGGATATTGTGCATGCTGTTGTATTTGTCCTCTTCTGTTGCTAGAAAAAAAGCTTTGAAGTAGTGGTTGTCGTGAGCTGTCTTACAAAAGGCACTGATCAGCTCACCAGCTTCAACCTTTAAAGCAGGGGTTCTCTTCCTGGAGTGGCTTTGCCCCCACCTGGGAACATTTGGCAATGTCTGGAGACAAATTTGATTATCACAGCTGAGGGATGTTACCAGCTTCTAATGGGTAGAGGCCAAGGATGCTGCTAAACATCTTACATTTGCAGAACAGTCCTGACAACAAATAATCATGCTGTCCAAAATACCAACAGCACCAAGGGAGAACCCGGTAACTACCTGAGCATGTGTTTAAAGAAATGGTATAAATTTTAAACATTCCATTGCTGACTCAGTTTGGAACAAGCAGTAAAACTCATGGGAGGAAAAAATTAAAATGAAAGGTGAGGATGACAGAGCAGGGCAGAGAGACCTGCTTTTGACAATAGCACTTACTTCATTTGGATGCTTTAAGTTTTCTACATCTCAGAAATCCAATTCACTGCCTTTCTCTGGAAACAGATGTGCTGCAGTTATTTGACTGCTGGTTTCAATGCTAATGATATCCAGCAAGAACATTGAGCCTGGAGAGCAGCTTTGTGGATTCTGTGGTCTGACCCACTGCCCTTTAATAAGACTAAGTTCCCTTTGTGACTCTCAGTTGGCATGGATTGGGGTACGGGGAGCAAAAGCCTCATTTAATTCGTTTTACCCTCCAGTTTTCTTTAAAACTGCACACCTTACAGTGGAGGGCTCCAGGTGAGAAGAAAAGAAGTAGGCATCAAATTGGATTAAATAATAAAGAACTGGAGTCACAACCCTTTCTTACCCAGCTGCCTTCCCGCAATATTCACTCTGTTGTCAGTCTATAAAGCAAAATCATTCGATGGTCCCTATACTACTCCAACTCAACATGCAAGTCACATGTTAGTGATTATTGGTCATAATTACAAAGAAGCTATCATATCTTTTTATAGGGAGGTTATTCCAGCCTTCTAATTTTGAAGTCAATGAATTGGCACTATAGTTATACCGATACATTATTTGTGCTCAGGGCATTGACGCTTCAAAAAGAATTTGTTAAAAAGACAGAATGTTTTGGGGTTTTTTTTTGTAGCTAATCCCTCTTCAATATCCTAAATTTATAATATTTAAAAAGTACTCGATTTTAATATTTAACTAACCTGAGATGAGTTATTACTCTCAGAGATATTCCAATTTCAACCTGTCTCTGAAGTTTTGTTTTAAATAGGTAATTGAAGGTGTCCATTTTCATAAATAAATTGTGGTCACACTCTCAGAAGATATATATTTCTCTTGTGATTTAGTTCATCTTCTATGATGTAACTTTATAGCTACATCTTTGGAGATATGATTGGCTAAAAGATTTGCAGATGTTTAAATGAATTCCCTTCCTACATAATCTTTTCCCATGAGCCCAACAGATTGGGATCCCATTGCAAATGTGGCATTTCCACTGCTATTAAAGGTTAACTCATTGGCTCCTTAATCTCTTTCAAATCCCAGGGACGAACAGGCTGTGCTGCTGAGTATTGTCAGAGATACAAATAAACCACACTATGACACACGAATTAAAAACGGGGGCGGGGGGGAGCTATTGAAGAAATAAAGGTAGACAGAGTTCTTTAACAGTGATCAGCTTTTGGGTTCAAAAACTAGAGACAAATTTTATCTTAGTTAAGAATTTTTCATGTATGTAAAGCCAGTAGTCGAGGTCAGGATCACAGCCGCCTGACCCACGCAGGTTCGCATTGGATTCGAACAGTCGGTAATGAAACACAGGAGCCAAAAACTGGTGAGCCATCAGCTTTAATTCTAGCTTGCACCCGGCGGGCAAGCAAAAACACACACTGGGCTCCAAAACCCACACATTCAGTGCTCACAAAGCTAATGACTTATCCGAGTTTCCTAGCATCAAAGCTTTCCAGCTCACCAGACTTATTCACCTCTGTTCCCCATCTCCTCCTGCACAAACTCTGCACAAACTGGCTTCTTCCTCAGCACTCTGCCATCTCGGCTGCTTCTCCTGGCCTTCACGTGGCCTTACTCTGCTCTCCTCTCTAATACTAATCTCAGGAACCCAGGAACCGAGAGAGAGCGAGCAAGCTCCCGGACTGCCCCAGTTTATAGCATAGAAAATCCAAACGTTTAATCCAATTATACATAAAGAAAGTCTCTGATACAAAGCCACCCATCTGAGGCATAATGGGATTCCTCAAGAGAGTGCACCACCCTACATTATCCAATCAGTCAAGGGTGTGGGGAAGAGTTTACTCTTAAACTAAGCCTTAGGCTATAACAACCTGGCCTGCTTACATTACAGCCTTTCCCCCACATCCATCCCAAGCATAAGGGCAAATAATATTAACTGGGTGACGGGCTTCCATGTGGGCAGCACCATCTTTAACAAAGTGAGCATATTATATTTTATCTGCCGAACAATGTACTATAAGTAGAAAAGATCAAATCATGTCAGCTTAATCAAAGAAATGGAACATTGGCCCTGGCCAGTTAGGTCAGTTGGTTAGAGTGTCATACCGAAACACCAAGATTGAGAGTTCAATCCCAGTCAGGACACAAATGGGGAGCAACTAATGAATATGCAACTAAGTAGAATGAATGCTTCTCTCTCTCTCTCTCTTCTCTCTCCTTTCCTCTCTCTTTCTAAAGTCAATAAAAAAATAAAATAAAAAAGAAGGAAAAGAATGGCTTCTAAAAGTAACCCTATTAAAACTTAAATAGTTCATGTCACTCCTGTGTTCAAAATGATCCAATGGTTTCCTGATACATTCAAAGTAAAACAGAATAAAAGAGTTTATCAAGGCTGCAAAACAATATACAGTCTGGCTCACCGTCTCATCTTTTCTCATTACCGATTCACCTCCCCCTTCTTGTGTACTCCAGCCCAATTTCAGAGGTACGCATCTGCATTTGTACTAGCTGTTTCCTCTACCTATGAGGCCCCTTCTCATTAGCTGAAGCTCATTCCCATCATTTCTCTCAAATATCAACTTCTCACTGAGACCTTAACTAGCCACCTCACCAAAAGTGAACCTCTACCCATGATACTTCCCTACCACACTTTTATTTTTTTTCATACTTATCACTAACTACCATACTGTATATTTTAATTATTTACCTCATTTGTTTTGTATTTAACACATTTGCATATAAGCTTCATGAAGTCAGGGACATTTGTAAATTTATTTTTCACTGCTATAAGCACAGTGCCTAGAGCACAGAAGATGCTCAAGAAATAATTATAGAATTAAAGAACCAAGATACAATCATGTTCATGGAGCTCAAAAGCAAGATGTTAATCTGGGATTCTCAAAGGCCCAGGAAACTGTTAAGAACTTTGAAAATGGCCCTGGCCAGTGACTCACTGGGCATAATATTGGCCTGGTGTATAGACATCTTGGGTTCAATTACCAGTTGTTGGGCAGATAAAATATAATATGCTCACTTTGTTAAAGATGGCTCTGCCCACATGAAAGCCCGTCACCCAGGTGATATTATTTGCCCTTATGCTTGGGATGGGTGTGGGGGAAAGGCTGTAATGTAAGCAGGCCAGGTTGTTATGACCTAAGGCTTGGCTTTAAGAGTAAGCTCTTCTCCACACCCTTGACTGATTGGATAATGTAGGGTGGTGCACTCTCCTGAGGAATCCCATTATACAGAGATTTCCTTGTTTGTATAATTGGATTAAAGGTTTTGATTCTACGGTATAAAGTGGGAGAGACCAGGAGCTTGAGCTCTCTCTCGGTTCCTGCTATCGCAATTGCAGGGGCCTTCCTGATCCCTTGACCTCCATGGGAAAAGCTGGTTTTCTGCTTCTCCTTTGTCTTCTCTTGTGGCTTGCCTGTATTGGTGAGACACCAATAAACAGAATGGCCTACCATCCTCCGACTCTGCCATTTCTTCACCGTCAGCCCGAATCCAATGGGAACCTGCATGTGAATGGCCACGATGGCGGCTCCTGGCCTTACACCAGTCATGGCACATAGAAGAAGTGACCATTTGCTTCTCCCTCATCCTCTCCCTCTTCCCCTCCTGCAGCCAGTGGCTCAACTAGTTTGAACATGACCCCAGGGTGCTAAGGATAGCTTGTTTGGTCCATGCACATCAACCTCAGGCACTAAAAATAGCTTGGGCTTGAGCAATGGCCCTAGATGGGGTAGCTGAGTGGATCCCAGTTTTGGGTGCATGAGGGAGTCTATCTTTCTATCTCCTACCTCTAACCTAAAAAAAGCAAAAACTGGAAGTTTCTTGTATGGATCCATAGGTTTTTGTACATAATGTTCAATTCCTGCTTCTGTGTCATATAGCTCATCATCTCTATGGCTTCATATTTATTAATCAGTATATAATAATTGAATTCCTATTTTCTCAGTTCTAGCAAGAATCACACTAGATTCTCTAGACCCTTTTTCCTTTCCAGAAGAAAGAATTTGATTGGCAAACATTGAAATAAATTGTCTCTCCTACCCCTATGGTGGCCAATCATAGTAGTCAACAAAAAAGGGGCCATGTAAGGAAAAACAGGGCTAAAGAGGATTTTATTTCTAAGAATGTGGGAGAGGGAGTGTTTTTTATACTTCAAGGTATTTTCCACACTCACATTCACACCATTTCATTAATATAAGGAGCAGCAAATAAGAACAAGTTTAACAGGAAATAGAGATGACTCTCTCTACTCTGGCCTTTTTTTGTTTTGTTTTTTTATTTTATTCATTTTAGACAGGAGACACAGAGTGAAAGAGAGAGAGAGAAAGGGGGGAGGAGCTGGAAGCATCAAATCCCATGTGTGCCTCGACCAGACCAGTGCAGGGTTTTGAACTGGCGACCTCAGTGTTCCCAGGTCGACGCTTTACCACTGCGCCACCACAGGTCAGGTCTACTCTGGCCTTTTTTTAAATGAACAGAATCCTCTCTTCTGGGTTATGAGAAAAAAATCAAATTCTGTGTTGTCATACCCTGTGGGGTAATAGTCTGAAGGAATCATGGCTATTACTGACAACCAATTTTCAAAGCCTTAAGAGAGTATCAACCTTTTATATGTGTGTGTCCCTTCTCCTTGAATGCTCAAATACTTCATAGACAACCCCCATGATATAGTCCTAATTGTATTAGCCAGTGATAGGAGAATGAGTGAGAGGAGCTATTAAGACTGAACTAACACCTTAAAACAATTTTGTATTTCAGAGATCACAATCGTATCTATATACAGCATTAAAAATATAGTATATCAATTTGTGGGAGTTACTACTTTTGTTAGCAAACATTATTTTACAACTCTCTTACAACAGGCCTGCTAGTCTTCAGGCTTCATGGTCCACGGGTTGGAAAGGACCAAGGCTATACCTACTGCATCCAAACCCTGAAACAGCTTGCTCCCTCCCTCACTGAACCAATATATATTTATATGCATACTCTTTGTTGGGTACTATGTTAGAGGTCTACAAGATAGACATGATTTCTCCCAAATGACTATACATGATTTGCCATTATTTGCTAGTATTCTTAGGTCCTTGGATAATAATAACTGTTGAAGCACTTACTGAGTAGAAAGCCCATATTCATTTAATTGAATTATTCAAAAACTGCTGTGATGCAGAAACCACCATTTCTCCATTGTATAGATGAGAAAGGGAGGCATAGTGTTGATTAAAGACCTGGGCACCTCTATAACACTCATAAGTGATATGGCCAGAATCTAGAGCTGAAGACGCACAAGGAAAGACAACAATTATGTAAAGAGAATATTAAAATAGAATATATTTTATAATACAGAATTTGATAAAGTTTTATGGGAGCTCATAGAACAGAGTGACAATCTGTTCAGATTGTAAAATAATTAGGGGCAGGGAAAGCATAACGTTTGGAGACAGAAGTGAGTTTGGGTAGTAGTCCTTCTAATAATAATAAAAATGAATGAAGGATGCCATGCAGATTCCCATTAGATTCAGGCAGACAGTAAAAAAACTGTGGAGCCAGAAAATGGTGGGCCATTCTGTTTGTTAGAATCGCACAATGGTGGATGAGCAAGCAGGCAGGGAAGACAGCTTCCCTCTCTCTCTCCGGACTCTGGACTTTCCAGCACAACAAAGGGGGGTGGGGAGAACCCCTTCTCCAGAAAACAATGACCCACCCCACCCCCAAGCAGGAAGGCAATCCACACTTTGTGATCTGCTTCTCTGAGGGCAAGCACCCACAGCCTTCCATAGACCGTTCGCACATGGTGCTGCCCTATGCTCATGCACCAATCAGGCAAAGGGCAAGCAAGCAAACCTAACACATTTGTAACACACCGGCCTGCCCACAATGAACTTCACCAATTTCTCAACTTCTGAACTTTGTGTGTGGGGGTTTCCTTTAGAAAAATAGCAATCACACCACACACCTTTCCATATTTTGTTCTGCTTGATAAATAATACATGCCAAATTCATACCAGATCCTTTGTTTGAGAATTATAGGAGTATATATAGAAGTTCTGGTATATAGTACATACTCAATAATTATTATTTTCATTCCTTATATTTTACTTTTCTAATAACCTTTAAATGTGTAAAGGTAAGATCTTGGTGAAAGGCTGTGCCATCTATTTTTTAAGAGAATTCCGTTTCTTTTGGTGCCCCCAGGGTAAAGAGCAGTTTTGATTCATGGCTGCCTTTAGTTCACCGGTCTGTAACAGTCATAAATATAACTTTGGCTGGGTGCCCTGAAGTCATGAGAAGTGAGGGGCTAATTTTAGGTCTTGCCTCTACAGTTGGCAACAAAAACATTAATTGACAATCAATGTCCACAAGGCCATTGAGGAGAGAATGAATGAGGTTTACATGAACACAGGTTGCTCGTACATTGGGGTTATAGAGAATTTGGTGTTAAGAGTTTGTTTTACAGTTCCTGTTCACCCTGCTGAAAGGAGATCTAGATTTCCACAGCATATGTGAACTGTGACATTGCCACCAGCCCCAAAGTTTGTCATTTCTTACTGAAGGCATAGTGGTTGAATCTTGAAATGGGAATTGAACAAATCTGGATTCCAGGTTTAGCTCTGTGACATTGGGTAACAATTAACATCGCTGGGCTTCCTTTGCCTCCCTAATGGAGGAAATGTTCATTGGAGCATACCCACTAGTTCTATGATAGTTTAAAAAGTTTATGTACACCAACAACATGCAGAAAATAGGAAGGAGCTAGGTATATATTTACATTGGCATTTTCTGATTAAATAATTTTCTTTCATTTTCTATTTGTGGGCAAATAAAGTTTCACTGAAGTGAGGAGGAAGGGAAAGGGTTATAAACAAAAGGAGACAGGTATAGCTTGGTATGAAAATCTTTTAAGTGTCGGGAAAAATGAGGGGAGGGTACAGGGCTTATAGAAAACTGGGGATTTTGCTGATGGCGTTGATGTTTTCAGTTCTGTCTGTAATTGTAAGGTCGGTGGATAATGGGGACAGTCACATGAGAAATCAGACCTGGGAATTTTGGCTAGGGCCGCCCAAAACCAAGTGCGCCAAAAAAAAAAAAAAACTTCCCAGAAGTCCCTTGGGAAAGAGCGGCCATCCATCAGCCAGTGAGATTTTCACATCATATTAGCTTGCCCAACCTAGAGGACCCCTTTAAATATCTCTAACGCGGTTTAATCCATGTGACTCCTCTGGCCTCTGTCCCCCGGGACCAGAGGACCTGGTAAGGCAGGATGTGCTGTATTAAATAAAGCCTTTTATTATTCTATACTTCGTGGCTCTGGGCCATTTCTTCCTTACAGTAATTAATTGGCAAACCTTCAAGGACATATCTAGAACTCTGGGATAAATGTTGTGAAGAGGAAAAAAAGGTCTCTGTCCCTTTCTCAACTCAAGGGATTCAGATTCCAGCTTAAGAAATGAAATAGAGCTGCCAATGTAAACAAATCATTCCTTCCCTTAGGCAGTGAATTCTCAAACCTGAGAAATGACATGGACATTGAGTTCAGAGGTAAGAGTTGTGGCTGACAAGGGAAAGAGCCCAAGAAAAGATAGAAAGGACATGGAGGAAACGTCAGCATGATCCAACTTGTCAATAGATGAAAAGAGGCAGCCTCCACTCCAAGGTGAGGAGCAACATGAGCCAAGAGGCACAATCCAATGACCATGGCTGGACTGAAAAGTTCTTTCCAGGAAAGAGTAGATAATGAGATGAAAATGTGGGCATTAGCCAACATGGGGATGATTTTCAACATCAGATTAAAGTGAAGTCTACTTGAAGTCAATGAGAGTTGTTTACGGCTGTGGCTAAGGTGGGGCCACTCTACGTGTAAAATAGCAGATGACGTGAACTTTAGCACTCACTCCTCCCCCTCTCCTCTTTCTGGCTCTTCACTTCCATCTAGACAAGGTTGATAAACATGGCCAGGGCTTGCCTTTAGGAGAATTTGAAAGTAGGCCATTTGTCGTTGACCCTTCAAACAAACAGGTCCACCAGACGTGTAGTCGCCTTAATCTATCTGTGGGCACCCTCGGGGCAGTGTCCTATATCCCTGTCCCTGCTCACCTATTGAACTCCAGCTCAACTCATCTGCCCTAAAGCTTCTACTCAACCCTCCACTCTGCTTCCTATAACTAGTTGTCTCAGTGGGTCAAATGATTGAGTTTGTGGTTAGCAATAAATTCAAAGTGAGGGTTAGAAGTCCCATACATTTTAGGTACAAGATGTCAGCTTTAATTCTAGTCATTAGATGTAACTGCTTTGTACAAGTCCAAAGGTCATTCAAATAGTCAAAAATGCTGGGGCAGGGGCAGGAGGAAGGAGCCAACATGGGGATGATTTTCAACATCAGATTAAAGTGAAGTCTACTTGAAGTCAATGAGAGTTGTTTACGGCTGTGGCTAAGGTGGGGCCACTCTACGTGTAAAATAGCAGATGACGTGAACTTTAGCACTCACTCCTCCCCCTCTCCTCTTTCTAGCTCTTCACTTCCATCCAGACAAGGTTGATAAACATGGCCAGAGCTTGCCTTTAGAAGAATTTGAAAGTAGGCCATTTGTCGTTGACCCTTCTAACAAACAGGTCCACCAGATGTGTAGTCACCTTAATCTATCTGTGGGTATCATGTCTTCCAGCTTCGCCCCAATCTGAACAACCGATCCTCTGCTCATGTTGTATACTCCACTTAGAAATCTTCCCCACACCTGTCCCCCTATGAAAAACACCACCACTGTTCAAAAGTCAACAAAAATGTCATCACCCTGGAAAAGCCTTCTCCAACCCCCCTTTAAAGAGAAACACCAAATATTAATTGGCTGCTTAATCTTCACACCACCTTTAATCAAACTGTTTCTCTGATTATCTTTAATTTACAAATGAGGAGATCAAGGTTTAGAGCATTTCAGAATTGCTCAAAGTTACAGAACAAGTAAGTGGTTAGAGATATGGGGTCATAAGTCTTAACAACCCACTCATCCATTCAAATTTTGTTTGCTACTCTGTTGCCCTTTTAATCATTTTGTGTCTGTCATAATAACAACTAGTATAGTCTGCTTTGGACTATGCTACAGTGTGTACTCTATAGTCTCCCTCAATAAATTACAAACTCCTTGAGTTTAAGGGCCATATTTAATTCATTGTTTTATCACCCATAGCATCTAGTGCGTGCCTGGTGAGAATAATGTGCTTAATAAATTTCAGTTGAATTATAGAAAATAAATCAGGGGAAAGTAAGACAAAAATGTCTTTAGGCTTATTGTTTTTAAATGTATTTTCTACTTTATCTGATGTGTGTCTCTCTTTGTTTGTGTCTATCTAAAGTTCAAGAAAAACATATCAGTCTAAGTTCATGTTGAAAGCCTATTATTTTGCCTCTTATGAGTGATGTAAAGGTGGAAAATATAACAGAATTGGGTACTAGAAGCCACTGTTATTATTTCACAAAGGAATAAAAACCCAAAATATCTATGGGCGATATCCATAGGACTCCCAGAGAACTAAGCCAACAAAATTTCTAATATGCATCCTTAACAGAATCCCCTCCTCATTTATTATTTAGTGTAAATTGTATGGTAATATTTTTTTAAAGCTTTCTTCCCCCTGGCTTCAGCTTTTAGATAAAAAATAATTTTATCTTGGGCAATAATAGCTCTCTCAGCAGGTGGTAGGGATTTGGGAAGAATTTTAGCTTCCCTTCCTCTTTCTCTAGTGGAAAGGACTGTCTAGAGAGGTTTTTCATGATTGAAACACTGACTGATCCAGGAGTAAGACAGTGGTACCTGAAAGATTGCCGGGTGCCGCCGATGAACGAATGAAGAGCCGAAACAGCCAAATGAGCAAAAGTCAGGCTTTACTGGGAGGACTCCGGGCGAGTTCACTGACCCTCAGATGTGAGTCTGTGAAGGCGCGCCCGTGGAGGGTTTTTGGGTTTTTTATATCTGCAGAGGGGGGAGGATGGTAACGGTCGACCGGTTTGGTGGGGCGTGCAGTTCATGGAACAGCCTTGGGGACAGACAGTTTCGAGAATTTGGGTGTGTGCGGTTTGAGCAAGATTAACAACTGTCAGAAAGCTCAGGGCCAGGGAGGGTTTCACTACCCAACCCAGAGGCAACTACCGGACAGTACCTTCTTCAAAACTCAGTGAAGAAAAAAACCCTTGAAAGGATGTCTCAGGGCCCTGTCCGGTGGGCTCAGTGGTCAGTGGATGAACTGTCAACCCAGCATATGGACATCCCAGGTTTGATCCCTGATGAGGGCACACATGAGAAGTGACCATCTACTTCTTTTCCCCTCTCTCTCTTCCCCTTTTCTTTCCCTTGCCCTCTTGCAGCCAGTGACGTGGTTGGTCTGTCAGTCTCAGGCACTAAAAATAGCTCGATACCCAAGCATTGGCCGTAGATGGGGTTTACTGGGTGGATCCTATTTGGGGTGCATAAGAGAATCTGTTATTCTATCTCCCATCTCACTTTCTAAAAAAATGTATGTCTTAGCTATTCCGTTGGTCCCAGCTGCCAATCCAGGCACTTACTTTCTAGTATCAAACCCTGAGCTAGACACTATTGTGCAGGCTTTTGGCTGGATGCTAAGGTTATTCTGTGACATCCTGCAGCTGAAGAAGTTGTCTCAGTTTCTAGAAGTATAATCCCCCACTTCCCCAGGGGCTCTCTGACTCGTATCTCTTCAAAAGTATAACTCTATGTATAGCACATTGGAGGTTCTCAGATCAACTGTGGCCACACTTCATCTCTTTTAAGCAAGTAACCAATGCAGATGTGTGTCACCTTCCAGTGACAGTCAAAGGAAGACCAATATCACTTTTTATTATTATTACTACTACATTTTGTCTCTGTCCAACTCAGGACCCATAGTCCCTTCACTTATATGGATCACAGGTTAATAAGCATCAAGGAGATAGTTTAGTGCACAGGGTCTGAAACCAGACAAACTGTATAAAACCCTCGCTCTGTAGTGCACTAACTTTATAACATTAAAAAGTACCCTGACCTTACTGAGTCTACTTTAATAAAACAGGTATATAGAATAGTGCCTTCCTCTCATGGCTGTTGTGAGGATTAAATGAAATGATGACTACCAGGCACTTAGCATAATACTTGTTAGAGAAATTTGAGTTGTCTCTTAGTGCTTTTATTATAATGATCAAGCTCTTCCCATCATTATGTCAAAGTGAAAAAGCCAGATGAACTTGAATCAACTCCTCATTTTATCACAAATCAGAAGTGTGGGCTTGGTCAAGTTCACTAATATCCCAAAACGTCAGTTTCTTATCTTCTCAGCTGCAAAATGAGGCTAATAATAGTAATTACATTATTGGGCAGTTCTAAGCATTAAGTGCTAATGCAAGTAAAATTCTTAATAAATATTATCATTAAAATGTGTTAGTGGCACTATGACTATTATCAGTCAATTGCATGCTTTTTATTACTATTATTACTATTATCAGTCAATTGTATGCTTTTTGGAACAAGAACATTATTCTCTGGAGCATCTATCTCTGACTTTTCTTAACCATCCAAGTGGTTTCCAGCCAACCCAGATACTGAGCTCCTAAAGCAGCAAACCAGGTGGCATGATTTTGCCACTGGGATAAAAGATGACAGTGTGCCAGGAGAGTGGCCAGCGTTTGGCAATGAAGAATATTTTCGTGAAAATTTCCTGGGACTGGTTCTTTCTTCTTCTTTTTCTCTCTTACTCATCAGCTACATTGGTGTTCATTAGTAATCATAGGAGCTTTGCTCTTATGTTTGAACAATCCCCTTTCCTCTTTCTTCCCAAGAGTTTTTAGTTTCTTTCTCTGAGTTTTGTTTGCAAGGACAGGCACCCCACTCTGAATATAACCCTGTAGTAGGCATCTCTTTTGTTACATACCACTTAGAATTAGAGAGGAAAGAGACATTTGTACTCGCTCTCTCTCTTCTTCTTCATATTCTGTTTTCTTCTGAATCCACAAATGCTTTATAACCCTCATCTGCAATGTGCATACCCTCATATAATCCTCTTTTGTCAAATACCCTCACCCCTGGATGCTATGACAATGTTCTGCCTCACCTCTTGACTCTTTGGCTATTCCGACCCAGACTCTTTCATGAGCCCTGATTTCCCATCATGATGAGAAATCATCCACTTTTCCCTTTACAAATGTGTTCCTCCCCCAAGACTTTTTGTGTCCATGAATAGGTCCACCCATTGTCTCTAATCAGTAACCTAGGCAGCATGGGTGAATTCTTATTCTTCTTCACCACAAATGAAATCACAGCCCCCCACCCACAAAGCAATCAGTAAATTCTACTGATTCTACCATCTTACCATTTATTGAATCCATGTACATTTTGGATTTCTACTTCAATGACCCTAGCTCAGACCACTGTATCACTTACTTCTGTTAACTGCAACAGCTTTTAATTTGCCTCCCTAGTACTAACTCATTCCACATCCTTCAAATCCATTCTCTATTGTATAGCTAAGATGACCTTTCTAGAATGTAAGTGTGCTCATGTTAGAGCAACACCAAAGACTTGTCTTTTCTTACCTTTCTAACTTTAATCTGTCACCAAACCCAAACTCTGTGTTCTAACAATAAGGGATGGTGTCCAGGACCAGCAGGCTAGAACAGTCTGTTTCTATGCATGCTATTTGCTCTTTTTTTTAAAATCTTCCTTTCCTCACCTTCAATCACAGCATATTTAATTTCTCACCCTGTGAACCTGGGTGGAGAATTTGCTTTTTCCAGAAAGTCCCATATACTCCTATGTGCTCACTGAGTTGCCCCCACAAGAGCATTGCATTCATCTACAGTGTAATTGCCAATTTACTTGCTCTCTGTTTTTTTCACCATATAATTATTCATGACCAACAGGCAAAGAGGAACTGTATCTCTTTGATATATATATATATATATATATATATATATATATATATATATATATATATATATATATATATCTCCAGCACTGTGTTTGGTTTCTTTTCTGTAAAGGAGGGAAGAAGGAAAGAAGGGAAATGGTAGAAGAAACCTAATCTAACCTCACAAATAATATGAATAGAAGGAGGCTGGAAACACTTCCCACCAAAGAAATACTTTATTGGTATCTAGGTGAGTTTTGTGCCTGGAAATTCACTCCTCATTAGTTCTCTTTATCACTGCTATGTTCTGATTTTTCCCCCTTCTTCTGTTTAATTGCCTACTAACTTCTTTACTCCAAAAAATGTAGTAGATTTGCAACTGAATAAAGCCAAACTTCCAAGAATACCTGTAAACAACCATAAATGCCTTTTTTGTTTACAGAAAATAGTAGGAGCCTTTCCCCTCACATTGTTTATATTCTTTGATACTTCAACCAACAAAACAGAGCTGTCCAAACTCTGAACCAAACATTCTAATTATCCTGTGTCCATGTCTGAAGAAGCACTAATTTCTACCTGTTAAGTTGCAATTATATCCTATTAGCCTAAGTGTCTTAATTTTGAATCATTGTGTTCTTTTTTAGTCCCTATTTACAAAATTGCGAAGGAAAAATGCACCTCACAAAACATTTAAATGAATTAGAGCTTAGCTATCCTCCAGAAATTAAAACAGATCATTAGAAAGATGATCACGGACCCATGTCAGTAGCTTCAGTGTCTTTAGTTGGAAAAAAGTTGTGACTAAAAATGATGATTCTGATGATGATAATGACAACAACAGAGATGACAACTGTGATGACAGTGAGGATGAGGACAGTCAATATTCTGTAAGCTTCTGTAATGTGTCTGACAGGTTAATAAGCATTTTTATGTGAACTATCCTCTAATTTAACAACTCTAGTACGCCTGAAAATAGATATAATCAGTATTATCATTTCTGTAGTTTACAGGCAAGGAAACTAAGGTTTAAAATATTAACTAATTTGCCAAAGGCCCTGTAGCTAATGAAATGGGTAAGCCAGGTAGTACTACTTACATCCTATTTAGTATTTTGCTCACTGCTAGGAAACATTATAGAACTTCATTCAGTTCTAGGAGAGAAAAAGCAGGTTCCACTTATTGCCTTTCTTATTTCGAAATTTATAACGTTTCATTTAAAAATCTAAATATAATTTTTCAAAGGTTATTTCTTCAATGCCATTTGTAATGTTAGGTGTTTTGAAATAGAAATATTTGGGTGTAATTTAGTTTTACACACAAATTGTTAATTTGTACCCATGAAATCATAATTTCTCATCAGTGTTCTACACATTATATAACCTCTTTATACCTCCATGTTCTGATTTGTATAACACAATATTATTCACGAACATATTGGGCTCTTATTACAAATGTTAGATAGCACTTAATTAAATCAGCTAGCACGGTGCCTAAAAAATAGCAGGCACTCAGGAAAAGCCATTGTTGTTATTATTAGACTCTAAAGACTAGAAACTCCTTTTACAATGTATCCTATATAGACTCAAACACTCTGTGAGGTGGTTTCAAAGTCAGGAAACAGCGTGTTGATATCATTCCTTCTGACGACTTATTATATCAATATATCTCAACAAGCCACATCCAAAATGTTTCCATAGAAGATATGTAAGTTTAAATAAAGGGTAAGTCGGGTTATGCTTTCCTAGTTTCTAATTAACGATAAAGGTCTACTTTCCGTTCTGCCAACCTTGCTTATTCACCCACGAAACAGAGAACAGAAAGCTACATGTAGATATAAGTTTCTGTAACAGCAGCATGAATTCATGACAATTTTCAACATTGGGTTTCTTAGTCATTTTTTTCTTTTTACATTTTTTATGCCTCATCTGCGATAGGATAGATATCTATTTCTTATGTATGAGACACACATGAGTGGCTTCTGCTTTTCTGGATGTCTGCGGGAGCCCGAGTTACGTGAAGGCTACAGCCTGTCTGGGCCCCAGCTTCAACTGCTTTCATCAGAAATCTTCATCTACCACCCTTGTTGCTAGTTGATTCCGGGCTTTCTTGTGATGCTGCGCCCCTATAGATACGGGATGGTGACATAAAGTCAGAAGCTGTGGCAGAAGCCGTCATACTTGCCTACACTTTTCTTACCATTAGGCAGGTCTGTCACTAGTTGCAAACAGTGTGCTGCAAGAAGAAATGGCATGTGTCACTATCAGGCTAAACCAGTAAAAAAGTCTTGCTCAGACCTCCCCAGCTGTATTGACAAAAGAGGCCGTTTGTTCCAGATGGTGCAGCTCTGATGGGATATTTAATCGGACTGGATACGTGAGTCACCATGTGTAGAGTTGCTTGGAATTACTGTCAGCTTTGTGTGACAGATCAATACAAAAATAAATCTTATATGTGTTCGTTTAGTGATTTGGGGACTTTCGTTACTATAACATAACATATTCTTTCTGGGCTCAAATGAAGAATACCAGCCTTATAATTTTATAAATCCTAAAGCATGAGAATGTTTTACCCAATAGTTTTAACAGCATCTTGAATAGGTTCTTATAGACCCAATTGAGTCACATGATCATTCCTGAACCATCACTCCGACCACTGTAATTGAATAATATGATTGGCTAGTCTTACGTCATGACCCACACCCTAGGTCCATGATGGCGAACCTATGACACACGTGTCAGCACTGACACGCATAACCATTTTTGATGACACGCGGCTGCATACCAGAGAAGTCTGGGGCCGCATGCCGAGAAGGACGTTTCATCCTCGGCTCCTGCAGGGCCAGGTGCAGTAGCCGGGGATAAAACATTTGCTGTAGTGTAGACACTCTGTGCCGGAGGTCTGTAGGCCAAAACAACAGAACTCCAGCACAGAGTGTCTAGTTCTGGGACTTCCGGTTAGGCTGTTTTTCTTGAAGTGACACACCACCTGAGTTATGCTCGGTTTTTTGGCGAATTTTGACACACCAAGCTTAAAAGATTGTCCATCACTGCCCTAGGTGAAGAACAAAGAGAAGAATATACCCAACATTGTTACCTGGGCTTTAAAATATTACCATAGGTAGCTAGCTCTTATTAACGAGGGGAGCAAATGAAATTAGATATCAAGCCTAACAAACTAGGGAGCTGAATCAAACATTAAGCCAGATTAACTAGGAAGCTAGAGTTTCCAGACACCCCAGGGAATCATAGCATTGCCCCACCAAAGGGATTGACATCCCTCTGTTTCTCCAAATGGGCAGGAAGAATGAGATTTCCAATTTCCCTGGGGCGGGGGTGTATGTGGCCCCTTCCTGTAATTTTCAGAGTGGAGGGAGAACCAGTAAAGGGAAAATTTCTTCCCAAGGCACATGCAGTAGGAACCACAAAGGCAACATCAAGAGGTGAAGTCTACCCTGGCATAATCTGGGAAAAGGATTGGATAGGATAAGAGACAGAAAGCCCTGGAAGACCCAGGAAATGGATTGGTTAGGAGGAAGGCCCAGTATAAACCCACAGAGGATTAGGGAAGAGACTGGTTTGTTTACAAGAAAGCCTGCACTCTCCAAAGCCCAAGGTAATACAGTGTGGTACCTTGAGATACAAATTTAATTAGTTCTGTAACTGAGCTCGTAACTCAGTCAACTTGTATATCAAACTGCCAATACTGGACCTGTGGGCCAACACGCCAACTAGCGGCAGCTTCAAGACTCCGTATTTTGGAATTTTGCTCGGATTTCGAACAAAAATATGGACCAAGTCACAGCTCGTATCTTAAAAAAAAAATAAATAAAAATTTGTATGTTGGTCTGTTTGTATCTCAAGGTACCATTGTACAATCAAAGCTTCACAAAGGTTCCTCTTGGTAGCACGTGTGTGTTTGTTCAGTCATTCACGCATTCTCTCTCTGTAGCAGCAACACAGCTCCAAGTGTGGGCGCTGGTGAGGGCCTGGGTAGGGCAGCCCAGAACTAGCAGGAGCTCATCTAGGAGCAGACACGATGCTAGACCGGGGCCCAGGGTGAGAGCATTCCCATTCTGACGCCTTCCCTTCCTGGTGGGCACTCACGCTTCACCAAGCCCAGGACTTCTCCTGAAGTGAGATGGAGCTAAGCCACCTGGCTGTGGGTAAAACACTGGGCACCTGGGGGAAATCCTTTATTATTGATTACTTCAATAAATCTTCCCACTATACCTCACCCTCCTGTGCGTCGGTCCCTGAAATGCTTTCCTCGTGACTGTGGAAGAACACTTGCCACCGGCAGCAAAAGTACTGCTAGGGACTGACGGCAGAGTGAGTTCGCAAAGCCTGCTATGCGTATGCAGAGGGCCACGCACAGTTTCTGAGGCCCATCTCTTGCGGTCACGTAGTAATCTTGCCATAATAATAATGTTGTTGAGAGGAATGATAATACCTTTTTATTTTCTAAAGTGCTTAAATCATAGTTTGGCTTTTTTACCTATGGTATCAAACTCTCTGCTAAAACAGTGAAAAAGACACGCACCCATTGTCTGCTTATGGTTATACGCAATAGACAGTGTACACACAGCTCACCAGTATCTTCTGCCCCCTCCCACTCAGCTCATTCCAACCCCAAGTTGGGGCTCAGCTGTGGGCCAATCAACAGCTTCTTCTAAAGAGTCAGGGAGTCCCAGTACCACCATTTCAACGGCAAAGAGAGAATGCACTGGGCTTATAGTCAAGAATAAACCTCCGGTTTGGAGAAGCTTCTTGTCATTTCTTTAGAGGAACAGGAGAACATTTTGCCCAGTGAGCACACAAGTTAAAAAAAAACAACAACAACACGTCATTTAACCAAAATTGCTTACAACCTCAATGCTGGTGAACTGCAACTGGTAACAAACTACACTGTTAACATTAGAGGGGGCTTTCTCAACAGCTGCATTGACCCTGAGAGGTCTGAAATTTTGGAGTAAACGCCATGATGTAGTTCATAAAATTGAATTCATATAAAAGTCTGATGTGGGGCTGCTTAAATATAACACAAAAAAATTCATCCCAGAATTCAGGAAAACAAACAAACAAACACAGAGGAAGCATGGTAGACTCAGCAAGAACTAGAGTGTGGGTGGGGGAAGGTGGAGAGTTCTTCTTGTTACATGTTTTCTTCCTTATTAAAGAATAAACGGGGATGGCTTGCTATCTGATGTAATGCAGTGTGTTTCCAGAGATATTCATTTGTTCCTATTTCAAATATGAACATCTCAAACATCAGGGTAAAAGCTTGCAATGTCTAAAAGCTATGAAAGGCCATAATGTGGTAGTTGTCATTGCATGGGCATGACATACTTGGTTGTAATTTCTAATGGCATGACTAGATGCCTTCACATTATGGTCAAAAACCTACTTAAGGATCTTTTGAGAAAGAATATATTGTCCTTGTCTGCCAACAACCACATATTGTCTGAAAACCTTCCACTGTCATGAACGAGCAGCAGAGTTAGGGACTGGGGTATAAGTAGCAAAGAAAATCCCTGAAAGATAATAGAGAAGCACTGCCAATTAACACGTTTAATGGCACAAAGACAAATATTGTACAGAAAAAAATGTGAATATTGGTGACTGTGAGTCAGAAAATAATTCCTAGAGAATGTTAGTGAGCCGGAAAATAAATAAACAGATTGCACAAGAGGCTGATTTTGCTATTGTTATTTGAAATGTGATATCTAGAGAGGAGGAACATGTCTAAAGTGTATTGTTATTTAATGCTTTTGATACACATGGGAAGTTCAATGTTTTAAGGATATCTTGCTGGCACCATGGAGCTACAGACCCCTTGAGATAAATAGTTTTATGTGTTCAGCTATTTCCACAATGAATATGGCAGCATTTTATCAATTATGGAATGTCTCAGAGTAGAATATAAACAATTAAATCTTTACACAATAGAAATATCATAAACCTTTAAATATATAAGTGATCAAAGGGAAAATGAATTATTTAAAATGTATTAATATGTTTCTGCCTTAGTTAAGAGTGTAAATATATCATAATTTCACTATTCATTGGTGATAGCATCATTTTATACACACACACACACACATATATATAAATTATTGTATATTCAGGGGGAAATTGCTACTCTTCTATGGTCCTCAGTTTTCTTATTTGTGAAATAAGAAGAAAAAAGGTTAACTGGATAATTTTAAGGTAATTTTATGCTTTGAGGATCTATGCTTTCATCGTATTAAAGACATCAGCATTTTAGGCTAGGGTAAAGCCATTCGGCTCTGGACTCTATGAAAGCCTTGACCTAGGGTGTGTTCAAAGTTGCAGTGGGAAGAACAGCACAGCCAGGTCTGGCACCTGTGTGACCTTGGCCAATTCAGCAATTCGGGCTCCAAGTTTCCTCTTTGTGGGAAGGACAACCATAGGAAGGGGCCATGAAGCTCTAAGCTACTATGATTTTTAATAATGTAAGTTTAAGCATACAGAAGCTAATGAAAAATTAGAGACCAAATCTCAGGATCTTTGCCTTACTCTTCTGGAAAACAATTCTAAAGTCAAATATCAAGAGATTTTTCTAAGAAAACTTGAACCGTAGCATATAGAAAGAGCATAACACTTTTGCCATTATGTTCTCTATTGTCCTACTAGTATATAATAGAATTCAGGCCACTCCTGTTGTCTCTATCAACAAATTAATCCATAATAAGTATACACATCAAGTGCCTATTTTATGCAAAGCACAGTTTTAGGAGTTGGTATTCCTAACACAGCAGGACGCAATCTGAATCATTTATTGAAACTAAGGTTAGGGGAGGACTAGGAATTGTTGCCTGTTCCTCTCTGTAGGGAAGCAATTACAAATAGAAACAACCCTTGGGTAGTCTGAACTCTGCTCCCTCTGTGATCAACAGTCCAATTAACAGGCTAGGTTAGCAGTTAGAGTAGACTTACTTGCAGGTGTGAAGTATTTGTGATGATAATTATAAACTGGCCCCTTTTTTGCCCAGTCAGGACAATCAATGTCTATGTATTTTGTTTAAGTTCCTCTCCTGGAAAAGCTTGGGGCACAACAATGTTACTTAAGTGTCCAGGCTATTTGAAACCAATAAACAAAAAAATGCAACACACAAACTTTCTACTGTTTTCAGATCCAAGGAATATTTAGAAACTTCCCACTGATTACATTTGGGCAGTATAGATTTCTTCTCCCCCAACCATATATAAATTCTGTAAGTTGTGTAACCTCTTAAATCTGATATTCATTCTACTCTTGATTGTGATACATTTTTGGCAAATAAACATCAGCAATTACTATTGTATAAATTTCTTGATATCACACACATTGATCTGAAAACATTTTGATAACAACCCTCCACCAAGGTTTTAGATTTAGCAGGTATTTAAGAAGACTCTCTTGAACAAATAATTTAACAAATAACCCATTATTTTTCTAACACTTTATTTTGACATTGTTTATATCCCTATGGGTTCTATTTCAACATCTCTGAACCAGGCATTCCTGATTGGTAATAATGTTCTGTCTCCATGTGTTTTTGTTTCCATCATCGTTTCTCTGTCCGTTAAATACAGAGAGCAAAGTAAATCCCATAAACTTTTAAGTCAATGACACTACATATCTAACGATAACATCAGCTTAATTTAAAACAGAAGAAAATAACTGAGTGGACACATATAGCAGGAGAAAATGTACATACAAACTATTTGTTAAAAGCCAATGACACTTTAAAAAGTAAAGCAAAAATTAGTGATACGGAGTGTATATTTTATAATGCAAACAATAAATCTGATCAGCCTTTCAAAAATGGCTGAGAGAAAAAGAGGAAGAAAACAAGAAACAGTAACATTAAGGAAATAAAATAACCTGACTCCATACACATAAGCTATTTGACAAATTGTAAATAAATATTGAATGATATTGTATAATTCTAAACTAGAAAATCTGGAGGATATAATTGCAGTTGAAGATAGAAACCTGGATGGATTAATGTGGAGATAACATAAGATAGTTACAGATTTAACACTCTCTTTCAAAAGAACTTAGACCCTATGTGTTTTACTTATAACACACCCACAAAGAAGAACTGATTTTTATATTATCATTTCCTTTTTCTTCTTTTCTAAGTGAGAGGAGGGGAGATAGAGAGACAGACTTCCACATGTGTCCCAACCAGGATTCACCTGGCAACCCTTCTGGGGTCGATGTTCTGCACATTTGGGGCCATGATCACAGCCAAACTATTTTTAACTCATGAGTCTCCAGGAAGCTATACTCAGAGCATCTGGAGCTGATATGCTCAAACCAATTGAGCCATGACTGCAGGAGAGAGAGAAGGGGGGGGGGAAGGAGGAGAGAAAAAGGTGAAAAAGCAGAAAACAATATTAAACAAAGACAGCACACACCAAAAAAACACTATTGGAGAAAGTTTCTCAGATTTTAGTAACATATGTATCTCTTTAAAAAAAATAAATCTTGTAGAACCCCATTTTGATTTACATATTTAATATTTACTTATATATAGAATCAAAAAGTAAGTTAAAACTTTATATTCATTATAGCTCTTTTACCCTAAGACCCAAAACAAAGCACAGTTTAAATGCATACTTATGAAAATAGTAGTGAAAAAAGTAATATATTACTAGCCACTATTACATTAAGTGGCATAGTATTTGCTAGAAAAAAGGTCTACTTTTTTCTGTTTTTAAGTTTAATAAAACTGATAATGAGTGTGCCTGTTCACATAAATATATTTCAAGAAGAATTACTAATAATTTCAAGGTTTGATTTACTAGTTCCAAATCATCAGAACACATAATTTTCCAAAACCTGTGCTAATGAGCAATCTTGTACTCTTCAAACACCAATTTCAATCAGGTGTCGTATGACGAACTTGTGGATATGTCTAGTTCACTTGAAAATAAATTAGCATTGTGGCAATAGTAAAGCACACATAATGGGCTATTTTACCCTTTATTACTGGAATAGGAATAGACAAAAATCTTTATTACTTATTTATAACTTCGTTTACTTTATAAATTAATATATATACATTTTAGAGAGAGAGAGAAAAGAAGGGAGAGAGAAGGACAGACAGGGACAAACAGGAAGGGAAAGATATGGGAAGCATCAACACATAGTTGTGGCACCCGGTGCTCATTGATTGCTTTCTCATATATGCCTTGACTTGGGGAGGGGAGGCTCCAACCAAGCCAATGACCTTTGGGCTCAAGCCAGCAACCATGGGTCATGTCTATAATCCCACACTCAAACTGACAACACTGTGCTCAAGCTGGTGAACCCACGCTCAAGCCAACAACCTTGGGGTTTCCATCCTGGGTCCTCAGCAACCCAGGCCAATACTCTGTCCACTGAGCCACCACCTGGTCAGGATACAAATTAATATAGTATTTTAAGGCAAATTCTACATCTGTGTTTTACATTTCTGGCTTCACATTAGATTTAAAAAATAAATACTGATATCCAAACTCCAACTTTATAGATTGTAATTTATTTAATCTAATGTGAGAATCAGGAAAGTGTAGGGCTTCCTACAGTGTATGCACATGGAACTATAATGAATTATTAACTGCCATGATCAAATTCTTCTGGGCCTGGACTACCCATATTAATGTGTTCTTTAAGACTGACCCAATTTTCTCCCTGTTTTCTAGACCCTGTAGCCTGCACCTTATCATTATCTGCTCTACCCTTGGGAAGAGTTCTGTTTTAAGATCAAAGGCAAAGTACAACTCATTGGACTCAGAGACAGGGTCTTGGTTGTAAGGTGGTGACCCACATTTTCAAGATTATGTGTATATGTGTCTCATTTTAGAACATCATCAAACTAGAGCACAATATGGAAATATTTTACAGCAAAAAAGTCTGTGAAATGCCTGGGCATATGGATCTCAGTGTGACAAATATAGTTATATAACTCTAACATAAATATATATTCAAACATTCTAGATAACTAATGTAAAATTAAATTCAATTATATTTTTAAAAAATGAATGACATTTTATGATTAATAAGAACTTTTACCAGGAAGATAATAAATATAGCTTACCATTAGAAAATCTGTAAATACAATTCACAGCATTAATAATTGAAGAAGGAAAAACATAAAGTGACTTAGATAATGTTAAAAAATTTTTGATAAAATTCACTATTCTTAGTATACTAGGATTAGAGAATATTCATTTACTTAATAGTTTCCTTTTTAAATATAGAGCAAACATATTTAATTATGAAATATTAGAAAAATTAGAATATAAATCAAGAACAATATTTTAATTATTCCAAACTGCTATTTAACAATAATCTTTTTTATTGATTTTAACTTGTGTTTACATAGATTCTAGTGTTGCCCTGAATGCTTCCCCCCTCCCCCGTATTCCCCTCAACATCTCCCTTGCCCCCCTCCCTATAGTGCCCTCCCCTCTTCCCTTCAGGTTTATCCCATCCTTTCATCCCCTTCCCTCTGTCATCACTTCTTCTGGTCCCTTTGATTATTCCTTTGTCTCAATTCCACTCCTCAGTTCACATTGTTCATTGGATTCCTCAAATGAGTGAGGTCATATGATATTTTTCTTTTTCTGCCTGGCTTATTTCACTTAACATAATACAGTGTGTCCGTAAAGTCATGGTGCACTTTTGACCTTTGACTGGGTTTTCATGTTCATCCATGTTGTCACAAAAGGTAAGATTTTCTCCTTTTTCATGGCACCATAGTATTCCATTGTATATATATACCACCGCTTTTTAATATACTCGTCCACTGACGGACACTTGGGCTGTTTCCAATTCTTCGCTATTGTGAACACTGGTGCCATAAACATGGGGGTGCATTTCTCCTTTTGAGTCAGTGCTATGGTGTTCTTAGGGTATATTCCTAAGAGTGAGATAGCTGGGTCAGAAGGAAGTTTGATTTTTAATTTTTTGAGGAATCTCCATACTGTTTTCCACAGTGGCTGCACCAGTCTGCATTCCCACCAGCAGTGCAGGAGGGTTCCCTTTTCTCCACATCCTCGCCAGCACTTATTGCTGTTAATCTCACCCTTTATATCTATCAAAGTAACTGGGACTGGCTTTACCTAAGTGCCTTAGCCAAATAGTAAAAACTGGAAAAAATATATAAAAGAGTTCTTCAAAGGAGGAACAACAGGTGAGGTAACATCTATAATTGCCCCTCAGCTTACACCAACAGGGTGTTTCTAGACTGGGATACTGGGAAGAGGGACCCAAGTAGAGACAATTGGTCTCCTTTTTTAATATGAAGTTGGGTTTTCAAGGAAGTCAAATACAGTTAGATTCACAAGGAAGATTACCAGAAAGCAGAGAGAGGGAAAGAGATGGAATGAGAGGGAAAGAGATGGAATGAGAGGGAAAGAGATAAAGAGATGGAGAGAGAGAGAAGGAAAAAGGAAGAGGGAGAGGAAGAAGGTATGGGGTGGGGAGAAAGGGAAAGAGGATGAAGGGAAGAAGGGATGGAGAAATGGAGGGATGGAGGGATGGAGGGATAAAGGGATGAAGGGATGAAGGGATGAAGGGATGAAGGGATGAAGGGATGAAGGGATGGAGGGAAGGAGGGATGGAGGGAAGGAGGGATGGAGGAAAGGAGGGATGGAGGGAAGGAGGGATGAAGGGAAGAAGGGATGGAGGAATGGAGGGATGGAGGGATAAAGGGATAAAGGGATGAAGGGATGAAAGGATGAAAGGATGAAGGGATGGAGGGATAGAGGGATGGAGGGAGGGAGGGAAGGAGGGAAGGAGGGAAGGAGGGAGGGAGGGAAGGAGGGAGGGAGGGAAAGAGGGAGGGAGGGAGGAAAGGAGGGAGGGAGGAGGGAAGAGGAAGAAAAGGAGGGAACGAGGGAGAGAAAAGGAAAAGGGGAGAGAAACTCTAGAGATATGCAGAGGTCTACCTCCCACTTCTAAGTCTTCAGGTGAGTAGTGATCAAAGCATGTATGTG
The DNA here is from genome assembly GCA_037038555.1 of Rhynchonycteris naso. Taxonomy (NCBI): domain Eukaryota; kingdom Metazoa; phylum Chordata; class Mammalia; order Chiroptera; family Emballonuridae; genus Rhynchonycteris; species Rhynchonycteris naso. The sequence goes on along the minus strand of CM072999.1, from coordinate 242,630,036 downwards.
AAGCAACTATTCAATGCTGGAGAAAGAGCCACCAGTAAAGAGCATGTAAAGAAATCTATGGAGGTCACAATGTGCAAGGGATAACTCATATTTCACCAGCCATAGTGGAAAATTCTTATAATAATGGGGCATTAGGTAGAACACTCAGAAAGGTACTGCTTCTATATGAGGGTAAAATTAGCTCAAGACTGTAGGGTGCCCTGATACCACTTTATAGAGCTTAAAAGCAATGCTCAAAAGAATCAAACATTTTCCAAATAGCTCAGCTTATTTCAGAACTGCAAAAGTATTTGAATAAATAACAAAAATATCAGGCACCCAACAAAATAAAACTTACAATGTCATCTATAAAAAGAAGGCATGAAAAGAAGCAGGAGAGTGTAAGCCATGAAGGATATATATATATATATATATATATATATATATATATATATATATATATATATATTAATCAAAATGGACCCAGAAATAGCACAGATCATAAAATAAGTAGGCAAGCAGTTTACAACAGTTACATAACTGTCTCTTTTATAGAAAAGAAGGTAAAGGAAGGTGGGAATGTGCTAAGGAGACACATGAAAAATATAACAAAGAGGTTGAACTTGTAGAGATGAAAATATATCAGAAATGACAAATACACTACAATAACAGAAAAGTAGATTAGACACTAAAGAAAAAAGGTTAATAAACTTGAATGCATTAGTCCCCTCTTGTCCTATGGAGATACCTTCCAAGACCCCCATCAATGCCCAAAACCACAAATAGTGTTGAGCACTATATATACTATGTTTCTCCTATACCTACATATCTGTGATAAAGTTTAATGTATAAATTGTCAGAGTAATAGACTAATAACAATAACAAATAATAAAATAGAAAAATTATAACAATATAGGATAATAAAAATATAATAAAAGAGAGAATATGGTCTCTCTCTTGCTCTGTTTCTCTCTCTCTCTCTCTCTCTCTCTCTCTCTCATAACTGATCTAATAACTGGGACAGCTACTAAGTGACTAATGAGAGTAACATATACAGTGTGAATGTATTGGGCAAAGGGATGATTCCTGTCCAGGTGAGACAGAGTAGCCTAGACTCATTTTTCTGTGGCCTTCAGTCTGTCCTCCGCCCAGCAAATTCAAGTGGCCCACTCTGCCTGCACCAGCAAGGCGAGACATACTGGGAAGGAATCTCCATTCCTCAACTCCCCCCAAGTGGAAGCAGGCAAACCAGCTCTACCTGCACTGGTGGCAGAAGGAAACACAAGTCTGATGTCTCCTGGCCTTCCACCCATGAGAAGAGAATGACTTAAGACCAACAACTTTTGACCCCAACCCCAACCCCAGCAGAAAATGATTCAAGGAAGTACCTTTTGTCCCCAAAGTGCACACCAGCAGGGATCCAGTGCAAGCCCCATGAAGATGAGGCAACCTGGAAGATGGACTCAGGAAAACAGTCACTGGATGGACCACAGGTGAGCCTAGTCCAGCCCCTCACCTGGCAGCCCAAGGCACAAGAAGTGCACTTCTCCCCTGTGGTCAGTATCAGCAAGAATGAAGCAGAAGCTCCTGTGTACCAGGTAAAGAAAGCAGACCACAGTAGCACCACAAAGGTTTAAGAACAAATTGTCACTGAAGCTATTAATTGCAAGTGTGAGCCAGACCGACCTGTTAAACCTAAACAGGGTGACTGCTCACTAAAATTCATTAAAATTGGATCCAGAAGCTCCTCACATAAAATCCAAAACATTCAGGATTTAATTGAAAAGTCACTCATCATAACCATAACATAAATGAGAAAATTATATTTTCTGATTGCAATAGAAATAAATTAGAAATCAAAAACAAAAACTCATCTGAAAAATCCCTTCAATATGGAAACTAAATAATACATCTCTATATATTCATTGTGTAAAATAAAAACAAAAGAGAAATAGATAATATTTTCAACTTAAGGAAATTGAAAACACAACATATAAAAATTTATGAACTGCAACTAATGCAGTACTTAGGAAAAAATTTATAACGCTAAATGCCTATAATATCAAGACTGCTGAGCAGTGAGCTAACCTTCCATCTTAAGAAATTAGAAAAACAAGAGAAAATTAACCCCAAACTAAGGAGCACAAGGATAAATGAATGATAACAGTGAAAGGAAATTAAATATAAAATAGAGCAACAACAGATACAAATGAAAGGAACTAAAAGCTAGGTCTTTGAGAAGTTCAAGAAAATGGATAAACTTCTAGCCAAAATAATGAGAAAAAGAGAAAGAGAGAGAAAATGAAATTTACCAATATTAAAATCAAGATGAGAGTTAGGGATATTACACAAGATTCTTAAGATGTTAAAGGATATTAAACAATATTATAAACTTAATGTCAATAAATTCAACAACATAGATAAAATGTCAAGTTCAATAAAATACTACCAAAATTTAATAAAAAAAACAAACTAACAGCCCCATATCTATTAAAGAACTTGAATTAGTTGTTGAAATCCTCTCTACAATAAAAACACTGGGCACAGATAATACCACTGGTGAGTTCTACCAAATACTTAGAAATAACATCAATCTAAGTAAATTCTCCAAATTAAACAAGTTAAAATACTTCCCAACTCACTAAATGGAGCCAACATTGTCCTGATATCACTATCAAAGATATTACAAGTAAAAACACATACATGCCAATATCCCTCATGAATTTAAACACAATAATATTTCTAGCATATCAATTCTAATCATATACAAAAATCATTCAGAGAAATTCACCTTTATCACCAAAATAAAGGAGAAACGCCATATAATCATATCACTAGATTTGGGGGGGGGGAGATGTACGACAAAATTCAACATCTATTTCTGATAAAATTCCTCTGAAAACTAGAAATATAAATGACTTTCTTCTGCTCAATGGAGGACATCTACACAAAGTCTACAGCGCACATCATAACTGAATGTTTTATATACATGATCAGGGACATAGTAAGAAATGAAGAGTAACTGAGGTTCAGAGAAGGCTGAATTCTCAGTCCTGTAAAGGCCCCTTCACCAATATCAAGACCCTATTGGACAGAAGGTAAAACTTAGAGCCTTTACCTCCAGGATAACCCTCATGTGCTGTGGGCCACTTTCCCTTGTTAGAAGACAGTAGCACCACTCTCCTTGAAGATGAAGCAGAGACTTTATCTGTGCAGGCATCTTATAAACCATTACTGATGATAGAGAAGATCAAAAGTCATTCTAAAGCGAATAGACTACAACAGCTAATACTGTTCTGTAGGAAAGCTCAGAAGACACATTATTTACCAATGTGATCAGGAAGGCAGTGATGAGAGGGAGATCAGCATCACTGAGCAACTCAGTGGTGGCCAGAGTTGATGGTAGGATGTTCTGTTACAGAACTGGGCTCCCATATAACAACATCCCCCAAATAATAGTGGCTAGGTAACCATCTAAATCAAGTGGGTACAATGATCTCTATGATCCTCAAAATTAATGGCAGTCACAGAGGCGCAATCCACAAAGATATAGCAATGGTTAATAGAACACAGGGTCCCTGAAGGCAAGATAGATAAACATCCAGCAAGAATGTCACCTCATTTATATAATCAAAAGAAATAAAATATAGATGAACTTAAGGTTGAGAGTGGACACGCCAACGAAATGTGATTCCTTAACCAGTATCCGTATCCATTGAACAAAAAAGAGGGTGAGTTCTTTTTAAGTACTCCGAAACACTGTTAAGTGAATGGAGTAGCAGAGAGCTCTGGTCTTCTCAGGTGAACAAGCATTAAAGAAAGGGAAATATTTAGGGTTAAGTGTATTAGATACGTGGACTATTAGACATGTGGTCAGAATTGACTTTGATACCCATGATTCTCTGTTAGAGTGGAGCATATGGGATGCATTAATAATGTTCTGGCCTAGGTCTAATTCACAATTAATTCACTGAGTCTATAGACAAACTTGGTCATTACTTTCTTAGTCTCTAAATGTATTTGCAATGGACAAATTGTCATTGTCAGAATCCTAATATTGATTTCTAGACCTAGGATAAGAGCAATTGAATTGGGTCGATTAAATAGATACTTTTGAAATCCCCCTTCTAAAAACATAGGAAATAAAATATAATAATGCCTTTAAGTAAAATGACACATAGAGTGTCATCCTCGAAGACCTTATGAATGGAGTTAGTCACTGTCAAATCTCTATTTAACTCATCACTTCAGCCCCTAAAATACAATATAAATCAAAGTGTGAGAACAATTTTCTGTAGCATTAACCAAATAGATTGTTCATACCCTCCTGCATATGAAACCTGGCCACTCACCTAGGGAAGACCTGCTTCCCCATCTCTATGAGGAAGGACAATCAGAACTAGTTCAACTCTATGGGTCAAGAACAACATTATATATTTATGGAGTTAACAGGATTATACAAACATTTCTACCCTTTGTCATAATGTTGTCCAAAAATACCTGGATCATCTGTGCTTTCTGCAGAACATGATGTTGGCACACTATATCTGGGACACTACTCCAGTAAGACTGGATGAGCAAGAAGTGGCAAATTGGAGGCTGTGGTCAGACACACATGCCCTCAAGGCTGACATCTGTGATGTTTTTAGGAATCTAGTCATCTAGAACTTGGGAAGACATTTCCTTCAGAGTAAGAGACACATTGGTGGATATACCTCCCATTAGTAAGAAACACCCAAAATATTTGTTAGGTCTATTCACGCTTTAAAGATAGCATATACAGAAACATCATCCTGACTCATTTACTAGATGATATGTCTACTTCCCAGTAAGTGTGAATTATTATTACAATTCTCTTAGGTGAACAATTAAACTATGGTACATGTAGTATGCAACTCTGCATGATTGTTAGCGTATAACACTCCTCGGTAATAAAAAGGAATGTACACTTCAAACACGCAACAATGTATACGGATTTTAAAGACACTACTGAATGAAAAGAACTACCCACAAAGGTCATATACTGTATATTCCATTTACTTAACATTCTCAAAATAATAAAATTATAAATGTAGAAAAGATATTAGTGATTGCCCAAGATTAGGGTAAGCAAACTCTAAAAACCGATTATAAAGGAGCAGCACGAGAAAGACTGTTGTGTTCATGGGATGCTCTGTATCTTCTTTTCAGCAGTGGTTACATAAATATACACATGTGAAAAGATACGGTTTTGATATCGCACTATAATCATGTAAGATGTAACCATGGGGAGAAACAGTGATGGGTACATGGGGCTTTTCTGTGTTAGTCTTGCCACTCTCTGTAAATCTATAATTATTTCAAATATAAAAATTTTGAAAATTCAAACAGTGCTAGATTTTTCCTCTGACAATGGAATTGAGAACAAGTAGTGCAGCTGATTGCCAGTCAGTTTGCATAACTAAAATGTTTGTCTTTAAATAGCAGAATAATAAATAGGGTAGAGGAGTCTTTACACTCCATTGCCCTCGGGAACGGTCAGTGACAAGAGTCACATCTGCAAAATCATGTTCAACCTAGGCCATACCTGAGTTAGGTTAGGAGTCAGGAGCGAACCAGTGTGTGGAGGGGCTCAGAACCAGTGTGTGGAGGGGCTCGCAGTCTAAATGGTCTCTGCGTGTTTCGTCCTCTCTCTTTAGTGAGCACATAGCTGAGTCTAAGCTCCATGCATGGTTTTAGTGACCTCATATCCCCGAGCTGCTCAGTCATTACCAGCAGTAGAAAAAAAGATGTGTGCTGGCTAATTAAATGCCATTCCTTCTTATTTCATAAGTCAATATGGAAAAGCAATATATTCGTCTCCTGTGGCCCAGCTGGAGAAACTGCTGCTCTCTTTCTCTGGGTGACGAGAGTTATCAAAAATATGGAGGCAAATGACAAAAAATAAAAATCAATGATTATGTATGACTTTTTTCTCCAGAAATAAATGTAGTTTTAACATCTTAAAACAGTGCTTTAAATATCGGGTAGTATAGTAGTTTATAAGGAATAAAAGCATTAAAAGTTGGCAGCTCAGGTCATAATCTTCGCTGTCAGTGATCGGTCCTATGACTTAGGACAATTTCTTCAGCCTCATTGTGACCCAGTGTCAAGGGGACAGCAATAGTATAGAGTAATAAGAGAACAGTTATTAAAAATTGTTTATATTTAATGTAAACAATATTTTGTTTATATTAAAAATTGTTTAACATTGCTTCTCACATAGTGAGATCTTTATAACTGTTATTTTTTAAAGATAATTTCTTATACTTGAAATCTACAACCATTATTTTTCTCTTGCTTACAAAAAAATATGGAGGTGTTTTATTTGCCAACAAAATTTTTATTATTGAAATAGATCACTGAACAGAAAGCTTATATATACATATATACATAAATATATATGATCATTTCATTTAAGGCATATATATATATATACCACTTATAGGCACTTCAATAATAAGCATCCTGTTTGTGCATATATCTGAAAAGAGGACCATCACCTACAAGCGAGTTTACATGCATTGTCCTGTTTCACACTTAGAGCTTTCCTTCTGCCCCTGCGCCTGGCATTCTGGGCATTTGACAGGGATTCAGCTTTCTAATGCACTGACTCTCTGTGCTATACAAAACATTGAATGCAAGGTTTTACCAAAAGAAAAATAAAGGTAGGGGAGCAAGAATGAATCATTATCTCATTAAGCAGATGATAATTGCAATTATTCACCAAGAATTATGAATCACAAATGAAGACTACAAAGTCAATTGGGAAACAATTTGGCTATAAATACTCATATTAAGCAGCCTAATGAAATCCGCTTTGCTTTAGAAACTTCCACTCCTGTTTTCGTCAAGTGCTCTGTAGAAGTACAAATCTTGATAAATTATTCCTGTCTATTGCAATGCAGGAGAGAAGAGGAAAATGTACTATAATAATCATGCAGATGGTTGCAGGATCTTCTGATGGTAATATCACCTACAATTCAATTGCACACAGTTTTCAGGTTTTCTCACTCAAAATTATTATTTCATGTGATGCTCATAACACCATGTAATAACAGGTAAGAAAACGACTTCATTGCAAATTTATCGCTAAGGAAAATGTAGTACAGAAAGGCATAATGACCATGCCAAGGTCATATAGTCAGTTGCCGGAGTAGAATCTGGGTCTGCTTATTTCCAATAATGGGAATTTTTTCCTCCTAAATCACATTGTCTCCACTATCTGTTTTGATGTTTTTAGTTTCACATAACTCAAATGGACTTGAACAATAACAGAATGTATTGATTTATGTAAACAGTAAGTTCACATGGAGGTAATAGGTAGGTAGGACGGCCGGTTTGATCTAGTAGTTCAGAAATAGCACCTGATATTTTTTTGATCTCTTCAACCTCCCGGCAGCACCTTCCCCTCCCTTTTTTCCTTGGCTTAAGAACAGCTCATGCTCTTACAACGAAACTCTCAAAAACTTCTAGCAACAAAAGTAGTAGCGGGGAAAGAGATAACAAAAAGTGGTAGAGAGGGGAAACAGACCCTATTACACACAAGTCCTAAGCTTATTTCTGATGGGTCAACATAATTTAACTGCTCTTTTTCATTGCCAAGCGCTATGACTAAGGCTTCAATGTGAAGTAATGTCCGTTTCTTTACCAATCACCCCGGCAGAGTTTTGCATTAATGTTGACTGCATTAGAAGAATCGGAGACTAGTTCTGGAGTTTGTAGAGATTGCACCCAAATTCAAAATGACGGGAGAAGATCATTCTGCAAAGGAACATCTGGGAGATCTTATAAAACAGAGGCGGGTAGAGATGTGACCTGGAAAAGTCACAAATGAATTATCTATCTATATCACCTCCAGATGTGACACTCATTGAATAAAAATTAACAAAATTCAGAGGCTACTGTAGATCTAGAACATAGAAGATCTAGCCAACAGCTGGGGATTAAAAGGGTTATACATGTACATTATTTCTTATAAAAACTCAAAATTTGAAATGGAATGGAGAATGGGATCCAAGGCAAGAATCAGTTTGAAACAAATCTGATGGGCCAGAGGCATATCCTCGGTGAACTTCCAGGTTCTCTGCACAACCGCTTCCTCCTTATTTTGTTGTTTTGTTTCTAACAGCTTTCTCCTACTTTTAGGTAGCCGAGGCAGTTACAGCGCTCACTGTGAATTGATCCTATCCTCCTATCCAACTCCACCTGGCTGCAACCCCAGCTCTGCAATCTTATAACAATTATTTAATAACTCTGGGTTCACTTTTCTCTTCTACAAGATTCATGGCTTTATAAAATTAGTTCTAAAATGCTTCACAATCTCTAAGGTTCCTCCCTCAGTTGACTTCTAATAATCCACCTACTCCAGAGAGGGGTTCACTTTGTTGGAACATTATATTTCTGCATGTATGAGGAAGTGCAGAAAGATCGGGCTAGAGACCTTTGTTTCCATTTTATCATACATTAAACTGACATTCTTGGCCAGGGGAAATTAAAAGACTTCTTGGGCTTTAAAATTGACCTTAATCTTCCTCCTTCCAGCTGGTGTTAGTCAGATTACATACTAATAGTTTTCTGCTTTCTTATCTAGAACTTACTTTAGTTTTCATCATGACATTTAGGAACCTAACCTAACCAATGGCTGCTGTTTTAATTGAAAACTGCTGCAGGAATGATACCTGATGTTCACTTTCAAATATTCTTAGATTGACAATTTAATCACCAGCTCCAACCTTGCATCTAACTTTTTGCCGTTACTACTAATCCTTCAATAAATAGGATATATAGTTTTGTCCATGTTATCTTTGGAATTAATTCGAAGAGTAGAACCAGCAGGTCAAAGAGGACATACATATGTTATTTAACTAGATATTTCCAAATTCGGACCATAATATTGTAATATTTACCATCCTCACCAGCAAGGTTTGAGAGTTCCTGTTTCTCTATAGCTTCGCAAATAGAGAATGCTGGCAAACTTTGGAAATCTATAAAACTTTACACTGCGGTGAAGTTTTATTTAAAAAAAAATTTTATTGCGACATAAATGGCACATAACATCGTGTAAGTTTAAGGTGTACAACATATTGATTGGATATATTTTATATTGCAATTGATTGTTACTATAGCATTAGCTAACACCACTGTTGCATCATAAAATTATTTCTTCTAATTGTGGGAACAATTTACGATCAAGTCTCTTAGCAAGTTTAATATTCATGATATAGTTTTGTTGTCTATAAGCCCTTTATATATGTGAGTCTGAGCATGGTTTGCTAAGATTAAGGATAATTTGCAATTTTTCCCCTATAAATTCTACTAATTTGTTTAGCCCATAATCCCTTAAGCTAGTTCAACATTTTCTTCTTTTTAGAAGTTCTTTTAGTATTAACTTTTATTTATAACAAAAGGTGAACCTTCCCCCAGTATGTCATTTAGGGGAGTTGCTTTAATTATAGCACATTTTTTGTGTTTTAGAGATTTTATTATGTTGTAATCAGATTTACATGAAAAAGAATCAGAGGTTACTTTAACTAAGAGGCTGAAGGAATGTCTCTCTGAGGAGGTAACATTAAACCTGAGTTACCTAAAGGTAGGGTGACCAACTATCCAATTTTATCTAGGGGTGTCTTGGGAGTGGGACTTTAAATGTTAAAACTGTGATAGTCTCAGGCAAATCAGGATGAGTTGGTCACTCTATCTGAAAGTTGAGATGGACTGACCACCTGGGTAGGATTGGAAATAGTGTTTGGGGTAGAGTGAGCATCTAGGACAAAATTAGAGGAAAAAGGGCCAAACCTGGACTGAGAGGGACCATACGACCATTGCAGAAGGATCAGAGCAGAGAGAAAGGACAGCAGCCCAATTCAATGATTAGACGGAAGGGCCAGATTCCAGGAGATCATTACCTCACAAGCGAAGTGAAGATAACTTTCATTTACATGAAAAGCTTCTGGATGTTATTAACAGGCTTTACCAGAAGAATGGCATGATCAATTCATGCTATGTGGTGCTTGCTTCTCTGTCATTGATTAAATGCTGGCTTTTGGTTCTGTTTTGAATCTTTGTACTTCAATTTCTCTTTATGAAAACTTTATCCGCTATCATGAATCCCTTCCTTCTCACTTCAGGGCCCTCACGGAGGGATAAAATAAATCCTTATTGGGTAACCATATGGAAGGAGGCTTCAAAAGTGGCCCATACTTCCCTCACACCAATTCTAGAAAGGGCCTTCCTGAGGAAAAAATGGGAAAGCTTTTAACGGCCAGAAAAGAACCCCAGTATAATACATTGCCTTTAAATGTACTGCACGTGGTTTTCCTCTGTGTTTTCTTATGGCTCAAGGAAAGACTTTATAGATTTATCTAATAACTGAATATTTCCCATTTTATTGAACCCTTTGGACTTTATAAGCATAAAATAATTTGAAACTTCTTATTTTCAATCCCTGTGTATAACTATATTTTGACAAACTACTCTGTGATTTCTTAACAATATATGAGGTAGATTCCACAGCTTTATAATCACTGTAAGTTATTAGAAAAGTCGCTTCATCCAAACTGATTTAAGACTCCAGTCTCAAACACAATTCAAGTATCAACTCTTCTCTGCCCTTCAGTGGGCCTCACTGTAGAGGACTCGGGGTGCGAGAGGGATGTGCAGTCTTCTTAGATCCCCGCATTGATGGGGGTGGCATGGTCTGGTTCTGGAATCCCTCTTCCCTCCTCCCACCTCCATGTAGGGACAGAGGACAGGAGAGAGAAAGCAAAAAGGAATGGTGTCCTTGGCAGAAAGGAGTCCAGGGTCTTACCCTGACTCCAGCTACTCCCACTTGTTGCTGATGTGATCCACAAGTGTGGTGATTCTTGCCAATACACAAGTGATTTCTTGAAGCAGAAATTAAATTTTGTGCTTGCCCTTCCATTGCTGAGGACGCAGAGAAGAATAGCTCTGTCCCCTTTCCACCGGGAGACGTCCATACACCCGTCCTCTCTCTAGGTGGGACTCTCCTCTTTCCTGGAAGCCAAGAGGGCAACCTCCGAGACCTGGCTCTTGCTCTATTCAATTTTTTTTAACTTCACTTGAAAGCACAAGGGACTACCCAAATTTTCTTTCACCCTCTATAAGCAGAGAACGTTGGCGTCCATTTCCACCCATATCCATCAGTTAACATCACCCAGTTTTTCCTTGGGGGGCAAATTTCTGCAACATCGTTGAGTAGCACCTTTATGGTCTGATTTTGGGTAGGCTGTGCCCTACCTCCGTTCCATAACTGGGTCCTGGTTGTTTTAAGACAATTAAGCTCAGTTTAACTCTTTGTCCTGAGAATTCATCACATGTGAGCCCCCTTCCCTTTTTCCCAAGCACACCATCCAATGATTCCAACTTGCTCTGCTTATCTGGACAATTCTGTCTTCAAATACCTCTGGGTGAGAGCAGTCCTTTGTCTCTTGGGATCTGTCCCCAAGTTCGGAAAATAAGTTTCCTTTCCTTTCTAGTAACTGCATATTTCACAACTGAACAATCTACCAGGATGGGGGTGAGATGCTAGTGCACCTTTATTGTAAATACTCTAAGCCATACTCATTTGTAGAGCTGGAAGAACCCTCTCACTTGGATTTGGTTTAAGAGAAATATCCCACCCTCCATGGGGAAAAAAAAACAAAAAACAAAAAACAAACATATTGTAGATTCTCCCTCCTTCCCCCAGCCTGGGGACAAGTCTGGATTAAAATGAGATAGGAAGGTAAAAATGGACGGGGTGATTGAGGCACCAATAGAGATGCTGCCAGCCCAGATGGTCCCCTTTGGTGAATTAGAAAATGATATTTTTACTCTGGGAGGATGTAGCCTGTGTGCGCACTGCCAGGTTAGCAGAATGCAGTCTGGATTTCAGTCCTCTTTACCCTCCAGGTGTGCACATTTGAGCAATCAACTTGTACACCACAACCATGGGCTGTGGCCCCAACACTGTAGTGATCATCAGGGATAACAGGGCTGGTTTGGGCACCTGCGTCAGAAATGCTGAGCAGGCAGGTCTGGCCTCCACTGGCGTTCACTCTGAGCCATCTGTGTCGTCGAAATCAGATGCCAGAGACAACCGTCTTCCGTACCTGGTGTTGCTGTTTGCAAACTTCATTTTAAAATCAAATCCAAGGGCAATTTAAAAGGGACGCTATTGCTTTTCATGGCTGAGGGGAACTTGATACTTTTAAATAACACTAAAGAATACATTAAGGTTAAGTCACACATTGTCTTTTCCTAACATACTGAAAATTACGGGGTATTTCAATGAAAAGGACCAACGTCTAGAAACAAATACAAAATATGTTGAGCTAATTATTAAAAAAGTAATAATAAAATAAAAAAGATTCGTTTTTAGCCAAAGGAGAATGGTAATAGGGCCAAAATTTTCTTAATAAGTATTTCTTTGGTTTGTTCAGTTAAAAGAGTTTTAGAGATTATTTTTCTTTTTAAACAGTACAAATAAAAATTTATTTATAAGCCTCAGTTCAGAACACCGTAAACATCATCATCAGTTTCTCCTTTATGTGTTTGTTTGTTTCTTTTCCGCATGTAGCCCCCTTCCAAATAACATTCTTTTTCCAGCTACAGGCCCCTATTTTAATGGGTTTAAATATACCTGTGAATATTTTGTATACAATGTTATTATAAAATGCATGCATTTGGGGGGTATTTTTAAACTGTTCTTTTTAAATATTTTATTTTTTATATACTTGACTTCTATTATTTTAATTCTATATATTTTCAGATTTTTATGCATGCCATTTTAGCGTTTTTTCTATTTATCAGTTTTTTATTCTCTGCACTTTTTAAGATATTTTTACTGCACAGGCATGACTGTGTGTATGATTGCTTCTATTTGCAAAAGAATATTACACAGTTTGAATCCACCCTGTTATCACTGTCCTTTCTTTACATAATATATTGTTCCCAACTGTGAATATACTGATGCATGGCTCCTTATAAAATTGTGTGAAACTTGGATGGTTGTGCCACTTAATATGACTAAGTACTGCCATGATATTCTCCAGAATGACCACACTGCTTTACACTCTCACCCCACTGAATTATGGGCTCTCTTGCCAACAAGCATCACCTTTACAACTGGTTGCCTTGACTCTCTTAGATAGCTAATTGTATCTGTTTAATGCAAACGGCCCTGCATGTCCTCTGGGAACAGAAGAAATGGGAATGGAGACAGCTGCATGGTATGCGAATGGACATAGAGAGAATGCTGTAATTATTAATCAGGCTGATGCAAATTAAATAGGCTACTTAGGTGGTACGTTAACACCATAATGAAGGTCTCATTCTTTTACCTTCTTTTTCCACATTAAAAATACCCTTATTGCTAAGTATTGAGAGAAAAATGTCTCAAATGATTATAAAAGTCATTTTTTTTACAATAACATTAAAAAATAAATATTTGAAAAAACTCTGTTTAATTAGTTTTCTATCTGTTTCAAAGATATACATGTGTCTTAACAGCGCTTTTTTGTTTTTTCTTATTGTAGTAAGACAGCACAGCCTGACCAGGTGGTGGCGCAGTGCATAGAGTGTTCATCTGGGATAGTGAGAACTCAGGTTCGAAACCTTGAGATTGCTGATTTGAGCGTGGGGTTGCTGGCTTGAGCATTGGATCATAGACATGACCCCGTGGTTGCTGGCTTGAACTCAAAGGTCACTGGCTTGAGCCCAAAGGTCACTGGCTTGAGCTCAAGGACATTGGCTTGGTTGGAGCCTGCCCGCCATCCCCCACCCTGGTCAAGGCACATAAAAGAAAACAATCCATGAGCACTAAGGTGACACAACTATGTGTTGATGCTTCTCATCTCTCTCCCTTTCTGTCTCTCTGTCCCTGCCTCTTTCTCTCTCTCTCCTTCAATCTCTCTCTCTCTCTCTCACTAAGAAAACTTAAAAAGCACATAATATAAGACCTACCCTCTTAACCAAGTTTTGAATGTACAGTTAGTATTCTCAAGTTTTGAATGTACAGTTAGTATTCTCAATCTGCTGTAAGCATGGTACTGTACAGCAGATTTCTGAACTTTTATACCTTGCATAACTAAAACTTTATTTCCAGGGAACAGCAGTTCCTATTTCCCCCTCCCCCAACCCCTGGCAACAATTATTCTATTTCCTGCTTCTCTCTTATTCTCTTTAAAAACAATTTTCTGATTATCACAATAACGCATGATTTTAGATAATGGGAAATTATAGACAAGTACAACATTGGAGAAAAATAAAATTTTATACAATCTTTCATAGTCAGAGGCAATTAGTCTGTTATATAATTTTAAAACATATTTGAGATATTATAATGTGTTACATTTTATATAATTTACCCAAATTATATCTCAAATTTAACTCTGCATAATTTAAATATTTTCCTCAAACATCATTTTAAAATGCTACTTAATTTGTTACAAAGTATGGACAATGCACATTTCCTAATCTCAAGGTCAGTTTTAAATTTATTGCTTGAAATTATGGTTATGATTATAAAGCTCTGAAAATAGAATATAATACAGTGTGTCCGTAAAGTCATGGTGCACTTTTGGCCGGTCACAGGTCAAAAGTGCACTATGACTTTACGGACACACTGTAGAATATTTAAACCAAACAAAGGAGATTTTTACCTCTCATCTTGCTGCCTGATATCTCTCTTTATCCAAGAATAGAAACAATATGAATTCTTAACCTACATTTTATAAGTCCAATTAAGATGATATTTGATGGCTCAGTAGAATTTTTGGTTTGCTTTCTCTCGGGAGAATGTAATTAGAAAAGAAGATCAGGAGATTTGGTGAGTCTTTGGGATGAATCCCTAAATTTCACCTTATAGGATTATGAGAAATTATGTCATGGAGGGGCGAGAAACAAGTCAAACAGAAGGACTGGTAAACTTTTCTTTTGCCATTTGAAAGAGGAGAGGGATGTTAGCTTGTTCTAGTTTTATTTTTTCACTGAGAACAAGGAAATGGTTTGCACAATTTTTTTTTAAACTCCCTGAAGTTATGGGAGTTACCAAGGAAGTGAAAAACTTAGAGGCCAATATTCCAGAAAGAAGCAGGGAAGATCCAAATGGTGAGCCCATAGCTGGTACTGCTTTTCCCTGAGGCATTTACTGATTAAAAACAGCAGCTGAGCCTGACCTGTGGTGGCGCAGTGGATGAAGCACTGACCTGGAACACTGAGGTCACTGGTTCCAAACTTTGGGCTTGCCTGGTCGAGGTACATACGAGAAGCAACTACTGCGAGTTGATCCTTTTCACTTCTCTCACCCATTTCTCTCTCTCTTCTCTTGAAAAATCAATAAATAAAATATTAAAAAAGAAAAGCAGCAGCTGAAAGGCTAAAAACGAACCTGAAGAAGGAGCTAAAATGATCAGTAGTCTCATAGGTCAGGGGACTGAATTTAAGTTCAGGAGCCTACCAAAAGGAAGGACTGTGGTTCACAAATGAGACATTAACTGGGGGCTTGAAAAGCTCTATGGTAAACATAAGTATGGATCAGATGTAGACCAGCTTCTACAAGGACTAAAGTTCAGTTTTGAATCAGCTCTAATGCTGATTAGATTCAAGTAACTCCCCTGGCAAAAGTCTTCCTTGGACTTCTTACTCTAAACTTTGTAATGCAAAATGTCTAGCATCTGCTCAGAAAAGAAAAGAATCAGTGTAGGTCCAGTCAGGAAGCAGAAAGCACACAATGTTATTTCAGTAGAAATAATTTCATATGAAGAATTTTTCGATGAGGAACTATAAGGCAAAGGCACCAAGGCATCACAAAGATAGCAACTGCAGAAGCTGCTACCTCGTTTCCAGCAGGAGAATCAGGAGAAAGAAGTTGGAAATGTCTCAGCAAAGCTGGGGAGGGAGGTCTCTCAAAGAAACAAAAAACAAATAAAACAAAACCCAGCAGGCGACATTAAGAGAGGATGCAACTTGTCTAGTTGTGTGTCTGAATTTGGAAGGGGATTCTCCTGCCGCAAAAAACAAGACCTCCCAGAAGTAACACTGTCTGGCTGGTGCTGGAGCCACTGAGCTGTCACGTCATGTCATGGCTGGTTCTTTGTCTGAAGAACTAAAAACCAGAATTAATCTCAGATACTTAAATAGAACACCTGCTCTGGAATGAAAAAACATGACTAAGATAATACAGAGAAACAGGCAACAGACGGAAAGCCAACCTCCAGGACAAAGTCCTTCCTCCTCCTTTCCCATGTCCAATCTCCCTCCAGCTTTCTTCACAGGCAGAGCCTGATAGGATGTCAGTGGGCAATTCAAAACTGTGTTTCGCAGAATCCCACCCTTCCAGCAAATTATAGATCCGTGGGTTTGAGGCTGAAAAATTATTGTTCATAAACTGCCATCGTGAGAATGTAAAAGAACGTGATTGACCAAAAGCAAGTGGAAAGGCAGATGACAGCACAAACCAGAGGGAATCCACATAGTGGCGTTGTCGAACAATTATTGTAAAATAACTGCAATTAAAAATGTGCTCAAGAAGTTAAATGACCAGATGGAGAAAATTTGGCCAAGAACTGGTGACTATAAAACCAAATCAAATGGAAGGTACAAAGCATAACTGAAATTAAGAACTCAATAAAAATTCAACTTCTCATTCGGAAGTAGAATATAAAAGGTGTTCACTCCCACCAAACTGTCAAGAAGTCAACAGAAAATAAAAATCACATTTTCTTTTTAAGCCATGAAAGATCTTTGGGGAAAAATATCTAAAAAACTAAACTCATCCCTGGCTGGCTTGCTCAGTGGGTAGAGCATCAGCCCACTGTATAGATGTCCCAGGTTCAATTCCAGTCAGGGTACAGAGAGAAAACAATCATCTGCTTCTCTTCCCCTCCCTCTCTTCCTTGTAGTCTTCTTTCCTTCTCACAGCCAGTGGCTCAATTGGTTTGAGCATCAGCACCAAACGTTGATGATAGCTTAGTTGATTTGAGTATGGCCCCATATGGGGATTGCCAGATGGATCCTGGTCAGGGCACATGCGGGAGTATTCTATCTCTCCTCCTCTCACTTAAAAAAACAAAAAACGAACAAACAGAGGCCTGACCAGGCAGTGGCACAGTGGATAGAGCATTGAACTGGAATGCGGAGGACCCAGGTTCGAGACCCCAAGGTTGCCAGCTTGAGCGTGGGCCCACTTGGTTTGAGCAAAAGCTCGCCAGCTTGGACCCAACGTTGCTGGCTCCAGCAAGGAGTGGCTCAGTCTGCTGAAGGCCCGCGGTCAAGGCACATGTGAGAAAGCAATCAATGAACAACTATGGTGTCGCAACAGCAATGAAAAACTAATGTGTGATGCTTCTCATCTCTTTCTGTTCCTGTCTGTCTGTCCCTATCAAACCCTCTCTGTGACTCTCTGTCCCTGTAAACAGAACAACACACAAACACAAAAAACAAACTCTGGAGTGACGAGCCCTTCCTAGGTGAGCAAGACAAAAGACATTTGTATGCTTGGGGCCAGTTGCTGAAGTTTTAGGAAAGCAGGAGAAAGGCA
Source organism: Rhynchonycteris naso (assembly GCA_037038555.1). Taxonomy (NCBI): domain Eukaryota; kingdom Metazoa; phylum Chordata; class Mammalia; order Chiroptera; family Emballonuridae; genus Rhynchonycteris; species Rhynchonycteris naso. Next base: position 242,612,497 of record CM072999.1, on the reverse strand, counting down.
AGTCTAGAACCAATTGTACTTTTGATGGACACAGGTATTAATCTGTAGAATTTGAATTAAACACAAAATAAGTCTCTCTGCCAAGGGATTCTCTTACAAGGGGATTTTGGGGAGTAAGCAGATATGGAGATAAGACTGAAAATACAGGTAGAGCTTTAATCTGACAGCCCAGAGCTTCAAATTCTCATCATCCCAAAGTCTTGCTGTCTTGTAGACTTACTCTGAGTCTCATGTCCTGCAGTTTCTCTTTCCCCAGTATTACAATATTAAAGGCTCTAAGATTCATGGCCATGTTGTCCCACAATGTCCAAGTGTTGCAAACTCTTGGTCTCAAACTCTAGATGTCTCACAGTTTCATGAAGACCCAATGACTAGAAGCCTAAAAAAATCTAGCAGTTTGACAGTCTTGAGATCTAGAAATCTTATGGTCTTTGGTACCAAAGCCCTACTAGAGGGAGAAGTCTGAACACATTCAAAGAATTTAAATCCAGACATAAAATTAGTCCAAGAACACTGTAACCAAATCTTTTTCAAATTCAACTATTCATAAAGATATAAAATTTCAGTCTATGACAGTATAAAAAGTTGAGAGCTGGACTGATTAACAACAAAAGATATCCTTAGACTTGCAGTGGTCAACTTCTAGGATGTTGCAAAACTATTGAATGTTTAATGTAAAAACAGTTAAGATTATGGAATTGATAATATACAAAAATTGAATATATAAAATCAAGAGTGTGAAGCACAGGAGTACTGCTGCAGGACTGTCATATTGTTTGTATATTATTTAAATGTAGGCTGAGACAAGAAACATATATAAACTCTAGAGTAACCACTAAACATTAGCGCAAACTGTATAGCTAAAATGTTACTAGATTAGATAAACTGGAATTCAAAAGGCATACAAAATTAGCCAAAAATTAGTAGGGAGTTTATTTAAAACAAAAATAAAGGAGACATGTAGAAAACAAAGGGCAAAATGATGAACACAATCTATCAAGAATTATGTTAAATGCAAATGAGCTAAACACTTTATGTAAAAGTCAGAAATAGACTGGAAGGAAAAGACAAGATCAACTTTTTTTTTTTTTACAGGGATAGAGAGAGAGTCAGAGAGAGGGATAGACAGGGACAGACAGACAGGAACTGAGAGAGATGAGAAACGTCAATCATTAGGTTTTCATTGCTGTTGCCGTTGTGACACCATAGTTGTTCATTGATTGCTTTCTCACACATGCCTTGACCGTTGGCCTTCAGCAGACTGAGCCACCCCTTGCTGGAGCCAGCGACCTTGGGTCCAAGCTGGTGAGCTTTTGCTCAAGCCAGATGGGCCCGCGCTCAAGCTGGCGACCTCGGAGTCTCGAACCTGGGTCTTCTGCATCCCAGTCTGACGCTCTATCCACTGTGCCACTGCCTGGTCAGGCCAAGATCAACTTTAAAGGCAAAGATTCCTAGACTGAATAAAAAAGCAGATACACATAAAATAAGAAGTTGAAAGTGGATGACAGAAAAACATAAACCATGAAAGTGCTAAGCATAAGAAATTGGGTACACTTGAAGACAAGGAGTATTAGCAGAGATAAAATAAGACAATTATTAAAGAGGGATATGTTAATTGATCAAGAAGGCATAACTAATCTAAATGTGAATGCAACTACTAACAGACCTTAAAAATACAAAAAATAAAAGTTGACAAAACCAAGGAAAGAAACAGACAATTCTATCATAAATAAAACTGTAATAAATTTCCTTTAATTGATAGAACAATAACTCAGTGAGACTATTGAAGTTTTGAACAATACTATCAACTATAATGACATTCATAGATCACTATACATAACTACTAACGGGTAAACATTCTTTCCACATAGCCATAAAGCATTCACCAATAAAGATACTATCAAGACCAATAAAAGGACATAATACAAGTCTTAACATATATTTAAGGCTTGAATCATCATACTATATAGTCTTTGATGACAATAAAATTAAGTTAGAAAAAAGAACAGAAAGATCTCTAGATTACACCCAATACTAGAACAAAGTAACACACTTACAAATGGCCCATGAATGAAAGAAGAAATAAAAATATAGAAAAAATTGAAAACTTTGTAATGAAAGTACAATGTCTCAAAATTTGTGAGATTCATTTGAAATAGTTCTTAAGAGGAAAATATCATAACTTTGATAATTACATCAGAAAGTAGAAAAGAGCTACACTTTACGATCTAAACTTACATCTTAAAAAGGGGGAGGCCTGACCTGTGGTGGCGCAGTGGATAAAGCGTCGACCTGGAATGCTGAGGTTGCTGGTTCAAAACCCTGCACTGTCTGGTCAAGGCACATATGGGAGTTGATGCTTACTGCTCCCCCGCCTTTCTCTCTCTCTCTCTCTCTCTCTCTCTCTCGCTCTCTCTCCTTTCTAAAATGAATAAATAAAAGAAAAGGGGGGAAGAGAAACAATTTAAACCTAAAATAAATAACAGAAAGAAAATACATTTAGGGCAGCAATCAATAAAATGAAATAGAGACAGAGACCCAATAAAACTAAAATACCAAGGTGATATTTAAAAAGATAAATAAAACTGATACTTTGTTGCTAAGTTGATTAACAAGAATTAAAAAACTTGAGATAGTCAAAGTACAGAATAAAAGAAACAACGTCTCCACCCATCTTATATCTAAAAAAAAAATAAGGTAATATAAGGAACATTATGGCAATAAGTTTGAAAGCTCAGATGAAATAAGAAATATTTTTTTAAAAAAGCTTCTTTTTTCAAGTATAACTGATACACAAAAAAACCCTGTAGTATATACAATTTGATGTGTTTAGACATATACAAATACTCATGAGAACATCTCCACAATCAAGTAATACACATATCCATCACTTGGAAAAGTAAAAGTTTTCTTGTGCCTATTTTATTGGCAGGGGGTTGTTTTTTACTTTTGTTCTCCTTATAAGAACACAACATAAAATCTACCTTTTAAATAAAGTTTAAGCACACAGTACAATACTGTTAACTATGGACACTACACTGTACAGCAGATCTCTAGAGCTTACTCATCTGGCATAATAGAAACTCTATACCCATTGTGTATGGCTTTTGGGAATATTCTGATTAGACTGCCAGGCATTTTTATAATGTCTTATGCCTCCTAATGTAACAACAGATATGCTGCGACAGTAAACAACTTTATTCATCTTTGTCAACATGCTCTCTTATATTCCTAATGCCAAGCACAAGTTTTGGCCCAAGAAAGCATTCAATAAAGATTTGAGCTGAGTAGCAAGTGTTGAATAGAATAAAATTTAAATCTATAGACTTGTCACAGAGAGGAAGGGAAAGAAAGTTGACATTTTTTTTTTCTTTTTTTTTTCTTTTTATTTATTTATTTATTTATATATATATTTTATTATTATTAATTCTAATGGGGTGACACCAATAAATCAGGGTACATATGTACAATGAAAACATCTCCAGGTTATCTTATCATTCAAATGTGTTGCATACCCATCACCAAAAGTCAAATTGTCCTCTGTCCCCTTCAATCTGGTTTTCCCTGTGTCCCTCCCCTCCTCCCTATCCCACTCTTCCCTCCCTCCCCCCATCCCATAACCAACACTCTCTTGTCCATGTCTCATACCCTCACTTTCATGTCCCACCTATGTATGTAATCGTGCTGTTCTCAGTTTTTCTTTTTTTCTGATTTACTTATTTCACTCCGTATAATGTTATCAAGGTACATCCATTTTGTTATAAATGATCCGATGTCATCGTTTCTTATGGCTGAGTAGTATTCCATAGTATATATGTACCATAGCTTTTTAATCCACTCGTCTTCTGACGGACACTTGGGCTGGTTCCAGATCTTCGCTATTGTGAACAATGCTGCCACGAACATGGGGGCGCATTTCTTCTTTTCGAACAGTGCTATGGTGTTCTTAGGGTATATTCCTAAAAGTGGGATAGCTGGGTCAAAAGGCAGTTCAATTTTTAATTTTCTGAGGAATCTCCAAACTGTTTTCCACAGTGGCTGCACCAGTCTGCATTCCCACCAGCAGTGCAGAAGGGTTCCCTTTTCTCCACATCCTCGCCAGCACTTATTCTGTGTTGTTTTGCTGATGAGTGCCACTCTGACTGGTGTGAGGTGATATCTCATTGTGGTTTTAATTTGCATTTCTCTAATGATTAGTGATGTTGAGCATTTTTTCATATGCCTATTGGCCATCTGTATTTCCTCTTTGGAGAAATTTCTATTCATTTCTTTTGCCCATTTTTTGTTTGGGTTGTTTGTCTTCCTGGTGTTGCGTTTTATAAGTTCTTTATAAATTTTAGTTATTAACCCCTTATCAGATGTGCTGTTGAATATGTTCTCCCATTGTGTGGTTTGTCTTTTTATTCTGTTCCTATTGTCTTTAGCTGTGCAAAAACTTTTTAGTTTGATATAGTCCCATTTGTTTATCTTGCCTTTTATTTCAGTTGCCCGTGGAGATAAATCGGCAAATATACCGCTGCTACAGATGTCGGAGAGCTTGCTGCCTATGTTTTCTTCTAAGATGCTTATGGTTTCACGGCTTACATTTAAGTCTTTTATCCATTTTGAGTTTGTTTTTGTGAATGGTGTAAGTTGATGGTCTAGTTTCATTTTTTTGCAGGTAGATGTCCAATTTTCCCAACACCATTTGTTAAAGAGGCTGTCTTTACTCCATTGTATGTTCTTTCCTCCTTTGTCAAATATCAGTTGTCCATAAAGCTGTGGGTTTATTTCTGGGTCCTCTGTTCTGTTCCATTGATCTATGTGCCTGTTCTTATGCCAGTACCAGGCTGTCTTGAGTATAATGGCCTTGTAGTAAACCTTGATATCAGGAAGCGTGATACCTCCTGCTTTATTTTTTCTTTTTAAGATTGCTGAGGCTATTCGTGTTCTTTTTTGGTTCCATATAAATTTTTGGAATATGTGTTCTATATCTTTGAAGTATGTCATTGGTATTTTAATTGGTATTGCATTGAATTTATAAATTGCTTTAGGTAATATAGACATTTTAATGATGTTTATTCTTCCTAGCCATGAGCACGGTATATGCTTCCACCTGTTTGTATCTTCCTTGATTTCTTTTATCAATGTTCTATAATTTTCCGAGTACAAGTCCTTAACCTCCTTGGTTAAATTTACTCCTAGGTACTTTATTTTTTTGGCTGCAATAGTGAAGGGGATTGTTTCCTTAATTTCTTTTGCTGATATTTCATTGTTGGTGTATAGAAATGCCTCTGATTTCTGAGTATTAATTTTATATCCTGCAACCTTGCTGAAATCATTTATAAGGTCCAGTAGTTTTTTGACTGAGACTTTAGGGTTTTCAATATACAATATCATATCATCTGCAAATAATGACAGTTTTACTTCTTCTTTTCCAATTTGTATGCCTTTTATTTCTTCTTCTTGTCTGATTGCTGTAGCTAGGACTTCCAGAACTATGTTGAATAAGAGTGGTGAAAGGGGGCAACCCTGCCTGGTTCCTGATCTTAAGGGGATTGCTTTTAATCTTTGTCCATTTAGTATGATGTTTGCTGTCGGTTTATCGTAGATGGCCTTTATCATGTTAAGGAATGATCCCTGTATTCCCACTTTACTGAGAGTTTTGAGCATGAATGGGTGCTGGATTTTATCAAATGCCTTTTCTGCATCTATTGAAATTATCATGTGATTTTTGTCCTTCCTTTTGTTTATGTGGTGAATCACATTGATTGATTTGCGAATATTGAACCAGCCTTGCCTCTCCAGAATAAATCCCACTTGATCGTGGTGTATGATTTTTTTCATATATTGCTGGATCCGGTTGGCTAATATTTTGTTGAGAATTTTAGCGTCTAAATTCATCAGGGATATAGGCCTATAATTTTCTTTCTTTGTGTTGTCTTTGCCCGGTTTTGGGATCAGAATTATGCTTGCCTCATAAAAAGAGTTTGGAAGTCTTCCTTCCTCTTGAATTTTTTGAAATAGCTTGAGGAGAATAGGAGTTAGTTCTTCTTTGAATTTTTGATAGAATTCACTTGTGAAGCCATCAGGCCCAGGACTTTTCTTTTTTGGGAGTTTTTTGATAACTGTTTCTATCTCATTTGCTGTAATTGGTCTGTTTAGGTGTTCTGATTCTTCCAGATTGATTTTTGGAAGGTTATATGATTCAAGAAATTTATCCATTTCACCAAGATTGTCTAATTTTTTGGCATATAGTTCTTCATAGTATTTTCTTACAATGCTTTGTATTTCTGTTGTGTCAGTTGTTATTTCTCCACTGTCCTTTCTAATTTTATTTATTTGAGTCCTCTCTCTTTTTTTCTTGGTGAGTCTAGTTAAAGGTTCATCAATCTTGTTTACCTTTTCAAAGAACCAGCTTCTGGTTTCATTGATCCTCTGTATTGTTTCCTTAGCCTCTATGTCATTTATTTCTGCTCTGACCTTTATTATTTCCTTCCTTCTACTTGTCTTGGGTTTTATTTGTTGTTGTTTTTCTAGTTCTTTTAGATGCAGGGTTAGGTTGCTTATTTGAGCTTTTTCTAGCTTCTTATGATATGCCTGTAGTGCAATAAACTTCCCTCTCAGAACTGCTTTTGCTGTGTCCCATAAATTTTGAGTTGATGTATGCTCATTATCATTTGTTTCTAGAAACTTTTTTATTTCTTCTTTGATCTCATTGTTAATCCATTCATTATTTAATAACATGCTATTTAGTTTCCAAGTGTTTGAGTATTTTTCAGTTTTTCTTTTGTGGTTAATTTCTAGTTTCATGGCATTGTGATCAGAGAATATGCTTGATATGATTTCAATCTTCTTAAATTTATTGAGACCATTTTTGTGTCCTAACATGTGGTCTATCCTAGAAAACGTACCATGAGCGCTTGAGAAGAATGTATATTCTACTGCTTTAGGGTGAAAAGTTCTGAAGATATCTATTAAATCAAGTTGATCTACTGTATCCTTTAAGTCTGCTGTTTCTTTATTAATTTTCTTTCTTGAGGATCTATCCAGTGTTGTTAGAGGGGTATTGAAATCCCCTACTATGATAGTATTGCTGTTAATCTCGCCCTTTATATCCATCAAAGTCTGCTTTATGTATGTCGGGGCTCCTATATTTGGTGCATAGATATTTACAATAGTTATATCTTCCTGTTGAATTGTTCCCTTTACCATTATGTAGTGCCCTCCTTTATCTCTTACTACAGCCTTTGTTTTAAAGTCCATTTTGTCTGATATAAGTATTGCTACCCCTGCTTTTTTTTCATTTCCATTTGCATGAAATATTTTTTTCCATCCTTTTACCTTCAGTCTATGAGCATCTTTTGTTTTAAGGTGTGTCTCTTGTAGACAGCATATGTATGGGTCCTGTTTCTTTATCCATGCAGCTACCGTATGTCTTTTGATTGGATCATTTAATCCATTTACATTTAAGGTTATTATTGATATGTAGTTGTTTATTGCCATTTTATTCTTTAAAGCTGTATTCTTCTTTTGCTCTATTCATTCCTCCCTTTAAACTGTTCACAAGAGGCCCCTTAGTATCTCTTGCAGAATTGGTTTGGTTTTTATGAATTCCTTGAGGCTTTCTTTTTCTGGGAAGCTCTTTATTTCTCCTTCAATTTTAAATGTTAGCCTTGCTGGATAAAGTAGTCTTGGTTGTAGGTTCTTGTTCTGCATTACTTTGATTATTTCTTGCCATTCCCTTCTGGCCTCAAGTGTTTCTGTTGAGAAGTCCGATGTCATCCTTATGGGGGCTCCTTTGTAGGTGATAGCCTTTTTTTCTCTAGCAGCTTTTAAAATTTTTTCTTTATCCATTAGCTTTGGTATTTTAACTATGATGTGTCTTGGTGTAGATCTTTTTGGGTTTCTTTTTAATGGAGTTCTGTGTGCTTCTTGAATGTGTGGAGTGTTTCCCTGCCTTAATTTAGGAAAGTTTTCTGCTATGATTTGATTGAACAAAGTTTCCATTTCCTGTCCTCTCTCCTCTTCTTCAGGCACCCCTATGATGCGAACGTTGTTTCTCTTCATGTTGTCACAAAACTCCCTTAGAGTTTCCTCACATTTTTTAAGTCTCTTTTCCTTTTTCTTCTCTGCTTCTGTGCCTTTGTTTATTGTGTCCTCTAACTCGCTTATTCGATCCTCAGCGTCATCCATCCTGCTTTTAATTCCTTCCATTGTGGTCTTCAGTTCTGATACTGTATTTGTCATTTCTGTCTGATTCTTTTTTATTATTTCAATTTCATTTTTTATACTTGTTATCTCTTTATTTAGGTGTTCATAATGACTATCCATTGTTGCTCTAATTTCTTTGAACATCCTAACTATCATTATTCTAAATTCTGCTTCTGGTAATTTGGTTATATCTGATTCATTCAGGTCCTTCTCTGGGGATTTCTCTTGATTCATTTGGTTTGCATTCCTCTGCCTGCCCATTTTTTCTGTGTATAAGCAAGTTGTGGCCACTGGAGTCCAGTAGGTGTTGCCTTTGTGTTCTCTAGGTGTGGTCTATCTGCAGGCCCCCCACCCCCTCTGCCGGTGCCTAGGGTGGTTGGGTATGAGCGTTGCCAGCGCCGGCCCACTGTGGCTTTTGCTGTGATTTCTGCCTCTCCTCCGTGGGAGGGGCTGTCACTGAAGCCACAAGATTAGCACCAAGGGTAGAGGTGAGCACCTTTCCTCAGCTGCGCACCCAGCCTATTTCCGGACTTCCGCCCAGAACCAGCAGTCGGAGCCTGCTCGCTACAGTTCCGCGGGTTAGGCGGGGCTTTTGACGTGCTCTCAGCTGTAAGCCTTTGCCCGTCCGGAGCTTTAGCCCCGCCCTCGAGGCCAGGGCCCTTTGCGCAGGGTCGGAAACCAAGGTTTATTGGGGCGGGCGTGTTTGCTGGCTTCCGCTTAGCTGCGTACTTCCGCTCGTCCCGGACTCTACCCTGCCCCCGCGTTCGGAGCCCGCTCGTGCACGTATGAATGCTATCCGCGTTTTCTCCGGCCGGATGGGGATAATAGCGTGGGCTCAGCTGCGAGCCTCCACTTGTCTCGGGGTCCACCCCGTTCCCGCGCTCGGAGCCCGCTCGCACACGTATACTGGCCAGCCGCAGTTTCTCCGGCCGGGTGGGGGCGGGGGGGGTGGGGGGACTGGTAACGTCAGCTCAGCCGCGAGCCCCCGCCCGTCCCTGGTCCTAGCCCGGTCCCCGTGGTTAGGGCCGGCTTGCGCAAGGCCTGCCTGTTCCTGGCCTCCCGCTTTGTCCCCGTAAGTGGGATTAAAGGCGGGCCTGCAGCTTCCGGACCGCTCTCGCGCCTCCCCTCCGACCCTCTGGGCTAGACCGATCTCCCACCGGCTTGGCTTCTGCCCACGCCGACAGAACCGCCTTTCAGCGTCCTGCCGCCCCAAAACCTTAAGCAGCCCTCAGCAGAGTAGGAAGGGACCTAATACTCCACACTGTAGGCCTGGGAGCTCCCTCACTTGTTTCACAGCTCAAAACTGTCCAATTGCCTCTTCTAGGCTCTGGGACTGCAGGCTGGGGCTTGGTTCCTGGGACCCAGGTCCCTCCCTCTCCGCCAAACTTTCCTCCCGCCCTGCGGGTCTCTCCGGGCTGCCGTTTGCTCCGGGGAGCTGGGCAGCCCTCTTCACGTTTTTGCTATTCCTACCAGTCTCAATGTGGCTTCTTCTGTGTTCCTTGGTTGAAGAGTCCACTTAGTTTTGTTCAAAGTTGGTTTATCCAGGTGATGGTTCTTAAAATTGAGTTGTAATCCACTTTGGTTCTGGGAGTTGGAAGTTGGTACGTCCGCCTACTCCGTCGCCATCTTGCTCCTCTCGAAAGTTGACATTTTTGAGGATCCAGAAAGTACCTGGCATGGAACAAGATCATTATGTATATTACGCATTTCAGGGTTTTATGGGAATTCATAGCTTATTGACCACATTGACACTAAGGAAGAGTATGTATAAGCAATACCAATGTACTTAAGTTGGAAAGGGCTCTGCAGTTGCTTCTTTGCCTTTGATAAATGCTTGTTTTTCTGCTCCTGCTTTCCCTCTCTAATGCTAGAATAATAACAGCATGGTATAGGGGGTTTCAGCATACCTTTTCAGACTATCCATCTGAGTACAAATTTCCACATGGGCTGCGGATATAACCTCTCTCTCCTTCTATTCTCTTCTAAAAAAACATTCCATTACAAAAGTGATAGGAAAAATTGAGATAATTTATGTAAAGTGTCACAGTGTCTGCAATCTAAAATATAGTCAAAATAAATTATCAGTAATTATTAGTGCAGGTTAAGCAGCAAAGGACACTAATGGTGTGATCTGTAGTAAAGCATGTTGCTTCTCAGGACATTAGTTACCACATAAGTAAAGAGGATATCATGGCTTTGACTTCCCAAGGCCCGTCGACTGTGAAAGCTTACACAATGCCTATGTTTCTGCACAGAGGTGGATCCAAATATACCTCATTGGCCTTTATCTGAAAGGATACAATGCTCATTTCTGGTTTCCATTTTCATGTACTGATTATCCTCAGTGTATTTCTTAGCTTGAACTCAATGTAGTAAAACTCCCATTAAAAAAAAGATGCAGATAGAAGAAAAATGGCTTATACCTGTATGTATATATATATATGTGATATATATATATATAAAATTGTCTAGCTACACAATATAGAATTATTAAATATTGGCTTTTTCATGCAGTTTGTAAACTCAATATTATTACAAAGTGGTCACATTTTTTGCCAGTGTATATTTGAGTAACATTTCACTTTTGAATCCAATAACTTCTATGGGCTCTCAGCTTTGGGCATTAGAACTTAACCATTTTCTAAGGAGATATCCAGGATGCATGATATTCACATATACTATATGTCCCCATAGTGTTTGTTAGGACTACACTTCTAAAGGCCATTTAGGAAAGCTTACCAAATTGTATTATTAAACTAATAATAATAAATTCATTCTAATAAAAATAAATGATTAAAATACTTCAGTTTATTGAGTAGTAAACTACTTGTGACCTATCATCCAATCGAAGGTACTGGTCATATAGATCAGTGACAGCTTCAGAACCTTAAGGGTTAGAAAAGAAATGTATCAATTAAATTAGCAATAATAGTAAAATGTGGTAAGTGTTATGATAGGGGATTCATGTGGCAGAAAGAGCTGGGGCTTGTCACTTGTTCCAGAGAGGATCAAAAAGGGGTACCCAGATGAAATGATGTCTGAGCTGACATCTAAAAGATCAGGAGGGATTTTTCAGCTAAGAAAAAATGTTTCAGAAAGAGGAAGAGCAGCACTTGATGGCACCATAGAGATGGTCATCAGCCTTTTTCTTGGCAGCTAAATAGGGCTTCAGGTCACCTTGTGACCTTCACCAAATGGAAATATGGATGCAGCAGGGAGAAGGCTATTTCAGCTCCCTATTATTTATGTGTCCCGGGAAGTTAGAGAGGCTCATCGTCCGCACGAAGACTGACAGCAGCTCTCTATCAAGGAAGGCAAGTGGAACCCATGAAATGATTGAGGACCACTTGTCAGCTTAGAAGTCAAGAAAATTCCAAACAAATTTGGAACAGGTACATGGTGCTTCTATGCAGAGGAGGATTATGGGCAAAAGAGTTAAGATACATAAAATTTAAGCACAGAATTAGGGGGCACTAACTTTTGATACTCTATATTCAAGCTTTCTGATTCTTTTGTGTGTCTGAGCCAATGGGCATGCTAGAGATAAAACTAATAAAGGCAGGCATAAATGTAACAGCCACGAACTACACCTCAATGCCATGAGCTAACTGCCCCACACATAGATCAAGAAAAAAGCTTTATTCCAAGACATCTTCCAATCCCATTGATGTCAAATGACAATAACAGAACTCTACTGAACTATACTTTTTATTCTCAGAGCCTCACAGCTATTCTTAGTTCTCTTTGACAAAATAATCCATCAATCTTCCGCATGACTCAGAGCTCCTCTACTATCTCTGAGGACCTTTCTTGTAGACACAAGGTATAATGTCAGGAATTATTTACCCAAATTCATTCATCCAATGCAATCATCCTGGGCAATCTGCACTGCCAGTATTGTTGATGAATTGCAGAAAAGCTTTTCCCTAGAATAGATGTTAAGTCACTACTATTATTGTGGTATTTATTGTCTGATTTTGGACTCAGTATTTCCAGACTAAAAGAATTTTCACCTAGAAGTATCTGTTGAGGAAAAGAAGGTGCCTATAAAATTCTTTATAAAGGTGTAGCTGATTCTGCAATCCATACCTGGTCTTCTTACATTGAACCTAGATTTAAAAAAATTTTATACAAAAACAAAATGGTGATAAAAGTGGCATAGCTTTATATTTTTGTAGATGTCTTTTATGACAGGCATAATGGAAGATAACTGGATTCTCATGTCTGCTTCTACATTCAGTCTATGGAGATTCTGTTTTGGTTGATGTCTATGAAGAAAATAAAGCCTCACATAAGTAAGCAGCAGACAATGAGAAGATTTTTATGGATCCCCCAAAAGATGTTGGAAATCCAAGGGTCCTTAAAGCATCTTGTAGAGACTGGTCTAACCCACAGTGGACAGTGAGTCTTTGTTGAATTCAGAGATGAATGAATCTAAGCCTGGCTGTTGAGGGAGATGAGACACAGAGAGAAGCTGGTTGTAAAATTTAGCTAATATAGAAGCAATTTCCTTTTTATGGTGCTGTTTACTTATCATCTGGGAGAAAAACAATGCCTCTGTTTTTGCTCCCTGCATCTAACCATGTGATGGTTTTTTTATTCTTTGATGGGTAATGGTGCCAGTGAACACACAGCATCATTCATTGGTCAACAACCTTTTATTTCTTTTTTTTTTTTTTACAAGGACAGAGAGAGAGCCAGAGTGAGGGATAGATAGGGACAGACAGACAGGAACAAAGAGAGGTGAGAAGCATCAATTATCAGTTTTTTGTTGCGACACCTTAGTTGTTCATTGATTGCTTTCTCACATGTGCCTTGATCGTGGACCTTCAGCAGACCGAATAACCCCTTGCTGGAGCCAGTGACCTTGGGTCCAAGCTGGTGAGTTTTTGCTCAAGCCAGATGGGCCCGCACTCAAGCTGGTGACCTCGGGGTCTGGAACCTGGGCCCTCCACATCCCACTCTATCCACTGTGCCACTGCCTGGTCAGGCTCAACAACCTTTTTGAGGATAGTTTCTACAAGACCCTTTCTTTTGTGTGGCAGGCTGGCTCTTCAATGATTTGGAGTTAAATATACTTGTTCATATTTTCAAGTACGTATGAAACACTCTGTATGTCCCATCTCTTTAGTATATTTGTATTCTGATGACACACAGTTGGGAAGACCTACACTTTTCAAACAAACATTTTGCATGGTAGAAACTCATGAATAAACATAGTAGTCACTAATTGTTGGTTGAATTAGAAGATTAAAGGGGTGATTTTGAAGATGAATCTCACTATCCAAATATTCTCCCATGTCTGTTAAAGCTTCAGCCTATGTCTGGGATTTCTGTCATTTGTGAATGAGCCTGAATAAAGGGGTGTCCAACTCAGCACCAACGGTTGCTGGACTCCAGGCTCCTGCATCTGCTGGTTCTGTTGACCACTCTGAAGTGCTCTGACCTTTACTTCCTTCATTTCCAGCATCTTCAGGTTGGCCAATATCTTGGTAACTTCCTAAGGACTTTGGGAGCTAGAGATTTAATATTTTGAAAATATTTGAAAAGTTTTTAAAAAGATATAAACAAAAAATACTACCAGTAATAAAAATGAACAGAGAAAGTGAGATGAAGCATTTCTAAATAGTACAGCTCTTTCAAGAAGTTTAGTTAAAACCACTTCATTTACTCCTTATTTTCAGAGCATTTAATGGCACTAAGTGCTATTCATTTTATATAAAAGTAAAAATATTAAAACAATTTTGTTACATCAGGGGGGACCGAAGAAAACTAATCATAGTTACTAACTTGTCTACATATAAAGTGAAATGCTTTAGGGTATAGTACTCTAGACTGCCTCTAAAGAAATTTGCTTGGTTGTGTGCATGTGTGTGTGTGTGCATGTGTCTGTTAGGTGTATAAAAGGGTGTTAGTCTGAGATAAAGACAGATTCAGGCTTTTTAACTTGATGCTCTACTTCACTTAGAAATCTTAAATCGCCTGACCAGGCAGTGGCGCAGTGGATAGAGCGTTGGACTGGGATGCGGAAGACCCAAGTTCAAGACCCCGAGGTCACCAGCTTGAGCGCAGGCCCATCTGGCTTGAGCAAAAGCTCGTCAGCTTGGACCCAAGGTCGCTGGCTCCAGCAAGGGGTTGCTCGGTCTGCTGAAGGCCCGCAGTCAAGGCACATATGAGAAAGCAATCAATGAACAACTATGGTGTCGCAACAGCAATAAAAAACTAATGATTGACGTTTCTCATCTCTCTCAGTTCCTGTCTGTCTGTCCCTATCTATCCCCCTCTCTGACTCTTTCTCTCTCTCTGTCCCTGTAAAAAAAAAAAAAAAAAAAAAAAGACACCTTAAATTTATCTTTCCTGTCTCTTGTTTTTTAACTGTTGGGACTATTACAACAATGGTATTCTCATCTTAAGATTTCCTACTCACTAATAATGGACAAAATTCTAACCTGTTCAAGATTCTCCAACCATATAAGATCCTCAGAATGCATTTGCTTACCTCCATTAATAATATTCACCACTCCTACAGTATTACTCAGCTTGGAAAGATATGCACTGGCCAGCATGTGAGTAGATAAACTCACTTTTACAATTCTGATTAAAAAGAATACAGGGAAATCTGTTGACTCACACAGCTCATTGATACTTCTCTCCCTCTTTCTTTCTCTCTCTCTCAAATCAATAAATTATAAAAAGAAACAATAGGATTTCCTCAGGGAAGTCTTCCCTTAAAAAAAGAAGTTATTGTTATCCTTTCTTATATCTAAGATTTGTTTTACCCATGCAGTAATTTTAAATTTGTTGTTGAGAAATGCTAAAAATCTATGATTACATAAATATAATACAGATAAAAAGGGCTACTAAAAAGAAAAGAAAAGAATAAGAGGCCCTAAAAATTAATTTCTGATAATAGAACTGATCATGAGAAAGCTGATATTTCGGGCACCTTCTATCTCTAAGAATATGTGACTCTCCAGTCCCTTCTTGGAGCTTGGATAAGAGGTCATCACCAAGTGGAGAAAACATTTCCAACCTACAAGAAATTTCACAATGCATCATCTCAACAATCTATGATTTATATCAACCAGAATGATGTCTCAATCAGAATATTGGTGCTAGACAAGGTCAATATTACTAAAGTCCATTTTAGGTTAAGGTTCTCTTACTGTGAGATTGTTCAAAATAATCTCTTTCTTATCTGCATAAAGCAAAATGTTTATGCTATGACATTAAATCTTATATTATTAATTAAAATAAATATTTAGGAAAATTTTTAAAAGTTCAAATATAAAAAATTACTAGACGGCATAATGTTGAAACATGATCTGTAACTTTACTACCTCACTATGAACATATTTCTATATTTTATTTACTAAAAATGCAGTGGTTAGGCACTGACCAGGTTGTCCAATGGATGAAGCATCATCCCGCATATTTGGGTGGCAGGTTCAATCCCCAGTCAGGGAATGTATGAGAAGCAGTCAATGAGGGTACTACTAAAGGAAACAATTAAGTGGAACAAGTTGATGCTTCTCTCTCTCTCTCTTTATCTCTCTCTCTCTCTCTCTCTGTCCTCCTTTCCTCTTTTTCTTTCTCTTAATTAATGTATTTTTTTTAAAAAGCATTGGTTACATGCTACATGTGTATCTGTTATCTTTAAGTAACAATACTATGTTTTATAAACTTTTAGAAGCATACGTATATTTTTATCTATTAAAATGATTTACAAAATTATTTCTATTACATAATTTTTTTTAAATATTTTTTTTTACAAATGTCTTTTTATTTTATTTTATTTTATTATTTTTTTATTTTATTCATTTTAGAGAGGAGACACAGAGTGTGTGTGTGTGTGTGAGAGAGAGAGAGAGAGAGAGAGACAGAGAGAGAGAGAGAGAGAGAGAGAGACAGAGAGAGAGAGAGAGAGAGAAATAGAGAAAGGGGGGAGGAGCTGGAAGCATCAACTCCTATATGTGCCTTGACCAGATCAGTGCAGGGTTTTGAACTGGTGACCTCAGTGTTCCCAGGTCGACGCTTTATCCACTGCGCCACCACAGGTCAGGCTCTATTACATAATTTACTGACCCAATATATTATATGTAATATGACTTATTGACTGGTTTTCCTACCATTGAAAAACTACGATAGGTGTCTCAACATTTTTATAATTAAGAATAATGTTTAAATAACTTAAGCATTTGGACACATGTCTAATAAAATTTTTTAAATGTTTATTTTATTGATTTTAGAGAAAAAAGGAGAGAGAGAGAGAGAGAGAGAGAGAGAGGAATATCAATTTATTCTTGTATGTGCCTTGACTGGGGATCGAACTGGTAATCTCTGCATTTTGGAACGATGCTCTAACCAATGGAGCCTTCTGGCCAGGGCTGTTATATTATCTTTGTAATTAATTTTTAGATGAATATTGCTACATTAAAGGGTATGAACACTAAAGGATTTTTACATTTCTTTGTAAATTACCTGGAAAAGAATATACCCTATAGTCCTTCCCACACTTCATAGAACTGTTTGTGTACTCATACTCTAAATTGGACTTTTTCAAATTTATGGCTAAAAATGTTACTTTATAATTTGTATTTGTCTGATTACCTTTGGGGCTGACTATATTTACATATAATCATCAGGCACTGTATGCACATTTTGGTTTGTTATTTGTTTATGAATTATCTGTGATGTTCTATGCTCATTTTTAATCAGAGTATATTCCTCTGACTTGTTATGAAGAATTATTGGAGGTTAAGGATATTAACAATTTGCCCATCAGATAGATTGGAATTTTTCCTAGCTGGCATTTGATTTTGGATTTTCTTAGAAATTTTTATAGCTATACAGACATTTAATTTTTTTATAAAGTGAGATGAATAAAGCAATATGATTGATCAATTATCATACACTATTGCAAAGAGCTTTCCCACATAGAAATCAAACACTGGTATATATTTTCTTCTTGTTCTTTCATGATTTCATTTTCATTCTTACCTTTCAGAAGTAAATCTGAAATATTTGTGAGTTAGAAATAATCTTATTTTTATATGCATTTATAATTTGAAAATCAACTGTCTCATGAATATTTACCATGTATTTGGTTCCCATTGACATGAAATGAATCACCACCCTATATTACCAGGTCAAATGCCCTACTCCCACTAGGATTCGGTTCCTGAATATAAGTCTATGTCCCAGGGAAGCTAACTTTATTCAGAATTTGAACCAACAACATGGCAGTGAAATATATACACGAGCATATTGTAATCCAAATTCAAAAAGAAGTTACTTGGAGATAGTTCTTTAAGACGTTGGCACAAATAACCAAGGGTTGGCTTTATTTTATTGGACTGTGTGAGGATGTGTACAATCTCAGCTTTCATTCACTGAGCATTTATGAGGTACCTGGCATAGCCCCGAGCATGTTATACATTCTGCATACTTCTCATCCTATGTTCTGAAAAACCCTAGACCCCATTTATTATGTTGAAAGAGAGAGACAGGGATTAAGCATGTTTTAGAGTTCCTCTGACCTAGGGAGATAAAGTAAACAGAGAGAGATGAGGCCTCTCCATATTAACTGGATTATCTCGAGGGCGATTCTCACATGCTTGCTGGAATCATTCATTTCTAAGGCATGTCCAAGTACAAGCGTTAAAACCAGAAGAGGTTGAAGCAAGTCGGGTTTGTCAAAGGGAAGACCAGAGTACAAAGGATGGGGCTCTGAACGAGACCGACCCAGCCCCTGATCTCTGCAAACGCTCTGGGAATGCTAACACGATATGTGTTTATTCCTTTCAAACAAGTGACTGATTCCTCCAAATAAGGTAGACTTCAGAAGAACGCATGTTAATCTGAGTGGATGGAGACTACATTTAATTGATTTTTGTCTAGAGATGTGCCTTATTGTTCAACCACTTAAGTGAAAAAAAGATATTTTATTCAACAGCATTAAATACTGCAGGGGTAAACTGCAAAGCTCACAGATGAAGACCAATCACGTTTGGGAGATAGTAAATCATTATCCACATGGTGGAAGCAAACATCCTTGAGGGGACAGACTGAAGAAAAGAGGGACAGATCCAGAGAAGGGCAGTCAGGCTCACAAGCACAGAGCCAGCACAGAGGATAAAAGAGAAGCTGTAAAAGAAATAATATTTGTGGAGATAAGGGACATGCAATGGAACTGATCAAGTGAGGCAGGAGAGTAAAAGGCCCAGTCTCTCTCGAATGGACACCACACCCAGTCAAGTCCTCCTTATGCTGTATCTCAGCTTTCTCATCACTTCTCTGGAAAGCTTGACTTACCGTATTGCCCCAAGTATAAGACCATATTTGGAAAAATTTGGGGTCTAAAAACTGGATGCGTCTTATACAGTGGTTGTAGATTTTATTTTTACTAGCATTTCCAGCTTTATTGCATGGATGAGGAGTTGTATGAATTTTATGATGAATAAAACTGAGTTCAATATCTTTTTGTAATACCTTTTTCTTTTTAAATTTAGGGCCCCCAAATTAAGGTGTGTCTTATACATGGGGAACTATGGTATGAGTCATTTATCCCTTCAATGCTCTCAAATAGAAATCTGACTTTCTACTCTTAGAAATCATGAGTACAATGCAATAATAAAAAGGGTGACTCTGGAGCCCACTAGTCCTCACCATCATCATTTACTAACTGTGATCTTGGCTAAAATAAAATTGATATGCCTCAGTTTCTTCACCTGTAAAATAGGTTAAAAGATCTGACTAGGCGGTAGCTCAGTGGATAGAGCATTGGACTGGGATGCGGAAGGACCCAGATTCGAGACCCCGAGGTCGCCAGCTTGAGTGCGAGTTCATCTGGTTTGAGCAAAGCTCACCAGTTTGGACCCAAGGTCGCTAGCTTGAGCAAGGGGCTACTCAGTCTGCTGAAGTCCCATGGACAAGGTACATATGAGAAACCAATCAATGAATAACTAAGGTGCCACAACAACAACAAAGAAATAGATGCTTCTCTTCTCTCACCCTTCCTGTCTGTCTGTCCCTATCTATCCCTCTCTCTGACTCTCTCTAATTCTGTTAAAAATAAAATAAAATAAAAAACTGAAAATAGGAAATGTTAAAAAAAATAAGGTTAATAGTACCATACCATTAGTTTATCTTGGTGATGAAAAGAGTGGACACAAGTTTAACACTTACGAAAGTGTCTCATAAATAATCATTGCTCAGTCAAGGTTGGTCATTAAAATGATTGCTCTTATAGCTCATTTTATTGTTTGTATTGCTCACTAGATAGCAAGTTCCTGAAGATAAGGGTTTAGATGTTCATTATTGCAGGGTCTCTGAAGTCTTAGCATGCCTACAAATCCCTGGAGGATTTTGTTCAATGTGAATTTCATTTCAGAGACGTGCAGTGGGATTAGAGTTTCTGTATTCTAATAAGCTCTCAGGTGATGAACTGTCTAAGAATCCAACTCATCAAGAATGTGGCCAGCACCACAAACCTCTATTCCCTTTTGCTTTGATTTCATGAACTAACTTGACACATATCTGAAGGTGATGGGATTGCCCAAGTTACTCCTTGTTTTATGCTTGAAATGAGTTCCACAGACAGGAAAAGGTGTCAGTGCCACTGGCAGAATGGAATCATGATTTTGCTTCTCTGGGTAGTGGGTCTCTCAGACTCTTGTTCCTGCACCTATTCAGTCCATCAGGCTGTCAGAGACCCTGGGGGAGGGTGACTCTGTCTACCCTGTGAGCATTAGCCAGCCTCATTTATCTGATTTCTTCTGATCCACTAAATATAGGAAGATGTGAGCACTGGCTGGGAAGCTGGTTCTCTATGAGGGAAGCAGGCGCACTTGCTGGCCTTACATGAGGTTCTTTGTAGGCCACAAAGGTCATTCAGTTTGAGGTCGCAAGGAGCGTTCTCTAGTGCAGGGGTAGTCAATCTTTTTATACCTACCGCCCACTATTGTATCTCTGTTAATAGTAAAATTTTCTAACCGCCCACCAGTTCCACAGTAATGGTTATTTATAAAGTAGGGAAGTAACTTTACTTTATAAAATTTATAAAGCAGAGTTACAGCAAGTGAAAGCATATAATAATAATTACTTTCCAAGTACTTTATGTCAGATTTTTGCTAAGTTTGGCAGAATAAATCTTTATAAAACAACTTGCTATAGTTAAATCTATCTTTTTATTTATACTTTGGTTGCTCCGCTACCACCCACCACGAAAGCTGGAATGCCCACTAGTGGGCGGTAGGGAGCAGGTTGACTACCACTGCAGTCCATGCTTTTACAGGTTCCTGTTTAATGGCCTGAGGTAACTGTATAGTTTTCCAGCTATTGGTGTCTATTTTACAGGCTTAGGTAATACTGATTCTGCCATGGTGGTGATCAAATCTAGTGTGCACAGTGTCTCCCACAAATAAAGACTTAAAAATATCTGGTTGGTGACCATGGAAAAGTGCTGTGTGGACACAGGAGTAAACATGGCGGTCTTTACAAAAGTCCTTCTGGAAGAACTTCTTTGATTGTTATCATTGTTAATGTCACTCTCTGAACTCGTCCTACTAAAATAGATTAAATCATTAAAATTTGGTATTTGATAGCTATTTTTTGTTTCTCATTGCATCCTACCATTGTTTCATTTTGTTGAAACCTGGTTTCCATGACTGTCCTGTCATTCTTCTGGTACTTTTGCCTGTCTCATCCATCTACTGAAGGCCCAGTATAGTGCTGGACTCCCAAGACAATTAGTGCAATGCTTCCCGATTCTGGACACTAGTTAGGATCTTCCTCTGGAAATAAATATCAACTTTTTGATGCAGCAACTGAAACTGGAACTCTCCAAAACTTTTCTAGCTTTAAGTGCAAAGAAATGCCTTCTAGATTGTTTGCTGAAAATATTGAATTAGGACAACCAGGAAAGGTGCTTCTTTGCTTGGGAAAGTCTAGCTGCCTAAGGCTTTTAGGTATGTAGGACTTTTACTTCACATATATGACAAGTGATGATAAAATAATTCCTTGGTTTTAAAAATTCCATCTGAGATTTTGAATAAAACATACTAGATCAATTACATGCTTATCATGTGTGTGCTTGTGTGTGTGTGTGTGTGTGTGACAGAGTGTGAGAAAGAGAGAGGAAAGAGAGAGAGATTGAGATTCAAAAAAAGAGAAATTGACAGAGAGGAATGCATATATGTGGAAACTATACTTACTCATATACAATTACATATTTACTCACAATTATATATTTATATATAACATACATTATATGTATTATATGTGTATATAAAATTACTCTCCAAATCCAAAGGTAAAGCATATAAATGTAGTGATATGATTAATAGGTTAAATGATAGGAAGTTTAAGCCCATACTTAGAACACTAATAAAGCAGCAAAATCAAAGAAATGAGAAAAACAAAAATAATACATTTAATATTTTTAAGCATAATTTTTTCCTGGGAAGATTAGGTCTACATTGGCCTTCTTTCAGTTTAATTTATAAGTTTACTTTTATTTTTGTTTTGAATTACATATGGTTCCATACTCTTTCCTTTGCTTAGCATCCCTGAAGTTTTTCACAGTCCTGAGAAAATTGGGTAGTATAGGTATAGGTTAGCAGATGGGAGGAATGAGAGGTGTCCAAATCTGTTCAGGCCGTGTATGAGGAATCTGCCACCAGGATCTACATTTCTGACCTAATGCTATCACATTGTAATATGACACATATCACGTTGTTTTAATCAGCAATTAAGTGGCAATAGCAATAGTAACTTCATATGTGACAGGGAGTTCTGAGACCAAAAGAAGGTACAAGTTGTTATAAAAATGATTGTTGCAAAGTTAAAGTTTCTGTACAAACAAAAGCTCTTGGTGATTGAGACTAGGAAGAAAGAGGAAGTGAAAATAACCTAGTGGTTTCCTATTCTCATCATAAGGGATAATAACATCATTATGTTAAATAAGATAGGGGACTCATTATAAAAAAACTCAGAGAATTTTTCTGAGTTAGAGGTGATAGGTAATATCCAAGTATTATCTTAGTTTTCTCCACATGTGAGTCTTACACATCTTTATTCCTAGAAAATAGTCAATGCTTACACAGCCCTGATATACTGTAAAGCCCTTTGATAGCAGAGACTGTCATATAATACATATATATTTGTTTTTTTCTAGGTGTAAGGCATTAAAATATGCAAGACTTGGTTGGTGCTGGGTGTTTTCCCATTATTTTGGATTCTAGTCCATCTTTGCCTTTTTAAAACTTTTTTCATTTTACTTTTATACTCACTCTTAACACAGTGTTTGGTCTTCTGGTTTAGGCAAGAAGGCAACTACAGTTTCCTTTTCTAACAGAGTTTCTGTTTGTAAAATATTTACATTGATGCATAATATATAGCAAGTAATAAACGTATTAGCTATTATTCTTTTCAGTAATAAGTGCTAAAATTATAGAACTATGAATTTTCCTTTAAATAAGCTTTTGGCTGCTTATTATTTGCTTCATTTTAAATCTCACGATTTAAAAATTTTGGCCTTGAGATGTCATATGGATAAACGCAATAATTTTTTAAGAGGAAAAACAAAAATTTAGCAAAAAGTGACTTGACCAATATCACAGAGTAGTTTCCAAAATATATATGCAATTATGCTTAGTGAAAATAAGCCAGGAAAGAAAAATTTAAGATTCTTTTTCAACTGTATTTAACAAGACCTAACATATAAACCTCTGAAATTATAAGCAACTTAATTATCACTATTTTCAAAAAAGTGCTCTCTAACTAAACAAGCAAATAAAAATAGAATTAAGCAACTAAAAAAGGAATATTTTTCACCCTCATTATGTCAAAATGAATAATTAATTTGCATATTTTTAAAATAAAAACCAACTCTTTCAATCACTTGGATAATTATTACCTTTACAAAGCTATTCTGGCAGTGTACATCTAATCCTTCCTAGGTTACATAAACAAGGAAGCCTTTAAAAAATTAGCTATTGGGGAGGGGCAAGGTGGTGATGGAGTAAGTGGACGTACCAACTTCCAACTCCCAGAACCAAAGTGGATTATAACTTGATTTTAAGAACCATCATCTGGATAAACCAACGTTGAACTGGACTGAGAGGACTCTTCAACCAGTGAACACTGAAGAAGCAACATGTTCGTGTCAGCATTGTTCACAATAGCAAAGATCTCGAAACAGCCCAAGTGTCTGTCAGAGGACGAGTGGATTAAAAAGCTTTGGTACATATATACTATGGAATACTACTCAGCCATAAGAAATGATGACATCAGATCATTTACAACAACATGGATGGACCTTGATAACATTATATGGAATGAAATAAGTAAAACAGAAAAAAACTGAGAACTGCATGATTTCATACATAGGTGGAACATAAAAACGAGACTATGAGATATGGACAAGAGTGTGGTGGTTACAGGGTGGGGGAGGGAGGGGAGGGAAGAGAGGAAGGAAGAGGGGGGAGGGAGAGGGGGGAGGGGAGGGGCACAAATAAAACCAGATAGAAGGTGACAGAAAACAATTTGACTTTGGGTGATGGGTATGCAACATAACTGAATGACAAGATAACCAGGAGATGTTCTCTTTGAACATATGTACCCTGATTTATTAATGTCACCCCATTAAAATTAATAAAAAAAATTAGCTCTTTAATTCTATTCCTTAAATATTAGTTCTAGGGGGAAAGTGATGCCTGGTTATAAATTCATAGCTAAAAATCTATTTTGAAAAAATCTTCATTCATTCTATGACAATGCATTTCCTTTTTTAGTTCTATAATCATTACCATTACTATTAGCATGATATTCAAGGTGTTCCCTTTGGAAAGCTTAAAGAAATCGCAAAGAGACTGTAGAGTTGACATGCCCTTTACAAAGTCTCCATTAGGTGTCTTGTTTGGAAAATATACACCAAATGAACAAAGTAGAGGTTTCATTTTGTTTCATTAGATTGTGAAGAGAGCAACACGAACTAATTAGTGTTAACTACAACACGCTTCACTACAACACGCTTCACCCTGCCAACACAAAGATACCCTACAGTGCCAAGATGAGAGGCATGTTTGGGATGATAAGTGAGAGGTGTAAGTGGGCTGGTGCAATTGTTGTTACAATTATTGCTGCAAAGAATTCTAATTGAAAGGGGATTTTGCATTTGGGGGGGGTAATAAGCTCCATTCAGATCTTGGGCTAGACATTTAAATTAGTTTTAATGGCATAATTTTATGTTAAATAGATGCAAATTAATTATTAAGGTTATTGATTGTGATTATTCGTATAGGCAACAGCATCTCAAAATGACTTTTGAAGGGTAACTAGCCACCTAGGTCCTCATTGGGTTGAAGTGATAGTTAACTGAGAGGAAGCTGTGGGCAGGGAGGTGAGCATTTATAGAGTGAGGGAGGAGATAGCATTAGAAAGGCATTGCCTTCAGGTTAGTTTCTGGCCATTTAAACCTGAGCATCTGTTGTTATTAAAACACCTGTTGTACAAGTGATGAAGTTTTTCAACACTCTGAAGGTTGTTCTCTCTCTCTCTCTGTAGGGCATCAAAATCACAGTAATGTTAGCAAATTAGTAGCAGTATTTTGTCCCCCAGGGTTCCTAGAGAGCAAAGCCTAGAATGGGACAGGGACACAATGCCAACCACCTGCAGTGCTAAACAGTGTATACTTCTTGGTGTGCACATAAAAAATGACACCTTGCTATGCTTTCTAATGATTAGTCTATGCCTCATAACTATACCCAATAATATACCGTCATTTACCTCTTAACTCCTGGTAAGTGTTCTCTGTAATACTTGTAGCTGTCACTCAAAGGTGGCAGTGAATTAAATGGCAGAGAGAGTTTTTGCCTCCCCCCACCCCCACAGACGTATACTATAATACAAAGCCTTTAAATAGTTCCTGGTTGTTTTAGTACCTGCCTAACACATGCCTGACTCTGGGAAATGTGGGAGAGCTCCTTAACTTGGCCCTGTGCTGGATTTTCCAATGATATAAATGTAGAAACTCTTAAACTTGCTATTATAAGGAAATAATTATATGTTAAACATTTCCATAATGTGAGATGAGAGTCACCGTTGACTTGGGCACTCTCGGAAGTTGTCAGTGGAGAATTATAGGTATAGAAATTGGACCTGCAGTGAGATAGAAGAGGATGGGAGGTGACTTCAACATGTTGATGACAGTGAATAGAAATACATGTTCTTGTAGGGGAGTAACAGAGAATAAGATCAGACAGGTAGGGTTAAGATTTGGGGCTACTTTGATGACAGGCAGAGGGGAACAATATGTGATGAATGGTGTATATACTGTGAGATTTTGGAAAAGACGTTGTCTAGTGCCTTATTCAGATGCACAGCCACTTCCTAGAAGGGAAGCTTTACTTAACGGCCAGCCATTGCCAAGACAGGCTTGGGCTGCCCACACACTGGAATCCTATAAAGTAAAATCCCCAAGAGTTTCCCTCTAAGCTTAGGAGTGATTTCCAAAACTGATTCCCTTGAAAGAAGATAGCCTAGAGATTTCCAAACTGCTGTAAAAAAGATTTTTATGAAGAATTATCTGCAAGCCAATGTGGTTTAGCCAGTGAGCTACACAGGGCACAATCCCAAATCATGTACAAAGTCCCTACCATTCTGTGGCTGATTTTATAGACCAAATCACATACCGGTTGGGGTGGGTAAAGAGGAAGCATGGTACAACAGTCAATTACTGACAAGCTTACAACATCTTTCATAGGATCTGTTAAAAGGAAAAAGCATTCTTACACATCAAGACCACAAGATAACACAGTAGTGATAATTGTTTTACATACCGGCAAAGACATTCCCAAATTTCTAATGTCTAGCACCCATCTTTGTTGCCACAATGAAATGGTTAGCTCATTCACAGCAGTTGCTTCTCATATGTGCCATGATTATAACACATTATAGAAATAATTTGAAAAGATCTGGTTAATGCCACTTGGATAACAGTAGGCGGCTTCCAAAGTGTCACACCACCACCACTGTCCTCACTTTGCAAGCCAAATATAAACATTGCACTCCTTAAAATTCCATCATCTGAACAATGATCAATTACATGAAACCACGTACGGTCAAATATGCTAAAAAGGATCTCAGTCTTTAGTACTAACAATTCTAAATGATGAGATAGATGGCTGCCCTAGGAAAGAACAATGTCTCCATAGGGGTGGACAATTTGAAATCTTTAGAAAATTCAAAAATGTTTTCCACCTTTGAAGTGATGAAAAATGAATAAATATTTATGGACATTTTAAAGTTAGAGAAAAGTTAAACTATTATTAAAATCCATTTTGACAATATCTGTCCACTTTCTAGGTTAAAATTTCACTTATTTTTACTTTGTTGGTTCAAGTACAGGTGTTGGTCTTTGCTTCCCCACCCCCCACCTCAGGAAACTGGTAATAGACCAGTATGAGACTACGGATATTATCTCAGCTCTGTCACTTAAAACTTTGATACATTGCAAGATTGTCTCTCTGCTTCAGCACCTGTTTATCCTCAACCGATCATATGTGAGAAAAATATATTTTACTTTTTGATAAATATTTATATTTTATTATGTTTTTAAAACTGATTATGGAGCAGTTGATATTTTATAATCTTAAAAAGTGAATTGGCTGTTTACTTCTGGAATGACCCATTTGTTTTAGTCTTCACAGATACCCACTCCTTGCCTGGTTAATTCTTAGCAGAAAAAACCTACTTATTTCCGCTATTCTTATAACTAGTTCTTTAACCAAATGTATCATGGTTAGAATCAGCACTGCCATGTGATCTGTAGGCAGAGTTCACATCACTTCCACACAAAGAGTAGGTTCTGCCTAGGACCAATTCACTCTCATTATCTGTAATTACCCTTATTTCAGAGCAAAAGGGTTTTCCTCTCCTCTCTGTATCCAACATAAACTAACAGAGTCACCAGGTAGATTTAAATTCCAAGAACTTTCATGTGAAGGACAGACAGGGAGAACACAGTTCCCACACCTCCTGCTGTCCCTGTCATTGTGCCTATGACCTTCCTATGGCTGTTTGCAGTCACAGAGGGTCAGAAGCTGATGCGAGGCTCTCAGTGTAATGTCTGTGCCCTGCTTACAGCATTTCACTCACCATGACAAATGGGTCCTGGTCGGGCTCAGTGTATTCTGAATGCATTCCTGGGGGGTTTCATCATTTCGTTCTTTGACCAAATGTGCATCTCTGAATATATATCTGTCAGGATGCATTTCTACAGGGATGCTGAAAATTTAACTGTAAATTTGGTACATGCTAGAGATAGAATTATAAGATAAAATGACCAAAATGCATTTCATGATGCTGTAAGGGACAAAACTGAGTGACAAATTAGATAGGCTGGAGAATGCCTAATTTGATTTCCAGGTTTCTGACCTTACATTAATAGAAGGGTGACACATACCAAAGGATGAAGAAGGAATATTAGCCAATTATTTACTCTAAGTCTACTCTATAAGCCAGCTGGTCTTCAACACTAAAAAATTTCAAAAATCATTTGCTTAAAGTTGTTGGTATTTTATTTTTTCCCCCCTTCACCTTCTGAAATTATAAAAGTCAATATTATTGATCCGCAAATATCTCAATTTCATGAGACTTAATCTAAAACTAAGGCCATGGTTAGGACTAACCATCAGTGCCACCTAACATGGTGTGACGTGTAGGTGGGTTTAATTCTGGATCTGATGGACAGCTCTGACTGAGACCCTGACAGCAGGGTCTTCAGAAAAGACAGAAACAATTCTAGCCTTCGAGAGGCTAGCAGAAGAGACTAAGCAATTTCAATCAGCCCGTAGCCAAAGACACAGAATAATAGTAGTAATTTACAAAAGCAATTAGAAAACTATGGGAAATCTACCTTAAATTTTGGATTTATTTGTCAATTTACTGCCTTTAATAAACATTTCTCCTCTCTTTCTTCAAACACTCATCTTTCCATCTTGAAACAGCTCATCTCAAACTTTCAGGTTTCTAAAGGAAAAGTAAATATGAGACCTTCACCTCTAATTCAACTTTCTTTAAGAAACAAAGATGTTTGACCCTGAGCTGTGGGGGCACAGTAGATGGATCCTCGATCTGGAATGCTGAGGACCCCAGTTTGAGGCCCCCAGTCAGAGCACATGCAAGAGGTGACTGCTGTAGGTTGATGCTGCTTGCTTCTACCCCACCCTCCTCTCTCTCTCTCTCTCTCTCTAAAATCAATAGATAGAATCTTAAAAAAAGAAAAAGAATAGAAACAAAGATGTTTGAACTAAATAATGCCATGAGTCTGTTAACCTTTTCTTTCTTTCATTGTTTTTAATCCCTGCCTCTCCTATCCTTCTTTCTCTCAATCTCTCTTATTTTTCAAGAGCAATATAGTTGCTTTCTTTACAGAATAAACAAAACTAAAATCCTCATAGTCTGACATTTTTTCTTGACATTCTATAGAAGCAGTGGGCTGTAAATCATGGAGATGAATTACCTCGAGGTGAGCAAAAGGAAAAGGAAACATTAATGGGATGATAGATCATTGTCCCTGATTTCTGTCCCAGGGGCCAGAGAATCATACAGTTTCCATGAGATACCCAGTGAGCAACGACTGCATGGATAAAGCTAATCTTCAGATGACATTTTTCTGACCTAAAACAAAGAACCCTAAAGTAACCCAGCATCCTCAGCTTCTGTTGTCTAAATAAAATCTCTCTCCGGACCATTGACTCTCTGAGTCACACATTAGTCCTCTCTACTTCATTCAAACCTAGCTCTTCTTGGAATACCCACATGTGATGTTCCTCAACCTTCCTCCCATTGATTAGACCCCCTTCTTCTCTCCATGTTCTGTCCAAGACCTGGCTTCATATGCGCCCCCTGCAGGCAAAGTCCCAAGTTAACTCTATCTTATAAAAACTCTTCTAGTCAAGAATGAGTTGAAGTTTTCTGATAAACCCTTGCTTTCTAAATATAGCAATTTGCCTACTGCTATATCACTGTTTTTGCATTTTTCTAGTTCCTTTAATCAACAGTCATTAGCTCAAGTATAGAAATATGCATACAAGTCCTATGTTGACCACTGGTGATACAGTCTATTAAACGAGATATGCCCCCAATGTCATGGAATTCTGAGTGAATTGACAATGTTTCCCCAGCAAGTTAAGTGCTAGCTGAAGATGTGTATAGGATGCTACAATAGCACAGAATAGATGTATGGATTTCAGACTGGGGAAACATGAGAGGCTTCTTGGAAGATCTGGGCCCTAAGCTAACTCTATGAGAGACCGGGTCGGGAGAGTGTTGGGAGAGGAGGGTTATTATAGAAGAAATAAAAATGTACTGAGATGTTGAAGAAATTTTAAGGACATTTGAATGTTTGCCACAGAGAATACGTGCAGTCAATGGTGGGAAATAAGCCAGAGAAAAATCTCAAATAGAAGGTCTCAAATTTTGATCAACATCAATATCACCCAGGCGACTTCTTAAGGGATAAATTCCTGGCTGGGTCCAGACAATCTGATCACTGGGGCTCATTAGTCTAGGTCCTTAATAAGTGCTTTACAAAGCATTGTCCTGGATCATGAAGAGTCTTCAAAGCCAAGCAGGGACATTTGAAACTTATCTTGAAAGATTCAGGGAGCACTGTAGGGTCTTAAGTAGAAGGACAAGACACAGTTGGGAACTATTTAAGAAGAAATTCCAGTGATCTACTTATTATATTTATATGTGATACAGACTGTGATATATATATATATATATATATATATATATATATATATATATATATATATATATATATATATATATATATATATATATATATCTCCCCCTCAGAGCAGTGTTTCTAAACTATACCATATCATGATGAGCTGGGATATTGAAAAATAAGAATTCCTAGGCTTCATTTCTTACATACTAGATGAGAATCCCTTGGGTGGGAGCCAGTGATCTACATTTAACAAGTTTCTCACATGAGTCTCATAGGCCACAAAGAGCAAAGTATCTCCAGGGCATCTCAGTGTAAACCGGGTCAACATCTTCTAGGCCAAACCTTTAGGCTGCCATGATGGGCTCTAACCTGAGTGCTATCATCTTGAACAGAGAATTCATAATACGTTGCATCATCCCTAAAGTAACACTTTGTCAAAGAAGGTGGGTTTTTTTTTTTTAGTATTCCCAAGAAGCACTTAATTTTTATCTCCACAGCAGGTAAAAAACAAAACAAAACAAAAAGTCATCATGCAAACTTTTCAGGCTCATACTGAAGGAACAGCAGCTTCTAAAAGTCACGTGGAAATAACCATGTATTAAGATGTCTAAAAAAAAGAGAGAGAGATTTCTCTTTGGAAAAAAAAAAAGAGAAGCCGCCAGTGCTTCTGTGAAGCTTAAGGAGCTTTTCCTTAAAAAAAATCGGGTGATTCATTCCGAATTAAAGTTAAACACTTGGCTTAGTTCTCTTTCATTTTTCTTCCGGTAAATCTCTGACTAAATTAATTAAACTGTGTTTAAAACCAGCGGCCAACCTGACAAAGGAAGCCACGCGGCTCGGCTCTCTGGGTGTTGGCAGTGAGATGAAAACCAAGGTTAGAATCAGCTGATTGGGAAGAGCAGGGCTGCTGCTTTCTCTGCTGCCCTGTCCCCACATCAGCAACCGCAGCCCTCACTGTCAAGACCGCCTTTGCACAACTCATCCCTGAATTCCTCAACTGACGTTTCTTTCCCCTGTTATACATAAAATATGATAAATGCATGAACAATGAAATGGAAGCATAAAAGTTATAGCTGATTCCATAATCCAGACCCAGATGAAGGCAGAGCATTCAGGCCAAAGACAACACTGGGTCCCGCCCACAAGGAAAGCAGAGGAGGTGATGTGGTGACGGATTTGATGGCTCTACTTGACTGGGCTAAAAGATGACTGTTTCGGGGTGTGTCTGTGAGGGGGGTGTTTCAAGAAGAAATGAGCATTTGCAACAGTAGGGCTGAATAAAGATCACCTTCACCAATGTGTGTGGGCATCATCCACTCCTTTGAGAGCCAGAACAAAATAAAAAGGCAGAGAAAAGGCAAATTTGTGCCTTTGCTTGAGTTGGGACATCTGTCTTCTCCCACCCTTGGCAATGGTGCTCCTTGTTCTTGGACCTTTGGGCTCTGAGATTTATAGAAGCAGCGCCCTGGTTCTCAGGCTTCTGGACTTGGACTGAATTACACTACTGGTTTCCCTGAGTCTCCAGTTCACCCCTCAGATGGGGGGACTTTTTGGCTTCTATAATTGCATGAGCCAATTCCTATAAGAAATCATTTATATATTTTTATTTTCATTCTATTGCTTCTGTTTCTCCAGAGAATCTTGACTAATACACCAGGTGCTAAAACAAAAACACAATGTGCTCAAGTTAATTTCTCTTTCTTCCTACTCCCTTCCTTCCTCCCTCTCTCCCTTGCTCCTTTTCTTCTTGTCCTTCCTTCCTCTCCTTTCTTCCCCTTTACTTACATATTGACCGAGTACCTACCATGTGCTTACACGGAAAAGATGGTGGCAAACAATATAGGCAAAATCCCTGCCCACTTTGGGAGCGTGTAGTCCAGTGGAAGACACAGATCATATGCAGTAGGAACAATTAATGACAAAAATAATTAAAGATTGGGACACATGCTATCAAGCAACAGAATAGAATGCTGTGACAGAGGATGTTAGAGAAGGGAGGTTAGAGAAGGTGGAGATAGGTTAGGGGTACTTTTGAATGGGGCTGTGCAGCCTGGGAAGGAGCCAAGCAAGCTGGAAGAAGCATGTTTCTGGCAGAAATGAGCAGTGGTAAAGGGTTGTGGAATGAACCTGAGTGTAGCTTACTTATCTCTTGGAGACCGCCTTCTCTGTTATTTTTCTGTCCTATTCAATAGAAACTATTCCTAAGAGTTCTAAGTGGAAATTTCACAGGGTTCTGTAAGGGACTCTCTGAATTGAAGAGGTTGCTTTCAAAGTGAATTGTTCATCTTCTTTTCTTGTAAGTTTAACACACATGTAGTTTAAATGCTTGAGGATCAAGGCAGATAACATAGAAAACGCTGGTGGAAACAGACTCGGTGGGACCATAGCTTTTCCCTTGCCATAATTAGCCTCCCTTCTAAGTTCTCTATTCAGCACAATTCCTCTTGCGATCGACTACAGGAAAGACGAAGGCAGGCTTGACATCTACAGTGATTATATGGGCTCAGTTATCTGAGTCCCTGAAATTTGTTTGGCCTGAAGTTTACAGTAATTTAAAGCAAAATTGTTACGGTTCTGGAGTGAGGGGGGTTGTTCCTAGACGCCAAATTGTGGCAACTGTGAAATACCAGCTGGACCCTGGTGGGGCAGAGACTGGTGCTACCCTTTGGCATTCTGATTTCTGCCAGTCTCTGTAATGCGAGGTGATGTGATTCGACAGCAATTAGCTGGCATGCACAAAAGTCGTCCCTTTCGCCAGTGAGTGGTGACCGCAGAGTTATCACGGACCTCCTCAAACATGACAGACAGCACACATGTCACTGCCTTTGTTAATACTCATCAGGGCTGACAGGCAGTGAGTTATGGAGAGGTGCTGGAGAAGCAGAAAATGCAGTTGGTCACAGACAGCATCAGGGAGGACAAACCCTCCCGCTATTTGGACCAGGTGAAATAAGCAGGCAAAATTGAAGTTTATTACTGCCCCGAAGCATGAACTCAGAAGCTGTCTGTAAACATCCTGAGCCTCTCAAGGGACTCAATAGTCTAGGAAAGGTACAAGATGCTTACCTCTCTGGGCTGAACCCTTTCCTGTGTAGAGAAGACTGACACATTCATTGGCTTCCAGAGAACATGGAAGTTTGTAACCTTCTGATGTTTTACAAAATGGATTACAAAGTATGTTTTACAGAAAATACTTAGATGGGTATGATTTTATAATGGATAACTGTGTTTATTATAAAGCATAAATATCAGTGCATAAAAAGATGTACAGGCATCACAACAAAGGCTATTATTCCATCATGTCACTCACAGCTGGGACCATCCTGGATCTCTGCTGCTTTGTGTTTTTTGCTGACCTATCGGCACTCCCATTTTCTATGAGAGAATTCCCAGAATGCTCTTTAATTCATACCTCCTCTGAAACTTTTCTTTATGATATCCAGTTTTATAATCACATTGGTTCTCCTTTTCTCTACAATACAAGGAAACAGGAAGACAAAGACAAAGAAAGATCCACAGGAGATATTTTCATGTACAAAAACAAGGTGTAAAAAATATATATTTAGCCTGACCTGTGGTGGCGCAGTGGATAAAGCGACGACCTGGGAACACTGAGGTCGCCAGTTCAAAACCCTGCACTGGTCTGGTCAAGGCACATATGGGAGTTGATGCTTCCAGCTCCTCCCCCTTTCTCTCTCTCTCTCTCTTTCTCTCTCTCTTTCTCTCTCACTCTGCATCTCCTCTCTAAAATGAATAAAAAAATAAAAATTAAAAAAAATATATATTTATATATATACTATCTGATTCTATTTTTTTAACTACATACTTATATAGTAGTCAGTGAAAGGAATGAACAGAGATCTTGTAGGGTTCGATGAAAAAGAAATTTTTTCTTCTTTTACCTTTTTTATTTGCATACTTAGGAATTTGGGACTTTTATAATTATCATGTACAGGTATGTATTGATGGATGGTATCAACTTATATAGTTGTGCATCACTGACATGGAGACTTCAGCAGAAATGATACCTCAGAATTCTGTAACAGTCCCCCCAAATCTCAAAGAACTGACACTCAGGGTAAAGGGGGAAAAGGAATTTACATTTTAACTAAAAGCAGTTTGTTGGTTTTTAAAGATACAGATTAATCAATGACACATCTCCCTTGGTCTCTTCGATATTTATGGCAGAATGTCTATTCATTCTTGCAACTAGACTGAGAAATAAATAACATTTAACTGGAGTCAGATGGAAACAGTATTTATAACCAGCTGCCCAGAGGAAGTGCAATTCTACCACCTCCCTCAATCAGTATTTCTTAAGTGTGTCTTTTGGGGCATAAATTCCACAAGCAAGCCACTGAATTCTTTGGTCAACCGTGTCTGGAAAATGCAGCATATTGTATCCCTTGCAGGAGATTCAAAATATACAACCATGTACAAAAACCTCTGAGAATTCATGCTGGAAACAAAAACCCTTCAATTAATTAACCTAGAATTTTCCAAACCTATTTGGTTAAGACCACTTTATACAAATTCCGGTGTGACATACTCAGAGAAAACACCGCATCAGCTAATTCAAAGGTAGCCCCAAAGCCTTCTCCCCAGTCCATGTTGTGTTGACAAACTTCTGCTACTCAAGAAAACTGCAGTTACTGACCCAAATCCTTCAGTAGGCTTCTTTCACTTTAATCTCTTGATGTACTCTGAAACATGTTATTTTTATTCACGAGGACAGCAATGTAAAAAAATTAAAAATGAAGTCACTAAAGTTTAGTTTCTATTATAAATAGCCACAATGCTGATTTCCCTATTTACTGTTCAAGATAATCCTCACAATGCTATGAGCCCTAGCAAGATAGTTTGGTTGGTGCAGGTTTCCCCAAACTGCGGCCCCCTGAGGCCATTTATCCGGCTCCCGCTGCACCTCTTTCATGGGTGGTCAGTGAGAGGAGCACAGGATGCATCCGCACCCATAGTTCCCATTGAAATACTGGTCAGTTTGTTGATTTAAATTTACTTGCTCTTTATTTTAAATATTGTATTTGTTCCCATTTTGTTTTTTTACTTTAAAATAAGATATGTGCAGTGTGCATAGGGATTTGTTCATAGTTTTTTTTTTATAGTCCGGCCCTCCAGTGGTCTGAGGGACAATGAACTGTTCCCCTGTGTAAAAAGTTTGGGGACCCCTGGTTAGAGGGTTGTCCCAATACACAAAGAGTTACAGTTTCAATCTCCAGTCAGGGCAAGGAACAGATTGATGTTTCTGTCTCTTTCCCTCTCTCTCTCTCACCCTGCCTCTCTCTCTAAAATAAATAAATAAAAATTTAAAAAGAAGCCTCTTTTCTAAAAAACAATCCTATGAGTGCTGTTGTTCCCAAAGACAAGTCACCTGCTATAAAACAACATTTCGGTCAACAACGGACAGAATATTCCTAAAGCTTGTAATTTTGTAGCTGTTTAAATTCTGGCCCAAGGACGACTGTTTTGTGCTGGGCACAGGTTGTAGTGCTATCAGCTAGAAATTCCTGGGGCACTCACCTGGGGCCCCAGGGCTTCCTGCTGAAATAAAATCTCCCCCTTATAAACCAGTGTACAGCTGGATCTACCCTTGAGGTTCTTATTACAATTTCAAGATGTCCTTCAGCAATAACCTTTGGGAAACCGAAGAAAATAAAGTTTATTACTTACAGGCCCCGGAGCACACAAGGCACGCAGTGAGGTTGTGATTAGAGAGATGGGCGGCGCAGGCGCGGTGGGGCAGGGGTGGGTTGGGGGGGCGTGTAAGAGGGGTGGGCTTCTGCTTATACTGGGGCAGTGGTTCTTAACCTTTTTTGAGGTACCAAACCCACCAGTTTCATATGCGCATTCACCAAACCCTTCTTTAGTGATAAATAAAATATAATTTTTTCCCCCAAATTCAAGACATAGGTATATGTTTTCTTACTGGTGCACAAAATGAGCCATGCATGAACATCACCTTGCTCAAAGAACAAAACCAACAAAGCGCATGAACTCACAACAAATTATGGTATTACTTTATTCTGGCCTCCACGGCAGAGGCTTCTCCAAACCCCTGAGACCGACTCATCGAACCCCTAGGGTTTGATAGAACCCAGGTTAAGAACTACTGTACTGGGGAGTAGGATCTCTCAGGCTCACTCATTATTTATGAATTTAAAACCTAATAGTGGGCATTTAAAAAGAAGGGAGAGAAAAAAACACGCAGTGCTCAAAAGGTCACAGTTATCAAATCAACCAAGATCTCTAAAACAAAGGGGCCTCAGAGGCAGGTGGCGCTGGCTCTTTATCTAATTGGCTGGCCAGGTGCTGGCTAGAGACAGACTTCTTTTAATCTGCTGCCTTATTCAAGTGGATGCCTACAAGCAACACGTAAACCAGGTCCTTGCATTACAAAAAAAAAAAAAAAAAAAAAGAAAGAAAAGAAAAGAGCCACCTGTCAGGATTTCAGCTGAATTACTCACCTGTTCGTGGAGCTGCTGGAGCAAACAAACCTACGGAGCTGCCAGTCGTAAGACAATTACAATGTAGGTGAGACCACGCAGGTTTGTGTAAGTGCACTCTGCGATGTCCAGCAATGAGGAAACTGTAACGGTGCATTTCTCAGAACAGGTCCCAGTCTTTAAGCTTTGTTTGACCGTAGTGGTGAAGGAGCCCAAGGGAGTTCAAGGAACCTCACCCAGAATAACACAGCCAGTCAAGTGCAGAGCGTGGACTCAAACCCAAGCCACTTGACTCCTGGGCTCTCCCTTGTGAACCGCATGTCTAAGATAGCCCAGGAGGGACAGTTCTTAGTGTTCACTCTAGCAGAAATAGTTTGACTCCTAAATGCTATTTGCTGTTGTTTTCACATTTCGGTCACTCAGTGTTATAAAATGAGCGTGCTTTCCTCTTCCCATCGTGGCCCAAACACCTACAGCCCCAAGCGTGGCCCGGCAGATATACATACAGTCCGCAAGGCATTTGTAGTGGGCCAGCCTTATGTTGGTGCCACCTGACATCCTTCCTCTTACTTTCCTTTGGCCTCACTGTACCTCATTCTGTTTCTCATTGGCTGTAATTCATTTTTCATTACTGTCCTGTCCATATGCTAGCTACACAAATAGAAGGTGGCCAGGTAGGAACGTATTGCATCTCGAGTACCTTTTATACACGCCCTAGCTGCCAGTCCTTTCCTCCCCAGCTGCATCACCACAAAATATCATTATGAAAATAAGCCAGCATGGAGTGCTAGTAATCAACATGCATTCTTCATTATGGAGCTTTAACCCTCGCCAGTCAATTAGCATACAGTGCGTCACAGGGGAGAGAATGTATCAGCAGCTCAGTTTGTCATCCACAGGTAAGTAAAAGGTAGTTCATGTAAATTACATTTCCAAAATTAATTCCACTTAGTGGGTTCAGGAAAGACCTTGGGACTACAATCTGCAGACCACAACGCGAGTGAGTAACGTGGCGGCCACTTTCCATTTAATGTGAGAATCTTTCTCCAGAGAGCACTTTGCAGTTGTCCTATTTACTGCTCCTCGTTACACTTGTTTGGTTTCAATGGTGAGCATCGCAACCTGAGCCACCATTAGCAGCAGCTCCCCAGAGCACTTTCCTGAAACTGTGTTAAGAGATCTGGTTCAAGCCAGGCTCAGACAAGCATCGCCTGCCCTGCGTGGGGACTGGACTCCATTTCAAAGATGGCTGATCATGTGAGGTGCGGGTGTGAGTCACCTGGGTAGCGGTATTTGCAATGGCCATGTGGCTCATCTTTCAGTCACTAGGATAACTGAACCAAAGATCAGGTTTAAAGATCAAATAGTCAACCAGTTGCTTTAGAACAACAACAAAATATATTTTTGGTTAAAAACAAAGTTTCTTTGTAGAAAATTTAAACCAGAGATATACAAAATAAATAAATATATATGCCCCCCAAATAGTTCTCTGTGCCATGGGAATGTGAGTGGAATTGTTTCCAGACATGAATTTACACACACACGTAGACATACGCACTGACACACACGTACACTCCATGCATGTATGTATGTTTATATGTATGCATGTTAGTAGTTTCACGAATCAAGCTGAGGATTCAGGATTCAAATTTCCACTTAATTTCCAGGTAGACTGTGTTACTATCCACCGTGATCTAGTTCTCTTTCCTACAGGGAAATTTTTACTTTCCTGCCTCATTAAATTCAGGCTTGACTTACCAAGCTAACAAAATACAAGGAAACTGATGTGAGACATTCCTGTGTGGAAATGTTAACAACCAATGCATGATTCACCAAGATTTCTTTTTCTTTTTCCATGACTATGCCCTGTCAGACTACACTTGAAAGGGATGGCAACCACAAGGCTGTAGCAGAGGGCTTAGCTGGCCCTGCATGGACATGTCATGTAAGCGAAAAATAAACCTTTGTTGTTTCAAATCACTGAGGTTTGGGGATTGTTTACTACTGTAGCCTAATCTACCCTGTCCCAACTGTCACACTACCTTAACAGAAACCAATGGCAATCAACTTCAAGTGCCCATGACAAAGCTATAAACTTATCACTTCTTAATATGACCAGACAAAAGAGCCACAAATGACACCAACAATGATGCTCAGATGACATTTCTTTCCATTCTCTTAGAAAACCATGGGTTTATGGTGAGATTCTGGTTTTTGCTTTGTCTGTGTCATACATTCAAGAGAGGTGAAGGTGTTTATTCTCTCATTAGTACAGCAATGTCTTGTCGTATACATCAGTAAGTGGTATCCAAAAAATTTAACCATGTAAGATGTGGCATTTTCGTCTTTCGAGGACAATTGAAATGATTGGGCTTCAGTCTACCTTCTATATTTCCCCTCCCCCACTCCATAATAAAAGGAATTTGGATTTTTCTGTTTGGGAATCAGATGGGCAGAAGTTAGGAACTGCTTGCCAATTCAATTTGATATTGATTTCTTGTTTAAGAAGATATAAACATCAAGTTAATTCCAGATTGGGTTATCTTGACTTATTTCTCTTTGTGTCTCAATTTCTACTGTTGACAATGATGTTACTAAGTACTCTGTTATAGGAAAATTTATTAAGGGGATCTTTGAGATTTTACATAATGGAAGCACCTTATATGGAGTTTAAAGTTTTATAGTAGATATATAATGATATCTGACAGTAATCCACACCAAGGAGTAATATAAATAAAAGTAACCCCACATAGACTAATGTCAACCATCATCTGAAATTATTTTAAAATGAGAACTTTAATAATATGAAAAATATGCATAACACATTAATATAATTTATTAGAATACTTTGAACTTACTAATAACCCATTCTGTACTAGTGAGGGAAACCAGATGATGTTCTAGTAACAAATTTAAAGTCATGTAGCTGGCTCAGGCTTTGAATATATAGCTGTGTGACTTACACCTGTCATCCTATCTTAGACCAACCCTCAGATATGCAGAGCAAATTTAAATAATTACAAATGAAAGATGTCATTTCCATGGTTTCAGAAATCTTGCAGTATCTCTAGGTATAATAGTCTTCACCAAATACTTCATGAAATAGAAGGGAAGGGGTTGAATATTTTATTCATTTAATCTATGACTCTGTCAGAAACTCATTAATTCTAAAAATACTTATTGAACCCCTACTATATGCTAAAGGCTATGCTAGGCACTGCAGATAAAATAGTTATCAACAACAGATAATACCTGTACCCTTAAAGTCTTGGGAAATAGAAGCTACATTTAAACAAATGAGTGAATAAACACATCAGTGAAATACGTACCATTTATGATAAGTGCTGTAAAGGGAGTAAGCACATAGGGAGGCTGGATGGTAGTGGAGGCATACCTTAGAGAGGGTAATGGAAAAAAATCTCTCTGAAAAGATGACATTTGAAGAGAGAGTTTAAGACTAAAAAGCTAGTCATGAAGAGGTGAAATAAACCTGCAGAGGAAACAGCAAGGCCCTGAAGCGGGAAAAAATATTGAATGAGAATTGAACCAGGGTAAGTGAGTCTAAAAGATCACCAGGACCACATCATGTGGGAACATGTAGGCTGGCAGAATAAAGTGTGATCCATGGGAAGTCATTGATGTTTTATGTGAATGTTGTTTTAATGTTTCTCAGATTGAGAGGAAAACAGCCAGCAACATTAAAAGAATATTTAATGTTGGACATAGGTGTGGGAAACCCAGTGAATTAAGCTAGATAATATCCACCAGATGTCTAGGACATAGTTTAGTATTTTGATAATGCTTGCTATAAGTAAGTTTTATTCCTTCTTTTTCCCTATCCTCTTCCAAAAAGTCAAATGTCTTCAGATGGGATGGATGCTAGATGCTCTTACCTGAGGCCTTTGTTCCCTCCCTCAGCCCTCTAATGTCCTATAACTAGAGAGCCCTCAACATAAGCCCAATACCCCAGAATGCCATCTTTGGACTCCTTTGCTCTTCTAGTTTGCAAATAATTTGAGCCCCAGTGTTTACCACCATCTGGTCTGTAGCAATAACCTTCCCTACAAAATAAAACTGTGTTAATTATTAAACAGTTGTAAAAAAAAGTATTTAAAGAGAGTCATCCTCCTTAGCATAACTCCTTACCTCTATGTACACATTGAATTTCACCTTGTTGTAATCAGTGTTTACATATCGTGATGTGGCACTTTTTATTTACATATTTTGTTGGCATTTTTCATGCTTCCATAAATTTGATATGTATCATTTTTATGGTTGCATAGTACTAACAGTTTCATGTATTATAGTTTAATGAATTCTTACTTAAGAAATACATATATAATCCATACATTTTCCAAATAGATTCCTAGGCCCTTCTCAATATATCTCATGGTTCTTTCACGTTTCTGGAGCACCTTTGACCTTTTAAAATAAAAATGAAAATTAAAGGAAAATGATCTTTTAAAAAAATCATATACTTCTAACATTCAAAGAGGCATTTGTCCTCAATTTTTTAAATTGATTTTAGAAAGACAGAGGACAGAGGAGAGAGAAAAACATTGATTTGTTGTTTTATTTATTTATGCATTCATTGGTTGACTCTTGTAACATGTGCTGACTGGGGATGGAACCCACAACCTTTTGTATTGGGACAACACTCTAACCTACTGAGCAACTGGCCAAAGCTGTCCTCATTAAAAAAAAAAAAAAATTAACTGTGTCTAACTTACTCCATTAGCTGTTCTAATCTTATTTCTATAAACTTCTACTGTGACCTTGCCCTTCTCATTAATGTTGGCTCTTTCTTTGGTTCCATTTTCATCAGACCAAAGGCCCAGGATAGCTGATCAACTCAGTTGTATTTCTTATGATTTTATAGTTTGACTCTTCCTCTGGGGCCTGAAGTTCACTTAGTCTTCATTGTGAAAAACAGACTTGGATTTAAAAAACAAACAAATTAAATTAGGATGGCTTGTACTTTAAAGAGAATGTAGAAAATATGAAAAAAATAATCGATGAACTTCTACCACTTATCTAGACTAGATTTAATTGACTGGTATAATGCTTCCTTTCTCTATACATGTCTTTTACCTGGCTGTAATCATACGGTGTCATTTTGTATCACTCTCCCTCTTAGCATGACCTCATATGCATTTTCCATACTATTTCAACATTTTCATGGCCCGCATTTTAAAATAAATATTATTAATTTTTTGGCTGTTTAGAAAGAGAGAGAGAGACCAGGAGAGAGAAAGAGAGAGAGAAAGAAACATCTACCCATTACTCCACTCATTCATGCCATCATTGGTTGTTTCCTGTATATGTTCTGACCAGGGATCGAACTTGCAAACTTGGCATGTTGGAACAATGCTCTAACCAATTGAGCTACCTAGCCAGGACCTCATAGTCAACATGTTTAATGGCTATCTAAACTTCTTTGGTTGGAGACATTGTGGTTTTGTCAACCATCAAGAAGCAGAGAACATCCCTCCAGAGCCTTAGAGCTGTGTCTCTATTGTTTCACCAATTGATGCTGTTTTCAGGTGTTTGCATCTTATTTATTACATTGCATTTTACCTTCTCCCAGAGATTGCTTTTCTCTCATTTCCTTTCTACCATCCAAAACACCTTGGAATTACCCATGACAGGCATTTGATTTGATTTTCCCCTTGTTACAGAGCACCTTCTAATCTGGCCGGAAGGCTCATGCTTTACATTGTTTATCCCATGAGCTGAAGTCTAGCGAGGCATCTATGATTGTCAAATACATCATGAGCAGTGAAAAGATGAGCCCTGGGGACTTTAATTGAGAGAGAGAGAGAGAGAGAGAGAACAGGCACACCTCCACTGTAAGAGAGGAAAAGAGTGATGATAAAGGAAAGTAAGAGGACAGCTTTGGTTTTTAGAAGAAACATTCCGCAATGAGAAATACCTAGAAATGAAATTGACTTCCATGATGGATTATTACACATTGATAAGGGAGACCTGGAGAATGGTACCAGTTAAGCACCACCATCCATTCAGTGCATTAATAAGACAGCTTTCAGAACTCACTTGGACAAAGAGGGCTATCAATATTGGAGAAGTCCAAGGATACTGTGTGAATTAGAGCAGGATGAATGTTTGCTGAGGGCATGGGAATTTTTCACACTGCTCCTCATTTTCCTGTATGCCACTGTCAAAACTCAGCCATGCCTGGAGGCTCTAATTCAGCTTCATGCTTGTAATAACTGCATGGTAATTGCATTGTACTAAATGCAGAAAACACCAGTGGATCATTCACTCTGTTCAGCCTTTCTTTGAAGCTAACTTGACATTCTGGTGATATAGGCTCCACAAAGCCCTTGGAGTCAAAACAATTTATTGCTCAAAACGTTGTCCTGAACCACGCTATATTTGATTGGAAAGAATTGATTTTCTTGTTGGTCTTTTGTGTTAGTAAACACCAAGCATTCACATATTGTTCATTTATTCCACATTTATGTATACTCTACACCATATTCCACAAAGAATTTGAGGCAGTTGGAAAAACTTATAAGGTAAAATAAATCCATATCAGCTTATTTATAGTAAAATTGTATGTACTGTGATTAGGTGAGTTTTACTGATAACAGCCAGAATATTTTTTCTACTGATTTAAATAAATATATCCTGTTACATGTGATATAATTAAGATCTTCTATAAGGACAATGTGCATGTATCTGGCTAATTATATAACAAAGGACAACTTAGTAATAAGTTTAAAAACTTCCAATGGCACACTGCCAATCAGAGGTATGAGTTAATTTTTGTAGCCTCAGCAAACCTTATTAATATGCAATAAAGTAAATACAAACAAATTGCAAACATATAATAGGATCAGGCCAGGAGAGGATCACAAGGAGTGTTTGGAATGTAGGAAGTACTTGAATGGATTAGTTTTGCTAAGAAACCTGAATTCCAAATGCTTGTACAAGTCATTTAGAAGTCCAGAACTCAAGTACCGATAACACAGAAGTAAAAGGCAAAACACTGGAAGAAACAAAAGAAGTCTGACCAGGTGGTGGCGCAGTGGATAGAGCATCGAACTAGGATTCAGAGGACCCAGGTTCGAGACCCTGAGGTCGCCAGCTTGAGCGTGAGCTCATCTGGCTTGAGCAGAAAGCTCACCAGCTTGGACCCAAGGTCGCTGGCTCAAGCAACAG
This sequence comes from Rhynchonycteris naso, assembly GCA_037038555.1. Classification (NCBI taxonomy): domain Eukaryota; kingdom Metazoa; phylum Chordata; class Mammalia; order Chiroptera; family Emballonuridae; genus Rhynchonycteris; species Rhynchonycteris naso. The sequence goes on along the minus strand of CM072999.1, from coordinate 242,568,916 downwards.
ATTACTCGGTCTGCTGAAGGCCCACGGTTAAGGCACATATGAGAAAGCAATCAATGAACAACTAAGGTGTCTCAGAGAAAAACTGATGATTTACGCTTCTCAGCTCTCTCCATTCCTGTCTGTCTGTCTGTCTGTCTCTCTCTCTGTAAAAATTAATAAATAAATAAATGGAAAAGAAATTGGTAGAAAAGTCAGTACCCTGGTTCTTTGTCTATTCCACCCAGTCAGGCAACTATGCTTTCTTCACTCCAAAATGAGCATGAAGTTTATTCTGTAAGAATTGTAAGTCAAAGAGGTTCCATTCCAGGGAACACAAGGCCTGGTACTTACTGAGAGAGAGATGCTGCGATTGAAGTAATGAGGGTAGGTTGCCATTACCCCAGTCACCACCCATAATTTTTATTTCCCCCAAAATATTGGCACTGACTCTCCTATCTAACAATCACTACTCACACAAACCCTGAGCCTGGACCTAGCTGACTACAAAGTTTGTGGTTTCTTCTTTTCAGAAAAAAACACATAAGAGAAAAGAGACTCAAAGATACAGCCATTTGGAGTTCCCATGGCGCAATGGCCAAGACTCTAACCAATCACTGAATATTTTTTATCCATACACCAGACCCTCCAATCAGGCATTTAGTGTCTGACCTGTAACATACATTTTAAAACCACAGATAAAAATAAGATCCTAAAATATTCTAGAAAATAAATAAAGTCATACACAAAAGAACAGTGTGAGAATGATTTAGGATTTTTCAGTAGCAGTTACTACAGGTTGGATTGAAAAAGAAACAAGGCTTTCAAGCCTGTAAGGCAAAATATACGTGGTCAAATTACCAATCCAATGTGAGGGCAACAAATTACATTTTCTAGAAATTCAAGATCTCAAATTTTCTCACATGTATCACTCTCAGAAAGTCACTTGGAGTTGCGCCTTTCCAAAATGAGGGGCTACAAGAAAGACAAAGGCACTTCATTCGGGGAACACTGCATCAACCACAAAAGAAACAAAGAAAAGACCCAAACGGTATTTGGTGCAGTTCAGAATGCAACCAGTCCAGAGAAGAAGTGGAAGATGGAAGGCCCAGGATGGGGAACTGTTTCAAAAGGAAAAAAAAACCAACAAATAGATCAGTAGTTCTTAACCTGGGTTCTACTGAACCCTAGGGGTTCGGTGATTCGGTCTTAGGGGTTCGGAGAAGCCTCTGCCGTGGAGGCCAGAATAAAGTAATACCGTAATTTGTTGTGAGTTCATGCACTTTGTTGGTTTTGTTCTTTGAGCAAGGTGATGTTCATGCACAGCTCATTTTGTGCACCAGTAAAAAAAAATATACCTATGTCTTGAATTTGGAAAAAAAAATCATATTTTATTTATCACTAAAGAAGGGTTCGGTGAATGCGCATATGAAACTGGTAGGTTTGGTACCTCAGAAAAGGTTAAGAACCACTGAAATAGATATTTGCTCAGTTGCTGTAGAAAAGGTTATTCTAAGGGATTCTATACTTATTTTGTAGTTAGGGAAGCAAACAAATATAGATTTAAAACAAAGAATATTTTTATATAAAGACAGTTATTAACTCCAATATAAAAAGCAATACCAAGCCTTGGCTGGTTGGCTCAGTGGTAAAGTGTCAGCTTGGCAGGTGGATGTCCCAAGTCCAATTCCCAGTCAGGGAACACAGGAGAAATGACCATCTGCTTCTCCATTCCTCCCCCTCTCCTTTCTCTCTCTTAGAGCCATGGCTTGATTGGTTTGAGTGCATTGGCTCCAGGCACTGAGGATGGCTCCATGGAGTCTCTACCTCAGGTGCTAAAAATAGCATGGTTGGGAGCATAGCTCCAGATGGGCAGAGCATTGACCCCAGATGGGAATCACCAGGTGCATCCCAGTTGGGGCACATGCAGGAGTCATCTCCTCTCACTTGGAAAAGAAAAAAAAATAGTGATACCAAAAAGAAAATGGAATCAATAGTCCCCAACTATGGAATACTACTTATGTAGTCATATACAGTCGCATATCACTTAACAATAAGGGTATGTTCTGAAAATGCATCATTTGGTAATTCTATCATTGTGCAAACATCACAGAGTGCACTTACACAAACCTAGATGGTAGGCTGTATGGTATAGTCTACTGTTCTTAGGCTACAAACCTGTACAACATGTTTCTGTACTGAATTCTGTAGGCAACTATAACAATGGTGTTTGTGTATAAAAATATATCTAAACATGGAAAATGTGCAATAAATATACAGTACAAAAGATAAACATGGTGCACCTGTCTAGGGTGCTTGCCACGAATTGAGCTTGCAGGACTGGAAGTTGTTCTGGGCGAGTCAGTGAATGGGTGGTGAGTTAAGGGGAAGGCCTATGACATTGCTGTTTACTACTACAGCCTTTATAAATACTGTCCCTCAAACCTCCACCTGGTTGCCATCAGACAGCATCAGAAACAGAACATCAAAGCTGTCACTGCTGTTCCATGAACTGGAAGTTGGGCTGGCCTGGTTAGAAACATGGAGAAACTGGCTGGGTGAGGCATAGATCACCATAAACAGTGATTGTCAGGAGGGAGTGGAAGGTGGCCATGGATCACTAGCAAAAAGAAGTCAAGGTGAAGAGATGGAGGAACATGGGGATTGTCATGGGAATGTGGTTTTGACTGTGGCATGCTGGAGCAGTGGTCAGATGCAGGACCTTTGTGGTATTCATTAATAAAAGAGGGTGTTTCAAACATGGAGAGGGGGTAGAAATGAGTACTCAATCTTCTGACTTCAGAAATGTGTTCTTTATTCTACTGACCCTATCTGGCACAAAGGCTCTCTCTGGCATTGAGTGGATGAAAGAAATAAATCTTAGCTATGCTTTATATCATTTCAACCTAAAGTACAGAGACAGGCTGGCTCCACACTGCCACAGAAAGCTTTTACTAAAGTAGCAATGACATTTAATACTTGTTAAGGTGGCTCCTATGGACCCTTGTCCTTGTTCAGTACTGTAGGTGTTCAACAAAGATTTTATAGCAATGACCTCAGAAGGCCATCAGGCTAGATCTGCAAGGGCTGTGGCACCCTCTGAGTATGTAACGCCGGGGGGAGAGGGGCAGGCTTCTCTGTGCTGAAACCGGCCAGTGGCTGACTGATTGGGACTTAGTCTGTGCATTTAAAATTGAGGTTCTGTGGATAAGATGGAGTCTATTACAAAGCCCCAGAGACACTGCTTCCACCAGAGAAAAAAATATCCTCCTGAACCACATATCCTTCCATTTTCTTATAGTATATTCAGTTCCATGTTAACCTCATGGGACCACATTATATATGTGGCTCATCATTGACCAAAACATCACTATCGGGAACATAACTGTGGTATAAACATATGTTTAGCCAATGTTTAGAATGCTCAATCCTTACAGATATGAAGTGAAGAGGTAACGCTCAAAAGTACAAATCAACGTTGTTCATAGTATCATAGATACTATCATAATGAGTGTGATGACTATCATAGATACTAATAACTACAAATATGGACGCCAGACCAAGTTCTACTTGTAGAGATAGGTATGTATGTATGTGTATAGATATTATTGATAGTGATTGATGCTGAGAAGCAAGACATTCAGGGAGAAGTTCAAGTGAGGTTGATAGAGAGAAAGTGCTTTGTGTAAGCCTAAGAGTTCTATTTGATGTTAATTGTCATATTCTACTTTCATAAATAATTTTTGGAAATAAAGTTTTTAAAAGGGGAGAAAAAGCCTGACCAGGCCGTGGCGCAGTGGATGGAGTGTCGGACTGGGATGCGGAAGACCCAGGTTCAAGACCACGAGCTCACCAGCTTGAGCGCGGGTCCATCTGGCTTGAGCAAAAAGCTCACCAGCTTGGACCCAAGGTCGCTGGCTCCAGCAAGGGGTGGCTCGGTCTGCTGAAGGCCCGTGGTCAAGGCACATGTGAGAAAGCAATCAATGAACAACTATGGTGTCACAAAGGCAATGAAAAACTGATGATTGATACTTTTCATCTCTCTCCGTTCCTGTCTGTCTGTCCCTATCTATCCCTCTCTCTGGCTCTCTCTCTGTTCCTGTAAAAAAAAGGGCGGAGGGAGAAAAAACAGTGGACTCTTTTATGTTGTGAAGGTTAAGACATTTAGATGGGAGGATGGAATAAAAAGGCTTTCATTTTGGTCACACTATTTCCTTGCATTTTTGTATATTTGAAATATTTTGGTAATTAAGCCCTTAAGAGGTACAATGGAGGCAGATTCTACAGGAATTGTTGACTGCTGGATGAATGGTTTGTGAAAAAAAGGAATAAACAAGGCTCTCATTATGAAGATAGGAGCAGTGCTGTTTGAAGAACCAGACTTGTAAGAATTCAAATGACAAATTTGTTAGTTCTTTTTCCAAAGGTTCCTTTCCATCTATAATTTTAAGTCTTTTTCTATTGACCTAAGAAGCATTACTTAACCTCTGTAGTTCAAAACTTTCAATTCTTCTTAAAATAGCAGGCTCTCCCTAGTCAATGCCTACAGACAGATTCTCTCCCTTTCTCTCTCTGTCCCTGTGTCTGTTCTTTGTGTCTCTCAGTTATATACACAAGTATGTTATGAACCCATGCACACACACACACACACATACACACACACACACACACACACACACACACACACACACACACACACACACTTACATGCCCTTTGATACTCTTATACAGTGTATCCGTAAAGTCACGGTGCACTTTTGACTGGTCAAAAGTCAAAAGTGCACCATGACTTTATTGGACACACTGTATTTTGCCCCAGGCAATGATTAGACACACAATGTGTTCTATTTCAGATTTCTGCCCAGCAAATACCAGGTTCTAGGGACTGAATGGGGTCTTATCTTTCTTAATATCAATAAAATATTTTAGAAAACAACAACAAAAACAGTTCTTGACATCCGGAAGCTGGCCTGAGACAGTAGCCATAGTGTTTTTAGAAGCTGGTCAGATGCTCAACCAAGGCTATGTTATTCTCCTATTGAACATAAACTTCTTACAAAACACTGGCATCAGACAAAGTCACTCTGAGACCAAGATAAAGTGAGACAAAACAAGGCCATTTCATAATAGTGTAAATCTAGAAAATACAAGGTCAAAGTGCAACTCACAAAATGACAAAAGCTCCCCACTCACAAGCCTATTATGAGTAAAAGCTACTAATATATCAATTACAGCTTTATCCTCACTCCATTTTATTTCACCCAAAGATTAAATACAGAAAAAATAAATAGAATTTGGGGACTTATTTTTAAGTTCTGAGTTTCCTTAATGTGAAGGGCATATCTAGAATATTGTTGGCCCTGGCCGACTGGCTTAGTAGGAGAGCATTGACCTAGCCTGTGGGTGTTCCAAGTTTAATTTTTAGTCAGGGCACACAGGAGAAGTAACCATCTGCTTCTTCAGCCCTCCCTACCCCTTCTCTATTTCTTCTCCTCCCGTAGCCATGGCTTGATTGGTTTGAGCACATTGGCCGTGGGTGCTGAGGATGGTTCCCTGGAGCCTTTGTCTCAGGTGCTAAAAATAGCTGGGTTGCAAGCTTAACCCCAGATGGGCAGAACATTGGCCCCAGACAAGGGTTGCTGGGGGCATCTCAGTTGGAGCACATACAGGAGTTTGTCTCTGTCTCCCCTCCTTTCATTTAAAAAAAAGAATATTGTCCACCACTAAATTTTTTAGAGCAATAATGCATTATTTAGTAGTTTATATTGAAAACATATTGCTTTTGCTTAAAACTGAAGCAAACAAACAAACAACTCATCTTAATGAGATACTATAATTTTTTAATGATGAAATTCCCAATAAGATTTTTCATGGGTCTTACCAGTAGGTAGAATGTTTTCATACAAGCCTGCCCACTAAAGTATCACTTCTTTCTAAATAAATTTCTGTCCAACACTTTGAAAAAAAATATGGCCATCTATCATTATTTTGAGATTTGGAGAGAAAGATGCAAAAGTCAGTAAGATCCATCCCTGGAAGTCATGATTTTAGAACAGATTGAAATAATCAGACTTGACATTATTAACAATTTATCTGGCTCAATCTTAATTCTTACATACTCACAAGTGACAATATGGTAAAGTAGACATGTCATGTGCAGATTCCCTAATGTATTAAGGACTCAGCAAAACTTTCTTCCCAACTATTCTCACTTTTCTCTGTGCCCTAACTCTACCTTGGAACAGTATTTTTCACAGGCTTTCTACTTTGTTTTATTATTGTCATGCATGACCAAGTCAAGAGTTACCGGTAAAACGATTTAAACCCTTTAAACTCATCTATATGTCTCTGTGTTTGTGCATATTTATGTTTACATTGTTATCTGACAAGATATCTCTAGTGAAATCTCTATGATGGATTTCTCTGAAAAATTATGGTTCACAAAATGTCATGGTTGAAACAGTACTCTTGATTTATATATATAAAAAAAGTTTTCAATCCAAACTTTTATGTGTATTACAACAAACCAGCTAATTTTAGGAATTCTATGCTTAGATTGCAGCCCATTCCAGTGAAATCTCTGGAAAGGGAAACCAGTTACCCATTTTTCTGACACTCCTTTCCAGCTGATTTTAGCCTAGAGTCAAATTGGGGTCCAATGATCCAAAACCAGCAGCTTATAGTATGGACTGGGGGTTTACTGTACAGGTACAACATGCGGAGTCCTGGGTCCCTTCCTACACCCACTGAGTCAGTGTACAATTTAGACCAGTGTTTCCCAAACTGTAATGAGCCTTTCAATAACCTAGGAATTTGTGTCAAAGTGCAGATGCCCATTCAAATGGTTAACCATAGAACCTGAGACTCTACATTTCTAATAAGATCTCAGAGGGAGAGTTTATGCTTTTCTATAGACTACACTGTCATTAAGATCCAGCTGTTAGAGAATGCCATCTTTCTTTTTTTGGAGCCTAATTATCACATCCTTTAATATAACAAAGACAATAATGGTTGCATCTTTTAGGTAACTACTATGCACCAGCTTTTTAAACAAGCTCTAGGGGAAGAACTATAAAATTTATATTTAAAAAATATATAGATGTTCAATGAGGTAAAGAGTGTGACTCAAAGCTGCTCAGCTTCTCCTTCTCAGGGGTCCCCAAACTTTTTACACAGGGGGCCAGTTTGCTGTCCCTCAGACCATTGGAGGGCCGCCACATACAGTACTCCATACACTGACCACCAATGAAAGAGGTGCCCCTTCGGAAGTGTGGCAGGGGCCAGATAAATGGCCTCAGGTGGCCACAATTTGGCCTGTGGGCCATAGTTTGGGGACCTCTGCCCTACATCAAGAGCTTTCAGACTTCAGAGTGATTATGAGTCCTTCAGTGTGTTAACTACATAGATAAATTGTGAGCTATTCTGTTTCAGTGTGGTTGTGGTGAAAGGACTTGATAATCTATTATCACCCTTAAGAAATTGTCTGAGTCATCAAGCAACAGGTTATGACTATAAAGTGATTCTCAATGAATGCTACCAAACTAATCTGAAAGCCTTTCTACTTAGCAACACTATATAAGCGTTGGTAATATACAGTTAACTCTATGTACCTATAGTAACAAGGCATACTATTGCAATGAATTTTCAAGGGATGAGCTTCCTTGATTTCTAATCAATAGAAAGACACCTTCACAGTGCTTATCCTGCTAAGTGACATTCAAAATAAGTGTAACACACGGTACATCCATGAAAGCCACTTTTTGAGGAGACAGATATAAACCCATAAAGTAGTTCAATAACAACACAAGGATGGCATATGGTAGGTGCCAAATGAGCAGTAGCGGCTGTACTCATAATGATGGTAGCTACCACTTATTGCATGTCTATTATGCTGCAGATGTTTTATATAACATTCCGTCACTACAATCTATGTAAAGTTATAATTAATATTCCTATTTCACAGATAAGGGACCTCAGGGAGTTCTGTGATTTTTCCCAAGGACTCACCAATATTGTATGCCAAACTGGAATGCCAACCCCAGGTCACTTTGACTCCAAACGCAATTCTATTTCCAGAATGCCTTATCACCTCTCCTATACCACGCTACCTCCTTTGTATTCTTGGAGGTCAGTGAAGGGAAACACAGAGAAAGCTTCATGGGGAGATTTTACCTGACTTGTATTTCATAAATACCTCTGGGGTTTGAAAAAATAGGCAAGGGACAGGAAGAGACATTGAACCACAGAAAGAGAAGGATCAGGAGAAGTATCAGGAAGAAAGGTGATGTTCTAGTTTGACAAGAATGGCTTGTTTGGGGAAGGAGTGTGGGGCGGAGTGCATGAACTATGATCACTATGAAGGACTGTAAAAATCAGTCTCATGGACACTGGACTTAGGACAGTGTGGGCTCACAGAAGTTTTCAGGAGAGGGTGAGGAATTATGGCCATGCAGTTCTCATAAAATGAGTAAAAAATAAAAATGAATAAAATATAGGTGAGAAGAAATGTGTGAAGTATTCTAATAAACCATATTAAAGCTTTGAGGGAATAGTAGGACTATCAAATTTAGAAATAGAAAATTTCTTTGTGGCAATTGAACCTATGAAGCAGTCATGTCTTGATAGTCCCAAATCGTAGAGAGCTGAGGGAACTTGGAATTTTCTCTAGGCAGTGGAAAGCCATTATGAAGATCAGTCTAGGAGAGAGAGAAAACAGCAAGACCTCTTAGGAAACTGGGAAGTTTGAGGTGGTAGCTATGGAAATGGAAAAGTATAAATAGGAGGAACCAAGAATCTATAAGAGAATAGGATATGAATGGTGATTGATTGGAACTTTGACATTCAGAGAGAAGTAGATAATTCAAAGATCATAATGCCTGGAAATGGTCAGTTGATTATTTGCTTACTTATCCCTAAAATCTAGATTTTGAATTTATGGTGTAAAGAAAACACAATAGCAAGTAGGATGTATTTTCCTTTCAAAAAATCCATAGTAACAATAATAGCTTATATTTGTGTGTTTTTTAATGTTTTATTGTCTTATTTAAAAGACTCTTTTTTTAATTAGAAATTAAATTTAATGCGGTGACATTAATAAGACCACATAGGTTTCAGGTAAACATTTCTATATAACCGTTGATTGGGTTGTGTGTCCATCATCCAAAATCAAATCATTTTCTGTCACCATATATTTGTCCCTCTTTACTCCTCTTTATAACCACTTCTTTTTGAAACCACTTCACTTTTATCTATGTCCATGAGTCTCATCAAATGACTCATTAGTAAATCACCTCATTGAAATCTCACTTATCCTTGAAAGAACTAGAGTAGAAATTATTACCTACATTTTATATGTGAGAAAAGCAAGGCAGAGAGAGACTCAGGCATTTTCCTGAGGTCACTCAGTGTGTAAGAGGCCACGACAGAACTGGCCATGTGTTGTGTCCCTAAGTGTAAGAGCACTCTCCTTAGAGCAAAGCCAGCAAATCCAAGGCAGGACGATTCAGGGTTTTCTGGGGACGAGCACACAGATTTTTGTAGCAATGTGTCATTCCTTCCATTAGTCCATAAAACAGAAGACAACTCAATAAAAGTAGGTAATGACTTTGCACTTTAGTTGTCATTAGGCTTAAATTACAGAGGTACTGCTCATCAGTTTCCAGGAAAGTGAGAGAGCAGGAGAAATGAAGATGCGGCTTTTTTTTCACTTTTCTTTCTGAAGTGCAAGTCATGTGTGTCTAAATGTGAAATCACTTTGCATAAATCACTGACCCCTTAATTACTGAGCACCAAAGGTATTCATCTGCCAGATCAGAAGAAGCTCACTCCAAATGAAGGCTCTTGTGTCAACAACTCTCAGATATTGATGAGGACCCATCTGTGGAACCCAGGCATGGAGGTCAATATTGCTTAATAGTTAAATTTTACTTAAAGTTTCTCAGAGTCCAACCAGGCAGAGAGGAGGAACCTTAAGATTTATACGCCTCTACTTATATCTAACATTGCTTCCTGGAAGGAAACAAAACAAAACAAAAAAGATAAAATTTTGGAGACCTGGATACACAAGTCTACACTTGCCCATAAATTGCATACACCTGGGAAAATCATTTAATCCTTGTGTCTCCGTTTTATTACCTATAAACTCAACATAAAAGCCATTACTTTCTATGCCTGACCAGGTGGTGGCATAGTGGATGGAGCACTGACCTGGGAGGCTGAGGACCCAGGTTTGAAACCCCGAGGTTGTTGTCTTGAAGGATAGGCTCATCTGGCTTGAGTGCAGGCTCACCAGCTTGAGTGCAGGATGGCTGGCTTAAGTGTGGGATCATAGACATGACTGTATGGTCACTGGCTTGAGCCCAAAGATGACTAGTTTGAAGCCCAAGGTTGCTGGCCTGCGCAATGGGTTACTGACTCAGCTGGAGCCCCCCAGTCAAGGCACATCAATGAACAACTAAAGTGCTCCAACTACAAGTTGATGCTTCTCATCTCTCTCTCTTCCTGTCTGTCTCTCTCTCGCTAAAAAAAAAAAATAATAAACCATTAATTCCTAAATCTATTTACTGATTAATTTCACAAAATGGAGACCTTCTTATATGCTAAGGATTAAAGTTGGTGCTCAGGAACAGCCTGGAATAACACAGGGTCTAGCTCAAAAGAAGCTTAGAGGTTTTCAGAAGAAATTAATATTAATCAAATAATTACAAAAATAATTATATTAGAAGCACTAAGACCTCAATGTTTTAGTGAGGTGTTCTAGAGTGAAGGGATTTCTAAACATAAGACAATATAAATGCAGGAAATTTTAAAGTCAGAGGAAGAGAGCTAAACTTTACTGAGCAAACACTACCTACTCAGTAGTATGCTAGATCTTTATATGCATCATCTAATTAAATGCCCCCCAGAAACCACACATTACTTGATGTTACATATGTTTTCCCAAAAAGCAACAAAGGCTCAGAGAAGTTAATTAACTTGATCAATTCATTATACTATGATGCTTCAGTACCCAAATTCTGGAGTTAGGGTTCATGGGTTCAAATCTCAGTTCTGCCTTTTTACTATCTGTGAATTTGGAAAACTACTTACTTTTCTGTATCTTAGTCTTATCATTCATAAAATGAAAATAATAACATTATCCATCTCATGAAGTTAATGGGAGGATTGAATCAATTCATTCTGCCTGGCAAATTATTAACTATTCTCTTCTTCTTAATATTAGGTGATTTGATAGTTTCATGTGTCAACTTGGCTAAGCCATGGTGACCATTTAATTGAACAAACATCACACCAGGTGTTACCATGGAGGTATTCTTTTTAGATATAATTAACATAAATCAGTAGACTTTTGAGTAAAGCAGATTACTCTTCATAATGTGGGTGGGCCTCATCTGATCAGTGGAAGGTCTTCCAAGGAAAGACTGCAGTTTTCTAGGAAGAAGAAATTCAGCCTCAAGACTGCAATATAGAAACCTAGCCTGAGTTCCCAACCTGCCTGGCCAATTCTATGCAATTCAGACTCAAGACTCCAAACTCAGCTCTTCCCTGAATTTCCAGTCTGCTGGCTTGCTCTCTGGATCTTGTAAATGCCGTCTCTGACAATAGGGTATATCCTACTGATTCTACTTCTCTGCAGACCCTGACTAATGCAGGTAGTATGACAGTGTGAATTCAAATCTAATTACAAAGGTGGTTCTTTGACTCAAAGTTTCAATGGGTTTTCCTATAGTTATTCAAAGCTGTTTAATTTGTGCTGTCCTCATTTTCCCAATTGTTTTAAAAACAAGCACTAAACAAAAGATTTTAATAAGATTTTACCCTAAAAGGAAGGGGCAGAGAAGTCTGATATTAACCTGACTACAGATCTTTTCCTAGTCCAGAACATTCCATCCCTGAAGGCTTTGACACGGTGAATGGGGACACAACTGACAAGTAATATTTCTTTCATAATGGAGAGAAAAGTTTAAAATGAGATCCTAGACTTCCATTAGTTTCTGTGCCGCCCTAATTTCGTTTTCTCCTTTGCTTCCACACCAGCTGCAGACTTTAATTAAACCACAGCAAGTCTTCTAAACTTGGCGGGCTTTCCAGAGAAAACAAGGGCATCTCCTCCCAGGGCAGATCTTTCCCCGAGTCTTTCAGCTTGCATTTATTTTTTCCTACTGTCTGGATTAGTGGCTGGGAACTTTGCTCATCCTCCTATCTTCTTTTCTCACTGTCTTTGTTCTTTCCCACTTAGCAGATTTCACCGGAAGTTTTGGCGCTGTGTACTACTGCCGCGACTAATTCAAAGTGATGTTTCATTGCTCTAAGTATGGTAAATTACTGCGCTGGTGCATCATTTGGATTCTTTATGTTAAAGCAGCATTCACTGCCACAGGACAAAGCCATTGTATCTATATTTATAGGTTAAATTAATGTATTCCTTTATGAAATACAGTGACCAAAGAAAGCACTATCTTATTAGACTGTAGACAATGACAGCTATATCAGGGACCATCTCAAAATGCTCCTAAAACATAGTGGCTAGATCTGCTGTGCTGTTTTCCACACTATTTTGTGGTTATCAAACTTTGGACTACAAAACAGCTGAAACTCCCAAGTTAGCTCAGCCCGGTTTATGTGACAATATTATTTAAACAGACCAATATACATATATATATTTAAAAGATCATTTCCTTCTGCAGAGATTCTTCTGCAAGCTGCATCACTGAACCCTTTCTACCTTGAGATGAGACAGAGGGTAGGAAAATTACAGAAAAACGTAATGTAAAGATACTATCAACCGAATAAAGAATGAGGCTCAGTGACAGGACCAATGACAGAAGGGAGAGACTGGGAAGCAAAGACCAGGGAGAAAAAACATAAATATGCCTTCTGCTGAGGACGGATAATGCAGGGGACAGAAAAAAGGATACTGGGGAAAAAAAGGAAGAGAAAGTTTGCAACACAAAACAGGTGCAATCAGAAGGTCTATGTGGATAAGCAATACTAGAAAGAAACCTAAGATGAGTCTCTTTCTAATGCCTAATCCAAAATCAGCCATATTAAAGGGCATTCTCTACCAAACAATAATCTCAAGTGATTAAACATCAGCCATTTCATCTTAATTCAGTGCCGGACATAAGTAATTCAACAGAATATTTATTGAGAATCTACCCTGTGTCCAGTCTTCAACTAGGCACTGGGAGTAGCCGCAAATAAGAATTTGAAATCTGCCTGCATGATGCTTCCAGTTTAATTAGAAAGAGACATATTGAATACATAACCATGAAACAGAATATTATATTTAGAATCATTAGAAGTTTTATAAAGGAAAAAAACACAGGATATTATGATAGCATATCATAGGATGGGGGTTGTTGTAGCTGGTCAGAAAGCTTAAAGGAAACTTTCCTGAGGAAGTGATATTTTCAAACCTAGAAAAAGAGCACGGCTTTGCACAGGCTGTTCCCTTTGCTTGAAACTCCTCCCTTCCCTTAATTGGCCAAATACCTAAGGCTGGAAAAGCCTAATTCTCAGGGTAAAGAGCAGTGTGTTTAGAGGACATTGGAGCAGAAAGGAGGGGGCGGTGAGAGGGGTCAGATGGCCCTGGGAAGAGCGTGCCAGGAATTCTCAGACCACAGCAAGACTTGGAACCTATCTTCAGAGCTAAGAGAAGCAACGGGAACATTTTTTTTAATTTATTTTATTCATTTTAGAGAGGAGACACAGAGTGAGAGAGAGAGAGAGAAAGGGGGGAGGAGCTGGAAGCATCAACTCCCATATGTGCCTTGACCAGACCAGTGCAGTGTTTTGAACTGTGACCTCAGTGTTCCCAGGTCAACGTTTTATCCACTGCGCCACAACAGGTCAGGCGAAGCAACGGGAACATTTTAAGAAGAGGAATTACATGGCTAAATTTGCATTAGATAAAGATGCCTTTTGAGGAGACACTGGTAGTAGACAATTTGATGATGATCTCAGCGGCTAGTTTGTATTGAGCACCAAACACATTCCGGGCAATGCCTGTTTTGTATACTAACTCCCTTGACCTTGGCCTCCACTCTGTGTGGCAGCGACTCAGGGCCTATTTTGTGTGCATGCTGCAAAGGGCCCCACACTCAGCTTAGTCACAAAGTGCCTGGAACTTAGAAGGGCCCTGCACTGAGGGTTTAATTCTCTAGGGTGTCTGTCATGACATTCTTACTAATTTAATCATTGACTATGTTTTGCAAGCAGAGTTCGGAGGGACAATGGAACACGAACTGGGCTTGGAATCTCAGCTTAAACAGTCCTGACGCTCTCATCTCTCCTCCAAGCCCTGTTGGGTTACCTGTGGGATCCCTGGACACCTGGGAGTGCCCGCATGAGTATTTCTATCTCTGAGGGGGCATGATATTAAGTAGTAAAATGAAAAACAAAACAAAACAGAAAAACATTAACAATAAAGCACCATGACAATTAAAGAATAGACTACAAAAGAAAAAAAAATTCTTTTTCTTAGTAACTTAATAGATTTATCCTGCTTTTTGAACAGGGGCCTCACGTTTCATATTACACTAAGTTTCACAAATCATGTATTCAGCCCTTATCTAATTTTACAGGAGTGGAAATTAAATTTTATGTGGCTAGCGGTGTGATACGATTTAGGCTCTCAGATTCCATGCTCTTAACTACTACATGCAATTCCCGTTGTAGAAATGACAGTTTTGAAGATATTTATTTCAGGTGCTATAGAGGCATCTAAGTGGAGATGTTAACTATATATACATTTATATACATATACTTATATATACACAAGTATATATACACATTATGTACAAATGTGTGTGTATGAATATGCATATGTTACATGTATAGATATATGCACATACATATATTCATGGGCATATAAACAGTTATGTGTATGTATTTGCATGTGTATACATATATGCATATATATTTGTTGGCAAAAGTAGGTTTACGGTTGTGAGTATGTGAAACAGAGTTTATTTTTATATTATTATTATTAATTACTCTATTATTTTCCATACGAACAAATATACCCACCCTTGTATTTTTAAAATTGTTGTGAGACCAAATATAGATTTATAATTTTTTCTATTTATCTGTGTAGAGGTCAGTAATTTAAAAAATGTCATCAGATGAAGTTATAAATCTAAATTATATCTCACAGGAAATTTCCGGGAGCCAACTCCCATGCCAGGGAATTTGATGATATTTTTAACGGAGATGATCATAACAATAATAAACATATTGAGCATTTATTATGTGACTGTTCCAAAGCTAAGCCCCTCGCATGATTATTTCAGTTTATCATACAACTTTAAGATCGATAGTTGCCTCCATTTGACAGATAAAGCGTCAAGTCCCAGAGAGTTAAGTAACTTACTTGAGGAAACACAGTTTCATTTGCCAAAACAAGATGTAACACAAACCCAGGGGGCTTCTGGGCCACTTCTCTTAACCAGACTGGGTCAGCAGTTCCAATCAGTCCAGCCTATCCTTGTAAACAGTTGGGAAGACCAAAGCGAGAGCTCACACATTTTCCCAGAGGTTTCACAGGGTAGTAATTGCACAATCAATACTACAACCCTGTCTGCTTCTTAAGGCAAAACTCTTGGCTTTGTAACTGCTAACTTCTCCAAGCCCTGCTTAGCCGTTGACCTCAGCTTTACCTGACTACGTTTCTACTCACAGGGCCAAGGATTCACTCGGTCTGTACACACAGCTCCCAAGTGTATGAGGTGGAACCCCCCTTCACGAGTTCACCTTGAGAGGAATGAGGGCATCTGTAAACAGGCCAGGGTGCATACTGCTCAGACAGACCTCTGGGTACAGAGGAAGTGACCTGGTGAACGGTACAGGCTGGCACTGCCCCGGCCCAGACATTGGTGGTTTTCCCTCTCCCTCTGAAGGAGCATGGTGTAACATTCCTTTCAAGGGTCATGCTAAAGCCCTAGTACACTGAAAAGGAGCCTTGCATTTCTGAGACCCTCATATTGACCCATACTCTATGTGACTAGGGAAATAAAACAAGAATAAACCAAAGCAAGCAAACACTTAATACAAATACCAAGGATGTATGTCGTTACTGCTTCTGAACCTAAAATAACTTCCCAAAAGGCTTCATGGATATTCCAACTCAACTCTTAATCATCATTCATTTATGGATTCATTGATTCTTGACATACTTATTGCCTTTCTGCTAGGTAACAAACCATGTTCTAGGTGTGGAGATCACAGTGGGAACAGAAAAGAAAATGTAAGGCTCTTTTGGATCTTACATTGTAGTTGGGAAGTGACATGATAATGAAATACTATATAATAATATGTCTAAGAAATACTATGAAGAAATGTAAGCAGATAAGTGCAAAAAGAAATCCAGGGACCAAGGTCAGGTGTTATCTTCAACCGGGGGTCAGGGAACAACGATGTCCCTGATATATTTGAGCAATATTTGAGCAGAAGCCTGAAAACAGTAAAGGGCTAAGCTACAGACTTCCCCAAACAGTTCCAGGAAACATTCCAGCAAGTGCAAAAGCCCCGAGGCAGAAGCTTTCTTCTCTTGTACAAGAAAGAGTAGGGAGGCCAGTGTGGCTGGAGCAGAGTGAGCAGGTGGGAGAGGAGGAATGAGGCCAAAGCTCTGATGGCAGGAGAGAGTGGGCAAGAAGACACCTATGGCTTTGTAGGTCAAAGGAAAGACTGTGCCTTTAACTCTGAGAAGAGAATGCCTGGTTTCAAAGCCCATTCCTTTGGCATAACTGCTTTGATAGCCGCATGCTCTGGACACCGGAGCTTTCCTAAGTTGTGTGTGCTTTCTCCTTCTGAAATTTGAAGTGCTCTTAGGTACCAATCTTCCCATGTGGAAAGCACCAGAGAGAGGCTGCTGAAGGATAATGACCATTGTTTTTACATTCTCAGCCCTCTTAATTGGCGGAACCTCCTTCACATTAAGCCTCCTGCTTGCAAAGTATCCAGTAGGGACCTCGAGAAAGGAGGTCACGGGCATTGAGTAATTTTGTTGCAAGAAAAAAGAAAAGGAACACAGAGTTCTATGCAAATCCCAGACCTGAATGCTGCTTAGATTTATAGGAGATGCTGGGAGAACAGGCATGCCCTAAAGGATTCTGTGAGCAATTGGATGCTGGGGGGATCTGATATTCTGGGGGTTCTGCGCATGTGCAACAGGGCGGCCACTAGCCCAGCCTCTCCAGAGACAGCTGCTTCCTAACCTGGAGAGCCTTCTGCGATTTTTGTGTTTGCTTAATTCTAACTGCCTCTCTCGCTTTCCCCGAATGCACCCGTTTTTCACAGTGTTCACAGCTGTTAATTAATAGAGACCTCCCTCCCTGAACAGCCTCTGGCCTGGTGTCTTTAGTGAGGTTATGGATTTTCTTTCTCAGTTGCTCTGGAGTCACCCCAAGGCTATTAATTTGGGCTATTAGCTGCGGGTGATTTCAAAATCCGTATTGATAATGCTGAGGCCAGACTGCGCTGGCTGCCTGCTACTGGGTCTGTGAGGAAACACCGGACAGCCTCCTCTGTTATTGTCGCTGCAGCTGAGCTTCCCTGGAGCTGGGCGGGAGCAGGTCCCTGTGCTAGGAATCTCGTCTGCTGATGACTTGGAGACAACAGCTGTCTTTCATAACGGTATATATATATATATATAAAAAAAACAACCAAGAATCCTAATGACAATAACAAGTTAATATAATACATTGACAATATTTATTGCTGACCATAGTAATTAGCATTGATTAATAATTTATCATTATCAAGTAACGATAATTTTAATTAAAGATGACAACTCTTTCTAGGGCAGTTCATTTATTGAGTAACTACTACGTGCAAGGCATTGTGCGAAGCAGTGTTTTTGTTCTCATTGGATGCTCCCACTTTCCCTAGGAGAATTTGTTAGTATCAAACATTTTACAGACAAGACATCAGAGGTTAGAAGTTGATGCAATCTGCTCCCTCACACAGTGAGTGACCAAGGTGCAAAGCCCCGCCTGTCTGAGTCCCAACACAGCACTCTTGGTTATAAATATTAGACTGACAGCGGGCTGCTTCCCAACCGCTTGAAGGCACTTCTTAATATAGGATTATCACACTCCATTCTAGATCCATTCCATATAGACTTCTGTGGCAGACCCCAAAATCTATACTAGTTACATTTAAGTCTTTTATCCATTTTGAGTTTGTTTTTGTGAATGGTGTAAGTTGATGGTCTAGTTTCATTTTTTTGCAGGTAGATGTCCAATTTTCCCAACACCATTTGTTAAAGAGGCTGTCTTTACTCCATTGTATGTTCTTTCCTCCTTTGTCAAATATCAGTTGTCCATAAAGCTGTGGGTTTATTTCTGGGTCCTCTGTTCTGTTCCATTGATCTATGTGCCTGTTCTTATGTCACTTCCAGACTGTCTTGAGTATAATGGCCTTATAGTATACCTTGATATCTGGAAGAGTGATACCTCCTCCTTTGTTTTTTCTTTTTAGGATTGCTGAGGCTATTCGTGTTCTTTTTTGGTTCCATATAAATTTTTGGAATATGTTTTCTATATCTTTGAAGTATGTCATTGGTATTTTAATTGTAGCCGTGAAACCATAAGCATCTTAGAAGAAAACATAGGCAGCAAGCTCTCCGACATCTGTAGCAGCAGTATATTTGCCGATTTATCTCCACGGGCAAACGAAATAAAAGACAAGATAAACAAATGGGACTATATCAAACTAAAAAGTTTTTGCACAGCTAAAGACAATAAGAACAGAATAAAAAGACAAACCACACAATGGGAGAACATATTCGACAGCACATCTGATAAGGGGTTAATAACTAAAATTTATAAAGAACTTATAAAACTCAACACCAGAAAGACAAACAACCCAATCAAAAAATGGGCAAACAAAATGAATAGAAATTTCTCCAAAGAAGACATACAGATGGCCAATAGGCATATGAAAAAATGCTCAACATCACTAATCATTAGAGAAATGCAAATTAAAACCACAATGAGATATCACCTCACACCAGTCAGAATGGCACTCATCAGCAAAACAACACAGAATAAGTGCTGGCGAGGATGTGGAGAAAAGGGAACCCTCCTGCACTGCTGGTGGGAATGCAGACTGGTGCAGCCACTGTGGAAAACAGTTTGGAGATTCCTCAGAAAATTAAAAATCGAACTGCCTTTTGACCCAGCTATCCCACTTATAGGAATATACCCTAAGAATGCCATAACACTGTTCGAAAAGAAGAAATGCGCCCCCATGTTCGTGGCAGCATTGTTCACAATAGCGAAGATCTGGAACCAGCCCAAGTGTCCGTCAGAAGACGAGTGGATTAAAAAGCTATGGTAGATATATACTATGGAATACTACTCAGCCATAAGAAACGATGACATCGGATCATTTATAACAAAATGGATGTACCTTGATAACATTATACGGAGTGAAATAAGTAAATCAGAAAAAAAGAAAAACTGAGAACAGCATGATTTCATACATAGGTGGGACATAAAAGTGAGAATATGAGACATGGACAAGAGAGTGGTGGTTACGGGGTGGGGGGAGGGAGGAGAGGGTGGGATAGCGAGGAGGGGAGGGACACAGGGTAAACCAGATGGAAGGTGACAGAGGACAATTTGACTTTTGGTGACGGGTATGCAACACGGTTGAATGATAAGATAACCTGGAGATGTTTTCATTGTACATATGTACCCTGATTTATTGGTGTCACCCCATTAGAATTAATAATATATATATATATATATAAATCTATACTAGTTACAAGCTCTCCAAACAATAGTCACGTATGGCCCAGTCTGGAGGTCTGTGGGCAGCCAGAGGTGGCTTCAGTCACCATGTTTTACGAGTGCGGGCTCTCAAACTGGACTGCTTGGTTATGAATCCCACTTATTTACTATACATCGTTGACAAGGTTACTCAATCTAAACTGTGCCTCTGCTTTATTCTTAAAGGAAGGTAATGATAGTAATTAATATTTTAAGGGTAATATTCCATACCCTTGTTTTGAACACTTACTATGTTTCTGGCTGAGTGTGGTCAGGATCAGGTGAGTGAACACTTCATGGTTATCTGACAGTGCTAGGCACACAGTATTTGTTATCATCAGTGAACAGTCTTTGGGGGATCATAGACCACAGTAGCCTATGGGCTCAAAGAAAATTACTTTTTATTTTTAATTCCTTTAGACAGCCTAAGTTTTAAATGTGGGCAGAATAGATGCTTCTCACTTTGATAGCCAAGTATGATTTACAGTTGAAAGACCTGAGTTAAAGTCTTACCCTGCTGCCCTTTTCTATCCTGGGATTGTAGTAACATCACATAACTCTTGAACTCAGCTCTGAATTGGGTGAATAGCACACCCATGCACTACTGTACAGAGACAACAGATGGGAAAGTACCCATCTGGATCCTGCTGGTGGCTAAATGTTGTACAGGAATAATTGTTGACTTTGAGAAGTACTAGAAAGGGGACCCACCCCTATATAGTAACTCCATGCCTCCCCATCACGCAAGGCCTGCTCGCATGCCCTTCGAATCAACCATGCAGAATTGATTATTTGGGGAGGAGGTGTTATTTCAGGACGTAGCTTACATGTGAGCACCACCCAACTGACGTGAGCCAGTAACAGGCATGGATTGCTAGAAGAAGCAGACATAGGCTCCACCCTGCTACTTGTCTGACAACCTAACGGAACAGCAGAGAGGTCACAGACATTTTTTCAATGACAGTTGCTCAGTTAATAAACATGCAGAAAGTTTAAAAAGCTGAAATTTTAGTATCCCACTTTATCCTCATTTGCTTGCCAAAATCACCATTTGTATGGTTTCTTTATTATTTATTCGAGACTCTGCAGTTCAATGTTTGCTTATTTCCCTTATGGGTTTTGTAGTTAGGGCACGGCCCCTGGGGGAGTTAGCAAACGGGGCTAGGGAATCTAAAAGGAGGCAGTCAAAGCCACACGTAGTCTTCCCACGCAGATAGAAGCATATCAGCGCCTTTCCTTTCAGATATTTCCTGTGCTTGTATGATATTTCCAATATCAAGTTTTTTCTGATGTATAACGCTGCATTCTTCTTTGTTCACCTAATATTTGTGTCATAAGCTTCCCCCGTCTTTGAAAATTACTTAAACACATCATTTTATTGACAGTCACTGTGAATGTGCCATCATTTACTCTAACAGCCAACTATTGTTTGACATTTTAGATGTTTCAAGTTTTCAGTCATTGTAAAAATGGTTGCGCTGAACAGGGTAATGTGGAGATCTTCATCTTGATCTGCATTTCTGATTGTAATATTTGCCTAAGGAACCTTCTTCAAACTAGGCTCAGCAGGTGCCACTTCTCTGAGGCTACTGATAGTCCCAATCTCCTTTCCAAGAAGATATACCAATCCACACTTCCACCATCAGCACATTAAAGGTCCAAATTAATAAAACCTTCTAGGAAGTTGTTCCTTTACCAATGGTGAAAAGGTTAGGATCATCATAAAATCTGAACTAGAAAATTTAAAATTAATCTAGATTTATTAGATATTTAATTGCTGATTATTAATCATATACATTAACCAATCTAATTTAATCCCATCCACAAGATTAGGATTAAAAATAAAAACAACTGAAAATTAGACTGAGATGACCTCAATTCACATATTTGGAAGATCTCCAATTGACCTGCAATTTGGAATTCTGTTAGTCCTACTTCCTCATCTGTTCACTTCTTCCACAAATACTTATTGAGCACCTTTGAGAATCACCTGCTGATTTAATAAATAATTATTAGAATCTTATTATGAGACAGGGCACCAACTGATTCTAAGGTGATACAGGTACAACTAAGACATAATCACAAGCCTTGTAAACATTAGGCAAGATAACATCAGAATGTCAAATCTGCGATATGAAGAATAAGGAGCAGTCGGTTAGTCGAAGGCTAGATAGAAGAATATTATACAGAGAGGGAACAACATATGGAAAGAATTTGGAAAAGGGAGGCACATGACATGCTTTCATTTGAGGAACTAAAAGAATTTCAATATGGTTCAAGTACCTAGAAGGCTGAAAACAACTAACTAGGTTTGGATGAAGAGGATGTTGGCATAGGTCGGACCTTGCGGGCCCTTTATAACTCAACATTTTGGCCCAAACATTGAAAATAATCAAATGCTTAAAAGATTTAAGGAAAGAAATGAAAAGATCAGACTTGTATTTCAACTCCAGCTGTTACAGAGAGAATGAATTAGAAACTGGAAAGAGTGAAAACACAGTGGTCAGTTGGCAGGTTAGTAAAATCCAGGGAGACATGATGATGGTTTGGACTTCAACAGGTGGCAGTGATGATGGGGAGAAATGGGCAATTCTAATATTAATAACCCTGCTGGTCAAGTGTATTGTTTGAATCTTTTACAAAGCTGCTCAAAAATCGTTCCTCTTCTCCCTTATTCAGTGATAATAAAGGATTGCTAATCACCATTTATTCTGCAAGATCTTTCTCCATATCTAATCTATATTGTATGATATTTGCAATGTTATAAAGTTTCTCCTGGTCTTTCTTTTCTCTTGTGTCAAATAATCACATTTACTTTCATCCTCATTCTGAAGATATACCATTTCAAATTCTTTAAACTGTTGTTTCATAAAAGTTCTTTTTAAGGGGTGGTGGAAGAAAGCCCCCAAGCTTTAAAAGGTGAGTGTGTAGCTGTAGTTTTCCTATTTGGAAAGGGTACTTGTGAGATATTTTTCTTGGTTATTGCAGAAACACTGCATCAGTTTAATAATCTATTCATGAAATGCTAGAATTTTATAGTTTGTAAAGCAATATTTTTATTCCATTTGCTAAAATTTGATGAAAATACGATAGGACAGAAGAAAGATGTCTGCAAATGTATTTCTATGGAGGTGTCAACACAAGGGTTTCCTCTACTAGGCAAGGTAGAAAACTCAGCCTGTTTTCTTCTCTCGAACCTTACCCAGTTGTTTTTGCAATGAGGTGAAAACAGTGAGGATTTCTTAGACACTTTCATTGACTTGCTCTTCAATTCTTTGCCCCATTTCTGCCATCAGCTCACCTCATGAGAGAAAGGTTAAAGAGATACCCTGTGTGACTTTATATAGCTCCTCAAAATGAAAGAGCTTTATGTATTCATTGCATTATTAATCTGATTGTTTGTATTCATGACTTTTGCAAACATTGACTTAGCCCCAGAAGTTTCTTATTTTCTAATTTTGAATTAGGAGAGGAATTCAGTATTAAGCCCTCTAGGAAGATGTTTTTGTTAGATTAGGAGAAACAGGAAGCAGACAGCTTTCATTCATGGTTTATTTTCTTAACAGTCCATTCCTTTCTCTATCACCAAATTGTCAATCTTTGTATTCTTTCTGTCCTCTCAAACAGACAGAGCTCTACCTCAAAATTACATCAGTGAGTGACTGACTGTGCACTCCATAATCACTGCTTTTTAATATTCCATGATCTCCACCCAACATACTTAATATCTCTCCATTAATTGTATGCTTACTTTAGGAATCAAGAGAAAAGATACTATAAATAAACAACAACAAAGATCCACTTCTAAGAATGAAAATAAAAATACTAATTCAAAAAAACATATTTGCACCCCTATGCTTGTTGCAGCATTACTTACAATAGCTAAGATACGGAAGCAACCTAGGTATCCATGGACAGATGAATGGATTAAGAAGACGTGGAGTATATATACGATGAAACATTATCTAGCAATAAAAAGTATATATAATCTGGCCATTTGTGACAACATGGATGGATGGATCTAGAGGGTATTATGTTAAGTGAAATAAGTCAGGCAAAGAAAGAATAATACCATATGGTCTCATTTATATGTGGAATCTAAAACAAACAAACAAACAAAAAACAAAAGCAGACTCACAGAAACAGAGACCAAAGAGTTGGTTACCAAAAGGGTGAGGTAGGAAAATGGGTGGAAAAGGTGAAAAGGACAATAGTCAAGAATACTATGTTAAGTTCGCATGGTGCCAGATGATTACTAGCATTAGTGGGGTGATCCCATTGTAAGGTATAAAAAATGTCGAATTGCTATATATTGTACACCTGAAACTATTATCACTAATATAATAGTGTATATCAGCTATACTTAAAATATTAAAAAGATAAATAAATACTGGAAGAATATTAAAGAGAGTGATAGTTTTTCTGCCACTTGATTCACAACCTTGCACACTGACCCCTTATTGTTGGCTTTCCAATGCTAAGCAATACAGGACAATGGAGCAGAAGTAGAGAGGTGGCGTGACAGGGAATAAGAGCTGAGCTTCCCCAATATTCCTGCCTTGAGTATTATTGATGCCTGTAACGATGAGGGCAGGCCAGGGCTCTGCCAACCTGCAGCCATTTGTATTACATCCTGTGACCAGCACTAATGCTTGAACTTTGCTTGTTCAGCCTCCTGGATGAAACTCCTGTTTATTTATTCACAATTAATAAAATTGCATCTTGGCAAACTGCTGTCTTTGGGGAGCAGGCTTGCAGCTGAAACCAGCCCATAAGTCACATAGAGACCAGTATAGCAATCAACAGCCTGTGTCACTGGGAAGTGACTTAATGATCCCACTTCCTTCATAGCAATCAGGGCAGGGCTATTTACAAAGATGAGGGAGGTCAGGTTTTCTTAAGACTCACAAATCCTCTTAGAGCAATTCTATGTTCTTTGTCCTCCTGAGACTTGATTCTTGAGAGGCAGGGGGAAAATTCTATTCCTAAGAATTCTGGGAAAATCTCAGCAAGCATTTTTAATACAGAGCCTCTTATTCCTAGTCCAGGGTAGTACATAGGACAGCTGATCATTATTTAACCCTTTATTGAATTAGTGTCTCCTGTGTCAAGTACGTATAGAAATTCTATCTCCTTCCCATCCTATCTCAAGGACTTTGAAAAAGCAGCTCCCATGGCCTCTTCAGCTGGGAAAATGAAGGAGCAAACCAACCAGCCCTGATCAGGCAGCTGGATTTTCAAATGAAGGAAAAGAGCAATGTTTTTACCAGTGGAAGGGTGGTTAAGGAACAGGTGACATTTTGGAAATGTGGTCCTGCTGTGCTCTTTGTTTAAAAGACACTACACAAAAGCTGCTTGATGAGACACCCTCCTCACACATATTTTTTACTATTACTGTCAAGGGCTAAAGAATAATGATGCACCTCTCTACTCTCTGACTCAGTACTCCTACTCTCTGACTCAGCACTCCCCCCAACATGCACACTGTTCCCTTCCATGCTCCTCTTCCATATAGAGAATGCGAGAATCAATGATTCATTTAAGTCAGGGAAACCATTAAATCAGATCTAGACTTTCTAGTTTATTGGTTTTGTTACTTCAGGCATTTCATTGATATATGTAATGGTTTGGGTAATTTAATGTATGGTGGCTGCCTGTTTTTTTTGCTATCACAGTTATGAATGCTATGTTCTCGAGGCCTTAATTTTCTCATCCATAAAAATTAGGTTAGAGAGACAGCTGTCAGAGGGAAGGGTGATAAGGGAATGGGATCAGAGAAGGTGAAAGGATCAGTGAAATTATATATACATAACACATAGATACAGATAACACGACAGCAAATCTCAGAGAAAAGGGGGGGAGGGAATTAGGGAAGGGGGAAAAAGGGGTGTAATGGGGGCACATGGTTGGGGGTAAGGTTGTTATATTGAATGGGACACTTGAATCCAAGTTAACACAATAGATTAAAATTAATTTTTAAAAAAGAAAAGAATTGTAATAGACAAATAAATTAGGTTAAAAGTTTAACATACAGGATGAGTGTGTGGAGTAAATGAAACAATGCCTTTTGACTCCTTCTGACTTCCCCACAGCTACATAGAAGGATATTCATCCATAACTGCAGGGATCCCTCTATCCCAATAGTAGCTCTTTCCAGTTTTTGTCATAGTTGCCTGCGTACTGTGATCACAACCATGACATTAAGTTCCTTGAGGGCAAGCCTATTAGTCATGAGCTGCTATGAAAACTACTATTGACTGGGTGGCTTAAATGTCACAAAATTACTCCTCATCATGCTAGAGGCTGAGAAGACCAAGATCAAGGCATCAGTAGATCCAGTCCAGTGGGAGCCCACTTTCTAGTTTGTAGAAGTTCATCTTCTTATATCCTCACATGACAGAGAGAAAAAGCTCTGGTCCCCTCATCTTCATAGAAGGTCATTAATCCTATTCTGCAGGCTCTATCATCATGACCTAATCTAACCTGAATAGCTTCCCAAAGGCCCCACCTCCAAATATCATCACATTAAAGATTCAACATATAAATTAAGGTGGTGGGTCACAACCATTACCTTTATAACAGCAGGGAAATTGGCTCTTTCTAGATTGGACTCTCAGGGATTAGTATAGTAACTAATGAGTACTCAAAAATATGTATTGGATGAATGGATGGATGGATGGATAGATGGATGGATGGATGGATAGATGGATAAATGGATGGATAAATAACTGGATGATGATGATACAGTAAGGTTTTTGGCACTTAATATAATCTAAAAACAAATTAATGTCCTTTCTTCTAATGTTGCCCTGACATTCTATTAATATGCTCATGATAGAGCATCTAAGACAGGGCTCAATTTCTAGTCTCTCTCTCTCTCCCTTTCTCACAGCCATCAGACCTGTTATGTGTCTTATTACTAATAGAAAACTAATGGCAGCTGGCAGTATAGGTAAAAAAAAAAAAGAAGAAATCTCACAACCACAGTAGCACTAAATTGCTAATGACCAATACAGTTTGATATATTTTCTCATTTAGAGATATTTGCATTTTAATGAGTGACAGTGCCTGGACTGAGGGATGGGGTATAAAATGGCATTTCAGGACTTGACTTTATAAGCCAGATCTTCCTATAGTAACCAGCAGCTACCACTTCCACCTGCCCACTTATCCCTAAGGCATTCAAGTAAAAGTTAGGGATGAACCAGATACCCATAAGGAGTCTCCTTTATTTCTTTCGGACATGAAATTTTCCTGCACCTGTGGGTGAGTAAAGAGGCTGCCTCTAACACATGAGATTAACCCCAAAGAGACAAGTCTATGCAGCCTGGAAGGCTTAGGACACGTCTTGCTTCCAGAGGAGTTGAATAGGGGAAAGAATTTTTAAATCTTCTAGTGTCATTCTTTTTTTTTTTTTTTTTTGTAATCAGTAGTGATTTGCCCAAGATCACCCATGCATCAAGGACAAGCATTCCTATATTAATGCATTTAAATGTTGCACCCAGCATTTTTTAAGAAATGCTCTTTTATTGTGCCTGATTCATGTGGAAGGCAGGATGAAGTAATCATTTCTCTTATATAGATAAGGAGATTAAGGATCGGGGTGTCTTAGTCTCACAGAATCTGCTGATGGGATCAGTTACCCCAATTTATATTGATGGTGGGCTTTTTGTGTTTTTGTGTTTTCTTTGGTTGGTTATTTGTTTCAGGGTGTGATTTCACACACAAAATACAGTTCATCTCCTTTTTGAAGGAAGTAGCATGCATCAGCGTTAAGTCATGAACTGACTTATCAGAACCTATTGGTCTCAGCCAACATTCAGCTGGGTGATTTGGGGCATCCCAGAAGACAGCTCTGTGCCTTGGGTTCTCCACCTGAAACAAGGGGAGGGGGTGCACTCTGTGGTCAAAAATCTATCAGAAATGTTCCAGCTTCCTTTAAAGAACCATCATAAGCCTTGTTCATACATTGCTGGGTTTTTTAATTTGTTTTCTTAGGTTTTTTTTTTTATGAGAGAGACAGACAGAAAGGGGGTAGAAATGAGAATCATCAACTCCTAGTTGCATCACTTTAGTTGTTCATTGACTGATTTCTTATATGTGCCTTGACCGGGGGGCTCCAGCTGAGCCAGTGACCCCTGGCTCAAGTGAGCAACCTTTTAGGTGCAAGCCAGTGACCATGGGGTCATGCCTATGATCCCACACTCAAGCTGGGAACCTCAGGGTTTTGAACCTGGGTCCTCAACATCCCAGGTCAATGCACTATCCACTGTACCACCACCTGGTCAGGTTGTTTATACTGCTTGACACATGATGCCCAGGTAGCAAATTCATACCCAGACTGTCTATAGTCTTCTAGTGGCTCTAAGGCCCATTTCTTTCTCCCTATTCTTAGTGGAGAGAAGACAAGTTCTGAGCTCCTGATACCATTTACCTTTATTTTTGCCTTTGATTCTCACCAGGATCCTGACAAGAAGGTTGCAGCTGCTGGTTACTGTAGGAAGATCCGGTCATAAGACAGAGTCCTGAAAAGCAACCTTTATACCCCATCCCTTAGTCCAGGCACTGTCCCTGATGAAAAGGCAAATATCTCTAAGTGGAAAAATATATTAAACTGCATTGGTCATTAACAATTTATTGTTAATGTGGCTGTTAGACTTTTTTTTTCCTTCTTTTTACCTGCTGCCATAGTTTTCTATTAGAGATAAGACACATAGCATAATAATTAGTAGGATTAGAATAGTATTAGTATTCAGAACTAGTCCTGGGCAAATTATTCCACACAGCTGGCCAGGGCTCAGCTTGGTATAACTGGACAACAGAGCAGTGAACCCCAATGTAGAGGTCATAGGGGGAGGGGGGAGGAAGCATAGTCAATATTATAATTATTACTAGAATATGTTACATCTTAGTATTTGTAAATATATTTTACTTTTGGTAATGCACAAAAGAAGAAAATCCTGCCAAATGTTTGTGGCTGCTGGGGCCATGTGGCTCATGTCAGATTTCACAAAAGGGAAGGAGCTATCTGTTCTTCTCCAACACAGATGTGGGTTTTTGTCAGTGGGGAACCCAAGTGTATGTAACTTTGCCCCTGCAGGACCTGCACCAGTCGCTTAACCTCGCCTGGCCTCAGTTTCCTCTTATCAGAGGTCTTGTAGAACAGAGCAGAGTGGGGATGAAAGGCCCCTGGGGTAAAGTGCCCGGCAGGGATGGGCACTGCCTTCACATTCTTCCATGGCCAATGCAGCCTCTGTGCTCGCCCCCTTTGCTCTGGGCTGGGTGCCTGCGTCTCACAGCTGCCCTGACACAGAATGCTGATCATGATCGCCGAATTCCTTCTTCCCAAAGGGCCGCCCCAGGGATGCCAGTGGCTGAGCCCTGACCTTGGTCTCCTAACCCGGTCTTGTTTCCCAGGCCTGGCTGAGAATAGCACACTTCATCTCAGAGATTTTTGACCTTTTCCTAATGTCTGTTGGTTGCCTCCATTCTTTCTAAAAGCTTCATATTGATGTTTGGCCCTAACAGGGAAACGTAAACAAGAGAGAGATAAAGGTTAACAATACCCAATCAATGCTGTGCAGAGCGGCAGCCCAAGGAGGGAGGCATTAAAAGGCCAAATGTCAGGAGAGCTCTATTGACAATTTAATTGCATTCATTTTTTCCCCTTATGTGTTGGGCTGCCTGGTATTCTTTCACTTTAGCTTTGGTGACATCTTTTATTTTCTTTTTAATAGGTATGAGGAAAAACTGACATGAAAATAGGTATTGTATGATTTTCTTATTTTTTAAACAAATTCTTCTTCAAACACATTCACAGTTGCCTATTTTCAATGGTATTCTAAGTTATCCTCCCAGCCCCTAAAATGGGCTCCTCCATCTTCCATCTTCTCTTTACCTCCTGGTGAACGGGGTCCACCCAGGGAAGCTCAGGTCCCCTGCTAGCCTCCCTGGAAGTATTTCCTGAAGCCACAGCGTCCACATGATGCTGCTCCACCTGCCTCATCTTCCTGGGTGCCTGTGCCCTCTCAGGCCAAGACTAACACAGAAGCTCACAATGTGTGCAAGGCGCATCTTGCTCAACAGTTGTTGGGCAATAAAGAAATTGAGGCTCAGTGGGATCACAGGCATTTCCTGGGGCATGCAGATGTCGCAAGGTTTGGAGTTGGGAGTTAGCCTTAAGATCTAACTCCTACTGCATTTCTCTACCCTTTTATGTACATCATTTAGTTTCTTCCACAAACAGCATAACATGAACTAGTCAGTAGCATATACTTTAGCTATACCTAAAATACAAAAAAAAAAGAAAGAAAGAAAGAAAAAGGAAGACAGGAGGGACCAAGGGAGAGAGGGAGTGAGAGAGGCAGGGAGAAAGAGAAGGAAAAAGGAAGAAAGTAAAAAAGAATACTCCACCATAACAATGTATAAAACGCTCATTGGCAGAATCCTACGAACAAGGAACAAACCTCTCTAATTGATTCCAATATTAATCTCTTTATAATACTCTCATTGCCTCACCCCTTATTTTCCACACTCCTTTCTCTCTATTATCCAGTTTATAGCCTTCAAAGAGTGAAAAATAAATATTCTCTTCTTTAAAGAATCAGGTAGGTGAAAACATGGAGTCAAAGAAGGAAACAGGTGGTAGTAGGAGAGTGACTTAACAACATCTGTGTCTAAATAGATTACTTCCTCTTTTACTACATTTTGATATGATTGGACCTCTCAATATTTCATCTGCCAAGTTCAAATGATAAAACACATAGATTGCACAAAAATAAGAATATTGGACAGAAAACCCGCGCTTTTTCTGCCTTGCCCATTATACAGCTGCCCATGTCCCTGTGGCTCGCAAATTGTAAAATGTGTCTGTGAAGCTTACATCGCATGACATGTGTACAGAACCAAGGCTGTATCTGAGCAGATATCCTACAAACCGGTACGTGTATGGTTCTTTTGGAAAGTGGGGAGAAGGAACACAAGGTCTCCGCCCACTCCAGAGTAGGAAAGGAGGGGAAGGGTGCCAACACCTGGGAACCGGTCCGTTGTGTATTCATGTCAGTTTCTATGCTGCTGGAACAGGAAAAGTAAAATACAGTGGCATCAAAGAAAATTGCATCAATGTTTAATTATGCACTCAATCATCCTCCACCAGAAGGGAAAGCTGTCTTTTGTGACATTTTTACATATTTGAAAACAGCACTGTGTGAGCCCAGGGCAGGATGCTGGGTTTATTAGATGTCACTGACACTTTCAACTGACATTGATGGGTTGATTCAAGGGACAAAAGCCTTTTAAAGGGTGTGCATGCTTGACGCAAAAGAGACAGGCGAGGCTCAAACACAGAATATTATTTTCTGTTGTTTACTCATTCAATTAATTGGCTAAGATTAATTTTATGAAGTATAATATTTTAAATATTAGAGATAGAAGGATGAAAGGCCATACCTAATCTGAAAGAGCTCCAAGGGCAATTATTGGTGCAAACATATCAAAAAATAAATTTAAATATTCTGAGATAGGAGCAATATTAATGGAGGTATAAGGCAGGCTGAGATTGTTTTGACCTGGTTCAAGTAACTATGAATATTTCCTGCTTCCCAGAAAAGATTTGGAGTAGGGTTTCAATGGGTAGATAGGAGTTTGAAAAGCAGGCGGTGTGATCTTGTGTGTTTGGTGGGTCTCTTCTATGCCCAAGGGCACACTCAGAAGAGAAGAGGGGTAATCTCCAGTTAAACAAAAAAAATAGCTGCAAAAATTTGTAGATATTTTTTCTAAGGTGACATTATATCTTTTATATAGGGATGACCAGGGCCAATGTAGTATAGAGATGTTGAATTATTTCCCATAGTTCTCTCAACATAGAATCTGTGTTTCCATTACATAATTGAATTTAATCAAGATAAGTTGAGGACAAAGCTGGAATCACTTGTGGTTGAGTCTGGACTGACTCTTGAAATATATCAGGGCTTTAAAGTGCCTTAACTTTTTTGTTGTGGTTCCTAGGTTGACTTTATTTTTTACTTGTAGCAAAATATATATAACGCAAAATTTATATTAATATTTCTTTATAGTGCACCATTCAATGTCATTAAGGATATTCATATTATTGTGCTATCAGCCCCATCCATCCACTGAACTCTCATCTTGCAAAACTTAACCTCTACCCATTAAAAAATAACTCCCCCTTACCCCTTTTTCCAAGTCCCTTTCGACTCTTCTCTATGAATTCAACTATTCTGAGTTCCTCGTATAAGTGAAATCATACTATTTGTCCTTTGTTCCTGGCATTTTTCACTTAGCATAATGTTTAAGGTTTGTCCACATTGTAGCACATGTCAGATTTTCCTTCCTTTTTAATGCTGGATAATATCTCATTGCATATATATTTCATAATTTTCTTATCCATTTGTCCATCAAAGGACACTTTTTCAACTTTTTGGCTATTGTAAATACCGCT
The DNA here is from genome assembly GCA_037038555.1 of Rhynchonycteris naso. Lineage (NCBI taxonomy): Eukaryota > Metazoa > Chordata > Mammalia > Chiroptera > Emballonuridae > Rhynchonycteris > Rhynchonycteris naso. The sequence goes on along the minus strand of CM072999.1, from coordinate 242,536,705 downwards.
GCTATAAACATGAGTGTGTAGATATCATTTTGTGACCCTGCTTTAATTCTTTTGAATATATACCAAGAAGTGAAATTGCCGTGTTATATGGTTCTTTTTATAACAGTGAAACTTAGGATGCAGCTACAATACCTGACTCTGCCATGTGGGGAAACACTTTTGAGGTCCAAGTCAGAAAACATGGACTTTGATCAAATTTGTACACTAACTTGCCATGTATCCATAAGTCAGTCACCTTACCCTTTTTGGACTTGAGTTTCATCATTTGTCAAAAGAGGAAGTTGGACTAGATATTATCTAAGTCTGTTTAAGCACTAGCATTGCATGGTTCTCACTTGTGGTAGCTGTGTCTTCTCTCAGACTTCTGAAGAAACTAACGCTGGTTTATCCATTATGATCACATTGCACCCCCATGTCCTAGACAGGCTGGGATCACACATGGGGACAGGGATGGTGAGCAGTCTAGCTAGAAAGCAAACTTAAACGTGCAGCGCTGAAATCACACTACATTACATTGTCCAGTGATGGGTCGGTATAATATCCAGGAAACGCTTTGGTAGTGGAAGTTCAGAGATTCGGAGCCCAGGTTCCGCAGCCAGACTCCCTGGGTTTGAATTCTAGACTTCCATGGATTAACCATGCTTAACTAGCCTGGTTAAGCAAGGTTAAGTGGCTTAACTGTCCTGTGCCACGATTTCCATATTGTAAGGATTACACATACTCCAAGGTGTTGCTGTGGCTGCCCCAAGGTGACCTTGATTGTGTTATTTCTCCCATGTTCTAAACTCGGCGTCTCTCTCTGGCACACAGTGTTAGGAATTTGGATGCTGGACAGCACATATTCTTTGCTGTCACCTTTATTTTAACCTCTATCTCATCCCCTTGTCCTTTACATATCCCTGTCGTGGTGGTTTCTTTCTTTTTTGGTCTTATTTCTCCTGTCACCTTCTGGTCTTTCTCTCCTTTTCTTTCTTCCGGCTTCTGCATTGAGATAAGCTCCTCTCTGCAGGTAAAACATTTAAGACTCTCAAATAAAATGAGGCCACAGATATAATGGTGGCTTCTATAAAGGTCCCGGGTGCTCAGTGGGACTCCTCCAGGGTCTTGACGGAAGGAGAAGGAAAGCTTAATTTAAATACTTCCACCTGCTCTCAAGTTCGGTGTCACTTGTACTTTTATCAGTGTAGTCTCCAGTAAAAAGTAAAAACTGAAAAAGTTTTATTCAAGGCTCTCTTTGCCATTTTCAAACCTAATTGTATTAGCTGTGCTTTTAAGATACCCTATAATACCTATGATTGTCTGTGTCCGCAAAATGTCTTTTTACAAGTGGTTTGTTCGATTGGCATGTGAAGCACACATCCGTCGTTACATTTAATTGTTCTGTCTCTTAAATCTCTTTTCGGCCCCTTTTAATCCAGAATCATCCTTCTTTTCCTTTCCTTTCCTTTTCTTCACATTCTTAATATTTTGTAGAACAGGTTTAATAGCCTTGGAGAAAGTTTCACATTCTGAATTTGGCTAATTATTTTCTCATGATGTCATTTACTTGTCCCTCTATCCCCTGTGTTCCCTACATGGATTGTAGGCTATAAATTAGTCAAAAAGGCTTCATTAGATGCTGGTTAGACAAGCTCGGCAAGAATGCTTCACAGGTGGTGCTGTGTAGTTTGATTGTCTCACACCAGGAGGCATGTAGTGTCTGTCTATCTCACTTTTAGTGATGCTGAGATTGATGGGTGGGTTCTGGTGGTGACAGCCATGTCTCTGCATTGTTCCATGATTTGCCAGCAGAACCTAGATTAGGTCATTAATTTTAAGCACCATGAGCTAAGCCTGTCACGCCTGCATGTGGACACTCCATAAATACTAAGCGACTGCGTTTGTGGATAAACACTTTTCTTCCGGAGCCTACTAGATATTAACCTGCGTGCTATCATTTATTGAGTGTGTACAATTATCAGGGACTATTCTAGACACTTTACAAGTTTGAGCCATATATGCTTGCCAATAGTCATCCATTTTTACAGATGGGAAATCTGAAGGACAAAGAAGTTAATTAATTTGCCAAGTTTACACGTCTGAAAAGTGGTAAATTCAGGCAGTCTGACTCCAAAACCTCACTCGTAGCCACTCCCCTCACAATTCCTGTACAGGTCACCTCAATGCTCTCTATTCCCAGAAAGCCATCCATTACTCCAGCCCTTTCTGTGTCCTATCTGACCTAATGCAGAATCTAAATTAAAGAATGTTCTGGCCCTAGCTGGTTGGCTCAGTGGTAGAGTGTCAACCTGGCATGTGGGAGTCCTGGGTTTGTTTCCAGGTCAGGACACACAGGAGTGATGACCATCTGATTCTCCCCCTTCCACTCCCCCTTCTCTCTCTCTTCCCTTCCTGAAGCTATGTCTCGATTGATTCAAGCATCTCAGCCCCCGACCCCACCCCAGACAGTGAGGATGGCTCCCTTGAGCCTTCGCCTCAGGTGCTAAAAATAGCTTGGTTCTGAGTCTCGCCCCCAGATAGGCAGAGTATCAGCCACAGATGGGGGTTGCCAAGTGGATCCTAGTCAAGGCACATGCAGGAGTCTGTCTCTGCATCTCCCCTACTCTCACTTAAAGAAAGTAAATAAAGAACATTCTACAATTTGTGTTGCTATGCAGCAGAAATCATAACCCACCTGAAAACATGAGGTGTGGATGCGGGAGGGAGAGATTATCTCAGGCTGTCACTGTCTAGTCATTTGTCTTGGCGCAGTGCAACTTCTCTGACTCTAGAGTTCTACCATAACAATATCTTTCTCTTGAAACTCTTATAAAGGTTCAAGGAAGAAACATGAAAAATCTCTAGCACTGTCCCAATATTTTCCACTCTCATTCATTCTCACCATTCTCCTGATTTTACAGTTCTCAAAGTCAGGGGCCCTCTTGACTCCTTCTGCTTTTCTTTCCCACAATAGTTCAAACATTGTCATTGGTAAGAACTTTGTGAGGACATCAGTTGATAAGCAGACTTTGCTGAATACTGAAACACCAGGGCCCCTGTCTTTATTAACCACCAAAGCCTTATTTCCCAGTGGCTCACCAATGACTCAGAAACCCAGTAGATCTGGCCCTGGAGAGTTGCCAGGGCTAGCACTTGGATAGCATTTCATAGGAGGCAACGAACACCATTTATATTAAAGTCACATTGATTTAGATTCTACTTAGTTCTATCATTCAGACATGGTGAATGTGCTTTAATTCAGAACCAGCCTTGGGCAACACTATGAGGTTGGCAAGACTATTTTTTCATTCCCTCCTCTCCCTTCCAAATCTGCATATACAATTCCCCTGATGCCTGGATCTTAGGGTAAATTATTTTTTTGATCTGTGTGTATATATGCATTACTATAAAATTAAATTTTATGTTTTATTTCTGCCTAGTGCAGAGGAACAATTTAATTGAAGTCTTTAGATAATTTTACACAAGGCATTAGCAACAAGAGTGGAAATTATAGGCTTTTCTCTGTTGCTAGGGTCATATTAAGGGAATTTGAAACAGAGAGACATTTCAGAACTTATCAGAATGACTAGGAAACAGAATGTCTATTCTGTTTATCTATAAGGAAGGTCTATTTTTGATGTAAAGATTGAGATGTTCTCAGTCCTTTATTTTTTCTCTTGTGCACTTTCAGAAATTTTTTGGTCTGAAAATTGAGCCATCCTTAATCTGAACTACATTGCTGCATTGCAATTTGAAGAAAGCTTGCAAAGGTTATTATTTGAGTCTTTAGCTTGCAAAACGACACACCTACTTGTCCCACGCTCACTAGTCAATTAATAAGACTTTACTGAGCACCTATTGGCACACTAGTTCATTTCAGCTGAGAAAGATATGGCTTGCCTCTCTAGATGCTCACGCATAGGCAGAACTATGCAGAAGGGAATGGACGGCTCCAAGTTTAAAACTTAGCACAGACACTTACTAATTAAAGACTTATTTAACCTCCCACACCTCACTTGTTTTCTCTATAAAATAGGAATAATAAGTCTAAGATGTCAGATAGCCTGCCTTATGAAGAACTTAAAAGAGACAGTAGAAGAAAGTACATGGCATATCAAGGTCTTTTGACAAAAACCAGTTTCCTTTTTGTTTATAATATATGTCATATTATGCCTGACCTGCAGTGGCGCAGTGGATCAAGAGTCAACCTGGAACGCTGAGGTCGCTGGTTCAGAAACCTGGGCTTGCCCAGTCAAGGCACATATGGGAGTTGATACTTCCTGCTCTTCCCCCTCCCCGTCTCTCTTCTCTAAAATGAATAAATAAAAATAATTAATATATGTCATATGGCAATGTGTTTCATAGCACAAGTGCAAAGTACCACAGTCTACGGGAAAGAGCTAGATTCTGACTGAAAGATGCTTTATTGTCAGGCTGAGTGATTATGTGGTAATGGAACCCTTATATATCATGCTTTTAAAAGAATCGCTCTTAACTTTATTTTCCAGAGTGCATTAGTCTCTCAGTTTCAAATATGTAGAGAGCTTGATTTCAGAAAAATGTCCTCAAAGAGAAGAAGTTTCAAATTCAGACTCCCCGCCATGGCCGACGACAATCTTATGTTTGCTCAGGAAATGGAGTTTTTCCCACTCTCTGCCCCATTCACTTTCTCCACCACATCTAGCCAGCCTGATGAGATCCATGATCATTATTCCTACACGTCACCACGCAGCTCCCACAATCCCAGCCTCTGCGATTCTGTGAGTTCACTATGTTTCAAAGCATGCGTGTGTGAGCACACACATGAACACACTCAATAGACATATTTTTAAATTAAACACCCTCTTGCTGAATACTTAGTTACCTATAGTATGTTCTACGCTGTTCACACATAACCAAACACTTCTCACATTCTTCCCTTATTTTCAGATAAATGAATGAATGGCTCATTGAAACATGGAAAGTCCATGCATAAAAAAAAAATATTCCACACAGATTCTTAGAGTCAAAGTCACATTGCCAGAAAAGGCCCACTCTCATTATGTCATGAACATGCATGTTTGTTTCCTATAAAACACAAGGTGAGTAAATATTTGGTTTCCTAGCAAATGCTAACATTTACCAGCCAACTCTACATAAGGCGAGATTAAACACACGCACCTTTGGAAAAGTTGTGCCGGGCAGACCTGAATTTGCACTTATAATTGTGTGTACTTAGGATGTATCTGTGTCTGAAACAGGCTAATTATTTATCACTGTCTCAAACTCCATTGCTTATTTAGCACTTACACTATGCTACCTTGCATGTTTTGCTTTTTGTGAACATAAAACCTGCTTTTTACACATAAGCCCTTGTACCAAATAATTGAACACAGATTTCTACATTTTCAAACTTACTTACTATTTACTACTTCATTAGAAATTGCCGTAAAAATAGATAACCTCTGAGAATTATCTTGTCCCCCGGAAAAAGCAATAAATGATATAACCATCCAGAGTGCTACACGTTTGCTTAGTGCAGGTTGACCTTCTCTGTGTGTTGAACCCTCCACAGAGGCAGCTATGATGTGATAGGACTCACTTAACATCCTTGACCATGCTATGCTCCTCTATGTCTTGAAAATAATTAATTTGAACCCTCAGGGTTAGAATGAAGACTTAGGGAAGAGTTTCCTGTAAGCCACAGATGGCTATATAAATGTTGGATAGGTGCCACCTTCTTCCCCATCTTCTCTTCACTTCTATTTAATAAACTAATCTCTATTTAATTTTAAAGGCCAAGGTCCTGAAGACTTTTCATATCTAGCTATGAATCCCCACAACCACATTTTATAGTGTTTATGGCCTAAAAATAAAATGTAACATGTAATTCTGGCTTGATGTATTTTTGGTTGCAAGCAAAGAGCTGATTTCAAAGAAGTATAGGCAAATAAAGAGATTTGTGTGCTTCTATATTTAAGATAAGTGTCAGTTTTATGAAGCCCAGAGGCAAGAAATAGGCAGGACTTTGCCAAAGACCAGGCTAGAGAGAGAGCTCAGAAACCAAGTCCATGGCCTCATGCTTTACAGGATATCTATTTCTGATTCCCCTTGCCTGCCTGCTTTTTGGTTCTCTCTTCTCCTCGACGCGCAAGGTGGGGATTGTCTCACAGCCCCTAAGTATATAAACTGCTGTTGAAGCAAGCACACTTCAAAATTCCATAGGGAGAATTTTTTTTTTTTTTTTTTTTTTTTTTGCAGCTTGGGTCAGATATTCACTCATGGCCCATGTATATTATATGGCTGTCCCTGTCATTCCTGGTGGGAGGTGGGGTGGGTGTGGGGTGTGTTGGGACTGTTCCCCAAAGAAGATGGTTTCCATAAATTGCATAGACACTCCTGAAGTTAGCTTGTACAACTAGATTCTCTTGTGCTGTGTTTTCTAATTATTTTACCTTCCAGGAAGATTCTAAGTTTGTACGGCACCATGTATGACAAGTCCATAAGGCAAAAAGAAATATTCCTTTCTTAAGTGTATCCCACTTCCACCACAATGCACACTGATACTTGAAAAATATTTGATCATTTAATAAAAACCCAGCATGCTAAAAGACACACTGATGTGGACTATACACAGTTTATATAGACTATACTATTTAGAAAAATAAGAAAAAAAATATTTTTTATATTTATCTATGACAGATACAGATATATAAATTATATATATATTATGTTTATATTACATATATATTTTTAAGTTTTAACTTAAGTCAAATTCTGAATGGAAGTAAGCCATGAATTATATATAGTTCACTATATTAGGAGGAGGAAGAAATGTTGTTTCATCCTTGGGGCCAGATGAAAAGGATAAGGAAAACAGCTGATGACTATCAATCTTTCCTATGCACTACATTTGAGACCGCTCACATGACATGTGTCATCATGAAAAATTCATAGATTGGGGGAGAATTTCAGATGACTGGAAGCCTTCAATGAACATACAATATTTTTTCTGTCTAGAAAAATCAGGAATCCTAAACTAAGGTAAAAGGTATAGAAGGATTTGGAGAGAGGACTGCCATTTGTTTTTTAAATTTGTCCACTGATTTGAGAGAGAGAGAGAGAGAGAGAGAGAGAGAGAGAGAGAAGCATCAACTTGTTGTTCCACTTAGTTGTGCATTCACTGGTTGCTTCTCCTATGTGCCCTGACCTGCGATCAAACCCATGACCTCAGTGCACCAGGACTCCACTCCATCCACTGAGCAATCTGGCCAGGCCAGGTACTATACTTTTATTAAATCACCATTCCAGAGGGAAAAGGTCCACATTTCAGTTTGCTCTCCATTTTCATTGATTTGGAATTTTCTGGCATGGTGGATTTATAAACCTTTAAATATTTACCACCACAATACATTCCTTTATGATGCATTATTGTTTTATAAACAAAATTAAAGTTTAAAAACTGAATAAAAGTTTTGCTACACGATTGATCAGATTATCTCTCAGAACAAAGAAATGAAAGAACAAATCAAAGAGCAAAATTTAGAGTTCCTGGGAGGCACCTCTTGTGTTGTTTCTTCTGAGGGCACATTTGTGTCTGTAGTCTTTCTACACAGAGTTTGGAGAAGAAAGTGCTACTCCAGGTTTTATACTTACCTAGCTTTAGGCCATTTATGTTTCCAAGATGGAATAATGGCCAACAAACTAAGTCATATTGCTGGTTTGTTACCCTTTGATAGAATCTAGTTTGTACAATATTCGCCTATTTGGTATCTATAAAAATTGGCATTAATCAACATTTAAAAATATGGCATTTTCACATTGATCTTTAAATTTCTGGCTTTATTTAAAAAATTCCAGAGATGGTTAATCCTATGCAAAATTTATGATTTGAAAGAGGCTGCTCCATTTAGTGTTTCTTTGTTCTATATTTATCATGTCTCATGCTGCTGTAGTCTCACGGACACTGAGATTACATGCCAATATCATTTAATATAGAAGGGAGTGTTCTGGCTCTTGACTCAGGATTCTATTCAAAGAAAGAAAAGAAAAACAAAGAAGGACTGAATGAGCATACGTTTCAAGAAAAGTTGGAGAGAGTGCAAGTCTTTGTGGAAATAGAGAATTTTCTTCCATGTGTATATGTAGGCGATGAAGTGATTTAATAGAAGTCACCACTATAAAATAAACCCAGCCTATTTCACCCATTTTTTATTAAACACCAACAGGAACATGTGCTTGACTCGTGAATTTATTAGAACTCTTTTAGTTTTAATACTCTATTATTCTAAGTGTTTGCTCCACAATTTTGACAGATGTAGCAAAATCATTTTCATGTGGGCTTATGAAATTGAACAGTGAAAAAAAAGAAAATGGTTTTACAGAAAGAGAAGAACACAAAACTCAAAATAGGAACCCAAGGCTAGAATTCAGATCCCCACAGCCCAGGAGTATTTCTTACTACTATTTCTACCATTTTTACCTTTTCTTAGATGCATTAATCAACAGTGGAAGCATGGCTGAGCTATTTGGGTCCCCATGCCTTCTTTCACTTAAGAAAAAAAAAATAATACAAATCTCTTGAACTCCACAGAAATCTTCTTTTTTGTTTTCTCAATGACTTCACATTTTGCAATCATAGTGCCTATTTTTTTTTATTTCTTTTTATTTTATTCATTTTAGAGAGGAGACAGAGAGAGAGAGAGAGAGAGAGAGAGAGAGAGAGAGAGAGAGAGAGAGAGAAAGGGGGGAGGAGCTGGAAGCATCAACTCCCATATGTGCCTTGACTAGACCAGTGCAGGGTTTTGAACTGGCGACCTCAGTGTTCCCAGGTCGACGCTTTATCCACTGCGCCACCACAGGTCAGGCATAGTGCCTATTTTTTTTCTCTTTTCTAGGTGCATTTCTCAGATCCCTTTTCTCTTCTCAGCATTAGAGTTTAGAGTCTACTGTCACTGAAACTAGAAGTAAACATTTCTTAGTTTAATGATAAGCTTGCTTCCCAAGACACCTAGTAATTGTGCTTGGTGCAAAATTTCCTATTGCATTTTGCCCATTAATATTTCATGATGCTTTCTACTCTGTGTGCAAATGCCAAGTTTTACACTTCCCAGGGAAATCCAGAATTTCTAATTTTTCCAGCCTGGAAAATTTACTCAGGCAGAACCCACAAGAACCAGAAAGAGCAGAAGGGAGTGCATTTTAGGACAGTATTTAAAGAAGTTCAAGGATGACACACCAGAAACATGCACCCACATTCACACATAGGAAAGCACTAAGGTTCAGAATGAGGCTCCCTCAAGAGAAGAAACCACTGGAAAGGTTAGTGCTGCAGAGATCCCTTCCTATTGTGTGTTTTTAAGTAAAGTCATCTTTACAAAACTAGATGGGAGCATTCTTGCTGGAAGCAACACTTGTTTAAAGAAATCCTGATAGATGGAATTGCTCTTGATATGTGACCGCAACTATTCACCAGTTTCTCATAAACTAAGAATTGCATTAACAAGTGCAAAATAGCCAGCATCGTATTTGAATCTGTTAAAAGACTGTCTGCATTTGAAGGAGGTCTGCAAGGTCGAAGAGAGCCCAGAATCTTGGGGTTTCTACATAACAAAAACAAATGTTATCTCTTCCAGGAAGGCACAATTAGTCCATGACCTATGACTGCATTTACAACTAAAGTCCTATTTCTTAAACATAATATCTAAGTGAATATCATGTTTTAAAAGCTATGTGGAACCAAAAAAAGTGACCATAAAGTGACCATAATACATACAATATATTCAGTAAATAAAATCCCATGAGTCCACAATAACAGAAGGGAGAAAATCATTTAATACCATTGGGGGTTATGTAATACCAGTTCCACACTTCAAAAACTGGCAACTAAAAATACAGAATAATTATTTGAATCATCATAGGAAGTTAACAAGATAATAATGAAATCATTAGATAACGTTGATGGAGAATGGGCTATTTTTACAGTTTCGAAGTATTTCTCATTTGATTTCTAGGTCTGCATAAGAAATGACCATAAATTCAGTGATTTAAAATGACACACAACATACAATATTGGCTCTCACAAGGCTGCAATCAAGGTGTGGGCAGGGCTTAATTCCTTCAGAAGCCACTTGAAGTTCATCACTAGACGACCTCCTCAGAGACTCTCACTACGAGACAGCTTATTTTTTCAAAAACACTCCTGGGGGAGGGAAAGAAAATATGCAGTTGCTTTTCACTGGGCATACTGTTTCATTTTTGCAAGGTGGAAAAGTTGTAGAAATCTGGTGCACAACAATAAGAATCTAGTTAACACAACTCAGCTCTACACTTAAAATGATTCAGATGGTGAATTTACATTATGTGTTTCTTAGCACAATTTTTAAAACATCCATAAAACAGGAGTCACAAAACAGCTTTTTCTTTTATTTTTTAATGTTGAAGACGAATATTTCTATAGAAGCAAATGAACACTGACCTTTCTTAGGCATCCTGGAATAGGTGGCACTCACCAGTCTGAGTGGCAAGCTGTGGCTCAGATCCTAAATGCTCTCAGTGATGTTGACTCTGTAGGGAAGGTAGCAGCTGTTATATTTTAAAAAGAAGTGCCAAGAGGTAGAAAAAAGATTTTCCTGCCACCAACTGTGTCCCAGAATAGGATGCGATGACTTACGCTGACGCTTCTCAGAATTGAACATGCGTAAGAATCACCTAGAGTCTGTTAAACTGTAGATTCCCATCCAGTAAGTCTGGGTAAGATCTGAGGTTCTTGAAGTCTCACACTCTCCCAGGTGATATGAATGCTGCTGCTTTAAGGGTCTTACCTGGAGCTTGACCAGGCGGTGATGGCACAGCGAATAGAGTGCCGAACTAGAACTACGATGCAAATGACCCAGGTTCAAAACCCTGAGGTCACTGGCTTGAGCTCAGGCTCATCCGGCTTGAGTGCAGGCTCACCAGCTTGAGGGCAAGGTTGTTGAGCCCAAGGTCTCTGGCTTAGCCCAAGGTCGCTGGGTTAAGCAAGGAGTCACTCACTCTGCTGCAACACCCCCACCTCCACCCCCACCCCCATCACAGCACATATGAGAAAGCAATCAATGAACAACTAAGGAGCTGTAAATGAAGAATTAATGCTTCTCATCTCTCTCCCTTCCTGTCTCTCTGTCTCTTTCTGTCCCTCTCTCTGACTCTCTCTCTGTTTCTGTCACAAAAAAAAAAGGGTCTCACCTGGAATAGTAAGAGCTTCAAGAGGTTCAAAGAACTAGCAAAGGTTGAACTAACTACGCAGTATTTACCAGCTTCATCTGGTGATAAGATTCACCTGGTACTCGTTCATACCAACAGCTGAGCCCTGGCACTGGCAGTTCTTCAGTGGAAATCAGGAATTTGTGTTTTTAACCTTGTGATTAACCTTATGAATTTTGGGGAAAATTAACTAAATAATCTTTAAGGTGGTTGTCAATGTTGATTTTCCATGAATCTGCTTCTCTCTTTTTCTCATGGGGCAAGCCATAGACTAGTTGTCAATAGACACCTATCTCCACTTTTGTCTTGGTGTGTTCTTTCATTCCAGGGACATTCAAGTTCATATTAGAAGGAAGAAACAAAAATAAACACTCCAGGAGCAAGATGGCGACGGAGTAGGCGGACGTACCAGCTTCCAACTCCCAGAACCAAAGTGGATTACAACTCAATTTTAAGAACCATCACCGAGATAAACCAACTTTGAACAAAACTAAGTGGACTCTTCAACCAAGGAACACAGAAGAAGCCACATTGAGACTGGTAGGAATAGCGAAAACGCGAAGAGGGCTGCCCAGCTCCCCGGAGCAAACGGCAGCCCAGAGAGACCCGTGTGGCGGGAGGAGAGTTTGGCGGAGAGGGAGGGACCTGGGCCCCAGGAACCAAGCCCCAGCCTCCAGTCCTAGGGCCTAGAAGAGGCGTTTGGACAGTATTGAGCTGTGAAACAAGTGAGAGAGCTCCCAGGCCTACAGTGTGGAGTATTAGGTCCCTTCCTACTCTGCTGAGGGCTGCTTAAGGTTTTGGGGCGGCAGGACGCTGAAAGGCGGTTCTGTCGGCGTGGGCAGAGGCCAAGCCGGTGGGAGATCGGTCTAGCCCAGAGCGTCGGAGGGGAAGCGCGAGAGCGGTCCGGAAGCTGCGGGCCCGCCTTTAATCCCACTTACGGGGACAAAGCGGGAGGCCAGGAACGGGCAGGCCCTGCGCAAGCCGGCCCTGACCGCGGGGACCGGGATAGGAGCAGGGACGGGCAGGAGCTGTGGCTGAGCGGACGCTAACAGTCCCCCACCCCTCCACCCGGGCCGGAGAAACCGCGGTTGGCCAGTATATGTGCGCGAGCGGGCTCCGAGCGCGGGAACGGGGTGGACACGGAGACAAGTGGAGGCCCGCAGCTGAGACCACGCTGCTGTCCCTGCCCGGCCGGAGAAAACGCGGATAGCATTCATACGTGCACGAGCGGGCTCCGAACGCGGGGGCGGGGTAGAGTCCGGACGAGCGGAAGTACGCAGCTCGGCGGAAGCCAGCAAACACGCCCGCCCCAATAAACCTTGGTTTCCGACCCTGCGCAAAGAGCCCTGGCCTCGAGGGCGGGGCTAAAGCTCCCGACGGGCAAAAGCTTACAGCTGAGAGCACGTCAAAAGCCCCGCCTAACCCGCGGAACTGTAGTGAGCAGGCTCCGACTGCTGGTTCTGGGCGGAAGTCCGGAAATAGGCTGGGTCCGCAGCTGAGGAAAGGTGCTCACCTCTACCCTTGGTGCTAATCTTGTGGCTTCAATCACAGCCCCTCCCACGGAGGAGAAGCAGAAATCATAGCAAAAGCCACAGTGGGCCGGCGCTGGCAACACTCATACCCAAACACCCTAGGCACCGGTGGAGGGGGTGGGGGGCCTGCAGATAGACCACACCTAGAGATCACAAAGGCAACACCTACTGGACGCCAGTGGCCACAACTTGCTTATACACAGAAAAAATGGGCAGGCAGAGGAATGCAAACCAAAAGAACCAAGAGAAATCCCCAGAAAAGGACCTGAATGAACCAGATATAACCAAAGTACCAGAAGCAGAATTTAGAATAATGATAGTTAGGATGCTCAAAGAAATTAGAGCAACAATGGATAGTCATTATGAACACCTAAACAAAGAGATAACAAGTATAAAAAATGAAATTGAAATAATAAAAAAGAATCAGACAGAAATGACAAATACAGTATCAGAACTGAAGACCACAATGGAAGGAATTAAAAGCAGGATGGATGACGCTGAGGATCGAATAAGCGAGTTAGAGGACACAATAAACAAAGGCACAGAAGCAGAGAAGAAAAAGGAAAAGAGACTTAAAAAATGTGAGGAAACTCTAAGAGAGCTTTGTGACAACATGAAGAGAAACAACATTCGCATCATAGGGGTGCCTGAAGAAGAGGAGAGAGGACAGAAAATGGAAACTTTGTTCAATCAAATCATACCAGAAAACTTTCCTAAATTAAGGCTGGGAAACACTCCACACATTCAAGAAGCACACAGAACTCCATTAAGGAGAAACCCAAAAAAATCTACACCAAGACACATCATAGTTAAAATACCAAAGCTAATGGATAAAGAAAAAATTTTTAAAGCTGCTAGAGAAAAAAAGACTATCACCTACAAAGGAGCCCCCATAAGGATGACATCGGACTTCTCAACAGAAACACTTGAGGCCAGAAGGGAATGGCAAGAAATAATCAAAGTAATGCAGAACAAGAACCTACAACCAAGACTACTTTATCCAGCAAGGCTAACATTTAAAATTGAAGGAGAAATAAAGAGCTTCCCAGAAAAAGAAAGCCTCAAGGAATTCATAAAAACCAAACCAATTCTGCAAGAGATACTAAGGGGCCTCTTGTGAACAGTTTAAAGGGAGGAATGAATAGAGCAAAAGAAGAATACAGCTTTAAAGGATAAAATGGCAATAAACAACTACATATCAATAATAACCTTAAATGTAAATGGATTAAATGATCCAATCAAAAGACATAGGGTAGCTGCATGGATAAAGAAACAGGACCCATACATATGCTGTCTACAAGAGACACACCTTAAAACAAAAGATGCTCATAGACTGAAGGTAAAAGGATGGAAAAAAATATTTCATGCAAATGGAAATGGAAAAAAAGCAGGGGTAGCAATACTTATATCAGACAAAATGGACTTTAAAACAAAGGCTGTAGTAAGAGATAAAGGAGGACACTACCTAATGATAAAGGGAACAATTCAATAGGAAGATATAACTATTGTAAATATCTATGCACCAAATATAGGAGCCCCGACATACATAAAGCAGACTTTGATGGATATAAAGGGCGAGATTAACAGCAATACTATCATAGTAGGGGATTTCAATACCCCTCTAACAACACTGGATAGATCCTCAAGAAAGAAAATTAATAAAGAAACAGCAGACTTAAAGGATACACTAGATCAACTTGATTTAATAGATATCTTCAGAACTTTTCACCCTAAAGCAGTAGAATATACATTCTTCTCAAGCGCTCATGGTACGTTTTCTAGGATAGACCACATGTTAGGACACAAAAATGGTCTCAATAAATTTAAGAAGATTGAAATCATATCAAGCATTTTCTCTGATCACAATGCCATGAAACTAGAAATTAACCACAAAAGAAAAAATGAAAAATACTCAAACACTTGGAAACTAAATAGCATGTTATTAAATAATGAATGGATTAACAATGAGATCAAAGAAGAAATAAAAAAGTTTCTAGAAACAAATGATAATGAGCATACATCAGCTCAAAATTTATGGGACACAGCAAAAGCAGTTCTGAGAGGGAAGTTTATTGCACTACAGGCATATCATAAGAAGCTAGAAAAAGCTCAAATAAGCAACCTGACCCTGCATCTAAAAGAACTAGAAAAACAACAACAAATAAAACCCCAGACAAGTAGAAGAAAGGAAATAATAAAGGTCAGAGCAGAAATAAATGACATAGAGGCTAAGGAAACAATACAGAGGATCAATGAAACAAGAAGCTGGTTCTTTGAAAAGGTAAACAAGATTGATGAACTTTTAACTAGACTCACCAAGAAAAAAAGAGAGAGGGCTCAAATAAATAAAATTAGAAAGGACAGTGGAGAAATAACAACTGACACAACAGAAATACAAAGCATTGTAAGAAAATACTATGAAGAACTATATGCCAAAAAATTAGACAATCTTGGTGAAATGGACAAATTTCTTGAATCATATAACCTTCCAAAAATCAATCTGGAAGAATCAGAACACCTAAACAGACCAATTACAGCAAATGAGATCGAAATAGTTATCAAAAAACTCCCAAAAAAGAAAAGTCCTGGGCCTGATGGCTTCACAAGTGAATTCTATCAAAAATTCAAAGAAGAACTAACTCCTATTCTCCTCAAGCTATTTCAAAAAATTCAAGAGGAAGGAAGACTTCCAAACTCCTTTTATGAGGCAAGCATAATTCTGATCCCAAAACCGGGCAAAGACAACACAAAGAAAGAAAATTATAGGCCTATATCCCTGATGAATTTAGACGCTAAAATTCTCAACAAAATATTAGCCAACCGGATCGAGCAATAAAATAAAAAAATCATACACCACGATCAAGTGGGATTTATTCTGGAGAGGCAAGGCTGGTTCAATATTCGCAAATCAATCAATGTGATACACCACATAAACAAAAGGAAGGACAAAAATCACATGATAATTTCAATAGATGCAGAAAAGGCATTTGATAAAATCCAGCACCCATTCATGCTCAAAACTCTCAGTAGAGTGGGAATACAGGGATCATTCCTTAACATGATAAAGGCCATCTACGATAAACCGACAGCAAACATCATACTAAATGGACAAAGATTAAAAGCAATCCCCTTAAGATCAGGAACCAGGCAGGGTTGCCCACTTTCACCACTCTTATTCAACATAGTTCTGGAAGTCCTAGCTACAGCAATCAGACAAGAAGAAGAAATAAAAGGCATCCAAATTGGAAAAGAAGAAGTAAAACTGTCATTATTTGCAGATGATATGATATTGTATATTGAAAACCCTAAAGTCTCAGTCAAAAAACTACTGGACCTTATAAATGATTTCAGCAAGGTGGCAGGATATAAAATTAATACTCAGAAATCAGAGGCATTTCTATACACCAACAATGAAATATCAGCAAAAGAAATTAAGGAAACAATCCCCTTCACTATTGCAGCCAAAAAAATAAAGTACCTAGGAGTAAATTTAACCAAGGAGGTTAAGGACTTGTACTCGGAAAATTATAGAACATTGATAAAAGAAATCAAGGAAGATACAAACAAGTGGAAGCACATACCGTGCTCATGGCTAGGAAGAATAAACATCATTAAAATGTCTATATTACCCAAAGCAATTTATAAATTCAATGCAATACCAATTAAAATACCAATGACATACTTCAAAGATATAGAACACATATTCCAAAAATTTATATGGAACCAAAAAAGAACACGAATAGCCTCAGCAATCTTAAAAAGAAAAAATAAAGCAGGAGGTATCACTCTTCCTGATATCAAGGTTTACTACAAGGCCATTGTACTCAAGACAGCCTGGTACTGGCATAAGAACAGGCACATAGATCAATGGAACAGAACAGAGAACCCAGAAATAAACCCACAGCTTTATGGACAACTGATATTTGACAAAGGAGGAAAGAACATACAATGGAGTAAAGACAGCCTCTTTAACAAATGGTGTTGGGAAAATTGGACATCTACCTGCAAAAAAATGAAACTAGACCATCAACTTACACCATTCACAAAAACAAACTCAAAATGGATAAAAGACTTAAATGTAAGCCGTGAAACCATAAGCATCTTAGAAGAAAACATAGGCAGCAAGCTCTCCGACATCTGTAGCAGCGGTATATTTGCCGATTTATCTTCATGGGCAACTGAAATAAAAGGCAAGATAAACAAATGGGACTATATCAAACTAAAAAGTTTTTGCACAGCTAAAGACAATAGGAACAGAATAAAAAGACAAACCACAGAATGGGAGAACATATTCGACAGCACATCTGATAAGGGGTTAATAACTAAAATTTATAAAGAACTTATAAAACGCAACACCAGGAAGACAAACAACCCAATCAAAAAATGGGCAAAAGAAATGAATAGAAATTTCTCCAAAGAGGACATACAGATGGCAAATAGGCATATGAAAAAATGCTCAACATCACTAATCATTAGAGAAATGCAAATTAAAACCACAATGAGATATCACCTCACACCAGTCAGAATGGCACTTATCAGCAAAACAACACAGAATAAGTGCTGGCGAGGATGTGGAGAAAAGGGAACCCTTCTGCACTGCTGGTGGGAATGCAGACTGGTGCAGCCACTGTGGAAAACAGTTTGGAGATTCCTCAAAAAATTAAAAATCGAACTGCCTTTTGACCCAGCTATCCCACTTTTAGGAATATACCCTAAGAACACCATAGCACTGTTCGAAAAGAAGAAATGCGCCCCCATGTTCGTGGCAGCATTGTTCACAATAGCGAAGATCTGGAACCAACCCAAGTGTCCTTCAGAAGACGAGTGGATTAAAAAGCTATGGTACATATATACTATGGAATACTACTCAGCCATAAGAAACGATGACATCGGATCATTTATAACAAAATGGATGTACCTTGATAACATTATACGGAGTGAAATAAGTAAATCAGAAAAATAGAAAAACTGAGAACAGCATGATTTCATACATAGATGGGACATGAAAGTGAGACTATGAGACATGGACAAGAGAGTGGTGGTTACGGGGTGGGGGGAGGGAGGGGAGGGTGGGATAGGGAGGAGGGGAGGGACACAGGGAAAACCAGATAGAAGGTGACAGAGGACAATTTGACTTTTGGTGATGGGTATGCAACACAATTGAATGATAGGATAACTTGGAGATGTTTTCATTGTACATATGTACCCTGATTTATTGATGTCACCCCATTAGAATTAATAATAATAAAAAAAAAAAACAAAAAAACACTCCACATTGAACCAGCCAGCATCCTTAGGGTCTCAAGTGATTTCATGAAATGATAATAATTTTATTTGTTTGACAACCCTGAAAATTTGTATTTTTTTCTTCGTCATGTAGATTAGAAAACAAAAATTGATACAGGACAAGTTACTTATTCAATGTCACACAGATAGAGGAAGTTGTGGGGTCTGGATGTGATTCTCCTCTCAGTTCAAAGCTCAGTCACTCCCACTTGACACCCAGTCCCTGAGCTGCTTTCTCCTGTGAGGCTCGGTGCCTGTGCCCTGTTCACATCCTCTGCTCCTGCCTCCTCAAATCAAAGTCTCAATCCACCTGGGATGATGATCTTACTCTTGCATCCGCTCTTTCGTCTTCTAAGCGCTGCCTTGATTCTGATTTGCATCATGTTTAGATTTGCTCTTTCCAATCTCTCTCTGGTCTTTGTTTGTCCATATTCATCTCAGTGTGGATAAAAAGCGAAAGTGTGATGAAATGAGGTTCTTTGAACAGGCTCTTTGAACACCAGTAAAATATATTCCCCTTAACTATTCTTCAATCAGAAATGGGTGTTGGGCACAAAGCCACATGGTGGGATTGGTGCAGTGAGACATTAATCCTCCTAGGTGGTTAATAAGAACTTTTGCTGATTCTTTTGTATACTTCAGTGATCATTAGTACAAACTGCATGGAGATAATCTGTTTAACAGCTGTGCATTGAACACCTGCCAGGCACTGTCCAGAGGACTTGGGCATGCAGGGCTGAGTCCAGTTGACATAGCATAGGGTCCTCATGGAGCTTCCGACTCAATAAGGAGACACTTTAAATTAAATAATTATAGTAATTCATGTGTGATTACAAATAGAGATCAGGGCTACTATGGAAAGGGACACAGATGTTAGAATAAAGTGACAAATGAGTGACAAATCAGCAAAGCCTGGTCAGGTTAATCTCACTTTTTTCCTTTTATCCTCTTTATTGTAGTTCTAATGATTATAGATATAAAAGAGCTAACATTTATTGAGTCCTTATTATGTACAAGTGATGTTATATAAGCACTTGATATGCTTGTCATAATATAGCCACATGGAAACCTTATTAGCCCTATTAAGGAGCTACTCTCATTCTACTTCAGTGTCTTCATTGACAAACTCTGGACAGAGTACCCATGCAGCCTGCCCACAGTCATACAGCCAGTGCACAGTGGGCATGGATTGAATATGAGTCTAATGGTTTACGGGACTCAGGTTTATAACAACTGCAATCACTTGATCCCTTTGGGAAACATGGTGGACACGGTGTATCCAGCAGGAGTTGTGACAAGTTGTCTTGTGTCATAATTGGGTGCAGGATAGAGAGGGAGTGGCAAGATGTGTAGACTGATAACTGGTTGAACCTATAGACCCAAATGAGATTTTTTGATGGACAACCAACTAGATGAAGGTTTGTAAGAACATGGCCCAGGGGCTCTGTCCTTGGCCCTTTCTGAACCATTCTGTCAGGGGACCTAGGTAAAGTCATGAAAAGGAAGCAGTCATCACCATTGTGAGTGAAAACTGCTGAAGGGAGGAGGTAACATACTGATTGATAAAATCAACATTCACAAAAATCCCCACCAACTGAAATGAGGGTGTGCATCTCATAATGTGAAACATAATGCAAATGAAAGTGAAGTCTTACCTTTTGAGTTTAGAGGATCGACTGGAGAAATGACCCAACATTTTAATATAGGAATTTTGTATATAGAAGTTTTCAATAATTTTATACTTGAGAACCGGTAAAAGTAGGAGAATTATTCCTTGGACCGCTAAGGCAGAAATTACCCTGACCATAAGTGAATTTGGCTAAGATAATTTGGTTTATGATCTTCATAGAACATTCAGATGGTTAACTCTTCCATGGACCAGCAGTGAAATTTCTGACGGACCAGTTGGTGGACTGGTCCGCAGACCAGAGGTTGAAAAACACTGGTGTATAAGATACCTGATGTGAGGCAAGAATGTCAGATCCTTAACGAGATCTGTACCTCACTCTGAGATGCGTAGAATTTGGGGGGGGAAATGAAAAACAAAGGCCATACAGTATTGCTTTATCTGAGCTGACCATTTATGGAAACAGGTACTTGTACATGGTTTTAGTACCTTATACTGAGGTTTTATATAGACCAATTAGGTGATTTAGAGAGAAGCCAGGATGCTAACAGCTTGGAAATAATACCATATGAGGAAAAATTAAAATTGAAATGACTAAATAAAAGTGGGTTGTTTACACCAGGGTAGGTAAGATTCAGTGTAGTTGAACTGAAAGCAATACATGGACAAACAAGACGAAGGAAAACTCACAGACACAGAGAACAAACAGTATGTTGGTTTCCATAGGAAAAAGGGGCAGGTGGTAAAGACTAAAGTGGGCCAAATATATGGCAATGAAAAGAGACTTGACTGGGTGGTAAATATACACAATGCAATAGACAGATGATGTGTCATAGAACTGTGCACTGGAAACCTATATGATTTGATTAACCACATGTTGCTCAAATAAGTTTGTAAATATGATATATATGTTTGCTAGCTTGTAGTCTGCATTGGGTGTGGGGGACAGGCTGTAAGCAGGCAGGGTCCTTTAGCCTAAGGCTTAGTTTTAAGACTAAGACTTTCCTACCCTAAGTGACTTTGTATCAGAGACTTCCCTATTTGTATATTGGATTAAAGGTTTTGATTTCTACACTATAAAATGGGGACATACCAGTGGTTCACTCTCTTCTTGGTTCCTGAGATTAGCATTACAAGGAGAGCAGAGAAAGGCCATGTGGAGGAGAGGAGAAGCAGCCAAGATGGTGGAGTGCTGAGGGAGAAGCCAGTTGTGTAGAGTTTGTGCAGAGGGAAGGAGATGGGGAACAGAGGTGAATAAAGCTGGTGAGGTAGAAACTTTGATTCTAGAAAACTTGGATGAGTCAGTGACCTTGGGATCCCTGAATGGAAAGGGAAGTGTTTTCCCACTGTATGTATTACTTGCCCGCCAGATGCAAGCTAGGATTAAAGCTAATGGCCCACCAGTTCTTGGCTCCATTGTTTCATTACCGTCTATCTGAATCAAATGTGAACCTGCATGGGCCAGGCAGCTATGATGGTGGCTTTTCAGCACATCACCCCAAAAATTTAATTTTAAAGAAAGATTTAGGGTAGTTGACAAGCTGTGTTCGGCACGTGGACTTTCCTGGAAGAGAAGGCAGGACATCAAGTTGGGAGTGAGGGTGGCAACTATTGATGAGACCACTGAGCACAGGAAGAGGGAATTATTTTATTCCTGACCAATAATTTTTATTAGTGTCCACTTTACAAATGAGAAAGCAGAGGTCTCAAAATTTCGGGAACTTTGGTCTGAGTTAAGGGCTTACTCAAAAACACAAGGGAGAGAGAAAACAGAGCAGGTAAAAGGTTTTAGAAAAAGCTTCAAAAAGCAAATCAGAACTCAGTAAAAAAATAGATACCTGGCAACACAAATAACACAGGGAACATTTTTTTTCATTTTCTGCTGCATGAGGTTTTAGAACTGTTTCTATATATAACTGCATCACTGATTTCAAATCTGAAATCTGTTTTTGGTGCATACTCTAGTTTCTATGCAATTTTAATTTCTTTTTGTTACAGTTAATGGCATGCATTGGTTTTTAAATTGGAGTTAAAGGGCAATGACTCTTGGATTGAACAGAACCACAAGGCAATTAATATTTTACAAACATCACTTTTCCATAATTGTAGTTGTTTTTAAAAGTAAAAAATTATTATCTGATAAAAACACCCTCTTATTTTGTTTGAAGATTGAATCATGGCTTCTTTGAGTAGGAGTAAATGTAAGAATAGTCCTTACACCTTCTGTTATATATGTGGCTGTAACACACTTCAACATCAAAGGCGTAATATTTCTCATTTGTGACAGGTGCATATATTGCCTATTTTCAAGTTCCCCTTGGCGATCAAGACAAGAATTGGGCTCCTCATATTGTGTGTCATAATTGTGAGGAAATGCTACGTGACTGGACAAAAGGAAAATGCAAAGGAATGCCTTTTGGTATTCCTATGGTTTGGCGTGAACCTAAGGACCACAGCAGTGATGATTATTTCTGTCTGGTTCATACAAGGGGCATTAGCAAAAACAAAACAAAAAAACGGCATATGATCGATTGCATATCCTAATATTTTTCAGCAATACAACCTATTCCACACTCTGAGACACTCCCGGTTCCAGTTTTCAATGGTTTTATTTCTTCTAAGGATGAAGAAAGTGAACATGGTGATCAAGTGTATTTTGATAAGATGCATGAGGAAATGGTTATAGAATCTGAAGGGTCTTCTTCTGATGCCAAGCAGTCATTAACCCCTCAGCAGTTTAGCCAACCCAAATTGAATGACTTAGTAAGAGATTTGGGCCTATCAAAGAAAGCAGCTGAGTTATTAGCCTCCAGGTTTCAAGAAATAATGTACTTCACCAGTCAACTAAAGTATCCCATTTCAGGTAGCGTGAACAAATTTTTGTGGAATTTCGTTACGAAGACAAACACTTTGTTTACTGTCATGATATCAGTAGTCTTCTCAGTCAGCTAGGTGTTACCACTTACAGTCCAACAGAATGGCGGCTATTTCTTGACAGCTGTAAATGGAGTCTGAAATGTGTTCTCCTACACAACGCTAATGTTTATGCAGTGGTTCACATTGGTTATCAACTCATCTGTGAGGAGATTATAATGACATAGAAATTGTCTTCGACTTACTGAAGTATGAGAAGCATAACTGGATCATTTGTGTGGATCTTAAAATGGTAAATTTCCTGCTAGGACAACAGAGAGGTTTCACAAAGTATCCTTGCTTTCTGTGTTTGTGGTACAGCCGAGTTCGGGAGAAACACTGGACACAGAAGGAGTGGCCGAAATGTAAAACTCTGGAAGGAGGGATGCAAAATATTGTGAATGAACCTGTAGTTAATCGAGACAGGATCATTTTCCCCCCACTTCACATCAAACTTGGCTTAATAAATAAGTTTGTTCAGGCTTTGAATAGAGAAAGTGAATGCTTTCAACATATTATTTCTACTTTTCCTGCCTTGTCTTTCAAGAAGATAAAAGCAAGTGTATTTGATGGACCTCAAATTCGAACCCTCATACGTGACAAAAAAATTGCCAGAAAGATGAATAAGGAGGAGAAAGCAGCATGGCAGTCTTTTGTGGCAGTTACAAAGAACTTCCTTGGCAACAAAAAAGCAGAAAACTATGCACTTCTGGTCCAAAGGGTGCTGTTGGCTTTCCACTACATTGGATGGAACATGAGCATTAAGATTCACTTCCTGAACAGTCACCTTGATAAGTTTCCTTAAAATTTTGGAACTATTAGTGATGAGCAGACTACTGATGGAGCATCAAACAAGATTGTCCTCAACAAGTACACAAACACAAGAGCTACAAACACAAGTTTTTGCCTGAATAGAATTTAAATAAGTTTTGTGCAAATTTTATGATTAAAATAAGTGTTTTAATACATTCTATTTCAAAATTGTAGACAAATTTTGATGCAATCATATCTTTTAGTATATTAGTATATTTACTGTATCATATAAATTACTATATTTTTACAAAGATGATGCCCAAGAAGACATTCTACTCCATTATATTAAACTAAATGTTGAAAATTTTACAATAAGATGAAAACCTAAAATCTTGAGTTGCAAAAAAACTAGCTTACAGAGAAAAACTACTGTCAGATTTGAGATCAGTACACTTTAATTAGGTAAGAACAATGTTTTTGTGGATGCAACAAAAATTTTGTTCCCCAGTGTAATTGTAGGTAAAAATGTATTGTGCTTAGGATATACCAGCCACTCTGTTAAATGATTTCCATCCTTGTTGTCATTTAACATAACCTAGCAATCCCCTTTTTTTCTGTTTCAAAGTTGAGAGAATGAACCTGGGCAAATTAAATAACTTGCTTGTACATAGCAGAACTGACACTCAGCCATATCTGGGTTGGGGTCCAGTGCCAACGTGTTAATAGCCCACCCTTTATTGCTTTCAATAGAGCAGAAACCCAGGGGTTGCAGAGGTAGGGAGGGGGATATCAGAGCTAAGAAAAGAGAGATATTTACTTAAGGAAAGAAATTGTCAGACTCTAGTAATTTGTTGGGCTGGAGATACAAGTTGTCTGGATGGGGGTAATGACATGAGGGGTCACAAGTCACCAGAGTAATAAAAGATGTGGCAGTCTCTGGAAAGTGTTAACTATAACCAACTCCAGCTAATATTGGCCCTAGTTGGGTTTGGATCTCCAGTCATAACACATCAAAATCCTCAGACCTGTGCCACCAGCACGACCTCACATCCCTGTCCTTTCAGGACATCACTCTGCTTGCGTGGCGTTTTCACCTTCTTTTGTCTGGACAGGTTGTCTACACTCAGTTTTTAATGAAAAAATTACATCATTAAGGACTAACAGGACACATACAAAGTGCTGCCTACATCAGAGCTATCACACCAATATTGTAATTTGTGTTGCGAAGTGCCTCCCTGCCCAGGTTGTCCATATTTTCTCTCTGGTGGATGTCACAGGTTTAGCATGACAGACATGGTCTTCCTCTCCTCATGCCAGGAAAAGGTAAATCACCATGCATGTTCATAATGGCCTTTGTTCTGGGGAAACTGAAGCTGGTGGGATATGATCCAGTTCTTCAACATCAAAGACCAAGTCACAAAGAAAAGTCCTAGACTAGACTCTTCTTCTCAAAGGCTATTTTCCCCAGCATGCTGCCCCTGCTCCTTAAGTCAGAGAAATCATTTTGTTTTTTTAAATTCTTCATCCAGAATGCAATAGGCCCTTCTGAAATGGAGCATGGGCCCACTGGTGGAAAAAGGATCCCACACCTACCTGGATGAGTTCTAGCAGCGGAAGTCTCTCTTTCTCCCTAAGCCACAACTGTCACATGCGTGAATTTCTTACTCTTCGACATCTTGCTGTGTACTGCTTTATTAAGAGGAATTTACTCTTCAATTTCCTGTAGTGATTTCAAATTCCCAAGGTTACTGCTGCGCCTTACTTTATAGCAACAATTACACACCACTCCCTAAGGTCGTAAAGGATTTGAAAATACATCTTAAGTGGTCGTCCTGGATGTCAGATGCCACCAGCTTGCAAACAACATTAGGTCTCTCATTAGAAACTCCAGTGTGAGATGCTTGGAGATAAGAAAGAGAAGGAGACCCAAAGGAACAAGGAGAAGGTTTTCTAAATATCTGGCCGGGCCTCAACACTCAATGAGTCCCCTCAGTGAGAGGATCACAGCGTGGGACCCAACTGTGGTTTCCTCTTGCAGAGCAGTTTCATGTTGCCAGAGGGTCACGTTTCCTTCCTCCAGCCTCTAATCACAGCAGCCACATAACTCTCCTCCCAAGAGGGGTTATTTTAAATGGTTAACCTTTCCAAAGAAAATGATTGCTGAGGTTCTGTTCATCTTTAGAGCTGGTTGGTAGGGGGCCACTATTGTGTTTTTTTCCGGCCCTTCAACAGTTCCTTCAGGGCATCAGTACCAAGAATCATACACCCTCCAAATGGGAGTGAGGACAATGCTTTACTATCAGGAGCAACTTGTGTATTTTATAGAGAGGGAAGCTGACACTCAGAGAGGGCACATTCAGCTCACATGCTAGCACACTGTAGGTGCACTGGGAGATAATTCCTCAGACTTTCATTGCCCATAAATCCCATTCATCCCATATTCACACAGAAAAGAGTGAAGCACTAATTCACCCACAGGTTACGTTTTAATATTTTCAAACTGATATATGCTTTAATTCAGTTTGATATGATAACAAACCAACATTGGGGGGCTTATGAACAAAATAAATCGGGAGTGAGTAAATTCAGGATCTCGAATGAATTTCATTTGTTTAAGAGGAACAAGATGTATAACCTCCATTTATGACAGGAGTTGGGTAAGTCCAAGGTGTCTGAAGGGTTCATCAGCCCCATTACCAACAATCATCAGATGAGGAAGTTACACCATAAAATTGGAACCTTTTCCAGGCCTTTCTCAGGCCACAGGATAGACAGAAAGTAGCCACCCCCCGAGATGACATGACCCCCAAATCCCTACATCTGTCTGTGTCAATCTGTGTGTGTGTGTGTGTGTGTGACAGAGAGAGAGAGAGAGAGAGAGAGAGAGAGAGAGAGAGAGAAAGACAGATAGGAACAGACAGCCAAAGAGAAGAGATGAGAAGGATCAATTCTTTGTAGCAGCTTCTTAGTTGTTCATTGATTGCTTTCTCACATGTGCCTTGACAGAGGGCTACAGCAGAGTGACCCCTTGCCCATGCCAGTGATCTTGGGGTCATGTTTATTATCCCTTGCTCAAACCAGCGACCCTGCGCTCAAGCTGGCAACCTCAGGGTTTCGAACCTGGGTCCTCTGTGTCCCAGTCTGATGCTCTATTCACTGCACCACTGCCTGTTCAGGCTGTCTGTCTCACTCTTTATTATCAATCCTTAGCCTCAGTTGGGCTAGGAAATAGTGGTTTTGTAGAAATATATATCACCAGGTGAATAAATTTGTATTTCGTACAACAACAAAATAATAATACTTGATGTTTCTCCCTCCAGCTATTGTAACAGTGGGAGTGTTCAAATGGGAGTGGGGAATAAGTTGAAGTGTCGATGTCAGTGCCCTTAGTTTGAAAACAGTCTCTTCTAAACTAGAAGAAGACATAGGAAACTTTTGAAATCTAGATCATGATCATAAACCTTGCCCCCAAATTAGTCTATTTATTTATTTAGCAAGTGGCATTGGAGTAACTACTACATGCCTAGTATGTGTCTTGAGCTTTGCTTTCAGATGGGAAATGCAGAGGCTCAAATCAGAGAGTGGCAGGGCAGCCTCAGATGGGACACTATCACAGCACAGTAGCCTACTATGAAATTCAAGAATAAAACTTCAGGACAAGAGGAGAAAAATCAACATCTGTTGAGCCCCTCCTCTGTCCAAGGCATTGAGCCAGATGATCGTTAACATTCCAATCTTTATTTTAATTTTAATTACTGTTGACATTCAATATTATTTTTATTAGTTTCAAGTGTATAGAATAGTGATTAGAGAATTATATAATTTACAATAAATCCAGTACCCACCTGGCACCACACATACTTACTATAACATCACAATACTTTCAGTTATGAAAGGAATTTAAACCCTGCATACCCTTCTTTTGCAGGAAAGTTTGTTTATGTTAAATAACTTTCCTGTGTCTCATTTATAGCAGGTGCCTCTGGAGTTGAAATTCAAGTCTATCTGTTTCCAAAGTCCAACACTTTCTAATACTCTGCATGAACTGCTCTTTGGTGCTAAATCTATATACAGTGTGTCCGTAAAGTCATGGTGCACTTTTTGACCGTGTGACGGGTCAAAAGTGCAACATGACTTTATGGACACACTGTATATAGATGGGCTCTAAGAAAATCCCCAGAAATCTTAAAATTTCTTTTCATAAGGTCTTCCAGAACAGACTTAGTCTCTAAGAGAGGAGTTAAAACCCGGTTACTGATTTGACAGGGCAATGTGACATGGTGGTTACCAGGCCGGGCTGGAGGTCCCTCCCCATGATTGTGACTCCTTCTCTAACCACTTGCTGACTGTGTTTTGGAAAGCCTCTCATTCTGTCATTCTGAACCTCATTTTCCCCATTATATTTGTCAAAGTTCTGCTAGGAAAAAGGCGGGGGGCATTTGAGGAGAGTTTAGTAAAGGAGTGAGCAGGTTTCTGGAAACCACGAGAAAAGATCTGGTGTCAGCAAGTAATGGTGACAGAAGCCGTTACTTGCCAAGGCTGAAGAGACTCTAGGAGGGAGAATGCTGGAACACACAGTAGGGTGAGAGCTGCAAGCAACAGCTGGTTGTCCATAGATGCATTCATCCAGAGGGGACCTCAGATTAAAGGAGCTGGGAAATACACACTTCCACCTCACTCTTGTTCTTTCTTGCAATTTCCTGCTTCCTGCTGGTAGATCTGTAACAGAAGCCAGAAAGGACAGATACTGTTCACATATGTTGGCTTCCCAAGTATGTCAGCAGCATGGGGAATAATGGAAAGTGAATCTATAAACAAACACCCATCTATGGAATGGGGCTGACAGCAGTAACCACCTCCAACAGTGGTTCAAGGTTTGCATGAATTAAAGCATCTCAAGTACAGAGACTGATACAAGTCCCATGATCAGCTCATACAAAAATTCAGAATTGAAGAGAACTGAGAATGATCTACTCAAATATCTTCATTTGACAAATGAGGATCCAGAAGCCCAGAGAGAAATGACTTGCCCCAACATATATATAAACAGGGACAGGGTCAGGACTAAAACTCAGTTCCCTGATCTAGTTGCCAGAGACCTCTCTGTATAGCATGTCTATCAAAGGTATAGGCCCTAGCCAGTTGGCTCAGAGGTAGAGTGTTGGCCCAGAGTGTGGAAGTTTTGGGTTCAATTCATGGCCAGGGCACACAGGAGAGAAGCTCATCTGCTTCTCCACCCTTCCCACTCCTTTCTCTCTATTTGTCTCTTCCCCTCCTGCAGCCAAGGAGCAAAGTTGGCCCTGGTGCTAAGGATGGCTTCATGGCCTCCACCTCAGGTGCTAGAATGGCTCCAGTTGCAATGGAGCAACATCCTAGATGGGTGGAGCATCGCCCCTTGGTGGGCTTGCCGGGTAGATCCTGGTCAGGCACATGCGGGAGTCTGTCTCTCTGCCTCCCTGCTTCTCACTTCAGAAAAAAAAAAAGACAAGGCACAGATCCAATCTCAGACCCCACAAGTGAACAAAATGGGCTCTTTGATCTGCAGAGCTTACATCTCCCTGAGACTTTCAGCAAGTTCCCTATAATAGTCTGCATTCCCAGCTCCCTTATTTTGGGGTCTCCTCTGGACTGCAATTTATTGAACTATAGCAGGTCCTCTACTAACATTGTTCCATTCAACATTCTTTCATTACAACAATGATGAGATGCCATAGAAACTTAACTCTTCTTGATATCAATTAGTCTATGATAAAATTGGTTTCATTTATAAGTTGTTTTGCTTAAAGTCGCAGAATCTATCAAAGGCATTAACTGAAGACTTACTGTAGTTGGTGCATTAGGTAACCTGCATTTTTCCTCTCTCAGGAGTTTTCCTGTGCAATTAAGAATCTACATGGCCTGACCAGGAGGTGGCGCAGTGGGTAGAGCGTTAGACTGAGATGAGGAAGACCCAGGTTCGAGACCCCGGGCTCGCCAGCTTGAGCCCGGGCCCATCTGGCTTGAGCAAAAGCTCGTCAGCTTGGACCCAAGGTCACTGGCTCCAGCAAGGAGTTGCTCAGTCTGCTGAAGGCCCATGATCAAGGCACATGTGAGAAAGCAATCAATGAACAACTATGGTGTCGCAACGGCAATGAAAAACTAACGATTGATGCTTCTCATCTGTCTTCGTTCCTGTCTGTCTGTCCCTATCTATCCCTCTCTCTGACTCTCTCTCTGTCCCTGGAAAATAAATAAATAAAATTAAATTGAAAAAAATAAGAAATTTAAGAAAAAAAAAAGAATCTACATGGTAAATCTTAAAGGACCAATAAGCAAAAAGCAGGAACCCCCTATTTCAGGCCCAATAGTTTAAAGAATAGACCCACAGTAACCATGCTAGAGTAGGAGGCAGAATCAGGACATTTTAAAAAGTGGCCTCTCTTGTTCAGGAATATGAATTCTTTGCAGGGCTAGCTTTAGCCCTGGGTCCTTCATGCTAACTGCAGCCAATTATATGGTAATTTACCATTCCAGGTTGCTTGAGTTTGTCTCAATTTCATCACAAAAAGTCCCTCATCCTGCAACAACCCCTACCTCTTCAAATCCTACCCTGTATTGCCCAGTTCTTGGTAAACCAGGATGGCTTGTCACCTCAGATGATTTGTAGGGTTCAGAGCAGACAAGAGCCCAGTGCTTAGGTTCTTGACTGCTGGTTAATTCCATCCTTTTGGAATTGAAACAGTGGCATCTCTAAGCAGTACTCTGCATTTGCCTCTGGGAATTCTGATAAGCATATGCTAATAAAACAAAAAGAGGTCACAGAGATAGAAACGAAAATTAAGAGGCCACGTATGGGATCAGTTGATATAACTACTTTTATTTTGTAAAGCCCTGAATATCTGCCAGAGACTATTCATAGCATCAATCTATCTAGTGAGCAAGGACTGATGTAGTGGCCACCGGAAGACTGCACTGAAATACATAGGCTCTCAGATACACTACTGACTGGGGCCAGCGACATCAGGAAGTAGACATAGTTACTCCAGACATCCACTTTAGTATCAGGTAAGGAACTTAAGACTACTCTAATGTGCAATGCATTCCCGGTGAATCAATGAATGAAGAAAAAAGAAAAATGAAGGTCCCTCAAATGCTACAAAATTTTGAGAAGAGGGTCTTCAATGTCATTATTTCTAGATGTTTGTGAATTTTAATTTCAATTGGCCTCCTAAGCCAGCCTGCTCTCTCCCAGTTCCTATCCAGAGCCTTGTCCAAGGTGCTGAATGCCGGGCTCAAGGGGAGAGGGTAGATGAGGAAGAGCCATGCGCTATTAGCCTTGAGGGCCCGACATAAACTTGGTGAAGTTATAATTATACCTGTGATGAAAAAAAAATCAAATATAATTTATGATGATTCAAGCCCTTTTCCATTTCTTAATATTTTTTATTTCACTGCATTGAAGTGAGCTATGATGTGCCAGATAAATTTTTGGAATATTTGTGAAAAAAAAATTCGGTAAATGTCAGGAGAGTTGTTTCTTTTGGACAGGGAAGCAGTAGAAGAAGAGTAAAATGGGGAGTTTTCAGGGACGTTTAAAGGACTATGATTCACCTTCATAATATGGAAATGCAAGTTAGAAAAGTGAGTCAACTTATGATTTATTGTTGCATAAAAGACATTCTTAAAAGAACATGGCACCATTATGGGACAGAAACACACAGTTCATGAATCTGAATTTAAAATAATATTTGGTATGACTATTTTACACCACTGATAGAATATGGCGGGGGTAATTCGCTATTCTGGTATTTTAAAATCAATGCAATGTTGTTACTTTACATCAGTGAACACAACTTGCCCTGACAGATATTCAAATCTATAAACAGCAAGAAATTCTTCTATATATTACATTGACAGGCTAGCACCTAAAATTTTACATGCAAGTATTTCATTTTCAAGCAAATCTATGGTATAAGATAGTCGGGATAATAAAATAACTTGACTAATTTAAAGTAAATTATGGCAATTTTGTTTGGTACAAAGTACATGGGAAAAAAATCAGAAAGTCTGTATGCCAACTTCAGCTGGACTACTAATTACCTATGAGTTTGAAAACTTTGAATCACCTCTTTAGGACTCAGAGTTACATACTCACTATAACACACAGTCACACAAGATTTGGAGGATCAAATTGACCCAAGTAAGCCCACTGAGTAAAACCTCATAATTCTATATAAATGAAAAGCTACTATTATATGCATTGCATAAAGGGTTATTTGGCTAAAGAATGAAGAATATAGAAAGTTTACCTATTATGGCCCTTGCTGGTTGGCTCGGTGGTAGAGCATTAGTCCAGTGTGTAGATGTCCTGGGTTTGACTCCTGGTCGGGGCACACAGGAGAAACTGCCATCTGCTTCTCCACCCTTCCCCCTCTCACTTCTCTCTCTCTTTTTCTCTCTTCCCCTCCTGCAGCCATGGCTTGATTGGAGCGAGTTGATCCTGCATCACACTTTGGACATTCACAAAAACCAGGGAGAGATTGGAAAAAAACAAGTCTGAACCTGACACTGGTCAGAATCAGGGCGGATGGCCGATGCTCAGGGCGAGCAGATGCACAGGAAAGATCATCAGCTCTGGTGGATGGAGACATTGACTTGACGAGGCAGGAGCCGAGGATGTGAACGGTGCGCAGGCGCCAAGCCTCACAAGCACGCAAGAGGCAACACAGAGGGTGGGCGTCTAGTGTACCACCGAGTTTTGGACTGGGAGGAGAATCACACCCGGACCCCCCAACTTCCTCCATCAATATCAACTTCTGTTTTCTAATCCACACAACAAGGAAAATAATATAAACCTGACAGAGTTGTCATACATATAAAATTATATCACTTACAAAATCATTTTACCACCACGGGATGATGGCAGGTTCACATACATACTGCTTATTCTTTCTTATTAAAATAAAAGGGGTGATTCCATCTAGCAACTTTACTGATTTTGAGACAAAAAAGAAAAAGGAAAGGAAAAAAAATACTAACAAAACCAACAAAAGGATATCAGAAAGAAAAAAAAAATCAATATCTAGCCCTATGGGAAACACAGAGAATTGTGGAAACATCATGAAGATCATTTATTAGAATTTCCCAACTTTACCTGATCCTAAGAATTTCCTTCATAAACACAGAGTTTTAGACTTTGACCCCAAATCAACTAAATCACAAACTCCAGCTGAAGAACCTAGAAAGTTAGATTCATAAGGATGCTAGGTTATTCTAATAACTAAACAAAATTGGGAAACCCTGCTTACTTCTGTCTGTTCTCATTACTGGAAAGCTTTGACTGTGTCCTGTGCATGGACAGCATCAACATCATAGGATGACGGGTTAGAATCTCAGAATCTCAAGTCTCACCTCAGACCTATTAAACCAGAATCTGAGTTTTAAGATGATTACGAGGGGATTCTTATGATCACTAACATTTGAGAAGCTCTGGTCTAATGCATTCCCATTTATTTTTGGATACCATCAGTAACAGGAAACTTGCTACCTAAATATAAGTTACAATATGTAATCTGAAACCATATCAATGAACTATTATTACATTAAAATAGATTAGTTTCTCTTGCATTTGGATAGTTCTTTTTATACCTTTGAATGGAAAAACTTGGTTCACTGAGTAATGCAGATAATCCAAATATTGACTCACTTAATTGTAAAATATCAAACAAATTACATTCATTAGTATCACCACTGATTTAATCAGAAATGCTTTTTAATTTTGTTAATTAGTCAAGGTCAGGGTGGGTTCAATAAGTTTTCCAAGTTTTAATTTTCTTAAAATTTTCATTGATAACAAATGTAGTCATTTGTTTCCCTGACATACAACATTTATTTTTTAAAATATGGCTGACAAATACTTAAACTGAATAACCTCAGTTTTGTCTGCCAGTTCTTCTTTGAAGTAAAAGGTATTCTCGGCCCTGGCTGATTTGCTCAGTAGATAGAGCCCTGGCCTGGCATGTGGACATCCAAGGTTCAATCCCCAGTCAGGGTACATGGGAGAAGCAACTATCTGCTTCTCTTCCTCTCCTGCTTCCCCTTCTCTTTCTCTTCTCCTCCAATAGTCAGTGACTTGATTGGTTTGAGCATCAGCCCTGGGCACTGAAATTAGCTTAGTTGGTTCAAGCATCAGCCACAGGCACTAAAAATAACTTGGTTGATTTGAGCATCAGCCCCAGACACGGTTGCCAGGTGGATCATGCTAGGGGTGCTTGTGGGAGTCTGTCTTACCATCTCCTCTCCTCTCACTTAAAAGAAAAAAGTAAAAAGTGTTCTATGACAAAAGTGGCTAGTTCAGCTTGCAACTCAAATAGTTGTATATGTGCATTTCCTAGAAGCAACCACAGCATTTCTGATGGCAGCAGACATGCTTTATGCTTAGTGAATATTTAAAACTAATGACTGAATGTTTACAGTTTAATATATTTGATATCTTTTTCTGCTTTATCGAGGAAAATTTTAACTAAACCTCCCCCACCTTTTTACTATAATTGTATAGCAGTGAAAAAGATCATATTCAGAATTACTGCTAAAGGTTGATTACTGTCTTGATTTGTATTAAGATGCTAACAGTTTTATCCACCATTGCTTTTGCACAATGAGGACAAATCTCAACAGAGTGAAAGAAGCAAATAATGTCTTAAAGATGTTATGAAGAGAGTTTTGACCTTATGGATGCCCAGATATCTACAAGCCACACTTTGAAAATTGCTGTACTAATCTGTTCTCTGAGGAAATCTCTCTCTCTCTCTCTCTCTCTCCTGCTTTCTATCAATGAAATATTTTCCTTGCCTTGGTACTCTGGCATTTCTCCCTTCCTCCACAATTTAAGCATAATGGAGTTTATTGAAAATATAAATCAAAATTAATCTCCTCTGTATCTATAATGGTCTTTAGAATCTCAAAAAATTTATTACACATATATATGTACTAAAGTAAAGTTTTACTTACAGTGATTCAATAATCTAATGTGATTCAATAACCTAAAATGAAAAACATGCCTGGAAACATAATGAGTTTATAAAATATTATTATCCTTGTGTCTCAGGGTTTTTGTGGTTTTCTTTTTCAAGATAAAAGAAGCCACTGTATGTATTTAGTACTTCATTTTAATTTAATAAAGTCAGTTGATGACAAAAGTTTTGGAAAAACTGTAAAATAAAAGAAAGTGAGCAAGCCCTGTGAGGAAAATCTGGATTTTAGCCATAGCAAAAATCATGATTATTCCTAGCTACAAAGAAAAAAGGAAGGAAAAGGTGATGTTCTATCCCAGGAGCTGGAACATTTATTCCTAAAATTAATAATCCATAGCAGAAATTGCCTGCTTGACAGCCAAGAGAAAAATGTTTAATAGATTGAATAGATCTGAGAGGAAACAGTCCAAGGACTGGCACACCTTGGCTTTGTTGTGACATCACCATAGAAGAATGCCATTTATTAATTTTTCAATAAATGTGTATTGAGCAACTATAGTGTGCCGAGCCCTGGCCTAGTCAATGGGGATTATGGTAAGACAAAGAAGACACAACATGCAGCTGTGTTCTGATGAGAAAAGACGAATAACAAATACCTCTACAAATAAAAAGAAACATTAGCTGTTCTGAAATTTAAAACAGGATGATATGATAGTGATCGAGTGGCTCTTTTAAATCTGGTATAGAGGCAGGGGGCACTGAGAATATGACATTTAAACTGAGATATTGACAAGAGAGATCAGGCCCATGAACACCTAAAGAGATAACTTTTCAGGTTAAAAGCAGAAATAAACTTGACATATTAGAAAAACAGAAGGCCAATGTGGCTAAGATTCATGGGTAGAGAGAAAACTAAAAGAGAGAGTTAGGCAGAAGCCAGATGGTATAGCGATTTATCAGCCCAGAAACCTTTTCATTACGAGGTTGTAAGAATTTTCTTTTATTCTAAATGCAATGAAATGCCATTGGAGAATTTTAAACATGGAAGTGACATGATAGAACTTATTTTAGAAGGGTCTCTGGGGGGCAAGAGTGGAAGGAGAGTGTTATTGAAGGCCAGAGAACCAAGAGGAAATCTATAAAAGGCACACTGAAATTGTTACAAATGGTCTCAGGAGTAGAGGTGGGAGAGAAGACGGTCATTAAGTTACAATGAATGAAGGAGTCAGGCAATTCTCAGAAGATTTGATGACATGAAAATTTCGGAAGCAGTGGTTTTGAAGGGAAACTAAAGAAGTGGTTTATAAGTTCCTATCTGCCCGCTCTG
This sequence comes from Rhynchonycteris naso, assembly GCA_037038555.1. Classification (NCBI taxonomy): domain Eukaryota; kingdom Metazoa; phylum Chordata; class Mammalia; order Chiroptera; family Emballonuridae; genus Rhynchonycteris; species Rhynchonycteris naso. The sequence continues at coordinate 242,501,113 of CM072999.1, read as the reverse complement.
AGGTTTTTAGGCTACAAGCAATGCCTTCAGGAGACTATTCTCTGTAGAAAACTATTATTTGTAAGGAGAATAGGGCAAGAGGGTGAGAGGAAGTTTAGAGACAGGGGGTTGGACAAGGTAATTCACAGTTAACAGATCATAGAACCAGAGGGCTCAAAGAAAAATTCTGTGGAAAATTAGTACTAATTAGTGGCTATAGAGATCAGTAGGAAGGGGAGGGGGCTGACAATGAAAAGCGTGAGCACCACAGAGAACAGGATGTAAGACATGATTGGATCGAATCAGGCTATATCTTAGAAGGATGTAGTAAACAGGACAAGCTGGATCTCTATTATTTCTTGATGCTCATGGCTGCGTGGCAAGAAAAGAGTGAGCCAGGGACTCTTTGGTTTGCTTTCCTCAGTGGCTGTAATACGGTGGGCAATACAGAGAAGACCAGAGAGGCTTCTACTAAGGATTGTCTTAACTTTGAAGCCTTCAGGGTTGTGGCAGCACATGTTGCATTAGGCAGTGTCTCTCCCCACCAAGGTGTGTTCACAGTGTTGAGAAACTGGACAAGAAGGAGAGAGTTTCCATCTTCATTGATGTAGAAACCCTGCTTCAAGTGAAAGTTGACGCAAAGACCCAACACAAAGAACAATCTAAGTCAGACTCACTCCACACTCCACCCTGAGACTCTCAGACCTTCGGGTCCCTTGGGGCTCAAAGAGGCAGGCTGTGTACACCTCTGAACAGTGTGATCTCTCAACAAGCTCTAAATCTCGGAATCAGTACTGGTATCATGCACATCATTCCAGCTGACATCAGCAACCATCATATATGTGATAAAGCCTCATGAATTTTGAATAATGAAGCTAATATGATTCAGTAACAAAGCTAAACTACAGACATTTTGTTAACAAAATGTAATTTCATTACTCGTAAGTAGAGAATGTATTATAAACTGTGCAATAAGTGCATATTATTAAGTGGATTACATTTATGTAAAAGTACAGCTCACAATAGAGGCGCACAACTTGGTGATGTATCACAAACATAGAAATTCTTTAGCACAAGAGAAATAATAATTGCTATCTTGAGAAGTTGAAGGAAGGCAAAAAGGGTCTTTGATTTATTGAGTCTTTGGTTCCCAAAAGTACTACTTGTAGTTTGAATTCTCTCTTAAACATAAGACCCTGAAGAATCAAATATAAAGAATTTTTTCATATTTACTTGGAAAAAGTAAAGTGCAAAATTTATTGAAAAATCTCAAGTGAACACAGTTGAAAAAAGTAATATTCCATTGTGTATTTAGATCTAGATCCTTGATAATATTAGAAGACAGATACTGAGTTAAACAAGGTCAGATTGTTTATTTGGTGCAGGCTCCAAAAAATTTTGATATACTAAAGCAGAGTGTCTCAAATTTTAATGTGATTATGTGTCACCTAGGGATCACGTTAAAATGCAGATTCCAGTAGGTCCAGAGCAGGACCTGGCAATCTGAATTCTTCACATGGTGCCAGTGCCCCAGGTCTATGCCACACTTTGAGTAGACAGTGCCAAAGTGTCTCCAGACTTTATGTGAGGAAGCTGACTGGATACAGTATAGCATTTCTGATACCTCATGTGCTTTGAGGGAAGATAGAGAAGTGTTAGGTTTTAACATGACTTTTTTTGTGAATTTTTGTACATATGACTGAGCTTTACTAAGTAGGAAGATCCTTTAATTTTGTCTCTTGTCTTTTTGCTCATCTACATCTTCTCTAAGCACTTAGTGGAATATTAAGCAAATTACATTTAAAAAATCAAGTACAGAATTCCATAACCCCAATACTCTGATGTTGGCACAGGGAGTCTCGTTTTACATTTAAAAAATAGTGTATTCTCACTAGGTAAATTTATTTCAGTTAACTCATGTTGTTTGGTTAGTGACTTCAACTAAATATGCTTTCACAAAATGAGTTGTTTCACTTACGAGAGAAGTTAGCAGTTGCTTTTGAATTCACAGACATAGAGAATTCTAGGTTGAATTAAAGTATATGCTATTCAAAACTCTTGTTCTTCATATAGAGACCCTGGTTATACCATGTACATAGTATCACACAGAAAGATTTAAAACCTGTACCTTTAGTCTTTCTTAAATATTTTAAAGGAAAATGCAAACCTCAATGCCTCCTGAACTGATTTATTTTCAATTAAATTTTATTGGGGTGACCCTGGTTAACATAATTATACAGGTTTCAGTTGGCCAAATCTACAACAGATCTCTATATACCACATTGTGTGTTCAACTGCCCCCCAAGTCAAGTCTTTGTCCATCACCAGTTATCCTTCCTATAGGCTTCTTCACTGCCTCTCACCAGCCATCATTACACTGTTGACTGTATCCATGAGTTTTTTCTTTTTGTTTGTCCGTATTTTCTCTACCCCTCTACCTCCTTTACTCAACACACCCCCTCCCCACAGCTGTCAACCTGCTCTCTAAGTATAAGTCCATTTCTATTTTGCTTGTTGGTTCATTTTGTTCATTATATTTCACACATGAGTAATATTACATGGTACTTAATTTCTCTGTCTGGCTTATTTATCTTAGTATAACACTTTCCAGGTCTATCCATGCTGTCACAAAAGGTAATATTTCCTCCTTTTTTATTATCTCATAGCATTCCATTGTGTAAATGTGCCACAGCTTTTTAATCCACTCATTTACTGATGGGCCCTCGGGTTGCTTCCAGATCTCGGCTCAATCTGGATAAAATGGACAAATTCCTAGAAACATACAATCCTCCAAAATTGAACCTAGAAGAATCAGAGAATCTGAATAGAGAGATTACAGCCAGTGAAACTGAAGCAGTAATAAAAATGCCTCCCAACAAACAAAAGTCCTGAACTGGATGGCTTCACAGGTGAATTTTGCCAAACATTCAAAGAAGAATTAACACTAACTCTTCTCAAACTATTCCAAAAAATTTAAGAGGATGAAAAACTCTCATACTTGTATTTTACAAGGCAGCATTATCCTACTTCCAAAACAAAATAAAAACACCATAAAGAAAGAAAATTATAGGCCAATATCCCTGATGAATATAGATGCTAAAATCCTCAACAAAATATTAGCAAACCGGATACCTCAATACATTAAGAAGATCATATTCCGTGATCAAATGGAATTTAGTTTTGGGATACAAGGTTGGTACATCCACAAATCAATAAATGTAATACACCACATAAACAAAATGAAGGATAAAAATCACATAATCATATCAACAGATGAAGAAAAAGCATTTGATAAAATTCAGCACACATTTATATTAAAAACTCTCAGCATAGTATAGTGAGACTAGAGGAAACATATCCCCATATAACAAAGGTCATATTTGACAAACTCAATGCCTCTTGAATTTAAACTCAAAAACTGCTTATCTCATTACTTGTGGCTAACTAAAATCATAATATAGTTGTAAGAATATCAGTGTAGAATACATGAGTTTTATGCATGTACTTATGGTGTTTTCTTTACTGCTTTTTTCGGTGCTAAATGTTTGTGCTTCGACTTTTGTTAGGAGAAGGAATTTGAAAGTTAATGTCAAATTGCTTCATCTTGGTTGGCCATGTTCAAGTTTCAAGTCCACATGAGCCTCTGTCCTCTATTTCCAAGTAGATTTAACAGAATGGCCATGTTGTCCTAGGAGGAGATGTGCTTAAGGGAGATATAATGCAGGTTGAGGATCACAGACTTATACAGCCTCTGATTGTTGTCCACCCAGGGTGCTGAACATCCCCAGTAATCTGAAATATGCAGAAGGCATGTTCTCTGGCTCCAGTTGCTTGCCACTTAGCCCCAGTGAGCTGGCTGGGCTCCAGTTCAGGTAATTGCATCCTGTCCGCTCAAATTTCCTTTGCAATTTCAATCAGATATGTTATCCTCCTTAGCGTGGCTGCCCAGAATGATAGTTTAGGATTCCCTTACAGCTGCTGAACAGCTGTTGTGTTCAACCCAAGAGGTGCCTACGTTTCAGCAGTGGGTAAAATGATTCCTTGTTATTCCTTTTAGCCATCACAGAGGCATTCTGAGGCTTAATTAATTAAGATGTGCTCAGCTTCTGTGGTGCAAGTTATGGAAAGATGGCAGACATTTATAATGAAGCATTTTTAAAGAATTCTGTACCAGAATTCATCTCAAAATAAAATCTAGGCATAATAAGTTTCTTACACTGTAATATACCCTGTTTAAATTTAACAAGAAAATTATCAAAACAGGCATTGGTTGAACTTAGAATTATATAACATACTGCCTCTTTTATCACTTTAAGTACTAATTAAATTAAGTACTAATTAAAATTAAGTACTAATGAAGTGAACATCTCACTTAGTGCCGCACCAGTAAACTTTTCAGTGATGGTCCCACATTAATACTTGCAGATACTACAAAGGTGTCAAATTGTTTCTTGGCCATCACATCCCCAATTTTCCCATGACTTTCTTTTCTATGCATGCACTTTGCTCATGGAAATATGCTGCATTAAAATAAAACTATCCCAAAATGGAATGTCTTAAAACAACCATCATTTTATTACATCTCATGATTTTATTGATCAGGAATTTGGGAATAGCTCAACTGGAAAATTCTTCTGCTTCATGTGTATTGACGAGGGTCACTTTGCAGTATTGAGCTGGGTTGGAGTGCTCTGGAGGTCCAAGATTGTTTATTTACAGGACCAGTGCCTTATCAAATTAAAAAGAAGACAGGGCTCAGCTGACTCCCTTTCCATTTAGTCTCTGGGTCTCTTGGTCTCCCCAGCAGAGAAGTCAGATTACTACATGGAGACCCAGAACTTCCAACGCCTGAATAGAAGCTGCCAGTAATCTGAAAGGCTGGGCCCAAAAAAGGCACAGTGTCACTTTAATTCTACTTTCTTGGTCAAAGCCATAACCAGCCACCCCAGCTCCAAAAGGAGGAAAAATAGGTTCGCCTTTGCGTGTGTGTGTGTGTGTGTGTGTGTGTGTGTGTGTGTATGTGTGTGGTATTTTTTTTATTAATTTTAATGGGGTGACATTGATAAATCAGGGCACATATGTTCAGAGAAAATATTTCCAGGTTATTTTGACATTTGATTATATTGCGTACCCATCATCCAAAGTCAAATTATCCTCTGTCACCTTCTATCTGGTTTTATTTGTGACCTCCCCTCTCCCTGCCCCCTCCCCCAACTCTCCCTCTCCTCAGGTAGCCAGTACACTCTTGTCCATGTCTCTTAGTCTCATTTTTATGTCCCATCTATGTATGGACTCATATAGTCCTTAGTTTTTTCTGATTTACTTACTTCACTCAGTATAGTGTTATCAAGGTCCATCCATGTTGTTACAAATGGTCCGATGTCATCATTTCTTATGACTGAGTAGTATTCCATAGTATATATGTACCATAGTTTTTTAATCCACTCGTCTTCTGACGGACACTTGGGCTGTTTCCAGATCTTCGTTATTGTGAACAATGCTGCCACGAACATGGGGGAGCATTTCTTCTTTTCAAACAGTGCTATGGTGTTCTTAGGGTATATTCCTATAAGTGGGATAGCTGGGTCAAAACGCAGTTCGATTTCTAATTTTTTGAGGAATCTCCATACTGTTTTCCACAGTGGCTGCACCAGTTTGCATTCCCACCAGCAGTGCAGGAGGGTTCCCTTTTCTCCACATCCTCGCCAGCACTTATTCTGTGCTGAGCGCCATTCTGACTGGTGTGAGGTGATATCTCATTGTGGTTTTAATTTGCATTTCTCTAATGATTAGTGATGTTGAGCATTTTTTCATATGCCTATTGGCCATCTGTATGTCCTCTTTGGAGAAATTTCTATTCATTTTGTTTGCCCATTTTTTGATTGGATCGTTTGTCTTCCTGCTGTTGTGTTTTATAAGTTCTTTATAAATTTTGATTATTAACCCTTATCAGACGTACTGTTGAATATGTTCTCCCATTGTGTGGTTTGTCTTTTTATTCTGTTCGTATTGTCTTTAGCTATGCAAAAACATTTTAGTTTGATATAGTCCCATTTGTTTATCCTACCTTTTATTTCATTTGCCCGTGGAGATAAATTGGCAAATATATTGCTGCGACAGATGTCGGAGAGCTTGCTGCCTATGTTTTCTTCTAAGATGCTTATGGTTTCACGGCTTATGTTTAAGTCTTTTATCCATTTTGAGTTTGTTTTTGTGAATGGTGTAAGTGAATGGTCTAGTTTCATTTTTTTGCAGGTAGCTGTCCAATTTTCCCAACACCATTTGTTAAAGAGGCTGTCTTTACTCCTTTTTATGCTCTTTCCTCCTTTGTCAAATATTAGTTGTCCATAAAGGTGTAGGTTTTTTTCTGGGTTCTCTGTTCTGTTGCATAGGTTCACCTTTTAATGAGAGGAATGTCAAAGAATTATGGGCACCTTGATTCTACCACACTGGCCATTCTAATATTGCGCATGTTCATAATAATTTCAATATCTGAGTTTTCCACAAGAAACATCTCTACACTAAACATCTAAACACAACACAACTCAGTACCAACCTACATCGGCCTAAAGAACCTTGGGAAACATAAGAAAAGCAGGTATTTTTTCAGCATTAGCACCTATAAAAGGTGCCAACCACAATGATTTCTAATTCTGCCCTCTAAATGCTAGAGTACGCTCAAACTATCATTTCAAATAAAATTGAAAATTGTTTTAATTATTCCAAGTACATTTGTACTAGAATACTCAAAAGACATGCAGTGGATGTAGGTCAGAAATTATTCTTTCTATTTTGCTCCTAAGGAACTTAAAATAGAGAGTGGTAGGTGATTCACTAAAAAGTCTCCAAGTAACGAGTGGCGGGCCACTTACTGTTGGCCACCCTGTCCAGGATTCCATTTTCTTTATTCCACATTCTTTCTCTGTTAAGATTTGACTCATAACCTAAAAATCCTTGATGAGTTGCAAGGTTCCTGACTTCACTACAATGAAGATATTTCTGCAAAAGAACAAAGAAGTTTTTAAACTAGATTCACATTTTCTTTTTTTTTTAAATTTAGACAATTAAATTTAACAGGGTGACACTGGTCAAGTAGAGTACACAGAGTTAGGGAAAACATCTCCACATTATTTGGATATTCGCTTGTATTGTATATCCATCACCCAAAGTCAAATCAATAGATTCACATTTTCACTGAGAAATGTCTACATTGGAACTGCTGCTGTTGTCCCCAGTTTATTTATTTCTCTGGGTACAGACTAAAAGAGTCTTGCACAGTTGAATATGTATGGTTTGCTCTGTTTAGTCATTTCACAGTCAAAGATGCAAGACTGTTCCAGTCTTCTAAATATTCTCTTTCTTAGGCAAAAGACATTGCCTCCATTATTCATGCCTTTCCTCTAATTCTTCATATGCCTCTCAGTTTTGAAGACTCACCTCACTTCTCCCAACTGCTCTAGAAAGACATCTCACTATTTCAGTCCACATTTCACTTTTTTTCCTAAACTCAGAGAATTTTATAGTCTGGAGCGTGTAATACTAGAAAACAATTATTTCATTCTTTTACTCCTCAATATTTTTATTTTATTTATTTGTTTGTTTATTTATTTATCTTTTCCAAGTGGGAAGAGGAGAGATTAGAGACAGATTCCCACATGCACCCTAACCAGGATCTACCTGGCAACCCCCCCTGTGGCTGATGCTCTGCCCATCTGGGGCCTATCTCTGGACTTATGAACCATTTAACTCCAGAAACAAAGCACTAGGCCATTAGACTATAATGTATTTGGGTAATTGTATTGCATGTATGCATTTTCATATAAAGTATGTGTCTGTAGATATAGTTATTCAGGGAAATATGCAGTGACATTTATTTTTCAAATGTCACATGTAAGAAAGGCACAAAATGCTATGAGACTTCAGATGGGAAAAAACTACTTAATCCAAAAACAGTTTTATGGCACTTGAAATGAAACCTATCAGCGTAATAGTGAGTAGTCTGGTTTAATATGACAAAGGGACGGATGAACATGATGAGTAAGATTAGAAAAGGACAAACGTAAAACATGCTAAAACGTTTGAATTTGGTCGGTTTTTAAAGGAGTTTAATGTGGGTTGATAAGATCAGAGATGAACTTTTAGAGGATTAATCTGTCAGCCTGAGCAGCAGGATGGATCAGAGTAGGACCGTGTCAGTGACATAAGTTAAACCTTTTTAATTTCTAATGAAAGCAATTATGAGTCTGTTGCAAAGTCCAAGGAAAGCAAAGTAATAGGAGTCTGACTTCATTACATACAGAAACTTTTTGTTGATGGTTTTAAGTGTGCAATTCTTGAGTTAACTATTAATAATAATGTGTGTGTGTGTGTGAAAGACATATTTTTCTCATATTTTCCTCCTTTCATTGGATGTTTACATATATTATCCATTGAATTTTAAACAGACTGCTTACTCCACAAAGCTGAAGATCATAGGTGAGCAAAGTATTAAGGGTATATTTACAACTCAAAACATTTGGCTAATTTTCTAACTGATCTATAAGTGGCAGTTCTCCTTCTGTTCTAGGAACCATTCTCCAAAGTGCCCCATCCATGGCTATCAAAGCATAAATTGTAATCACAAAAATAATGATAATACTTTTTCAAGAAATAAGTTATTATCTATTTAACATAAATTAATTTAAGCACAATTACATAAGATATATCATTATTCCCACTTTGTAAAATAAAAAGGGGTGGGGGCAGAGAAGACTAAATAATTTCCCAGGCTTCTATATCCACTAAAAATAGTTCTGGGATTCAAATGCAGATATGATGACTCTAGGGGTTGTAGACACTTAATCACCAAACTCCCAAATCTAGATCGTCTAGTCTTGGTTCTTGAGTTTCTATGAGGCAAGAGATCTTTTATTAAGAGCCCCAGAAAGAAAAGCTGTTCTTTAAAAAATACAAATTTTGGGACACCTTAAATAGAACTATTTGGCAATGTATAGCTATACTTTAGGATATAATTTAAAGATTGCCTACATTGCAAATACTGAGTTTAAATTTAACAATGTTCTGATGGCTGAGCTTAACATGTCTAATGGAAAAAAAGGGAACTTGAAAACCAGTGGGTGGTGTCTGACCAGGCGGTGGCGCAGTGGACAGAGTGTTGGACTGAGATGACGAAGACCCAGGTTCAAGACTCTGAGGTCGCCAGCTTGAGTGCGGGTCCATCTGGCTTGAGCAAAAGCTCATCAGCTTGGACCTAAGGTCGCTGGCTCCAGCAAGGGGTTGCTTGGTCTGCTGCAGGCCCGCAGTCAAGGCACATGTGAGAAAGCAAACAATGAACAACTATGATGTCGCAACGAAAAACTAATGATTGATGCTTCTCATCTCTCTTCATTCCTGTCTGTCTGTCCCTATCTATCCCTCTCTCTGACTCTCTCTCTCTGTCCCTGTAAAAATAAAATAAAACAAAAAAATAAAAATAAATAAAACCAGTGGGTGGAAAAAATCCAACCTTCTTTATCCAAAATCAGACTCAATTTCTAAATTCCCAACAGATTTCTTCCTCTTAGCAGCTGGCTGCCAGGAACAGAGTGAGTTCACCACAGCCCTGCACAAGACTTAATGGGGTAATTAAGAAGTGTGCTGAGAACTTGGCCCGGGACTTGGTTCTGTTTCTGCTCTGCAGGTTTTGTGTTGGTGGAAGCATTTCAGGTAATCTGTCCTTTGTGTTTGGCAATGCCAGTGACATAAGTCAGTTCTTGGAATGCAGTAAGGGACAACCATACCAAGTGGGTAGCCAGGTTTGGCAGCAAGCTATAGAGGCGTTAGGGGCCCTTTGGCTGTGGTTATTGTTTCTCTCAAATAACTCTTAGCAGCAATTGGCAGGGAAAAATGGGACTGCCATTGCTCCAATCTGCCCAGATTTAGCTTCTATCTTTTATTTTTGGCTATATATAAATATATATATATTTTGCTTTTAAAGAAAGCTTTGCATGATATTACTCATCTTATATAAGTGGAAAATTGTATCTTTAGAGCATGTGAATGTCTAATTATGAGTGAGATTGATAATTTTTTCCGAAATGTTGGAGAGCCATGTTTATTTCCTTTTCTGTGAACTAATTATTCATTTACATTAAGCAAAGATCCACAAACTGCTGTGGTGAGCTGTGAAATGGATGCGCTCGTAGGATGATCATGTAATTACATACAAATGGGCACAACAATTGTCAATATCTACTAAAAAGTGCTCCTTCCCAACAAGTCCATGCCTACGTATCTATCTTACAGGCCAGCTCACATGCACGTAGCATGACATACTTATAAGACCTTTAGTGCAGCACTGTAGGTAAAAATAAGGAAGAAAACAACATAAATATTTGTTAATAGCTGTCTGGTTAGATAACGTATGGGAGGAACATCTACTTGCAGCCCTGATGAAGTAGCTAATACAAGATAGTTCTCCAGCCATAAATATCTATAAAACTGGACAAAATAAAGGAGGCATTATTCTTTCAGCATTGAACACCAGACAGCATAAGCTTCTGGTCTTTGAGAGACGGGAAACTAAAAATGTGAGGTTCACAACTGCTCAACCTTCTACCTGGAGATAATTTCCTGACTACAGTATAGAAAGGTAGAGTCAAAGCAGGCTGTGGCAGTCCCTTAGAGTTTAGCAAGATCAGAATCTGGGGAAGCCAAGATGGGTGGAATTCCCACACTTGATGTATCAGAAGTGAAGACGGAGCTACATTCAGAGGATACCCCAAAGAATTGACACAACAGGCACATATACTGATAAAAAAAAGAAACAATGAACAATTAAAATTTAAAAACAGTATCATTTACAAAAGCATAAGAAACAAAATATTTAGGTATAGATTTGCCAAATTTGTACAATATCTTTATTCTGAATACTATAAGTCATTATCGAAATGAAAAGATGTAAAAAACAGAGACACAGCACATTAATGAATTAGAAGTTAATATTGCTGAGATGACAATTCTACGATTGATAAATACTCAATGTAATTCCAGTCGTGTAGATGAGAACCTGCTGAAATTTATACAGAACAGCAAAAGAACTAAAATAAACCAAAGTTCAAAGTCTCACACTATCTAGTTTTAAGATTATTATAAAGCTAAAGTAATCAAGACATAGATTAAAAGAACAAGAGTCCAGAAACAGACCCGCACATATATAATCAGTTGATTTTTAACAAAGGGACTAAGACAATTCAACCAGGAAATTATAATCTTTTCTACAGATGATGCCAGAATAATTTGATATTCATACAAAGAGAAAAGAAAGAAAATTAAGTCCAGAGCTCACACTAATAGAAAATTTATTTCAGGGTGAATTATAGGCTTAAATATAAAACCTATAACCAGAAAACGTTTTGTAATAACAGAAGATAATCTGTTATTGTGTTAGATATAAGATTTCTTAGATGAAACATAAAGACTATAAACTGCAAGAGAAAAAATAGATATACTTTATCAAAATTAATATTGAATTTCTTTGAAAAATAATGTGAAAAAAAATTAAAATACAAGTTATAAACTGGTAAAAAAAATACTTAAAAACATATCTGTATCCTGCAGATATAAAGAGCTATTACACTTCAATAATAAACAAACAAATAATCCAATCCAATTAAAGGGGAAAGGGAAGTTTTTCAACAAAGGGTGCTAGATAACTGCATAATAACTACATGGAGATTAGGGTGGGATATTGACTTATCTCAAACCATATGCAAAAACTAACTTGAAATGAGTCATAGCCTAAATACAAAACAAAATATACAAAAGTTTTAGCACAAAACATAAGAGAAAATGTTTGCAACCTTAAGGTAGGGAAATATTTCTAAGAACTAAGAACACAAAAGAATAAACAAACAAATAAAAAAGATATATTAGACTTCATCAAGATTAACACTCTTTTTCCTGCAGAAACAGAATTATAATACCATCCCTTTAAAAAATCCTATAATTCTATTCCCAAATCCATAGAACAATTGTGAATATATTACTGTTGGGCAAATGAAATATATTATGGTCACTTTGTTAAAGATGGCGCTGCCCACGTGCAAGTTTTAAGAGTAAGCTTTTCCCCACACCCTTGACTGATTGGATGATGTAGGCTGATGCACTCTAATGAGGAATCCTCCCAGTATTTCTCAGATAAGTAACTTTGTAGATTGGATTAAAGGTTTTGAATCTACACTATAAAGTGGGGCAGACTGGGAGCTTGCTCTCTCGGTTCCTGAGGTTAGTATTAGAAAGGAGAGCAGAGAAAGGCCACATGGAGGAGGCCAGGAGAAGAAGCCAAGATGGTGGAGTGCTGAGGGAGAAGCCAGTTAGTGCAGAGTTTGTGTTGGAGAAGAAGATGGGAAACAGAGGTGAATAAGTCTGGTGAGCTAGAGACCTTTGATTCTAGGAAACTCGGATAAATCAGTAGCTTTGTGATCACGGAATGAGTGGTTTTTGGAGCCCAATGTGTGTTTTTACTTGTCAGCAAGCTAGGATTAAAGCTGATGGCTCACCAGCTCTTGGCTCCATTGTTTTATTACCGACTGTCCGAATCTAATGCAAACCTGCACTGGCCAGGCAGCTGTGATGGTGGCCTTGGATACTGGCTTTACAATTACCTTGTATGAAAAAACAAACTAAATTAGGCTACTAATCAGTTGACCTTAAAATATGTAGATTTTTCTGGATTTATGGGTAGAGTCAATGTAATCACATGAGCCTTTAAAAGCTGAAGAGAAAGGCAGAAGTGAATGCTGCAGAGATTTGAAACACAAAAATAATATAACATTACTGGCTACAAGATGGAGGAGGCCACATGTTAAGGAAATGGGGACCTCAGTCCTACAACAGCAAGGAACTAAATTCTGATAACTTTAATAAACTGAGAGGCAGATTCTTCCTCAGAGCCTCTAGAAAAAAACACATTTCTCCCAACACCTTGATATTGTCCTCTGAGACCCTGAATAGAGAATCCAGCCACACTGTGCCCAATTTATAACCTACAGAACCATGATATAATAAATGGATTTTTAAAGCCATTCTGTGTATGATAATTTGTTACATAGCAATAAAAACCAAACACAGACACAATTAAATTAAAAAGGCTACCCTCAGACTAAGAGAAAATATTTGTAACACATAACCAAAAGACATATGTAAAGCCGGTATTCGAGGCTACCATCACAGCCGCCTGGTCCATGCAGGTTCGCATTTGATTTGGAAAGTTGGTAAGGAAACAACAGAGCCAAGAACTGGTGAGCCATCAGCTTTAATCCTAGCCTGTACCCAGTGGGCAAGTTAAAACACACACTGGGCTCCAAAACCCACTCATTCAGTGCTCACAAAGCTACTGACTTATCCGAGTTACCTAGAATCAAAGGTTTCTAGCTCACCAGACTTATTCACCTCTGTTTCCCATTTCCTTCTCTCTGCACAAACTCTGCTTAAACTGGCTTCTTCCTCAGCACTCTGCCATCTTGGCTGCTTCTCCTGGTCTCCTCCACATGACCTTTCTCTGCTCTCCTTTCTAATACTAACCTCAGGAACCAAGAGAGACAAAGCTCCCGGCCTTCCCCACTTTATTGTGTAGAAATCCAAACCTTTAATCCAATCTACAAACAAGGAAATCTCTGATACCAAGTCACTTATTTGAGGCATAATGGGAAGATTCCTCATTAGAGTGCACCACCCCACATCATCCAATCAGTCAAGGGTGTGGGGAAAAGCTTACTCTTAAAACTTGCATGTGGGCAGCGCCATGTTTAACAAAGTGAGCATAATATATTTTATCTACCCAACAACTTATATCAAGAGTATATAAACTCCCAATTTTCAAGTTGGACAAAGGTTTAAACAGATAGTTCACAAAGAAAGATATATATAAATGCCCAATAAAACCATACAAACATGTTCAACATCATTAGTCATTAATATTCAAATTAAACACACAGTGAGATATTTTTGAGTACCCATTAGCCTGGCTACAATTTAAGACATAGCCATACCAAGAGTTGGAGATCACAGCACAAGTGAAATTTTCATACATTACTGGTAGGAAGGCAAAAACAGTACACCTTCAAAAACGATTTGAGTTTCTTAAAAAGGTAACAGACAATTACCATGTGACCCTGTTTTCCATTCTTAATTATTTACCCAAGACAACTGAAAACATATTTGCAAAGACTTGTACACAAATACAGTGTGTCTGTAAAGTCATGGTGCACTTTTGCCCTGTGACCACTCAAAAGTGCACCATGACTTTAGGGACACACTGTATTTATTGCAGAATTATTGTGATAGCCAAAATGGAGAAAAAAAAAATCCCACCAAATGTCTATTGACAGTTGAATAGACTTATTTTTCTAAATAGTAATATATCTATACAATAGAATATTCTCAGAAATAAAAAGGAACAGACTACTGAGACAACAAAATGGTTTACTCTCAAAAGAACAATGCTAAGTGAAAAAAGTCAGACAGAAAATAATGCATCATAGAAGATTATAAGAAATTTTATAAAATGCAAACAAATCTAGTGACAGAAGCAGGTCAGTGGTTTCCTGGGGGTAGAGAGATAGACAGATAGATAGATAATAAATCAGCCTAAGAAAAGTTTTAGGATGATGGAAATATTTATTACCTTAATTGTGATGATGGTTTCATAGGTGTATATATATGTCAAAACGTATCAGATTGAACACTTTAAACACGTTCAGTTATATACTTCAATTATGTCTTCATAAAGTCATTTAAACAATTATATGGCCCACAAAGCACATCTTCCAGCCAGAAATGCCTGGCCATGGTCCAACAGTTTAAATTCTCAGGTGTCATGACTGAAAAGTCAGAAGGATACTCTGAGATAATTAGACTTTTGTCACAGAATGATCTAATTTGGGCTACCTATGAGAGGCAGGTGGGAAAAAGGGAAATTTTCCTTCTCTGTGTTCTCTCTATGGCTTATGGGGGAAAATAATCTATCTTCTGAAGAAGTTTGGGGTGGCCAACTGAGTTAATCCAAACATCATAATCCACTGAGTGACTGAGTCACTGAGTTTGCAAGAAGAGTGTTCCACAAGGTCAAGAAGATTTCTCACATATGGGATTTGGTCCTTATGATTCTAAAGAATGTATATCTGGGCCCCTGTTGTTGTCAAGCATTGCTTTGAGCTTATTAGTGGTGGCCAATGAGATGAGTGATAGACAAATCTCAGGGACTCCCTTGGTTTAAGATAAAAAAATAAAAAAAATCCCAGAGAAATTGTCTAGCCAGACCAGAGTAACAAGATGACTTTATCACCTTTATAAAAGAAGAAAATTGTTCTAGCTGTTTTTTTCTTTTTCTCCAGCGCACACTTAGCGGGTTTCCAGGACTAGCTTGCCAGCTCAAGGCTCGCGGGAAGACATGGCTGATGGCAGGCAGAAACCAGGCATTGCCAGTGCGGGAGAGAGCCTGTCTGCTCCTGATAGAACACACAGTGCAGACCAACCACCACGCCCCCTGCACTGGCTGCAGCCCTGGCACAGAGAACCTCCAGCTGCAGAGGTTCTGACCCTTCCTCCACTCATAGCATCAGTGCCAGCGTGGGAGACAAAAGAGGATTTAGTCCCCTCTCTGTCACTGGCAGCAGGATCGGCAGGTACCTCAGATAAGGGCCCTCAAAGGATGTCATTTCTGTTAGCCTCGCGATATCTTCCTGACAAGCCTTATTCTCCTGCAAAAGCTTTTCATTGCAATTTGAGTAGGAAAAGCATGCATTTCATTCAGCTTCTCTGTACCTCATTTTCTAGTTATTCATTAATTAATTCATTTATTTATTCATGCATTCAATAAATGGTTTCGGTATACCTACTGTGTACAGGTCGCTAATGCATTTCTATTAGGAATCAGTGCTAAAGTCTAAGTCTACTAGCAACCAGAACAATGCTCTTTTCTTCATATCAGTAAAATCATAATCTCTTACGAATGCATTAGCAAGCACCAGCTGTACTACACCCATTACTTTCTTTCCTCACAATGCAAGTTAGATATTATAATAAGCATTTATAGTTGATGAAATAAAGGTTAAATAATTCCCCTAAGGCCACTGGTTTACCAATTGTCCAATCTGGAATTTGAGCACAGATTTAGAATGATCTCAAACCCATGCACCTTACACTCTCAGGAGATTTATGACCTGTTGGAAATGATTTCAATATGGTGACGTTTCCTTATTCATAGCCCTTCAGCATATGCACATTCACACTGTTATCTCTGGCACATTTATAGACCATTATAACAGTAGGTGATATCTGACCGCACAGACCATTTGGGGATTCCCATAGTCTAGTATTGTGCTTTTAGCTTTTAGGTTCAGAACTCAAATCTGTTCATTGTCAGAAACTAATTCGCTAAATTCACAGGAATTATATCAATAAGAATTCTAATTTATTATTTAAGAGGCTAAATAGGACCAGAAAACTGACTGGAATATCGGACGTAACATCTCACCCATGCCATAAATAATCATTGTGTGCAGGTGTTGGCAGGAATCTGAGTACTACAGATAAGACAGCAACTATGATTAGTAGGGTCCTTGGTCTCATGGTGGTGATAATTTAGATTGCTAGTTGGCAGGAAAATGCACAAACCATAAGATGCTCAGCTTTGACTCTGTAGAGTTTGAAGACTCTATGGGCTAATCAAGAGGACATTTCCAGTAGAAGCAATGGTTTGTGGGAGCTACCTCACACCAGCTCCAGAGAGCCGATGGTTAAATTTTCAGTTATTTTGTGAGCTGGTTGATGTCAAGTTGGTAGTTAAAATCAGCCATAGTTAATATATGTCATGGAAATGGCCAAACATCAAATCAGAGCTCCTCTTCGCTGTCTCCACGAGGGCCCATTGTTAAAGATTCATTGGCTCATCACTGGGTAGAGGAGCAGAGGCCTGGATGTGTAGACTGGGAGAAAGACTTGGACTTCCTTGGATTCTTGAGCCTGTAGTTAAGTTTAGAGGTTATTAGAATAGATAGTAGTAAAAGTCTTAGGCCAGAAACACTAACCTAGGGCAGAGTTATAAAAGCATATAGAGAAAAGAACTTACAAAACTAGGAACCAATGATTAGGCCAAGAGCAAAGAAAAAGACAGGCATTAGGTTTGAAGTATCAGGAAGGAGTTTCACAAGGGTAAATGTAATAAGGTATTTCTACAAGAAAGCACCCTGCTTTGCTATTGTTCACTGTTTTAAACTATTGTCTGAAGATCAGAAAGTGTCCAAGAATTTTGGTGGCTGGGGTAAGGTGAATCACTGATAAACTTGTACAAAGCATTTTCCAAGAAGGGGAAATAAAGTCAGATGCACAAAGGTAAAAGATAGATGGGGATCGAAGTGGAGATAACAAGGATATAGAACCAGGGAGTGCATGTCTGATGACACGGAGTCCCTCACTTCTGGGCAGAGGAGAGCTAGACGTACTTATTTCAACCCTCACCCCATAGATCCTCATGTTCTCCTGTAGGAAACACCCTCTGTTAGCACATTCCTTCTTCACATGGGTCAACAGCTTTAGCTCTGCTAAGCAACCATACATACTCTCCTGAGATTCATGACACCCAAATCATTGAATCTGGGAGCTCAACTGCTTATCATTTAGGGGAGGCTTTTCTACAGATGGCTAATTTTATTTCCCACGTGCTTAATTTTTTCCTAGCATTCTGTTTAGAAGGTAATCTAAATTTCGTGCTTAGGGAGTACCTCACTCTTACCATGAACATATACTCCAAGAGGGAATATTTTCTTTGCTCATTTTCTACTCATAAAAGATGCAGCAGGTGTGGGAGAGAGGAGGAAGAAGAGAAGGGTATGAGATTTGCATCGCCTGTCTGGCAGTAACCAGCCCAGCCCCATCTCAGAGAAGAAGCTGCATCACCTGAGGCAGCTAAGACAGATGGGCAAGCCCTATACCATGATATCCCACTATCCAGGTCTCAGCCAATGGGACTGGAGATGGACAGTCACTCAATAGATGGTCATTTTTTTTTAAGTGAGAGGAGGGAAGATAAAGATTCCCACATGTGCCCCAAACAGAATCCACCAAGCAACCCCCATCTAGGGCCAATGCTCAGTCCAGCCAAGTTACCTCAGTGCCTGGGGCCAGTGCTCTAACCAATCAAGCCACTGACTGCATGAGAGGAAGAGAGTGAGAGAAGGGGGAGAGAGAGGAGGAGATAAGCAAATGGTCACTTCTTTTGCATCCCTGACTGGGAATCAAACCTGGGATGTCCATATGCTGGGCCAATGCTCTATCCACTGAGCAAACAGGCCAGGGCTAGATGGTCATTTCAAAACCTGAACAGAGACAGTGACTTGCTGGTTTGAAAGATAAGCTACTCTAATGAGATCCCTTTCTCTAAAACTTTCCTCTAGGACTTTGCTTGAATCCTTCCTATTGCAGGAGCATGGGTTGGAAGGACAGCAACAACAGAGCTGAATATGATCAGGAGGCAGAGGGAATTGAGATGAGAGACTATGTGGTTCCTGAGAGAGGGAGAGAGAGAGTAAGGTTACTACCGAGCCTCCTAAGAACTGGAACTTAGGACTGGAAAGTCAGAAACCAAGAAGAAAGTCAAGTCCAAAGACAATATACTCAAGATCTCAATTCATGATAACAAAAGAGCCATACTTAATGTGGACATGGCTTTTATCCAAGACACTGTCTTTTCAGGATTGCAACTTGATGCCCTCACAAAACATTGATTAAGCACTTACTCTATACCAGACACACAGATAATAAGGCCCTATCTTCAGTTCCCGCAGATAGTTATCAGAGTGGGAAACGGAAAACCCTCTGTGCTAAGAGATATTTGGAAAAGGTAAAAAAGAAAAATTGAAAATAACAGCTAAAGTCACCATTTTGGAGTAGAGAATTTCTGCAGTTATTAAAGAACAGCTGTATTTTCTAACAGCAAACCAAGGGCAACTTGGACTCAAATAGCTGAGCACAGGGTATTTGAACCTTATTGTGTTTATAACCATTGTTTCATCACTTCAGACAATATCTACCCATATGATAGGCTGGTTGGTTTCTCTCTGCTACAAGCCACAGTCTGAACACTACCTCTTGGTTTTACCAAGAGGAATATATTGATTTGGCTTGGTTAATTTTTATAAAAGTCAAACATTTTTCTTCATTGAGAGCTCAAAATCAAGTCACAAGGAAAAACAAATCAAAAGCACCCAGATGAGCATTTAATAAATGGGAGTGACTATCTCATATAATCTTCAATCAGTATCATGAAGTACCAATTAGTACTATTTTCACTTTGAGATGAAAAGAAACTAAGGTTTAGTGATGTTAAGTCACTAGCTAAAGATACCAGCCACTGATCACAGATAAGACCCAGTTCTATTTTCGTGGTCTTCATTATTACAGTATGCAGAAGCCATCATACAAGATGTCTTACCTAAACAAACATATACCATTGGCAGTAGCGAGACAATCAGTAGTCTAACTTATATATTCGCCTGTCACCCTCAGAGGAGCCATTGCCATTAGGAAGGACCATGGTAAAGAAACACCTAGAATAGGCTAGATTTAATTAAGTAAAAGATAATGTTTGAATGTATATTCAATTTCTTTATAACATTAAGATCCCAGTTGTGTGTGTGTGTGTGCATGTGTGTGTGTCTGTGTGTGTGTGTGTCTGTGTATGTGGCATATTCAGACAAAAAACTAGAAACCCACAGTACTTACAGCAATTGCTCAAAATGATGAACTTGTCCTACTTAATTAGCAATAATTGAACAAGGTAACATGACAGCACTTTCGTCGGCAAATAGAGATGCTGAAAACTTTTAATTAGCAAGAAAATCTCAGAAGTCGTGGCCCATATCCCCGCCCGCTAGGCAACAGCTCTGTGAAAATAGTTTGTACAGAGATGAAAACACAGAGGTAAGTCAGGAAGCGGTTCTCCAGCCCTTGGGATAAACACAGTGCAGCCTTTTAAAGTGTTCACTTAGTGTTCACTGGAAGGAGAGAGAGAAAAAGCATATACGCCTTCTGTTCACACACCAGATGTTTCCACTAAACACTTTCAAGAAAGCTCAGTTTGTGTGTAGCTGATAATAATTATTAAGTTTGAGGTTCTTTGCAGCCACAGAAGGAAATTTCATGCCCTCTAAGGCCTGTTGCTGTGACTGGCCATGGTCTTCTAGCCTTGTGGGTGAGGGGTTCAGCCTGTTGTGTATCTACTGGCCACACACACACACACACACACATCTCTTTTCATCTCCCAAAGTTCTCTGCTCTGGCTCATTCATTGCTGTAGACCAGGATCTTGATCCATAAGGACATTTTGAATCACAAATCACAGGGATGGGAATGTCTTGTTTAATGATCTGACCACCATGGGATAGTGTCTTAGGTTGGGTTTCCTAGAAGCAGACACAGAGATTTGCAGTATGTAATTCATTAAGAGAGTATTCTATTTTTTATATGTTTTATTATGAAAATTAAATTAACAGGGTGACATTGATTAATAAGAGTACATAGGTTTCAGGTAAACATTTCTATAGCATTTGAACTATTGATTATGCTGTATACCCATCACCTGAAGTAAAATAATTTTCCATCACTATATATTTGTCCCCAAGAGAATACTCAAAAGGAAAGAAGAAAGAAATATGAAACAGGAGGGAGTTAAGCAAGGAAGCAGTCTCAGGTTAGTTTGAACTTAGCCCGAAGTAGCTCTGGAGCATTCATTACACCTTGTCTCATCCAGGAGTGGGCTGGGTGTTACTTCCAGGAGAGCAGAGATCCCTCTGGGGCAGGAGCAGCTGGGAGACATTAGCAGCCAACATTCACAGATGCTGGTGTTGGCTGCCCTGCTGCAAAGAAATGCAAATTTAGGTGGAGAGAGAAGCCAGAAAATGGCCTTCATATCAGTTTATTGTTGAGGTAGCTCTGAGCCACTGTGCTAAGTTCATTACAGACTGGGGTATCTCTGGGGTGGGGGAAGGGAGTAAAGAGAAACAAATATACGGTGATGGAAAATGATTTGACTTTGGGTGGGTGATGGGTATACAACATAATCAACAGTTCAAATGCCATAGAAACGTTTACCTGAAACCTATGTTTCTTATTGATCAATATCACCCTGCTACATTTAATTGTCTAAGTAATTTTTTTTTAAATATGGAGTATCTCATTTGATATATACAATGACTTGATAAGATAGGCAGGGCAGACATAATGTCTCTTCAGTATCACTTCTGTTTTATAGAGCTGGAAATGTGCCTAGAGAGAATGAATTGTTAGCCGCAGTAAGCCAGGTAACAGGAAGAGTTGGAACTAGAATCTAGGACATCTGACTTCAGGTTCTGTGTCCTTTCTGCTTCATGGCTCTGTTGCCACTCTCCTGGTAGCAGCTGAGAAAAGTAAAATGATCATTGCAAGCATATAGATAGTAGAGTAAATATGCTATGGGAAATAGGAAAGGGTAAGAAGTATTGAACTGGACTCATCAGCATGGCTTGTGGAGGGAAACATATCTGCGCTGGTTTGTTCCACAGTGGTTAGGATTTAGACGGATAGAAAGATGAGAGCTTTCCAGGCTCAGGCAGCACAAAACTAGAGTGATTCTGGGTACCTCTGGAGTGTGGCGTGTGGACATTCTGGAGAGGGGCTAGATGTGTACCATCAATGTTAAGCTGGGTGTATGTGTTGGGAAGAGGGTCTTCAATCGCGACAGCTTGTCTTCCCTCTCCTCTCCTCCCCAGTTTTCTCTCCACACCCTTCCCTAGTTTCTTAATTCAGTAACAGTGTGTGATTGGGTTAACTCCTGAATAATTGCTTCTAGGCCGTGGAGAGTTGTGTGAAATTGCTTCCCACCACCAGATGAAGAAGAATAAAGCCCTTTAAACTCAATATGCAGTTTATGTGAAATAATGGTAGAATTTGATAGAATTAAGATGGGTTAGGAGAAACCAAAGTATTAAAAAAGGCCTCCCACCTCTAATCTCAAACACCTCTAGACAACAAGTTTCCAAAAGTCTCAAGGGAAAGGACGAGAAAAACAAATTGTCACCTTTTCCCTCAGACCTGGACCATAAACCCTGATTGCTTTGAAAAACCTGAAGGACACATGTGAGCCAACCTGGATATTTAAGAGGCCTCTTTACCAACCTTCTCCCCTCCTGCAAGTTCCAAAGAAATCAAGCCTATAATGGCTCAGTGTATCTCATGAAAAAATAGAAAACTTCAAGAATGCATGTGAAATAAAACTCCCTTTTTTTGTTGTTGAGGGATGGCCACACCAGAGCAGCATAGTAACCTCAACAACTAGCAGAAAGAACCCCTAATTTGTGTCCTATAATCTGAGCAATGGGATCACTTTCTTTTCTCCTTAAAAGGGAAGTGAAGGAAGGGGTATGAGTGGAAATTTTCTTGTTAAAAATAGGCCAGTAGGCTTGTGGGGTGAAAGGACTTGTCCAAGTTAAGGCGTCTGATAACAATAATAGTTTATGAAATGCAGCCCAGAAGGACCAACCCAGTGCAGACAGCACAAATTCACTTCGGAGAGTCCAAGGATGCAGACTGTAAAGCCAGTAGCCAAGGCCACTATTACAGCCACCTGGCTCATGCAGGTTCGCATTAGATTCAGACAGTCGGTAATGAAACAATGGAGCCAAGAACTGGTGAGCCATCAGCTTTAATTTTAGCTTGCACCCGGCTGGCAAGCAAAACACACACTGGCTCCAAAACCCACTCATTCAGTGCTCACAAAGCTACTGACTTATCCGAGTTACCTAGAATCAAAGGTTTCTAGCTCACCAGACTTATTCACCTGTTTCCCATCTCCTTCACTCTGCACAAACTCTGCTTAAACTGGCTTCTTCCTCAGCACTCTGCCATATTGGCTGCTTCTCCTGGCCTCCTCCACATGACCTTTCTCTGCTCTCCTTTCTAATACTAACCTCAGGAACCAAGAGAGAGCTCAAGCTCCCGGTCTTCCCGGCTTTATAGTGTAGAAATCCAAACCTTTAATCCAATCTACAAACAAGGAAGTCTCTGATACCAAGTCACTTATTTGAGGCATAATGGGAGGATTCCTCATTAGAGTGCACCACCCCACATCATCCAATCAGTCAAGGGTGTGGGGAAAAGCTTACTCTTAAAACTTGCATGTGGGCAGCGCCATCTTTAACAAAGTGACCATAATATATTCTGTCTGCCCAACAGGGACACTGGCCTGGTGTGTGTTGATGGGGAAGGAAGAGCTAAGAAAAGAAATGCCTCACGAGACCCGGCACCGGATGCTGAGAGCTAAGATGGAGGATCACTGCACGATGTGCTCCCAAGCAAATACTCTGCTTCTCCCAAAGTGTATCCTTTCGCCTGCATCTTTCTTTATCTTACTTTTAGGAATGGGCTGAAATGACTGACGATTCTCCAAAAGATACATCCAGGCAGGCCCTGTCAATGTGACAGATTTCTTACTTGCAAAAGGAAATTTTTGCAGATATAATTCAGTTAAGGATCTTTGGATGACATCATCCTCGATTAACTGAATGGACTCTAAATGCAATGATATCTTCTTACAAGAAAGAAGGAACAAAACACATAGAAGCCATGCAAGATGAGAGTGATTCAAGGACAAGCCAAGGAACACCAGGAACTGCCAGCAGCCACCAGACTCTGGGAGAGAGGCAGGAAATAGGTTCTTCCTTGGGGTCTTCCTAGAAAGAACCAGTTCTGGCCACTCCTTGACCTTGAACTTCTGGCTCTAGGACTGTAAGGGAAAAAACTTGTATTGTTTTACAAGTCACCTGGTATGTGATCATTTGTCATAGCAGTCCAAGACACTAATACAAACTATTAGGAGCTACTCCTTGGAAACCCTCTGTATAACAACCGTGTGGATGGAGCAACCACCAGGCTGCCCAGCCCAGGTACTTCAGCTATCAGGAACCAGCTCACCAGCCAGCATTACAAGTTGCATTGAAATGTAGGAGTTCCGTAGTTCCCTGGGCCACTGATCCCACCTGGAGGCTTCTGTCCTCTGCACATCAGGCCCCATAATCGCTCGCAAACATCCCATTAAGCCTGGCTCAACCACATCTCCAGGCCCCTGGGAAATAAACTCCAATGACAGAGCTATTCTCCTTTTGGTAAAGGTCTTTATCAAACAACACAGATCATACTTTCAATCATTCCTTCATCATAATGAAGAGACAAACACTGTTAGCATGTGTTCGCTTAGAAAGGAAAACAACAACAACAAATGTAAAATGACATGGCTCGGTACACCTAGGGACTAGCTGGGGCTTTGCACCTTCATGAATCTTAGCAATAGCCAGTGAAGTGTAATTCAATCTTTTTAACTTCATAATATATATTCATGTCAGTGACTTTAAGATAAGGAAAAGACTTGAGTGAAAAATGAAACTTCCGATGAATAACCCAG
The DNA here is from genome assembly GCA_037038555.1 of Rhynchonycteris naso. Classification (NCBI taxonomy): domain Eukaryota; kingdom Metazoa; phylum Chordata; class Mammalia; order Chiroptera; family Emballonuridae; genus Rhynchonycteris; species Rhynchonycteris naso. Next base: position 242,476,662 of record CM072999.1, on the reverse strand, counting down.
AGGACGTTGAAGAATATACAAATATCGTTTTCCCCTCCGTCAGAGAGATTTCAAATCCTGCTGCATTTCCATCCCTGTCACCGCATTCTTGTATAAGGAAAACAATTTTGGAGGAGAAACAAAAAGAAACCTTGGCCTCTGGGGTAAGGAGAGGGGATATTGGGGGGAGAGAGGAGGTAGGTGATGGGGAAGGGGGGAGGACAGGAAAAGAAAAACTCTCAGCATGTAATCATCAAAAGATCCTAAAAGATGCAGAGAAATTGGCACATTGCTGATAATAACCATAATAACAAAGTTAATGACAGGCTCTGGAAATGACCTTGCTTGGTCTCGGATTTGTTATGATGGAACGGAGACGTTCAGCTGGCAGGCAAGGCTGTGTTTAGCAATGTGGCATTTATCCTGCAACTACCCACCAGCCACGTCACAGGCCTGACTGCTTGTCTCCCGCACTGTTCCAGTCCTCGTTTTGCCTCTACAAAATTATTGCTTTCTTGGCTCTTCGCTTCCGACTCCACAAAAGAATGGGTGTAAACATTCAAGCGGTGTTGGGGTTGCTTAAGGAGCTCTCTGTTCTGAATTGGGGCCATTGTTTCCTGCACAGGGGAAGGGAGGCAGCACTGGGTTGATGTATTGGTTGGAGCAGGGCCCATGATGCCCATGAGGCCGAGGTGGGCAAAGAACATCCTTGAGCATCTGAGCCTTTCTATGTGTCTGCCCTGCAAGGAGTCTCTTGGGCTCTGCCAAAAAGGTGTCCTAGGAAAGCACATAGAGAGAGAGAGGACAAAGGGGCTGCTCGTTTTTACTGAACCTGTTATATATTTTCTTCAAATTGAGTCTTAGGGAGTTAGAGGTTTGCCCAAGACCACAAAGCTAATAAAAGCAGAAGCTGGCAATGAATTCACATCTACAGCTCTTCAAAGGCTAAATCTTTAAGAAAACATCATGATTCTGCCCCCAAAGGTTCAGGCAATGCCCTTGATGAGTCTGGGATGGGAAAGGATCCCTGAATTCTGAGAGCTCAGAGTGGGAGAGACTTCATTTAAAAAAGGAAGGTTGCATGATACAAAAATAAACACTCATAAAAATTACATACTGCAAATGGAAAATTGCTTAGAGAGAAAAATGTTTTCCAAAATTGGTGGGGCTAGTTTGATCCACCACCTGATGTCTCCCATCCAGACCCATGGCTTCCAGAGTTCTGAATTCTGAGCCTCTAGCCGTCAATCTGCGCCTGAGAGTTAGGTGGGTACAAAAGCTCAGGGAAGAAGCGTGGTCCAAGTTTTCCTTCTGCTTAAAATATCTTCCAACATCAGGAAATGCCTTCCCCCAGCTGAGTTCTTCACCTCCCAGTTCATGCAGTATTCCCTGCCATACTTGATAACCACTTAAGACCCTTAATTGGTGGTGTTGTGTTCTAACGTTTGTTAACAATGGCAAATTACTTATGATGGGACACTGCCAGCAAAATTGCTGTACCAAAGAGTTTGTCTACTTCTGTGAAAGGAATAAGACAAAAGAATAGCAGAGAGAAACAGAAAAGCTATTTCCTTTGCCAAGAATCTTGAGTAATGATTTCCTGTAGCTTTAATACAAATTGGGAAGGATCTAAGTAATTCTAGTTTCTTGTTCCATTTCTAAAGACCAATAAACCATTCTCCGGCAGACATTATCCTAACCACAAGTCCCTTTAAAAAGCATCGCCATCTTTGACCTATGAAAGATCCTATTTTAACTATGCTTAATAATCAGGATTGCAGAACAATCGCATTATGCTTTTTTAAAGTTTATTAAAAAGGACTCTGATGAAACACCTGAAAACTCACTCGATCTGGAACACCATTATGGACATCTGATGTGACTTTGACTTTCTTCTTCATTGTTTTGAATTACAAAGTGAATCTATGCTCATTATAAAAACTTGGAATGTTATAGAAACTACAAACTTTGTGCTGTGCAGATCAGAAGGTCAACATGTTTCTAAATCCGAACCCCTGGTGTTTTATTTGTTATTTCACAGTTGTCTTTCTAGCCCACTTCCTACCATTCCCTCAGCCCCATTCACCCTCCAGTTCTGCCATGGCATTGGCTTTCAGAGCTTTCAGAGCCGTATGGCTTTGTCAGAGAGAGAGAAGGAAATGGAAGAGTCTAGATGGGAAAACAAAAGTGTGAGCAAACGCCAACAGTTCTTAATGTCTAGTGTAAAATATAATTTTTATCACCTTCTCTTAACTACTTCCACTACCCTTTCCTCTGGAGGGTGGGGCAATTACCACCGTCAATCTCTCTAAATTACCAAAGCACTTTATTTCCCTAAAAGAAAATTAAATAAATACTTACAAGAATGTTCCTTAAATTTTAAGTCCAGCCAGGCCAGGAAAAGGGTTGCGTGTTTATATCTGAAATCCCAACACCTCACACAGTACCAGGCACATAGTTTCTTAGTCGATGATCAAATATTGAAAGAATAGAAAGTTTAGTAGTAATTTATTGAAGAGTTATTGTAGGGGACATTTATTCTCTGTCCAATACCTATGGGGCCTTCATTATCACTAACTTACTGCCTTTGGCAGTGGTAGAGGTATAATTTTTCTCCTAGTGTACTCTGTATAGGTGGAATAGTAAATTCAAATGCATCCACTCCCGCTTCAAAAGCCAGAGCAATACTCAGAGGTTTATTCCCCTGTGTAGGCTGTTGTAACAAGTGGCTTAAAAAACAGATCAGGTCGCTTAAAAAACAGAATTGTATTATGTCATAATTATAGAGTCTAGAGGTCAGAGATCAAGGTGTCAACACAGTTGGTTTCTTCTGAGGCCTCTCTCCCTGACTCTTAATTGATCATCTTTTCCCCATGGTCTTCCTTCTGTATTTGTCTATGTCCTAATCTCTTCTTATAAGGCTATCAGTCAGATTCGATTGGTACCCACCCTAACAGCCTCATTTTAACTTAATCACCTTTTTAAAGGCCTTCTTTCCAGATACAGTACAGATGCATTCTGAGGTACTAAAGCTTAGGGCTTCAACATATGTATTTTGAGGGGACACAATTTAGCCCATAAAACTCATGCAGTGATCATTTAACATAAACTTTGCCAGTTGGAAAATTTATCTGGAATACTGCATCTTGAATAAGATGGGGATAGAAGAAACAATTGGATTTCATTCATTCCAGAGCAGACCCTCAGTAAACTGCTATCTGCAAAGGAAAACATTCCTGTGCTTCCCGATTCTCCTCCCTCCAAAAACACCTTCCTTCCTGCCTCTTTCCAAGCTGTGTTCTCCAAATCTGAGTTGAATCCATGGGTTTCCAATAACCTTCCTATAAATTTATTTTTGCTTGAATTAGCCAGGATCAGTGTCTTAATTGTTAACTGATAAAATATTTTTAAAACCATCTAAAGCTATGCTCACTGACCTTGAGTTCGCCACTGTAGAAATTCACCACTCCAATGAGAAGCATTTAGAGGACTCCAAGGCTGATAGGGGTCTCCAGAAACAGCTTTTGTGCCTAGAGAATTGGATTTTCATCCAAAGGTCAGGGTCTGAAAGGGAAAGAACAATTCAAGGGTAAATAGAACATGGACACATCTTTGACTTTATGTTCCCTTTGAATTTTAAGTTAGTGTGAACATATATCTTGGTTTTCTTGAAACAGTTTTGTGTCAAACTTGTTTTCCCAGGATGATTATTAAAAGTGCTCCATTCACCTCCAACTGTGTCCCAGTTGGGATAAAAAAAATAATATGGTCACCCTTTATTATATGCGTTTTGGTCATCGAAGTATTCCCAGTACCCAGAACAGAGTCTGGCAGAGAGCAGGTTTTCCATAAATATTTTTTGAATGAGTGAAAGAATAAATGAATGAACGAGCAACATATGCATCAGATTCAGATGCACATTTAATTATTTATTTTTATCCTGCTTGATTGATGCCACTTGCTGGGTATAAATTACTAAGCCAAGAGGTTTTGGAAGGTCAGCAGCTTGCTATGGAGTACTCCTAGATAGAAAAGAGAGGTGTTTGGAGACCTGCCAAGTTCCTGTTGGCACCCACGGAAGTGGTGGCTGCTTCCTTAAAAGGGATGCATACCAAGGTAAGATATCAAGGTACCAAGTCTGCCAAGATCTGAGCTCCGAGTTCAGAGCTTTTTCTCCCCTCCCCCTATGCCCCAATGCCTGGTTGAGGCTTCAAGTTGATCAGTAGGCAAACACCATGCCACTAATTAAGAGGCACAAGGCATAGCATAGGGTCATTAGCTCATGATGAGCACATGCTGCCTGGAGTTGTCTTGTTATCATTATAAATAGATTAGAAATCTGGGGAGCATCTGCATTTTCCCCTTATAGAGGAGAATCTGAAATTGACAGGTTGAAATGTATCAAGTAGAGCTTTGTAATTAACAAAGATTAGCTTTATTTCTCTAGGCTCATCTCTCCTCTCTTCTTCCTTTGGCTGATCCTTCTTCAAAATCTTCCAGCTGCCAATGAAAAAAAGCCCAGCAATTCTCTAATTGAACCATAAGATATTGGAAGGCCAGTGCAAGAAAACCATGCTGGTGCTCCAAGAACCAGGTGTGTTGTTTATGGAGACAATCATATGCTTCCCAGGTGTCTATCTAGAAACCAAGAAAGACAGATTAGTGACAAGAAAACAATTCTGTTCTGTCTCTGTTGTGTATGCATATCTTCCTGTCTCTTCCTGTCTGCCATGGTTGGACACAGTGTTAACGGCAGCCAGTCCTTGGAAAACTGATGACAATACCCTTTGCAAGGGAGAACAAGCAACAACTGACCCTACCTCATGAGAAGAGCTTCTGAGAGGGGCTCCCGGGAGGAGACATAAGGCTTTCTTGCTGGGGAGAAATCCCTGGAGCTCCACATCCTATATCACACCGGGCACTTTGGACACAGACATTCCAGCAGAGGAAGTCTTTGTTCCTCAGGGACCAGACCACATACATTCTCAAGAGCAATGCACTGAAGGCCCCACTTTATCTGGCTCATTTCGAATATCTGCAAGCAGCGCCATTCCCCAGAGACTAAGCTATAATGACAGATGGCATGTGTGCCTGTCATGATCTGTTTTCCTCTGTCTTTCCTGACATTTACAAAGAATCTATATCCTGTGTTCACTCTCAGAAAGAGCAAGAAACCATGTTCTTCATACCTTCAGATCTATAAAAAGGGTATTTTTAAACAAATAATTGGCCTATCTGACTATTTTTCAATGTGTGAAGATGAAGAAACTCAAGTCGATGATCCTTACAGGGGCTTTGGGAGACCCCAGTACCTGAAACTGCACACATCATCAAAAAAGAATTGTACAAGAAGGAAGGGTAAACAAGAAGAAAGTTCTAAATGGAGCCAAAAACCATAAGTAAGCAAGACCAAAGTGTTTTTGTCTCAGTACCAGGGCTACCTGTAGGGCTTCCCCACATTTGGCAAGAGTGGCTGCATTTCAGAACTTGAAAGCCTGCTGTCTAAATTTATACAGCATTAAAAACATTCATTTCTTATCCCTTCCAAATGCACTAAGGAAAATCAAATCAGGTGTATTAAAAACAAAAGCCACAGTGACCTTTGGAATCAAGGCGTTAATAGTGAGTCGTAATCAAAATTCTCTTCCTTCTGTTTGGGAGTTGTGGGAGATGGTAAGTCTCCCCAGGAAATTTGGAATTCTTTCCCTGGGAGCACAGCCCTCAGTGAGAGACTGGTCAGGTCATTTGTACAACTTGAGAACAGGGAGGAAAGAGGAAGAGGATCTAGCAGACAGAACTGGACCTCTCAAGCTCAGTCATTGTTTGTAAAATCCTAGTCATTGTGTGTATGTCTACCTACATTATCTCATTTGATCTGAGACCCAACCCTGTGAGATAGATATCATTATTATCAATTTATAGATAGGGAAATTGGACCCTGATTATGGTATCTGACCCCCGCCTCCGGACCGCAGATAATTAAAAAGTAATGGATCCAAGTTTTACTGAGACTTTAAGTCAAAGACTAAATTGAAATCTAGCCCAGATCTCCTCCCTTTCTTTTGTATACAATGACCATTGATTCCTTGCTAAACAAACCTTATATTCATCATAATTTATGGTCTAAAAACACACAGGCAAAGAGCATTTTAAAGGCACTCTGCTACTGTACAGTTGATAGTAACTAATATAAATTTAAGGGACATCATGATGCTATGGTACTTTGAAAGATAACTGTTGGGCTACATCTGGTCTCCTTTGGCAGTACGATTGAAGCAGATAAGAGAATTTGGCCTGATCTGGTGTACATGTTAGGATGAGGCATCCCCACTGCCTATGTTTGTTCTTTGGCCTTCTTCCCCTTGAACAAGGCCAACTACTCTAAAAGGTGAGCAGCACAGCATGTGAAGTCAGGGCCTGGCAGCTGTCTGTTGGGCAGCCTTACTTCATTCCAATGAGGGAAGCAGGGGCACCAGGCCATGGGCTGCTAAACAAGTGGGTAACAGCATGCAGAGGGTTGTAAGCCACGGAATGATAAGCACTCTGGGGAAGTTAGACTCTAAACTGTTCTGGACATCCTAAACATAAAAACCATAATGGCATAACCATTGGGCACCCTACTGACACCAATGATTTGCAGTTCAGTTAGTTTTGCATTTGTTAGGGGAAAGAAAAGCTTTGCATTTGTATGGTAGAAAGAAGACATGGATTCTAGCTTAAGCTCTGCACTAATTTGCTGTGCAACCTTAGGGGAATCACTTTCCTCTCTGAGTCTCAGTGTACCCTCTATGGATGGAGAGAGTTCTCCAAAGTACTGCTCATTCTAGTCATCTTTCAATAATCTCTGCAAAGCAAAGCTAGCCAGTGGGGCAGGCCAGAAAGTGTCTTCCTTTTACAAACAAGAAAATTGTGGTCCAGAATGACTTGCTGAAAGCCAGAGATCTCCTAATTCCTGACTTAGTATTCTTTCCAGGGCACAATGTATCACCAGCTTGATTCACAGGAGGTTTTTGTTCCAGATAACTCAATTAGGTAACTCAGAGTTGCAGCTGTTGCCCAGAAGAAAATGAGTAAATTTGGAAGCTGTTCTCACTTCTTTCGATTAAGGTACCTTGCATCATAATAACAGGAGCCAGGGCAGGTGGCTTTTACCCAGTGATGCTCCCTGAACTATTTTGTGGCAGATAAAGCAGTTATTCTCAAACATCAGTGCTCATGAGAATCCTCAGGTAATCTGCTATGGTACTAATAGCTGGGCTCCCAGAGTGCTCTGTAGGCTTATAATAAAGTCTAGAACTGCCTTAGAGAAGACAGTTCTGAGGTGAAGAGTATCCTCACCCCTAGTGAGAAATCTAAAATAGAAGTAGCTACAAAATCAATCACACTCCCTGCTGTCTGCCTTTGCTTGTCTAGTACTGAGAAATCTGAGAGAACTTGGCTGGTGGTGGATACAGAGGCCATATTCTTAACATCAATTGACCTGAAAAAAACAACTACGTAATTCACACTGTTTTGCCCCTTTATTTCTTGTTTGTCCTTTTAAATCTGGTGGAGCAATTTTATCAACTGGATATAAAATTAACATGGAAAGAACTTAGGGCTCATTGGAAAGCAAAAACTAACATATTTAGAGAACACACTTTTGACTTGGGATAAGAATATTAGACACTTTACATTAATTGGGAAGCACAAAACCATTAAAAATCCCTTAAAGATGTGCTGGCACTTTATGTTATGAGCCACTAGTGAGACTGAAAAAACCTACCACTACTTTTCTGAGAGGTATTATTATAAGGTAACTTCCCAATATTTGAGGAAGTTACTTATATAATATAGATTTGTTAAAAATGTGACTAGAAAACAAGAACAGTTATACTAAGAATAATGTGTAATTTTAAAATACATTTGCAAATCAGAAAAATAAAGCCTACTTTGTTCAAACCTACATCTTCAATTTGAGTTCAGAATATACAATTCCAGATTAGATAGCTGGTATCTAAAATACGGTAGCATATTATTGACAAAAGCATTCTGGTTTCTTGGGTTTCTGGGATCCATGAAAATTAATCACACATTTCAACATTATAAATACTAAAACTTTCAACTTACAGCCCTTACTGTAGATACTTACTTAGTTCACATCCCCTTATTACCTAATGTGGAGAAGAGCCACTTACTTGCTCATCCTTCCAAATTCTTTACTCAGCACCAGGCAAGAGAAGATTTGTTACTATTGTGATGCATCAAACAGCATGCAAAAGGGGGGAGGGGGGGAAGAAAAGGAAAAAGATGCATATCTTATTGATTTCCTCTCCTGTTTTTATTTCTTCTGCTAAAATCTTCAAGAATTGAGCTGGACTTAAACCTTTACTGCTCACTGGGAGCAGCGATCAGATTCCAAGTTCATATACTTACCAAGACATCTGCCCAGAAGTCCTGCCCACAAACATTGGGATGGAAACCTTGGCCCTAGACCATTGATGTTGGACATGGCCATGTAGTGTTCTTTAGGCAATGAAACAGAGGTGACTGGTAAATAGAGTGACCCTTTTGAGCCAAGATGTTAGAGATGAGAGTGTTCTGCAGGTATCTCTTGGAATTCTGTAATTCACCATGAAAAAAAAAAAACATGCCCCTGTAGCTGCTGGTCTCAGAATGATGAAAATTCCTGGCGCAGACCTGAAGAAACTGAAGGCTGCCTCCAAACCAGCTCAAAGAAGCCTCGTCTGTCCTGACTGAGCTCAGTCAAAACACAGCCAACCTGAAGACTCAAGAGCAAAGCATAAATATTTGTGGTTACAAGCTATTTGAAATAATTCTGTTGCCATGTAGCATTATTGTTGCAATAGCTGACTGATACAATAAAGAAAACTGACCCCAAAAATCTCAGACAGATATATAGCTTTGATGTACAAAAATACATTTATTTTCAACAATTTCAAAACCACTGTCTTTTCTTTTTACAGTAGAAATATTCAAATGGAACAATAAAACCAAGAACAGTATATGTACATATACTGTATATATAGATATGACTCATGCATTTGTATTCCAGTGTTTAGTACAAGTATTGCAATTGTCTGCCCCATTTAACCCTTGAAACAAAAGAAAGCAGGATCTTTAGAATTACTCCTAATCCTGATCGATGATGTAGCCAGCCAGATTTCAGTAGATCACATTCTCTGAGTCTCAGAGAGAAATGTGAATGACATCCCACAAGTATTAACAGGTAAAAATTAGGCCTTTCCTCCTATATATATATATACAGTATTTCATTTTCTAAAAGTGTGCACAGGCTAAGCCTGAAAATAAAAAATAAAAATGCTTACAGCATGGCTTCAAGGGACCCTACTGAAAACAACTGACATGTGTCAATGTGTGAAGGGGCTGGGTGCTGGGAAGAGAATCCTGGCGTTGAAAGCCACTCACTCCAGAGGTAAGAACTATCTTAAGGGAACTGAAGGCAGACATTTGACTTTAAGAAAGTGTGTACATCTGACAAGCAAGTAGCATAGCTTGGCTAAAATCATCTTTGACTAATATCATTAAACACTAGACCCCTATTCGGCCCAGAGGGTTTGCAGGGACTCATGATTCCACAAATGCCACCTCCCTCTCAACCTCTCTAACTTCTCCCATGACAAGAGGCACTCACTGGGCTTCACCTGTTAATGCCCAGAGGACTTTTCCAAGAACTCCCCATGAACATTATACATTTCTTTGGAATCCAACCAGAAAGTTGAATCATTGTCATTTTTAGCTTCATTGCCTGGCTTTATTAGAGAAGACCATTTTCTCAGGCTGATATTCTCAATTTTGTCCTTTCAGAGAGGAGCCCTTGTACCTCCATCCAGATCTCAGTTGGAAGTCTGTAGTGAGCTTCATCTTGCAACTTCTTCCGTGTCACCGACGGAACAATAAGACTCCATGTTCTATGACGTTGCTATCGTCCTTCCTTCACCAGCCGTCCCAAAAAAGCCCCCGCGCCCCTTATATACATAAGTAGAAACCAGCTATGGCATGGACACAGAGATGCAAGAGTTAATTGTGACAGACAACTGTAGAGCATCCAGAACCCAACACATCCACCAGGCCTGGTGTTGGTCAGCTCTGAGGGGGAGTGCATAAGCCAACACGCGCCTCTTTCTTTTTTCTGTTTTCTTTTTTACTAAACATTAAATTATTTCTTATGAAATAAAAAGCTATTTACATTGTAATTATATACAATCAGCCATCGGTCGCCTCGCTACGGACATGCACGAGACAGGGTCTCTTTCAAAAAGGAGTGCACACTCTCTGTAGCCCCGTTTGCTCCCCACCAACCTACCTCCTGCAGGTCTAACTGGGAAATGCTTCATGTTTGAGGTGTGTGTGCTGGGGGGGGGGGAGTGCGTGACTTGGGGAGATGGGAGGTTCATGAAAAGCCAACCAACATTTAAAATAAAAAGGATAGACCACAAGGAAAAAAGAGAGTTCCTTGCACCGTTAGTGACAGAATACAGCGAGGAGGCCATGGTAAGGTACGATCTTTGCCCATAGCACAAAGACAGCCATGTATTCTTTTTATCTCCTTCTAATCAGCCAAGAAAGCCTTTGCCTCCCAAAGCTAAGCATCTTCCTGCTATTTATGAAGGGGCCCTTGGTAAACAAAGGGTAAAAAAAGACATTTTCATTTTTTCCCCATAATAATAGTAATAGTCATCATTAAAAATAAACAGTCAGAGAAATGGTTGATCACGTGGCTTGTTGGTGTTAAACACTAGTGCAGTTGGGAATCTCCTTTGTGCTTTCGCTGTTTGCAATGGTGGCAATGCCTCCTGCAGGGGAGAGAAGACAGAAGGAGAGAGGATGTACATTTCACAAGGGCAGGAGGCTTTGTTTGATTTCCTGCTGAATCCAAGCCAGCTTGAACAGGGCCTCCATAAGGTATTTATTCAATGGCGTGCCTGGATATTCTAGCCTATCAACATCTCACTGGCTAATGTCATCTACAGTCAATGTTTGCCATCTCCCACACCAGGACACAAGGTAGGAGTGATACCAGGTCATCTTATACTCTACTAACAACTATAGAGATAGCCAACATGTACTGAACACTTACAATGTGGCAGGCACTGTGCTAATGATGTAACATCCTTCTTTTATCACAGTGACTTACTTCAGAAGGTAGGTACTATTGTTCCCATGTGACAGATGAGGAATGTGAGGCACAGGGAAGTCACAGAGCTGGTGGACTGGTAGAGCAAGTGGATTGGCTGAGCAGGAAAAAGGACCCAGGGCTATCTGATGTCAGAGCCTGCATTTGTGTGATTATTAAGTAGGATGTATCATGCTTTTGCTTCACAGAAGAAAGAGAAAAAGTTCAACAGTGATGGATAGTTGGCCTCATCCCTTCCCCACTCTGACTGCAATACTTTTAATCTTGTTCTAGTTTTGAGAGAAAAAAAATCTGCCAATTTCATGTGGCCAGGGGTGGCAAGCAAATTTTTGAATATGATTATGTCACTGAAGCCAGTTGTAGTACTATCTGAAGAACAGGCCAAGTGGGTGGGCTAAGCTAGCATTTAAAGGACAGAGGAACTTGGTGGTACCAGCCCACATACCTATGACCCGGGAGTCCAGCTCTTTGTCCAGCAGTTCCTCAGGCTCGGTGAAGTCACTGAGTGTGATTTTGGGGGCGTTTTCACTTTGGCTCACTGACCCAATCATCTCCTGCTCCTTGTCATGTTGAACTTGAGCATAGAAGTTAATCCAGGGGATTTTCCTACACGGTTGGAAGCAAAATCAAATTATGATTACAGGGCATGTCAAGCTTGAGCATTTGGAAACCCCAGATAATAAGCAGGAGAAAGAAGCTATTTACAAAACAAGCCAATGTCAGGGAAAGGAGCTGGTCACCTAGCCACTGGAAAGATGAGACCTAGAAACACAAGGCCTGAGATCCAAATGTAAACCACAGAATACCCCAAGGAATGAACCTTCTTCTGGAGTAAAAAACCCAGCAGGTATAAACAGAAGGGCAATGCTGTTGATCAGGTGTACACAAAAACCCTTAAAACATTTATCTATTATTACATGTTTAAAGGAGCTGGACTTTCAGACTCATGTTGTATCATAGTGAAAAGACATTTTTTTCTAAGGTTGCATCAATTTAATCAATTCACATTGTTTTCCTTTATGAATAGGTAGGAAATAAAAGACAAGATGTATAGCCATTTGCTAGTATTTTCAGAACACCATTCATGGGCCAACTATATTTAATACTTCCATAGTAAGTTTCCTCATCCGTTCAATAGGAGTAATAATAGCTTCCTTTTAGGATTGTACAGAGGATTAAGGCAAAGATTAAGATAAGCTAAATAACTTCCTTCAAACACATAAAACTAGTGTGCTGAGAAACAAGGCAGATAGATCTGAGGTTGGAGGAACAGGCAGGTTCAAATTCAAATCTCGAAGGATTCACCTCCCGACCCATCTCTTTTACCTCCTGACCCACAGTGTCCCAGCTTCTGGAGCCTCCTTTGAATTTTTATATTCTCGGGCTTTTCAAACTATAAAGTGATTATACATAACCCAGGTTTTCATTAAATGCTTTATGCATTTGGGACTCTAGGTCTGGACAGGATGGTTTGAAATTCTGCATTTCTGTGAAGCTCCTAAGTGATGCTGACACCACTGATCTGAGACCCAAACTTCAAGTTACAAGACTCTAACGTTGAATACATCAAACTTGTCCCCATCTTGGTGACTTGAAGCAACTGTTCCCTTTATGTAACACACCTCCTTCTATTCTTCCCATGATAGTGTCTTTCAGAACTTGGCTGACATGATATTTCCAAGGGTTTCTCCTAACCACCCAATCTCTCCTCTTCTAAATATGTAATGTGACAATGTCTATGAAAAAAATGAATAGGGTGTTGGTTTAGAGCAGTGATGGGCAATCTTTTGAGCTTGGTGTGTCAAAATTCGCCAAAACACCGAGCATAACTTGGGTAGTGTGTCACTTCGAGAAAAACGGCCTAACTGGAAGTCCCAGAACCAGACGTTCTGTGCTGAAGTTCTGTTGTTTTGGCCTACAGACCTCCGGCACAGTGTGTCTACACTACAGCAAATGTTTTATCCTCCGCTACTGCACCTGGCTGTGCAGGAGCCAAGGATGAAACATCCTTCTTGGCATGTGACCCCATACTTCTCTGGTATTCGGCCACATGCAGCCGCATGTCATCGAAAATGGCTACGTGTATCAGTGCTGACATGCGTGTTATAGGTTTGCCTTCACGGGTTTAGGGTGATGTAACAGGCAATGTCTATTGACTTGTTTGCTGTCTTTTCAACTAGACTAAAAGCAATGTGTATAAAGTCTCTGTTTTTAACCTTCACTGCTATACACTTACCTCAGCACATGCTTGGCACATGGCTTACCTTCTGTAAGGATTTGTTGAATGAATGAATAAATGACCTCAAAGACTCGGCTCTTTCTACTTTTATATTACGTTCTCTAACAAAATGATGATGTGTTTTTTAGATCTTGGAATATTATATTTAGAAGAGCTCTCTTTACCTTATTAAATGATGGTGAAACTAGACTGACATCCAGACATTTCAAGACGCTGATTACTGGTATAGATGTTATTAAGAATTGAGACATCTGACACCTGCCCCAATCCAGAACATTCTGTGCCTTTCTAAAGGAGAGTCGCTCTGTGTTCCTGGCACCAACCAGGGGTATTTTCAAGCTTCTATGTTCCCATTCTCATTCCAAGATCCAAAAAATAAGTTTAATACTTGGGTAGTTTCTACTGTTCCCTTACACTCAGTTTTCACATCTTTAATGGCTGCTTTTTTGTTTGTTTGTTTGTTTGTTTTACAGGGACAGAGAGAGAGTCAAAGAGAGGGATAGATAGGAACAGACAGGAACAAAGAGAGATGAGAAGCATCAATTATCAGTTTTTCGTTGCGACATCTTAGTTGTTCATTGACCGCGGGCCTTCAGCAGACCGAATAACCCCTTGCTCGAGCCAGCAACCCTGGGTCCAAGCTGGCGAGCTTTTTGCTCAAGCCAGATGAGCCCGCACTCAAGCTGGCGACCTCCGGGTCTCAAACCTGGGTCCTCCGCATCCCAGTCTGATGCTCTATCCACTGCGCCACCTCCTGGTCAGGCTAATGGCTGCTTTCTATGCATTAAGGGAGGTGCCCTCATGACTCTTACTGGTCTGAACCAGTGTAAAACAATTTACAAGAACTTCCAATGAAGAGATAGTGTGAGGCAACAAACTGCAGGCTCTCTAAATGTGTCTAATTAAAAATTCATGCTATCCTCTACTTCCTATCTAAATAGAAATCTAATGACTTAGATTTCTTCTAATCATAAAAGTACTCATGAACATTGCGATCAACCTTAATATTTGTTAGGTCCTGGGGGCAGTCAAATCATTCCTGACCACTCAAGCCTGGACAAGTTCAGAGCTGTAGCCAGAGCTCACTGTCCCCCAACCCCCACACCCCTTCCTGCTTTCTTAATGATACCTGAGAGCACTTGGATAAATTTGCCCTCATAAAGACTTTACACTTTATTTCAATCTCTAAAAACAGGCATATATGCTTTTTCCTACAGTTTTAATAGATGGTTGGAAGGGAATGGATTTTTTATGTTATAATTTTCAGCAGTTAAAAATTTTGCCGGATTGCATTTTATTTCTTAACATATTCGCTTCTAGGACTGTTGAGAATCTAAGTCAAGACGAAGCCCAAAGTTTCTATAAGAAATGTGGGAAGTAGACTTAGAGGATGTCTTGGGCTACACATTCATATAGGTTTTAATAGGAGCAGGAAGATGGATCAACCCAAGTCACCTATAAACACTTCGGTTTTTATTTGTTTGTTCCAACTACGATAAGCATTAGAAACCCATGGGAGGAAATTAAGAGAAAGTGAAATAGGTTTCAGAATATGATAAAATCCTTACTGAAAAAATAACTGAAATAAATATAAACATGCAAAAGTTTTCTTGGATAACCAGAAAAAAAGCTGAATCTATAGTATAGAAAGAAGGTCTTATTAGGCAGAGTTTTCAGAAAATAAAATCCATCTCACAATGATTTTTAATTAAATTATCTAAAATAACACATAATAGCAGTCCCCATACAAGAACAAAGTCAAATGTGAGAGATAGGTTGATTGATACTTACTAGAAGGAATCTTGGGGCTCATGCTAACTCTATTTTCTTTCCTTTACTAAGGAAGGACTTGGGATCTTGAGATGGTTTTGGTTTTCAGTGTCTGGCCAATAGTAGACACACAATGAGTGCTTGTTGAATGAATGATTGGTGTAATGAGCTAATGTTCTAATTAGAGAGAAAAGTTTTGGGTCTGAAAACTCAGCATAGCCAGTGATCAGGAAACCCAAACAGATTTGCCTTTTCCCTATGCTGTGTTATACACATGTTTAGTAGCCAGGCATAGTCACTGAAATTTAAATTAACTAAAGTTAAATAATACAATTTATAATTTAGTTCCTCAACCATATTAGTGACCACTGTGTCGGACAAGAGAGCTTATGGAGCATTTTCATCATTGCAGTTTCTTCCGAACAATAATGAAAGACGCAAAGGAGACTCTGGAACTCGGGGCTAAGAAGCTGCCCCTTACTTGTCAGCCAGCCAGGCACCCTCCATAGAGCCATCACGGGTGTTCCAGGTGATGAGGAGGAAAGGAGAGCAAAGAAATAAAAGAGGAGCCAACAAGACCTCCACCAAAGGGCTGGAACATTGAGAGAAAAACTTCCAAAAAAAAAAAGGTAACTGCTGATTGGTAACTCTTAGCTGGCTGCTGTTAATCCAGTGGGCCTGAAGTTTGTGTCCTGTAGCCTTGGCTGCAGGATTCGCTGTCAGAAGCATAGAGGGAGTTGGCTGCTATTTGGGGACTACAAAGGTAGAATAATTCATAAATGGCACTGGCATAGGTCCAAGTATTGAAGTGTACACACTTACAGATGCCTACATTAATAAGTTGACTGTTTAGGGAGTTTAGCAGCATTTATAAAAGAACAGAAGACTTTCTAAGTCACAGGATAAATCTTGCCCTAATTTGAAGACACCTGACACAAACCCATTTCTGCAGAACATCTGTCGGCCCTTGTCCTCAGCAACCATGGAGCTCTCGGCACAAGAAGTAAATTGGGGATAGTTGATCTTCAGTCCCCAGCAACCACCAGCCCTCCCCACATACACTCAGATGAACAAAAATCTGCTTTTCATGTAACTGAAGTTCATCCATTGCCTTGACCAGACTGTTTATATATTGAATCTTTGCTCTCCACTTGTGATATGAAAGATTTTCCTCACCATGTTCAAGGAGAATGTGGCAGGTGGGATTGGGTCCATGTCTTGATCCAAGAGGACATGAACTCACATACTGCTCCACAGATTGAGTAGGAAGGTAAACCTGACTCTGTGCTTTGGTGGAGGGTGATGGAGGATTCCTGCTGTTTTGGCTAATGCTGAATATTGAGTAAAACTGGTGTTTTAAGCATGAGATAGCAGCTAAAGAAGAGCTAAAGCGGGCTGGGGAAGTGGAAGGGGTTGACTAAAGCACCTTTATTACTGATCTCTTCCAAAATCTAAAAGCATTATATGCTTTTGAAACTAGCTGATGATAGTTAATAATATTCCTAGTATGCTTTTGAAACTACCTGATGATAGTTAATAATATTCCTACTTCACCCCAGCTTCCTATGAGGTACCTTTCTATTCCACTGGAATGATTTTTGTGATCCTACTATGTGCCAATTTGTGAAAAAGAAGGTCCCTTTGGAAGGCATGTTCTTTCTTGTTTATATTAATAACTTAGATTTGTTGATTATTTAGTATGTATCAGGTATAGATATTGTTACATTTGAACCACATGACAAACATATAAAGTGTTATTGTTTTCCCATTTTTTTTTTACAGATAAGGAAACTAACGTAGCTTGGGAAGCAAATTCAATTGCCCAAGATTACAGATGTTAAAAGTAAGAATTGGGTCTGTCTTGCCTGACCTGTGGTGGCGCAGTGGATAAAGCGTCGACCTGGGAACACTGAGGTCACCAGTTCAAAACCCTGCACTGGTCTGGTCAAGGCACATATGGGAGTTGATGCTTCCAGCTCCTCCCCCTTTTCTCTCTCTCTCTCTCTCTCTCTCTCTCTCTCTCTCTCTCTCTCCCACTCTGTGTTTCCTCTCTAAAAATGAATAAATAAATTTAAAAAATTAAAAAAAAAAGAATTGGGTCTGTCTTATTTCAGAATTCATACTCTTACTTAGTCTACCTCTTTGTAGAATTATTATGTTATTTAAAGAATTGTAAAGAATTATTCATTTCAATTTCATGTTTTTTGTTTTTGTATTTCCAAAGTGAGAAGTGGGGGTGAGGGATGGCAGACAGACTCCAGCATTTACCCAACTGGAATCCACCCGACATGCCCACCAGGGGGCGATGCTCTGCCCATCTGAGCCATTGCTCCACTGCAACTGGAGCCATTCTAGTGCCTGAGGTGGAGGCCATGGAGCCATTCACAGTGCTCCGGCCAACTTTGCTCCAATGGATCCTTGGCTGTGGGAGGGGAAGAGAGAGATAGAAAGAAAGGAGAGGGGGAAGGGTGGAGAAGCAGATGGGTGCTTCTTTTGTGTGCCCTGGCTGGAACTTCCACATGCCAGGCCGATGCTCTATCATTGAGCCAACCAGCCAGGGCTTCAATATCATGTTTTTAAATAAGTATCCTATTATGTCACTCATCCTGTAGCCTTCAAAAATAATTTTTAAATGCATGTAGAGTTTGACTTTCCTAATAATTTTCTTTTAGAAACAGGCAAAGAGAAGGGGATTAAAGGTTAAATATTTTTATCATGGAAACTTAAACAGATACCATATAGCTGCAACATAAGATACGGAACTGTGTCTGTGTGTGTCCTTACATATGTGTACAAGATTTCAGATGCATTTTCTCTACTTAACCACCCTGAATAGTTGTCAAGCTGGAGAAAAAGATATCCTGAATATTTGAGGCTTCATTTTTTGAAATTTAGGTGAGGTCTAAAAACTTCTTACACTTCTCTTGAAGAGAACAAATTGATTTCATACACTATCCCTCCTTTCCCTAATTTAAATAGTTATAAATTGGATAGAATTCAGATTCTTGAACTAATTTATTCCCTGACCCTCAAGTATTTTCTACTTTTCCTCATGGCCAAACAGAACTTCAAAAAACATTAATATAAACTATTTGGGATGAGTTTAGAAATGTTGGTTATAAGAAGAATCAGCTCCCATGAATCTAGCCCCATGATCAAAATTGAGTGATAGTGGCACATACCTTTTGAACTTGTAGATCAAAAACACAGCCAGGCCGACGAACACCACTGACAAGAGCATGAGCATGGCTGAGCTGCTGCGCCCAGCACTGGAATCCACCAATGGAGCTAGGAGAAAAGAGCATGCTCACTTGGAAGCTATTACTTAAAAGTGAGTACCCGTTGGAGAAAGGAGGCCGGGGGCGGGGGGGTCCATATTTATATCCATTTTCCAATTTCCCTGTATGCTATCTGGGGACAGGTGGCTTGGTTTCAATGATGACATTGTAACCCAATCACAGCTTCTTAGGGAAAGTGAACCCCCCTGCTCTTCCTGGGGAGATACTGTTCTTGGTGTAAACTGAGCAATGTTTATGCAGCTAAGAAAGTAGAAGAAGGCTTGAATGTCCTTTCTCTTAGATAGCCTGAAGATCTATCAACATGACTGCAGATGGCTCATGGGAAATCTCTGGATTCAATACTAATGTAATGTTTCAATCTCTTCCTTTACTACGTTCTGGTGAAATACTGCTGAATGAGCACATCTGAAATCCCTTTCTTTTTTTTTTTTTATTAAGTGAGAGGCAGGGAGGCAGAAATAGACTCCCACATGCGTCCCAACCAGGATCCACCCAGCAAGACCCCTATAGCATGGTGCTCTGCCCATCTGGGGCCCCTGCACTATTGCTCAGTAACCAAGCTATTTCAGTGCCTGAGGCAAGACCATGGAGCCATCCTCAGCTCCTGGGGCCAACTTGCTCAAACCAAGCCATAGCTGTGAGAAGGGAAGAGAAAGAGAAAGAGAGAGAGAGAGAGAGAGAGAGAGAAAGGGGAGAGGGGTGGAGAAGCAGATGATTGCTTCTCCTGTATGTCCTGACTAGAATCGAATAAGGGACTTCCACATCATGGGTCGATGCTCTACTGCTGAGCCAACCATCCAGGGCACATCTGGATCTCAACATTTGAAACCTCTTATAGCAATATGGGACATCTGGCAAATAGGCTCTCCCAGAGAGCCAGAAGGGGATGCCCAAAGGGACATGTTTTCTCTGATTACTTTTACTTTTCCAAATCAACCAGTTAAAATTTAATCCCTATTTCAATTAAAACTTACACACTGTAAATCAAAGAAAGTTTTAAAGTTATTTGATCTGGCCTCCTAATCAAGATTCACAGACTATAAAAACCTCAGAAACTAAGAGTTTGAGAATGGCTAATATAATCCTGACTGTTGCAGATTAACAACATAAATCAGGGTTCAAGGAAATTGTAAGTTTTCCCCAAGATCATCCAGGAATTCACTAGCAAGGCCATTTCTAAGAGAGTCTTCTCACCACCTCAACAGGAAGCCCTGAGGAGGATATCATCAATCTTTCTAAACCATCTCCATGATGAGGATCCCATGCCACAAAACCAGTTTCAGGCATTTACAGAGAGGTATTTGCGAACTGTCTCCTCCATTTTCTCTCCGGGATGACAGATCACCATACCATTTCCCCCTGAGTCCCAACAGGCACTCACCTAATGTCAGCTGTGTGACATACACAATGACTTGAACCCCTGGCTTCAGTTCAAATTGGACCAAGTTTTGGTTTAGAGCATTAAACAGCATCTCTACAATCTAGGGGAAAAAAAATAAAAGAGAGAGAAAGTCTTCCTGGGAAGGCATGACATGTGACAATACTCTCACATAGAGTAAGAGACCAGGGAAAACAGGCAAAAAAAAAAAAAAAAAAAAAGATCATATTCAATCAGAGGACAGGTTATTGGGTCATCTTTATCAATGTGGTTCTCTTGAAGCCCTGTGAAGCTTAAAAAAAAATGTAGTTGGTATTATTCACTTATACTAGAGAGGACAGTGAGACAGAAAGAGGTATGTCCAAAGTCACCTAGGGAATTCAAGTTGGTAATGGACACTGATGTTTCATTCAACTTCTAGTTCAGTGTTCTTTTATCCATGCCTTTTAATTTACCATAAAATATCTGTGGCAGGTTCCAATGAAAGTAAGTCATTTCATCATCAGTTCTTTAATCTGATTAAGTAATACACACAGGGTAGAGAGGCCCCTGCTGGGATCAAAGTGGGCAGGTGTACTGCAGTCCACTCCTCTGCTTTTTCTCTCTCCGAGACAATGGGAGATGAACATCAAAGCATACGCTGCCTCCTTTTTATGGGATAATTTTTCCTCTTTACTTTCCCCCAGCCAGTCTCAGAACACATAACATCAATTTAATCACATCATGATTCCCACGTGGAAGCAGAGGCAGACTTCGGCTGTTGTTCCAAACACTTATCTTACTGTACGCGCCTTAATATCACAGCTGCTATTCGTCACCATAATTACCTATTTATCTAAATGGATGGATACTGTAGCTTCCAGATATAATTCATACATTCCACTCGCTCTTTCAGAATAAAGAGGTCTTGTAAAAGTGATGTATGCATTAGCTGAATTTATTTCTGGCCAACTTCACTAGGCAACCCGGAAATGCCGGGATTCACTTCCTTTCCCAGAGAAACGAGCGTGATGACGTCCACGCTGCTTGAGAAGGGCTTAGGAGGGGTGTGGGGTGAGGTTCTGGCCACGTGAGTGGCAGAGGGCTGTGGGAGATGTCTCTACAATGACTACCTCATTTGGGAGCAAAGGTGTTTGATTCATGCTGATGTTCAGCAGCCACATTCTCACATATTTTTATCTCTGACTTAGTGTCCTGGGAAGGCTGGGAAGGGTGCAGCAGAGCGCATGTACCAGGACTCCAGGAGAAGCAGGGAGTGAGCGAGGGAGTAGCGTGGCACTGGCCAGTCTCCTTGCTTCTTGGATAGTGTGCGGATCACAGGAACTGTTTGCCTCTTTGGTAAGAACAGTAAATCACAATCTCATTTGGAAATGCTGCTGCCTTAGTCAAAGCAAGATGAGGCGATCCATCTCTCTCCAATGAAGCATGTTTAGAGCAGCCCCTGTTCTCCTTAGAAGCAAAACTTAGACTGACCAGGATCTTTAAAAGACAAGAAGCACATTTCCCCAGAAATGGAGAAACTCAGCTTTCTCACTCCCATCTCTCTCCCTAGGGATTGTCATTGGGTGGGTGATAGAGCAAGGTGCAGGAATGCCAACTGCTGGAGTGAATGATGATTGATCCAGTCTGTGTGCTTCTGAGCTTATTTTGAGTTAGGCTAACTATTTTTTCAAAGCCCTGGGTTCTGGACAAAGAACGACAGGCTGATGAGCCAATGGGAGAGACCTTGTCTCCCTTTTAGGTTGAAATTAACTTTGGGTCCTCTTAGACTGTGAGCTACAGGCAAGTGCTCTGGCTAAGTCTGCCTTCACTTACTTGTTCCAGGTCCCCTTCATTGCCTTTCCGCCTCTCCGTCAGGTTCTTCGGGGGGAGGATGAAGAGTTCTGCAGATGTGGGAAGGCCAGGGAATACTGCGACCAGGACCTGGTCTTCCGGGACACTGGTTACCTGCAGGGTGTGCAGACTAAAGAGTGAGGTCCCAGGGAAGCCAGCCCTCCCCAAGTCCACGACGAGGAGCAGAATTCGCACAGGTTCCAACAGACACCCAGGCCTTTGTTCCTATTGTCCCTTAGAAGTGCAAAGTAAGGAATTATTAGTTTCACTCCCTTTTCTGCTCTTACATGCATTTTTACTGAAGCTAAAATACTAATCCAAATGATTTTCAAATTACTGTTTGCTGGGAACATTTGTAAAAGCTCCCCTTGTATATTTTTTGATTTTTCTGCACGTCAAGAGTTCAGGCCAATATATGAACATACTGGCTGCAAACGAGGAATAAAAAGTTATAAACAAATGTGGAAAAATGCAAATGGAAGGGGAAAAGCCAAGTAGCACTGGTTTTTACTTACTAAAGCAGGATTTTTTATTAACTTAAAATAGCTAATATTGGTGAGGCTCCAATTAAGTGGTCCCCTCATTTGCGGCTGGCAGCAGTAAAATTGATATATTTTCTCATTTTGTTTTTCAAAAGACTATTTTGAGGTCATAAAAATTTTCAGACCATTCAATAACTGTAACTTGGAGTGCCAGTCCTAAGGAAATCTAAAATATAGGGAAAAGGCATATGCAGAAAGAAATCCCAACTTTATATATAATAGCAAGTAAGTGAATAAAACACAAATATTCAGGAAAAAAAATCAGTGAATAAGAATATCATCAACCTGATAAAACATTACCCCACCATTAAGATAATAATTTGTACCATAAGGCAACAGGGAAAAAACACTTAGGATAGCTGCATTCGGATCAATTTCCTTCTATTTCTTTTGGTTATAACTCTATAAAAATAAAAATGGAGAGGAGTAAAAAAGCAAAACAAAATACTAAAAGCTGTGTTACGATGCTGAAATGGTGAGTTAATTTTTCTATTCTTGAGTGTTTCATAAAAGGATTATATTGCATTATGATAGACTTCAAAGTTAAGCTTCTGTCTGAAAGCAGATTCCTGAAGAAAACAAAACTGAGCATTCCCCCTGTAAAGAGGATGACTATTCTTTCTTATGTGTCTCCTGAAGGCCTTTTATCCAGAACAATGCTTCTTCTTGTGCCAATCCAAATATGCTAAAATAGTTTTTTTTTTTCTATTTAGAAAATTAAATTTAATGGGGTGACTTTGATCAAATAAGAGTACATAGGTTTCAGGTAAACCTCTCTATAGCATTTGAACTGTTGATTGAGTTGTGTGCCCATCATCCGAAGTTGATCATTTTCCATCACTTTATCTTTATTTGTCTCTCTTTACTCCCCTCCTCCCACCCCCTAACTCCCTCCCCCTGGTAACCACTTTACTTTTATCTATGTCTGTGTGTCTCCTTTTTATATCCCACCAGTGTGAAATCATATAATTCTTAGCTTTTCCTGATTTACTTATGTCACTTAGTATAATGTTCTCAAGGTCCATCCATGTTGTAAATGACAATATGTCATCATTTCTTACGGATGAGTAGTTTTGATTTGGCAGAAATACTCGCCTCCTCCCCTGATGATCTCTGCCAGAAGTGACTTCCCCATCAGCCTCTCACCCCAACCCTTTCAGAATACCACCTCTACTCCATTGCAGGGACTTAGATCATGTCCCCTGTGACACAGGAGTGCATTCATCTGGGAAATGCTTTTTTATTCTCTGATAGCTTCTTACTCTATGTTTTCCCAGATAGTCCCGGGGACTCTGGGGCCACTCACTCTTTTGAAAGATGCCTGACAGGGGGGAGACTCCAGAAATAGTTGCTGGCTTAAATAGAAGTGGAGGGTTAGTTGTTTCTCATTGGCTCATCTCTGAACCTAGGCATAGAGATTAGAGTTAACGCTCAGAAATGTGGCAATAAAGAGTGAGAGGGACATCTTGGGGGGGGGGAGAAATAAGCAGCAGTCAGAAGCAAAAAGTCCACCAAACAGAGAGGCATCCCCTTGGAATCTAAGGTGCCTTTGCCAGGGCCAATGTCCAGCTGAAAGGCATGACCCTGAGCAGCCGGATGTCTCAGTGCTGAAGGACACAGGACAAGAAGGCCTTATTTTGACCAGTAGAGGAAGCAAGTCTCCAGGGGCCAAAGTGAAGACAAAATGCAGAGAATCACCCAATGGAGTAAAGTGGCTGAGCCTGTGCGTGCTGTGGACGGTGTGACCCTTTGTCCCAGGGAACTGTGGTCTTGGGGAGCATCAGTCAATTAGAGACCTTGGAGGCACCTTAGCATTACGTGTCTACAGTCACTTAATCTTATCCAAAGGGTCATATAAGTAATTTCCCATTGAAATGTTTAAGACCTAGGAGTCAACAGGCATGGCTGGTTATTATTATTTATTAGTTATTTATTGAAAAGCTTATACATTTTAAAACAAGACAATTATGGCTGTTTCACAGTCAAAGGCAACCAAGGACAGCCTTATTTTCATCCCTTTCTATGAAAAATCTCTTTGCAAAAGGATTTGAGGTGAAGTTCATTCTTTGACAACTCCCCACAGGAATGCTCTTTCATCATTCTTTTACTTCTTCCTTTTGTCAGCTCCTTCTCCATGTCTTCCCTGGAGCTTTCTGCTCTGTCTTGGGAAGCACTGGCATCCATGTTTGCCCTGACCCCACTCTCTGTAAGGGGGGTGTCTAAGGACTTCCAGAACCTCAGCTCTCACATCTCTACCTCCAGCTGGAGCTTCCTCTTGATCTTCAGATCCATATTTTCAGCTCTCCTGGTTATCTTAACCCAACAGTTACTCATGTCTTCCAAACATGTATGCAAGATCGAATCACGATTATTCCTCCAGTACATTTCCTACATAGTCCATATCCCGATTACCTACCCTCATAATCAGAAAGAGTTTCTCACCCTCTCATCCACCCCTACCTTTTATGAGTCACCAATTCCACTGGTCATCTTCCCAAGTAGCCTTTGGATCTTCCAAAGAATGTTATTATCTCTGGCTAGGATAATTGTGGCCATCTTGTAACTGCTCATCTTTTGTGAACTCCCCCACCCCCACCCTATCCACTTCCCACTGTTGCAGCCTGTCCTTTGTATTTCCACCAGAATGGATATCTGGTATAAATCTATCATCAGGATTTTTACTAAATGAAAAACAACGCATTTCATGCTTCCCAGTGCCTATAAGAGGCGTGTCAAACCTCTAGCTTCCCAGATCCTTCACAAACTGACTTAACCATCCTAGCTCAAGATGAGCCACACTTGCCCTTAAAACTGAAAGATTGGCTCCACTAACACTACCAGTTTTGAAATAACCTGTGCTCTTTCAGGTCTCCATGGCTTTGTACATGCTGCTCATTCTACTTGAAAGGTATCACCCTCTGTTAACGACAGAGTATATATCCCTTAAAACAGTCCAAGTATCTTCTTCAAAGACCCTTTTGATAGTTCATAAGTACTTATTTGATAGCTCATAAGTACTTATTTGATAGTTCATATGTCACCAATATGTGCTCAGCCTGCACTTTTCTGAATAAAGTGAATCTCACTTCTCTCCGTGTTCTTGATATGCTTTTGATATGATGTCCTGCCTCTACTATAGAACTAGTTGCATATTAACATTGATGATTTCATTCATCATTATATTCTAGTGCCTAGTTCTGAGCAAAAGTTGACAAAACCCTTTGAACTTTCCCTAAGGCAAATCTGACCTTGGTTAACTCTATAGCATCTGTTGGCATACTCTGTTTCCTGGTCTGCAGCCTTCTGATTGCAATGTATGATCAAAAGTAGTCTTTAGATTCTAAGTGTCTGATTAAGAAAACTCAATTGGTGGACAAAAAACCAGCCAATTGATACATATTAATATAGATTCAATGAATAGTCCTTGTTATTTCATTAAAGTGGTCAAGTTCTTGTCTTAGAAAAAAACTGAGATAAATATAGGGCCAATCTCCATCCTTAAACAAAGCCCCCCCCCCCGTGTGTGTGTGTGTGTGTGTGTGTGTGTGTGTGTCTTTCTCTCTCTCTCTCTTTCTCCTCCCTCATCTCAGCCCAACCATCCCTCCATCATTCTATTACTCCTTCATTTATTCTTTCTTTCTTTATATAGAAAATCCTGGTTAAACTACAGTTTTAATCCATGCAAATATATTCTGAAGGACACCATCTGGATCTTTATTCCTAAAGACTGGAACAAATGTAAAGCCAACTTACTTTAACCAGAGCTTTCTTGATGACGTTGCCAATATCTTGCCTCCACTCGGGAATGTCGGGGTTGTGGTGATCCAGGTTAGGAGAGAATGATAACAGCTGGGACTGGAAGTATTCTGAAAGAAGAAAGAGTGTGAGAGTGAGGCCGAGGAAGGGTGTGATAGGCAAGAAGATGCCACAATCACCGTGCTTTAGGGGGAGGGTCTGCTCTTTCATGGAGCCTCAACTCTAATTCCTTCATTTCAGCCTGTTTCTTGAACTCTACAAAGAAAGTGGAATTTGATGACTGAAAGTAGATTGGTGCTCCTATCATTTTTCTGATTTCCTAAAATCTTAAGCCCTTCTTGTAAGAGAATATTACCTGAAATGAAACGTAAGTGGAAAATCCCAGAAGACTTTTGCTGCTGTAGGTGGCACCATGCAGAGCCAGTGACAAAGCATGAACAAGTTGGGCTTGATGAGAATCTAATCTTTTGTCCATCCCTCATTTCCTCATTCCACCCTGCCAGCACTGCCTCAGGCGGCTGGAAAGTAGGTTGAAACCTTGGGTCTAGGGTGGGTAGGTACACAGCTTTGTTCACTTTTGATCATTCATGAAGCTAAAACACTTATGATGTGTGCTTCTCTGTATTATATTTACACTTAAATAAAAATGATTAATTAAAATATCTCCAAGGTGCCCAATGAGAAAGCCTGAATATCAAGTTTACAAGAGATATAAGAAAAGGCTAGAGAAGCTAATATGACTTTCTAGAAAACCCCTAGTATGGTGACTGTTTTTTGGGGTATTTGGGGGAGGTTCTGTGGGATGGTAATATAGACACAATTTTATTTAAAACAAATTTAAAAAGTAAGAATAGTTATCCAGGATTGAGACCAGGATAGTGGCCCTACATACCACTCTCCTGCCTCACTCCATCCTTACATTCTTAGCCTTAGATTCAGCCTTTGCAGCCAATGATGTTATAATCTCCACCAATCAGAAAAACACATGGGTTATGTGTAGTTCATCTCAGCCCCCAACCTATGAGCATTTCAAGGGCAAGAACCATGACTCCTCCAACTTTTGAAACCACTGGTCCCCACCCTCACAAAGAGTGGGTGCTGTATGTACATTGTAGACACCTCAATAGGCTATCAGATCTAGATGCTTCTATGGTGGTTTTTCCAGTTCAGTATCATTTCAAATATATGATAAGTCTCTATCTAATGAGACCATGAGGTTGTGATGTAGATATAGCCCAGAAGATGACAAATACCTTTCTGTGCCTTGCTTCTCTTATAAGCCCTGTTTTTATTCAGGAACAAGGTAGGAAAATTGTTTGGATACCTCTTGTGGACATACATAATTTCCCCATGACCTGGTGAATTTCTAGAGCAGTCAGCAATTTTCACTAGGATGGATAGAGGGGACTGGCTGGGTAGGAGGAGTTATCACAAGGACAATTTTTAGGGCTTACCGTGAACTGCAATATCTTTTGTGTCCTGGATAAGGGCATTCCCAGCGGCCACCTGAACAGTGATGGTGTTGGTTCCCTCTGCCGGGAACGTGAAGGAAATGCTGCTGTCTAATGTGATGAGGGGCTAGACAGAATAGAAAGACTAAGTTAATACTCTATGAGCCATGAGGTTTCCTCCTATCCTATATACCTCAGGCTGTAACAATTCTGCACATCATTTGCATGTTCCCAAGAGATCCTACTTGGAAAAGGAAGAAAGAAAATTACAGTTTCCCCAAACTATGATTATATCCAGTATCCAAGAGGAGTATTAATAAAGTCAAAATACAATCCTGTGAAATATTAATCCTGAGAGACAAAGATAAGACTGGATACCCTGGATTGTGTTTCTTCTCCTGGGGCAAAGTACGTAGAAGCAACTTTTTTAACGTATTCCTATTGGTCCTGGAAGTAGGAGATTATTTCTCTCCTCTAATATTTCATGTCACTTGCATTTTCATCTTGTATTCCATTGGACTGTGAGACTATTCAGAGAAGTGACCCCACTTTATTGACTTTTGTGACACCGCCCTTGGCACAATGTCTTCCACTTAGCAAAATATATATGTAAGTTGGATGCCTAGTTATACTACTGGCTTTTTATTTGATTATGTCTGTGTTTTCCATCGCAAGCCATTTCTAACATTTTTAATAGATTTGAAAACATATAAACATATTCATCTGTGATCATTTTTTAAATTTTATTTTTTTGTTTTATTTTTCTTACCATAACAGATGAGAATTGGTCTAGGATAATGAAAGAAACAGAATAACGTTTTCTCCCCTGTGAATTAGGGTCTTAATAAAAATCAGGTGCTTATTGAAGAGATGGGAAATCCTGAGCTTGAAGGAGTCCCTATTCAGTGGTCTTCTTGAAGCCCATGCCCTGATAAGTTCTTTAGTGTTTGCAAGCTAAGACATTAATAGGAAGAGGCTTCTTCAAAGCAGCTCATAAGGAGATATCACAAGACTAGGTGAGCAGACTCCCTCTCCTCTCTGTGTCTGGATGACAATGGGACAGACAGTAATAATTCAGCCAGCTGGGGATGCAGAAAGCCGCCCTGTAAGTGGTGAGTGTCCACTGGTACAACCCTATGCATCTGACTGGGTTGGTGTTTGGGCCAGAACCTTGCAGGGGCTCAGAGATGCAGCTAGCTTTCAGTGTCCCTGCTGCGAGACTGGAATTCTTTTTTAGCTCAGAATTTTCAACAGGGCCTCTGAAATTATCATTTGATTTCTTCTGCTTTAAAATTCCATAGGTCCATATTATGACCAGGATTATGGCTAAAGTTTGGCAGGATTAAAAATAGTGCTCTAAACTTTTGACACCTTTCTTCATTGCTAAATGAAAGAGAGAAATTGAATATGGAAAAAAATGTACTCACTCCTTTACCTAAGGGTAAACCCCAGAGTTCAGGCATTCTTCCCTATTCTTATGGCTCTATGATAATACGCACAAGGGTGTGGCCTTATGAATTAAAAAAGTAATGAGGTACAAGTAGGTTCAGTGAAGCACTTCGACTTCAATGGGCCAATAGTGGCTGTTTAGTGTTCTGTGTTGAGAAGGAAGCAAAAGTCAAGTTGGGTTTAGCATAGCAATGTTGATCTTGGCCATAGAATAAGGGAAGGACAGGTTGCCACCTGTTGCATGACAAGAACAGAGATGCTAAGAGTCTGGCTACATTACTATTTTAATAAATAACCTGGGGCAAAGTTTGTTCCCCCATTTCGGTCCTTACTTTTTATCTGTTAAATGAATGGTTGGGGTAAGGCAAACTGTAAGAACTCATTCAGCATCAGAATATACAGGATGGATGAATGGCTTCAGGTACACATTCTAGTTCCTACTGGTCAACTCATTAGGTCTTATCTGCCAGAATACCTTCAACTGCTTCAGTACCTTAGAAAAAGTTCAATTTTACAAGTGTGTGTGTGTGTCAACAAATAAAAAAACAGAATGTTCATAGAAGTATACTCATAACAGCCAAAAACTAAAAAGAGCCTAGGAGAATTTATCAATAGAAAATGAAATGGATGAAGATGTCAAATATATTCATACAATGAATATAAAAGAACAAATACTGATGTACACAAGAATATACACAAATCCCAAAACCACAAGAAGTGAAAGTTACCATAAACACATTTTAAAAGAATTCATATGGTATGATTACATTTACATGAAGTTTTAGAACAGGAAAATCTTATTTATGATAACAAAAAACTGGTGGTTCTGGGCAATGTGGGTGGGAAATGATGAAGAAGCATGAGAGAACTTTCAGGAGTGACAGCAATACTGTAAACCTTGGTAGAAGTTTGTGCTCTAAGTGGATGGCTTTGTCAGAACTCAGGAAGTTCACACTTTCAATTTATGCATTTCATTACTGACACATGATATACCCCTATGGAGTGGAATGTAAAAAACGTTGAATTCTTGTTAACAGTTCACAAGCTAAAGCTTTGAGGGCAAAGTATATAAGTGTCTGCAATTAAGTTTAAAGTGGATCAAAAAGTTAATACCTAGTGACAGATAGATAGAGGGATGGACAGATAAATAGACATGTGATAAAACAAGCATAGTAAATAATGGTAGATTACAGGTGATGGATATACAGACATTCACAGTAAAATTATTTCCACTTTAGTGTTTATTTGAAGTTATAAGTGTTTGGAAAGAAGCAAAACAAACAGGGATGATCAATGCATTTTTATTTTTCTTGACTCCATAAATTACTCTCTCTGATCATGACTATATGACATCTGCCTTCTGTTTTGTGCCCTCAGTTGTCTCTCAGCTCTCCGCACCTCTCCCCCCCGCCCCAGGATATTTTCCTCCCTTCATAGTGATGGACCATCAGTGCTTTCACGTCCTCTTCTTCAGCTCTCAGTGGCCTGCCTCACCCCCTCTCCTTTCTCTGCATGCTCTTCTTGTCTTGACTCAGGTGGTTAGTACCTTGCCTCAATGACACCGCTTTCTGAGGGGACTGGGATTCCTCTTACCTCAGCAGACTTGATTTCCCGATCTAGCTGCTTCCCCAGGAGATCCAGGGGCCAAGCAGGATGCAGGGCAGCAGGACAAAAGAATGCCACTCACTGGCCAGACAGGGCTCTGAGCCACAGCACACAGACTGTGCTGAAAGGTAACACAAGGTCTGCAGGGGGCAGGTCCCAGCTGTCCATACTGGGGAAGTGGCAGGAGCTAATTTTGTTATCCAAATTGCTTTTGTTTTTCATCAGCTGTTAGGGCATCACGGCAGAGATCACCTTTCTTGCAAAACTGGGACACTCAACGGGATCTTTGAGTTCTATGTTGGCCGCCAATATCAAGTGCACAATGCTAAATTAAATCAAGTATTTAAGGTTCATTTACGGAATCTATAGGCAAGCAGACACATTTATTAAGCCAGGCCTCTGTTAATCCCAGCAAATTGGCCTTTCAAGGCCTCACAAATCCAACAGGCAGCCGGCCAATTGACTTATTTCTCTGTCTCTGTGCTCTGTCCAAGCTGCAGGGCCAGCACGCAGTGAGCGCTGCTTGGAACACATCACATCCTGCCTACACCCCTTCCCACAGAGAATCCCTCATGCATGACAGGCCACATATTGTCCATGGAGCCCAGCAAGAAATCAACAAAGCTCTGACTATTTAGTTATGAGATTTCCACTTGACCAATTAAGCAGGGAACTTCAGAGAAATTTTTGGATGCAGCCTACACCAGGAGCCCAGTGAGAAATCAGCAAAGCCCTGACTGACTATTGAGTTATGAGATTTCCACTTGACCAATTAAACAGGGAACTTCAGAGAAATCTTTGGATGCAGCCTACACCAGTCTTCCAGACACAGCAAGTCAAGTCAGGATTAAAGATTATGCAACCTGCACAACTCAAATGTATAACTTGATGAAAACTGCCATGCCCAAATTGGACAGACTATGCAGTCAATATGCTTGTCTTACTCCAAACCTTCAGCAGATTATATAGAAATGTGCAAAAAGTGCTTATTATATAAAGTGAAAAAGGCAGAATGTGTAATTAGGATATATTATGATTAGAACTATGTAAATATCTCTAAAATATATACAAAAAAAAAAAAAACCCACCCAGAAATAATTAAAGGAAAATAGTATGTGTAGAATATTATTTGTGACTATAGGGTTAATGTGAAAATTCATTTTGGAAAGAAAAAGTTCTCAAATACACACACACACACACACACACACTCACACACACACACATTTGCACACACACATCCAAAACCCTGCAAAATATCTCAGTGTCTAAAGTGTCACTCTCCATGAATCTGATTCTATCTACCATCATTCTGTTCTAAATCTGAGTTTCTATGAAAAAATAAAAAGCATCCACTTATGTCTTTCAAAGTCACCTGTTATCTATCCACCTCACCTTTCATTTTATTCTCTGGTTTCTGCTTATGGGAATCCTCTGTGTTGTTGGAATCAGTCTGTATAGAATACACCAAGCCCCAAACCTTAATAGTACACACAAATCCTTTTCTCTCCTCTCTACCTCAATTCTATTGCTCCTTCAGTGTAGCTTAGGACCAATTTCAGAAAGGGCTCATTTCATGACCAATAACCTCTATGTCCATCACCTCGTAGGCTGCTGGACTGGGCCAGTTATGTTACATTCATTAGAATATAAAATCTATTACCTTACCATTTCTGTTCTTAGATGGGAACCTCTTATTCTCAAGTAGATTATATTTCTTAAAGGTAACAATTAGAATCTAACACTAACTTGTATTCCTCACAATTTATAGCACAAAATACAGGCTCTTGAGAAAGATCCATGGGGCTACTGGTTCAATTTCACTGATTCAATATCACATCTCTGCTGATAGGTCTGCAGGTCTGTGAGCCTATATTTAGGCTTCAGGAATGCCTGCTGTCTTCTATTTTCTTACATACCACACTGTTCACCACTCATTGTATGTGTAGTCATTCTGCCTTCCGTGCGTAATACAGTTTCCTTGAAGATGTCGTGTGTGTGCTTTTATTCCCAAGGGCACAAAGCAGAAGGCTAGATATAAAGGGCTGGGTATTATTATTGAGAGGTGATTTACAAACACCTGGGTGAACCAGTCCAATTCACCTAGACAAACACACACACACACACACACACACACACACACACACACACACACACACACACCACTTTTCAAGTTATGAGCCTGTTTTCTTGGTAAAATGGCATAATTTCTATCAGAGATCTTCTAATGATTAAACAAAATTATATATATATATATAAAGAGACTTGTACAACGCAGAATGAGAAATAAATGCTTAAAATTAGTATTAGCTCCCTTTGTAGATCGGTTTGCTAGTCAAAAGGAACCAAACAGCTCTAGAATGAGAACACTCCCCATGAAACCAAACACACCCATTCACTTGTCATCCAAAGATGGTACTCAGTGAATTTATTATTGGATACTGTGACCACCTTGATGTGTGTATGGCATGGTGCTAGGAAAAGCACTGAAAATGTACCTCTTTCAAATGAACACAATCACCATTCTTGGAGGTGAGAGGAAAAATCTGTGGCCCAAGTCAGATTTGTCACTGAACTGTAGATGTTCTTGATGAAAATGAGGAGCACACACAACAGCGACTGATGTTTTCATGTGCTTAGATGTGTTGTAAGAGCTTTATATATTTTCCATTACATGATCCTCAAAGCAAAAGTAGGATCTATCTTATTACAATTATTCAAACACTGCAATGAACAAAACTGAGGCCCACAGAAATGATAATACTTAACTGAAGGTATATAACCCAGAAATACCCGAGGCTGGACTCTAATCCACTTCTGCATTATTTCAGAGTCACTCTATACTCATGCCTTTCAGGTCTTATTATTCTCTTGGTTCTTAGGGAATGAAAACCAACCAGTAAGAACTTGGAGATCTTGTTATTTGGGTAGCACTTCATGCTCACATTTATAGGTAGATATTCCTAACCAAAAAACGCTCATGTCCTCATAAATTAAATAAAAACTATAATGTCCTATAGTTTAAAAATTCCCATGTTCATTGCAGCATTATTCATGTTGGCTAAGACAAGGAAACAACCAAAGTGTCCCTTGATAGAGCATTGGCTAAAGATGATGTACATATATACAATGGAATACTACTCAGCTATAAGAAATGATGACATATTGCCATCAACATGGATGGACCTTGAGAGCATTCTACCAAGTGATATAAGTAAATCAGAAAAATATAAGAACTATATAATTTCACACATAGGTGAGATATAAGAATGAGACTCATGGGCATAGATAAAAGTGAAGTGGTTATGAGGGAGAGAAGGTTGTGGGGCTAAGGTGGGGGAAAGGGACTAAAGAGGGACAAATATATGGTGATGGAAAATGGTATGACTTTGGGTGATGGATATGCAATATAATCAACAATTCAAATGCTATAGAAATGTTTACTTGAAATCTATTATCTTATTGATCAATATCACCCCATTCAATTTAATTTTCTAAATAAAATTTTAAAAATGGGAATAAATAAAAATGTAAAAATTATGTACATTTGAAAAAAATAAAAACATCCCTCTCATAATTTATGGCATCATATAGATTAGGCAAATAGATAGATACTTCAAATAATAACTTGATTTTCCTGGATTAGAGATTAGTATGACTGCTTTAGAGAAAACAACACTAAGACTCAAATCAGGTGATTTGTTCAAGCTAACAGAGATAATCATTGGAGAGATTGCAATTAGACTCTCCAATCCCTTCATCAATTTTTCTGTTTATTTATCAAATATTTATTAGACACTGTCTGGTATTTTGGGTCTAAGAATCAGAACTTGAAGGGAAAAAAATAACGCCTACACCATGTCTTCAGTTTCTTGCAGGCTGCTGTGTAAATCATTGTGTTGACGTTTAGCAAGAACTTTACCCTTGTACACGGTAGTTTCTCAGTAAAAGTCATCAGTAAATGAACAGTAACAGGAAAGAATTCCCTGGCTTGGCAGTCAAAACCTCATGTCATCAGAGGAAAAATAAACTTAAATTTCTTCTCTTTCTCACTTTCTAAGCTGCCCAAATGATTTTTTCTTTTTCCTTCATCATGCATGTCTATTGGCTTTTGAAGTAGAGATTTGGGTCTGTATCCTCTATGGGACAGAGCAACACAGCTAAAGCATCCTGGGACTAAGGGTGGGGGTGGTATTTGGTAGGTGGGAGTCAGGAGAGTCCCACAATTAACCAACTGTTTAACCCTGGGGTGCTCATCTCACACAAGGGGCTTCGCTTCTTTAACGGACCAAATGGGGAGCTCATTAACTCACCTCCCTAACCATTGCCTGGTGAGTAATAATCACAGAAATACACCACAACAGTAGACTATGCTAAGAAATGGATCTGAAAGTATAAAGCACAGATAATGCACAGAGAAAAGGCTCCCTTTGCTTATGAATCTTATGTCTCTTTTACTAATCTGTTCTAACTATCAAATTTTAGGACAAAGTAAAAGGCAAAGCTATTCAGTGAGTACCTAAGCATATGCCAGGGAGAGAGACACTCTTTCACTGCACAACAATCACGATAACACAGATATTATTCTTTCTGTGTGCAGTTGAGTAGATTAATTTTTAGGTCAAATATCTTGACCAAGCTCACATGGCTACATCTAGCAGCACTGGAACCTAACCTATGTCTCTGACTCCTATCATGAAGGGGCTGAAGTTCTCTTTGGTCATCTCAAAACAAGCAAATAAAACCAGCATTTTTCATTCATGTTTTAAAAGAATTATTACACCAGCAACTGAGTATTTATTACCCCTTACTTTAGATCAGTGATTCTCAAACTTTTTGAAGTCGGGGCACATTTAAAATCCTATAAATAATTGTAGGTGCACTATATACAAATTTCTGAGAAACATTACAATAATTACGTCAAATATTAAAGAAAAAAATATAAAGTCCAAGCATGCTTTTATGGTAAACAAAGTAAATATGACAAAATTAAATTTATTCTGACAT
Organism: Rhynchonycteris naso; assembly: GCA_037038555.1. Taxonomy (NCBI): domain Eukaryota; kingdom Metazoa; phylum Chordata; class Mammalia; order Chiroptera; family Emballonuridae; genus Rhynchonycteris; species Rhynchonycteris naso. The sequence goes on along the minus strand of CM072999.1, from coordinate 242,441,199 downwards.
TAAAAAACATTTTTATATTACATTTTTTGAGTTATACTTCTTAGAATTCATAATAAAGAGGGGTTAAAAAATAAAAAATGACACAAAAGTCATCTTTTTGTATATACAGATACATTCTTAGTAAGATTTAGTAAATTCAACTGGTCCCAGTGCAAATGTGTTAAGTTTTTTCATTCTTGTGTTTATGAGAAACATGAGCCTGATGTGTCCTAGTGATTCCTTCAATGTTTGGGCATATATTTGAAAGGAAAACTCTCATTTCCTAATCAATACATTGAAGAATCCCTATCCTTTTACTCTTAATTGTGTTGAGTGCAGAAAACCCCCACCATATATACCATCTTAACTTTACACCAAACAAAGGATAGAAGAAACTTGCCTCCAGTATTTCTGGGGAATATGGGGGGGCAGGGTAAACAATCCAGCACCACAGCTTCACAGGCTTTTGCAACTAATCAGGCAAGTGATGTGGGAGGTTGGGCAGACTGTCAGCTTACAGCCAATTTCCCTCACCTCTGTCCTCCAAAAATCTAAACTCCAAAAATCCTGTTGGTTTTTTGGTTCCCACAGGCACATATTTCTCTGGAATACCATAGGGCATACCTGGAAATATTCTAGGGCACACCAGTGTGCCCTGGCACACACTTTGAGAACCACTGCTTTAGATATTCAGCAAATCCAAGTCTGATAGGATAGCTTTCTTAAATTATTTAAAACACAAAAGGTAGCGACCTAAGGTGAGCAATGCCAATCACATCAGAAATGGCCAAGGAAAATGCAAAGATAGAAACATGAACAGAGAAGAACACTGAGCCCCTAAATTGAAGGACCCTCAACCTAAATGCTCATAGGATTTGGACACAAGTGTAGTTATGTTTGACATTAGTGTCACAACCACCAGAGACTAGGAACAGGGAGTATCTGCAAAGTTCATAGTTTGGCTCCTTCAGTACCTGTCTTTGTGACATGGTGACATCAGTTCCATGCCTAAGAAGAACTCTGGTCTTCAGAGAACACCTTGGAGGTCTTACATATTTTTAAAAATATTTTTACTTTTTATTTTTATTTTTTTAGAGAGAAAGGGAAGGAAAAAGAGAAAGATAAACTTGTTGTTCCAACCAATGCCATTCATTGGTTAAACCTTATATGTGTTCCTACTTGGGATTGAACCTGCAACTTTGGCATATCAGGATGGCACTCTAACCAACTAAGCTACCCAGTCAGGGCTAGTAGCTCTTGATAAGGGTTTTTTACATGCTCTGCCCCATTTTCTCTTTACAACTTTACATTTAAACATCTAATTACTATTTTGCAAATGCGGTTATCTAATCTCAGAGATGCTAAATGGCTTCCTTGATACTACATAGCTAGTGGAAATGCCAGGATTTAAAGCAGATGGAACAAAGAAAGTTTTAGAAATATTGATCACAGGAGCAAGAATGACCAGATTTGTATAGTTTCTTAAAGTAGTCTTTCTTCCTTAGGGTTATTTGAACTTTCGCTATAATAATAATGAACTAGGGAGTTGTGTTGTATTCAATTATGTGGATTCCTAGCTTCATCGAGTACATCCTCTTGCCCACATCCCCAGTGTCTCCAACACATAAGCTGGAATCCAGGAACATTCAGCATAGATCTAATCAGACACCATGCAAAAAGGGCCAAACCTTTGTGCTATTGCCGAACCACCAGAAATAGGTAAGAGTCCCCAGCTGGCTGGGCCACACGACTGCACTGATGTTGACCTCCTTATTTCTTATGGCGACAAATGGAACTCGAAGATGAACGTGATCCACAGGACCTAAAGGAATGAGAAAAACAATGGCAGTGTTTAAAATCCCAGATTCTTATTCTTAACCTTCACGTATAAGAAAACAGGTATCATAGACTCACAATGTTGAGAAGTGTGTGTGTGTGTGTGTGTGTGTGTGTGTACACTTACAGTAAAGCACCACCTATCATAAGACAATCAAATTGACCTTCAGATTTTTTCAGTGACATTTGAACTTAATTTACATCTGGTGAGCCAAGCCACAGATGCTTAGAAAACTCCAACCCAAGGACAAAGCAACTTTACTAGACACTGAGCCAATAAACAGGAAGAAAAATGGCAGTTGCTTTCATTTCTGATGATTAGCCTGTACACTGACTCGAGGTCAATGCATTGTATGGAGGGCTCTTCCATCATCCCCAATTGTTAACTGGTTCCATCCTCTTCAACCATCAGCCATTGTGCCTGTCACGGGCAGTACTCAATGGATGTCATTCAGAAGCAGGCAAGGCTGTTGTATGAAAAGGCAAGAGTCCCTCTCTCTAAACTGCAGGAGAAACAAATGCCAGCTTCCCAAATAAGAAAAACACTGTTTGTAAAAAGTTGACCAAACATTTCTTTTTTCCCTCTCAGGAGACTGAGATAAGCAGCATTAAGTTCTAAAGGTAAGAGAACATACAGGAACACACTCTATGCATAATAAATGATGATTTTAATTAAATTCATTTCCAAAATAAAACGAGAAGAGGAATATGCTGATAGAAAATGTTAATATGTCAGTGTTGCATTTGTGGGGTAGATGTGTTATTATTTAACTCTCTTTGGGATTTTCTCCCTACCTCCACCTCTCCCTCATTTTCTTTTCCTTTTACCCTTCCTTCCTCCCTCCATCCCTTCCTGCCTCCCTCCCTTCTTTTACTTTTTCTCTTTTCTTTCCTTTCTTACTTCCTCTCCCTTCCCCTTCCTTATGTCCTTTCCACTTAATCAAATCCAATTAAACTATTCCAATTATCTGTACACATGAAGGGCACATCTTCCTGGTTTCTATTGATTAGTGAAAGTAACTAAAGGTCACAACTGCAGCAAAGACATCTCTTTAGCCTAGGGATCTTGAGTGTTTCTCATAGGTGGGATATTTTACAGGTCACCTACCTTTGCTATTTGCATCATTAGTCATTTTGGAGACAGCCCAATTCAAACTGAAGAAATGACATGAAAAGAGATGGAGGCACCTCATTTTTGCTCTGGTACAAAGCTATAAGATCATTTCCTCTATCGTACAAAGCCTCGGCCCTACAGAGATCATTACCTTTTCCTAAAAATGAGGAATAATACTTGCCCTGCATTCCTTATGGAAATAAAAACATATGAAAGTGATGTGTGGCTGTTAAAAGTACCATATATTTAATTATAGTGTGGCACTATTTCTATGCCCACCACCATGACTGCGACGGCATCACGGTTTCCATACATCTTTGGGTAGAATTCCCTGTAAGGACACTGGGCAGCCTTCTGGGGTTCACTGGGCATATTCTGCACTGAAGGTAAATTTACATTGGGGCAGAAGGTGTTTGGACACAGACTGATGTTTGGGTGATAAGACCGTCCCGGTCAGCTTGCCAATGTTCATATTGTACTTTCCTGAATAGACAAGTCTTCAAGAATCTGTGTATCTACATCTACACCCTGAAAATACTCTGCCTACAAGGCCCTGACCTGACCCCAGAGATACAGCTTGGGTTTCCTCTAGCAAATAATTTGTACCTTGTCACTTCAGATACACATTTGGCTAAAGCAAGGGTCCCCAAACTTTTTACTCAGGGGACCAGTTCACTGTTCCTCAGACTGTTGGAGGGCCAGACTATAAAAAAAAAAAACTATAAACAAATCCCTATGCACACTGCACCTATCTTATTTTAAAGTAAAATAACAAAACAGGAACAAATACAATATTTAAAATAAAGAACAAGTAAATTTAAATCAACAAACTGACCAGTATTTCAATGGGAACTATGGGTGTGGATGCATCCTGTGCTCCTCTCACTGACCACCAATGAAAGAGGTGCCCCTTCCAGAAGTGCGGCGGGGCGGATAAATGGCCTCAGGGGGCTGCATGCGGCCCGTGGGCTGGGCCGCAGTTTGGGGACCCCTGGGCAAAAGGCTTAATTATTTTCAATAAGAAAGTCTGTTCAATTATTTCTGTATGGTTTCATTGTTGATGAGAATAAAAAACACAAGGTGTGAGAAAACAATGGTTACTCTCACTGGTTTATTGACTCGTTTTTAGTTTAGTTGATTTCTCTCTCCCTGTTGCCTGTGTCTTGCTGATAAATGGGGAAGAGAATGAAGCAGTGGGAAGTAGTCCCTGGCCAGCTCAGGTCCAGAGAAGGAGATGACAGATCTATTTCTTACAGTAACACCTCAGTCCTTCTCCAGGCCCAGGTGAGACCCCCTATTCTTCCCCTTTACCCTCAAAGTCAATGCTCTCATTCTCATGGGAGAATGACCTGAAGCCCGCTCCCCTGGCCAGCTCATGGGAACCCTGAGCTTTTCCTCAGTTAATAGATGAGGCCACTGTGGCTTGTGGTCCTACAAATTCTTGTCAGCCAGTTGTCACTCACACACCAGGGCTCACATTGCCAGGTTATTTGATACCCAAGAAAATAAAAGGAGACCTCCTTTTCCTTAAACTCACACAAACACAAAAGGGATGAGGCTTCTGTGAATTGGAATAAGATCAACCATGGTCACTTTTCATTCAGCTTTGGGAAAACACGTTTGGGTAAATATAATCTTAAGTAAGAAGAACAGGTAGTAGCTGCTTAATGGAAAGAGCTTGAGCCAGTAGCTTCAAGCTTCAACCCAGAGACAGACCATGGATTAGGAAGATGAGAGGGGAGCGGATTCAGGACAGAGCACAGCAAACACCAAAAACCTCACTGTTAAAGAGCGCTCTTTTTGATAAAAATATAATAATCTGTGAGAGATTGGTTATTATGGACTGCTAACAACTACTTTTGTTAGCTAATGGCCCAAGGTGAGGCCAGGAGCAGTTTCTACTATAATAACTGTCTGATAAGTACAGCCATGATTGATTTGGAGGGAATTATGAGCACGATAAAAGTTTCAAGGAACATTTCCTCCTTCATGCACATAACCCACAGTATAAACCTGTTCTTTGATGTTGTGTTTTTTCTACTAAGACACATCAGTCTTTGTACCCTGCAAGCAAGGCCCACTCTTGCCACAATTAGGAACATGGGTGGGACCCGTCCTTTGAATAGAGAAGTGATTTTTTTTTTTGTCTTCATTTTTAAATGTAGCTGAAGTATCAGGCAGAAAGTTAATAAGGAGTACTTCATAAAGCTGACCCTTGAACACACTTTTAAGTTTGAACTGTCTAGGTCCATTTAAAAAAATTATTGAGTTGATTGCAGTGACATTGATTAATAAAATAATATAGGTTTCAGTGTACAATTCTATAATACATCATCTGTATATGATATTTTGTGTTTACTAATTCAAGTTCAATATCCTTCCATCACCATTTTTCTTCCCTATAACATCCTTCACCTACCCCACCTGCCTTTTCGTCTGGTAATCACTACACTGTTGTCTGTGTCTATAATTTTTTTTTCTTAATCCCTTCAACTTTTTCACCCAGCCTCCCAACCTCCATCTCCTCTGACAGCTTTACATTTGTACTCTGTATCTATGAGTCTAGAAAAAAAAGATTGAGGAAGATGCAAATAGGTGGGAGCTTATACCATGTTCATGGATAGGAAGAATTAACATCATTAAGATGTTCATACTAGCCAAAGCAATTTAGAGATTCAATGCAATTCTTATTAAAATAGTAATGGCATATTTCACAAAACTAGAAGAAATATTTCAAAAAATTATATGAAACCACAAAAGACCCCAAATAGCCACAACAATTTTGAAAAAGAAGAACAAAGTTAGAGAAACCAAAGTACCTGATATCAAAGTATATTACAAGTCCATACTAATCAAACACCATGGTACTAGCATAAAAACACACATCTAGATCAACAGAAGAGAACAGAGAGCCCAAAAGTAAACCCATGCCTTTATGGTCAATTAATATTTGACATAGAAGGTAGAAACAGACTCTGGCCAGCTGGCTCAGTGGATAGAGCATTGGCCTGGTGCATGGATGTTCTGAGTTTGATTCCCAGTCAGGGCACACATAAGAAGTAACCATCTGCTTCTCTTCTCTGCCCTCTCCCCCTTTTCTCGCTCTTCCCCTCCCATAGCCAGTGGTAAAATTGGCTCAAGTGTGGCCCTGGATGCTGAGGATAGCTCAGCTGGCAAAGTGTTGGCCTCAGACTGGGGGTGCTGGGAGGATCCCTGTTGGGATGCATGTGGGAGTTGTCTTATTATCTCCTCACCTCTCACTTAAAAAAAATAAAAGGAGGAATGAACATACAATGAAGTAAAGATGGTCTATTTAATAAATGGTATTGAAAATATTGGACAGATATGAGCAAAAAAAGAAAAAGAAACTACATTATCTTCTTACATTATACACAATACACTGAAAATGGATTAAAGACAAATGTACAGCTCCATTTGTTCATGGATTTTTTCAATAAACACATATAGTTCTGATCATGTATTTTTTCTTATGATTTTCTTAACATTTTTCTCTTACATTTTACTGTAAGCATGCAGTATATTAATCAACTATTTATGTTATCAGTAAGATGCCTGGTCAACGTTAGGCTATTGGTGGTTAAGTTCTTGGGGAGTCAAAAGTTATACATGGATTTTTGACTTCACAATGGGTCAGTACTCCTAACTCCCGTGTTATTCAAGAGTCAACTCTAATTACTATCACAGGTAACATTCATCATGTGCCAAGCTGGGTGCTAAGTGAAATTTTGTACTCTGTGCATAAAAATGTTAATATTGACCCAAAACTGCCATCCTTTGAAAGATCTGTGCGCAAGAATAGCCTTTGACTAGCATCTGGAATTTGGCCCGGAGACTGTTTCCAGTCAACAGTTAACTGATAACAGTGGTTCACTCTGTCTAGACTGTTTTGCAAGTAATATGGTTTATTCTGAACACCAGCTTCCCTCTGGACATCTGAATTTCAGTATATGCTAGGCAAAGAATGCCTACTTGATCAGAACCCAGTACAAATCATGGACACTGAGTCTCCAATGAGCTTCTCCAGTAGCCAGCCCTTCACACGTGTTGCTACAACTCATTGCTACAGGAATTAAACATGTCCTGCGTGAAACCATGGGGAGAAGACCCTTGGAAGCTTGTACCTAGTTTTCTCCAGACTTTGTCCTATGAGCTTTCTCTCTTTGAAGATCTTGTTTTATATCCTTTCACTGCAATAAATCATAGTCACGAGTATGACTAGCGGCTGAGTCTTATGAGTCCTTCTAGGGATTCGGCAAACTTACAGGCGATCTTGGCAATCCCTGACACACATGCATAAACCAATTTGATTCTTATAGCCTCCCTGTAATCTAAGTATTAAAGGTGAAGAATCAGAGGTCTGTAAAGGCTAAGAAAGTTGACTGATACTAGACATTTAACAAAGGGATATGATAAGAATTCAAATGTAGGTCTCTCTTTCTGTGAACCCTGGGCTCATAAATAATACCTTGCAGACCATCCACCTAGGTTTCTGATTAGGTGCTCTGGTACAGAATGATTATAGTTGATGTGCTAAGGTGGCAAGGTACCAGTTAGAAATAAACCATTTTAAAATTCGAGTTCAGAAGATGGAGAGATGAAATAATTTATCTCACAGCCATGTAGCCTGGCATCTTTAGGAATATAAATGAGCTATAATCCAGGTCTCCTCCCACACACTTCCCCTACTACTGTTTTGCTACTGTAATTAGAATGCTTGGAGACCAGTTAGCTTATTGTTTGCCAGGGACCTCTTAAGTGTGGGTTGTTTATACAGTGGAGTTTATATCATTACTGAGTTAACAGGAAAGATGCTCCTTGTATTCACTTAGACTCTTTAAAAATGTGTCATTTTCACCACATGTAGCATATTACTCCAAAACCAGCATGGGGAATATAAGGAAGAACCACAGAAGTCCTTAGACCACGTGCATCACTGATAGATATTTAGGAAAGCAATACCAGCCTCATAATGTTTTCTTGACCCAGCATTCTAAAATCATAATATTTAAGTTTCAGTTTACACAAGTCAAGTCCCAGGATAGCAAATACACAGAATGCATCCAGTATAAAATGTTCAGAACCTCAGCTGTTGTGTTGGCTTGTGCCAAGTAATAGCCAACAGCAGTGAAATACATGCTACCACGGCAAAAACATTTTGGGGAGTTCTTAGAATTGTTTGCAACAAGAATGACTTGCAGTATGCTTAGATGCAAAAATTTAGGTTTTATTGTGTCTTCAGTTTTACATTAAAAAAATATTGAAACACGTGTTTCTTTAATCATTCTTAGGATCTTCCAACACAGATAACAAAGGGAAGGGATTTGCACTTCACTGTGTGTCTGCACATGCACACTTAAATCAGAACAAAGCAAAGCTAAAAGGAGGGGCCAGTAGATAATATGTTATCCAAACTTTCAAAATAATCAATCTACTTTAGTATTATGAATCTCTGAGACACAGATGAGCACGTCTCAATGTTTTGACCAGGAACATCATTTAGAGCAGTGGTAGTCAACCTGGTCCCTACCGCCCATTAGTGGGCGTTCCAGCTTTCATGGTGGGCGGTAGCGGAGCAACCAAAGTATAAATAAAAAGATAGATTTAACTATGGTAAGTTGTTTTATAAAGATTTATTCTGCCAAACTTAGTAAAAATTTGACATAAAATACTTGGTAAGTAATTATTATTTTATGCTTTCACTTGCTGTAACTCTGCTTTATAAATTTTATAAAGTAAAGTTACTTCCCTACTTTATAAATCACCATTACTGTGGAACCGGTGGGTGGTTAGGAAATTTTACTACTAACAGAGATACAAACGTGGGCAGTAGGTATAAAAAGGTTGAATACCCATGATGTAGAGCAATATTTGGTGAGACACAGCAAATCTTGTCTCAGTTCTAAACCCCAGAAGCTGGGACAGTGGGAGTGGTCCGCTGGGAGGAAGACATAAAAAGGGACAGCTCAGGTTACTTACAGACCACATGCAGGAAGAGGACAGCTGTGTCCGAGCCCAGGTTGTTCTCTGCGTAGGCTGTCACCTGGAAGATGCCCGCAGTCTTGTACACATGCTTGATGCCATCCTCGATGGGACTGAAGTTAGCATAGGACACCGCAATCCCGTCCCCAAAGTCAAGCTGGATGTTTGTCCTTTGGAGGTCACCCTGCAAGAGGGAACAGCAGTTGGTGGGGGTCCGATCACAGGGTCCAATCTGACTTCTATCCGATTCTTTGCCCTGTGCCTTTATCATCACCTTCTGAAAACTTCAAGTCTCTCCCAGGGGGCTGAACCACCATCAATACAATGAACAGACTCCTCTTTGATAGCCAGTGGGCACTATGGGCAGGCAGTATGGACCAGCTGTCCCTGTATGCCTAAGCTCAGGCAGCCTGAGTTAGTATGACACTGGCAATGATGGATAAGGCAGAGACTGGAACTCTGATATGGGAGAGCCAAAATAAAAGGAGGAAGGAACATACAATGAAGTAAAGATGGTCTATTTAATAAATGGTATTGGCAATAATAGTAACAGCTAACACTCAGTTTTCTTTTAATTTCATGCATTCAATTTCCTCACAACTCTAAAATGTAGAAAGTATTCCTGTCCCCATTTTACAAACAGGGACAAAAATAAAGTAATTAGACCACAAAGTCCTACAGCAAGTAGTGGGAGAGCCAAGTTTTGAACCCAGGCAGTCTGGTTTCAATGCTAATGTCCTCAGCCATCATGCTATAATTGTTCTTAATTTTTAGCATGTATCATTATGTTCTAAGCATTATGCTAATCATTTAATGCATATTATAAAATACAACTTTCAAAATAACTCTATGAGGTAGAATGATTATTCCCATTCTGCAGATCAACAGGGCATACCAGCCAAGGTTATATCGGCTTTGTTGACCTTGGACATCCCTAAACCTACCTAAGCCTTCTCTTTCCTGAAGCATTTTTCGACTCTCCCAGCTCACAGATAATCTCTGCCTTTTAAAAGGCAAAGAGCCCTCTGGCTGCTGCCTGGAAATGTGATACTGATAGTTCAGCTGAGATTTGCATTTTACCACCCCAAGCTGATGCTCAGATTCTTAAAGGCAAATGTTCAACCTCATCCTTCCGAACCACAAAACAAGGATACCAGATTAAAAAAAAAAGAATTGGATCTGTTCCTATACAAAAATGGTTGATGGAGTAAAAAGAGAAACGCATCCTTCTGGAATTATAAACCAATCCTTCCGCCTAGTGAATGTGCATCCACCGTATAGTTTCACTTTCTGTCTCCTCCCCCATAGCAACCCAGATGTGAGTAAAATATTGATAGGTGCTCCCTTGCCCCACATACAATGTCAACTACCTTTGAGTTTATGAATATAAATTAAAGTGGAAATGAACTGTAAGCAATTTAAATGGATAAGATCATGGCTCTTCATATCCATTCAAGAGAATGTTTTATAGCTCTTGTCCTCGAAACTCCCCAGTGAAAATGTGATAATGATCTCCTCTAAATCTCAAAGTTTTTGCTAATTCAAGCACCCAGTGTGGATAAAGGCTGAAGAATCTGTCAACCCAGAATTAGGAGCCTTCACCATCCTGTCCAGCTGAGGCTTGACTTTAAAGGTTTCCAAATATTCACACTTGGAGGGAAGAAAACTCCTGACCTGCTTTGGTCTCTTTCCAAGATCTTAAGAGCACAGAACAATTTGCATATAAATGCAGAGGGCTTTGTAAAGCAGGGAGGCCTCTTGCCCCACAGTCTCAGCAAGGAGGGCCTGAAAAACCAACCTGGCTTGGGAAGAGATGAAGGAACTCACACAGGGATCAGGGAGCATCCTGAAGAGCTCTCTCCATCCTGGGATGAAGGAAGGAAGGAAGGAAGAAAGGGAGGGAGGGAAGGAGGGAAGGAAGGAGGGAGGGAGGAAGAGAGGGATAGGAAGGGAGGGAGGGAGGGATGCAATCTGACCTCACTGCCCAGGCTGCAGAAGACTACCAAATAAACTAATGGAGCAGGTAGCAGATAGAAAAGCAACTAATGTGACATTCTTCATAAAGAATAGTTGAAAGGATTTCAATAATCCAGCCTCACCTTTGTAGGCTTTTTAATTAAGGGGGTTAAGGGTTAGAATAAAGCAAAAGAGGCTCCTGAAAGCAACAAATAAAATTTGAATTCCCTTCTTCTGGCAAAGTTTATAGTGTGTATATGGTCTTATGGTGATAAATATTCCTTCAACAGAGCAGAGCCCAAAGGGCAACCTCAAAGCATATATCAAGATCTGCTCTGCTGCAGCCCAAGTCTATACTGTTGGAGGAAGGGAAGGAGGTCTCTAAACACCCCAGACCTTCTTTCACTCCTTCTGTCTTCTCCCAGAAGGCTCAGCTTTTCAACTCTGACTTTCTTGAAGGGACCTGAAGACAGGATTTCCCCCTTCCCTCTCAGAGAACACAGAGTGGTCTGCTTGTGAGTTCCGACCTCAGAAACTCAGGCGGCACCCACCTCCTCCATGAGGATGATGAAGGTGGCATTGTGTCCCTGCTCTGCCACCAGGCGTCCGTCGGTCATCACCACGTGGAGGCCACGAGGGGCTTTTCCAGGGCACAACTGGGCCTTGGCAGTGTACTTCTCCCGGAGCCCGTCTGTGCAGTTGTTGGACACGATCCGTCGGTACCTAAGGGGTATTGACAATTGCCACTGGTGAGATTCGTGTTGTGTGTGTGTGTGTGCACACACGGGTTAGCAAGGGTGCAAGAGAGCTAGACAGTCATTTTGCAGACCTGCTTCTAAAAACTGAGTCTCAAAAAAGACAGCCATTTGGGAAGCTAAACAAAAGCTGAGGAGCCACTATCCCTCCATCTCGGGAAGAGTAGTTCTTTAAACACTATTATCGATCCTACCTGGTGAGCCACAGATCAGATCAGTGTCTAAACCAGCCAAGAAAAATCAATGTCTGACTCACACACAAGACAGGAGAAGACAGACCCTCTGGACTATGGAGCCAGAACAGGTGTATCTGGCTGTGAGGGAGAGGCCTGTTTCTAGTTCCCCAAAGCCTAACCCACCCTCCTCTGTACCGGAAAGCAGTGAGGAAATGAGACTTCAAATTGATCAATCAGGATGCCTCTTCCTGTCTGTACTCCCCTCGACCAGTGCCTCATTCCACTGGGATATCTTACAGAATAGTTTTTCTCTCTGTTAATATTTCATTTCTTACTCACCACAAATACCAGATAAGAAGCACAAGTTTGAAACTCCTATTCAACCCAGCTCAGCTAAAATTATCTCAGAGAAGAAGAGACCATAGGAAAACCTCCCACAGAGTACTGTGACCTTCTAGGACAAGGACACGTTTCTACACAGTGGTGTCATGTCATGTCATTTGACCGCTGACCCCAGCATGTGAATCCAAGCTAATAGCTTGCCCACAGCCCTGACCTGAACACCAGGTTTGTTTCCAGGCATATTGCTACTTGCAAAGTTGTATAAAATCAACACTCTGGCAAGAGCACATAAAATAAATGCACCACCACAATCATCATTATCATCCTCATCCTCATCACCCTCATCACCTTCATCATCATCACACCATCATCACATTATCATCACCATCACACCATGGCTTCTTTCACCGCGTATATCAGGAGTAACCAGTACACCCATATTGCCTACTTCTTGTGGCTATTAAAGCAGATGAAACCAAGTTTTTATATGAGATGTTGGTCCTCCACAATACTGAATGTTTCTCCTGTCCCCAGCGCCACTAGTGAACTATTAGCCATACTTTCCATGCAGAGATCTCATGAAGATGTTAAGCAAATGTGGTCTGTAGTTATCGACTCAGCTGGAATTACAATATATCCTCTTGTAAGTATACATTATTTTAAATTGCCATCAGTTCGCATAATGGGTCGAGAGCTGTTGAATACACCAGCCACTCTCTACCTATGGCTATTGAACACTTAAAATGTGGTGAGTGCTACATGATGAAATGATATGCATGGCATATTGGGTTAAATAAAATACATTGTTAAAGTTAACTTCATCCCAACTTAGAGAAACGCAGTAACAGGGAGCGGAGCTCCAGCAGGTGTTTTACTTACCCAGTGCTGTTTAGGTAGCTCTGACCAAGGCTGCAGTCCTTTGACGGGGATGCTGGGTTGTACCAGAAAGCTGGGACACACTGGTTCTCTCCGTATCTCTCATAGCCATAGTCACTGTCCACAAAATGAATATTGCAGAGTGTATAAATGCAAAAACGTTAAAATACCCAGACACACTCCCAAACACATTCTTTCAAATATTCCCAGTGAGGGCAAATATTCATACTCAAAGATTAATTTTTTTAGATTTAGAAACAATCCCGTCATATGGAGTCCAGTGTATAAAAGAAATAGTGAATCATCAAATGAAAATTCAAAGTTCAAAAAGTATGGCTATACACAATGTGGCAGGGACACCAGCTTGGCGTGGCGGTGAAGGATGCTATCAGCTTAAAAGCATACTTTGGGTCACAGTGGAATTACTGAAATAAATAGATAATAACCAAGAAGATGACTTTACATGTCAAGATTAATTTCCGTGTTAAGATTCTATGTGTTCTTCTAAAATTGATTTCATTTTGTTTTCCTGCCAATTCTTTCTCAAACATACATATACATGTACATCTACATTCACATATAGCCATTCAAAATTTTCCCAACTACATATAACACAGGTCCCCTCTTGTCCTAAACAGCAAAAAGTAAATAGAAACAGGAAACAAAAAAATCCCTAAACTATAGTTATTTTCTATGTTTTCCTACAAGCCGAGCCATAGTATAAGTAAGAAAGAAAATCAGGTATGGTTCTCCTCTCCTCCCTTCTGCATTCCAAAATGATCAACCAGCGGTCACTGACGGTGGCCTCTTTGGCAGGAAAATTCATGCTTCTAAGGTAAGCATCCAAGGATTTCCTGAAACCCATAGATTGATCAGAACACTCTAGATATTTGAATATTGATCCACTGAGGTTAATAAAACATAAAACAGCAAGGGAAATCATTGTCTCTGGACCCTACCCTCCTTTCTCTGTCTGCTCCCATATTTTTTGAGTCAAGATTAAGTGAAGTCCAATTAAATTAGAGGCCAATTTTCTATATCTGCAACCAGGAAAGAAATGAAAGGGAGATGTAAATAAAAGCTGAATTCCACATTTCTCTCTCTCTCTCTCTCTCTCTCTCTCTTTTTAAGCAAGGGAGAGAAAGATAGACAAACAGACGGGGAGAGAGATGAGAAGCATCAACGCATAGTTGTGTGTGTCACTTTAGTTATCCATTGATTTCTTCTTATATGTACCTTGATCACGGAGCTTAGTTGAGCTAGTGACCCTTTGCTCAAGCTGGCGACCTTGGGCTCAAGCCAATGACCATGGGATCTTGTCGATAATCCCACATTCAAACCAGTGACCTCAGGGTTTCAAACCTAGGTCCTCAGCATCCCAGGTTGATGCTCTATCCAATGTGTCACCACCTGGTCAGCCTAATTCCACATTTCTTTATCACTCGGTATGTGCTCTGTCCTATGGAAGTAGTACGACAGTTTCTATCCTTAAGGGGTTTTCAGATAGGGATACAATGTGCCTCAAATATAAGAAAAGAACAGAATAATATCATATGAAGCAGAACACAGTAAAATACCACATAAAGCAATATAGTTAAGAAGTACCAACTGATTAATGAGATTATATAAATTATCTACATAGTCTGATCTCACCCTACCTTCTTACCACCTTCTTCCACAGCAAACTTTGTCTGGAAACTCAGGCCAAATTTTCCACCTCTTTGTCTTTGCATGTGTTATGCCCTAAGCTTGAAGCACTCCACCTTTTTTCTGTTTGGCAGTTTCCTTCATACACTTCTTCAATATCTAGATCAGATGAGACTATCCACAATACTTAGACAATATTTCTGTGGCCATATCATGTTGGAAACTTTAAGGCTATAAATGAGCAGAGAACTCTGTTGGTTTTGTTTGCCAATATGAGTCTAGAATGGAACCTAGGACGTTGAAATTACTGAATAAATATTTACTAGGTGAATGGATACTTCAGTTACATTTTAAAATGATCACACTAATATTTCTATTGCATTGGGTCTGTCTCTGCAGGGAGACTGTGAGCCCACAGTTGACCTTCCAGTGTGGACCATAGACAATATCCTAAGTGCTTAACAGATGCCCATGCAGTGAGTGTGAGCTAGTCATTCCAAATCATTACACAAAAAAATGAAATGCAAGACCAGCTTTGACATGACCATGTTTAAATGAATCTGAAAGAAAAAGAGAAAGGGACACATCTACCAAGTAAATCTTTTGCCTTGCCACCTGATCAAGGATTAGAGGTCTCCCAGCCTAAGAGTTGACAGGCACTCAATGTTGAACCAGCTTGTTATAATCCATGAGTGCCAGCTTAAAATTTCAGGAAATTCACAAGCTATTTATTGGCTAGTAAATAAAGTTATTATTAAGAATAAAATCATATAGAATTTCCATTAAATGAATTATATGCAAAAGGAAATAAATGTTTGTAACAGAAATTTTTCATTATTTCACTGCATTTTGTTATCATTATATGATATGAAGCATATAAAATGCTATTTTATGATATTGTTATGTATGCTCTTTGAGGTTATTTACCACTAAGCATCTGTACCCTAGAAATACTATATAATGCTGTTCTACTGCACAGCTCTTCCCCATTCTACCTTCCCTGACATCCCATTGGTAGCTTGAAATTGGCCACAGTGGGACTATTTATGACAATCAGCAAATGCTACTAATCAGGACTTATTTATTTGATTGTTCCCAGAGAGCTGGTAGTAAAATATTTTTTTTGTATTTTTCCAAAGTGAGAAGTGAAGGGGGGGGGAGGGGGCAGACAGACAGACTCCTGCATGTGCCTGACCGAGATCCACCCAGCATGCCCACCAGGGGACGATGCTTGGCCCTTCTTGGGCGTTGCTCCACTGCAACCTGAGGCGGAGGCCATGGTGCCATCCTCAGCGCCCGGGCCAACTTTGCTCCAATGGAGCCTTGGTGGAGGGAGGGAAGGAGAGAGACAGAGAGACAGGAGAGGGGGAAGGGTGGAGAAGCAGATGGACGCTTCTTCTGTGTGCCCTGGCCAGGAATTAAACCCGGGACTTCCACACACCAGGCCAATGCTCTACTGCTGAGCCAACCTGCCAGGGTTGTAAAATATTTCTTACTACACCATTGAATGTCTGGTTTCTAAGCATTGTTTATCTGCAGAAAAATTTAGGTTGTGGTGTGTTTGCCTTACTTCTAGAAAACTCTCCAAATTGCTTTAGGAGATAAATCTGTTGACTGTCCTGCTAACCTTAGAAATTTAGTAATTTTTGAAGGAGGGTGGTCTCCTAAGCAGCCTTGGAGGAAGAGAAATGCCTTAATGCTCTTTGCTGAACATAACCACCTTTAGCAGTTCTGTTTGGCTCTGCTACCTGTTAACCATATAGTAATTAAAAAAAGGAGCATCAGGCATGCCACTTTGCCCCAAAGAGAAATACCATCTCATTGATATTTAATAACATTAATGGAAATATCACTGGCTGCCCCCAAGCTGTGGACTTTTTCATTAACTTGTGCTAAATGTATATTAAAATCTCTCCTACTGCCCAACCTCCCTGCCAGCTCTGGAGTTCACAGGATTTAGACAAACAAGCTGTTTCAGCTGCTGTTCTAACTTTCCGGGGAAAGGCGTTTTTCTGTTGAATTGTGAAGTTTGGAAGGAATGCACCAGAAAGTGATTTGCCTCAGGGAAGTACGCAGCCACAGCCTCTGCAAACACACTAGCAGTTTCCTTCAAGAAACGTCACCTCTGTGTCTTTCTATAAAGGGTTCAGAACTTCTAAAAGTTTAGGGGAAAACTTGTCCATTTCTAGGAACCTGTATTTCAAATCCCATCCAGGGATCCAAGGAGAAGCCTCAGACAATCTAAAGGAGAAATGACCAAAAGGCCTCTGCAGTCAGAACAGGAGGGGACACTTATGTTCCTTGGGCTTAGTCCCCTCAGTTGGTATATTAGAAAGGAGAAGCAAAAAAGGGGAGAAACAATTTGTTAAAGACTATGTAACTGACAATGGCAGACAGAGGGAATCACAGAGACTCTTGACCCCAGTTCTGCATTAGGACAATTCCAAGGGGCATCCACTTAATTATTAGTAGGGGGCTCCTTGCCATTCTGAGATTCTTGGAGCCAGCCGAGAAGTCATCTGCTGGCCCAGACACAGGGGCCGTGCTCCTCTCTGACCACACTCAGCCCCCACATCGCCTCACTGACCCCTCGGTTCTCCGTTCTTCCATTTGGCACTTGAGATTTCAAGATCAATGTTCCACAGGTGCTTCTGTCCTATTTTAGGAAACAGCATAGCATGCTGGGGTTGGGATCAAGCAGTAAGAGGTTTCTCGACAGGCATAGAATGAACGGTCCATGAACAGAAGCAACCACAACCAAAACAATAGAATAACATCATCATTATCATTTTGCTAAGGCGTACGCTTAGATACAGCCATAAAGACAATTATATCCAGGTCATTTCAGAAACTGTTTGAAAATACCAACAATGGAGCCTCACATATTTCTCCCAATGCAATGTCATGCTATTCATCTGCCTTATTCCTCTGGTCATCTACAACACTTGCATGTATCTGCTTTCCCTGAAGTGCTGCCCATTTTCCTTGTACTTCCTCAGCAGCAAGTCTATACAGCTCCATCACTACCTACTGCAGGAAGTCTTTCATCTTTATTCCAGTCCTCAGTGATCTCTACTCTGACCTTGACTAGCACTTACAGGGAGGACCAGTAATGGTCCACAGAACTTTCTTTGACAATGGAAATGCCTTATATCCAGGCAATATGGTAGCCACTAGCCACATGTCCCAATTGCACACTTGAAATATGGTTAGTGCAAGTGAAGAATTGAATGTTTACTTAATTTTAATGCAAATAGTGGCTATTTATTGGGTAGAACAGATCTGGGTCATAAAATTCGGCATCTAACTATACTCTCTATTATTTGCTATTATACCCATCTTTCAGTTTAATAACTATGGTTTATACATTTTTGACTTTTCTGTAATGTCTAATCTATAGATAAAACATGCTTGATTATGTTCTATATGCAGAATACTAAAGGTTGAATGAAATTATATGTATATTTTATACTCTAAATTTCTTCTGCTCTGTCTTCTATATTACCACTTGATAAACTAGGTTGGCAGACCTGGAACCTACTGAAAACAGCAGACCCTAGGATATACTAAGACTCAGGATTCTGGAATAATAACATGATTATTTTGAGTGAGCTACTTAACCTTTCCATGTCTCCCTTTCTTCCTCATTCAATGCCTATAACAACAGACTCTTATTCCAGCAGTTGAGAGAGAAGATGAACATAATCCATCAAAAGAACTTGGTGCCTGATACATGCTCAGCAAGAGTTATTGAGAAGTAAATGGTTGGTTAAGTGAGGGAGAAGAGTGGCCTTCCAGGTGGAACCTTTGGCTCAACCTGGTTTCTCACCAAACAAGAATATTTGGGCTTCTCAGAGGGCAACTCATCCCCAGGAGTCCTGATGCGTTTCAGAGCAGGCCCTTTCTAACACCTTCTCTGACCACCTGCTGGTCTTTGACAGACTTACTCCTTAGGAAGAATTTGTTCCTGGTCAGCCACCAGTGCTACCGGGGAGGTTGGTGCAAAGAGGCTCTCTAGAGTAAACAGGAGGCTGGGGACTTACACGCCTATTAAGTAGAAACATTATTCTTCATGCAAAATTCATATGTGAATAATACCTGCTCTGAATGGAGGACTAAAGTCAATTGCAGTCCACAAATAAACACTTCTGAGAATCTAAAAGACCTTTCTGCTTCAAGCAGAGGAAGGATGCAGGTGGATAACACCTTGCCTTTGTGCATCCAGACTGTACTACTTAAATTTTCCACCAAAACTAAGATATTTGATCATTCTGCCCAGTCTCTACCACCAGACCCCAGCTGATTGAACTAGGTTACATCATCTTCCTGCTCTCTGAGACCTCACAGTTGTCTAGACCAGTGGTCAGCAAACTCATTAGTCAACAGAGTCAAATATCAACAGTATAATGATTGAAATTTATTTTGAGAGCCAAATTTTTTAAACTTAAACTATCTAGGTAGGTACATTCCTTACCGAGGTAGTGCCCGCACATGATATTTTGTGGAAGAGCCACACTCAAGGGGCCAAAGAGCTGCATGTGGCTCACAAGCCACAGTTTGCCGACCACTGGTCTAGACCAATCAAGTGCCTATCATCAGATTTGGTGTAGGAAAATTACTAGGTGGGGTATGCATGACTATTGCTTAAACTAACTAAGCAGGGAGTTTCAGATTCCTTAGCTAATAACACTTCCTGGTGGGAACGACCACTGAGCAGACAAGGTTATGAAACTGCTGCTACATACTGCTTTCCAGGATGAATGTGAAAGACAGACAAACTGTATTTCATGGGAAAAATACATTTTTAACTGATAGCTATGCTTACAGAAGTTGACTTAAAAATAAAAAGAGTTTTAAACAGTCCCATTGTCCATGGAAATTGCTATAAAAAGCCAGTAAGGCCCTGGCTGGGTGGTTCAGGGAATAAAGTATTGTCCTGGTGCACTGAGGTTGTGGTGCACTGAAGATTCAATCCATGGTCAGAACAGACATGAGAAGCAATTAATGAGTGCACACTAAATAGAACAACTAAGGGAAACAATGAGTTTATGCTTCTCTCTTCTTCTACCTCTCTCTCTCTCTCTCTCTCTCTCTCTCTCAATCATACTCAAGAATAGTACAAAAGTACTTTTCAGGCCATGTGATTTTTTCTATTGTTATAAGATTATGATCAGTAACCTGGCATCCAGTTTTGTGTGTCTGTTTCTCTTACCTCATACTCAAGTAATTTTTCTATTGTCTTTTTAATATGACATATTATTGGCTATAGAAAGACAAACATACAATACCTTATGTATCCTCCACCCCCAAATTCTAAAAAAGTCTCATTGGACACCATACACCTATCATAATTCCAGTACCAATGATCAAATCTACTTTATTAATAACTGTTTTATAGTTAATAGAACATTCCAAGTTAAACCTCATCGACGGCAGTTAACCTAGGTCATTTGAAGATGAGTTTTATTTATTTACTTATTTTTTTAGAGGGACAGAGAGAGGGATAGATAGGGACAGACAGACAGGAACGGAGAGAGGTGAGAAGCATCAATCATTAGTTTTCTGTTGCTGTTGCAACAACATAGTTGTTCATTGATTGCTTTCTCACATGTGCCTTGACCGCGGGCCTTCAGCAGGCCAAGCCACCCCTTCCTGGAACCAGCGACCTTGGGTCCAAGCTGACGAGCTTTTGCTCAAGCCAGATGGGCCCGTACTCAAACTGGCAACCTTGGGGTCTCAAACCTGGGTCTTTCACATCCCAGTCCGACGCTCTATCCACTGCGCCATCGCCTGGTCAGGCGAAGATGAGTTTTAATTTTAGAATAACTAAACTAGGGGACACTGTTTATTCTAAAACATGAAGTAAATCTAAAATGATAAAGACTTGCTTGATTTCTTGAGAAATGGCATGATGCAGAGGAGAGAGGACGGGAGTCAGCTAGATGCACATCTGAACCCAGCTCTTTCTTGCCTAGTTATGTGACCTTGGTCAAGTAACTTACATTCCAGGTGTTCATTTTCTTCTCACTAAAATATCATAGTAATGATACTGATATTACAGGGTGCTGAGTCCAGGTGATCCTCTACCAAGGCAAGTGTGAGAGTCACAGAACACCTTGTAAGGACACCCCTGTCCCTTGCTCCTTGACTTATAGATGCCTTCTAAAAGCAGTTCCAAAGGATTCAGAAATATTTTAAGCAATGCCACCAATATTGTAATAAATGAATAACACCCAAAGGTACAACTTTGAAGATAGAGCTTATTTGAATGTATAAGTTCTGGTTTGCTTGCTAAAAATACCATGGGACTACTTAACCCTGGGGTACAATATTAACAACAACAGCAGCAATAGCTACCATATGAATACCTATACCACCAGGATAAATGCCTTACTCACATTAATGATGCATATTAATTCATTTATTTCTCCCTAGGACCCAATAAGTTTCATGTTATGTATTTGTATTTTATAGCTGAGGAGGTGAAATCAAAAAGAATAAGAAATTTTTTCCCAAGGTCAAAAACTATGAATATCAGAGCTGTGATTTTTTCTTTTTTAAAACAGTAAATGTTAATGGAATTCCTAAAGAGAAATGATTTATGTTACAGTTCTTATTCTTTCTCTATTGTGAGTTTTCCCAACAATGGGTGAGGGACTACTCAGGGAAACACTGGGGACATGTAGCCTGACATAGGCAAAGTCAGTGTGGCTCCATGGAGTCAGTCTGCAGAAGGACACAAGGAAGTCTGATACTCATACTCTGAATATTTAGGTTGACATCAATATGTCATGTGCCGTAATTCTGAGTGACCTACAATATACTTTGCTATGACTATTTTCCTGAATCGTGGTTAATAATTGAAAATTATTTTTCCCATGTGTGGAAATATCTTTTGTTTCCAAAGGGTCACAGTTGCCACATATAGAAACCTGCCATTCAAATTTCAATGCCATTTAGCACAACCAATTTGAACAATTCAACCGGAAGTCAAGCTTTCTTTCTAAGGCCTGAATACAGGGATTAAGAGTAGGTAGAGAGCAGTCAAAGTCACCTGGCTGGCTTACAGTACCAGTGACAGTCATAGTAGAAAGTTTAAAACAAGATGGCTTCCAGCACAAATCAAGTTTGAGAAACAGATTGGATGAAATAGGGGTGAGGCTCCTAGCTGGGCAGGGGCAGCCATTCTATGCCTGTTTGGATTTATTTCTGTTATTTAATGTCAGAAATGCCCCAATGCAATTGTCATTGTCTTGCTCCTCCCATGTTTAGAGGCTCACACTTACACCCTTAGCTTTGTCTTTTAATCTGGAATGGCTTATTATAATATCTAAACTGAAACTCAGCTTTGGACTCTGATGTGAAGGAAGAATTCATCCAGCTGGGATCAGAGCGAAGTGCATCCATTCCCAGAACCAGGAAGGGTTTTGACTCTTAAAAGAAACAACATTTGGAAACATGATTCAACTGTTTACTGCTTACTGTAACCAAGGCACAGAGGACACAATAGTGAGGAAAATCTAAAACCCCTGAACTCATAGCTAAGATGTTCTACTTGGGAATATAGGCAATAATAAAGCCATCAAAAATCATGCTCACACTACATGGTGATTAATACTAAGAAGACAGTGAAACAGGTTGATGTACTAAAGAGTGCCTGGTGTAAGTAAGGTTAGGTGGTCTCAAAAGGCACTTCTGAAAAACAGATATATTTACTGAAACATGAATGACCCAAAGATGCCAGCCATGTTGAAATTTGGAAGAGCCTTGGACAGTTGGCTCAGTGGTAGAGCATCAACCAAGTGTATGGATATCCAGAGTTCGATTCCTGATCAGAGCTCACAGGAGAAGTGCCCATCTGCTTCTCCAACCCTCCCTTCTAGCTTCTGTCTCTCTCACACTGCCCCTTCTGCAGCCATGGCTCAATTGAAGAGAGTTGGCCCTGGGCAGTGAGGATGGCTCCACGGTCTCTGCCTCAGGTGGTAAGAAGAGCTTGGTTACTGAGCAATGGAACAAGGTCCCAAATGGGAAGAGCACTGCCCTGTAGTAGGCTTGCCTGGTGGATCCTGGTCAGGGTGCATGCAGGAGTCTGTCTCTGCCTCCCTTATTATAATTGAATAAAGAAAAAAAGAAATGCCTGAACAGGCGGTGGCACAGTGGATAGAGCGTCAGACTGGGATGCAGAAGACCCAGGTTCGAGACCCTGAGCTCGCCAGCTTGAGTGCGGGCCCATCTGGCTTGAGCAAAAGCTCACCAGCTTGGACCCAAGGTCTCTGGCTCCAGCAAGGGGTTGCTCAGTCCGCTAAAGGCCCACGGTCAGGGCACATGTGAGAAAGCAATCAATGAACAACTAAGGTGTTGCAACGGCAACGAAAAACTGATGAGTGATGCTTCTCATCTCTCTCCATTTCTGTCTGTCTGTCCCTATCTATTCCTCTCTCTGAATATCTCTCTGTCCCTGTAAAAAGAAAGAAAGAATGAATGAATGAATAAATAAATAAATAAATAAATAAATAAATTTGGAAGAAATTCTTACGCACACTATTTCCTTTGCTAGGAATAAGCCTGGGTCGATTAAGGTACAGGATATGGCAGTGTGGCTGCAAAACAGTAACTAAGGGAAGAAGAGTCAAAAACTAAGGGACAACGGTAATAGTGAGCCAAACCTACAGTGACCCTAGCCAAGGAAAAAAGAGCGGGTTATATTTCAAGGTTGAGGGGAAGCCTCTGGAATGCTCTCAGCACAGGAGTGATAAGATCTGATTTTGGTTTTTAAAATATAATTATGGTTGCTGTGAGGAGAAGGAATTTTAGAGTGCAAGGGTAGAAAAAGAAGGAGTTAGGAGACTTTTGGAAGGATGCAGACAGCAGTAGACATGGGTAAAGGTGCTTTGAGTTAGAATGCATTCTAGAGCTAGAGGCTTGCAAGGACTTGCAGATAGCTTGGGTCAGAGAAAGGAGAAAATCAAGCTATTAAATCTGACTTAAGTAAATGGATGTCTATGTGTTTTATTGAGGCTGGAAGAACTGAACTAGGGTGGTAGTTCCAGATGAATTGAAAACTGCTTCCAACAGGAATGAGTCAGGAAGAGTTTAGCTTTGGCCACATGAAGTTCAATTTGAAAAGAGATGCATGTGGAGCAGATAGATGAACACAAATATTTCCATGCTAGAGGTAAATATTTGGAAATTCATGAGTCATTGGCTAGTAGGTGAGGTTTCACATAGTTCTTGTGGTTGCCACTGGGGGAGGAAATAAATAAATGATGGTGAGAGTTCAAATGGAGGAGCAGTTCAGGCAAACTTGAGTGAAGGTCACCATCCAAAGCAGCAGCTCCCTGAGCTCTGTCAGTACCCAGCACAACCTCTCTGGTGCTTTCCGATACAACTGCTAACCGCAGATGAAAAGAAATCCCCTTGGACATGCTGCTCTGATAGACCAGTCATCATCCCCGTGAAATGCCTCCTTCTCTCCTTCTTACAGGCATGCAGACTTCCCATCAAGCCCAGGAACGGGGGTAGTGGGGCCCACGTGGCAGTAGCCCTTCTTCTAACTCATCTTTGTTTGTGCCCCCAAACAGGTAAACATCTGGCTGAAACTGGCATCGAGAGGCCAAGGGACTCACTCACCACTCAAAGTCCCAGTCGGCACAGACGCAGGGTTCTGAGACTACCGTCCCTGAGGAATCACGGCCAAGTGCACACTGAGCTCCTGGCTTACGTTTCTTGAATATTTTTCTTTCTCCCATGACACAAGGCTCTCCCTGGGAAAGAAAGTCCATAGTGAGACAGAGGGAGAAACACACAGATAAGGTGAAACAAACCAGCTTCTCAACAAGAAGCATTAGGTTTTTCATTATCTTTTGGTCATTCGGTAGCAGCCTTGTTCCCACCAATCATTTGGGAGTTTCAAGGATAAAGGGGCTGCTCTTTCACTATCATAGAAAAGAAACACTTTGTGAGGCTGGCCTATCACTACACTTCCACCCAACTTGGCCAGCGATGTCTACTTCATCCTGTTTCTTCTCCATCTCCATGGGGAATGAAAGATTCCCATGACCCTCACAGACCACCAGGCACTTTGCCCAAATGGCTCCAGCAGATATTCTAGTGAAAAGAAATCCACTTCCACCATGTTTTTTACATCATCTGCAGAATAAAACTAACATGGATCTGAAGCTTTCTCTCTGTAGTAAACAACAATGCCCAAGTCTTTATTTCTACTCAAGGACAAAGAGAATAAGAGAAGTTGGTGCAAATTACAAGAATCCAAGAGTTCTAAAGAACACAGAAGCCTGACTATGTTGTGTATCATTGAATATCTGCTATTTGTAGAGGGTCTCACCTCCATCCCTTGTCCTTTCTTAGTCTGTTACTCCAGGCTAGCCTGAGAAATGTTCTCCCCCTCCCCAGGGGAAGGTAAAATTATTGAACCATTGGAGGGTCAGTCTCCTAGCTATCTGGGCTTATCTTTCCATGCATAGAGCTAAAACTCCAGGTGATCATTATGTCCTCCCAACACTTCTCAATGACTTCAATGGGTATATCAGGATGCCAGGATGAAAACTCATCCCAAATACCATCTAACCCTACTGGAACTGGGTGAATGGGTTTTAAAACTTTTTCAAAATCCATCATTATCCTCAGAGAACCCACTACTTTGTTCTTCCAAATAGAAAGGGCCAGGCCTGACCAACAGGACTTTAAGGAGCTCCTTGTCCTAGAAGCCTGCACTGCCCCACCACAGGGCGTACCTGATTGAGCAGGTGCCACGTCTGATAGTCTTCCTTGGTGCAGCGCCGGCTGAAGATAGATTTGTAGTCCACTTTCACCAACTGCCATTCAGAGCGGAGGCTGAAGTGGCCAAAAACTCTGTGTTTAGGGGAGGGATGGGAGAGACAAGTATAGAAAGCCTCAAAGTCAGTCACTAATGCATGAAGCCTGGGGGATAGAGGTTTGAATTGCAACCTGGACTTTACCAGTTCTTCCAAGGTATGCTCTTTGAAGATCATTGACTAGAAAGTTAACTGTATATACCACACCAAACACATACCTGGCATTCACAGTGGGTTTAAAAACCAACTCTCCTTGTTTTTAAATTGCAAAAGTTATATACCATATATTTTGCTACATAAGATGCACTTTTTTCCTCAAAAAGTGGAGAAGAAAATGCCCGTGTGTCTTATGGAGTGAAAAATAGGGCATTTTATTAAGTATTTTAACACACCGTTTGGTTCAGAATATTTTTTTTATTATTTTCCTCCTTAAAACCCTAGGTGTGTCTTATGGTCAGGTGCATCTTACGGAGCAAAAAATGTGGTATGTGCTTTATAGGAAAGATTTAAAATATAGAAAAAGAATGAAGAAGAAATAATTCACCCAATAGTCCCCAAATCCTCAACCCTGATAGAACTGTTGCTCATATTTTGACATACAGTCTTACATGTCCTAATTCCAAGCAATTGTATTTTTCTTACTGATATCCACTGATAAGGACTCAGTTTCCTCATCTGTAAAGTAGATTGTGTCTGTGTCTATTGGGGAAGGAGGTAGGTTAGTTAATCAAAATATGACCCTGCCAATTTCAAAAGTTTGACTGAATGTAGTAATGTTTGAAATTCCCATTGCTTAATTCATATGAATACCACCCTCCTCTTCCCTTCCCTGAAGTCATGGGAGTCTCATAAAGAAAACTTGTATTTGCGTATGATAAAGAAACACACCATGTGTGTGACTTAGATAATCCACACTGACCTTTGCAAAGCCCAGCAGTTAATAGCCCTATAAATATGAATAATCAATTGTTTCTAGAAAAATAGATTGATCATCCATGCTCTACTCAGATGGCATATCTTGTAATTACAATGCAAGACATCTGTCAAAGTAATGTAGAGTGGAGACCAATCATGCCGGGAACTTAAATCAATTGAAGTCTTTCAAGGAACTGGATGGCTTCCATTTCATCAAGACTTAATCGAGCTCTTAGCCCTGGGATTTCCTCTCCCCAAATTCAGGAACTCCTATAGTGACACCAAGAGACTAACTCTCCTCAAAGGACATTTCCTTCTGCTCTCTGAAACATGGGATGCTTTGGGAGGGGTGGGAGCCAATGAAGATTGCAAAATGAGAAAATAAATAGGAGTGCTGTGTTGATCATGCAACTTAAAATACAACTCAGGAAATGGTTTTTAATGATCTAATGGTTCAACATTATTTAAAACGTTTTGGAGCTTTGTGTAAAAGAAGATTAAAAAGATGTTGAGGGGGAGGCTGAGGGTCTCTGTTTTAATAAAACTGATCAGCCTTTGTATGAGTCTTAGCTTAACACTGTGTGGTAGAAGCCACAGAACCGAATATCCTGGATCGTGTGGCCGATGATGTGTGCAGCAGAGTGAACTTAAATTACTTTCCCTGGTTCTCTCTGTTCTCTTACATTCTTGCTATAGCAAGTGGTCTCAAACCCAATACACCCATGCCAGGTCTCAACTAAGATATTTCCACCTTTTAGTTCTGATTCACTCATGGAGCGGTTGTGAGTCAGTTCATTTTAGATCTTTAACAAAACAGTTAATTCATCAAAAATTTCTATTTGTTTGAAGAGAGTTAAGTTGAAAGTTCATCAAGAGAAAAAAAAAGTAGAAGGAGACTTTGATGAATGTCTTTTCTTTCTCTATTCAGCCTATCCAAATCCTGCCACATTCAAATGCCACCTCCTCTAGTAAGTCTTCCCTGATTGGAGTATTTGAGTACCAGGATATTAGTGATGCTACACCAAACATGTTCCTTACTCCAAATAGTTTACAGCTATTTCATGGGTCATAAAATACATCTTGTCAGATTAATCCCATCCCTTTTTATTAAAGGATTACTAGGCAGACAAGAAGAAAACATGTGGTACATGATTTACCTATCAGCAAGGCATCTGACATGTTCTGCCACAGCATTATTGAAAAAAGAGAAAAAAATATGAGCTAGGCGCTAGTAAAATTATGTGGCTGAACAGTACCTAATTAAGGGATTAAAATCAACCACGAGGGAGGGTGTGAGTAGTCAGCTGCAAGGTTCTGCTGTCTGCTCTTTCTTATTCATCATTTTTACTAATGACTTGAAGACATGAGGATAATAGTCATCATTAGAAATCACATTTTCTGATGACACAAAGCTGGAAGAAACAGTCGATATACTTGATGGCAGAATCAAGACTCAGAAAGGAACTGACAGAATCAGAGACAGGTTGAATGTAATAACATGTGACATCACAGAAAGAAAGGGCAGGTCTTTTACCAGCAGCAATTACATAAGTATTAGATAGAAGAAATGGGGCTTGGTGAAACTCAGCTTAAATAGTAATAATAATAATAATGGGAGCCTGAGAGTTTTCTTATACAATGTAATTAATATAAGTATGCACTTCAGAGAGACAAAAATGTTTAAGCTGATCTTAGAATGCATTCATTAATACAGAGCTATGTATATTATCGAGAGCAAATGAGGCAATGTCATGGTCTATTCTACATTTTACTAGATCACAAAGGAAAAGAGTAGTTTTGGATGTCATCACTAAAGAATGAGATACACTAAATATCTCAACATACAGTACATGTTTAGGCTTTGCTGATGATACTGGAGTTTGAATTTCATAAAATTTTAAGTAAAATATGAGTTTATTGGTATGTGTACTTATTTATGAAAAAATAACATATATATTTTATCAGATTTTAAAAGGAGCTCACAGTTTCCAAAGTCTAAAAGCCATTGAAAAAGAAAGTGATTAAGTTTGTGTACTGAAATGAATAGTGGCTTCCCAGAGAAATATGAGCCATAACCTGTGGTTGAGACCTTATTTGAAAGTTAATTTGCAAGTTAAGGATCTTCAGATGAACTTATTCTGGATTATCAGGGAGAGCTCACAGTCAAATATGACCCAGCAACTTCTCCTCTGGGTAACCATCCAAAATAATTAAAAACATTTATCTGTAAAGATATATGTAGTCTTATGTTCATTTCAGCATTATTCATAGTGGCCAGAATATGGGAAAAAAATGTCCTCCGATAGATAGAGGATCGGATAAAGAAGATGTGGTACATATATACAATGGAATACTACTCAGCCATAGAAAAGATGAAATGCTGTCATTTGCAACAAGGGAGATGAATCTTGAGAATATCATGCTCAGCAAAACAAGTCAGACAAAAAAAGTCAGAGACCATATGATTTCATTCACATATGAGATATAAAACTGAAAGCAATGAATGAACAAACAACACAAACAAACAAAACTCATAGACACAGGCAACAGTATGATGGGCCCCAGAGAAAAAGGGAGAGATGGGGAGGAGGTAGAATAGTGTAAATGAGGTCAAATACATGGTGATGGAAGAGGAGAATTGACTGGATGGTAAACACACAATGTAATATACAGATGATGTATTATGGAATTGTACACTTGAAACCTGCATAATTTTATTAACCAATGTCACCCCAATAAATTTAGTTAAAAGAAATGAAAAAAAAAATAAACAAGAAAGACATTTAGAGAAGAGAAGATCATATGAAGACAGAGGCAAATATTGGATTTCTGAAGCCACAAGTCAAAGAACACCCAGAGCCACCAGAAGATGGACTAGCATAGAACAAATTCTCTCTAATACTCTAGAGAGAGTTCAGTCCTGCTGCCAATTTGACCTTAGACTCTGGCCTCCAGAACTGTGAGAGGATACATTTCCCTTCTTTTATCCACCCAATTTGTGGTAATTTTTTATAGCAGCCACAGGAAATTAATACAGATGGCTGTATGATTTGGGACCACTTTTCATCTATCTAGCCAAAAAGTGTAAAAACTATGCCAGAGCTGGAGGTAACTTAGGAAGGGCCAGGAGAGAGAAGAGCAATAAGTGGGCATTCAAGGGAGATCTCTGGAGGATTAAGAAATTAAAAATAAAAAAAAAAGGCCCTGTCCAGTTGGCTCAGCAGTAGAGCACTGGCCCAGAATGTGGAAGTCCCGGGTTCGATTTCCGGTCAGGGCACACAGAAGAAGCGTCCATCTGCCTCACAACCTCTGCCCCTCTCACTTTTTTCTCTCTTTTTTTCTCTCTCTCTCTCTCTTCCCCTCCTGCAGCCAAGGCTCGGTTGGAGCAATTTGGCCTGGGCGCCAAGGATGGCTCCATGGCCTCTGCCTCAGGCACTAAAAAATAGCTCCGACTGCAATGGACCAAGGGCACCAGATGGGCAGAGCATCGCTCCCTAGTGGGCTTGCTAGGTGGACCCCACTCCAAGCTCATGTGAGTGTCTGTCTCTGCCTCCCCCCCTCACTAAAATTAAAAATAATAATAATAATAATAAAGAAATAAAAAAATAAAAGTGTAAAACATGTGAGAGATCTTTCTAGTAGACAAAGTTGCCCATAAAGGAAAGAAATATTCAAGTGTTACTGAGCTTAGAACTTCAAGTTTGGGCCTAACCATTGCCAGGGCTTTTATTATAGAAGATACAGGCATCATTCTGGCACATGGCCTAACTGACCCTAGGCCTCTAAACGTGTTCATGTTGTTTCTTTCGTGATTCTTTGGGATATCTCTGTATGATTTCAGAGCGCTCATTTCAGGACTTGAATTAAGCCACAAGTCCCCAGGCAGGACTTGTGGCTTAATTCAAGTTCGTCTGCAATCTTAGCACGTACATTCCTGTCATCTATATTTCCTTGGCTTTTATCCTAGATTTTCTTACACTGTGTGTCCCAGGTCTTTCCCCAAACTGTAAATTGATACAATAATATTTTCACTTAGGAATGCACTTGTCTTCTTTCTCATGTGCAATAAGCAAAATTTTAAACTTAAATAAGTTAACATCGAGATTGTGAAATTTACTCATTTTTTCATTGGAGCACAAATAAGACTAGTGGGGTAAAAACCCTTCACAGCTTTCAGACATTAATGTACTCTCCATATCTCTATCCATTATTAGTCCTTGGAAGAAAAAAAATTGTGGTGGGCCCCATCCTATGGGGCATAAGTGACTCTGACACAGGGTGTCTCTTTTGCATAGATCTGGCTTCCCTAATTCTTCTCAATGCTGCATCCATTCTGAGCAGAGTTCATGGAAGCTGAGAAAATGACAGATACACAGTCAACGAAACAGGAGATAAAATAAGGACTACTATATTTCCCCATGTATAAGATGCCCCATGTATAAGATGCACCTTAATTTGGGGGCCCTCAATTTGAATAAAATATATTACATAAAGTTATTGAACTTGATCAAGTTTTATTCATCATAAAATTCATAGAACTCCTCATTATTATCAAAACTCCCATCCATTAGCTTGCCTTCATCTGTGTCTGATAACAAATCACTTTCTTCAACAATGAGAACAAAAACAAGCATGAAAAAGCAAGAAATGCAATTTAAAAAATCTACAACCACCATATAAGATGCACCCAGTGTTTAAACCCCAAATTTTTCAGAACAATGTGCATCTTATACATGGAGAAATACAGTAATTTAAATTCAAAAATTTCTCATTCCTTTCTATAACTACCCTGAAAACAGATGTTGAAATTCATGACAGGAGGTACAGGAGTAAGCAATCAGCAGAGAACTTAGGGTGGCCATCTTCAGAAACCATGCCCATCACCTTGGGGTGGGAAACACTGACAAGGTCCACTTACTTCTGGATTGGGAAAAGAGAAACTCAGATATTTTCTAATAAACAATTAAAAAAAATAAATTTCCCATAAATACATTTCTAATCTTATGGAAATGTACCTCTAAAGTTAGTAAGTTTATCACCAAAAAAAGTAGGTGTAGTGTACTCATCCCAATTGCGATACCTTCTTGTTTGGAGAAATGTGGTCCATACATCAACTGAATATGAAAACCCAAGAAATGGGCAGGGCAGAGGAACCAAAGACATGGAACATCTCTAACAGGATAATATGATTCCAAAATCAGGTGCTATCTCTTTCAGAAAGTCTTCTATGACTCTTCTAGTAACACTGAGCTCTATTTTCTCAGAAGCTCAAATGGACAGTGTAGACCAGTGGTCCCACTGCCTGCATGAGAATCACCTGTGAAACATAGGCTGTCCCACCCTTAGACTCCCTCAATAGTATATTTTAGGTGCCTGATTATTCACAATTCTATGTCCCCAAGTGATACTGATATTGCTGGGACCTAGACCACCTTTTGAGAGAAATACCACTCTAGACTACTTACTGATAATTTTATAATTTTCTTGTATCATGTGTCAATTTTTTGTCAACTAACTAGAAAGCTATTAAGGCTGAAAAGGAGTCTTGTAAGTATTTCTTTAACTCCATAGAGCCTTTCAATAGTAGTTGCTTGACAAAAATTGGCTAATTGATTATTGAGTGTTGATGGAACAAGGCAATTTGTGGCATGGCCAAATCCTCTGTCACTGCAGTCCAATTTTCTTGCAATTACCAAGAAAAACTATTTTGAACTCCTTCCTCAGAAATGCATTCCTAGTCCCTCTTCTTAACTCAAAGTATACAGGTTGGCAAAAGTAGGTTTACAGTTGTGAGTATGCAAAACAGTTTATTCTTACGTTATTATTTATTTATTAATGTTTGTATTATGCAAACCTAGTTTGGCCCACACCTGTATTTTTATCAACATAATTAAAACTGTATCATGTGAGATAATGTATGTGAAAATCTTGAGAATCATAATGGATAGCAAATGTTCATTATCATCACCATCATTCTCATTATGGAAACCACATGGACTCAACCCAAGGCCCTCCTCAGCTAGGGCTTTCAGTAAATTTGGTTCAAGATCCTTTTCCAAGGTACATATAACCTCAAATGCAGGGTTTGTGTGTTTGTATGTGCGAGAGAGAGAGAGAGAGAGAGAGAGATCTACAAAACATTGGAGAAAGTAGCTACTCATACAATATAGAAATACAGATGGCTGTATTTAAACAGGTAACCTATTCTTTAGTTCCCCTGAAGAAGTTGCTCCCAATCACAGGACAAAATAAATGAATTCTCTAAGCCATTTCTCACTCTATGGATTTTTAGGGGAAAAAAATCAATTAAAATGTATTATTTCTGGTTTTCTTTTTCCTTTTACCTCGCCATCTGGATTTTTTTCATGAGAGTTTTTGGCTCTGCCGAAGATTTACCTTCCCAAGAAATCTAACACCCCCCTCCTTTTCTCTCTCTCCTTTACACATCTCTGGTGCTAGTGTGACTCTCGTCATAGAGTGTCATCCTGTGCTCTGCACTAGCATTTAACTTTTAACATATGGATGGTCTGAGCATGACAGCAAGAATACTAGGCAAGAAAATAAAAAACTTGTCTTTGCTAGTGCTCATCTGCCACTAAATGAGCAAGCTGGCCTGGAGCATATCACTTCATCTTTCAAGCTTCCAGTTTCCTTACAGAAGATGATTTTTAATTAGTGACCGAGATACTCAAAGGATGGGGTGCAGAAAGAGTCTAGACAAAATGTTGCCCTTTCATGCCCATTTCCACAAGTTCATTTTCTTTCAACCCCTGTCTACCTCCAGGTGTGCAAGCCATCTATCTCCTGGTGACCCCTTATACAAAGGATTTACCTAGAGTCATTCAGCTTTGACTCCATTGGCGCTTCTTTTGTATAACAGGTGCTCAATAAACAGTTTTGGGTTGATTAATGGATAGAATTAATCTATCAAACCATTCACTTCTTACAAAATTGGGGTAATAGCTTTGTCTGACCTCATTTCTGGGTAGAAAAACACGGCTAAGTTGTGTGTCCTTTGGGAATTAGAAGGACAAAAACAACCTCATGGGGAAAACAGCAGCAGCTTCACTGTCCCTGATTATCCTGGATTGTGCTAGGATTTCCACAAACAACTGTGATTTTCTGGGACCCTAAATAACACACTTTCTCTAATCCAATACCCCCATCTGAGTAAGCCTTGTGGGGAGGAGAGTGATTGATTTGAGGGAGAATCCTGGTTCACAAAAATAAAAGACTTCATTAGAATTCCACACACACAGAGGGCTACCTACTCATTAATTAAATGATTTCAAAGGGGAACTTGAAGTATAATTGCTATAATTTAGGCAGAAACAATGGCACACTAAATGTAATTAGAGGAGTAGGCTCTGTGAAGATGTTTTCCCCTTTCCCAGAGAGTGATTCTGGGTCAGCTGATTCTCTTCTGCATAGTACCCTGGTTCTTTCTTCCTTCTCTAATTACACCTTCTTTTATATGTAGTTATCAAAGCTCAAGGAAGTTGCTAGGAGAGAGTAGTTGACCACAATCTTTCAGAGAGGAAAAGGAAATGATTCCTTTCTAGGAAGCCCCTGGGTATGTGCAAAAGAAAGTGCAAACAGTACTATGGAGTTAGGTAAGGAGGACTTCACTGTAGACAGGCTTTTGTGGGAACATCTGAGTGAATCAACTAGGATAATGTTGTATTGCCGTGGCTCTGTTCAGGAACTCTCCCTTCCCTTGTCCTCCGTGACTCCAGCATCTTGAGGTTTTCTGACCACCAATGTCTCCATCTTTATCTGCCTGAAGAAAATCTTAAGAAACAGAATGAGACCAAAGCTGTCTCTATCAGTTCCTTTCCAACATTCCTCTTTCTGTTATTGCCTTGGCTGAGTTCTTGGTTGCCAGGCTAGAAAGCTTTGCATCAGCAAAGACTCAGTCCTTAATTCAGTCCACTCTCTCAACCTCTAGCCTGATATGTAATCCTTTTCATACACATCTACAAAAGCTCTACACTCACCACCTCCATTTGAGTTTCATTCCCATGCCCTGATGATAATAACAGCTACCACCGACGCCATGATTATCATGGGCCAGGGGCTCCGCTAAATGTATGACAGCTATTATCATGCAGAGTCTTCCACACAAAGCCCCGAGGATCAGAGGTGCAGTGATTTCAGATGAGGACATTGAGGGTCTAGGTCCATGCTTAAGATACTGGTTGAGCTGGGATTCAAGTTGGCATTTGTATGAAACCAAAGCTCTTATTGATGGCACTTCTTCTTGCTAAAGACTGTAGTCCACATTCTCAATACCTCTTGCCTCCTCACTAATTTCACTTGTTTAGACCAAACAGCCATCTTCATGAGACTTATCCTCCACCTCCTTCCAGACAGTTGTCTTAAAGGATGGTTCCAATGACTACATGTCTGCACAGACTATGGTCATAGAATAAAGCCCATATTCTAGAGCTAGCATTTCATCCCTGATCTAGACCTTACATTTTCTTCCAAGTTTTCTTACTTCTTCCCTCTTGGTTCTAGTCAAACTAGTCTATTTCTCTTTATACAAATGCCTACTCTCCATAGACACTGCACGCATGTGTGTGTGCGCACACATATGTTAAGAATAATAGCTATGGAACATTTAGTAAATTTTTTGGCATGCACACGTACACATTCCTAATTCACACCTTGTTTTTGCCATGTTCTTCACTAGAAACATCCTCCTCTATTCTCTGTCTGCCCCAATTTCATCTCAAGCCTCCTACATAAATACCACCTCCTCTTAGAAGCAATGCTTAGGTGTTTCAAGTCTAAGTTATCTCTCCCTCTTCTAAACTTCTGATGTTCTGTGTAAACAGATGGTGATCTTTTTCCACAGAGGTAGGGGCCTTTCTTTAGTGTCACTAGTCCTTTGCTTCAGTGCCACCATATTCTCCTTGCCTCCCTCTTACTTCTCTAAGTGTACTCCTTTCCCTCCTCTTCCCCTTCCCATCTCTTATTGTCCTAAAATAGACCTTCTCCTTCTCTGTCCCTGTACTTCACCTTGTCAATCTTATTCATTTCTGCACCTTCAATCTTTATGTAGCAAACTCCCAAGGTACCTACTCTTACCCTTGAACTCTCTCAAGACTTATTATGAACATCATGCTAAGAACTTTGATTTTTATTTAAGAGTTTCCTTCACCAGCCTCCATCAACCTTTGTAGCATCATCTCCTACTAGGCCCACTGTTACTTTTGATCAAATAGAATTCCATTGTTTCACTAAAAGCAGCATGATTTGAGTGTCTGCTTTTGCTCTACTTAGGATGTCTTTCCCCACATCTTTCTTGTTCAATGCCTACCATTCTGCAACTTTCCACTGAAATATAGGCAGCGATTCTTGGTGGGGTTGGGGGAGGGTAGGGAAGGAAAATATTTTCAATTCTAAATATTTAATAATGATGATTTTGATTTTCTCTTAAAGAAACAAAGTTATTCTTGACTAACCCAAGATTTTATTTCTAAACATATAAAGTTTTCCCCTTTATTTTCCTTATCATGATTTCATTGTAAAGTTTTAATCTAAACTGCTTAGAAAAAGAAGATATGATCTCAATAATACCAGCTCTTTGAAATAATACAGAGTTTGTACCTCACCCAGTATATGATAATTAATACACACACACACACACACACACACACACACACACATATATATATATATATATATATACATACACACACACACTTAATGTTTGCTTAAAAATATGTGTTCTCTATTTGTTGAGAGGAGGTTTATATAAAGGTCTTCTAAATAAAGCTTGCTAGTAGTATTATTCATATCCTAAATCATACTGACCTTTTGACTGCTTGGTATAGTAGTTTTCATATGAAGGCTATTAGAATAATATCCCCAGATACTGCAAAACTTCCATTTCCCCTTGTGTTTTGCTTTGAGATTTTCTCTATCTTCTTGATTTATCCTTTTTAGATTCAATTTAAATGGTAACTTCTCTATTATGCCCTCCATGGTTTTTCTTCTTCCTCAATTCTTTTTCTTCTTTTGAAGAAAAAATACGCCTTTCTTCTGAACTTCTGTAGAATTTCTTTTCTGTATTTTGAGTATTTCTTTAGCACTTCCGTAAGGTATCAAAATTCATAGAATATGAACATAAGTGTCTTACCCTCTTTGCTAGATTTTAAGCTCTCAGAACTTTGCAACTTACATAAGCTGTGCCTTACACATCATGAGTATTTGTCTTGTATTGATTGAATGAGGGTCAGTAGAATGAAGTGGTCAAACACAGAGGTGCTGGCTTTAGACAGGAGAAATTTGAGCCCCAACCCTAGATCTATGAAAAGTTCCTTACACATGTTAACTAGACTGCAGTTTCTTCCTGTGCAAAATGAAAATAATAACAATACTTAACAGAATTCTAAAGTTTTAATGTGGTTTATACCTAATAATGTATGGTATAAATTTTAAAACAAATAATTTAAACTTGTTATTTTTATATAATAGTACTTAACTGTAATAACTTGCCTTTGGTTGAATGCCTGAGAGTTTTGTGGGCAGACAGTATGCCTTATGCTTTTATAGTTCTGTGATCTCCACTACAAGACTTTCCGAACAGTAAATATTATATTAAAAGTCAATCAAGTAGCGATCATAATTAGAAATATCAATATTAGTAAGAATATATTGAACATTTATAGTATGCTAATGACTTTGTATGAATTATCTCATTTTATTCTTATTTAACAAATGAGGAAACTAAAACTCAAAGACATTAAATAATTCATCTAAAAAGGTTACAGAGCGAGTAGGTATCACAGTCAGGACTCGGGCTTAGGCAGTTGCTGCTAATGTTATAACACAGTTCTCAGTACTGTGCTTTTAGCAAGGCTCATTCCCTTTTTTAAGGATATGACTCCTTAGCAATCATTTGACTGTGCTTTTTAGTACTTTGGTAGTCTCGGGGGTTACTTAGCTTTAGCTCATAATAAGCTATAGGCACAAATGGCAGAAACACCATGAAATATATAAAACTGAAAACACAGTTGAAGAAAGTAAGAAAAGAGAAATCTGTAGAGATGTACCTAGAGAGCTCCATTTATGGCTCTATTTGTTTCAAATACTAAAGGATCTAATTTATGGGGAATTATACATTTGAACCTGAACTATGACAACTATATTGAATTGGCCTCTAGTTGGGAGTCCCTGAGCAGGGGGGAAAAAACAACAACAGAATTATAAAGTCTTTGTGGTGCAAGGGTTCTTAGGGATGACTTTGGGCCCAAACCCTTCATGCTCTAGCTAGGGAAACCAAGGCTCAGGTAAGATAATGGCCTGCTCAAGAACGTAAAAAACAAGAATACTCTCTCTTGAACCCTAACTCTTTTTCCTATCTAGGAAACCATTGCAACCTGCATGTTGACTGATGGGACACCATAAATTACAATAGTATCATGAACAATTGCTGGAGGAATGCAGAGTAGAGAAGTGATCCCATTCAGAGCTACAGTTAACCAAGGACATCTTCAATCAAAACCCACTTCCCACATTTTGCTCATTTCTCTCCCAGTCTGCTACATCTAAAGGGTGCTCTGGGTTTTCCAAACTCTAGCCTGACTTTCTGGAACTACAGATATATGCTACCAGTTTCTACAGAGAGAGAGAGAAAGAGAGAAGAGAAGAGAAGAGAAGAGAAGAGAAGAGAAGAGAAGAGAAGAGAAGAGAAGAGAAGAGAAGAGAAGGGAGAAAGAGAAGATTTTCTTTGATGTGCTAAGATGTGGCATTCCTCTGAAGAGTCTTTCTCCCTTACTCTATTGGGACAAATGAGTTATCGAATGACATAGACAGTGATGTATCATGGTCCCTGGAAGAAATGATCCTGCTCCCCTCCAGGAAGGACTTAGCTCTTAGCTGTTCCATTGAGTCTATAGATACAAGGGTGATGGAGGCTAAGTTGGGTTTCACTAGTAACCAGCAAGCTGGAAGGCAAGCACAGACCTACAATTTATGAATGAGGGTGAACCATTGTGAGTGTCAGGGAAGGAGAAAACTTCTCCCATTGGTCTAGGTGCTGCCTGCACATTGACATGTAGATAAATGTGCTGCAATGAGCCAGTCTGGCTATGTGCACTGTCCTCCATTGACACACTGGATTTACTTCTCATTCCTGTAAGTAAACAGTTAAACTTGCTGTGGATTCTGGTGGGCCATACACCATCTTCTCTGCTACCTCCATCCAGGACTCAGAATTAGCCATTACTAGGAAAGGGCAAATTCCAACTCAATCCTTTTACTTAGCCTCAACTTTTTTAATGGGCTGTGTGTCATTAATTTGAGAGCAAATTATTAGAAACCTGGAAAACAGTTCTGAAATGCCGGCAGATTTATGATAGAGTCATTTTACAAAAGGTCACAGGCAACCTTGCAATAATTAAATCTTTCATTAATTTTTAAAATACACAATAACTTCTAAATGCAGCATAAATTAAACAGATGACCTTGAAGAAATTATTTAGAGCCCTGCTTCACTGGAAGCCACTATCTAGCAATTTTCTGAATTTTTATTCTTTGAGTGAG
The DNA here is from genome assembly GCA_037038555.1 of Rhynchonycteris naso. Classification (NCBI taxonomy): domain Eukaryota; kingdom Metazoa; phylum Chordata; class Mammalia; order Chiroptera; family Emballonuridae; genus Rhynchonycteris; species Rhynchonycteris naso. The sequence continues at coordinate 242,402,213 of CM072999.1, read as the reverse complement.
ACTTGTCTCTTCTCCATTCATGTCTTTGATTGGGTTCCAATAGCCTGTGTATGTGCAGTGATTTAGTATTAATTTTCTCAGAGCATTAGGGAGCACCACAAGGGATGGTGGGTAGTTAAGACTCTCCTTGCCTTTAGGTCACAGCCTCAAAGGTAAAGTAAGTGTGACCCACACAATCACCCACTTACATGCAGCCTCTCTATTTCATTAACTGGAAGATACTTTTTTTCATGTGTACATTTTGATAAATGGATTCCCTTTTTTTCATTATAAAAAGAATGCATTCTCATTATAAAGATCTTGAAAACTATAAAAATCTATACATGAAAAAATTGAAAACAGCCCTGGAGGTAAACACTTTTAATATTCTAGGATAGCCCCTTCCATTCATTGAAGTACCGTTTTTTCTCAGACGAGGAGATAAGCAATAATCTAAACCTATAGCCAGGCTTAGAATCTTTGGAATTTAGAGAAACTTAAAGGTTCATGGTAGTATCCTCTTTCTCTTCCTCTTTTTGCTTTTCTCTCTTTTACTCACCTCCCCTCTCCCTTTCTCCTCCTTATTCTTCCCTTACCCTCCAGTCCTATCTTTCTGCCACTATCACTACCGAAAATTCAGAATTGGAGAACAGATTCCATGAACACTAGAAGTGAAACAAACCTCATATAAAACGAATCTTCTGAAAAGTGTGAAAGAGGCTTTACAATATAAACTTCCCATCAGCACAGATCTTGTTTATGTCCTAGCCCAGCTTCTAGAACACTCAGGACAGTGCCTACCTGGTAGTGGACATGCGATACACATTGCTGAATAAAGAATAATAAATATTTTTGATAGAAGGAGCTTGATGCATGTGGAACCTGAGTTCTTTTTAAAATATTCCAAAAAAATTCTAGTTCTCTCTGAAAGGTCTAGGCTTCCCTGCCTCCTCTAGCCTCCTGCTTTCATAAGCCCTCCTTTTAGCTTTCACAGAGGAAGCTACTAAGGACAGGTTTCAAATCAAAGCAAAGAGAGTAGTGCCCTCAGAAGGTAAGCCATCAGCAGCCCGCAACGGTAGGTCTCCAGAAATTCAGGCCACATCTTGGCTACTGGTGTGTGTCCATGCCACCAGACTGTTTTCCCATTAGGGTGTGGATGGGATTAGCGGTAAAGAAGGTCAGCAGCTGCAGGGGAATAGCACTGAGTGAAAGTGAGACATGAACTAGACCTGAATAGAAATAGGCAGGGGATCAACAGCAAGGAATCCTGCATGTGGAGCCTGTGCCAGCTACACAATACATCAACGGGTCAGGTGGTAGGAAGAGGCTGGAATTAAAAGGCTTGAGAGTAAGTACCAGGAGGTGGGTGGCAGATCCAGAGACTGAAAGGCATTGGAACTGAAGAGGCACAAGAAAGAAAGCTACCTTCTAAAAATGAAATTAAATAAATCATTCCATGTCCAAACAACTCTGATTCTTTTCTTAATATTTAACAAGCTCCCTAAATGGCTCTGAAAGCTTCAAGTCCATAACAGTGGGTTAGAAACTATTGCCTGAGAACCTGTGAAAAATGAGTCGGAAGTTGGCTAATGAAGGAGAACCTGAGAGGCAGAAACAAGAGGGTGGAAATGGATATTTCAGATGGGATTTAAGAGAGGAGGGAATTAACTTAAGCCAAAATGAAACACCTGGTTGTCCTACGTCATTATTTCTCAGTCTCTTACTTTGTGTCAAATCCTGAAGCAAGAGCTAAAAACATTAGAAAAAGAGTGTAAAATTCCTCCCTTTCCCTTAAATAGTTCGCAGTCCAATCCAATAGTATTACTCACTCACTCGCCATATGTCTGCTGAGCACCCATTGCGCATAAGTCTCCATGTTCAGCGCTGTGGGAGATGATGAATAAGACAGATGCACTTCATGAATCCTTATGAACTAAAAAAGACCTCACGCTCTAACCACAAAGAATGCCAATACATAAAACAGGAAACTTCAAAATAAAGGTGATGGTGCCAATTCACCATGACTCAGCAACTGTATGGATGTAGCTCAGCGGACTTATATGTCTGGAGGTTCTTGTACAAAGATAGGGAAATACTGTTTGTAATAATGCAAAACCAGAAACAACCTAAACTTTCATTGATAGGAGAATGGAGAAATAAATTGTGCATATTTATATCATGATGGAATTCTATGAGCACAGAAAGTATCTAGACCAAATAAATATACCCCAAGATAGATAACATTGAATGACAGATGCATGTAGGAGAATTATGGCACTTATACATTTTTAAAACACTTAAACTAATACCACTGATTTTTCTATGAATAATGAAATATACACAAATATATTGGCACATATATTAGAATATACATCAAGTTCACTGCAGCCATTGATCTATGGAGGGTGTGAGGATATAAGGTCTGAAAATGGGTAATACCCAGAAAACCAACTCTACCTAAGATAACCTGTATATTTCTTTAAAAAATTTTAAGGCAAAGTGATAACATGTTAATATTTATTAATTCCAGGTAGTTGGTACACAAGTACTTTTGACATTATTTTTTTGTTGTTGTTCTTAACTCTATTTTTAAATCTTTTCTAAAGAACTATAAGAAAGCCAGTATAGCTATGAAAGTATGGATGCAGAGTTTAAATTAAAAATCACAAATTCAAAATACAGGAGCCAGGGAGGCAACTTAAATGAACAATGAGTGAGCTGAAGCCACGGGAGCAGATGTACGCACCTCGAGAAAGAGAGGAGGTGAGAAAGAGCACGTGCGGTCCAAAGTGGGCAGCTCCCACACAGCTCTGGCAGATTGCTGGGCTATGGGCATTTGGGTTCAACGCTGCCAGATGTTTCTGACTTTGTGAAGTTTGGCTTCACTTTAAAATAAAAAAAAGGTGCGCCTGACCTGTGGTGGCGCAGTGGATAAAGCGTCGACCTGGGAACACTGAGGTCGCCAGTTCAAAACCCTGCACTGGTCTGGTCAAGGCACATATGGGAGTTGATGCTTCCAGCTCCTCCCCTCTTTCTTTCTCTCTCTCTCTCTCTCTCTCTCTCTCTCTCTCTCTCTCTCTGTATCTCCTCTCTAAAATGAATAAAATTTTTAAAAAAAGAAATTTTTTAAAAAAGGTGCAAACCCTACCAAATATATCTAAGAGCCAAACTGTGAGGCTTAAGATAAAAATGCAATAAAAGAAAATGAGGAAGAGTTGGACGAATCCTGAAAGAGGTGGAACTTGGTCTGTGGGTTCTGGGTCAGATATGGGAATGGTTTTAATCCAATTCAAATGATTTGTTTTTTCAATATTTTATAAGAGGGTGCCACTAGAAAAGTTATTTGGGGGGAGAAAGAGTTTGTAAAATTGGTGTCAAAAATTTCAGTGCTATTTGTAACAGATCCAGAGATACGCTAAGTGGATAAGGGGCAGCAAATGAACAGTATTTTATGACACATGCAAATTGGGTCATATCCAAATTTTAGTGTTCATAAGTTGATGCCCTGCCATTACTACTGTCTAAGCAGCTTTCACACTACATGGTAAGAGCCAAATAGGTGTAACAAAAATCCTGTGGCCAGAAAATGTTTGCTGATCACTGCTCTATTTGGCCAAAGTTCTTTCCTGCAGGGAGCTCATTTCTTAATCATTAGACCACGGAGACACAAAAGTCTTAAATAACGGGTAAGTTAATAATCTAAGGTCAGGTGCATGCTCAAGTGGCAACCTGAGCACTGTCTCTGTAGCATCAACCTCCAAAGCCCATGCTCTAAGTTGCCACTCCATCCCCACACAGCAGCAACTGGTTGGTCAGAATAAGCCTTTTTCTCCTAGGTTACTGCCAACCTCCAGGACATCCCAGGGACATCCAAAAACCCCTATGCAGGCACACATCTGCTTTTGTGCTCCTTGGCACAAGGCAACAACGGGCCTCTGAGTGGATGGTGAGTCTGATGATAGCCTGGAGGCTGTGACTCCAGCAGGCAAACTGAGTGGTGATGACTTGGGAGTTCCACTGGATTTGCTGATTTCTCGAATCACTTACTTTGGGCAAAGCCAAGTTAGGCTCTTCCAGCTAACAACAGAGAATTGACAAACAGATCAATGGAAGCAGCACTGGTTCATTTCCAACGACTTTATTGGATGCAGTTCCTGGAGGCTAAACAATGCATTTAAGCTCAGGGCTGGGGCACTGCGTGTGTGAAGGCTGTATTTAAGAGCGTGTTCCCTGCTAAGCCTGTTGGTCACAGTTTCTCAAGTGGAAAGAAGGTCTTTGCTTTTTTTTTTTCCTTTTAAATCCTGCAGCTTTGAGGTTTGCATAATATCCTAAGCAAAATGTTCTCTCTCTCCCTTTATTTTGGCTATTAGTTCTGCTGGTAGAACAATGCAGAGATATAAGCCAGTTAGAACTGGATTTATGCAGGGGGTCAGCAAGACAACTGACCCTAGACAACTTGCTGAAAGCAATGCCAGCCCTTCCCACATCTCCTCTCCTCTCTGCAGGCCACACAGGGTCCGATTGCTCCACGTTTGCTCACATTATCCCCCCACCTGGAATACCTCTCTTTTCTACCTCTCTCCACAGCCAAGAAGCCTTTGTAGCCACTCTGTCTCCAATGTCTTCTTAAATATCCATTGGCGCCTGGCCACGTGGCACAGTGGATAAAGCGCCAACCTGGAATGCTGAGAGTGCTGGTTTGAATACCAGGGCTTGCATGGTCAAGGCACATATGGGAAGCAACTACTACGAATTGATGCTTCCCGCTTCTCCACCCCGCTCCTCTTTATCTAAAAATCAATCAATCAATCAAAATATCCAGTGGCAACTACAGTTTAGCTCATCCCTTACCAATTAATTGTCCTCTAGTTCTTTCATATGTTTGTCACATCCTGACAAATATCGGTTGGTATAGGCTTGCTGTAACTGTGGACACTCATCAGTCCTCAGTGAGTGACTGCCAGCCTGCTGTTCTCCCCACACACCATGGTCCTTGACTGAAGAAACCTTGGGAAATTCGAGTGGTTTTCTTCAAATTCCAACTCTGAACCTGAAGTCTGAAATTTACATTCCTTGCTCTCATTTTGCCTCTTACAGAGCACGTGAGCTAAGCCTTAACTTCTCTGAGCCCTGGAGTCCGCAGCAGCCCAATGATGGTAAGCTGACCTATAGCAGGATTGTTGGAAGATTTGAGCGAAATCAAGTTTGAGAAAGTGCTCATTGAGACACAGGACACAGAGGCAGGTGTTGAGCTGGCTGCTTACTCCTGGGAGGAAGCATCCGCCTCCGCTTCCAGGAACACTGTGCCTCTCCCTTTGGGGGATTTTTAAATTTTTTTTGTAGGAGGCTGCTACATTCTCCCTGGGCTCTGTGAAAGATCAGCTAAATCACAGCCATTTGGTTCAAACATTTCATATTAAGAAAGAATTTTACATGTTGCTTTGAGCCTGAAGGAAAACTTTGTTTTTCCCTCTGATTCCACATCTGAGCCAAACAAAACAGAGCTCTCCTTAAACTGCTAATCTTAAGGCAAACCTTTCAAGAAACAGTGGACCAAACAAGCCCAGGGCTCCCACAGCCACCAACATCTTATCAGAGGAGCCACTGCCTGCCATGGCAATAGGCCCTCTGGCTTGTCAATCATCCAGCCCGATCCTCCATGGTAAGTAATAAGAATGGTCACATTTCACTGTGAATTAGGCTAGACTAGATGGCTCCTGTCAAAGTTACCAGGTAGATGTTGAAATAATAACATTTGAAACGACAGCAGAAAAAAGAACAATAAAAGGAAGTAAACCCCGGGCCTGAAAGCTGGGACCGTTCCTCCCACACAAATTCCCTTGCAGAGCTAGAGTTAGAAGATTTCACACTCCTGAGCGATGGCCTTTGGGGGAAGTAGAAACTGGAAGGAATCAGATAGCACTCCCAGGAGCATCTGTTTGGGCACACATGACATCCTACCTTCCTGTATCACCCCCTAGGCACACCTCTGCACACAGACAGAGACTGCTTTAACTGCAGCCCAGCCTCCAACCCTCACAACTTGATACTAATCATAGCACTTGAGAATCTTGAAGAATCTATAATCAACTTCCTAAAATGGTAGAAACATGGGCTACAAAAGTCATGTCGATCAAAACACTGATAGTATTATTATAAACCATGCATTGCACTGGTTAATTCATTCATGTGTCAATCAATATATATATAAACTGTTAAATCCTCAGTCCTAGCATAAAACTGATAAACATATGATGCCCAAAGAACAAGATACACAAAGATTCTTCTCATGGAAACATAGTCATTTGCATGTATATGTTCATGTGTACGTGTGTGTGTGTGTGTGTGTGTGTGTGTGTGTGTGTCTGTCTTTATCAAGAGTGGAGGGGGGTCAATACTAAACAAACAATGCCATTTTTAATAGTATTTATTATCAAAGATGTTGTCAAGGGAGAAGCATCCAGAGCCAGGATAGCATGGAGCATGGGGACCCAACCTCACCCTGTGGGTTAAAGGAAAGTGTGCTGATACTTAAAATAAGACTTGAAAGGTAGTTGAGAAGTTTGCCTTCTTTTCCACGTGGGGAGGGCAAGGATGTTCCAAGCAGATATACAGGCAAGCACTCAGGGGCAGAAAGGCACTAGTGGGTCAGAGAATAGAAGCCAGAAATGAGATCCTAGACATGTGCCCAGTGTATATATTTGTGGGCCATTCAGTGAATTTAAATTTTGTTCTAAAGGCAATGGAAAGACCTCTGTGAGTTTTTAGAAAAGGAGTAAGGTTACTATATTTTCAATTTTGAGAATATCAGTATGGATACAGGTGAAATTCTTACACAGAGCCTAAAGCCCTTCACAGTCTCACCCCTACCTCTCAGTCAAGCTCTTTCATGGCTCCTCCCTTTGTTTGCATCCTGTTCTTTGCCTTGAAATAATTCACTCTCTCAGAAAAAAATAATACTGACATCTGATAGGTGTCACACTCCATTTTAGGCACTGAGGCTTAGGTACTGAATAAAACTGTTAAAAATGTGTGTTTTCTCCAAGCTGACATTCTATTACCTTTAAGCAGTTTTCTGCAGGTGAAGTGCTATCAAAATGAACTCAATTGTCACCTCTTGTATGTGTGAATTTCATTTGCCTCTGCTCAGAACCTCGCTATATAAGTAGGGTTCCTTGATGTTTAGAGAATCCTTAGTTCCCACATCACATGGACCTGAGAGTTCCATAAAGATAAAAAGAATTGTATTGACCTCTTTTATTTACCTCAGGAGGGTCTAAAACATATTAGAAGTTTATTAAATGTTTTTGAATGAATAAAGCATGTATTAGAGTTCTCCAGAGAAACCGACAAAATAGGATGGATATGTGTGTTTGTGTACAAGTTCAAGATCTTTAGGATAAGTTGGCAAGATAAACACGGAAGAGAAACAATGGTGGAAGTCTAGTCTGTAGGCTGGCAGGCTTGAGATCCGGGAAGAACGAATGTTTCGGTTAGAGTTTAAAGTCAAGAAAACGTCATGCTCCAATTCAAAGGCAGCCAGGCAGGAGGAAGTCTCTTCTGTTCAAAGAAGGGACAGCCTTTTTGTTCTATTCAGGCCTTCAACTGATTGGATGAGGAAGGGCAATCTGCTTTTCCCAATCTACTCATTAAAATGTTATTCTATCAAAAACACCTTCACAGAAACACCCAAAATAATATTTGACAAAATGTCCAGGCATCCAATGGCCCAGTCAAGTTGACATATAAAATTAACCATCATAAACTGTTAAACAATGAAATCTTCCAAATGCAGTTAACAAGATAAGGCAGTAAAATTTTTATGTGAAAAGTGTACTATCCCTTTTTTTCTTCTTGACCACAGCTGAGCTATACAGTCAGGGTTAAAAGTGAAAGAAAGGGTACAGAATTCAACTAGTCCACATCATTAATAAGTTTTGGTTGAATTGCAAGGTTAAGCACCTACTTCCAAGATGGACTCCCCATCCTTATAGTTCCTAAAAAATATTTTAAAAAAAGTTTACTGAACTGCTTCAATTCTTGCCATCAATGATGGAAAAGCACTGGTCAGCCCTACCTAGTGGGCCATTTGATTCTAAACTCTTTATGAAATCTAGAACAGAAACAGAAATTGCCTTTTGGAAATCCTTTAAGAGCTTATCTTATATCAAACTAACAAGTGTCTGCACAGAAAAAGAAACAAACAACAAAATAAAAAGGCAGATCATATTTATAAAAAAAAGCTCCAATAAGGGGTTATCCAAAATATATAAAGAACTCACAAAACTCAGTAACAAACAAGCAAACAATCTAATTAAAAAATGGGGAGAAGAACTGAACAGACACTTCTTCCAAGAAGACATACAGATGGCCAACAGATATATGAAAAGATGCTTATCTTCACTAGCTATTAGAGAAATGCAAATCAAAACTACAATGAGATACCACCTCACACCTGTTATATTGGCTGTTATCAACAAGACAGGTAATAACAAGTGTTGGAGAGGTTGTAAAGAAAAAGGAACACTTATTCAATGCTGGTGGAAATAAAAACTGGTACAGCCATTATGGAAGACAGTATGGCAGTTCATAAATATATTAAGAATAGAGCTACGATATGACCCAGCCATCCCTCTACTGGGTATCTATCCAAAAAAACTGGAAAGCATTGGTACACAAAGACACATGCAGCCCCATATACATAGCAGCATTATTCACAGGAGCTAAGACATGAAAACAACCAAAGTGCCCTTTAATAGAGTAATGGATAACGATGATGTGATACATATAGAAAACTACTGAGCCATACAAAATAAGGACATATTGTCATTTGCAACAACATGAATGGCCCTTGAGAACATTATACTAAGTAAAATAAGTAAATCAGAAAAATTGTAAGAACTACAATTTCACACATAGGTGGGACATAAAAATGAGATTTGTGACATAGGTAAAGGTGAAGTGGTTACCAGGGAAAGGGGTTGGGGAGAGAGAGGCAGGGGGAGGGGAGTAAGGAGAGACAAATATACGATGATGGAAAATTATTTGATTTTGGGTCATGAGTACATACCCAACCAACAGTTCAAATGCTACAGAGATGTTTACCTGGAACCTATGCACTCTTATTGATCCATGTCACCCCATTAAATTTAATTTTCTAAATAAAACTTAAAATAATAATAAAATAAAATGAAAAATAAATAAAAGAACTCACCCTCTGGCTGTCTAAAGAGCCTTGACAAAACTTATGTAATTTTCATGGTAGAGAAATTCTGAATTTAATAAACAGTTAAGAACAGGTAGCCTGAATTATTTATACTGGTGTGGATGACTACTTCCCACCTCATGTTAATTTCATGAAAGGACAAATATCTTTCCATCCCAAATGTCATATAAGAAAATGATGCACTGTTCTAGCTCCTTTTCCACCCACTAGCATTTAAAGTATGACGATTGGCAAGATAGAAGTGGGGCAGCAGATCTGCCACCCTCTTGTGGGGTCTTAGTGGGAGGAAAAGGAACTAGGAGGGCTACCTAGACTTTTCAGTAAATGGTCTGGCCCAGAGCTTGCTCTCCCTCGCCAGCTAAACTCCATCTGAGGCTGAGAAAATAATATATTAACATTAGAGATTCGATGAACACAGAACTGAAAAACTGTGGTCTCCAATTTGCTAAGGAATGTCAGGTCACGTAGAAATTAGAGTACATGTGATATTGTTCAACGTGATGTCCAAGAGGAGCACACAGTGAGTTCAAATAGGCCTCACAGAAGAGAATGCAAGAAAAGTTGCATTACGAGACGGGGAGAAACCAGAATGAAAGTAGGGCCAGGATGGCTCTCTGGTACAGAAGCAGGGAAAGCCTGACTACAGGACCCTGGATAGCTCCACTGTCCAAAATGCCCAGACATGTCAGATTAGGGTGTGAGGAGCAGCCACATCTGCCTTAATAAACTGAAGCAAGATTGCACAACCTTCTCAAACCTCTGAATTTAAAACTCAACACTTAAATTCTTTGATGTCCACTTCAGAGGAAATCTTAGAAAAGATGAAGATTTTATTTTTATATATCTAGTGATGAAGTGAAGGATGGGAAATAATTTGGAAAAGTCATCTCATGGTCAGAGAGTCTCCTGGAAAAAAAGATGGTGGTTTTCCTAGTACTCCATTCACTTACTGAAATTCACAAGAGCAATTTTTTATCTTTTGGCAGAGTATTCTGGGTAACATATCACTTGTATATCACACTTATTTAATGTACAAACATGCAGACTCCAAGAGGACATGGACTCCTTTCTTATTTGTTTATCTAGAACTGTATCTGGCATAAAGTAGGTAGCACCAAATTATTTTACAATATAACTTTACAAAGATTTCCCTGGACCCTAGATACTGGCTATTTCTCTCATCTCTGTTCTCTCTCTCTCTCTCTCTCTCTCTCTCTCTCCCTCTGTCTCTGTGTATGTGTGTATGTGTATGTAGGTATGTATGTGTGTGTGTATATATATATTATATATATATTATATATATATTATATATATATAATATATATATATCTCAACATGTCTATATACACACTTGCATAGATAGTCACTATACATATATATCTATGTATTTTACAGAATCATTTGTATCTTTTTTTTAAATTAACTTTAATGGGGTGACACCAATAAATCAGGGTACATATATACAATGAAAACATCTCCAGATTATCTTATTATTCAATTGTGTTGCATACCCGTCACCCAAAGTCAAATTGTCCTCTGTCACCTTCTATCTGGTTTTCCCTGTGCCCCTCCCCTCCTCCCTATCCCACTCTTCCCTCCCTCCCCCATCCCGTAACCACCACTCTCTTGTCCATGTCTCATAGTCTCACTTTTATGTCCCACCTATGTATGAAATCATGCTGTTCTCAGTTTTTCTTTTTTTCTGATTTACTTATTTCACTCCGTATAATGTTATCAAGGCACATCCATGTTGTTGTAAATGATCCGATGTCATCATTTCTTATGGCTGAGTAGTGTTCCATAGTATATATGTACCAAAGCTTTTTAATCCACTCGTCTTCTGACGGACACTTGGGCTGTTTCCAGATCTTCGCTATTGTAGAATCATTTGTATCTTAAAACATATTTTTACTGCTTTCAGACATCTAGAAGTTATACTTATGCTCCATACTCTTGCTGTAAATCTTAAATACTGTTTATGGCTCATACACATAAACTTGCATACAATATTGTGAACTCTCAGTAAAGTGATATGACATCTTAATAATAGAGTCTACTTGATATTAATTACAGGAGTGGGGATGGTGGCGGTGGCACCGCCTGGTGTAGGGTCACCATAACTATCCCTCCTATCCCCTACATACACACGTGCACACAAATACACACAGGTGATCAACTTTTTGGACATTAAAATTTGACATATTTTTAGGAAACAGTATCAAATTATTATGATTTTTTTTAAAAAATTCAGGAAGTAATTCATCTATATCATACCACCTCATTGCATTATAAAGGAGTGTAGAAAAATTTTCACAGAAAATTAATCTGAAGTGGAATAAGAACAAATGTGTGCGTGTGTTAGACTATAGAAGTTTCTCTTAGAATACTCCCTGTTTTCTGTATGTTGGCTGTTTTTGCTCCCTCTGTCCCTCTCCCTAATCTCTTACTAGAATGTGTGGAAAGAGAAAAATACACGTAAAGACATAAACTTTCTGTTTGCTTGGGTTAAATCAATGACAATTTGTTACAATACTAGTTTAAATTCCATTAGAAATATTAGCTTTTCAATGAGTAGCCTAGCTTCTCGACTTGGGTCAGTGTTCTGTCGAATCCGTGGCCCAAGCAAAAATATTTCAATTTCCCAGATGAGGAAACATTGGCCCAGATATCTAAATGCTTCGGTTATAGGGTTCCCTGGGGAAAAATCCATGGCCTTGGCAGTTGAAAGCAGGAGCCAGGTCTCTGGCCTCCTTTTGACCAAAGGAAAATAAGTACTCACGTCATGATTTGGGTCTCCACTCCAGCCTCCACGAGAGCCCCGTCGACAAAGAGAGGAACCGGAGTAAAACCATACTTGTCCCAGGAGTGGCCCTCATCAAAACTCACCCTGGGATAGAAACAGTACATGAAAGAGACAGCTGAAAATAAAACCACTCTCTTCAGCAGCCATTTTTTCAGATTATTAAATTCTCCCCTGTGTCTTGCTCCCTGGCAGTCTGGATTATCAGTGGACATTAATCTTTCACATCTCCCCATATTATGATGAAATCTGATCAAAACTGCAATTTCTGGCCAAGGCAGGGACAACACCAGGGCTGCAGAAATAGTTCAACATAATAGAACAGAAAACAAGCCAAGCAGCAGGACTTGGTGGGCGGAGCATCACATTTCAAGTCCTCAGAATGGAACTGAGGCTCAATGTACAGCGCAATCAATTCATCCCTTGGAGTTTTTGACACAGATAAATGAAGTAGCTCAGAGCATAACTGATGGAATGGGAGTTGTGTATCTTTCAAATCACACCTTAAAAAATTAGCCATTTCCTACTCATTTAGAATGAATGTTAGGATCATTTTCCCTCCCCAGTGCCACTTTAAGGGGCTTTAAGGGATGAGTATTGAGTGTCTGAGATGTTCTGGGCAGCACTCTGCCACCTTCTTTCCAATGGAAAGAGGAAGGACTGGCCCATCGGGGATATGACACCAGACATTCTCTAAGGCATGCGCTAACAACCTGAGCGACTCTTAGGGCTTGCTTCCTTCCCTTTCTACCTCCTTATCGGTACCTGACTGCCCTTGACTTAACCAGAGGACACAGCCCAATCACCTTCTCCTCTGGAAAGCTCTTCCTGGTATTCCTTCCACAGGACAGCTTCATTTGCTTCATTCCCTGAGATCCTTCTTGGCCAGGTTCATTGTTAATTCTTCTCTGACTCTACAACACAGGATTCCCTGAGTTCAACTGAAAACCCTCTACTTTCCTGTAAGATCCAGACCTTCTTCTATCGAAGTGCTGAGTGATGACTTCTTAACTCATCTTGAATCCTTCAATTCAACATTATAATCTTGGAAGTTCAGGGAAGTCATGTGTGTCATGTTCACTGAATGACCCCCTGAACACCACTAATGTATCGTTATTACAGTGTTTCCAGATATTTCATATATATTATCTAAAAAGATGTCTCACTTTCCCAATGAAGTGTGAGCTCTTTGAGGTTAAAGACCGTACCATTCATTTTTGCATTCCTAGCACTTAGCAGAAGAATTGGCACATGGTACTATATAAATGTTAAATGAGTCAATGAATGAAAAAAAAATAAGGAATGATTAAGAGCACACTTCTAATCCACCCAAGCATTTTCTCGAGCATGATTTACACCAGCATCCATGAACTGCAAGCAGGAGTCTCTTCCCCATTACTAATCAACCTACTCAGTCTGTTTCCCATTTATTTACTTCTCTGCCCCTCTGTCTCTTTCTCTTTCTCACTGTCTTATCCTCTCTTTTCCAATATATTGATTCAAAAGAATTATAAAGTCAATGTCTTTACCCACTAGAATAATTAGTCTCTCAGACAATTTTAATTTTTTTAATTTACTCATTTTAGAGAGGAGATAGAGAATGAGAGATAGAGAGAGAGAGAGAGAGAGAGAGAGAGAGAGAGAGAGAGAGAGAAAGGAGGGAGGGGCAGGAAACATCAACTCCCATATATGCCTTGACCAGACAAATGCAGGGCCCTGAACCGGCGACCTCAGAGTTCCAGGGTGACACCCTATCCACTGCACCACCACAGGTCAGGCCTCTCAGAACATTTTTATATTTATGGTGTACCTAGGTCTATATCCAGAAAGAAAAAGCACACAGTAGGTCATTAATGTTTTATAGGTTCCTAAATTTTAAGTGTATTCCTTGACTTTCAAAAAAATAACTATTGAGATATCTTTGACATATCAAAATCATTTATATGGACAGTATACAACATGATGTTTTGATATATATTATGAAAAGATCACCACAATCAATCTGGTTTCAGGGGCACATAGGGGCAGGAGGGAAAAAGGAGACGTTAGGCAAAAGGTACAAAGTTTCAGTCATGTAAGATGAGTGAACAATACTGTCCTGACTTTTAAGCACTTGGTCATTTTAGCTTCGTTTTTATTTTAAAATAGCCTAAAGGCCGAATAATCATCCAAGCTGACTCAGAAAAAGTTGGGCCGACCTAAGCAGCTTTTCTTGGAAATGATGTTCTCGTCGCAAAAGTGAAGACAAAGGCATGATTGGAAATGCACTTTGCTGTTTTCTGACCCTGCACCATCTTGGTTCCTAAATTAATCACAGTTGTTTCATGGTGTGCTGTGGCCACCAACTAGTTAATTCTGGGTGATAAATCCAGGGAGTAAGAAAATATCTGTTTCATTTCTTATTTGTTTGTTTTGGTGAGTTTGAATGAATCGGTTACTGTCTTGATAGAAGAAAGCCAAAGCGAGTTGAAGGCCTCTGTCCTTGTCCCATTCTCAGACTTTCCTTACCGACAAAGGTCAGTTACTAACACCAGCAGAGCAAATTTCTGTGTCTCCAGTGTCCCAGGGAAGAAGGAGCATTCATGCCGCTGACATTAGTAGCAGGGCAGAGAATAGTTATCATTACATTCTACATAAAGATAAGTCACTGCAGAGTAACACAGAGAGACCATCACTGCCTTCCAGCTGCAAAATGGAAGCTGAAAAGGAAATCTAAGCCAGAGGCAATGTGAGTGATTGTGGAAGAGACCAGCCTGGCTGTATAAACTGAATACACATGTGATAAGCAGGAGGATGAGGGAGGGGGAAGAAAAAAATGAGAAATGCCAAAATCTAAGTGAGAAAGCTAGCAGTGCAAAATATCAAAGTCGAAAGATGACGTAAGGTACCCAAGGGGCCAGGTATCAGAGCCAGGTGAGGAATGAATCCTGTGACTCCAATTTATGGTCAGTATACCACTTGCAAATCCAAGGCTGGGCCATTCAGGTGACTTTCTGAGATCAGCATTTTTTAACACTTGACTAATTATTAAAAATAAAGTAAAACAACTCCTAAAAGACTATATATATATATATATATATATATATATATATATATATATATATATATATATATTAAGAAAAATTAACCTCTTGAGTATCAGAGATTTGGGTTTGGATGACCTACCATGTGGGAGAGTGATTAGGAGTTTTTAAATGTTCTGAGGTGACTATATTGAATGGTATCCCCACGAGATCCCCCTTCTCCTCCTCAGTTCAATAGCTCATTAATGGCCAAGACAAAGGAATTAGGAATTCCTTCTTAGGTCCCCAGGTGAAATTGAAATTGGTAAGACTGCCAATACTCAAGGAGGCAGGAGTGAAGTTATAACTAGTCTCCAAATAGTGGCAAGACAGGGCTACAAATCAAATCAAATTTATTTACCAGATGTTTATCAATGCCTTGCTCGTGGCACCTCTGGCAGTGGCCTCTGTCCCAAAGAGGGAGCAGTGAATGAGGAAGGGAAGGCCCTAGGGGCAGTCTAACTTAGGTTATAGTTTAAGGAGACAGACAATATGCAGATGAATGGACACAAAAATATGACTTAGAAAAAAAATGTCATGAAGACAATTAAAATAGACTGATGTGATAGAGGATGACGGAATGGCTACTTTGTATTGGAAATTTCAGAAAGTTCTCTCCAAGGAGGTGCCATTTAGACTGAGATCTGAATGATAATAAGGAGCTAGCAGAGCAAAGATCAAGGTGAGAGCCAACTCCAGAGGGAAGAGCTAATGGGAAATGAAGTTGCTGGATGGGGAGAACAGGAAAATGATCAGTGGCTGGAGATTAGTGGGAAAGAAAATTAGCAGAAGGAAATGGATTAAAAAAAATAGGTAAAAGTGAAGTGGTTACCTGGGGAGGGGGGATATGGGAAAGGGCTGGGGGGAAGGGAATCAAGAGGGACAAACATAAAGTGACAGAAAGTGATTTGACTTGGGGTGATGGATATACAACATAATCAACAGTTCAAATGCTATAGAAGCATCTACCTGAAACCTATGAACTCTTTTTTTTTTTTACAGGGACAGAGATAGAGTCAGAGAGAGAGTTAGACAGACAGGAACGAAGAGAGGTGAGAAGCATCAATCATTAGTTTTCCATTGCCGTCGCAACACCTTAGTTGTTCATTGATTGCTTTCTCACATGTGCCTTGACCGCGGGCCTTCAGCAGACCGAGCAACCCCTTGCTGGAGCCAGTGACCTTGGGTCCAAGCTGGAGAGCTTTTGCTCAAGCCAGATGAGCCTGCGCTCAAGCTGGCGACCTCGGGGTCTCGAACCTGGGTCTTCCGCATCCCAGTCTAACGCTCTATCCACTGCGCCACCGCCTGGTCAGGCCACCTATGTACTCTTATTGATCAGTGTCACCCTGTTAAATTTTCTAAATAAAATTAAAAAAATAGGGCTGGGCCAGACTAGACAAAAGATATGATTTGATTTAAACTCTAAAATATAACTTTTATTTCCCTACAATGTGTGGATTGTCAGTGTCCAAAGTGGATGCAAGAAGATACACTGGAGGCAAGTCTGACAATAGTCAGAGACCAAGAAAGAGAAGAGATTTAAACAAAGGTTTTAATAGTAGAGATAGAAAGAGGTAGAAAGACTTGGGGTATTTATAGAGGTGAATTGAATCAGATTTGGCGATAGAATGTACCCAGATTGCTTGAGCAAGGGAAAAAAATCATGGACAACATGAACTTAGGGGTTAAGCAACTGAGATGGAGAAATAGAAAGAAAAGAAAAAGCAAAGCTTCTTGTTTGTTTGTTTGTTTCTGTTTGGTGCACATTAAGATTTAGATGTTTTTTGGACTTCCACATTGTGACACCATAGACGGAGGAGACATTTGGGTGGATAGATCTGGATTTCAGGGAATGACCAAAGCTGGGAATGCAGATTTAGAAGTCACTTATAAGGCAAGACCAAATTAAGCCTGATACTTAATTTAAATAAATAAATAAATAAAGGCCCACAGTCAGAGAAAGGAAAATAGTAACTAGTGATAAGGTCAAGCTAAACAAAACTGGGGTCACTGTCAGTCTCAAGGTAAATACTTCCCAGAAATGTCACTCTTGTGAGAAGTAATCAAGCCCCCCCTGAGTCTAGCACATGATAGATAACATGTATAATAAGAGAAATTATCCTTCTACCGATCCTTAAAACTGCATTCAATTTCTTTCTTTTTTATTCAGTGAGAGGAAAGGAGGCAGAGACAGACTCCCGCATTAGCTCCAACTGGGATCCACCCAGAAAGCTTACTAGGGGGCAATGCTCTGCCTCTCTAGGCCCTTGCTCCATTGCTCAGCAACTGAGCTCTTCTTAGCACCTGAGGCGGAGACCATGGAGCCATACTTAGCACTTGAGGGCCAACTCGCCAATAGAGCCATGGCTATAGAAGGGGAAGAGAGAGAGAGAGAAGTGAAAGGGGGAGGGGTGGAGAAGCAGATGGGCACTTCTCCTCTGTGCCCTGATCTGGAATTGAACCTGGGACATCCACATGCTGGGCCAACGTTCTACCACTGAGCTAACCAACCATGCCCATTTAATTTTATTCATTGTAGAAAACTGACAGTAAAGTGTGATTAAAGGTTGTTCTAGAAACAAGTTACATGAATTGAAGATCGCTTAGGGAAGAGAATAGAGATAATTAATTATCATTGTATTATAATATATTTTATTAAGAAAGCTCCCAAATAGTTAAAAAATAAACAAAAACAATCATATTTGTTGACTACTGAAAATGGACAATGTCTGAATAAAATCTGAGAAAATATAGTTAAGTGCATGCAAATATCAACTGAAAATACAGATAGTATAAATGAGAAAAGATTTTCATTCTAATGATTCTTCAAAAGATCAGAGTCAACTATAAGTTTACAAGAATATAAGCTCCCAAATATTTTGTGTTGGTCATTGGTATATACCAACCTCTATACTAACAGTGGATAAATAGTATATGCTCAATGACTATGTGAGGAATAAATTCAAACTGCATAGACTATGTCCTGAGTTGCATGTCCGATCATTTTCCAGAACTTACAAAGGCTCTACAGAGAAATCTCTTGAGGTCCTTTCCAACTGTGGTCCTTTTCACAACTCTAAAAATCCCTTGCAATTCTAAAGTGAACATTTTGCAACATGTGTTCAGTAGAATATGGGTAGACAGAAATTACAAGTAGGTTCATTATTGCTCAGCACAAAAACTATCTTCTTAATAAAGTAAAATCATTATACGGGACAGAAGCTCTCTGTCTTGGGTATTTCCAAGTTGGTCAGCCTTGTGGTCTCCTGGTGAAGTAGACTAATCCTCTTCAGTGTCACAGAGGTATCTGCTACCCCAGGTTTGGGGAAGTAGACTTCATGTCCCCTATGACCCTTTCTTACTCCATGTGTCTGTAACTTTATGATATTGATATGAGGTCCACTAAAACAGGACACAATCTTCCAACAACCAGACTCCCCATCCCTGAAGCCTCTAGCACAGAAATAGTATTATAATGGCCATTGAGAATCATTGTTCCTCCCTTCAGTGAGATGCATTGTTCTATTTTATTTCCTCGTCATGCATGAGGTGGTGACATTTTAGCCACCTGGAAGGTCTTTAGAATAGCACATGCCTTTCACTTCTCAGAGATACATATTTGTTGGAACTATTGTTTTCATTTGAGTGTTTCTCTGAACAAAAAGGTGGTGCTCACAATCATTTATAGAAGAACAAAGGAACATAAGAGGCCAGGTGATGTTTCACTTTCAGTTTCCAAGAACATCACATTGAAAGGAGACACTGACAGCTTGTCGGGGCTAAGCAAACGGTAGGATCCCAGTCTACCTGCCGATTAGTAATCCGGTCTATTGTGGGTTTTCATTAGAGCACGGATGCCGTGGGGCTCCATTGTGCACTTCCCTTTAATGCTTCTACGGTATAAAGGCAATACTGGATGGAAGGCTAACCTGAAAAAGCGCTTAGGTTCTAATATTTATGTGTCCAAATGAACATGCTCACAGATAGATGGGTTCATTTGTAGGCTGTTTTGTCTCATGCATATCTAGCTCCTTATCATCTCAGTTTATAGGAAATAGTATGCCTTGTTAGCCTAGCTGAGGTTTCTCCCACTTTTCAATTAGGATTCCTATTTTTCTGAAAGGCAATGTACCTATTATTTAAATTTGAGAGCCACAATACCCTTGTGGGAGACTGGGTAGACTAGTGTCTTTTTCCTATGCAAATATATATACATCTGTATACAAAATAATGTCAGTCTGACAATAGAAAATAACAAGGAAGGAATTACTTAACCTTTCTGCCAATTAAAATGAGTTATGTGTTGATCTTGAAGGTTGGGACTTTATTTGAAACTCCTGTAATAAAGAAACTGCGTTTGAGTTTCACAAGCTTGCAATTCATGAGCAGGAGACAAAACCAGTCAAGAATTTCCTAAGGAAACTTTGATGATAATGTTATGGTCAAGCCCTTACAAAACACTGACTTAGCCTTTAAAACAGAATTTCAAAGGGGAATTCCCCAATGAGTTTTTCAAGGTTGTTTTCTAACATGCTCAAAAGCTGGTATTTAACCACTCAGGCATGATTTTAGAAAGGTATTCAGAGATAAGCAAGTAGCAGAAACAGTGGGTGGTCCAAGTTCAGGAAAACATTTGGAGCATTTCTGACAAATGACAGTGTCAATGTTTTTTATATGGAGAAAATGCTGTCTTAAAAGATGAGTTTGAAAAATTATTTTTAATACTATGTAAGTTGGAGTAGGCAAACAAATAGAGGGTGATATTATCATTATTATTGTAAGAGGTAATTCAGTGGAAATGCAGTTATTTTTTTATTTTATTTATTTTTTACAGGGACACAGAGAGAGTCAGAGAATAGATGGGGACAAACAGACAGGAGTGGAGAGAGGTGAGAAGCACCAATCATTAGTTTTTCATTGCCGTCGCAACACTTTAGTTGTTCATTGATTGCTTTCTCACATGTGCCTTGACCGTGGGCCTTCAGCAGACCGAGCAACCCCTTGCAGGAGCCAGCGACCTTGGGTCCAAGCTGACGAGCTTTTTCTCAAGCCAGATGGGCCCACGCTCAAGCTGGCGACCTCGGGGTCTCGAACCTGGGTCTTCCGCATCCCAGTCTGACGCTCTATCCACTGAGCCACTGCCTGGTCAGGCGAAATGCAGTTATTTATATTTATAGAAATATTTCTCACCAACAGAAGAGATACATCATAGAACAAAATTCAAAATTAGTATTGATGACTTTGAAAGGCATGATTTGATCCTACTTACATATCCCTGAGTGAATATTAAATAATTTTTTCAATTTAGATGGTTTCCCTCCAGAAATTCCCAGACAAGTGCTCCTTTTGGAAGTGATCAGGTCTCTGGAGAGAAACTATCAGAGAACACACCGAATAGTCAGAAGTAAGGATGCTAAGGGTGGCCAAAACCAAAATCCTCTAGTCCCTCTGCTCCTGCCACTAAGGAGATGGACTCCTAAAAACCATCCATTAAGTAAACACTAGGTTCCTACCATAATGAAGAAGAAAATAGGGCGATGATAGTCAAGTGTAAATTGGGATTGCCACCCTCTTCTCCTAGAACTTAAGTGGAAGAAACCTGCCCAGTTTTGTCTGTCTGCAGAGCATTTATCAAGTCTCTTATGAAGATTTTGATGGTCGTCCTCAAAACATCATGACAGGGACTGAGAAACCTTGCCTTTCTTGGTTATAAACTAATCACCTATTTTAAGAGTCGAAGAGTCAAGCTGTCCTTTCTGAGAGTGTGAGTCCTACTCAGTCCTCAGCAGAGAGGGCTCTTCTCTCCACTGAGAGAGGTAGGTCTTCATAGTGGAATGAATTACCTACAGGCTCAACACAAATCCCTTGAACTGGCACTTCTGACTCCTACCCACAAATACTCACATTCTTAATTCCTAACAAATGGACTCCTTTGAACACTCTCTTCGTTTTCAGAATTCTGGCTTTGATAAGTCTTCTCTCCCATTGGCATCCTTTTTTAAGGATCAGCACTCATGCCACTGGCATCATGATATCCCCTTTCATATCAGGCATGACTTCGCCTTCCTTTTGGACCCCAGCAATACAAACATCCAGCATCCTTTAGCAAGCATTGCTTTGACTTGTGTTGCTGTTTGGACTATCTAAACTTCTTGACTGTGATCTCCCAGTAGTCAGAGCCATGTGAGAAGCCTCTGTATACTCATTAAAGTGTCTGGGAAACTAGTAATTAAAACAGAAGAACATCCATTACAAAGACCCAATGTGGTGCTGCCTGGTACTAACTGTGTAGCCTTGAGCAGGGTATTTAATATGTCTGCATTTCAATGACACTATAAATATGTGATAAAAAGAGTACCCACACACACATAGGGTTGTTTCCAGAAATAAACCTGATCATTCATGTAATGGTTTAGAACAGTGTTGTAAATGTAATAATTCCTCAGTAAATGTAGACAGTCATTCATGTCACCTAATGCCACTTCTCTGATACTTCCCAAAGAGTGTATAATCAACAGTAAAAGGATGATGAACAATTATATCGGGGACTTTTACAAGCTCCTTGAGTTGGTAGAGCCCTTTTCTTACAAACGGTTCCATGTACCTTTTAAAATTTATTCTCACAATCTCTAAAAAGATATAGTGGTAAATGTAACCATTTTACTTTGTGCTAGGTTGAGCTCTAAGAAACTGAAAATATTTCACCATTTTTTGACTTACAAAAATGGCAATTTCATATGATTTAACTTAGATAGCCAGATTGAGAGAAACCTCCTTAAGCCTTTCCTAAGGTGATTAAAGTGTAGAGTTGGCACCTGGGGACCCTAGGCCATTTACCTATTATAAACTGATGCTTCCCAGTAAAAGTCTCTAGAACTCTTACTCCACAATTCATGGGCCTGGTGTTTAATGTAGGGTCCATCTTCCAGCCCTTGGGAAATCCGATCCCAACTGTACTCTAGAAAGCAAATTCTCCACCACCAAATATTCACTCCCAAACATTTAATTAGTTGAACCTGAAATTCTTTCCCTTCAGGATATAAACACACATGAGACATATCCAACCACTGCCTTAAACAAAAGTAAACAAAAAGAGCAATATCATCATAAATAAATCATATAAAAATCATCATCATAATATATTCTCACTCAGCTATTGGTTCTCACTGGATGGAGAGTCATGTGTGTGTGTGTGTGTGTGTGTGTGTGTGCACGCACGCACGCACGTGCATGTGTGTGTTTGTACACATTCAAATCCATTCCCTAACCCACTTTATTTTTTTAATGTTTATTTATTTATTTTGAGAGAGAGAGAAAAAAAAACATCAGTTTGTTGTTCCATTTATCTATGCATTCACTAGTTGATTCTTCTATGTGGCCTGATCGGATATTAAACCACCAACCTTGGTGTGTTAGGATGATGATCTAACCAATTGAGCTACCCAAACATGGTCACGATCTCTCTATGTTACCCCATTGCTTATCACTTATTCATTAATAAATCTATTGCAATCTACCTTTTAACCCCACCTCTCTTTTGAATCTACTCTGACAAAGATCACCCATGACATCTTATACTGTCATCCTAGCTTGTTTTTCACTCCATAACTGACTTCATCTGATTATAGAACTTGGTGCTATTGATCACCTCTTCTTTCAGCATCCATGAAAATAGTTCTGCTCGGTTTTTTTATCTTTTTGGCTATTTCTTCTTAGTCTGTCTTATCATTTATTCTTTTACTCTGCATTTTGTGTTCACCAGTGTTCCATAGGAGTCTCTGGTTTCTCCTTGTGGTACCCACCTTCTTGAGGCATTGAGCCCATTACCATGCCTTCAACAACTGCCTAATGGCTAAACGACTCTAAATCTAGAGTGTCAGCCCAGACCTCTCTCCTGATTTCAGATGAATACATCTGATAACTAATGATCATCTCTGCCTGAATATTTGTAGGCATCTCAAACCCAAATTATCCAGATCTGAACTTAGTAGTTGCTACATGCACTAACCTTCTCTTGAAGCAATTTCCATTTTCTGTACTTTGGATTCTTAATCTGGTCTGGTTGAACTCAGAGGTCATTCCTGCCCCCTTTTCTTTGCCTTATCTGAGTAACCGTTCCTACCAGCACACTCTATACATTATACTCCCCCGCCAAAATTATCTGCCCTGCTACTACTACCTAAGAGTTAGATGATGTAATGTATATTAAATGAACCAATGGATGACTAAATGGATGAGGAAATGGGCACAAAACCATGCAGAAATAACTTGTCCCAATAATTTCCACTATGAAGTTCCTCATTAATTGGGTAGGGAGCTGTCCTTACCACAAATGCCTGACTGGCAGAGGTGTGTGTTTCATGGCCACGAGAGCGCCACCCCAGTCTAGGAACCAGACATTGTACTCTTCATCAAAGATCTGGAACAACAACAACAATCATAGCAACACCTTACCTTTGCATAGTGCTTGACAGTTTACAAAGTCTTTCACATATATTGTTTCCTCTTCCAATAACCATATCAGGCAATTTGGCAAGTACTATCACCCCCATTTAATAGATGAGGAAATGAGCTCGCAGAGAACAAGTAACTCCCTAGGCCAAGGAAATGGCTTTCCCATGGCTCTTCCCACTAGTATTGTGAACCAGTGTGTTACAAGAAGAGGCGGCCCAACTGGGTAATGCAAAATACAAAGGAAATATTCCCCATCTTAATTTTAGTTTAGTTACTACTCAGCTCCCTCTCCTTCCTCAGTTATTAAGAGGTTGGCTAATTTATAAACAATCTGTGTCTTATAGAGCTGTTTATAATTATCTAGGAAGATAAAAGACATTTCTTTAAAAATTATGGCATGCAGGATGACCAAGTTCTTAGAGTTAACCTGTATCTCCTAGGTTTCCCCATAAGATGGATAAAAAACTAAGTTTGTTGTCTGGGGATTTTTATTCTAAATATTCAGTGAAAGATAGTATTCCTGGGACCTCAAGTAATTCATTCTTTGTTTTATCCATTTGCCTGTCACCTATGCATCCACCCACTCACTCATTCACTCATTAAGGATTCATCCATCCTCTACATAGGTATTTACTAAGCATCAACTATAATGAAAGGCTATTAGCTAAGAAAACTTCAGACCTAATCCCACACATAGCAATGCTTCTACTATATAGGACTTTCAAATCTCTAACCTAAAACAAAAAAGAAGTTCTCCAGCAGAGAACCAATTCTCTATTTTAAGTCTTTTAGGCAAAAGTGAAATTGGAGAATCCCTCTAGCTTTTAAGCACTAGTGGTGCTTCTTGCAGCCTGGATGGAGAGGTTGAGATGGTGGGTTAAGTAAAAAGTACCAGAAGGTGTAAGAAGATAGGTTTGAAAGAAAAGTAGTAGAATGAATGGTTTCTTATATATATGCCCCAGTAAACACTATTTTAAAAAAAGTGAGTAAATTCTCAGGCCAAATCACAATGAGATGTCTTTCCCATATATGATTTCTAAGGGGAAAAAAATGTCCATACTAATGGTAAGTCTTAATGCACAAAGAACATCAGGTGGATTCATTTATATTTCAGATATACACATAGATGCTGAATCTGTAATACCAGCTTTTTCTCTCCAGAGCTCATAGGTAGACTCTGTGATAAGCCACATCATAGAGATCCTGGATCAAAGTCTCAGGATGAGAAATAAAAGATAATTCTTGGCATTGAAGAGGAGAGAGAAGTTGTTATGCTCACACTTTCCTCTTAATACTATCATTCTGGTTGCTGCCAACTCTTGCCCTGTCCAGCACCAGAGTGGAAACTGGAATATTTAGCTCTTTGGGAAAAGAAAATAGAAAACTAAAGTAGAGACAGTACAAGGACAAAATGTTGCAATCACCACTTGGCTGGGTGAATTATTCCTTAAGATGCAGAGACAATGGTTTGTCTGCTTGGAGTTTCTACACTAGAAGTGTTTGCACCCCAGCTTCTATCCTCACTGGGCACTAATAATAGAGTACCTTATATTTCGAAGGTATATTTTCACTTATGGTCTGTTCTTCATCCACCTGATAATGGCCTGGTAAGCAGGACCCTGAATGTTTTCTTTGTTGTATGCCTTGAAGTACTTGTATTTGGTTGTGTCCAGGAGGTCCTTGGTAAATTCTTTAGGTAGTGGTGACAGTGGTGGCAATGGGGGTGGTGATGATGATGTTGGTGATAGTGATAATCTTCCCTAAGGGTTCCAAACAGGAACTTATCCAGCTAGATTTCAGGTGCTGACTTCACCTTCATCATCAAGGTATCCTGTGCTCTTTCTGCTTCTTCCCTAGGTGGAAACCTCCTTACCTTTAAGACTTAGTATAATGTCACCTCTTCTTGTGAAATCATTCCAAGGCCCCCAAGCAGAACAACCCCTTTCTTTTCTCTCCGTGCTAATGATGTCACTGAAATAATACAATCACCCTAAGCTCAAGGTAGTTATTTCCTCCACTTAGTTTTGAGCTCCTTAAGGAAGGGGATCTGAAGTATTCAGCTGCCTTCTCAATTTGTACTTCACACCTAGATGACATTACAGAAATCTGTGTTGTCCAGGAGAGCAGCCACACGAGACTATTCAAATTTAGACTGATTAAAACCAATAACATTTAAAATTCAGTTTCTCTGTTACACTGGCCACATTTCAAGTGCCCAGTAACCACATGGGGCAGCAGAGATTCAGAGCATTTCCATCACTGATTAAAGTTCTATAGGACAGCATTGCTCCAAATGTTTGGACAACTGAATTATTTTTTCATGTAGTCATGTATCTGTGAAGCTATCTAGATAGTTTTGTACTATCTTATGGCCTGACTTACACAATACTTAACCACAGACTTCCACAGCTTTGTTGGTTTAGTTGTCTACCTCCTTCACCTTGTAAATAAAGAAACAGATGCAGAAAGGTGAAAAGACCTGCTTGGCAAGATCCTATGGCACAATAATGATAGAAACATTTTATCGGTTGTATGCCTAGCAGCCAGCACAGTATTTTGTGTCAATGACTTTTCTATACATGTTGCTGAATGAAAGAATGAAGGACGTGGGAAAATGCCAGTTCCTTCTATTCCCTGCCCAGTAGTCTTCCCATTTGGCCCCATTAGCCATCGAAACTGCCAGCCCAATTGACCAAACTGAAGAGCTTCTTCCATTTCTTTGCAACTATAAAATCATCACGAGCCTGAGAATCTACAGGAAGGTGAGATATTGGAAGAAATTGTCCCAAATCCCTGTCCCCGAATCTCCCAGGTACCTGTCTCCACATGTTGCCCCCATCGGAAGAGATGAACACACTGATGTCAGTGTAAGAGAGCTCCGGGCCAATGTTGCCTGAAACAGAAGCAGAGCATTTGAAATGGTCAGGAAGTTTACAGGGGGTGGTGCTAGGGTCTGGGGAGAGGGAGCAGTGAGTCCAGGAGTGGAAAGGAGCCCCGAAAGAAATGTTGCTGATCACAGGGACCAAAGAGTTTCTGAGTCATGTTGAGATTACATAGTCCATTCTACAGTTAGTCCATGTTAATGTGTACAGTTTCTTTCTGGATGTCATATCAAAAATGCAGTAGGAGGATAAACCCAATATGAGAAAGAAGTCAATAATGTGACAGGAATGAATCTTTAAATGGAAAAACTCAAAGACTGAATACTGATTAGTTTGGACCTCTTGAACTATTTCTTCGTATACCGATAATCTCTTAAATATTGGTTTTGACAGATGTTCCTCAAAGGTGGCAGGAGTGAAAGAAGAGTAGCCATGCATGGAGAAGCTGGGTCTAAGAACACCTTTTTTCTTATACATATTTCAGCCTAAGAAAAACCGGTGTGCCTGACTAGGCGGTGGCGCAGTGGATAGAGCGTAGGACTGGGATGCGGAAGACCCAGGTTCGAGACCCCAAGCTCGCCAGCTTGAGCGCGGGCCCATCTGGCTTGAGCAAAAGCATGCCAGCTTGGACTCAAGGTCGCTGGCTCCAGCAGGGGGTGGCTCGGTCTGCTGAAGGCCCGCGGTCAAGGCACATGTGAGAAAGCAATCAATGAACAACTATGGTGTTGCAACGGCAATGAAAAACTAATGATTGATGCTTCTCATCTCTCTCTGTTCCTGTCTGTCTGTCCCTATCTATCCCTCTCTCTCTGTCCCTGTAAAAATAAATAAATAAATAAATAAAAACAGGTGTGTGTGTGCACGCTTGTGTGTGTGTGTGTGTGTGCGTGTGTGTATGTGTTTTCAACTTCTATTTGTCAACATATCTCTTTGTGTGTCAGACAGTAGAGTGACCCAATAGAATGGACTATGTAACCTAAAGTATAGAATGCCCAGAATATGACAAGTATACTTAGCACACCATGGCCATCAAGGGTGGCACATAAAGGAATCCCCTGGTTATGCCTGGATAACACTTTATGGCCTCAGTCCCTTATTTTTTCTTTGTTTCTCCCCATCCTTTTCTTCCTCTTGCACTCATCATCTTGTGGTCATGTTTATTATAAATGAAAGTGATCAAGATTTTCTAGTAAAACTATACTCTCCAAGTGTCCCCAATAGACACCCCACCACCCTCAGAGCCTAGCACAGTGTCCCAAATGTAATATCTAGTTAGGTGTTCAATAATTAATTGTGGAATGAATGAATGAGTAGACGATTGGTTGATGTTTCAATGTTGATATGCATTTGCAGAGGTATTGAGAACCAGGAAAGTACCCTAACATGTAAGAATTTATCATTTTGATTGATATTTTTTCTTTAATAAAAAAGCAGGAAGGGAATGTTGGCTCCTACACATATCTGTAGTAGCCTAAATAAAAACACAATAAAAATGCAATAATGAAAATGTTAATTAAGCTTCTGACATTTAATGCTTCAAAATGAGAAGTTAAAGCCAGGCTACAGCTTGTCACACTCGCATCCGCATCAGAAGCTCACAGGTAGCCCTCTAGTTTTGACACCTGTGGGGCTCAGGGCTCAAGCCATAGGAGCAAGTAAAATGGGCAGAGGCATGGCAGGCAGCTCCAGAAACATCTACCTGGAATTTGGAATCCCATTCTCAGATATAGGTTTTAAAAGACACACATAAGAAAAAAAGAACAGGACAGCGAATGTCAACTCGAGTTGTTTGTTATGTTGCCTGCAATATAGTACTAATAACATCTCTGAAACCGTATTTGATTTCAATAGAATAGAGTGTGATGATTGATTAGTAATGTCTACCAAAGGTAAGAAGGGAAAGGGGGAAAAGATGGGGAGAGAGAGAGAGAGAGAGAGGGAAGAAGAGTGAAATGGAGGGAGAGAAAAAGAGGAAAGGAGGGGGTAGAGGAAGGGAGGGAGGGAGAGAAGAAGAAGGGGTGGGGAAGAGAGAGAGAGTCACCCTAGGGCTAGCATCTGCCATTCCTGTCATAAGTTCTTAAAATCTGTCATACCACCTCTTAGCCTCTTTAAAAACCAGTTCTGCCAACATCCTTAGCCTCTCCTTCAAAGCTCGTCTAGATCTATTGTGGAGGCTTTGTGGTGGTGAGAACCCAAGATTGATAATGAGGTCTGGTTTGGGAAATACCTGCTGTCAACTGAAAGAAGCCCCAAAAGAAATGTTGCTGATCACAGGGACCAAAGAGTTGATCCCTAGATGCAGGGACACAAAGAATATGACTTAAATGGCCCTGTGGGAAATCTCTGATACAAAGTGGTTGGGTTATGGGGTTAGGGAAGGGAGACCCGAATAATGCACCTCGCTGGCTCACGTGGAACTGGAAAGGCTGACCACAGCGGCCCTAGGCTGGCGTCTGGTCAGGTTGGAACATGTAGCTGTTCTCTACTTAGGGGGTGTAATGGGGGAGGAAGGAGGTGTGAGGTAGGGAATCAGGAGCATCTCTCACCAACAGCTTAGCTGGTCTATCATGGGGGTTTGCTACCACACTTTTTGGCAGCTCTAAACAACTTTCTTTTACCCTCCAATTCCTCCAGGACTACCTTTTTCGGCCCCTTAAAAATTTGTGAGGAGAGCCTGACTAGGTGGTGGTGCAGTGGATGGAGCATCAGACTGGGATGCGGAAGACCCAGGTTTGGGACCCCGAGCTCACCAGCTTGAGCGCGGGCCCATCTGGCTTGAGCAAAGGCTCGTCAGCTTGGACCCAGGGTCACTGGCTACAGCAGGGGGTTGTTTGGTCTGCTGAAGGCCCACGGTCAAGGTACATGTGAGAAAGCAATCAATGAACAACTGAGGTGTTGCGACGGCAACAAAAAACTAATGATTGGTGCTTCTCACCTCTCTCCATTCCTGTCTGTCTGTCCCTATCTATCCCTCTCTCTGACTCTCTTTCTGTCCCTGAAAAAAAAAAAAAGAGCTTGTGAGGAGAATATGGAAGAGAGAAGAGAGAGAAGAAACTTGAAGCCCTCTGGAATTAGATATGCTTCTCTCACCATTCCAAGGCCTATTCAGAGCAATTAGGGCTCAGAGGAGAAGGAAGCAGAGTGTAGAGCCCACTGCAGGCAGGGAGGCATCTCCACGGAGGGGCAGCACCAGGGTTTGGACATCAGAGTATATAGAAAGCATGGCAGGAAGCCCAGGGTAGCTGTGATACTAAGCGTGACGGGCTCGGGAATGGGTCTGACTGAATAGTGACAGACAGACTCGTCTTGGAGCCAGAGGGAATGTGGGTATGAGCATGACACCTCTTTCCCCTTATTCTCCATTTCTCCATTGGTAACTGAGAAGAGCAACAGCCTTTTCCACATCGCTGGGTCCTTGCGTAATCAAGGCAAAGACAATGCTGTGCATACTGCGAGGCACTGTGCAGAGGTGAAGTCTTGAGTCCTCGCCTGAAATCAAGTGATAAGGGTATTTAAAAGCCTGGGATTTCTGCTTGCTGAAACCAACTGCCAAACTCTGTGGACTGGAATTCCCACCGCCTCCTGAGATGGCCTCAGTACAAGTTAGATAGAGATGAATCCCCAGGTACGCTGTCATCCATGCAGCTTCCCCGAGACCATGTCTCAGTGAGTGATGGGAATAGTCAGTGAGCAGTGGGGGGAGGGGGGAACCCAGGGTCACCGACACCTGACACCTGAAGGCAGGAGAAATTCATGGATTAAGAAAGAGCCCTAGAGAGACAGGCTCCATGCAGGCCATTGAAGAAGCCCTAGGCTAACTTCACAATTATTTTTTGATAGCCGATAACCTTGCAGGGAGAGTTGGCAAGCAGGGCAGGGAGAAGCTGGGTAAGCTCTGCCCTGTCATCAGGGTCTTGTCAGCTATGCAATAGCCCCTCAAGGCCCCAGGGTCTGGTAAAAGCTGCACAACATTATAAGAGTTACAGAGCGAAGAGAAAAATAAACCAGTCAATTCTGATACCTATGGATAAAAAATAAAAACCAAATCTTGAATGTCTGCATGTTGGTTCATTTATGAAGCCTTAGCATTAGACTGAGAGGCACGTGCTGGGCCCTGGTTGTAACAACTACCAATAACTCTACTCGCTGTGCTCTGAGCACTTTGCGGGTCTCGTAGACCCACTTCCATCTCTATGTCTTAAACACCCTCACAGGACAGAAAACAGTCCTGCTTTACAGGTGAGGAAAATGAAGCCCAGAGGTTAAAGAACTAAGCCAAATTCACGAGGCTAGTAATTGTCAGAGCTCAGCCTGCAGAGTGGGACGACAGGATTAAGGAGTATATTCATTCACGCAGCGCATGCAAGTCTACACATGCAATTTATGGTCCTGTTGAAGGAGATGAGTCAATCATCTTCTGTCGTGAAACAGTGGTTTTCAGTCCTGTACTTTTAATACAATTACAGGGAACACGCACTGAGGACGCAATGTGTCCTAGGCACTGCTCTGAGCACTTTAAACCCACTGCTTCACTTACTCCTTCCCTTCTATCATGTCGCCTCCATCATGGCCACTCTACCAATGAAAACACTGACGTTCAGAGCTGTGAAGTCCCACAGAACAAAGCCTGGCTACATAGCTCACACTTAAATAGAATTAACTTTAATTATGCGTATCGTTTTCCAGCGTTGCTCCTACTCCAGTCCAGGGACTCCAGTAGACCTTGAGGGAGGCAGAGGGTATAGCAGTCCTAGAGTCAGAAGGGGTACTCCCTTCCATCACAGAGCATGCGCACTGCTCCCCAACCAAGGAGAATGGCAACAGAGCCCGCCCTCATCTCGCTGTGCTGAACTCTCTGAAGTCAAGTGGTGTTAAACATAGTGGGTCCCATCCCTGCGGTGGAGAGCGGTCGACTGAATCAGCAGAGGGCTACACTAGTTAGTGGTCTATCAGATTAGAGGGTTTGGGCCCTGCTGGTTTTTCGAGTTCACACCGTTGGGCTTGGACAGTGAAAGCATGTCTAGGAGGGCAGTAAGTGCAGGGGCAGCTTCAGGGGGACGAGAGAGAACAGAATGCAGCATCTCAGAAAGTCGCTGTGAATTTATCTGTTTTCAGTAGCAAAAAGCGGCCGAAAGCCAGAGCTCGAACTTCTAAGATTAGAAGCCTGCCCTGATTCACGCCATCATGGATTGCCGAAAAGGTGTATGGAAATCAGACGGATACTAATCAGAGCACCTTCCCCCAGAATCTTTCGTTTTCACTGGTGAGTTGCTTTGCCTTTATGTATGATTGATGTTTGGGGGACAATAGTTCCAACAATATAACCCTAAGTTTTTAGGCCTTTTCCACCAGGCTCTCAGCTAAGTGGTTAATCATGTGTTAACAAACCTTGCCATGCACCAGAGACCTCATAATTAAAATAGCTCTGGGATGAAACCCTTTACGAAGAATCCTCTGTGTAAAAAGAGACCAACACCAACTTTTATTTGGCAAGTTAGAAAGTTCCTAGGCCACATTTTTTTAAAGTGAGAATTTCCTGTTATAAATGATCTTTCTGATCCATCAGTTGAAGAGGAACTCTGGCTACTTGCTGGGCACAGGGGGCTGCCCTGTGACTGTAGGTTGGCATGGGAACCTAGGAGTGACAGGTGTCTCAAGCTCTTCTCTGGGTTATTACTATGGCCTTGAGCAGGGGTCCCCAAACTTTATACATAGGGGGCCAGTTCACTGTGCGTCAGACCATTGGAGGGCCAGACTATAAAAAAAACTATGAACAAATCCCTATGCACACTGCACATATGTTATTTTAAAGTAAAAAAAACAAAATGGGAATAAATACAATATTTAAAATAAAGAACAAGTAAATTTAAACCAACAAACTGACCAGTATTTCAATGGGAACTATGGGTGCGGATGCATCCTGTGCTCCTCTCACTGACCACCAATGAAAGAGGTGCCCCTTCCGGAAGTGCGGCAGGGGCCAGATAAATGGCATCAGGGAGCCGCATGCGGCCGCCTGCCGTAGTTTGGGGACCCCTGGCCTTGGGGATCCAGGTACCCTGTCTATTTCCTGGGAAGAGTGCCCACAACTTTTGTCCAATGCTCAAATGAATTCCAAGAGATTATAAACATATTCTAGCAGCTCCAGGGAGGACGAAACCCAGGGAACTCCTTCTTTACCTGTAGCCACAATAAGTCCGGGGGCTGTCGCCTTGCTGGAGATTCTTCCCGAAGAATAGGGATTTTCAGAGGTCTGCAAGTGTAGGTGTAAGGAGCAGAAGGGCTACAAGGGAGAAGAAGGAAACATCTTTAGTCCAGGAAACTCCTGACAGACACTCCTGCCACACCAGACATCAGGCTTCCAAAAACAGCGAGGACTGGGCGTGAGCCACACACCTTGTTTGGGGCAGGAGTCATCCGCACCCGAGATCGCTAATACGTTTGCATCAGAAGCTGCCCTGAGCACCTGGCCCTGCTCCCATCACACTGTACGCTGTCCCCTCTCCTCCTCACCTCCTCACCTCCTCACCTCTATCCCATCCATCCGGATCCAAGTCATGGCTGGCCTTATGAAGCCTCCCTGACCATTCCTTCCCACAGGATGACATTGACCTTCTCCCAGAGCTGATCCTGGCCATCACACTCTGCTTCTTATAGCTGAGGGACCCCACTGGGAGAGGGGAAGACAGGAAGCTAAGTGAAACAGTCTCTACGTCCTCTACCCTCTTCTTCAATCACATTATTTCTGTTTCTATTTTATGTATTCAGTTCTTGTTTATAATTTCACTTAAAACATTTGAAGCCATTATCTAAAACGTATATAAGTTTGCGTCCTTTATTTATTTACATCTTTATCACTATTTGGGTGTTTTATAAGAGGTTTTCTAGAGATGCATAAGTATATCATATATAAAATATGAAAATGATGAAATTGGGGAAAGTATAAAATTAGTTAAGGAAATAAGACAAAGCCATGAGGAAAGTCTGAGGGAATCATGCTGTGACCAGGCTTTAGAGCTAGATAGGCATTTGTCTTTGACCTTCCTAGTACCCCCAAGTAAAAAGCATGAAGTTGGACTGATA
The DNA here is from genome assembly GCA_037038555.1 of Rhynchonycteris naso. NCBI lineage: Eukaryota > Metazoa > Chordata > Mammalia > Chiroptera > Emballonuridae > Rhynchonycteris > Rhynchonycteris naso. Next base: position 242,368,727 of record CM072999.1, on the reverse strand, counting down.
CTATAGAAGGAGAAAGGCCATGTTTGCCCCATTTACCACTCAAGTTTTTAAAGTAATGTAAATAATATGATTAAGTAGTTAATAAACCTTTTAAATAAGTGGCAAAAAGTAACTTTTTTTGTTAAAGAGAAACATCACCATTTCTGGGACATTAGAAGAAGAAGTTCTCACACAGGTCTTCTTTAGGATGATACTGAGGCTGTGACTGCACTATTAATTATCTGTCTTCCCTCCCCAACTAGAGTTGTAGCACAGGAAAGCAGACATAGCATCTTATACATTATGTCCTCAGTAGCTCCTACCCCAGTATTCCATTCTGCTGGAGCCTGGAAATGCTGATAGATTATTCTCTGTAAACATGCCAGGCTGACCTTTTCTGGGTTTCCAGGACATCTTTTGCTTACCTTGACATCCATCAAACACTTATCAAATTGTATCATATCAGCATCAGTCAACCGGTGTGTTGCCACTACTGAGCTATCTGGAACCCTGGAACATAGGTATTTTCTCTTACTCATTTCTTTATCTTCCTAAGAGCTAAATCACATAGTACTTTCTCAGTAAAAGCCTCTGATAGTCAACTGAACTTTCCACCCAGGCAGATGGCAGACTGAGTCCACAGAGTCACCCCAGGGAATTGTAGGAAATTCCTGCCTAGCACCAACCAAGTTCCCATGCTGCCTTGACAGAAGAGCACGCCGACGCAGTCTCCCCAGGTAACTGGCCAGCCCTGTGGACTTCACAAGGGATTGGGTCACTGACCAGCAGGCAGTGTACTGGGTTTCCCGTCAGGTCCATGTCTGGAGCTTGCAGAAGGCGCCAATCTCTGCCCTTGTTGTAAGTGATGTACGTCTTCACCTGGTCATCCACCTTCCTGTTGGCCAGGAATATCCCTTTGATCCCTGCTACCTAGGAGAAAGGGTGAGAAATGGAAGACCATTTTGCCGAAATTCCTATCACCTTGAGGAGCCTGAGACAGAGCCAGTACTTCCCCAGGATGTCAGGGAGGAGGAGGAATGTGCTGAGACATGCTCAATGCCACATGGTCTCTAAGAGAATTTTAAGTTGATCTCTGCACCATCCACCCCCCCAACCCGGTTGTCCTATTACCCTCCTACCCACCATCTTCTTCTTCTCATTTTACATATTTCTCCACTATGTCCCCCAATACCCTCTTCTTAATGATTAGCATTGCTGAGGTGGGAGGGGCTGATACGACTGAAGGAATTCCCCCTCTTGCTCAGGAGGGGTTTGTAAACAGGTTTTCAGGGCATCAAGGAATACGAGTAGGAAGCAGAGCTGTCCTAGTCAGCAGAGGCAGATATACTTCGGGCAGATGACTTAGCTTGGTGACCTGGAATTGACCTCTCGCTGTGTCACTTGCTCACTGTGTGACTATGGACAACTCCCATCTCCTCTTTGGGTTTCAGCCAGGGGTCACTTGGGACAATCAGGATCAGCCCTGCCCCTTCCTTCTCCCCTCAGTTGGCTGGCCATAGTGCGGGAAAATATGGAGAGCACTGTGGTCAGAGACCGCATGGTTGGGATTTGCACACCCGTGATATTTACAGGGAGAGGGGCATTGTCACAAGACGAGAAACTGGAGGACTAGAGAGATGTATGATCTGGAAGGGTTCTGGAGCAAGTACAGACTCACTTCACTTTCATTTCCATTATATCTATCTTCTGGGCAGTAAAAACACCTTTTTATATTGACAAGATCCTGTGTCAAAACACAAACAAAAAGAATAAAAAGATTCTCTGAACTTCCTGCACAATCCCAGCATATTTCAAAGCTAAAAGGTAGCTCAAATAGTTCAAAATATTTATAAACAAAATGTTAATGGCAGATTTTCTGGGTAATAGAAATCTTAAAATTGTAATTGTACATCTCCCCTGTTCTTTAAGGATCTTGGGTAACTGAGATTTACCGCAGTTGTGAGAGAATACCAGTGGAGAAGAGGTCCACAGAAGTGAGCTCTTTTTTATTTTATTATTATTATTTTTTTGTGGCAGAGACAGAGAGAAGAACAGATAGGAACAGATAGAAACAGACAGACAGGAAGGGAGAGAGATGAGAAGCATCAGCTCATAGTTGCAGCACCTTAGTTGTTCATTGATTGCTTTCTCATATGTGCCTTGACCGGGGGCTACAGAAGAGCGAGTGACCCCTTGCTCAAGCCAGCAACCTTGGGCTCAAGCTGGTGAGCCTTGCTCAAACCAGATGAGCCCATGCTCAAGCTGGCGACCTTTGGGTCTCGAACCTGGATCCTCTTCATCCCAGTACAATGCTCTATCTACTGTGCCACCGCCTGGTCAGGCTCTGTTATTTCTTTAATGACGTAATTTAGTTGATGAAAGAAAAAGTCTTATTAAAATTAAAAAAGTAAAATTTTAGTAACCTGACTAGCCTTGAAAAGAATGCCAACCCAAATACAAACAAACAAACAAACAAATGGACAGAGAATGTCAGAAGAAGAACAGAATTCTCCACGAAGGACATCGCCAGGGGATTGGACAAGTGGCCAAAAACAGAATTGATTAGATTCCCAACATGAACAGAGGGTGGGTAAGGAGAGAAGCCAAGAGCCAAGATGAGTGGGAGGGGCAGTGGTGTTGCAATGCCCTTCCCCGGAGGGACCTTCACTGCCCTTGCTGCGTCAGGTCAGTGCCATTTCAGGAAGACTGCCATCTTACATGTTCAGCTAAAAGCCATGAGGCCCTCAGATCAGCTCAGTCTTTAAGACCAACTGCAAAGGTGTTTTTCTTCAACCTAATCGCCAATTATTCTTTATTTGTGTTTCTTTAGAACCTCCTGTCTTTTGCTATTTTCTTTGGACCACTAGATAACCACCAGATAATGATTTCTCAAGAACTCTCTCCCCGCTAGCCTACATGTATCCAGGGCCTTGCTCTCCCTTTTCTGGAAGAAAACAGAGATTCTGATTCAGGCTCCCAAGCCGGCGCCTGTGGGTCTCCTGCTGCCCCCTCCCCTGGCTCCAGCACAATGTATTGCAGCATGAATTCCTAGCCATTCAGTGCCTCCTGTGTTCTTCTGGGTGAGCATGTTCGACAAACAGGATAAGTCACTACCATGATTTCCCACTGAGAGCTTTACATCCCAGATGGGCATCTTCTGTGTGTCCCACCTATTCTGAGAGCAGAATCAGGACACTGGAGACTACAAAGGCACAGGAAAGAGGCCTGCATAGTGACAGGAAACCCACCTGTAGCCCCGAAGGCCTTTCTCCTGCAGAGGCACATGATATCACAGCCATCTCCCTCATGTCTGAAAGAACCAGAACACTTCCCCTCCCTGTGTGGATTGGTCAAAGCCCTTGCATTATTACTGAATGCATTCCTGGCTCCATTTCTTATATAAATGGACTATAGGTTTGGAGGTCACTTGCTTTTGTGTACCTTAGGCCAACAGACTTCAAACTTTTTGAATACAACCCAAGAATAAAATATATTTATGTCGCAGCCTAGTAGACTCATACCCATATATGTGTACACATGTAGATACGTATATATCAGGAAACACAACTTACTAGCGCTATATACAATGTAAAGGAATTAGATAATGAAACACACATTTTAACTTCTCCATCCAAGGAGGCCCTTGGCATCTGCCTTAAACCTTCTTCCTCCAACTATTGTTTTAAATTAGAACCCCGGATGCTGCTGTTGGCCCCAGCATTTCAAGGAGAAGGGTACCAGCTGGTGGTGGCCCCATGGAAGGGGGAACACAAGGTGTCAGGGCTGCTCAGCCCACTTTCCCTCTGGAAATCAATTTGAATTACAAAGGGAAACTGCCAGTGGCCCCTTGGCAGAGCCCTGAGTCCAGGTGGCGTGGCTATCTGCCGCTCACCTCCCTGGGCCCTCAGGACAAGAACGCCAGGGCTCTGCTGAGAAAAACAATTACCATGGTCTGCTTTGGACTGTCCCTAGAGTCAGACCTGTGGTGAGAATCTGATGAAGGTCAGTTTGGAAAAATGTCCCTGTGGAGGCTATCAGCAGTTGTCCACCTGGCCAAAAGAAAAAAAAAGGGTCACCTAAGATCAAGATAAAACAGAGGGTAGAAGGCAAATAGTAGGGACAAAGAAAACAAGGAACTATCAGCAAGATGTGCAAAGAGACCAGAGCATTAAGGATGCTTTGGAGAGTTGACGGTTATCCATCCAACATAATTAGTCATGAAGAATTTCAAAATAAACCCTACAATGAAGTAGCGTTATGCCTCTTTCGGAATGGCTAAACACATATACAGACACATGCACAAATGAAAATATCAAGCGTTGGTGAAGACATAAAGCAACTAGAACACTCACATTTCTGGCAGCAATGCAAAATGATACTATCACTTTATAAACAGTTTGGTGGCTCTTTACAAACATGTACCCATATTCAACCTATCAATCCTACTCTTAGGTATTTACTCATAAGAAATACATACTGTGCTCATGTTACTATTAATAGAAATTTTATTCATGATCGCGCAGACCTGGAAACAAATGCCCTCAAACTGGTGAATGAATAAACAAACTATGAAGACTACTCAGCCATAAAAGGAACACCTATTGGTACTCAAGAAGATGATTGAATCTCAAATTTATCATTCTAAGTGAGAAGAGGCAGGCTCCAAAGAATACCTACTGTCTAATCCCATTTATATGACACTACAGGAAAGGAAAACTGGAGAGAGAGAGAAATGAGACCATTATTTGCTGATGACTTTGGGTGGCAGGAGAGTTGAGTTCAAAAAGAACAAAAGAGAGAATATTTTAGATAATAGAACTGTTCTATATTTTGATTGTGGTGGTGGTTACACACCTGTGTTCCCCTGTCATAACTCACAGAACTGTGTACCACAAAAGGATAAATTTTATTGTATATAAATTATACCTCAATAAATAAAAAGGAATGTGGAAAAAACATATAGTCGGAAGAGCCTGGGTTTTTTAGTCAAATCAACATGGGTTTGTTTGAATGTAGTGTCACCATTTACAAGCTGTGTCACCCGAACCATGTATCTCAATTCTCTACATCTCTGTTTTCTCATAAGGCACAAAGAGGAATGGTGCCTACATGAAGGGGGCATTGTGATAGATAAACAAGACTAAGGTATATAAGCCTTTAAGGGTTGTGTGGTCCAATACCATAGGCACTAGCCACTTCTGGCTGTTGACTACTTGAAATATGGCCGGGGAGACCAAGAAACTGATTTATAATTTTATTTAAATTTTAACCAATTTAAACAGTGATGCTCGATTTTGTTATTGGCAAACTTTAAACGCATTTGGAATAACTTTGGGTATGTGAATCTACTTTTTTCCACTGTAAGTTTTATGATATGTAAATACTGATCAAGGATTTCTGGTAAAAATTTAGCATATAAATCGAGATGTGTGGGAAGTGTAAAATACACCCAGGATTTTATATGGTATAAAGTATCTCAGCAGTTTCTCAAATCAAATATATACTGAAATGACAATATTTGGGATATTTTGGTTAAATAAAATCTATTATTATAATTAATTTTACCTGTTTCATTTTACAGTTTTTTTTCATGTGGGTAGCAGAAGATTAAAAAGTGCATGTGTAGCTCATATTATATATTCATTCAACAATGCCTGTCTAAGCCACTGCCTGGTATGCTGCTATTATTATAATAAGAAGTTACAAATTGGATACTTAATATTCAGGAAAGTATTGAAGAAAATCCATCACACAGGCAACTCAGAGCATGTTTTCATACTATAAATGAGAGTGTTAAAGAGAATATCTATTTCTTGATTTATCATCAGTGGAAAACAACTAAGAAGGAATCGAGTTTATAGTTAACGATATGAAGAACTCACAACAGAGCTCTATGTGAAAAGAGTGTCATAAGAATAATGGTGAGCACCATGAGTATATGACTATACTCATAGTCAACACCAGCCTTGTTTTGATAAAATGGGCTCTGAAACCTTAAATAAGAGATTGATTATTGTTTGGCCTTCAGTAATTATTTTCTTCCCTTATTATGTCATCACATCTGGGACAATATTGTACTTTGAGGCATGGATTAAAGACAGCACAAACAAGAGACTGTACAGCAGGGAACTAGTCCAAGAGACCAGGAAATGACAATGTATTTGCCTTATTACGTTTTAGTGAGTTTAGTGGGGTTGATCCCCATTGGTTTCCAAAGTCTCTCAGTGCCAAGACCTGTAAGGTGAATTCTCAAATAAGTTCTTGTTTTCTTCATCCTTTTTCCATTGTCAGAAAGAGGCCTGAGAGGTCATGTGGAATATGGAGTGATATAAGAGTAAGTTTAAGTGGCGATGGTCATGATGCCCAAGCTTCCTCACATCTGTGGTACCTAAAGGCATCTCTGACATTTCAGACAAGAAATACATGTTTATTATCCTGTTATATTATCATCTAAAGTTATACATTAACTTCAAATAGGAAATTATATCATGCATGAAAATACCATTCACTAGGTATATAAGCATAGGGAAAAAAAACAGAAAATATTAGCTCATAGAATAATTGTCTAGGTCTTCATTCAAGTTCTTTACCGGTATCTTTGTACCCTTTAACCCAAATATTCCCCAAAGCTACTCAACATTCTATTAAAATAGATCTCTACTCATCAGACTTCATTTCTCTTCTCATCGTGGAACTCTACCAGGTATGTCTTTCTCTCAAGCTCCAACATTCATTCTTCAAGCCAACTCATCTACAAGTACCCCCAAATTCCTCAAGTTAGAATTTAATCTTCCCTTTTAGTGACCACAACATGGAAAATCATAATATTAAGAACAGTTAGACTGTGATCACTGACTACCCTAATAGAGTTACATATCTTTCCAGTAGACTGTCAGTTTCATGTCCCGGCCTCATCTCATCAAACATAACACATCCTATGAAAGTGTATTAATTTAGCTGAATTGCATGTGAAAAGCTTACTGGTTTTCCCAGATGCATTACTCAAGGGCACTCAGAGTCCAGCAAAATAATAGTCTCTTTGTTAACTGGCCATATGGTACTCAATCTCGGTTTCTATGAAAATCTCCAGGGAAGAAGGTTAAAGTCTAATGACCTCTAGAGACCAATTAAATTGAGTTTTGTCTCCAAATCACACAAAGTATCTCTAGGTGCAAAATAAGATCACCTTCTAAAAACATTCAATATGTTGTTCCTGGTCCAGAGAGTGTCAGGACTGAATTTATTTCTTGTATTAAATGCTTTCCAGAATCTGAACTCCAGCTATTTATTCCATATTCATTCTTCCACCTGACAAGCATCTATTCCTTTCAGTGAAACTGGCTAGTTCACAATCTTACAAGTTTACACCACCCATTCAATTCTTGGCTCATGCCCCTCTTGACATATGGAATGCCTTCCACATTTTCAGTTCTTCCTCCCCAGGAGAAACGATCTGATAATGATTGGTAATGTTGAAAAAAGAACTGGGCACATGCGTCTCATCTACACGCCTACTACGTTGGGGATCTGCCTTCAAAGATCACATCTTCCATACCTCAATGTGATGGCATGAAAACAGGTTTCTACAAGAGATCTTTTGTTTACTATTTCTTCCTGTTACTGGATGGGTGGGTAAAAGTCTAGATTGCAGTATTAGCAAGCCCACCTCCTCCTATATAACTTTTAAAACAGCAATACAGCTGATGTGTGAGCTCCATTTTTCTCAACCTTTGTTAATTTTGAGTCATGTTCCACTTTAGATCAGAGTATCTCACTGTTCTAAATGACCAAGGAGTTACAGGCTCCCTTAGGAAAGAACAGCATCATGGAAAACACACTTACCATTATCAATAGGGTCATAGACCCAGGGATTTTTCAACTGAAAGGCCATCTGCAATAATGTCTACCCTCCTCTTGGGTCTGGCCACAGGAATATGGATAACTCTCTTATCTTTATAACCTCACTTAAGCAAACAGGAACTTGGTTGGAGTGGTCTCAGTCCTGAGAACATTCATCCTAACCTTCCCACAGGCTGTGACTTGTTGCCCAATAACAAAGATATATTTCTTCTTCCTGGTATGACTAGAGGCATGGAAATACTGTAGAAGCTTCCCAAAGCCATTCATACATTCTAGTCATCCTTAGCAGTTTTCATAATTCTAGGAAGATATATGGAGCATTATCCAAATAAACCTTATTGTTAAAGAAATTATTTTAGCGCTTGTCAAACTACCTCTTTAGGAAATCAGGATGTTTCTACAGATTTTGTTTCACAACCAATGACATTTGCTTCTCTCTCTTTTTAAATGTACTTCCACTCACCCCCTACCTTTGTGTAATCCTCCTTAAACCCTAATAAAAGAACTAGAATCTTGTATGTTTCCATCACTACCAATCATTGAGCATCCAACTTCTATACCAGAGTAGGGATGCTGGATCTTTGACAGGTGCTGCTCAGAGGAAACTACTATAAATTAGAACCCCTTGCACTGACCCTGCTGAGAGTCACTGCCACTCTTCAAAGAAAATACCTCACCAGGAAGCAGCTCATCCAAACCATCCAAGGCTACCTCCCACAATACACACCTTGTCCTTGCATGAGTTAATGACCTTCACCGGCATAGCCTATGTGGGTTTGACCACCAGTCACGAGTGCATGTTGAATAATGAGACATGCTTTCTTTGCTCAAATCAATCCATCATATCAAGATAGTCAATCAATTACCTTCACTGAGGCCAGGACTGTCAAAGGACACCTTAGTCACTAGAGGTATAAAAGAGCACTATATCATTAGGGTCACTGAAATAATTAGTTTTTAAATGTAGTTCTTATCTGGAGTCATTTGGTTTCCTAGATAAATTATTCTTTAACTACTGATCACACTTTTAAAAAGGACTATAAGTGTAAATTCATTAAAAGTAATCATATTAAAAAAAATAACTCAATGTAAGTAAGACCAATTCTTCATGCACAGATGTTGGCATTTGGTGGCATTTTAGGGAAACTCTCAAATCCATCATTTACGTTTGCTTTTATTTTCCCATAAAGTTTGTTTGTAAAACTTTTATAAGCAATACAGCTGATGTTTGAGCTCCACAAAATTAAATTATTCTAATTTTACAACAAATAACTGTATTACGTCCGCAACCCAGTCCATAAAAAAAACACAGAGTTGAAAAATGTACATACAAGATCACATAGGCCAAGTACCTTCATTTCTGACTTGTAATTATGCCCATACCTACAAGAACATCGACTTCAGATACCATTTATTGAAGGCTTACTGAGCCAACCACCACACTAGATGCTTCACAAACATTATCTCCCATTCTCAAAACAACCTCATTAGATAAGCAGTGAACCTCCAGTTTTCAGGTGAGGACATTGAGGTCCAGAGAAATTGAGACCCTTGCCCAAGTCATACAATTGCTAAGTGGCACAGCTGAGATTTGACTCAGGACTATCTTACCCCCACACTTGTTGTTCATACCATTAAAACTCATGAACAAGAGGGGGCAGATCCAGGTGCAGGATAATCTTGGCTACATACCTCATATAATTCAATAATGATGTTTCCCATTAGACCTCGGCTGCTCTTAATGTTCTCCATGGCCAGAGTGAAGTAGATCCCACGCGTGTCTGAGATGTAGAGGTTGTAGGTGTCATTCTGATTCCATTCTTGAACAGCTGCAAACACTTGGTTCTCATCTGTGCTGATGATGTGCATGTCCTGTAAGAAAATGGAAGACCTGTAAGGCAGCAGATATTATTTCCCTGGGACCCAGAATAATTACCATGACTTATGAAATGGTAGAGAAAAAGCTTGATTTATAGCAATGTTAAAGAATGCTGTGTCGGAAAAAGGCTATAAATTATGGGCTTCATGATTTCTGTTCCTTGTTAAGTGACAGCAAAATGGGTATAAGGGGCTTTGGTGGGTATCATTTTCCATGGCTTTGAGTGATTCATCCACCTTCATTTTTCATTTTTATATCTGAAAGGTAGTGTTAGTGCTAACAGAGACAGACAGTCTTACAAGAGAAAACTCACACATGCCAAGAAGGACCTATACCTTCTTTAGATCTTCATTTATGGTTTTTCAAACTTTTCAGTATAATGGTTTTCACATTATTATTTGAAATCTTCAGAGTCATGAGGATTGCAGGAAGGGTGTTAGAGAGGGCATGGACAATCGGTGACGCTCTAGACTTTCAATGCTGTTTTAACCAAGCAGAACCACTCAAATCTGCCTTATACTAGAGTTCTGTATAATATTTAGGAGTAAAAGGTAAGAAGGGTTCTGCTGTAAATAAAAAATATATATTTGAAAATCACTAATATAAAGGCAATGATATTTGACCTGGAATTTACTGTTCTGGGTGATAATATAAGCTCTGCTATAGGATTTTTGAATGTGTCAGTCACCCTGAGATTTAATTTTCTTACCGAAATAGTGAAGAAACTGTCTGGGATACCAATAAAAATAGTTAACATTTGGGCAATGTTCTAAGTTATCTTAATATATCATATCAATTAAAATCCAAATAATTCTATAATGGAGGTAGTATAATTATTCCCATTTTATTGAACTAAACCAAGGAAATACAGGTTTACAAACTTTCTTCAGATTAGATAGCTAGGAAGTGGCAGGATCATGTTTTGGTCCTCAGTGGTATGACTTTAACCTAATTGTTAGCTTCTAACCATTTGGATATATAGCCTCTAGATTAGAAGTTGCAAACCAATGAACCTATGAAATAGGTGCAAAGGACAAGTGTTTGGTTTGACCACAGTCTTTTTGCAATGCCTGAAAATGTAGTCTTTTAGGAAGAGTCATTGGAGTTTCAGTCCCATATATCCAAATTTTCTTATGATCTGCCACTTCCTGGTTCCTGAAGTCACTTTAGTTTGCATTCTATTGAATCTACTAGTTCAGAATTCAAAACAGTTTACAAAAGCCAGTTTGCATACATGGCTAGGCACCGTACAAATATCATAAACTCAAGTCCTTACGTAAGGAGCTTACACTATCAGAAGGCAATGTTGACAAGGATAAGTCTTTGAGAAAGATGCAAGCAGTTCAGAAATACATAACTATACAGATGTATAAGCCAAAGAGTAATAGCATCTCGAGAAGCAGGAGAAGCCCCGTCATCACTGTGGGGGAAAGCACTGGTGATAGCAGCACAGCAATTGGAGTTGACAGTAAGTAGATAATCAGGCTGAATCTAGCCCTTACCTTATTTGGTCAACCTTTCCCAGAAATGGTTTCAACAATAAAAGGAGGCAGCAATGTCTATAATATCAGAACCATGGAGAGCTTCACCAAGATAATTTCAAAAAGAGCAAAGTCATTTGATTTGGACAACTGGGAGTTGGGGAAAGTGAGAAAGAAAGTTCTAAACCTTTGCACTGAAGCTTCTCCGTCATGACCCTGTCTCTGGCCTTGAACACCCTCGGTCACCTTGACTAAGATTGCACTTGCTCATTTGTGCTTACACACCTTGCAGGTTCCTGCTGAGCTGCTTGAAAATAAAAATAAGGCTTACTCTTAAAAACCATGTAATGAAATCGTGTTGTGTTGGTGTGGAATCAAAGCCCAAGAACTCAGTAGGAGGGGAAGTAGCAGCTGCAGGAAATACAAATTAAATTCACTTACCCTGGTTAAAAATGCAATAGAAATGCTTGGCTTTTCCCAGATGTTTTGGTCATAAAAATGAATGAGCTAAGTTATTTTCAACTAAACTAATGTAAAAGAAATGGGGGGAAAATACAACTTAAAACACCAGAACAAGGTCAGGAATATAGACACAGCCAAATTTGCTGTGAGCACACCTTACTCTAGCTCTGAGTTGGGACTGCGTTACCTGGTGAACAGACCCTGCAGGCTCTGGGGAAAGGGACTGTTTTCTAGGATCAAGGATTCTGGGGTGTCTGTTTGAGAAGTCATTAATTGGTCAAAATCACTTAGCTAATAAATGGCATTACTGATTTAAACACAAGACTACCCTAATCAAGAAGCTAAGTGCTACATCAGTGAGAATATGACTTCAATGTGCATCAAAATTACCTGGAGAGCTTGGTAGCATGCAGACTCACCAGTCTCACTGCCTGAGGTTCCGACTCAGTATGCTCGGTGAAGAGCCTCAGATTCTGCCACCTGAATAAGCCCTCCAGGTGATGCTGGGGCATGCATCTGGGAACCACTCTCTAAAAAGCTCTGAACAATGTGTCCTCCTTCCTAAGAAATATTATGGCTTTATAAGGATCAAACCAGTAATAACCTCAATAGTAAGTCTTCAATGACAAAGAAAAGCCCCATTATTTAAATTTGGTGCGATAGGAATCTTAATAATAACAAAGCCTATTTCTTAAATTTTGCTACCTTAATCTAACTCCCAAGCATGTGCCACCCTCATAAAACAATTATGTATTCATAAAACAATTACAAATAACAGTCCCCCTAAACCCTTCCAGTAGAGTAATTGGGGAGAATCAGAGTTGATTTTGAACACCTAAAGCTGTAACTTCTTAGGAGACAGTGGTGAAAATACTTCCCTGTTACTGAAATATTTTATTGTCATCTGGGTATAACATAATTTCATTATAGAAAGAACTATGTTATTAAGCATATGCTACATGCCAGACACCATAATATAAATACAAAAGGTTCTGTATGGCTCTCCTGAATTTCCTCACAAGGAAGCATTGCGCAATCCTATTCATTGTGGGAAGAGTGCAAAGCGTGAATGTAAGTGTGGCAGGAAGGAAGGGTTAGAAGGTCATCCATTGCAATGCATGGGCCCTGAACTAATGAGTCAGTTTTCTAAAAGAATCCTAAGAAATGAATCGGTGACATGTTAAGGAAGTAGAACCTACAGGGTCTAAGCAAGAGGACAGAGCTTTAATATCTCAGATATCTGACTTACAAAATTCTCTGGTTTTCAAGGTAGTCATTAAAAATATAACTAAATATTTATTTAAGTAATTATTTGTTTGATAGCTCTCTCATTAGAGTGTAAACTCTCTCATGGCAGAAACTATGTCTCTCTTAAATATCACTTTATTTCTAGTACTTATTAGAAATCGAGCACACGATAGACATCTAAGAAAAACTTACTGAATGAATATATGGAGTAAGTAAACAAGAGAAGGAGGGCATATACGGGATCTAAGGTGGAGATTCTGAGATCGGTTCTGGAGTTGTTACATGGAAACATGAGAACATGTACTTTGAATAGGCAGTTGGAAATGTAGTCCAGAGTTCAGCAGAGAGATATGGGCTGGGTTTGTGAACATAAGAGTCACCAATAGAAAAAAAAGAAAAAAAAAAAGAAATAAGGTCATGCAGGAACCATGTAGAATGCAAAAAGAATACAGAAACATCAACAATTAAAGGATGGTAAGAGGAAGGGGATCCAGGAAAGGAAATCAGAAGTAAATACTACCAAAAGAAAGAGTGTCACGTATAGACTGATTTTCCCCCAACAGTGTCTAATGGTCTAAGATAAAAAGCTAGTGATGTCTACCTGGGGTTGACATGTAGGCAGTCACTGGTAGCCATGGCTACAAGATCTTTAGTGGAATAGTGGGATGGATATGGGAGAGCAGAGGGCAACTAGCGGTGGGTTGAAGAGTGAATAACAAGTGACAAAAGAGGTTGTTACTACAGACAAACTCTTTAAGAAGTTTGGCTGTGACACAGCAAAAAAGAATAAATCAGCATTTGGGGAAATGTAAAAATTAAGAAAAGTTTTCCTGAGGAAATTAAGGAAAAGGTTAATATCATTGCCATTATCATGATGATAAATTTCTAAACCGTCTTCCCCTCTCTTCTCTCTTACTATTCAAAATACAATTAACTGTATTCTACTGTCAAATGAAAACAAACCCAGCCTCAGGTAAAAAGAGACTTCCTTTGAAAAGACTATTGCAACACTATGACCATAATATCTGCAAGCACCCCAGAGTGAAGGCAGAAAAGGATTACTTTTACAAGGAGAAGTGCAAGGCTACAAAGAATTGGGTGTGAGGAGTGGGTGAGCAGGTGGCATGACCCAAAAACTAGATGGGAAATTTTTCTCCTTAGAATCGATGACCCTCAGCGGGCTGTTAAAAGGAGTTGTTCTGAGTCCCAATGTTTGTGTAAGCTCTCAGTGCTCATTTATGCTCAAGAATGGGTCAAAGTTTAGGGGCTCGATCAAAGAAAAGCCGAACTTAAGTTAGTAAAAGTCAAATTAGCAAGTGGAGGGACAAACAATTGGGCTAATAATTTGAAAGACAAAGAATGGGAACATGGTGTGGTCAAAAGTAAACACAGGACCTGGCTGGTTGGCTCAGTGGATCAAGTGTCTACCCAGCGTGTGGACGTCCTAGGTTCAATTCCTGGTCAGGGCACACAGGAGAAGTAACTGTCTGTTTCTCTTCCCTTACCTCTCCCCCTTCTCTCCCTTTTCCCCTCTCATAGCTAATAGCTCAGTTGGTTTGAGCCTCAGCTCCAGGCACTGACGATAGTTCAGGTGATTCCAGCACCTGCCCAAGATGGGGGTTATCAGGTGAATCCCAATCAGGATGGATGCAGGAGTCTGTCTCTCTATCTCCCCTTTTTTCAATTATGAAAAAGTAAACATTGGGACTTCAGTGTCTTATCAAAGCACTAGGGAAGAGAAATTCTTTGTAGTAACACAAAAGGATGGGGGGATTTTTTCAAACACTGCTGTTTTCTGGAAGTGTAGGACTCAGGTCAAGTTCAACATCATTGCTAACAATCTGAGTCCCACATACAAACAAACAGAAGATCAAATTTTTCTCTTGTAGAAATGACTGCTAAGTTAAAGAAAGATAAATCCAGAATCTAAGAGACAAAGGAGAGCATATTAGAGTTGGGGCAGTGAAGTGAGAACCTCAGGCAACAGTGAGTCCAAGGGCAGCCTGGGACATGACCCCACAAGGAGGAGCACAGTTCTCCACAGGTTAAGAGCATCTCCTGGATTTCCCCTTGGATCACAATTGTTGCTTAGACCCATCAAGCACTTTCCACTTGACCAACAATGAGCCAATTGCTGACACCTCTCTACTTTGTCAAATAGTACAATGATGCCCATTTCACAGATGGGAAGACATGGGCTCATGGATATATACAAGAGCTCAGTGGTTCTGCTCATGAGCTCCATCACCTTTTCCTGAAGCCACCATGGCTTCCCTTCCCCTTCTTCCCAATCCTCTGTTGTGCTGCTCATCCCTGTTGAGCTGAGATGCCAACCCAATGCCCAAAGGACTGAGTTTGGAGGACTTGGCACGAAGTTGCTGATGCTAATAATACTGCTTATTATTAACAGCATTCAGTTTGTTCTCTGCAAAACACTCCAAAGCCACAAGTGCCCCAGGCAGACTAATTCTGAACAGATAGGCTGGAACAAAGGTGTGAGGGCAGTGATGACCGGGAGCCTCTGTGTTTTGGTCTCTAAGCATGATGCCCAGCAGCAGCCGCAGAACTACATGAACAACAGCAACTTGCTTAAAAACCATTTCCATTTTTAAACAATAGGAAGAACCAATCTTCCTGAATCCTGTCTGTCCTCACCTCCTACGAAAATCTGGGCCAATGTCAGCTAATAATGGGGATTGATACCATCCAGTTATCTTCACAGCAGCCCTCATATCAATGAGGAGCTGCTCAGGATAAAGTTCTATAAAAGGGACCGCACAAATGGTAATTCACCACAACAGCTGGCCTTGGGTTTGCTAATCGTTAATGGAATGTTCTAGGGTTGTGATCAATTTCAGGCTTCATCTGTCCCCACCTATAGCCACGCTGCCCAGGGGAGAGAGCTGTTGATTTTTCTGAGCAGGTTAAAAACACATAAAATATGCACACCTACACAAACGGAATAGACCCTAAGAGATGGTTTGGAAAGTTCCCGAAACTCTTTGCCTAGGGCCTAGGCCAATCCATGGAAATCAGCAGGTTCCTGCAGGGGGTCAGTCTCCTTTCGAAAGAGTATGATTATGAACACCCCTCTGCTCGCCTTCTCCAGGCAGGGATACCTTTTTCCTACTTGGGTTTAAGATGCCTGATGGGTACATCTTGCAACCATAATACTAAACAGTGATCCTGTAAAAGCCAATCACAGAGAGGGTAGAGAAAATGGGAATTGATTCCCACGGCCCCTCAGGCTATTTAAGAGGGCCCCTGCCCAACTTATCAGCCTTGTCTCCTGCCTCTCCTCAATCCAGCCACCTGACATGGTTTTTAGTTTGTGGAGTGAACCATACTCTCTCTGAAAATAGGGCCTGTTGCATGCATTTTCTATTGGCTTCCCCAACAGTTATTTGTACAGTCAACTCTTATTTTTTTATCACCTTAAACATCACCTTCTTTAGAAAACCTGCCCTCACTACTCATATCTGTTTAGCTCCAATGCTTAGGCCATGATGATCCTTGAGCTTCTACCCTTATAACTTCCTCTACACCTACAACTGTTTGTTCAGGGTCCCCCTTCTCCACTAGAATATAAGCTCTGTGAAGGCAGGGTCCACTGTGTCTTATTCACTACTCTATCCATACACCTCAGTTCAGTGAAAAAGAGTAAAGACTGAAGTGTGAGAAAGAACAGTTCAATGAATGAATAAAAGAACAAATGGATAAATGGATTGATACATGCACACATGTAGAAATGAACACATAAAAACAATCAGAGAATAGACAATACCCCGCCTTCTTATCCCACAATCCCTCCTACCTCTGTCATCAGGTAGCCTTTAATAATATTTCCTAGCACCAGCTTAGAAACTCAATCCTTTGTAACATTACATTTGATATGTGGCCAGCCTGAGGCTTAGCTTCTTTTCAGCCTCACTGGGTGATGCAGCTCTGGTATGTCCTGTTCATTTTCACATCAAGGTTCTGAGACCATCTTCTCCCATAAGTCACTGCTCACAGGAAATAGGGTATGCAGAGTTGTTTTATAATTTTTTAATAGAGGAGTTAATATACCATCATATAATATTAAAATTAATGTAAATTATTCCTTTCTTATTGCTTAGAGTGGCAGAAGGGAATAGAAGCACAGGCAGTGCATTTGTATTAAACATTAAAATGTAGGCAGAAGCAAAAGAACCAGGAGACTCACCTGTGCACCTTTATGTACACACACTTACAGCATCTGTGCTCCCACCTGGGTCATTCTGAACCTATCCCTCTATTTGGCAGTAAGGCCCTTACAAAAGGAAGGGGTCCTCTGAGGAGATTCCAAAGCTAGGGCTCCCTTCACTACCTCTCCTGGAGAATGACCTGAGGTTATACAGGATGTCTGAGTCAGAGCAAATCAAAAGTCCTGCCTGTGTACCCTGCTGAGAGGAGAACACAGAACCCAGCTTCAGCGACATCAGCAGAGGGCAAAACCCACAGTGATAAGTCAGCCTGCATGCCAGCTGTCTCCCAGGCAGAGATCTAACCTCCCACAGCCCAACAAGGAAACCTCTCCCTGCCACTTTGTCTGGCAGGACCCAGGACAGCAGGCAGAGTGTACCTTTGGCAGCGAGTACTTGGGCAGCTTTATCTGAGCGAAGGCCTCTCGTCGATAGGACACGTAGTAGCTGGCTCTTCCACCAGTAGTTACCTGGGTCATGGGGAAACATAAAGAGGTCAGATGGGGCCATGGACCATGACATAAGTTGGAAGGCATTAGCCTCTCCATCAGTAGCCACACTAGGTTTGTGACAATATTTTAGAGAATATCCTTTGCTGGCTTTGAGCCTCCAATCCCATGGCACCATGAGTTGGTCCGATGTTACGACACTTAGAGAATCAGTGGGCAATGACAATAGTCTTCCCCTGTGTCTGGAACTTTCTGTGAGAGCAGGAGCTCTGTAATTGGTCATTATGTCCTGCATATGTACACACCTACCAGTATTAAATATTTTCAACTGAAAACAGAGAAGCTAAGGATGTGAGCTATTCCCATGAACTCTTCTGTTTTAATCCATTGTAACTGTGATGCATTGGCCAAAGGAATTTTTTTCTCGATCTGAATGATTGCTATTGCTTAAAGTTCTCATTACTTTGAAATTAATTTCACTTCTGATTTGAGCACATTTTTTTCCTTTATGTTTATAAATTAATGCCTTAAGCTGCTATTTATTGACATTCTCTGAGCAAGTTAGTTAAAAACATGAAAAGTCATGGAATGAACTCTGGATTTATAAGTCAGAAATCTGCCTGACCAGTGGTGGCACAGTGGATAGAGTGTCAAGCTGGGATGCTGAGGTCCTAAGTTAAAACCCTGAGGTCATCGGCTCAAGTGCAGGGTCACCAACTTGAGAACAAGTTTACTAGCTTGAGTGCAGGTCATCAGCTTGAGTGTGGGATCATCACCATGATCCCGTGGTTGCTGGCTTGAACCCAAGGTCTCTGGCTTAAGCAAGGGGTCTCTGGCTTGTCTGGTGCTTCCCCCATGCCCATCAAGGCACATATAAGAAGTAATCAATGAACAACTAAAATGCCACAACTCATCTCTTTCCCTTCCTGTGTGTCTCTCCCTCTCTCCTTCTTTCTCTCTCTCTCTAAAAAAGAAAAAGAAAAGAAAAGGAAATCAGACAGAAGTCTGGGCTTGAGTCTTCGGTTCTGCTGTCATAGCAGGGAAAGCCAAGCTCTGGGATCTCACTTGGGAAAATATGGGTGCTTAGAGGAATCTGGAAACCACTCTGAGAAATGATCCCCTGGCCAGGATTGGTAAAAAGTCCAGCCAACACAGCACAGCTCTGCAGGTGGCTGCTCTCGGCCCAATCGTCCTAACTCAGGGGAAATTAATATTCACAAGAATACGCCCATTCTCCAATGTTCAGGGAAAATAAGAGAATTACAATAGCAACCCGGCTGCTGTGCCAAGGAGGCAACTACTGGAGGCAATGCCCTGTCCTCATTAAGGCCAAGCACTTGCTGGAGACAGGCCAGTCTCCCTACTCTGGTCCAAACTGGCGGGCTACTGAGAGCAGCCAGGTCTAACATCTCTATTGAAATCCACTCCTCACTCCTCACTCCTCACTCTGAGAGATAGCATCTCCCATGGCTCCCCTGACTCTGCATGAATTAGAAGCCCACAAATCAGGCACTGTAAGCTGCCAGGTAGAGCAGATGTTAGAGTCAGCGTGAAGGCAGAACCTTGCAAAACACTGGTGCAAAGATTTTGACTGTGAGCCAAGAGGAGAGACGGGCTTTCTCCTTAATGTTCACTGCTACCCATCCATCTCTATTTTCTCATTAGAATCCTTGTTGTCTTGTATTCTGGGACTTGTTTTTTTCATAAGACATCTGTTCTGAATCTATATTGTTCTGTGTTGGCTTATAGGTGGGATGCTGAAATATTAAGATGAACGAGTTTCTTGGAAGTCTTCTTTTTTTCTTTTAAAAATAAATCTCAACCACACAGACTCATATTAAAATATAATCCTTGGTTGTAAACAGTCTTTGTATGATCTTCTTTGCTCATTTGTTTAATTTGGTTGTATTTTTTATCATAAAACCAACACTTGTAAACATATCTGACAACCCCAAACCTAGATCGGTCTTTAAACTTAGTGTGCATCAGCATCGCTGGAATCCCCTGTCTGGGCACATAGAGGAGCAGCTCAATCAATGTTCCCATCTCTCTCTCTCTCTCTCTCCTGTCTTCTCTCCTCTCTCACTAAAATTAATAAATATAAAAAGTTAAAAATAATAAAAAGGAATCCTTTGGAAAGCTTGTTAAAACTCAGACTGCTGGGCTCTACCCATGAAGTCTCTGATTCAGTCAGTTTGGGGTAGGGTCTAAGAACAATCTTTTCTAATTAGTTTACGTTTGGTGTTGACGCTGCTGGTCTGGGAACCACGTGTGGAGCAGCACAGAGCTAGAACTTTAATGACCATTGACACACACCTTTGTGCCACTGTGCTCCTCACCCCTCCTGACCCCTGCCTCCCCCCGAGATGTTGCTGGGTTCTGGAATTTCACATTTATAGTGATGACAACGTTTCTTCATCATTGACATGGAATTCCTACAATATAAAATGAACACTTTTAAAGCGTGCACGTCAGTGGCATTTAGCGCATTCCAGTGTTGTGCAAGCATCACCTCTTCGGCAGTTCTGAAATGTTTCCACCCCACCTCCCACTCCCCAAGGAGACCCTGCACCAGTGATAAAGTCTGTAAATTCAAAAATATAACCTCTGGTCACTTAGTATATGCTTAAATACCAGTTCCCCAGAGGACACCCAGGACCTTATCGGTCGTACCCTTAGTGAAGCAGGCTGGCATGCAGGAAGACAGTTCTCAACTCTGAATACTGCCCAAGCTCAGCAACAAAACCATACCCCCAGAAGACCCAGTCGCCTCCTTAGGGAAGAAAGTGACAATACCCCAGGCCTCTTCTCAGCAGCACAGGCTAACCTGGGCCCAGTGATGGAATTCAAACAATTTAACAACTGGTTCTCTGACCTAGTGACCATTTTAAATATAAAAATAACTGTATACTAAAAGATAGTTTATTATTTCATGCATTTAATACATAAAAAAGAACAATGAAAGAGGTACAAAAAACTAGATTATAAGAAAAAGTTTTAAAATATGAATGAAAAAATATTATATAATACCTGACAAAAAACAATAAAACTGTTATTTAAAATATTTCCATATTGCTTCTTCATTGGTGTCCTTACTTAATTTTTTTTTTCATCTATGGACAGAATGAACATTACTACGGGCACTTAGAATACACTGTTGCACAGATGAACATTATAAAAGAGTAAGGAATGTAAATTTGTGATTTCTACCTTAGGTGGCTGCCCAGGTGCCCACCTTAGAGAGAACCCCAATTACAGATGCCATTTTAACAACTGGTCACTGAACTCAACAAAAAATTAGGTACTGGTCCTGCTAAACCAGTGTGAACTGGCTGAATCCCAGCAGTGAATGGGCCCCTTGAGGTTGCCAAGTCTCTGAGGGCTGAAGAAAAACAGGGGGGATGGGTGGGGGGAAGTAGATGAGGGTACAGGAGGGAGAAATGGTGATGGAGGGAGGCTTGACTTGGGATGGGGAACACACAATACAACACACCGATGATGTATTATAGGATCGTACACCTGAAACCTATATAATCTTATTAACCAATGTCACCTCAATAAATTCAATAAAAAAGTTGTAGTAGTAATAGTAGAAAAAGAAGAAGAAGAAGAAGAAGAAGAAGAAGAAGAAGAAGAAGAGGAAGAGCAGTATAGCCCCCGTGACAGGGTGATCGGTCCCTCCAACTCTAGGCCCAGCCATGCCTGTTGGAGCCCTGCCCAAGCAGTATCTCTCACACAGCTCACACACAGAATATGAAACAGTTGGTGGTTGAGTGAATCATAAAGATGAAAGTTGCACTTTAGATATGCCATGGTATAATCCAAACAAGTGGGCTTCATGAAGCCCAATAAGTCCAGAGGTCCCCTGGTAACTCTGATATCACTATATCTCACAGTGACATCAAGGTGACCCTTGCAGCTCTGCCCTTGTCTGGCCATGCCCCTCTCTGCACTGTAAAAGTCCAATTCATGCTTTAAACCTCAGTGTAAGACCCACGAGTTCATTGGGATGCCACCAATTTATTATAATCTCTCCCTCCTCTCAATTCCTGCACGTGGTTATTTCCATTTCTGCAGCACTTTCCACGCTTACTCCTGTACTACATGTATTCTTATGATGACCCCTCTGTGTCTCATTGCTCCTTGTAACTGTAGCCTCCTGATTTGTAGGCAGAGCTGGATTGATGGCGGGTTATGGGTGGATGCACGATGATAAAGGTAACGATAAAACTCTCATTGACTGGGTTCATCTCCCATACTCCAGAACTGCACAGTCCTTATATAAATGATCTAGTTTAGTCCTCATGACAACCTTCCAGAGGATATAAGACACTGAGTGACTTGGCCAAGATAAGACAAATCTGAACCCAGTCAAGTCTGGCTCTAACCCCGCACTCTCCCTCCTGCAACTAGGGTGAGGCCCCCATTCATCTCACTCATCTCACTGTAACAACTGTCTCCTCAGTTCCAACAGCTTACATTTTTTTAAAAATATTTTTCATAACTGGCACATGTTTACATGTTTGCATCTCTTCGTGTTCCCAGAAAATCTATCAGGGCACTTACACTGTATCTTTAAAATGATGTCTTCTCAGCAGAGAAGAGGTGAAGGAAAACAGAGTAATAATAAGTACTATGCAGTAGAAGCTTATTACATGAAAGATGCTATGATAAGAGGTTTATAAACCATACCTCTTGTGTGTGTGTGTGTGTGTGTATGCTACATATTAAGTATAATGTATATACATATAGGTAAAATATATATAACTCTAGAAATAGACTGTACTTCTACTTTACAGGTCAGGAATTGGAGGCTGAGAGAGGTCAACCAACGTCCCCAACATCACACAGCCTTTCACTGTCATGGCCAGTAGATGACACTAGCCTAACCTGGACCCTTGACTGGGAATGAACATATCCCCAAAAGGTCAAGCACAGGGCAAGGGTCAATACTTATTGACTGACTGAATAATGATTTGTGATCCATTTGCTTACCTACAAAGACTTGAACTAGAAGGGCTTGATCTCCATCAGCGTTTTGTAACTAAACCATGGAGGTAGAGAAGAGCTCTCCCTTTCTACCCAGCCCCTGGCCAGTCACAGGAACTTATGTCCAGATTGAAGTCCCAGCATTCCCCCTTGGGAGCAAAACCATCACGAGGCTGGGATGACACGGGGCTAATGCGTTTGCTGCCTCTTGGCTTTTTGTGTGACTCTCTGGCAATCACACAAGGAGGGAATAAAGTTTAGTGACTATTAATCTATTTTGATGAACTTTTCTCTTCCTTACAAGCAAATCTCCTGGCCTTGTAAATCCCAGCGATTATTACCACTCTCCCTCTCAGTGACACCTTTTATTTTATATTTGATGAATGTCATCCAATTATTTGCTCTGGGCCCATCCGTCATGCTAAACACAAAATTAGCTGGGTCTTTTCCTCACTAATGACTGGCTCGTTAATCTGATTTTCTGCATTGCCATTTTACAGGTTTAATTGGGCTCCTGGCCAGTGAAAATGATTCCTTTGGACAAGTGCATTGGCCATTAAACACATCTGTCTCTTCTGACTTGTTCCCACTCTTGCCGTAACCAAGTCTAACCTGACATGCCCCTCCCATTTTTATTTTGCTTCTGGACAATAGCATGCCCTGGAGGGGAGAGAGAAAAATGTCTGTGTCCCCCCCCAAAAAAAACAAAAACACAAGGAACTAGGGGGCTTTGAGTCATATTGGGCCAGTTTCTGCCATAGATAGAAGAAAACTTGTAGTGCCTCTTGAATTCATAAATGGGCATAAGTAATCTGAGAAGAAAAGCAAAAATAAACATTTTCAAGTATCAATTATGTGATGAGTATTGTACATTCATGCCAATTGTTTAATCCACAGTAATAATTAATACTATTAATATTGTCACTAACATTCTTAGTACCTTTCAAGATAAAATATTAATAACGTGACATTTTGGGGTATATATTATATGCCAGGTGCTGTCCTTATGTGCCTATTAGCTTTCAAAGTCTTTGGAGACACACCACAAATAAATGGTGAAGCTGGAATTTGAACCCAAGTTTATCTGACTACCTCGCTTCTTACAGCTGGCCCCTCTCTGCGGAGGGGAACAGATCCCATGTCACTCAACTTCCAATTTCCCAGATAAGAAGCCGGCCAGCAAGGCAGATATTTCTATGTGCGAGTTCATATCAATTTCTCAGCCTTGAGAAATCAATGCTCTATTGTTGCCCAGGAATGAACGGTGCCGCTTTGGAATCTAAGAATAAGAGGAACGATAATGGAAATAAATTTGGCTTACACAGGAGTTGTTGCCTTTATAGAAAATGACATTTAGAAGCTTTTCCAGCTAGAGCACCTTGCTGGGTCCACTATAATGCAGGTAATCATTCTCAGTCAAGAGAAATGACCACCCATACGGGCCCACATTAGTCACTACTCACAGCCCCTACAATGTTTTCTTCTTGGTAAAGAAACAAAAGGGAACAGCCAGGTTGCGATGATGCACAATTAACTTTTCCAATTTCTTTGCTCATTAATTCTCTTCAGGTTATTTAAAATAAATCTTGACATTGTTAGGCCTTTCTCTTCCTTTCTACCTACATAATTCCTTCAAAGATCACATTTCTCTTTTGAGAAGAAAGAAACAGGCTTCTGACTGCTGGGCCACAGGAGTGAACAGACAGCCATAGGTCTCCTCAGGGTGTGACTGGATGTGTTAGGATGACCCTGGGAGCATCTGCATGACAGCTTTGTCACCTCTGCCATCCTGAGCTCATTTGCCAAAAGTGCTTTGCTAAGGTGCCACTGTGGTGTAACTTTGGGAACAATAAGACACCCTATCAGCCATCTCCTGTGCTGCACTGTTTGATCTTAAATTTTAGCATTTGTTAAACTGGTGTTTGCTCATCTTATGTCCCGGAGGCCCTATGACATTAATCTGATATGCAGTTTTATCTGCTTGTTTCTAGAAAGAGTGGATCTGATACCTAATACACACTCGTATGGAGGCTGGATCTTCTTTGAAACAGATTTGCACATAAAAATCTGTTATTAGGATTTTAACAAAATAATCCCAAAATAGCTTCATCAAGAATGGATTTGGGATAAGATAGTTGACACTGTAGACCATAACTGTGTGTGTGTGTGTGAGTGTGTGTGCGTGTGTGTGTATGTGTGTGTAGGGGAGATGTTGTAAGATAGTTGACACTGTAGACCATAACTGTGTGAGTGTGTGTGTGTGAGTGAGTGAGTGTGTGTGTGTGTGTGTGTGTGTGTGTGTGTAGGGGAGATGTTATAAGATAGTTGACACTGTAGACCATAACTGTGTGAGTGTGTGTGAGTGAGTGTGTGTGTGTGTGTGTGTGTGTGTAGGGGAGATGTTATAGGGAAGACATGTACTGAAGCTTCTAGTACACCTGTTGGCAAAAAAAAAAAAAAAACCTTACAAATCAACTGCCACTTTTACAAGCC
Organism: Rhynchonycteris naso; assembly: GCA_037038555.1. Taxonomy (NCBI): domain Eukaryota; kingdom Metazoa; phylum Chordata; class Mammalia; order Chiroptera; family Emballonuridae; genus Rhynchonycteris; species Rhynchonycteris naso. The sequence goes on along the minus strand of CM072999.1, from coordinate 242,343,664 downwards.
TTGCCAAGAAACTTCTTGAGGCCTTTGCTGCCTATTGGGAATACGAGGAAGGCAGAGAAAAGGCAGTGAGATAGTTAAGCATGGGACAAAGACCATGTGTCTAGACCACTACGGCACGGGAGGAAGAATGGGTATCCTCACCCACTGAGTCTGTTTTTTCAAATACAATAAAATGTTTGGACTTGATAAGTTTCCAGTTATATATTTTTAAAGAGTTTGATTTTTGTGCCCTGATTTATAAGCATTATAGCACCTTTGGTTGGGATTCCAGACCTGTGTTTGAATCCTATTTCTGCCCTTGTCAGTGTGGTGACTTTGGACAGGTAATTTAACCTTCCTAATTTATTCTGGAAAATGGAAATCTTAATACTACCTATTGATGCATTATCAAGAAGATTAAACACAATGTAGCATGTAAAGAGCTTTAGCCCTGAACCTGGCACATACTAAGTAGTCAGTGCCTATTATCTGTCTAGCTGAACTAGAGGCACCGGTGCCTACATCAGTCCTATACCTTGGAGGCCTTACAGTAACTGGCCATGATAGCTTATATATGCAAATTGGAGAGGCTTTGGGAAGTGCTGGGTCAACTACCTGGGTGACCTGGTCAGATTGAGCAAGGGTAGAGGACTGAAATTCTTGTTCTTGTCCTCAGCAAGGATGACTTCATGAAGAAGACCACCTATAGAGCCCACAAAACCAATGTGTTTTTGCTAGAGACTTAACCATTAATGGCTACAAGCCTTCTCTTAGTGTTCTGGTCTTTATGATTTAAAGGGAGAGGAAGAAATTCTTGAGATGCCTGTCTAACCCTTCAGCATGGAAGCTCTTTGTGTTTTCCTTCTAGGTTTTGTTTGTTTGCTTGTTTGTTTTTGTTTTTTGAGAGGGCGCAAAAAGACAAAATGCAGAAGTAAGAAAGAACAAATACAGATTTAAATTGTCATCCTGAAGTACAAAATTATGGGGGTACCTGGATACTTCCAGTTAATATAATAATAGATAAAAAGTTAAAACTTAGTCTGTTTTGAGTGTTCTAGATTCGACACCAGAGCTTCACACACACACACACACACACACACACACACACACACACACACACAGAAAGAAAGCACTACCCATGGAAATCCTAAAGAGGAATTTTAAAACTTACTATCAAAACACCTTCCTCTTTCAAAACAGATCCCTTCCTTGCAGAGTGAGTTCAACAGAGTTTGGCGAAAAGATGGAATTGAGAGGAATCTATTATAAAGAGTCTAGCTTAGCGAGTCTTCCTACACTTACATAAGCTTTTCTCTTTGATGTGAGATATGACATAGCCTATTTCCTTTACACAGGTACAGATAATAAGATCAGTTAACTGACTGAAATCTTCCCAAAGCAGACACTAGCCTCTGTCTTTCCTATAGTATCCCAGAATTTCACGAAATCAGAACACAGTGGTGGGAAAGGAGAGAAGAGGGAGGCTATGCGAACTCAGTTTCTGCAACATCTGTGTTTTAGTTTAGTGCAATCAATTACAAGACATGCGATTCTAGGCATGGTAATAAAGCTCTTGGAGTATCAGGGTTATTTTTCTATAAAAAGGGAATGAGTAATAATTACCCGTCTCTTACAGAGAAGTAAATGAGAGGAGGTAATAGAATGTTTTCATTTAACTATAGTGTTCTACAGATATAATGATTAGGATGCTATAAACGATTTGTGGTATGTATCTAGTAGTGTAAGAATTTAGAAGGATTGTCATAGACAAATTGCAATAGATTGAACTTTGCTCCCCCACCCCCACCAATAAATATATTAAAACTTACCCCACAATGTGGTGGTATTTGGTGGCAGGGCCTTTGGGAGGTGACCAGGTCAGGAAGGTGAAGCCCTCACAAATGGTCGTAGAGCCCTAGAGACCCCAGAGAGCTCCCTTGCTCCTCCCTCATGTGAGAACACATCTAACTATGGACAAAGAAGTGGGCCCTCTCCAGACACCAAATCGACCAGTGAGAAATACATTTCTGTTGTTCACAAGCCACCCAGTTTATGATCTTTCTTCACGCAGCCATAGAACAGGAATCAAACTGGTGATCCCGATATGCCCACTCTATTGATTGGGTGAGGCATTGAAAGTTGCCAATGAGGCTACATACAGCTGCCCACAGACCAAAAGGGTAGAGGCAGCAAGAAATATGACAAGACAAGCAGGAAACGGATGGGCAGAGTGATAGAAACAGAAGTGTCTTTAGTCACATGGGATGAATGGGAGGTCCGTATAGCTGCTTAGAGAATGATTCATTTTATTGATATGTACCAGATATTTTAAATACCTTTAAAAGGGCCAAGCAAACAAAATCATTAAATTTCTAAGAGAACCAGGGATGCTTCTTTAAGATCTGGGATTTCTAGATGGCCTTGGAGATATGAATGGACTATTAACATTACAGTTCCACTTCACAAACATGAAATCTGAATGCCTCATGAGTGAATTTTGGGAGAGCAGTTGCCAGAGTTAAGCCTTTGATCAAGCTGTTTCCCAGGAAACAGTGCCACCTCCCCAAGAGAGCCATGGATATCTGTGAAATGCCAAATGCTACTTCTCCGAGCTTCCTCATCACAACGCCCTGTGTCCCACCTCCCCTGTCCTCTGCTGGCAGAAGCATCACTATTGGAGAGTCAAGCTCTGTGCTCACCACTCTGTAGACATGTATGCTCTCATGCACAATGACCAGGTAGGAAAGATACTGTCATTAAAGCAGCTCCGCTTACTGATAAGTCAATTGACATGCAGAAGGTCACTCAGCTCCAAAGTGGCAGAGCCTGGTTTTGAACTGGAGTCTTTAAATCCTGGCAATGTCTACTACATGCTGCAACCCTGAACAAGCCTAAAGTGCCTACTGCAGAGCCTTGCCAAGGAATGGCTAATCCAGGGGCAGTTACCTCGAGGGATTCCTTATGACCAAGATCACTAGAAGGCTCCCACAATGACTTTCACATTACCTCCTTAATGAAGCCTCCACACACCCAGTTTCCCAGGTGGGCTTTACCTTGTCTTCCTCTGATTCCCAAGGCTCTTTGTCTGAGGTCCTCTTGTTGCACTCACCAGCTGCAGTCTTGAATTACTAGAAAGTGGGTCTAGCTTAGGTCTCTTGTACAGTAATATCTTTGAGGATAGATAATATGCCTTGTTCCTATTTAACCCCCTCTTAGTACCTGGCACCCATGTCATAATAATATTTATAGAGTGCTCTACTGGATGCCATTAGTTTTCATGACTGCACTTAATCTCATTTGTTAAGAAAATAACCCTATAAGTGAGGTTTAACTGCATTCAAATTTTAGAATTAAGGGGTGGACGCCAAGGCAGGCATCTCAGTTCACCTTTTCATGACAAGGTAAGGTTCAAAGCCAACCTCAGAACCTGTGACTTGAAACCCCACTCTCTTCACATTGTCGGGCTGCTTCAGCCTATGTTTGCTAAGATTAAAAAATAAAAAAGCCCCACAAAGTGGAGATAATTGCATGGATATTTACAAATGGGTTATGATTTTACATCAGTTACACCTTCGAGTGGTTAGCGACAACACTAAGTGGAAAACTGAGGGCTATTAGAGAGTATGTCTTCCTGTGGGAAACAGGGAAGCAGATTACAATATGTTCTTTCCCACCCACCACTGAATTCATCTATTAATTAAAGGTCTGGCCAAATTTATCTTGTTCCTGGAACACTGATCATGTCTAGACATCTCATTATGGACAATGGCCCTAGTTCTACTGTGTGTTACATTTGCCAATCCATCAGCAAATCTCCAGTCAGCACTTGATGCCCAGGTTGTCAAGTACCATGGAAGTCAGGGGCCAGGGACTTGATGGAGTTTACCACTTCTTCTGAAAATAAACCCAACATAAAAGATGTACACTGGACAACACACAATCAGTGATAACACTCTGGTACCCTGAGCAGGATAAAGCCGAGGTGCCATAAAACAGAGAAATCCCCTCCTCAGACCAAATAATTCATTCAACTTATTTTCATGATCCTTCTAGAACTACAAGAAAATTAGTGCTGGGCACAGTACAGTCCACAGTCATCCTGTCTCCATTTTAGAGATGATACAACTAAGATACAGAGGTGGCAAAGGACTGAGATGGAATTTAAACTCATGTTTGTCTAACTCCAAATACATAGGTATAACCACACTCATCTGTCCCTCCACACTGTAGCATGCATAAGCACATGTTCCCCTTCCCTACGGTAACCACTGCACTGTTATCTGTGTCCACGAGTCTCAGTTTTATACCCCAGCTATGTGCGAAATCATATAGTCCTTAGCTTTTTCTGATTTACTTATTTCACTCTGTACAATGTTCTCAAGGTCCATACATGTTGTTGTAAATGGCAGAATGTCATCACTCCTTACGACTGAGTAGTATTCCATTGTATACCACATCTTTATTTCCGCACTTCAGTTTCACCTGACATTTTCAATAAGAAGTCTACAGTATACAGCTCAGTAATAATAATGTTATGTATTTATTTGTTTGTTTATCGTTGCATAGGTGGTTTGTATCAGGAATGCAGTTCTGCTACAAGAAAAAAACCCAAGAGTTACAAGTGGATTCCTCAAAATTTGACCTTTTGGTACCTTTGTGGTACTCATTAGCTGTTCGTTGTGAACATTCAGCAAGAACTCTGAAATTCAAGCCTAGACATGAACTTCAAAGCTCCCTTCCCCTGTGGGCTATTATGGGTCTTAGGAAAATCATCTAACTGCTTCCAGACCTCAGTTTTATCTTAAACAGTTCCATAGCCACACTCACAACACAGGGCCCAACAAGTGCCCAGACACAAAGCAGGGACCCAGAAATGTCACATCCGCTGTGTTTCTCATCCCTTCACTTCCTGGGTCCCGGCTGCCTTGGTGGAGAGGTCTTCTTAAACTCCTACATCTAAAGATACTGTGCTGCCAGCAATTTTGGGGGCCACTCAATGACTCCACAAACATGGTTTAAGCAGCTACTTTGTGTTAAAGCTTTCTGTTTCTAATTACTGCCACTTTACACAGTCCTATTCCCAATTTGCTTCAGGCAAATAAGAAAGTACCTGTTGAGACTTTTCTCATTTAAAGAGCAGAACAAGCCCTAGATGGATAGCTCCGTTGGCATGAAACTTTGTCCCAAAGTGCAGAGAGTGCCGGTTCGATCCCTGGTCGGGGCACATACAGGAACAGATTGATGTTCCTGTCTCTCTCTCTCCCTACCTGTCTCTCTAAAATCAATAAAATAAATATTTTAAAAAATAAAGAAAGATAAAGAACAAAACAAGTGTAGTGGCTGAGAAAGGTAGCCCTGGTGTTAGACAGCCAAGGTCACATCTATGCTCCACTCTAGACTGGCTGTGTAATCTCGGAAAATGACTTACCCTCTCTGTCTTCTTTGTGAAATAGAGATTAAAAGTGGGATTTACTGCACAGAATGAATGACATAAAGATTAAATGATTATAAACCTAGCTCACGTTAGCCATCAGTAAGCCTTAGCTGTTAAATAATTGATTCTCCAAGAAGTACAGATTATTCAATAAGAAAATTAACTAGGAGGTAAAAACTGTAGGAGGAGACTGAGGACAAATCTGGAACAAGAAGATGCTGAGAACTATATATGGAGTTCTGTTCAATCACCTTCATCAGGGCTCATCGCAAATATTTCACAGGGAGGAAGGAAGCCAGTGTTTCCACACCTCCCTTGCCACACCAAGCACACCTAGCACCCAAGAAGCAATGAAATAATGAACACAATCACATTAAGAGCACGTTGATTATTTCTCCAAACAGCAATTGGGAAGCCATCACTACCTGAGGCAGGCAGGCTGACTGCAGACACCCATGCAGGGAAATCGGACAACAGGCCTTGGGCATGGCAGACTCTCCGTTCTAATTATGCTCGGTGGAACCACCACTGTGCATCATTACAAGGTGTGCAGCCCTCTTGGAAACACTTTCCAAAGGAGAAAGTCTAAGCCCTCTTGCTTGGCCTTGCCAGGTCACAAGGTTAGAGGGAGACAGCAGAAGTGCCTAATTTCATGTTCCCATTACACACAAACAGGATTAGAAGGAAAGAAGGGAGGAGGAGACAATGTAGATTAAAGAGCTAGGCAATTTTAAAGCCCAAGACGCACAGAGAGGAAAAAAGCCAATTAATTTCTTGCTTTCTTTTATTTTTATGCAACAGATGTTTCGTTTGCAGTTCCAAATCTAATAGTAGTTGGTGTAGTAAAGATGAAATAAAGGAGGAAGTAAAAGAAAGAGCTGAAAAGGAAGGGAGGGTGGGAGCTGGGCTGGCAAACAATCTAATTCCCATGTCTCCCTTCTTCCCTGCTGCATACTGCTAGGTTCTGCCTCACCCCCATCCCCCGGGGACCAAATCTGGGTTCAGCGCCCACCAAGCCTGAAGTGTGCTTGTCCTGAGTCCTGCACAAGGCAGTCCCTCCCTGCAGATACTCCTCACCAGGAAGGAAGAGGTAATCAGGCTCATCCTTTAAACATCTTCATTCTATTGTTTTCATAATCAGCTTCTAATGTTCTGTTCGATAGATATGGGGCCAACCAGACCAAGTACTTAAACAGCTGCTTGGGCTGTGGAGCTATTCTCCGTGCCATTGATCACCAAGACAAAAATCAATCCTGGCTAAGGAGAAAGAAGTTAAAAATAAATTGTCACCATTGATTTCTGTTCAGATCTTCTGACTCCTAGTTTGGGGGTGGGGGGAGGCTGTACGTGCATATCTGCCTGTTGTGGAATCACTTCCTGTGCAAGTCTCAAAAACAAATCTGGGGCTATTTTACACACACACACACACACGCACACACACACACACATTTTCTTTTCATTTATGGTTTTGTTCTTTTAAAAAATGTTTTCTTCCCAATAATGATCAGAAATGAGAATCATTCAAATCATAAGCTCCCATGAGAAGAGGACAGTTGGGGTTTGCTTTGTTCACTATAAAATCTCCAGATTAAGGTCCTGTGCCCTGTGGATAGTAGTGCCTCTAGAAATATTGATTAAGGGAATGATGGAATAAATTATAAGTGAAATTCCCTCTCTGCTCTTATGTCTCTCACAATTGCATTTATTTCTTCATATATTAATCACAGTAAGCAATTAGGTTCTTGGTTATCCTTTGTTTATGTATTATCTTTCTCTCCCACTAGACTATCTGCCCTACTATGGCAGGAATCTCTGTAGACTATCCGCCCTAATATGGCAGGAATCTCTGTAGACTATCCGCCCTAATATGGCAGGAATCTCTGTCTTTATCATTTTTATATTTGATTCTTATATGTTGCATGACCTCCAGGGATCATAACTTTTAAATGTATTTATTTTTTTAATGTGGCTCTACTGCATTGTCTCCATACTGTGCAGTGGATACGTGTGGAATGAAGAAAAGGAACAATAATTCAGCAGCTCTCTTGACAAATTAAGTACCTTCCCAAATATCTTTTTTTTTTTTTTAATTCTGACATTGGATAAATGAGTTGGGAAATACTTCTGAACAATACACTAGTCTAACTAAATCGAGTGTTGTGTAATGTAAACTGACTTTCAAAATTTCAGCTACAGAAGGGCACTTCTGAAGTCATATGGCCCACTACCTTCCCAGTGGGTTCTATGGAGTTCTAGACATCTCCGGCGACATCCTGGGGTGTCCCCAAAAGGATAAAGAAGAGGCCAGGTGGGAGGTGGTGGTACTATTACAGTTTCTAACCCTTTTAAAACTAGATCCATTTCACTTGTATTTGTTTTATATTTTTGTATTTTGGAGTTCCTTGAACACGACTGCCTGAAAAGCAGTCCCCATTGCTAAAACAGCAACAACAAAATGTTGATGCAATCTTCCCATTGTGCTATAAGGAAAATGAGCTCCAGGGAGGGATGGTGATGACTCAAGACCATAGGATGAGTTAATGTTGAGACCAGACTGAAGTCCAGAAAAGCTTCCCTCCCCAACACCTGCCCACCTCATCTTCTCACACTGTTTCCTGACACCAAAAGGTCTCTTCTTTGGAGGACTGGACTCCTTAACTCAATTCTCTGCTTTGAGAAGTAGCTTGAACCCTGCCTTCTCCAGGATCGCATCACACCTCATGAACCTCCCTCACCCTGAAAAGGAGGCTAGCACTTTGTCAGTCCTTTTGAATATTGCTCATGGAGTTTGTTAGGCCATAAAGTCCTACCTCCTGATCTAGACAGAACACTAAATGAGGACGATCAGTTTGTCACTCTTCCTTGTCATTTTATCTCTTTCATTCAGAACAGTGACAGAAGTATATTAAGAGCTCAATCAATGGTTGTGGAATAAATGAATGAATACATGAATCAATCAATCAATATTTCTATCTCAGACAGAACCTGTCACAGCTCTGGGTACCTAGTAGGTGCTCAATCAAATCAAGTCAATAGGTCAGTCATTGGGTCTGCCACTATTATTCCAAGAAGACCTTATTCTTCCTGACCACAAGGGCTTTCAGAGTCAGATTTTTAGAAGCTACTTGCAGAAACCAAAATGTTTGTTTATCCCATTAGCTAGCTATGGAGTTAAGGGCAGAGTGATTAAAATTTTAAAAGCTGGAACTCTGAAATAAATAGTTATAGATCCTACTTAGAACAGTAATGAGGAGAGAGCAGGACTTATAGTCAACTACTCAGTCAGCAGCCCAACTGCCTTCATTATCAGCACTGTTGTTTTACAACAACATAATTACCTTTAATAGGACAAGGCCCCAGAACATGGATCCCCTGGGAGCTGGGCTTAGCACAGTTAGTGTACAGGACTAGCTGGGACTTGGGAGGGAAGGACAATGGGGAAACCCTGCTGGGCCATGATTCAAGAGATCCTCCGCCCCCTGGAGTGGGACTCAAGAGAAGCTGGGCCCTGAAACACATCATGGAAATTGGAAGATACATGGCTAGAGGTACCAAGCAAGAGGGAAAGGCTGGAGAAGAATGGAGCTCAGGATGGTAACAGTGATTCATCACACTGCCACTCATCCCATGGCACCCCGGTGAAGAGTGTCTGAATAACCCTCCACATGTATCTGAGGGACAAGTCACAGGGGTGCAGGTGTGATTACACTGTCCTAAATCCCACAAAGCCCTTCTTTGGGTGATGATGCAGAAAATTTCTGATCTGGAACAAAACTGAAACATATCCGGACAAAGAGTCCACTGAACAAGGAGTGGGCTGAGGCGTTGCTGCCCCCGTCTCTACCAACACAGGGCCAACCTCTGCCCATTACCTTTGCTAGTCATCCGGAAAAGTGTCTTAGAACATCAGCTAGTCGGGGCTAATGGGAAGATCTTCGGATTGAGGGAAAGAAGTGAGAAATGCACCGCTGTCCTCTTTTGTCACCCGTTAGGCACCCAGGCAGTCCTGAGGTCATATCTTGACCCTACCATTTATTGAGCTACATGACAAAGGATGATTCTCTCAATTTCTCTGCAATTCGGCTTTCTCCATTGAAAAATAACATCTGCCACACAGAGATCCTGTGACAATGAAAGGAGAATGAAATAAAATGCGCACACGCCAGACAGAAATTTGACACGAAATAAATGGGAGGTCCATTTCCAACCGTTCTTCCAGTGTGCTGATTGAAGGGTAAAAACTCGTGGTGTGGCTGGCTGGAAAGAACATTTGGAAGGATCTCTGCTTTGAAAACGGGAAGTCGAGGATTTCCAAATACTAAAAGAGATTGAGAGTTGCATAGTGGAACTCATTCCTTCGTGCTGAATAGAGAAATGCTTGTGGTCCCTGGACGATCAGCCCACCTTCCAGACCAGGACGCAGGCTGTGTCTGAGCACCCGAGGCCTATGGTAATTAAACCCAATGAGCACCAACCATTCTGTAAAATGCAGTTCCACAGAGTACACACCACACTCCTCCTTCTCTTGCCCATGGAGCCACCACTAATTAAAAACAGCTGTCTCTCTACTGAAACACAATGGCACCACATTGGGTAACGCAGCCAGTACCCATTACTCAGAGGTGGTATATAAAATCCAAACAATCTGACACCCCTGAACCAGACATATGCCATCACGAGAAAGGCAAATACTCATGTTCTAATCTGGAGCAAATTACAGAGCAAGTCTCTGAGCTTAAAGGAAATAGTCCTTGCTATATTGGCCTAGTAAGAAATAAGTATTGCACTGGCCAGGTAACTTAGTTGGTTAGAGCATCGTCCCAATATGCCCAGGCTGCAGGTTCAGTTTCCGGTCAGGGTACATACAAGAATCAAACAATGAATGCATAAAAAAAGTGGAACATGTTGATGTCTCTCTCTCTCAAATACATACATACATACATACATACATACACATTAAAAATAAAAACAAAAGTATTGTAACTTCCATGGAGCCTCAGCAGATTACTTGGGAAGAAACAAATCTTCATAATTTATTCTGGACATGAATAGCAAAGCCCTACATAGAATGAAGAGATCGCCATGCCTAAAGGATCAGTGCATATCCCAGGAGCCTCTGTGTCAGTAGAAGACTCTGGGGACTCATTGGCACCTGGGTAGTAATTAACGCTGGGCTGCGAGAACGCATGGGACGGGATTTCTCAGAGGCAGAGAGGATGGGATTTGCACACGGTGAAGGAATCTAGGAAGGGCTCTGAGACCAGCCCATATGTAAAAGGCAGGCAGAGGAAGAGGCACCTACCTGCCCAGGAGAAGAGACTGAGAAGTAGGAGAGAAGTTGGACTACACATTATCACGGAAGCCAAGGGGAGAGAGCACTTCAACAAAAAACCTCAGTCAAGAGGTCAAAATGCTACCAACAGAGCAACTAAGTGAATTATTGAGAGGTGTAGTCGCAGTATAATTCTAAGATATCATTGATGAACTTGGTAAAGTATTTTCAATGAAGTGACAGCGGCAGAAGTTAGTCTCAAGTGGGTTTAAGAGAAAAGAAATGTGAACATAGATAAGTTAATAGAGACAGGTCTCAAAGATTGTGTTGGGAATGAAAGACGGAACATTTGTAGAGAAGAGCGTGGGTTTCCAAAAATGTTTTATATTAATTTAAAGATGCTAGGTACTGAAAAATACTTTAAAAACTGATGGAAAGCCTGAAATAGCAATCAATAAGCTAAAGATATAGAATAAAGGATAGTCAATAAAGGCAGGTCCCTGAGAAGTTAGAAAGGACAAGATTGGATGTTGGCAGTGAGCAATTCTCTACTTTTCGCACATGGTTCACTTTATTTGTGATACTGGATACATAGTAAATTTGAGAATCTTTCAAGGTTGCCTTGAGTTGGGTTTTCCCAAATGTATATAGCCTGAGACAAGGGCTATTATGCAGGTAGCTTTTCTTTTTTGGGGGGAGGGAGTTTGGGGGTGGGCTTTGTTCATTTGTATTTGCAAAATGACCACAGGGAACAGGAGCGGCAGAACTAGGAGGCGGGAATCAAAGAGGGAGAGAAAGCCATCCCAGGGCCAACTGGGATGTAACCAAACTGGTGACAACTATGAGACACTTGGGTTTGGTCTCACTGGGAACCCTATGAAGACTCAGAGAACGAGGCTCAGACCCAGGAAAAGAAAAGGCATACTTAACACTCCTATTGGTCAAATTGTCCCAAAAGTTCTTGACACTTTCAACTTCAAGGTTTGCATCTGCACCAGAATGCCTAAGGGATCTCTTGTGTGCACCCCACTTGGGGGAAAATCAGCCCCAGAACAAAAGAACAAAAAGAAGGAGGGTCCCAGTGCAGCTGAGGCAAGATGCTGTCAGGCCACCTCTGTGCACAGCTGGTTTCTGGAAAAGGTGAGTGGGGACATAAGAGATGTTCAAATCTGAGGTCAACTACACCCCACCACTTCACAGTCAGATCACTAATTTGCATGTATTCATGGATGTATTTCAAATCCTAACAGCAACTTTTACATCAAGCTACTAAAATCATTACACAGAGAGGAGGCACGTCCCAACGACATGCCATTTACAGACCTTCCATTAGTGCTGGTTTTTGTAAACACTTGTAAGATTCTATAAGTGCTTCAAGACTATTCACCTGAAGATGTCTTTATTAGATTTCTTTCGTAGAATGTTTCTGCAACTCTTTCATTTTTCTTTAAACTCCTGTGTTGTAAATGTGTCCCTAATGATGAAATTGCTATTTATTTAACATTCAAAATCTCTTCCATTAAGACCAAATTAACATCATTTAAAATTTTTGCCAAATAGATTTTCTTTGAATAATCACACTTTATTAATTTCTGCCTCGGGGCTTTTTTCCCCTTCTAAAGATAATGATGTGTTAGGGATGTAAGAGCCATGCCATAGAACTTTTCTACCTCCCATGTAGATGCATAAAGCAGGATCTTAAATGAAGTATCAAAACCAGGTGAGCTGAGGACCAACATGCTAAAAAAAAGGGGGGTCTCAAGAATCTTGAAAGATAACGAAACCCCAGAATATCTAGTTACATATGCATCATTAGCAATGAGGCTCTTTGATAACCAGCACTATGAAAGATATGTAGGAAGATTTTATCATGCACATATGTGAACACATAGTTGAATCTATGAATAGTTAAAAAGGAATTTGGGAAAAACATTTAGTCATCTTTTATGTGCGAGGGTTACAAAAATCCTTAAAAGAGAATGTGTAGACACAAAATAGTGAGGCTGACTTTTGCATGTAGATTAGTCTTTTGGTTCTTGAATTGTATAGGGTTGTCTAGTTACAATTCAAAGGCCATTATTATTTCCCTTGATCTTCACAACAACCTTCCAATTTAGGCAGGGCATGTAGCACGAGTTCATTGTCCAGAGATGAGTAAATGAGTGATCTGAGAGTCCAAGCGACTTGCCCAGAATTCCTTGGCTGGCATGTGGCAGATCCCTGATTACAACCCAGGTCTCAAAGTTTAAGGTTTTGTGCTCAGAACAGACTGCTAACTACTTGAATCCTAAACTGCTTGAGAGCAAGGACAGTGTCTTCCCCCTCTGCTCTGCTCCATTCCACTTTGCATACTTCTAGAGGCACATCAAATACCTGTTCGCGGGTTATGTCGGGCAGATAAGATATATTTTGCTCACCCTGTTAAAGATGGCCGCTGCCCACATGGGGTGGCTGATTGCCTTTTATGCTGGGGCAGGGGCTTTCGCGCCAAAAGGTTTTAAAAGGAGGAGCTACGAGGCCATTGGAGGAGAGTGGTCACGTATTTGTAGAGAGGAGAAGCCCATGCCGGAGCAGGGCAGGAAAGCCATGTGGAGGAGGCAGCCAAGATGGCAGAATGGGGGGAGGAGAAGCCAGTTTGTGGAGGAGAAGGAGGTGGGGAACAGAGGTGAATAAGACTGGTGAGGTGGAAGCCTTTGATTCTAGGAAAACTCAGATGAGTCAGTGGCTTTGGGAGCCCTGAATGGAAAGGTAATTGTTTTCCGCCATGTGTATTTTCTTGTCCACCGAGTGTGAGTCTCTTAGAATAAAGGAAAATGGACCACCAGTTTTTGGCTCGATTGTTTCTTTGCAATCGATCCGAATCAAACCTGAACCTGCGTAGGCTAGGCAGCTGTGTTGGTGGCTGTGTATACTGGCTTTATAGGTTACTAGTACTTAATAATTGCTAATATTCCTAAAACATCTCCAATCCTTTCCAACAGTGCTAGTTTTCTATGTTTATACCCAGAACTCTTAACAACTAAGAGAAACATATAGTATATCCTAAGTCCCACCTGGCATCACTGTCGCTCTGGAATTATCCCAGAACCACTGCCATGTACGCCATTGCTCCATACTCAACGCTTTGTTAAGGGACTTCTCTTCTGACTATATCCACACAGTAGGACTAGGCATGGAAAGTGGCATTATATAGAAAATAGCTTTACACAGTGTGACTGGTCTAGTGGATGTGGAGAAGTCTTTGGCAGAGGTGGGATGACCATTCTTCCTTCAAATGTTCTGCTTTCTCCACACCTCTAGAATACTTTGTTTTTTTATCCATCTGCTTCTTCCTCTTGCATTTTTGATACCTGAAGATAGATCAGTATCACACTTTTTGAAATACAAGTGCATGCACAATGAAACTTTATTCAATGAGTTCCCATACCCCAGTGAAGGACCCTCCTGTGCCATGATGAGCGGGTGGGTTGGGCTTCCTGCAGCTCAGAAAGGACACAAGTCTGTTCTGGCTCCCAAGGCTCTGTGCTTATGTCTTTATCCCACTCCCCAGAGGGCAGGGTATAAATAGTATCACTAAAAGGATTTTACTGCTACCCCTGCTGAACTACCCCATCTCCAGAACCATCCCTAGAAAAGCTGCCCCACAGGAAAATAGGATTTCCAACCAGTTTGGATCTGAACACAGAAGCAAACTTGCTTCTCTCCCCCTGCCCCTCCAGAGGAAAGCGATTTCTCTTTTATCCACGTGGAACAGAGACATTTTAGGCAAGCTCTTTCCCATTAAAACAAGAGCTCTGCTGGGAAGGATTAGCTCCTTTTGATTCCCCCAGGGAACCCCAGGCCCTGGGTCCCTGCACAGAAGAGGCACTGACAGATGAGTGAATGTCACAGTGATCTGCACATCTCCAGCTCAACTACCCCAACAGCAGGAGATCAAACTCTGGCTGCCCTCGAGCAAAACCAGCCGATTGGCTATCTTTGCCTGTTCATCAATAGAAAAATAAAAGGTGAGGCAGATTCCTGGGGGGAGTCTCCAAAGTACAGGAGCTGTGTGAGTAGTAAAAGGACCTTTCCACCACACAGAAGATGCAGGCTCAGAGAATAATAACATTATGTCTAAGAAAAAGGATATTATGACTGGGCACTGGAGCTTTCCTTTAGAGGGTATTTTTTTAATGAAAAATTAATATGGGAAGTTCATCATGAAACGCTCACCTAGGGTTTTAGTTGTTTAAACTGCACTCTTGAATTCATATACATTTGCACATAATGAGTCACTCATGGGGAAATAATTATGCCTTCAACACATGCATTGCACTCATTAATATGCAGGGAAAGGACAACAACCTGGATGGATGTCACCTGAATTCCTAGGGGTTCAGCTGTCCACACAAAGACTGACCTTTGACCCATGGAGCCAGCAGGGTTACCAAACATCTGTGGTTTGCAAATATTACTCAGCAACAGATCATTCTGCCAAATGAAAAAGTATGAAGACCTTTGATACAGGGAGCAAACCAAACCAGAGTTGCTCCATTTAAGGAGGAAAAGAGCGAGGGGGCAGACTGGTTGTATTTTCCATGAGTCCCCCAACCCTGGAGATGTATGTCTCTGGTGACACTAAAACAAAATAAACCAATACTTGACAAAGTTAGAATATTTAAGTGTTTAAGTCCCTTAACATTATAAAAAGCCAAACCCACCGAAAGCCCCTTGTGCCCATCCCACTGTTGTTTAGCTGCTCAAATTATAGGCATAGAAAAAAATAATCTTCTTCTCCAATGTTCTCTTATAAAAGCCAATCTATGGGGGTCGGGGGGGTCAGTGAACATTTTTCAGTGAAAGGCATAATCCGCCATGTCAGCCCTGCCTGGAGAGTACTGCCTGGAGACATCACCCAGGTAGGCTGGGCTGGACCCAAATCTTGCAGTATTACAACTTTCTTTCCCAACATCATTCTTCAGTACATTTCTTGCATAGTCAGTAGAATATGACCCACCCTGATGTCTGAATACCAGATTCAGATACAAATCTGTGCTTTAAATCTTGGAGGAGAAACTACTGTTGGTTTGAGGGTTTTCTGCTCTGAAAAAAGAAAAACTTTTGAGAAAAAGACAGCTTTATTTTGATGAACAGAATGAAGAATTCTAGTCCTTTCCTTGCTTCAGAGGTAGAGAGTAATCACTGCATGCAAATCTTACCTTTTCCATAAAGCCCTTTCTGATCCCCATATATTTTTTCAAAACTCAGACACACTGTAAAAGATTAAACATCTACACTGTTATCAGAATTTATTTGAGATGGCTCCAATAATCTTTAAAAAGCAACAAACATATGTATTAAAAAAAAAAGCAGCCAGCCTGACCAGGTGGTGGTGCAGTGAATAAAGCGTCAGGCTGGGGTGCAGAGGACCCAGCTTTGAAATCCTGAGGTTGCCGGATTGAGAGTGGGCTCATCTGGCTTGAGCATGCAGTTGCTGGCTTGAGTGTGGAATCATAAACATGACTTTATAGTCACTGGCTTGAAGCCCAAGGTTGCTGGCTTGGGTCCAAGGACACTGGCTTGAGCAAGAGGTCACTCACTCTGCTATAGCCCCCCAGTCAAGGCATATATGAGAAAGCAATCAATGAACAACTAAAGTGCTGCAACTATGAGCTGATGCTTCTCATCGCTCTCCCTTCCCAGCTGTCTGTCCCTATCAGTCCCTCTCTCTGACTCTTTCTGTCTCTGTCAATAAATAAATAAATAAATAAAGCACCCAAATATATACATATACATATATATATATATATATATATATATGTTTTTTTAATGGCCAATGGTAGAGGAGACAGGAAGAGTAATACCCTAAAGGTTAATGAAAGAAAGCTGTTAAAATTGACAGAAAAATTAGTTCTGAGCTTCTTAGCAACTGTAGAGAGGGAAATACAAAATTAACTAGATTTAAGTAGAGGAAATAGAAAAAGTTTTTGTCTCCAGGAAAATTTATGATTTATTTTTTAGCCACTTCCCTCCCTCCCGCAACTACAAATGACTTTAGATAGAGAGGTCCTGGTGGGACATTACGTCCTCTTGCTTCCTTAACATTGCCCATGCCTTTCTGTACACCTAAACTGCCCTTTCTCTTTACCTACCAAACTGGTACTCACAGTCTCCCTCCCAGGTGGCCTGTGAAGGGCTCTTCCCCTCCCTCTAAGAGCAACTATGTGCTTTCTGCTAATACAGCTCTCATCACACTGCATTATAATTGTTTTCTTGTCTGTCTTCCCCACTGGGCTGAATGCATTTTAATATATTTAAATGAATGAATATAAAAAAGACACTAAATAACATAATGGATAATTCCTGGACGGCAGTTTTGTCAAAATGTAGACATTTTACATATGCCCATTTCTTATGCAGTGAGCAATTGCCAATTACCTTAAGTCATCTCATATTGTTAGGCAGAGAAACAAGATCCCTTTGCTTTACAAAGATAACTAACTACACTCCCTGAGAATAAAGACGATATCTTATCTTCTCAGTTCAGTTCAGTTCAACACACATTTATTGAGTACCAGTCATTATGCTAAGTGCAGTAGAAACAATGACAAATAAGACTTAGTCCTGTTCCTCTTGAAGTTTATAGACCTAGTTGGGAAAATATAATGCACATGAATAAGTAGTTAGCCAAGGAGCCTGGTCCAATCCCAACTAAAGATTTCCTAGAGGATGAGTTGCCTAAGCCAAATCTTTTTTTTTTTTTTTTAAGTACAAGGAGGGGAAACAGAGAGACAGACTCCTGCTTGAGCCTAGACTGGGATCCACTTGGCAAGCCCCTATGGGGCAACAATGGTCATTCCACCTGGGGATTTTGCTTGGCAACTGAGCTATTTTTAATGCCTGGGGCATAAGCTTTATGGAACCATTCTCAGCATGCAGGATTAACTTGCCTCAACCAATCAAGCCATGGCTGCAGGAGGGGAAGAGGGAGAAAAGAGGGGAAAGGTGGGGAAGCAGATGGTCATTTCTCTTGTGTGCCCTGACTGGGAATTAAATCCAGGATATCCACATGCCAGGCCAACTGGCTAGGGCCAGCTGAATCTTAAAGAATGAGTTTGTCTAGTAAAGAGACATTCCAAATAGGAAAATTTGTATACACACACACACACACACACACACACACACACACACACACACACACACACAAGAAAGGAATATTAGTCAAAAAGGGCATAGTACATAGACATTTTAAACATTTATTTTTATTTAAGGGTAAAATATAACAAGGAAGTTATATAGGGAACAGCAGTGGGTAAGGAATTCGCATGAGGTGGATGGAGTAGGTAGGACCCAGGTCATGGAGGAGCTTGTAGGTAATGCTAAGAAAATAAGGAAATTGGATTTTAACCTATAGGTGATGAGCAGCTACTGAAGTCAGGATCATTGATATTCATTGCAAATAAATTACTTTGGAAGCAATGTTCTTAATGGATTAGAAGGGGGAGCGCTATCTGGGAGCAGGGAAATCAGTTAGCAAGCTACTGCCACATTTCAGAAAATACATGATAAGGGTTTATAAATGGTTTTAGATAGCCAAGTAATAATGGTACTTTCCTTCTCTTTTTTATACAGTAAATCACCCTGAAGCATCTAGAAAAACAAGAAAGAAAAATGCAAACTCTACTTAATGAAAATATAACCCTGAAACACAATATATGTGGAAAGGAAGCCAAATTCACTGAAGGACAAACAAGCTGTGAACAGACCTCAGGGCAAAATGCCTAAAGCTACAACTCTTAGAGAGAGAGAGAAAAATTAGTTCTCCAATGACAGCATTGCCCAAGGAGCAAACTAACCGTCTATTATTTGAAACCAAGGGAATGTGTCCAGGAATTGGCAATGGGAGTATTCCTGGGACCCAAGTGGTGATGAGGAGAAGCTGGAGGGGCAAGCCCGAACCAAGAACCACTCAGGGGGAGGACCCACCCACAGACAAACAGAGAACTCAACTATGGAACCTCATTGAGAACCAAGCAGGGTTCTTAAACTGAAACGAAGCTCTGACCTATCACCAAGAGGAGCCTCCTCAAATAGTTCATCTAGGAAGAGCTTGTGACATTAAAAATTAAAGCAATTAATAACATAGAGAAACAACAAAACAGCACAAGAATTATAAAATAATACAGCAAAATAAAGGTGGGAAAAGGACAGAAGAAATAAATAGCAGATATATGGGAGAAATGCTTTCATGGAGTAAATGAAAATGGTGACTATATAACTATGACTAAAAATAACCTGTTATGAGGAGATCACCTCTACAAGAGAAGAGTTCAAAGCAGAAATACAAGAGCTTAGGAGAAGTATGTTGAGACAGCAAAACGTGGTTAATTATAGCTGGCAGAACTCAGGAAAGAGGTTAAACAACAGCAACAAAAAAGGCAAAGAGGCTCTTGGAAACTACTGCTCCCTCAAGGATAATGTAGATAACAGTATTTATTTTATTATTATTATCTCATTTTGCTCAGGGAATTAAAATAAATAAGAAGGAATAAAATGGTGATTCCTCTTTGTCTTTCCTGTCTATTCTCCACATCCAAAGTGTCCTGAAGGAAGAGAGTCAAAATAATAAAATAAAAAATGTATTTCACCTGACCAGGCAGTGGCACAGTAGATAGAGCATTGGACTGGGATGCGGAGGACCTAGGTTCAAGACCCCGAGGTTGCCAGCTTGAGCACGGGCTCATCTGGTTTGAGCAAAAAAAAGCTCACCAGCTTGGACGCAAGGTTGCTGGCTCGAGCTAGGGGTTACCCGGTCTGCTGAAGGCCCGCAGTCAAGGCACATATGAGAAAGCAATCAATGAACAACTAAGGTGTCCCAACAAAAAACTGATGATTGATGCTTCTCATCTCTCTCCATTCCTGTCTGTCTGTCCCTATCTATCCATCTCTCTGACTCTCTCTCTGTCCCTGTAAAAAAACAAAAATGTATTTCTTATATAAATCACAGAAACTGTTGAAAAATGAGGAAGTAAGGAAGATATGAAAGCTGCCCAAGTGCCCATCAATAGAGGAGTGGATTAAAAAGCCGTGATACATACATACAGTGAAATATTACCCGGCCATAAAATAAGAATAAAATCTTACCATTTGCAACAACATGGATGGACCTAGCAAGAATTATGCTAAGTGAAATACATCAGAGAAAGAAAAATACCATCTAAAGAGCAAAATAAATGAACAAACAAAATAGAAACAGACTCCTAGTTGCAGAAAGCAGACTGATAGTTGCCAGAGGGGACCTGGGGGGTTGGGGGGTGGGTGGAAAAGGTAAAGGGATTAAGAAGTACCAATTGGTAGTTACAAATCAGTCATGGGTACGTAAAGTAGAGCAAAGGGAATAGAGTCAACAATGTTATAGCTATGTACAGTGCCAGGAGGATGCTGGAAATATGAGAGACCTCATTTGGTAAAGTATACGATTGTTTAACCACAATACTGTACGCTGAAAAGTAATTCAATAATATTGAATGTAAACTGTAATTGAAAAATAGCAATAAAAGAAAGTAAGGAGAAATTGAGCCAATTGAATGAGACAGTCCAGGGGAAAGCTTCAATGCTGTAGAACAGTGGTTCTTAACCTTTTCTGAGGTACCGAACCCACCAGTTTCATATGCGCATTCACCGAACCCTTCTTTGGTGATAAATAAAATATGATTTTTTTCCCAAATTTAAGACATAGCTATATGTTTTTTGACAGGTGCACAAAATGAGCCGTGCATAAACATCACCTTGCTCAAAGAAAAAAACCAACAAAGTGCATGAACTCACAACAAATTACGGTATTACTTTATTCTGGCCTCCGCGGCAAAGGCTTCTCCAAACCCCTGAGACCGACTCATTGAATCCCTAGGGTTCGATAGAACCCAGGTTAAGAACCACTGCTGTAGAACCAACCCAAAACATATGCTGATAAAGTATTTAAAAGAACTGGTGCTCACCATCAAGCACATTTATCTACATAACTAAAATCAAAATAAATACAGGAATGATCATTCATGGCCAAATGCAAATGATGGAAATAATTTAATTACAAAACTGGAGTTGGATAAAGAAGGAAGAGTGAGAGGTCATACTTACACTATTTTTTTCCCCACCTTTTGCTCAGTGCCTCATAAAATATTTAAGTCTAACAGAATTATAGCTTAAGGTAGAAAAGCAAATACTAGAAGATAATATAATCAAGTAAGTATTTAGCGGTGGAAGAATTAAAGCAAGAAGGGAGAAAATAGAAATTCATGGAAATACGATAATTTTGTAACTGCTCACAAGCGGAAATCAATAAATATGATCGAATAATAGAAGATTTACCATGTTATAGAAAGTTACATTCATAAAGCTAAGAAGATAGAACAAACACTCAAATTCTCAAAGAATCCTATTGGCAGGAAAGAAGGAAAAGAGATCACATAATCGGGTTGTTTTTAGGAAAGAAAATTATCACTGAAAACTAAGCACACATAATCAAAACTAAGACATCTCTCATACTAATCAATGCACATGACCAAACTCACCTAAGAGAAGGAAAGGAATCTTTCATTAAATACTGATGAGCAACCAACTGAATTTACACGGGCAATGTGTGTAGTTATTTTTCTTCTGCCTCCTGACATTATTTGGTTTCAATCTTAGTCAATTGATAGCTGCAAATAATAGCATTCAACCTGGGTCTATTTGATGATTAATAAAATTCGATGCTTCTTAAGAGCATTGTTCTTTTGCATTATGTGGGGCATCGTTATTTCACTGTTTATCATCTCTTGCATAATAAAAAAAATCCTTAAAACAGACTTTGAGGCCTACCACACTATGACTTTCCGATGTTATCTCTAAACTCTCATTCTAGGTCTTACTTTCTACTTCCTTCTCCCCTTCCTGAACTCTACATATTAGAGTGCCTTGCAGCCCATTCTTTGGATTGTCTCTCTTCTCTTTAGTTACTTGCTCCCTTGGTGCCTGCAATTTTGCAGTTAAAAATATCATCAGGCCCTGGCTGGGTATCTCAGTTGGTTAGAGCACCATCCTGATACATCAAGGTTGTAGGTTTGATCCCCGGTCAGGACACATAACAAGAATCAACCAATGATGTATAAAGAAGTAGAACAACAAATTGATGTTTCTCTTTCTTTCTCCCTTTCTCTCTCTAAAACAAATAAATCAAAAAATTAAAAACTATATCATCAATATTTTGACACCCTTCCAATTTATATCCCAGCCCCGACTTCCCCACCACTCCTGCTTTTAAATCCAGTTTCCAATCTCTATCTGCCAACCCCACATTTCCCTAAAGGGTTCGAAGGAACCCAGGACTCAACACTCCTGGCTCCATGTCCCCTTCTCCCTGCTGACTGCTGCCACCCTCTCTCTGGTTCACCACCCTAGAAAGCCTTCCCAGGTCATCCCAAGTAGATGAGCAACACCCACAGACACTCAGTATTCACAGTTCATCATATATTTTCATCCATAGCATTGTTATCACCTGATACACAGTGTGTCCGTAAAGTCATGGTGCACTTTTGACCGGTCACCCAGTCAAAAGTGCACCATGACTTTACAGACACACTGTATTTTATAGACAAATAGATGGTCACATAGGATAGATAGAAAGATAGAGAACAACACTTACATAACATTGATTTGGTGCTTTTCAGATATAATTAACAAATGCAATCCTCCCAGCAACCCATGAAGTGGGAACTGCAATTATCCTCTTTATAGATGAGTCTAATGAGGCACAGCTCAAGATCATGCAGCTGGTGTGGCATGCCAAGTTAGAACAAATCTGGCTGTCAGTCTCTAACCTACAGGTCTTAACCACTAGTCCTCATAGCCTTTCATACACACACACACACACACACACACACACACATTTTTTCCTTCTTCCCACTAGAATCTATTTGCCACTAAAGCAGAAATTGTTTTGTGTTTATTACTTTAACTCCAGCACCTAGAACAAGGGATCTGGAACATAGTAAGTAACCAATAAAATTTATTCAATCAGGGAAACTAATATCTCTTTCAAACAAAATAAAATCTGATTCTGGTTAAAGAAAAAATTTCTATTGGTTTCCTGTATAATAAAAAAAAAAACATATTTCTAAATCTTCATATCTGCCTGCAGAGTTACAGAAAACCTTTTGCAATACTAGAAAAAATGAAACTAAAACCTCTGAACATTTTAAATTTTAATCGATGCTTCCCAGAAACAATTCTGCGCCATTCGTCATACAGATGATATGAGCATTAAGAAAAGTCCAATCAGATCAGTAAATTCACTAATCACCCCTGTGTTTCTACCTTAAAAAAATTAGAGAGAAAGCAATAATAAAGCTTAAACTAAGACCAAAATAATGGAGATGGAATAAAAGGCAACACCCGAGAAATAATAAACATGATATTAGCAGAGGCCGTGAATTCATTTAATTTGGTGACATATGCTGACTTTCAGGTGTGTTCCTTGAGTAACCTGGCTAAAGGTAGTGCCACCAATGTGTCAGGTTCAAGGGGAACACGTTGATTTATTTTACCTGTTGAACACCCACGTTGAGATGTTGAGATAGCTATTAGATATACAGGTCTGCAGTATATGGCAGGGCCATGGCTCATTGACTTGAGAAGCATCGGAACATGGAGATGGTACTCAGAACCACGACCACTTCCAGGCCATGAGTCTGGGTGCAAAGAGAAGCTGGCCGAGGACAGAAAGTGTGGGAATGACAAGAATAGTGCCTTGTGCTGTCTCTTTTGCATCATATGCAATCAATACATACTTGCGAATAAAACGATGATAGTGCCAATGACCTGCCAAAATTTAGAAAAAAATTGCCTGAGATTCTTTCTGCCTTTTAATCAAGCCGAGAAACAGTGATTTTGTAAGCCACAGAGACCTCTCTTTCGCTGCCCTTTCCAGGCTGGTTTCTCAGTGGCTGGCTACTTTTCCTGTATTTCACAAGACCTCAAGAATCCATGCAACTAATTTGCAAAAAGCAGTGACTGCTCCATCCATAATCCATCAATCCTACAGCTCGCTGTCGCGCACCACTGATTGTCAAAGACACCTTGCTAGGGCCAAGGATGAGGGGTAAATTATGTGTAAAAAGTATGGTCCCTGTCCTCAGAGAGTGTAGAATATAATTTGGAAAGGAGACAAATAAATCTATTAAGATTTAAGTAATAGCTACTAATTCAAGGTTCCTTAGAGCTGTTGCCAAGTACTATTTGTCACGCGTGCACACACACACACACATAGACACACACACATACACTCATCTCTCACTCAGTGGAGTATCATCCGTTTTTCCTCATTTTGATCTATTTTACACCTCCTTCCAAAACTAAAACCTTCAAAACCTAGAACAAGACCTTCCCTTCCCACCTAGAAATGTGAATCCCACCTAAGCCATCTCTGGGTCGGAGTTGTTGGAGTGACGAGTTTTGGACGTGGACATTTGAAGGGGAAGTCAGCACTGAAAAGGGAAAGGGAGATTTAGTGTGTTTCAGATTTTCCAGGAAAAAAAAAAGCTAGCGATGCTTAATTTCCTAGAGATTCTCATTCCCAAGTCACTTAGGACAGAAATAAAATATGGTGCTGATAAATGAAAGTCAACTCTCATTAGAGATCTAGCTCTAACTTCAAACCCAAACTCAAGTCCCAGTCATTTCAAGACCCCTTTGCATAATCAAGCATCAACCCAGCCGAAGGATTCCATGGGCCACTCACATCCCCTGTAAATGATACTGAGCCATAACACCTTTCTCTCTCATCAGAAGTCTGGAATCTCCCCAGGAGACCAGGTCACTAAAGCAAGTGAGGGACAGCAAGCACCCTTCAGGAAAGCCATTCTCATTTTCCTAGGGAGCAGATGACTTCACTCTCACATCCTTTCTTTGCCATCGACAGCCCTTTCTGGACTCACCTGAATGAAGATATATTCGTCTTGGACGACCAGGGAACTGATGTCAATGGAGCGAGTGAAGGGCCCACTCCGAGTGGTCTCGGCACATTCCTGGATCCTGCAGGTGAGGTAGTGAGCATCTGAAATGCGAGGGCGGAGCAACACTTAGACACAAGGGGAAATAAATGGTGAGCAAAGCTCTCCCAGCCCACACAGCTCGGCCTTGTGGGAAATCAGCAACGCCATTTAAAACAACACGAGATCTCATTTTCTTATTCACGGGATTTGTACTAATTTTTTTTTAAGTTAAAATCTAGTTTGAGCAAGAGAATGCGGAAAGAGTTTATCTATATTCTTCCGACAAAAGAGTTAATAAATTGGTAGAGCTTTTTGGAGGAACAAATGTGAAATATCTATCAGAATTTTAAATGCACATCTTATACCAGCAATTCTAATTCAAGGGATGTACTCTAGAGGAATACTCATATATTTTCACACAGAGGCAAAGGCACAGTTGTTCATTGTGACAATGTTCATAGCAGTCACAAGATGGAAACAGGTAAAATGTCCAAGGACTTAAAAACATTTAAATAAACAAAGGTAATATATAACAGAGTACTCTAGTGAATCACTATGTTGATATCTCCAATATGTACTATTCTATGACCATTCACAAAATTATTTATGAACATATATTGTATGAACCAATTTATGTTGAAAATCCTTTATCTTTATAAACATATTAGTTTGTGCCATAACTGCACAGAAAAAAAGATATGTATAAAAATGAACTATGATATAACTATATGGGAAAGAAATGAACTAAAGGAGATAATATTCAAATGAGGCCTTTGATTTTTATATTTTGTACATCTTTATCATTTTTACAGTAAGAATGTAATATTTACTTATTAGGGAAAGATTTATAAAGCTTGTATAATTACTTGTAATATCTCAGCAACTGAACTGCCCTCGAGTCACCCCCTAAAACCATGGCAGCAGCCGTGGCTGAATGGGAAATCCTTGTCTCCAAAAGTCATTCTGGTTATGACTACAGGGTCGTTCACTGTAGTTATTTGGTTATTTGTTCCTTAATGAAAAACCACAGGTGAGCCTCTTGGAGGAATTAGAGTATTCATTTGCTTTAAAATGGTTATTATTCATTTAACGGTATTTAAAAATAATAAAAGGTCAAAATGAAAGTTTTAGGATTCAAAACAGGGTATCTTTATTCATCATCTAAAACCACCTGTGTTACCACATGTATCGAATGTGATCACCCCCTTGGAAATGTAAATAGGTGTACATGGGTGTCAGAGATTAAAAGGAAGGGGGGAGTAGGTAGCAGAAATAAAGGCAAAATGTTTCAAAAAGAAAAAAAAATTATAACAGTTCAGTTTAAAACAAGGGCTCTTTGAATTATCCCTAACTGTTGATCTTTCATTAATTAATTTACTGATTGATTTACCAAGTATTTCTTGTGCTCATGGAATGTACTAGAAATTGTTTAGGTACTAGGAATATCGCAGTGAATGAGACAGAAATTTCTCTTCCAAAAGGACCTGCTATTTAGGAAGGGACTTACTCATGTTATTTATAGCTATTGCACACACTTATTTATAAATAGTGCTGATTTAACAACAAAACATATTTTAGTAGAGTAAATTCATTACATGTTCTAGCCCTGCTTCTTGAGCACAGCCTATTTGTTTCGGTCTCCATAATCCGAACACATCAGACATTGGTTCCATTCTTTCCATCAGCAGTTGTATCATCTGCCCAGCTGCTCAGACCTTTAACTCTTTTTTTCTTCCACATGCCATATGATACAGCTGGTTCCAAGCCTTAACAATCTGGACCTGAAGTGCTCCAAAGACTCTCCTCTCCCCATGATCTCTGCCACCTGCCCGGGACACATCCTACTCATCTGCATTACCTCCTGCACCCATTTCACAACTAGTGTTCACATGCATGATGGACAGGAGACGGGACGAGCCAAGGCAAGAAGCCAGAGTCATCTCTGAAACCTGAGCCTGAACTAGTCCCTGCTGACTTCAATCCACCAACAGTTCTGCACACCCAGGGAAACATCCAAATATCTTTCTGCATCCTGGAAGGCCTCTTACAAGTAGCCTAATAAAAACAAGTACCGAAGGAGCCAGGCAAATAATGTCAAATGAGCTGGGGTAAGATGAGAATGGCAGCTGGCACATGGCCTTGGTGTCGGATCACTGGAGTGCAGAGGGGACAGCAATAAGATGCCCAACTTGCCTCTGGAAGGTGGAGTAGCTTCAGTTCATTATCGACATGCAGAAATAAGACGTCCTCAGTTTTTAAATAAAGAGAATGGTTCCTACTTTTTGTAATGTGAAATTTACTGTTTTAAAAAATATATTGAGGCCCTGTCCAGTTGGCTCAGTGGCAGAGCGTCGGCCTCTCATTTGGAAGTCCTGGGTTCAAATTCCAGTCAGGGCACATAGGAGAAGCGGCCATTTGCTTCTCTACCCCTTCCCCTCATCTTTCTCTCTATCTCTCTCTTCCCTCCTGTAGCCATGGCTCAGACGGTTTAAGCAAAGTTGGCCCCAGGTGCTGAGGATGGCTCCATGGCCTCACCCCAGGTGCTAAAATAGCTTGGTTGCCAAGCAATGGAGCAGCAGCCCAGATGGGCAGAGCATTGCCTTATAGGGGGCTTGCTGGGTGGATCCCAGTTAAGGAACATACAGGAGTCTGTCTCTGTCTCCCAGCCTCTCTCTTAATTAAAAATAAAATATTGACAGAGAATTTAAATTTAAGATAGGGCACATGCCAAACACTATTAGGCCAACAAAAGAAGCCTCCAGTCCAAACAAGTTCTGGAAGCCACTCTTCACCCATCTCTACTCTCTCATTGGTCCCTACCTCCCGCTCCATGGAACAGACGCACCCACTTCCCCCATTCCCTGACCCGTTGGCAAAACCAGCTTGTTCTCCAGTCTGTAAGGGCAGCCTGCACATCTCTTCCTCTTCGTTTCTGTCCACAGAGGAAGCCAAAGGTGGCTGGCTCTCCACTTTGGGTCGAGAGGACAAGGGAAGGCAAACATCTGGGCTGTGCCTTTGAGCACATTGGCCTGCCTGCCCACCAAGAATTTTCTTGGCCCTTCACCGCCTTAATACTTTGCTCTTAAAAGAAAGCACTAAAAACCCAGTGAAAAGCTGCAGTAAATACATGTAAAGAAACCACAAGTGTTGACATGACAACCTGCTTCTTTCTCACCAGCCAGCCTCTTACCCTGGTAAGAGAAAGCTCCTTACACTGGTAACCAAAGATGCACACGGGGGCCATCTGTTATCCCTCCTACAGACTCATTTTCCCGTGTTTGCAATTCACTCTCGCATTTGGACACTTTGAAAAAGAGAATCAGGTATATTCAAGGCCACTCCAAACAAAATCAATACCTGCCTCTACCTTAGTCCATGGCGGGTGGGCTATTGTGCCAAACTCATCCCACTTCTTGGCTCTATCCCTGCTTCCCACTGCCCAGCATGGAACAAAAAGTCCAATTTAAGAGGAAAGCAGCCCTCAAATGAGTTTTTGAAATCCACATAAAATTCAGAAACCTTGCAGTCTTTAGCTGGACTCATGTATTAGAAGTCTCAGCGATTTTATTTTTCAAAACACAGAGCCATGATAGTAAGTACCTTGGTACCCACTGCCCGGTCAGAACCCAGAGCAGGGGCTCGGGAAGAGTAAATTATCAGGCAGACCTGACCACCAGATAAAAGTGACTGAGGAGTGCGGGGATTTTGGGGTGTCAAAGGTGAGCAGAAGACACCATTTTTCTCAAGCCTTGAATTTGCAAAAGGTCTCAAATTTGGACTCTAGACATTATCTCCAAATGAGGCTGGCTGGATAGAATCATAAAAGATTTCACAATGAAACTGAAAGAAGATTATTTATCATCTAATGTAAAATCCCCAAATAAGCTTCTAATAATGGTGGCCTTTTAGTTTTTTTTTTTTTTTTTTTTTAATAACAGATGCCTGATAATGTGGAAAATGTCCAGATCTCCTGAGGATACTATGGTATTTGAGAACCAGCCCTCTGAAGCTGGATGCATGGAGTCTGAATCCTGAACTTGCCACTTGCTGATTGTCCCTGCCTAAGTAGCAGCACGGCTTTTCATTGGTAAGATGCAGCCAAATTAGTACTTGCCTCTGAAGTTTCTCATCAGGACTATATAAGACTATGTATGAAAAATGCTTAGTACATTGTTGGATAAATTTTAAAAAATCAATACATGTTAGCGCGTTTTTATTATGAAGAAGAAAGGAAGGGGATTTGACACTCAGCATCTCTCATGAATTCAATTAATAACTGATGCCTTATTTTATTGTGGAAAATCAAAAGCCCATGATAGCATGGATCCTACTAGTAAAACCATATTTGAATTTACAGCCCTATTTACTTTCTCTAAGTGATGGGTGTTCAGACAAGGGGGGAAAAAACATGTCTAAGCTGGAATAAAAAACAGGATTTGAAGTAGAAGGCAGTCGCTTTGCTTAACGTGGATGGAGAAGTCTTCTACGGGAGAAGGGACTTCCTAAGAAAGGGAGGAGAAGCTAGCTGCCCAGGGAGTGTTAAAGGCAACGCTCCAGGAAGGCACTGTATAATTACATGTGGACTTTGATTAATGCTTATTCTTAAACTTCCATTTTCTCTCCTCTCCTTCAAAACATCCGCAAATGAAAAGCTAGAAAGGCCAGATTAGATGAAGATCTCAATTGCATGTCCCTGTGGAAAAACCAGACAGTGACTTCCTAAATGTCTGAAAGTCATATCACCCTCATGATTAATGTATTTCTAAATGTCAACTGTCTTTCTAATGTATTTCAAAGATCTAGTGTGACCACTGCTCCACTTATGAAAACAGAAATTCAAAGGCTTTGCTCCCTGCACTGTGAATAGAGATCTGTTTGATGACTTTAGAAATATCTGGTCCTAGTTCAGCTAGCTGTCCTGCTAGCTGGATCCTTAGGGAAGATGGTACCATCTCCCTAGTGTGTCTAGCCTCTACACCCTCTCACCTTGCAAATGAACCAAAGGTCTCATGAAGAGAAGGAGTGGCTTCACACTGACAGATTTATCCTTTTCATATTGACTCAAGGTTTATAGAGAAGTTGCTGGTGTCAGATACTCTGTGAGATTCTAGAAAGCAGAGAACATAAGACAGGTTCTTGTCTTTGGAAGAACCCCAGGACAATAATGGAAATGGGATATTCACAAGTGAACGTGCTTTGAGGTCTGCTGGATGGAGGATGGTCAGATTACCAGAAAATGCAGAGAGAGAGGATGAAAGAGATAATCTGTTATCCTTCTCCTCTTAAGGGGATGCATCTCCACTAAGAGGTTCGTAGAGTGTAGGGAGGCAGAGTCTACCTTTCTCCACTCAGCAGAGCAAGCTTCTCACCTGGTTTCATCAATAAGTTTCACCATAAAGTCCAGCATTTCTCACTTTGCCAAACCTTCACACAAGGGTCATCTCCTTGGAAACAGGAATCAAGTCTTAGAAATTCTTGTTACTATCCTCAGGCTGATTTCATAAAGCCTCTGTAAATGCTGGTTAAACCAAATTGAATTGTATTAAAAGCCTAGGATTTTTTGTGATGTTGAATTATAATTTGACTAGTGATTATGTTTTGCTTTTGAGACCACTAAATATTCAAACTATCATAAGTGTCTTGTCTCTTGTCACCTTATAGAAAAAAACTTTCCATAATTCCCTCAACTCCCATCTCTTTGGAGAATATACATATTGTCAAAAATTGAAAAAGGGAATTAAAATTGTGAACAAAAGTAAATCTAGTTCTTCAGGTCTTCTCTTAGAGAAATACCCAGGAGCTATTTATTTTAACTGAGAACATAATCTCTCAAATGCAAATAAGTAAAAATAGATTCTAGGGAAGTCTAAAAAGATTTTTAACTTCCATAAGCCTCCTTCTCCTTGCCTGGGGAGTGGAGCTAACCTGCTTGTACTCATCGTGCAAAGAAAGGACATTGACATCTCTCAAATCCCTAACACCACACTGGAGATGTGGTAGATTCTTAAACCAAATACAATCAACAAACCAGAAAAAAAGGTAGCTTTCATTCCTTCCTATTGTGGTTATGGATTTAGAGTTTGGTAAAACTTCTAATAGCCCATAGAAGAATTCTAGTGTCTGTGCCTTCTAAGGGTATGAGGGGGAGGGGTAACTGGCAGTTATAGACATTTAGAGATCATAGCAACCTTGACTCCATTCAGGGTTCTTTCCACTCTACTTGCCAAATAAGCTGATCTTGAATATAGAGACTAGGTAGGTGATGATGGTAATGATGATGACGATGATAATGATGATCATGATCATGATGATGATGTTGACAATAAGTAAGGTTTTTTAATGTTCACTCTGTGTTGTGAGGTGTTGCAGGAAACACATGAATTAACTGATTATTGCAAAAATGTAAAAATTACTGCAACAACCCAATATAAAATTCCAATTATTATCATCCCTATTTCATAGGTGAGGAAATCAAAGCACAGAACAATGAAGTAATATGCCTGAATTCCACCATTCCAGGAAGTGGCAGAGCTGAGATTTGTGCTGGCATCATTTGAATAATTATTTGTCTCCCCCATGCATCTACAAGCTCACTGAGCATAGAGATGATATTACATTCACCTGCATGTCTCCTCAGTAGCAGCATATGTAGATCTTAGATAAACATTGGTTGAATAAAAAAATAACTAAATGGCTTACTTAATTAATAATGAGGAAGGGTAGGAAATTCTATAGAACTAGAATCCAAGAACAGTGCGTTCTAGTTTTTCTTACCATAGATTTTATTTTAGTTATATAGCTAGTGACCGACTTACGACCACAACTGGTTCTGACAGACCGGTCGTAACACGATTTGGTCATAAGTTGAGTAGGCTATATGTACAGTACTGTGAAATGATGTTATAAAAATCTTTAAGTCATATTTTATCATAATTTTCTTTCATTATTGTTATATATCATAATTTTCTTTGTTCATTTTATGCCATTTGTATCATCTCTACACCATTTTGTTTCATATTTTTACTTTCGTCAGGTTTAAGTAAAACACTGCATTACCAGTACAACTGGTTTAATATTTGCAAAACATACAAAATTACAAAATACAGGTGCATACAAAAACTGCTCCAGACGTGGAGCAGTCATGGCTAGCGACTGTGGCCATAAAGTCGAATGGTCATAAGTTGCATAGGTCATAAGTCGATCAATACCTGTATTTAAAAATTTTTTTTTTCAATTTACAAACAGTAATATATATATATATATTTTTTTTGGAAAATAGTTCTAAAGGTTTAGCAGACATATAGATTAATGTAACAACCACCATGATCATGTTATGGAAAAATTACATCACCCTAAAAAATTTCCTCATTCTGCTTTCTCATCAAATGCATTCTCTATCCTTATAGTTTTACATTTCCCATAATATTGTGTAAATAAAATCCTATTGTATGTAACTTTTTGAGATTAACTAATATCACTCAACATAATGCCTTTGAAATTCAGCCATGTTGTTGTATGTATTGAAGGTGATGAATAGTATTCTATTTTATATATAGATATGCTATAGATTATTCATCCATTAAATTTTTAGGTTGTTTCCAGTTTTGAGTGATTATTAATAAATTTGCTACAGACATTTATGTATTGGGTTTTTTGTGTGAATATAACTTTTATTTCTTTAGGATAAATATGCTGAATTCTAGGGTGTGTATAACTTTATAAGAGACTGCCAAATAATTTTCCCTAGTGATCGTACTATTTTGCCTTTTTACCAGAAATGTCTTAGAGTTCCAGTTGTTTCACATCCCTGGCAGCACTTAGTATTGTCAACTTGCTTATTTTAACAATGCCAATAAGTATGATACCTCGTTATGGCTTTAATTTCCATTTTCCTAATGTCTAATGATGTTGAACATCATTTCATGTGCTTTTCATCCTTATATCTTTTTTGGTATAAACTTTTCAAATTTTTGGCCATTTTTTAAAATTGGGTTGTTACTTATTACTATATATTGAAAGTTCTTTATATGTTCTGGCTATAAGTCCTTTGTTGCATGTATCACTTGCAAATATTTTCTCCACTGTCTTTATTATATCTTCTGAATAGCAAAAAGTTTTTAATTTTGATGCAGTCTAAATTTACCAATTTTTAATTTTGTCAATTTTGCTCTCAGTGTCAATCCAAGGTCATAAAGATTTTCTTCTAAAAGTTTTGTAATTTTTTATTTAACATTAGGACTATGATCCATTTTATTTAAAATTTTGTGTAAATTGTGACTCATAGGTCGACATTCACTTTTCCCCCTATGATTGTCCATTATTTTCTAAGACCACTTGTTTCAAAAAATATACTTCTTCCACTTAAATTTGTTGTATTTTGCAAACTTGCTCAAACAACTTAGTAGTTCTAGAAGCTATTTTGGTAGATTCCTACAATATTCTACATAGACAATCATGTCAATTAGAATAGCAACAGTTTCATTTTTTCCTTTGCAATCTGAATCAATTACATTTCATTTTTCTTCCTTTATTGCACTGGCTGGGACTATCAGCATGATGCTGAAGAGATGTGGCAAAGTAAGAGTAAACATTCCTGCCTTTTTATATCCATAGGGCAGAACAGTGTCATCATTAAGGATGTTAGTTGTAAATCTTTGAAGAAGCCCTTTATCAGAAATTCCCTTCTATTTGTAGTGTACTGACAGTTTTGTGTTCTAGTTTTTTTATTTTATCACCATGGTAGCTGTGTGAATCTTGGTAAATATGAGAATAAGTTATCACATGAGGGAAAAAAGGATATAAAATACACGTTGTGCCTTTTTGTGATGATCAAAAGATAACAAATGTATGGGTATGTGTAAGTGTAAGAAAGCAAAAGAAGACTGGCATGCATTTCATTCGGGTATGTAAGATGAAATATCCCTAGGCTCATGCAGTGATGTTATGTGCACTTTCTAAATAAAGGTGGGTTAGAACAAGTTGACTAGCTTAGAGAAGACTCTTTTAACGATCGAAGAGCTAATTTTAAAAAACCTACAACAGAATTGATATATATTATCCTTTAATCAAAGTGTGTCACATGATATTTATCCTCTTATATTTCTGTCTACCTTGTTCAATTCTTGATAATAGATGAGAAAATGTTTTTCTTTTTAATCTAAAAATATTTCACAGAACTCCTGTACCATAGGTCTTATCCAAATTTGGATCAGAATTCTTAAATGTTCAGAAAATAAATTCAAGCTTAATGTAAGAAATTACCATTAAAAAAAAGGCACAAAACAAAACAGCCATAGGAGCTGCCCAGCAGTGGCCAAGTGTGCTTCTTAAACCTGAGCACATGGGACCGAAGGATACACAGTGGATTTAGAAAACACTAAGTAGGAGAGCAGATAGTCTTATAAAGTTTCTTCCAACTCTAGCCAGCTTAGATCACACATATGGCTTTAAGAGGTTGACATGGGCCTGACCAGGTAGTGGCACAGTGGATAGAGCTTGGCCTGGGACACTGAGGACCCAAATTCAAAACCCTGAGGTCACCGGCTTGAGCACAGGCTCATTCAGCTTGAGCACAGGTTGCTAGCTTGAGCACGGGATGATAGATATGACCTCATGGTTGCTGGCTTGAGCCCAAGGTCACTGGCTTAAGCAAGAGGTCACTCGCTCTGCTGTAGCTCCTCAGTCAAGGCACATATGAGAAAGCAATCAATGAACAACTAAGGTGCTGCAACGATGAGTTGATGCTTCTCATCTCTCTCCCTTCCTGTCTGTTCCTCTTTCCCTCTCTCTCTTTCACTAAAAAAAAGAAAAGAAAAAGGTTGACATGGGAAGCAAAGATAAGGCCAGGGATGTCTGGAAAACTGGACGGCAGGCCATCTTCAGTTTTTTTTTCCTCAGCAGTAACAGTCAGATAATATAATTTTGAATCCAGTTTGTCACCCTTATGATCAGTGAATTTAAATATGTGACATTATCTCCCTTAAATTTAAATAGTTTTATTTCTCCTTTATTAAAATAAAAAATATGAAAGAGTGTGGGTATTCCTCACCCTTGCCTACCACAGAGAAAGAAAATAAATAAATAAACAAACAAACAAATAAAGGACTAGGCAAAGTGCCAGCCATATAGTAATGGTGATTGCTTCCTCTTTACAAATAATAACAAAGCCAAGAAAATATATTACCCCAAATGCAGGTTTCTGACATCCATCTGGCCTCAGAAAGCACATGTTTAGACAAAACACATACATTTTTACTTCATGTATTCTGAATAATATGCCAGCACCTCCAGCCACGTCCAAAACAGACCCTCCTTACATTTGCACAGCTTTTTATAATTTCTGTAACATTCCTCTCCATTTGCTCAGCCCACACCCTGTGCAGTGGGCTAGGCAAGGCTAAGTATTCTCAGATAATAAAGGAAGTCAGAGCACAGAGAGCTTAGCGGGGTTTCCCCTAGTCTCCATGTTAACGGGCAGCAGAACCCACGACCCCAACTCCCAGCAGGTGCCTGTTTGACTGCATTCTTAGGTCACTACTACGTTCATAGATCATCTGGCTCCATTTTTGAACAAGGATATATGCTAATTATATTGTATCTATTTCACATGCATCATATATTTTCACATATTTTACATATTTTTGCATAAATTGATCTTATTTTTCTTGACTAGGGAAGAGCCCTATAAATGTGATCAACTCTGGGAAGAGTAAAATGGTTAAGGTACTGCAAAATGAGACTTCATCAGTCAAATCTGTGTAAGATGCACATAGATGCACAGTGTACAAAGGGCTCACATGTTCAAAAGCTTGGGGTTTTAAAGCTTGCTTGCAAGGACAATATAGGTCTTGTGCTCCCTTGTGTCCCCAGCACCTAGAACAATGCCTGGCACATAGTAGGCCATCTCTAGATAGTTGTTGAATGAATAAATAAATGGTTTTGCAAATAATTGCTCAGTTACCTTTTTGGATAAGCTTGACTCTATGAAGGGTTTGTTTTCTAAAGCGAGTAACTCCTGCAATTCACACAAAATATGATGATGAGCCATGGACATCCCTATTCGAATTACACTGGGGATTCCAGGAAATTACTAACAGGAGCCTCAAAATTCATCACATTAACTCACATCCCCTGAAAACTCATTCCAGAGGGTTCAGTTCAATGAAATGCCTCCCTTGGGACCAGAGGCCTCTCCCCACTCTGGGAAATAAGGATAGATAGGGAAGGAATGAGCTCAGGGCTTTGCAACTCCCAAGCCATTTCAATGCAAATTGGGGGTGAGAGAGCTGCAGGTGGATCTGCCTGGCCCAGCCCGGGGAGGCAGCACTCACATCCATCACTGGTCCGCACCTCCATGTGTACCAGGTCCGCCTCCTTGTCCAATCCGGCCACAGACCTGGGGAAGGAAGGGAGACACAGGCTCAGAGACCAGAGGAGGGCAGACAACACATGAGAACCATGCAGTATAATTACTGGTAAAGTCATCTTCTCAAGTGGGCCTGTCCTGCACCATGGAGACCCACAGAATAAGGCCACTGGTGGACTCCAGCAGTATGGCTGCTTCTAGTATCTGTCACTTACAAATGTCACAACACATGAGTCCTGGAGTGAAGTCAGAGACTTGGTGACTCTACAGTGATGCTGGTCTAAATCTCTGTTTCTGCCCCTTCTCCACCACCTCACACCTTCTATGAGGTCTTTTCTCCCCCATGGTTCACCACACCCTGCTTCTCTGTCTTGCCACTGAGTGTGCTCCTTTCCTACCCCATTCTGTCCCCTACGGAAGGTCAGCCCTGGCTGTTTGCTTCTAGGCACTATTGCCCTCCTGAGAGATGTGATCTACTCTTCCTTCCTCTTGCCTTGCAAACAATAAATGTTTGGTGACAAATATTCAAAGTCTGGCCAGATGAGACGAGTCAGAATTTACCTAATCAGAATGGGAAACTTCAAAGATTTACTCTCAATTTTCAGAAGGAAGGCTGAGGGTCCTTACAAACTCATCCTCCTGGACCTCAGACCTTCTACACAGAAAGCCAGTTAGTATTCTCCTGCATGAGACATCCCACTCCAAGTGTAAGACTTGGAACGTCTGCTAAAGAAAGGCAAGAGACGTGAAAACATTCACGCACAAAGAAATCACAGAATCCACTCTCTCTAGCGAGCTCTTACTCATAGTCTGTTTACTCCTATTTTAAACATCATTCTAAAATTGTTTTTCTTGTCTTCCAGTGCTCAATAGGTAAGAAGTAGCAAGTTAGAAAGAAAACGTAGATTTTAAAAATGGTGCGAATCAACAGTTGATACCTTGATGGCAAGAGAAACAAACTCTATGGAAAACAGACCTAAGATCTCAAAACCCAATCTTTCACACCACAAATCTCTACACTTCTCAATGGTCCTGAGGCCATTGCTGCATTATAGCACCAGTATCAGACATCAATGCGGGGCAGCTGAAGGCATAGAAAACAGGAATCAGGGGGCTAATGGGGCCAGTGCACTCTGTGAAAGAGACTAGGATTACAAATGATGTATATTGGGAAAAATATAGTAAGTTTTGTTGCAATGAAATGATTATGTTTTGAATGGTTAAACTTTAGTGACTTAAAAAATGCATTGATATGAAACATTTTTCTTTCCAAAGAATCTGAATAAATGAGGCCTTATTCTAATACCTGATTTTTTCCCAATGATCATTAACATACCTTTAATTTTTTCTCATATCATTTGACCCTAACGACAAACACCTAAGGTAAGGAGAGCAGGAATCATTAGTTATATATGACTGAGTGAGAAACTGAGGCACAGAAAAGTTGATGTTTTCCTAAGGTGACACGGGGACTAGGCCAGAACTAGAGAGACTTATGGCTTTCTCAGCCAAGAGCTGTTCCTCACCTCGTGGGCTCTTCTCCCTTTTGCTTGCAACATCCTTCCTATCTCATCCTGTCCCTGTCCTCTTTCTTCTCCAGCCACCTCTCACCCTTTCTTCAAGCTCACATGGCCTCACCCCTTCGGCAGGCTTTCCATCCCTCGTGCCCCTGCTCCCATAGCATCCTCACTTTGGTGCTCCTCAAACCTGGCTGCCCGTGAGAGTCACCGAGGAAGCTTTGAAATCACTGGATGCCTGGGCTCCTCCTGAGAACAATGAAGTCAAAACCTTTGCTGATAGGATCAAGGCATCAATATTTTTTTAAATCTCCCAGGAGGTTTCCAAGCAGAGCTAAGGTTGAGGACCACCGCTTTGCATGGTTCAATCATATCACCTACATAAGTGCGCTTCTGTGTCCTCCCTACTTGGATATAAACTTTAAAGAAGTAGAATCCTGTCTGTTTATCTCTAAATTCTTGACATACGTATGTGTACCTAGTATATATTACATGCTACTGAATTACTAAATCAATAAACAATCCAAAATTTCCATGTGAAACTCAACTGAGACCAAACACACAAAGGGCTGAGGGTGGGCACCAGAAGATACTATATAAACATCTTTTCTGTCCCGCAGCCTCCCTATTTATTTATAAGCAAGTTGGTATTCTCAGAAGTAGAGTCTTCTAGGGTGTTATTTTGCTATCCTCTCCCAAGGTCACTGTCAGGGTAACATGGACAGAATTAAAACCATAATGACCAAGCCTAGCTGTGATCAAGTATTATGTTCTATAGCAAAACAAGAAATGTCTTTGCCTCTTAGAAGCTTAAAGCAAGGCAAACAACACCAATCAAACAAGCACTACAACAGTTCCCTTATCCAGGATTACTCACTCCCTTCCATCTACCTAAAAATCTATCTATCAATGGACACCTAGGTTGCCTCTGTATCTTGGCTATTGTAAACAGTGCTGCAATTAACATAGGGGTGCATATGTCTTTTCAAATGATTGATTTTGATCTTTGGATAAATAGCCAGAAGTGGAATTGCTGGCTCCTACAGTACTATTTCTAATTTTCAAGGACCCTCCATATTGTTTTCTAAGGTGACTGCTAGTTCACAATCCCACCAACAGCCTATGAGGGTTCCCTCTTTTCTACATCCTTGCAAGCCCTTCTTATTTGTTGTCTTTTTACAATAGCCATTCTGACATGTATGAAGTGATATCCATTGTGGTTTTGATGGGTATTTCTGATGATTAGTGATGTTGAGCATCTTCTATTCATTGGCCATCTGTATGTCTTCTTTAAATGTCTCTGCAGCTCCCCCACCCAGCGTCAGTTGGGTTGTGTTTTGGATACTGAGTTGTATGTGTTCTATATGTATTTTGTATATAATCCAGGATTAAATATATCATTTGTAAAGATTTTCTTTCACTCAGTAGGTTGTCTATTAATTTTGCTAATGGTTTTCTCCACTGTACAAAAGATTTTTAGTTTGAGGTAGCCTTATTTATTTAGTTTTGTTTTTGTTGCCTTTACCTAAGGATTTATATCCAAAATAATATCGCTAAGACTGATATCAAAGAGTGCACTGCCTCATTAATCCATTTGAGATTATTTTGGTATATGGTGCAAGAAAGTGGTCTAATCTAATTTTTTTGCATATAACTGTCCAGTTTTCCAACACCATACTGTCTTTTGCCCATTGTATTTGTTGGCCCTTCATTATAGATTAATTGACTATCTAACTATGGGTTTATTTCTAATATTTTTTGTTTTTTTATGAAATGAGAAGCAGGGAGGCAGACAGACAAATTTCCACATAGGCCTGACTGGAATCTACCCAGCATGCCCACTACAGGGAGATGCTCTGCCCATCTAGGCCATTGCTCCATTGCAACTGGAGCCATTCTAGCACCTGAGGTGGAGGCCATGGAGCCGTCCTCAGTGCCTGGGCCAACTTTGCTCCAATGGAGCCTTGGCTGAGAAAGGGGAAGAGAGAGATAGAGAGAAAGGAGAGGGGAAGGGGTGGAGAAGCAGATGGGCGCTTCTCCTGTGTGCCCTGGCCAGGAATTGAACCCAGAACTTATACACAGCGGGTCAATGCTCTACCACAGAACCTACAGGCCAGGGTCTATTTCTAATTTTGTTACTTTGATTTATGTGTCTATTTTCTGGGCCAGTGCCATACTGTTTTGATTCCTACAGCTTTGTAGCATAATTTGAAATCAGGGAGCATGATATACCACCAATGTTCTTCTTCTTTTTCAAGGTTGGCTCTTTGGGGTCTTTTTGGTTTCAACTTTAAGACTATGTATCACATAAGCCAATAGCATATCTTTGTGTATGGGTATGTTTGTATATTTACTTATTTAAACAAAATAGGATAATCTGTATTAATAATATACCTATCAGGCAGTGAGTTTCCTAAGGACAGAGACTCATTATTTCTTCTCAATATTTACTACCACACACAACTCAAGGTTAGGGTCATCTACAGAGTAAACAATGGGGCTAAGAGTATCCCTGAAGTTCTGACAACCAAAAGTGTCTCTAGACATTGACAACCAACCCATAGGGGCAAAATCAGACCCAGATGAGAACCACTGCTTTAGCTGGACACATTTATTGGATGTCTAGACTCAGTGCCTCCCCTATTAATGAGGCAGAAAAAATAAGCATGAAGTGATTTCTCACCTTTTATTCATCCTAACACTGCTGACTACTGCAATTCTGGACCACACCATCTCATCAGGACACTAACTTACAATCACCAAGTAGAATCAATCATGTCCCTAATGTTAAATCCCCAACAAGTTGCCATTGGTAAAAACCTAATGAAAGGAAAGGTACACATAAACACAGAAAGCAAGGAAATACAAGTGGTAAGGAATAAACCTGTAGAAATGTTCGGGAAAGTGCATACAATAATAGTAATAAATATAAAAGGGTGTTAAGACCATTCACATCAGTCATTGTGTTTGTTTCTTCACAAGTGTTTTCTTAATCCTCAAAATGAGTCTTTAAGGAAAGTATCATCCATCTAATTTTCATCCTTAGTAAAATGGAGATAATAAGAGAAATTAATTAATGGGCCTAAAATCACATGATAATAACAATTCATAGATATAGAACGTACTGTGTGTAAGTCACTGTTTTAAATGCAAATGCTGATTTCACTTAATCCTCACATCAATATTATAAGTCAGGAACAATTCTTTTCCCACATTGTACAAGGGCACAATTAGACATTGAGAGCTTAAGCAATTTGCTGAAAGTCAGACAGCAGCAAAATTAGGGCTCCAATAAGGCAGGTGGCTTTGAGCCATGAGCTTAACCTCCCCTGTAAGCTGCACCCCTGGCTGGTGAGAGAAGAGATGGGGTTTGGATCCAGCCATTCCTCCCAGAGCCAAGGATCATAACCATCATACCCCATTGTCTCCTCCCACCACCACCTGCCGGTCCTTTCTAGCAGCGTTGTAGGACATATAAATACATTTTGTATACATTTTTAATATCTCCGAAAATTCCAGTTCTAGGGGACATGAACTGGAAGTGACTCATATTGGTGTTAACCAATCAGAAGGAAAAATGCTGGGAATAGAAAAATGAGTTAGGGCCAATGGTAGAAGAGTAGTGAATGAAGATTTTTGCAGAAGCCAAAGAAAGATTAATACGGTTGAGAATAGAAAAACTTGGAGTTTGGACCTGACTCCTTTTAGGTCCATGAGAGTGGCATGAACTAAGACATATATAGGAGGAATCATGAGACTGCCATGAGTGTAGGGTAGGGGGTGAGAGGCATGCCTGCTCAGAAATGCCAAGTAGGCTAATAACTGCTACTGACATCTCAAGCATCCAAGTTTCTTTATATTTCCAGGACCAAGGTGGGATCAAGTTGGACTGCAGGGCCAATAGCAGCATATAGCACAGAATCAGCCATGGAACAGATCAAGCTCCCTGTGCTCAATGTCTTCAATAAAGATGAATTTGCAGGTATTCCATTGAAGTTACATGGAAAAGAAACTTCCAGAAGGTTCTAGAAAGCACAAAATAGTGGAGAAAATGTATCATTATGTATTATTTCTAATGCAAAATGAAAAGGAGTCATTGATAGTGCCTTTATTCAGTTATGCTGATTTCCTGGTTTTAATTAGCAATAAAACAGAATAATAGAACAAAATAGAGTCTATCAATAATAGGTATGAGTCTATGAAAGCCCTTATGAATATTTAAAAACTCCTCAATGGTAAATTCTATTGTTGTAAAGTTTTTCTAAAACCAAACATGATTGGGAAAAAGCCTTCTTTTTCAGTGGGTCTTCCTATTCTTCCTCAAGAAGGAAAGCTAGATCAAACCCCTTTGTGCAAACTCATCCCATTTTGAACATATATAGCAATAATATTTTTAATTTCCACATCTTTAGAATGGGAATATCATAATTTTACTTCATAATGTTATTGGGATTAAATGAGCTAAGTAATAAACACT
Organism: Rhynchonycteris naso; assembly: GCA_037038555.1. Taxonomy (NCBI): domain Eukaryota; kingdom Metazoa; phylum Chordata; class Mammalia; order Chiroptera; family Emballonuridae; genus Rhynchonycteris; species Rhynchonycteris naso. Next base: position 242,301,608 of record CM072999.1, on the reverse strand, counting down.
CAGAACAGTACTTGACACAGAAAGCATTTTTTGTAATTCAGCTATCAATAATTTTCAGTTGAAGAACAGATAACCTAATATGCTTTCCTGTCTGCCTTCTTCCCTCCTTTATCCCTCAGTTCTACAGTTGTTGAGTCCTAATGATTACAGAACTGTTCTAGGCACTGGGTATAAAATGCCCTGGCTCTTAAGCAGTTAATTTAGGCACATTCCTTCCTCTCCACATTGATGATACATCACAAATCTGGACCCAACTCTTGATAAGGGCTTGTATAATGCCCTATTCTCCTTACCAGTATAGAAACCATTACACTGGATTACAACTGTCTTCTTTTACCTGCGGGATATAATCCTTGACCTCTCGGGTTTTTGCTAGATTTAATATCAATATTTCCATCACAGTGCTTGGCACAAGGTAGATTATCAGCAAATACTTATTGAATGAATCACTGATTATAACACTTTATCCAGTCAAACTCCCTAAGTCCCAGTATAAGCCTTGAGCTCAGGCTTGGGTCTTGAGACAAACCTTTCTTATATCCAGAAAAGATCTTATTTCCCACCTGTGCACCAGATAGTGTTTATCATGTGAATTACTCACATGGTGCTGAAAAGGGAAGAAAATATAACAACTAACAAGCCCAACATCAGCACACAAGGAGCCTGTGAAACTCTGAGGGAAAGGGTAGTGAGTATTCTCAAAAATTAAAGCCTTTCCACATTCTGAGAGAAGACCAGGAACACAGGGAACAACAGGGAATAAGGAGCTAGAGCCCCATCTCCAGGGTGACACGAAAATTTGCTCCTGGGACCATCACTCCCAGATACAGCAGAGGGAAATGCAGATGAGACCTGGAAAAGGTCAAGTGGCTTTCAAGTCTATTTTTAGCAGCTCAGTACTCTGCTCAAATACCGTCTCCAAGTCCTAATATAAATTAAGTCACACAGGGACTTATCAGGAACCCTGAGCGGCTCACCCACACATAACAGAGCCCGAGGAGCTGGTGCAGCAACCTGTGCAACACGCTGATCTCGCCCAACCTGTTCACTCATAGATCATACAACTGGCCAAACACACACAGCTAGTTTGTGTTGTGTAGCCCTAGAATCCAATTGAAACCTTAGCCCAGACTCCTCAGGACATGCGTGCTGCCGCAGGGAAGAGGTGGGGCTAAACCAAACCTTTTCTCTCCTTGTCGCTGTGAATCCCAGAGGGGAACCCTTCCAGGCACTGAGAAAACTGGACCAGCGGTCAGCACGAGGCAGTAGTGAGGATAAAATACTCCCCGAGTCCAACCAGACACTTAAATTACAAAATAATCTTATCTCAATATGTTTCTCCAATTCATACACAAATACTGTTTCCCTTTATATCTTCACAAAGGCTGCTTCTCTGCCTGGAATATTTCTTCTGTTCTACTCTGGATAGTCCCCAGTTACCACCCAGCTCAATACTGACTTTCCATGAAAACTCCTGACCCTGGCCAACTATTGTAATCCCTTGGGGCACTTTCCCAAAACACTGAATACCAATGCACGGGCCCTACTCCCAGAATCCTGGTTTCATTCATCAATAGCAACAGTCCTCTCACATTTAGCAACATCAGGATCTCTGCTAAAACACAGATGCTGAGCTCAACCCTCAAAATTTGATTGGGGGTTGGAAGGGGGTGCAAAAATTTGCAATCTTAGCAAATACATAGATGATATGATAGTGATAGGGATCATATCATGAGAACTTCCAGTTTGGAGTATAGTCCAGGAATCCATAGCTCTTAGATCTTCCTGGATGATAAGAATATGCAGTCAGAGTTGAGAATCACTTACTAGAGGTTGAAAACAACCTCAGTAAACTTGAACTAAACAGTCTCTCCTCTTCATCTATTTGAAGGGTAGTTAAGAGTATGAATTCTGGAACCAGACTCTGAGTTGGAGTCTTGAATGCATCACTTACTAACCGTGGAATCACAGGTGATTTACTTAACCTTTCTATGCCTCATTTTTCTCATTGGCTCAACAGGATGATAATAAAAGCATCCTTCTTACTGTTTTTATAAAAACTAAATGAACTATATAAATGCATGTAAAACATTTTGAAGACAGAGAGGCATGCATCAGCACTTAACGTTATATCATGCTTACTATTATAGTGCTCACATTAGCTAAAGTGCAACTATCGTATATTTATTGAGCACCTAATGTACCAAACTCTTTGCTATCAATTTAATATGTTATTTCACTTAATCCTTAAGCCAACTCTTGAGATAGGCAGTATCATTTCTTTTTTTTATATGAGGAAATGGAAATTTTGAGATTTCAAAGTGCCTAACCAGAGTAAAAAAAGATAGTCTGGATTCAAAGATAGTCTGTCTTATTTCACCTTCAGTTATCTGTGCACCTGAAATATTTCTCCTTGGCTGAACTATTCTTAAAGACTGGCTCTAGATCTGACTAAATTATGTTTTGTACTGGTGCCTAGCACTGTGCCTTGCTCAACATCTATTCAATATCTGTTGAGTAGATGAATGAATCCACTAGTGAGAACAATAACCCCAGCAGCATGTTTAAGATAAATGTTGAAAACAGCTCCATAATATGATGAAGCATATATTATTCATTTAATTAATTTCTAGGCAATTAAGTGAGTAAAGTCTTCATTTTATGTTATTATGCTGCTATTTTCACCATTTATCGTCAAAGCAATATTGGATCTGTCAAACACACAGTCAACTGTGACTTGCTTGACAAATGTGATCATCCTGTGAAAATGCTAAGGCAGCAAAAACTCGGGGGCTCATCCAGTTCAAATCAACATGGCCCCTCTAGCGGCCACTCTGGGAGCTTTCTTTCCCAACCACCATCATTCCTGCCTCTGTCTACTGCTGGCTCCCTTAGATCCATAGACCTCTGAGGCAGTCATGCCAGTTCTATACAGCCCTGTACCTTGTCTATCACTATTTAGACCAGGGCTAGAACCCCAACCCATGCTGAATCAAAACTATTTGTTTCCCAGACTTTAGGATTGGCTTGAGAAACTGTAGCATGAGACGTGGAACAACTTGTCTTGGATACCTCTAACTGTTCTGCCGGAAAGAAGAGAGAGAAGCAAACAGGAGATATAGAAAGAGAAGACACTGTGAGATTCTGGGATAGCATCCTTTCTGAGGTCTCAATGCATTTCTTTTCTTGCATCTTTATTATTCTCTCCCCCCCCCCATTAAGCCAGTTCAAGTTATATACTGTTTCTATAACCAGAGAGCCATTATCAATACCCTCCCCCAAAGTTGCTCAACATGTGTAGCACCTTCTCATGACTCCTGGGTCCCTTCAGCATTCTGGTTCTCCCACCAAATTAACAGGGCCATCGATTTCTAATCAATATCTTTCAAACTATGGTTTGTGTGACCCATTAGTAGGTCATAAAATATACTTAGTGGATCAACCCTAATATTTTAAAATAAAATAAAATGGAATAAAAGAAAATATCAGAGAGCATCTCATGTGAAAGACTATTTTACATGTAACTTTATTTAAAGTCTATAAAAAGACAGGTTTACACTGCATCACAAGTATAACATTTTCTATTAGGGAAGCATTAAAAAAGAGAAAAAAATTATATGATCTAATTTTATATAATGTTTTTCTAAGTTCTAGATGGCTGGAGCCATACACAGCAGTCACACAAAATATTTTCAGGACCATGCATAGACAAATCAAGAGATCACCCCAACAGACAAGGAGATTCATTTCCACTGAAGAATCAGTGAACCACAGCCAGCACCATGCTACATGTTGACAGTAGTCATTTGATGTTGGTCTTTGGGGTTTCATGATTGTAATATTGTAGTGACAATCCATAAGGTTTTACCTAACTACAATTGAACAAGTGCTCTATTAGGAACATGGCCAGTAATCTCATGACAAGTAGTTACTGAATACCTACTATGTGTGTGTACTTGGGAAGTTGTAATACAACCCACTTTTGCTGTATATGTGTGGACCAAAGCCTGGCATAGCTCTAGTGAACCATTATATATTTTCAAACCAAACCATATCACATGATTCAACCCAAAAAAGACAATTATCACTCATAGAAGATCTCTTAATCCTAATAAACAGAACAGGTGTGTTGCAATGTTGGTAGAGTACTTCCAGTGAATGAGCAGTCTTTGTTCCTAGACATGTGGTTTTGGAAATGTCACTCTCAGACTCCACTACCTGTCTCCTGAGTGTACACTATTTCTTTCACAGGTATTTATGGAGTGATACCTAAAGGGGCCTTCAAAGAGCTTATAGTCTTCCTGAAAATTATAATGGGTCAGGAAGGGTATTATAGAGGTGGGAAGACAAAGACTAGGGCTAAATGTGTGAGAGTAGAATGTCACAGAGAAGAGAGGAGTGATATGATGCAGGGCAGGTTGGTGTGAATAGGTAATCTGGAAGGGAGACTGTTAGGCAGAAGTCATCAGAGGTCATTCTGGAGACAGTAAAGAAAGAGTGTGAAGGCAAAGAAAGATCAGCCTTCCAGGAATTATGGATTGGTCCCTGGAAACTAAACTCTACAATATTCCCTACATTTGGCTATGTCATTAGACAAACTATTGTTTCTGAAGGGTTATTCATTCTATATCTTTGGAAATGAATTTGTAAAAATGTGACCTTTGTAAACTTGGTTTATTAAGAAAAGTCTAGGCTTTTTCCTTCTCTTAAATTTGTGAGATGTGCTTAAAACCATTTGCCAAGGGCCTGATTCAACACCCAGGGCCACTTACATGGAATTCAAGCCCAAAAAACAAGAAATACAAACTCAAAACAGAAGCCATATCCACTGATATATCCCAAACCACCCACACACTGCCATGTGAGGAGAACAGAGGGAGGCATTTTGATTGGCAAGGATTTTCATGAAAACTTAGGTTGAAAAGGGCCATCTTTCCATCAGCCTCATTATCATATCACATGCTCTTTCTAGGAAGAGCAGCACACTTACTAAATACTTAATCACATGCAGGTACTGAGCACCTGCTATACAAATCAGGTACCGAGAAGATGATAGGGAGGGAAGATGCCAAGACGAGTATAATAAGGTTCCAGCTTTCTAGAAGCTCAGGTTAATATAGGAAACAGAGGGAGGCATATAGTTGTAAGAAAATGTGACACAGAGTGCTGGAGAAGGCCACAAAATGCTGGGTCTTTAACAGTAAGTTGAAGAGAGAGGTACAAATAGATGAGGCACAGGTTGATCCTGCTGACCCACCAAGGTTGCTCTGTGGTTCCCCAAATAAGTATCTTCCAATAATATACTTTGTGCTCATCATGGAGATTGGTGATAAGATTAGGGTCAGGGGACCAGAGGCAGTGGAGAAGTTGGTAATGTAGGGAAGGATATAATTTAAGAAAGAAATAGGTTCATAAAGGTATAGATATCCATCTCCTGAGTATAGAAATAAACAAAATCCTCATTGGTCCACATATTCTGAGCTAGAGCTTGGGATAACAGTTAGTACTTGTTCACACCAAACCATGGGAAAACCATTGAAAACTGGAACAAGAGTGTCTGTCTCAGAGTGTGGGATAGGTCATATTGCTGAAGAAATATTAGGATATGCGATCATATGCCATTCTTTCTTGCCGATGCCCTTTGTATGAACCAGACAGAAATAACAGTCTCTGCTGTGGTCCTTAGGTTCACGCCAAACCATGGGAATACCAAAAGGCATTTTTTGCATTTTTCTTTTGTCTAGTCACAATTCCTCACAATTATGACATGCAAGCATTTCCTCACAATTATGACACACAATATGAGGAGCCAATTTTTGTCTTGATCGCCAAGGGGAACTTGAAAATAGGCAATCTATGGACATGTCGCAAATGATAAAATATTGTGCCTTTGACACTGAAGTGTGTAACAGCCACATATATAACAGAAGGTGTCGGGACTATTCTTACATTTACTCCTACTCAAAGAAGCCATGATTCAATCTTACAACAAAATAAGAGGGTGTTTTTATCAGATAATAATTTTTTACATTTAAAAACAACTACAATTATGTAAGGGTGATGTTTGTCAAACGTCAATTGCCTTATGGTTATATTCAATCCAAGAGTCGTTGCCCTTTAACTTCCATTTAAAAACCAATGCATGCCATTAACTGTAACAAAAATAAGTTAAAATTGCATAAAAACTAGAACATGCACCAAAAAACAAATTTCAAATTTTGAATTAGCCATGCAGAAATATATAGAAAACATTCTAAAACCTCATCTAACAGAAAATGATTTTAAAAAATTGTTCCCCAGTGTTATGTAGAAAGTGTGTAAAAAAAACTTGTATTAGAATGTAGTAGAAAGAACACTGGGCTGAACTGAGGGCAAAGACCTTGATTCTTTTTCTAGTCTTTTCACTGACCAGCACTGTGTCTTTGAAAATGGTACTAACCCCCTGAGGACACAGTTTCTCCTTCTGCAAAAGGAAGGGGTTGCCAGGGCTGTAAGGGCGGGGGGCACCCAGGGATCCTCTCTGTCCCTCATCTGTGCTATTGGGTAACTTCGCAGCTGAGGGTGAATGCCAGGAACATGAGCTCTTCCTCTGTACTGATGGCCCTTACACCCAAGAGTCATGTTCCTCTCTGCTCCATACCTCCCTGCTCTCCTCTCTGAGCGGGAACTTTTCTAATCAACTGAGTGCATCAAAAGGCTGAGAAACCTCCTTATGATAAAGTTCGCAAGCTGTCACTTACTACCAGCAGGTTCCACAACCAGCTGGAGAGAGCTTCTCTGAACACCCTCACTGCCTGCATCCACCTGCACCTGCCTGCACCTGCCCCTGCACCTTTCCTGCATTCGCCTGCACCCGCCAGCACCCGCCTGCACCTGCCTAAACCTGCCCCTCCACCCGCCTGCATCCGCCTGCACCCACCTGTACCGACCTGCACCTGCCTGCACCTGCACCTTCCCCTGCACTTTTCCCTGCACCTGCCCGCACTTGCCTGCACCTGCCTTTATCTGCCCCTGCACCTTCCCCTGCACCTGCACCTTCCTGGAGATCAGAAGAGTAAGCAGGACGTGAGCAGATAAAGAAGCTGCTGAAGATCAAGGAGCAGGAGGTCCCTGCACTGGACAGTTTACCAACTATTTTTGTTTTATTGTCTAAATTCATTTCATGAATCTTGGGAAGTAGATATCTCCAAGCTCAGTGCTGCGGTTTCCACGGCTGCCTCTCAGATAAGCTACAAGGCCACGTGTAATTAGATGCAAGATTATGTGGTACCAACTGAAAGTGTTGGAGGAATTCAGAAAGTTAATTAAAAAAAGGCAAAGGGCATTAAGGAGACAGCTTGGGAGGATGTTTTGTGGAAGTTCTGGAGAAGGACGAGAAAGGGACCAGGTGTATTTATAGATTAATAATGTGCAGAAGGGAGAGAATGTGCTTCCTCCAGCAATTCTCATCAAGCTAATAGATGTTGCCAATTACCGTGGTAACATTTTTAATTGTATCCCAGCTCTGAAGAGAACAAAAACAGAATTTCTGAGTCTTTAACTCAGAACTGTTAGGGGCAGACATTCTGGTATATTCCACCAGTATGGACATAGCAGCCCAGAGTCTGCAGACAGCCCATGTCACGGGAAAGCCTAACTCACAGCTGTTCCAGACCTATCTGAGGTTGAAAGGACTAGTTTGGAAGAGGGCATCTGCTTTAAAGGTCCATGTATACGAGTAAGTGTGGACGACAATAGGCAAGTGTGTGAGGGAGTAGGTGATAATTACGTGGAGACCCTCAAGAAGTAGATGGTCTCCAAGAATAATGTATATCTAGTATTTGTGTGTTTTGGTGGGTTACTCCCTGTGACAATGCTTTGTGTGTATGACCTTATTTAATACTCATAATAAAATTCATGTAATTATTAGAATAATACCAGTCTCCCCTCTAGACTGTAAGTTTCTTGAAGAAAGGGGCCCTTGCCTGCTTTGCTGCCATAGCAACCCCACCTCCAATCACTCAGCAGGCGCTCAATTATGTCGTTGAACCAAAGATCATAACTCCTATGAGGGAGGTACAGTTTGTGCCTGTGTTTTACTAAAAAGGGACAACAGGCTCAGAGGAGCTAAGTGGCTTGTCAAAGACACCACGGCTAATAAATAACAGCTTTTGATTACAAGCCCAGGTCAGATGAACTCAGTTTGGAGCACGACCTGAGAGGTACCACGGAGGATGCCTTTCTCAACTGGAGAAAGAGGGAGGAAGGCAAGAAAATGACCGACACGTGTTAGTCAACTACTCCATGCCAGGCACCTAATTTCTTTGTATCATCTTACCCTAAAAAGAAACCTACTATTCATTTATTTGTCAGAAACTGAAAATGCAGAAATGGAGGTTGTGAGAATTTAAGTGACTTGCTCAAGATTTCTCAGGTAGCAAAGAATAGAAAGACTCCAAATGATTGCAGAGCCTTGACAAGCTTCCCTTTTCCTCATGTGTCCCCGAGGCTGATACCATACAGATCAAGTTACATCCTGAAAACCCAGGGCACTGAAGGGGAGGAAATAAAAGGGGGATGGCTTCCTGTTCCTTCAAACAGATCCTTTAGGGACAAGCTGAGGAAAAATCATAACACAGATCATTCTTTGATGCCCTGACCCTTTTCTATCTTTTTCTTTCTGATTTCTACATCCAGAGGTCTCCTGCTTCTCAGGCTTCTGTCTCAGGACCCAAGAGAGTCTCGTACTTAGGCCTGTCCTTCCTGCAAAATATTCAGAGCTCTAAGATCAACCATCAGCAGCCCATGGATATGCCCAGGCTCTCAGCCAACAGCAGCCAAAGGGAGCTAATTCAATCAATGAAAAGATCTCCTTTGGTCACAAGAAAGGGCTTCTTGCGAGGGGCAGCAGGGCAAACCAACCATTAACCAGTTATACAGAAGGTCCTGGGATAACATGATTTCAGTCAATGTCATCTTGTTACAATGCTGATCATGCAACCATGGGAACTTCACTCTTGTTTATATCAATTCACCCATGGTAAACTTTGTTTCATTATCTGTCCTTTTGCTAAAACAGCACAGAACTACTTAAACACTAAGTGAAGACTTACTATGCATGCACCAGTCATTGGATACCTTCCGCCAGCATTACTCTTTAAGCAGAAGATACATGAATGAAACATCTCCTTTGCCTACGCCTGGAAGGGACCGCTGCCCAAGTGCACAGAGATAGGCAAATACCTCCAAGATCTCTGTACCTGGGACCTGTGCAGAGAGCTCCTGGCACAAGCACAAACTTCCCAATTCAGAAAAAGAAACCTCGCTGGTCTGAGGATCAGACATCTTCTGTTCAAGGTTAGCATTGGGCCTTTCTTACTTCTCCCTCCCCCTCCTTCTCACTTCAACCTCATCCGGGACATTTTACTGTGAGGTGGTGACAGTAAGTGGGTTAACGCATGCACTTTGCAACTCAGAGAGACCTTGGTTCAAATCCCAGCCCTGCCACCCACCAGCTAAGTGACCTCGGCATGTACCTGACCTCTCTGAAACTCAGAATCCTCATCGCTGAAAAGGAAATAACATACTTACCTCAAAGGATTGTTGTAAGAATTAAACTTAACTCAAGGGTTACTGTAAGAATCAAACCGGACAACAGCATGACTCTCCTAGTGTAGGCTTGCCATTTGCATTGCTGGTCTCCCCCCTAGATCAGTCTTTGCCCCCCACTACTGTCATAAGTCCCCCGTCCCACATTGCACCTGCACAGATACAGCTGTAGACACATCTCCCAGCTAAGAGGAGAAACAACAAAATTATCAGATTCTATCTACAGGTAGAGATGCCTAATCTACCCCCCAAAAGAATTCCTCCTAGTCCCAGCACATTCCAGAGGCAACATGTGAGCAATCCCAGGCCCTAGAACACCGAGTCCAAGATGAATGTGCGTATTCCTGATACAGGGCAGCATCACCCCGTGAGGTGTTACTCACTCCTGCACCCATCAGCCCTGAGAAGAACCACCTGGGGGAAGAACAAGAAGGTGGGCCCTCTAGGACAATTAAAATTAAACTGATCCAGACACTGGAATTCTCTCCTGGGAATCCTTCCACCCAGTCCAGGGCAGGGGCAACATCACTTAGTAGGCCCTTTTTCATCTTTAATTTCTCTGACTCAAAAAGTTTACAAGATCAATTGCTAAGCGGGCTAATGCGAGGAGATGAGGCAGCAAGTTGCTCTGAGCCCAGAGTCAGGTCAGCTAATTCCTCCGCTTCCTACAGGAGCCCACAGGGACCTACTTATATCAAGCCCGAGCATTCACCTCAGCCAGTCACCCCTCCCATCTGCAAACTCCCTCTAAATAAGGAATTTGAATTACTGTACAACCCAGCAAGAATAGCATATCAACCTCAAGCCAGCCAGTGCCTTTCAGAAATGGAAGAAAGATCTTGCTTAATACACCTAGGGCTCATGCGTTCAGAGCCTGCTCCTCTGTCTTCACACCAAGGGTGCCAGGGACCTTCCATCTTCAAAGATTATGTAAAGCGACACAAGTCAACATGCTCACAAACTGTATGGGCTTAAATCCCATTTCTGCCATTTTATAAACCTTGGTTTCCTCATCAGTAGATGGGAGTAACAACTGAGATGGGTGGGCATGTAACTAAACATCGCCAGTAACGTGCTTAGCAAGGCATATTCGTACTTAGTAAGTGCTAGCTATCACTTACTCTCTATTATACTGAGGCCAAACAGTGTCACATACTCATTCAAGGACTAAGTCAAAATGGACCAACACTCCAAAGTTCTTGTGTTTCACAGGAAAAACTGCACTCAGACTTCAAGCTCGCCAGTGTTCTAGTAGCTGCCACATCCCCTGCGAGAACTGATAGCCTTTCCATTAATTTTAATATCTTCCATATCTCCTCTATTCCTATATGAGTTCAACCCTCCCCACAGGAAGACACATACAGAAACAATGATGTCTGATGACAATTTTACCAAATGATGCCTGAAATAGCATGAAAAAAGAAAAGGTCGCCTCCCATCCAGGAGACCTGCATTCTCCAAATGGAAACGCCACCCAGAGGAGAACAGCTTATACCAATTGTCCTAGAGAGGATACATCGTCCAGGACCCTTTGATTTCCCTAATAGGCCACTGCTTCTCTTCTCCTCCTCATTTCCTGCATATTTTCCTTAATGATGGCAGAGTTTAACAACTTTCTCTGCACCACTGGCTCTGGGGAATTCTAAAAAGTCTGGGAAGGAAGTTTCAATTTGCGCACTTGCTGAGAATGAATTCTGCCTCATATAACTCCTGACAAATTGCCATTTTTAAGGGGTTTGTTAATTTCCAATAAGCAAATGGCACATCAGATATGTTGTTTATTCAACAGATGCTCCTGAGCAAAACAAATGGTTCTAGTTTAACAAACACGGAAACATCTTGTCAGCTTTACTAAGATCATCCTATTTAACTATCAAGGGAGGGTGTGGTTTGTGAAGAAAATATGAGCTGCCTCCCACCACTACAGTATTCTCCAAAGGGCTGGGGACAGTGGCTCCCTCGAAAGAGATAATATGAAGCTCCCTTCTCACTGCCTGAGAAGTGGCTCTCAGACAAAGGAGTTTGCATTTTTTCCTCTCTCTGAAGTTATCGGGTATTTATGATTCAGGTCTATTTGATCCAGGAAACTCCTGGGTGTGGACTCTGAAAATGGCCCAGGAGGAGACAGCCATCTGACACATAGAAGTGGTATAAAACTGTGGTTAAAATAGCTCTGGAGAAGCCTCGGTTGGATCCTGGCTCTCAAATTGTGTGAACCTGGACCGCTTCCATCCACTCTCAACTTCAGCTCCCTCACCTGTGAAATAGGTCTAACAATGACATGAAAGGTAAGGACGCTGATAAGAGCAATAAATGGTTATCCTGTGGATCCTGATAACATTTCAAGAAATTTTAAAATGGAACTGAAAACAGGAGTGACTCTAAGGGCCAGAGAGAAGGTTGGGGAGAGTCCAATTCCTACGTCCTCCATTGCTTGGAAGAAATAAATGTGTCATGTTTGATGATGTGTGGGATGGCTCCATGACTCCGGTCAGAAATGAAATTTAAACAGAAAATGGAGGCTTTCCAAGCCTCAAACCTCCGGCCTCATATCATAATTGCTTTGAGCCAGTGAGCTAAGGATCTGGCTAGAACAGGAGGCAGGTTGGGACAGGGAGGGCTGGGGAAGAAGGAAAGGAAAGAGGCCAGCTTGCCGGGAGCACACAGGGACGCATGGAGTGAGAAGATGGCTGACCTCCGTCAAGTCCAAGTGTATGAGGAGGAACCCATCTGCCAAGGGGTGCAGCACAGTACAACATGTTAATTATGAGAGAATGGCATTTCAAAGCCTCCTTGCTGGAAAGTATCACCAAGAACTACCTTGGGACAACATCTAACTTGCTAAAAATTAATTTACTCCACAGTATAGATGCTTTGGAGAGATCTGAAGTGAGGTTGACCCTAGCTGAGTGTGGTGTTACTATGTGCTGCCTGATAGAATTGCACATACTACCCAGTCTGAATGCCAGGAGGTCTGAAGAACTCCCAGGCAGTTTAATTACTTGACAGAAACTCCACAGTAACTCTTTGAGTTTTTTTTTTTTTAAAAAAGAAGGCATTATTATCATCACTAGACTGAACAAGAAACTGAAGTTTAGAAAATGTAAAAATATTAGAGTTTCTAATGAAAGAGTCAATACGTCTGATATAGGAAACATTCTCTTTAACAACTCTGAAACTCTGAAAATGTATGAGAGAGGGTTCAGGCAACTGCTAAAGTAAGGTAACTTTTCACCAGAACTTTAGAATACAGTAAGTATTAAGTTGTTGGCCCACCTCCATGTCCTACCTCCATTGTCCTGGCAAAGACTGAAGACCTTTCAGTAAACAACCTCATGGCATAGATGCAGAAGAGTGATGGGTCTCGATGGGGTGGAGACATGACGATCAGTAGATGATAGAGAGTTTGGAAAAATACCTGGGGTGAGAAGGCACTCTATGTCATGCTAAATGGTTTGGAATTTAATCTCTAGTTTTTCCCAGCCTTGATTCTCTGAAAATATCTACGGTAGATGCTATTCACATAAAACATAATAGGGATTGAAGAAAATCTCACATAATCTTTAGCAAAATCCTATATAGCATGACTTGTATTCATTGTATCTGTTATGATTCATCCAAGAAGGTAGTTTACTATGGTCAGTCAGAGAGACAGAGAGGTTAGGGACACATTAGCTGTCATTCAATTGATTTTTGGTCATTTAGGAATGCAAGTATGTAAGAATGACATAATTTTACTGACAACCTTGAATTGCCTCAAATTTACCAAAAAAAGAGAAAGAAAATGGAGGAGCAATAACTCATCAACATCAGTTCTTTATTACTGGCCGCAAAATTTTTGTGACACACTTGACAAGTAATCATGACTCACTGGTGTGCCATTACACTTTTACTTAAACTTCTTTGATAATTCTCTCTTGACTTCAACAGCAGCTTTTAACCAAAGGATAATATCAGTTTGGTTGCATTTCAGAACCAAGACATTATAAAGGATTGACTCAAGTGCTGGCAAAAATGAAGGCAGAGAAGGCAGGAAGGCAGAGAGGAAGCCAGTTCAGGCAAAAGAGGAGCACCCGGTTTAAGGAAGTGCCAGGAGGAACAGAAAGATGCAGTCGGGAAGGGGGTCTTTCTCGAAGGTGTCAGAACCTTGGCATGGGGATTGAGTGGGTGGGGATGGCTGAGAGCATGGAGAAAGGGATTCCAGAGCGATTTGAGATTTCTAGGTCAGACTCTTAGATAGATGGTGATATTCTTAACTGAGATAACTTAAAATATCAGAAGGAATAATTTAAGCACATTGGGGAAAATAGAAGATGTAGTTTTTGTGCATTGGGAGAATAGCAATATGTCCTGTTATGGATAGATTGAGATTTAAGGTATATAAGAAGCTATCCAGCAGAATGAAAGCAATATTGGAGAAGTGATGCCAACTGGAACATGGGAAGTGCATGTCTGAAATCCCCTAGAAAGTAGAGTGGGAAAAGAATTAGGAGGTCTTTATAGAAACTAACACTAGTGTTGATAATGGGTATGCTTTTCTGGGGGATGGATCTTTTAAAAAGCAAACAAAACATCTTGGAAACACTGACATTAATGGGGCACCCACATCAAAGGGTCATCAGTGAGGAATGCAGTATAGGGATAATCAGGAAGATAGGAAGGAAACAGAGGAAAATCACAGTGGTCAAGGAAGGACAAGGACTCCAGACGAAAGCAGACAACAGTGAGGACATCTGCTGAAGTCAGGGAGAATAAAGAATGACAAGAGAGTACAAATTTGGCACTAGGAGGTCCCCGATGATCCCCTCCCAGGGAGTAGTGGTGGAGAGACTAGACTGAGTGAGTTTAAAGGTGGTTTGAAAATAAAGAAGTACTTTCATTACAAATAATTTCAGAAAATTCGGCAATGAAGAAAAAGAGGCAAACAGGCGAGTCACTTGAGTGGAAAATAGAACAGATTTGGATTATTTTTACCTTTTTAGGATGAAAGAAAATTTATAATTTTTTTTAACGGAAAGGAATAGATTGTGAAGATACTAGACCTAGAGAGGAAGTGATAAAGCAAAGCTCCTGATAGGTGGGAAGGGAGAAGATTTTAAAATGCAAATGGAAATCAGAAATCTAAGTTCACTAAAGAAAGTACAACTGGTCATCCAACATAAAGAAATAAGGAGAAAGAGACAAAATTTGGGGTCGAGAGGGGCAAGGGAAAGTAGGGTGCACTTCCATGTAGTAGCCTCTATTTCTTAATGAGAAGGAAGGCTCAATGATTGCAGTAAGGGGTTGGGAAGTTGGGGAGCTAATGCGAGTGGGAAAGATTTGAATTAGCTCATGCAAGGAACAGGAGGGCAGCTAATTCAGGAAAAACACTATGTAGAAAGAGCAAGGGTTGTTTGGCTAATCCACTAAGGGGGGTGGAAGGGATCAGGTCATGGCTGGTGCTGAACTATTACAATTCTCCTTCTTCAAGAACAGAGTGACATACAATGAGTGCTAACCAAATTATTAGAGACTATGATAACAAATCCAGTGAGGTCTCCAGATTTAATGATCCAATGTAATGTAGAAAATCCATAACCCCACACCAGCTTTGCTCCTGGCAAGGAAAGAGAAGTCATTTGTGGCCAGGGAGGAGGCAGCCCCAGCCTATCAGTAATCTATCTGCAACTCTTTCATCCTCTAAACTTAGATCCTTCTCCTCCTCTGCATCTCCACCTACCTCCGCCAGTGCACTTATTCCCAGCAAGAGCAAGTGTGTAGAACAGACCCTTCTACCTTGAACACTAAAGAAGAGAAAGCCAAAGAGCTGATGTTGACAGGGAAAGGTTTCAGTGGAGCTAGGACTGAGGAAGGCGCTGAATCTTAGTATTAATGCAGGTCTTTTGTGCAATGTGGTACAAAATGTCAGAATGGATTGTTCCACCAGATGAGTCCATGAATGAATATTAATTTTTAAAACCCCTTTCTGAGTATTAGCTTTTTATAAAGCACCATGTTTGCCCAGGGGACCGTTCATAAAGGCAGTTAAACAGAGACACTCTAATTCATTGTGTTTCTAGGGTCTTGGGAAATAGAAATCCTTTAAGTACCTTTACTCTGCTTCATGGGAGCTACTTTTCAAAGTTTAAATTGCTTATATTTCACACTACTCACTTCCTAAATTCCATTTATAAATCAAAGTAGCTTTTGAGCAATTTGATGTGAGTGAAATGGGTTAAGAAAGAACAAACATTATATATATATTTGGTCATTCGAGTTTATTGGATTTTTTCTTTTTTTTTTTTTCTTTTATGAAGATACTCTGAGATAGGTCTGGTATGTTTTTGTTCAGCTTTGGCCTGGAGATCGGGTACATAGCCAGGAGAGGACATGCTGTGACTGCCTTCATAGTATATCATCTTATGTGTCCAGTAACACCATGACATCTGTGTTCCATCAGTGCATTGGACTTGACCTGGCTAATGTCTCAGAAACCCAGGCTGAAGAAGAAATTTGGCTAGAATGACATTGCTCATGAACAACCAGTCAATTCAGAGCTCTACTTCTCACCTTGAGTATTTTCTAACATTGATCTAGAAGTTTCTATCCCATCTAAATTGAGTCATAGGCTGTTAGCACTGAAAAGATTCTCTGGGGTCATCTTGTGTGGCTGGTTTCCAAACCACTTGGGATAAATATATTTTCCCTAATTATTTCAGGCTAATCTTTTTATCAATGCAACAAAAATATCACAGAATGGCAAACTGCTATACACGTTTCTAAATATCAATGAATATACTTATCTATACTTCTTCACAGACCAGGAGCAGTTCGTGGACCACCACTCTGAGTATCAATGATGCTAATTATACACTCTCATTCTTCAGTTAAGGAGCTGAAAGGCACAGAGTAGAGGCAACTAACCACAAACACATGGTTTCCTAGCAGGAGAGTTAAGTTAGAACCAGAACCACCGATGTCATCCACAACTTTCTGAACCTCCTCAGACTCTCAAGTATAGATTAAGACAGATGGACCCCTGCACTAAGATTCCTCATTATCTGCACCCTACATATTTTGATTTTGCTAAGTATATGTATATATCTTACTGGGTTAGGTTCCTTGTTACATACATGCTATTAAGACAGACCTTTAAAACTCTCAGATTATGCTGAGAGCCTCAGTTTTTTTATTTTTGTTTTTTTGTTTGTTTGTTTTTACAGGGACAGCAAGAGAGTCAGAGAGAAGGACAGATAGGGACAGACATACAAGAAGAGAGAGACATGAGAAACATCAATTCTTCATTGTGGTTTCTTTTTTTTATTTTATTTTTTCTTTTATTTATTCATTTTAGAGAGGAGACACACACACACACACACACACAGAGAGAGAGAGAGAGAGAGAGAGAGAGAGAGAAAGGGGGGAGGAGCTAGAAGCATCAACTCCCATATGTGCCTTGACCAGACCAGTGCAGGGTTTTGAACTGGTGACCTCAGTGTTCCCAGGTTGATGCTTTATCCACTGCGCCACCACAGGTCAGGCGAGTCATTGCGTTTTCTTAGTTGTTCATTGATTGCTTTCTCATATGTGCCTTGACCGCAGGCCTTCAGCAGACCGAGCAACCCCTTGCGCGAGCCAGCGACCATGGGTCCAAGCTGACGAGCTTTTTGCTCAAGCCAGATGGGCCCGCGCTCAAGCTGGCAACCTCAGGGTCTCGAACCTGGGTCCCCTGCGTCCCAGTCCAATGCTCTATCCACTGCACCACTGCCTGGTCAGGCTGAGAGCCTCAGTTTTACACTCACGTGGAAACCTTTAATTGTCCACATTTAGCAGTTAAATCTTTGTTTGATCATTGTCCGTTTTCCCTGCTGGACTATAAGCACTAAGGAGCAAAAGACCATGTCCACTTTACCTACCATTGTATCCTGGTGCCTGCTATGGTGCCTGGCTCCTGTGGATGTTTGTCAAAAGAATTGAGTGAAGAAATCATGCTGGGGTGACACTCTGGGACCACCTGCAGGCACTGTGGGAGTTCGCAGCATGCCCAGAGCTACCCTGGTGAGGACGCTAGGACTGCCATGAGAGGAGCCACAGGCCTCTGGCAGAAGTCCTACATTTTCTCCAGGGAAGCTCAGCATCCCAAGCCTAGCACCTTCTCCAGGCTCATTTCTTGTGGTCCTTTATCAACGTGGCAGGCAGGACTGTTCTCCCTCCTCCCTTCCTATCCTAACTCCCTTCCTTCCCACTCCTAACTTTCTTTCTTCCTTCTTCCTGTAATTATTCATATATCTAACACTGTGTTAGGTGGTATATTCAGAGATAATCTGGTAGGATTTTTGGCTAGAAAATCTTTACAATCTAGTTAGGGAGAGAGATGAGAACACATGATCAGTTAATGAGAAAAGGCAACAAAAAATCAACAGTTAAGACATCATGAGCTCTAGGATTTTCAACTCCTCTGCCTGGGTTCTAAGCCCTTCATAATCAGGTCACATCCTGCCTGGCCAGCGCGCTTCAGAAAGCCCCACGCCTAAACCTCAACAAACATCACACTTCTCTTCTTTCTGCCTCAGAGTCTGTAGCTCCTGCTGCTGCTCTGGCTGAAATATTCCCTCCGGCACCTGCCTTTGCTACATCTCACCTTGCCAAATTAGTGTAGACCTACACTAACCTCCGGTTTCCTATTATCTGGCCAAATATCAGCTGGCCAGATAATTTAGAAGCCCAAACAATTTAGTTTCAGGTCGTTTTCTGGGTCTGCCACCACTGTAGAACACATAAAATCAAGTTCAGGAAACGAAATGAAAATAGGTGTCATTGAAAGGCATTGATCCTTATCTTAAAAGTTGTTATATCTCAGGTAACCGACAAAAGGGTTTGCTAAGACTCGGTTTGTCATTACAAAATGGGGAGAGTAGGACATCTGGGAATAACAGGAAAAAATACAGAATTACTAGTGACAGTAGCACAGTAGATGGAGCTGCGTCACTCTCCACATAGTGATTAGGGTGGGTCATGTTACCTCTCTGAGCCTCAGTTTTTTTATCTGTAAAATGAGTGCACTTGGTTGTTTTCTCAAGACTCCCTTCCAGCTCTAAGCACCCAGGGGTCTCTTAGAAACCAGCATGTCTCTCTTGAGTCCCCAAAGTCCACGGGTGTTCCAGAAGTGGCCGCTGATGCCCTCTGAGCAGCCAGAATGAAAAGTTTCTTACACATTACACAGCCCATAAATCATCCAGAGCCCATAGGATGTTAATACGGAATCACTTAATTTAATAGTCACTTTGACATAAGAAATTGTTTTCTTAAAGCTAGAACTGGCTGTAAAACCTCAAGTAATGTTTTATGGCTGCCATATAATAAAATCATTCAGCAATTAGTGATTAATGACATGCAACAGTAAGCTTCCCCATGGTCACCTCCCCCCACCACTGCTATTTCTCTGTTGTCTCACCCACTTCCCCGTCCAGCAATCACACCTGCAGGGATGAGCCCCTTTTCATAACCAGGGTAGACTTCTGAGTCTAAAACACCATCCTCTCCATCAAAAAGGGAGCCAGATGGTGCCTGGTGCTGTGGAGGGGATGAATGGAAGCATCTAACCAGACATCATCTCTGGCATGGAGGACAGTTAAACCACAGGGAACTCCCTGAGACAAACCTCCAAGGGTATTTATTGTCCAGTACAACAAAATGAAGTATGGACTCCCTAAGTTTTGTTCTTTTTATGATCGAGTTAGCCCTTGCTGGGGAAAGGCACATAAACACTGTGAACCTGACCTCTGTCTCCTGCCGGCTCCTGCTTATCACGACTCACTCTTTCACTGTACTTTTAGCTCCACCTCCCCCAAAGCACCTAACAGCCTCAAGCTGAGAAGGGTCCTCATTGCAGCCCCTTTCTCTAGCCTACCTCCCCACAAACACCAAACATTAAACTTGGCAGTATGCGCTTTGAACTCGGAAAAACCAGCCCACCGTTTCCTACTTTGCATAGTACTTGCTACACCGCCATGGAGCAGACTGCTGGTGTTCATCACATGAAGAAACTGAGGCCCTGGGAGGCCACCCAGTGGCACAATCATGATTCAGGCCTGGCAGTCTGGACAACTCCGTTGTTATCGCCACATGCTCATTAAAAAGATAATTGCAATAATGGGTGCTATGGACCCAGCGCATTGCTTGACATATAGCACAAGCCTGCAATAAATAACTTATTTACATTGTTATTTATCTCTCATTGCATTGTTCTTTATTGCTAATAACATAAATGTCCATCTTCGTCCTAGGAACAGGGACAAAACTTGGGAGTAGAGTTCCCTCTCCCCACTGTAGTGGGGACAGCAGTGGGCCGTTCTGACCCCACTCTGCTCCAGGCATTCACTCCCATTGTTGGGAGTGCAGGCACTTGAAGCCTCTCAGCTTAGTGTCATACTGAAAATTCTCCACAGCAGGTGACAGCCACCTCACCAAGTCACATTCCTTCCCTGGGGGTAGCCCACATCTTATGACGGCTCAATGTGTAGGACGAAAGCCCAATCCTTTTGTTCAAGGCTGGACATCTCCAAAGGGCCATCCCAGCACCACAGCACCGGCAGGATCAGCTGCCACAGAAGCATGGCAGCCCATCCCCTGCCCTGTTTACACCATGCCCCTCGCTCTCACAGGGGTGTTATTCCAAGAGCTCCCAGCAAGCCTTGCACACAAGTCTCTACTGAGTCTACTTACCAGTCTACTTACACTGCCCACCAGGTCCACCCCCCAAAAAAACCCCAAATGGACAGAAACCTCCTCAGGGAACACTGTCTGAGTGCCTGCCCATCCTGTAGGAAATACACCTGACCCCAGAGCACACCTTTCCAGAAAGTGTGCAAAATAATACGTGAAATTCAAACACTCATTAAAAATTTATTTGTAAAGCCTATATATTTGTGGTCACTGTAACATGTTGACCTATCACCAAGTAGGATTTGAGATTTTGGATATTTTAAAGACAGGACACAACAGTCCAGGGTTAAAAAGGGATTTGAACTTATTTTCTATACTCTGAGACATTTATTTTTAATTCAAAGCATTTTCTAGAATTTCCTGGAGTTCCATCTCCTCGTCTCAGTACTCACTGCCCCCTGTAATAGCCTTTTAATAGGCCACCTGGTCCCCGACTCTTCCTTTGAAGACTTTCCCTCCATCCAACTGCAAGGATGACCTTCCTCAAGACCAATCCTGAGCATGCCTGGCCCTGAGTAGACCCTTCAAGGGTGTACTGCGTTAACTGCAAACTCTTTGACCTGGCATTTAAAACCTTTAAGTTAACACTTTAACTTTCTTTCCCTCCTTATTGGCTTCTCTTCTTGCACAAGCATAGAACTTGAACTTCACAACAGCTGGAACTATTAACTATTTTCTAAACATGACCTGTGTTCTCCCACTTCTGAGGCTCTCCTGATACTCCTTTTTCTGCCTGCAATGCCCACCCCTACGTCACACAGATGCTCTGCCTGTTGTAATTAAACCCATCTTTTCAGTTTCCTCTCAGAGGCCACCTCCCCTGATCTACCTCAGGTTGTTCTCTCTGGTGGCACTTCACCATCCTTTGTTCCCAACATGTGTCCATTTGTCTCAACTCTTCTTTGTCCTGCTGTATCCAGTTAGCTATTGCTACACAGTGGACCACCCCAAAATTCAGTGGCTTCCAACAGCAGTTATTTAATTTGCTCAGCCTGACCTGTGGTGGCATAATGGGATAAAGCATTGACCTGCAACACTGAGGTTGCTGGTTCGAAACCCTGAGCTTTCCTGGTCAAGGCACATATGGGAGTTGATGCTTCCTGCTCCTCCTCCTTCTCTTTCTCTCTCTCTCTCTCTCTCTCTCTCTCTTTCTCTCTCTCTCTGCTCTCTGAAAATTGAATAAATAAAGTCTTTAAAAAATTGCTTGTACATTGAGGGGTCAGCTGGGAAATGGTTTCTCTAGGCCAGGCTCCATGGGAGGTCTGCCCCAAGCTAGGAACCCTTTGGGCAGAGCTTGGCTCCTCACCAAAGTGTGGGCTTAGGCATGATCCATGTATTCACTATGGAGGCTGGGATGAAGGGTCACAGATGCCATGGGATGGCAAAGGTGACAGAAGCACTCCTTACTGGGCAGGTAGTTTAAAAGCTTCTTCTTGGGTCACATCTGCTAAACTTAATGAAAGCAAGACCCTTGCATGATTCCCATAGTCAATGGATTAAGGGAGTAACTGAGGCATACAGAGTAAAAAATACTGCAAACTTACATGGCAGCAAGTTTAAATGTATAATTGTGTCACTGAAAAGAGAAATAAGAATTGGAACAACAACACCCACCTCCTGTCCTTTATGTCCCTTTGTATGAATACACTGTTCACAGAGTACAGACTCAAAGCCATCTCGGGAATGCAATTCCTCAGTAAGTACATCAAATAAACACTGGTAAAATCAATAACCTCATTCATGCCATAGTGTTAAAAAAAACTAGAGGCATTGTTTTCATAATGACTAATATCCATACAACATTTTACATTTACAAAACATTTCTGTAATGCCTTACAGCTTTCAAAGCACACTTAAATATATTATCTCACTTAGCATAAATTGTATGCATTTAAAAAGATGCCTGGAGGTGGCAATGTCTTCTTTCATTGTGATGTCTTCATTGTTCTTAACTGTGGATATCAAATACTGCAGAGACAGGAGAGGGTTTTTGGTTAGGGCTCCCAGTCTCTGCCACTCAAAGCACCAATACCTGGTACCCATCAATTTGCCCTCCTGGTCTTCAAAACCACTTCCTAACCACCTCCTCTGGTTTCTAAAACCCAATGGGCAAAGGAATTGCTGGGAGAGAGTGTTAAAACAGAAATTCTTGGTGCCCAGGTTTAGAGATTAAGATCAAGAATCAGCATTTTTAACAATTCACTGCAGGTTCTCCCTTGACCATCATCTGAGAAATAAAATTCCCCCTATCAGAGAGGTGAGCAGGGTTTCCTCACCTTCCACAAAGCCCATGATGGAGATCAACTCCCAGGCTGCAAGAGAACTACAGAATCTTGGGTTGAAAGCATTGGACCAAACTTCTAAGCCCTCTTAGCAAGTCCTTTGAATTCAGCCGATAAATCCACAGAGAGCCAGCAGCATTCCCAGGCCTGACCCCTGTTCTAATGGCAGAAGCAGAATTAGCAGCCAGAGCCCTGACTTGTCCATGGTCTGTGTTTCCACTACCCAAGGTCACAAATGTGGGGTTTTTTTCCCTAAGAAAAAGAAATCACTATATTTTATCAGTGAATTGGGTAAAAATATGTAATCTATGTGTTTTTGTTTTGTTTTTACATTTTTTCCTTTTTATATTCAGCACTGTGATTTTTTAAAATTACATTTGACATTCAATATAATTTTATCTTAGTTTCAGATGGGTCACAGATTTTCTCTACCTAATTTATTGAATTCCTCTCAGCTCTGGAAAAATCCTAACAAATCTCACATCAAAAATATAGAAAAGAATAAAAGAAAAGAATGGACAAGAGAAGTCATGATTCCCCAATTATGCAATTTATGTGCCAAATCTCCAATTCTACAAAAGTAATAATGGTCATAAAACCCAAGCAGCTCACTGTCACTTCTTTTAATGACATTTGTTAAACAGGGGGACAGTAATGCTGAAGCATGATCTTGAACCTCTTATTCCGGCTGCATTTGAACAAGAGCATGACTCCCCCCATTTTAAACCCCCATCGCTTTTGGCCTGGCCCCTCGACAATTACTGCATACTTTGGTGCCTTTTATAGATCTGCCTGGTTCCAGGGTTTGACCTTTTCAAAGCTTCAGTCTGCTCAAATTCATCCAAACTGCTGAATGGGCAGAGCAGAACTCCCCCAGGGGCTCACGCTTTCTCTCTCTGCCTCCATGGAGCACAGTTCTGCCCAAATTACTTGACAGCTCCTCTTCCACATGGTTAGGGAAAAGGTTGAAGAATGAAGATGACACGACTGGCCAGTGGAGAGGTGAGAAGGCGTGGGGCATGCCACTAATCCATCATGCCGGCTGCCTTTCCACAGAGCAACTTCGAGTGAGATGACTACAAGGAAAGAATGAGTTCTGATTTGGGAGGACTGAAGGAGAAGCACCATGGATTCTTGAATCAGAATGTTGTCCCTTGATCAGTGGTAGCAAATGCCAGTTGCTAGATTCAAATAGACACAAAAGATATATGCAGGAAGAAGACTGCTATCTTTGAAAGGCAATGTGCTGACAGCTGAAAAACCCTAATTTTCTAAAAAAAAAAAAATTCTGCTGTAGGCACTCTTCTGTGGAAAATAAAGAAAAAGCTAAAGAGTGTGACTAACTGATGCTCAGTACCAGTTGCCACCAAGTGAATGAAAGGGTCCATTTCTTGCACCCCAATCACTATAGTCTTATATCCTCTTTCATACCTGGCTTTGTGGGTTAGCATTTAATTGACAAAATCATGTCCATGTGAATGTGGATATTTATCTCCTTAGCAAAATAAGGTAATCCCATGAACAGAGGATCACCAGGTAGTATTCTCACTAACACAATAGGCCCAGGGAGTTTGGCAAAGATTTTAACCATTCAAGCACTATCTACACTATGGAGATGGACATGTGAGGGTGATGTAACCACTGAGGAAAGATAACCTGAAGACTCTAATACCAGTATGCAACATGTGTAAACTGGAAAATAAAAAAGAACAGTCTAGATAAATAATTTTGTAAACACTTTTGTTTTATTCTTCAATGGTTTTCTATCTTCAAAAGTGATATTTTGCAAAAGCCTAATATATAATATTAATCAAGAAGCTTAGTAGTTTTGGTTAAAGCAAAAACAGGGGACCAAGGACCTGATCAATAAGTACCCTATAGGCTTCTCTATGTATCAGGTAGTCTCTGGGGCCATTTATCAGAAACACCTCAAAGCTTCCAAGACCACTTCTAGAGAAATTGCTAGACCAGATCATCTTTCAGGGTCCTTTTTACTCTAACATTCTTATAATTCTTTAGTATAAATGAGAGTGGACTACACAGTCACCATTAAAATGATCTTTATGCACACCTATTATTTAGACTAGATATAAATGAAACCAAAAAGACATAAAATGGGGATACAATATAACTATAATTTTGTGAGAAATGACTGTCATGTGTACAAAAATTAGAAAGGAACAAGAAAGAATAAAAGGTATTGTGCTAAAGATGGTGATGGAGTAGGCGGAAGTACCAACTTCCAACTCCCAGAATCAAAGTGAATTATAACTTAATTTTAAGAACCATCATCTGGATAAACCAACTTTGAACTAAACTAAGTGGACTCTTCAACCAAGGAACATTGAAGAAGCCACATTGAGACTGGAAGGAAAAGCAAAAACGTGAAAAGAGCTGCCCAGCTCCCTGGAGCAAATGGCAGACTCATGTGGCAGACTCACGTGGCAGGAAGAGAGTTTAGTGGAGAGGTAGGGACCTGGGTCCCAGGAACAAAGCCCCAGCCTCCAGTCCCAGAACCTAGAAGAGGCATTTGGACAGTATTGAGTTGTGAAACAAGTGAGGATACTGTTTGTGAGAAAGAGACTGTTTTCTCAGACCCAGGATTCTTCTTAAAGGGACAGCGCAGAAAACCCCTCTCACAAGCACTCACCCAGGGCTCCGGGGGACGGGGACAGAGAAGAGGACCGGAGCAGCAGGAAGAGACTATGGACTGGAAGGCACAAGGAAAAACACTCTGAGGGACAGCCACCCTAACCCCTGGGCTGAGTCACTTCCCAAATCAAAAATGAATATTTCCCCTGGAACTAGCAATACCAGCAAAGGGAGACAGGACACCAGCCAAACTAGCTCTCTCGTGGCACTTAGAGCAGAGCTGCTTAGATGGAGGGAGCTACCAGAACTACAGTATGAAGTGTTAGGGTCTGAGCTGCAGTGTCCCCACCCACACTGCTGAGGGCTTGCTGGAGGGACGGGGGCTGGGGAGGTGGGCAGCTGGACGCGGAAACACAGTTCTGTCAGCGGGGGTGGAGGCCCAGCCGGTGTGAGCTCAGTCTGGCCCAGCAGGGGCAGAGGGAATGTGTAAAAGCAGTCCAGCAGCTGCGGGCCCACCTGCAGCCCCACCTGTGGGGGAAAAGCAGGAGGCCAGGAATGGGCAGAGATCTGCTGATGAGCAGTGCCCCATGGACGCGCAGCATCACCTTGCATCTGAGGTTTGCAATCCTGCACGAACTGGCCCTGACTGCGGGGGCAGGGCTAAAGCCCGGCACAGGTGGAGGCTTGCTGCTGAGTGCATGCCAGAAGCCCCGCCCGGCCCTAGAAACCACAGTTTGAGATCCTGCGCAAGCCAGCTCTGACCGTTTGGGATGGGTGGAAGCCCGGGAACAGAAGGGGTCTGCAGCTGAGCAAAGGTGCTCACCCCTATCCTTGGTGCTGAGGCTTGTGGCTTGAGTGCAATGTGCAACCCAACCTGTGGGGGCGAGAACAGGGCCCAGAGAGGCTGAGGCTTGTGTAGATCGGCACGAGACCACAGCCCCTCCCGCAAAGGAGAGACAGAAATCACAGCAACAGCGGCAGTGGGCCGGCACCGGCAATGCCCATCCCAACTGCCCTAGGCAGCGGCAGAAGGGGTGGTGGGCCTGCAGACAGGGCACACCTAGGGAACACAGAGGCAACATCCACTGGACTCCAGTGGCCACACCCTTCTTATACGTAGACAAAATGGACAGGCAGAGAAATGCAACCCAAATGAATCAAGAGAAATCCCCAGAGAAGGACCTGAATGAATCAGATATAACCAAATTACCGGATGCAGAGTTTAAAATAATGATAGTTAGGATGTTCAAAGAAATTAGAGCAACAATGGATAGTCATTACGAACACCTAAATAAAGAGATAGCAAATATAAATAAGGAAATTGAAATCATAAAAAAGAATCAGACAGAAATGACAAATACAGTATCAGAACTGAAAACCACAATGGAAGGAATTAAAAGCAGGATGGATGAAGTTGAGGATTGAATCAGCGAGTAAGAGGACAAAATAAACAAAGGTACAGAAGCAGAGCAGAAGAAAAAAAACTCAAAAAATCTGAGCAAACTCTAAGGGAGCTCTGTGACAACATGAAGAGAAATAACATCCACATAAATGGGGTTCCTGAAGATAAAGAGAAAGAACAAGGGATAGAAACTTTGTTCAATCAAATCATAGCTGAAAACTTTCCTAAATTAAGGCTGGAAAATGTTTCACACGTTCAAGAAGCACAGAGAAATCCATTAAAGAGAAACCCAAAGAAATCTACACCAAAACACATCACAGTTAAAATACAAAAGCTAAGGGATAAAGAAAAAATTTTAAAAGCTGCTAGAGAAAAAAAGCTATCACCTACAAAGGAGCCCCCATAAGGATGACATCTGACTTCTTAACAGAAACACTTGAGGCCAGAAGGGAATGGCAAGATATATTCAAAGTAATGCAGAAAAAGAACCTACAACCAAGACTACTCTATCCAGCAAGGCTAATGTTTAAAATTCAAGGAGAAATAAAGAGATTTCCAGACAAAAAAAAAAAGACTCAAGGAATTCATTAAAACCAAAACAATTCTGCAAGAGATAATAAGGGGCCTCTTTTAACAGTTCAAAGGGGGAAAAGAATATAGCAAAGGAAGAATACAGCTTTAAAGAATAAAATGGAAATAAACAACTACATATCAATAATAACTTTAAATGTAAATGGATTAAATGATCCAATCAAAAGACATAGGGTAGCTGCATGAATAAAGAAACAGGACCCATACATATGCTGTCTACAAGAGACACACCTTAAAACAAAAGATGCACATAGACTGAAGGTAAAAGGATGGAAAAAAATATTTAATGCAAATGGAAATGGAAAAAAAGCGGGGGTGGCAATACTTATATCTGACAAAATGGACTTTAAAACAAAGGCTATAGTAAGAGATAAAGAAGGACATTACTTAATGATAAAGGGAACAATTCAACAGAAAGATATAACTGTTATAAATATCTACACACTGAACATAGGAGCCCAGACATACATAAAGCAAACTTTGATGGATATAAAGGGTGACATTAACAGCAATACTATAATAGTAGGGGATTTCAATAGCCCACTAACATCACTGGATAGATCCTCAAGAAAGAAAATTAACAAAGAAACAGCAGACTTAAAGGATACACTAGATCAACTTGATTTAATAGATATCTTCAGAACTTTTCACCCTAAAGCAGTAGAATATATATTCTTTTTAAGCGCTTATGGTACATTCTCTAGGATAGACCACATGTTAGGACACAAAAGTGGTCGCAACAAATTTAAGAAGATTGAAATCATATCAAGCATTTTCTCTGATCACAATGCCATGAAACTAGAAATTAACCACAAAAGAAAAACTGAATAAAACCTAAACACTTGGAAACTAAATAGCATGTGATTAAATAATGAATGGATTAACAATGAGATCATAAAAGAAATATAAAAGTTACTAGAAACAAATGATAATGAGCATACATCAACTTAAAATTTATGACACACAGCAAAAGCAGTACTGAGAGGGAAGTTCATAGCACTACAGGCAAACCAAAAGAAGCTAGAAAAAGCTCAAATAAGCAACCTGACCCTGCATCTAAAAGATCTAGAGAAACAACAGCAAGTAAAGCTCAGGACTAGTAGAAGGAAGGAAATAATAAAGATCAGAGCAGAAATAAATGACATAGAGGCTAAGGAAACAATACAGAGAATCGGTGAAACCAGGAGCTGGTTCTTTGAAAAGGTAAACAAGATCGATGAACCTTTAACTAGACTCACCAAGAAAAAAAGAGAGGACTCAAATAAATAAAATTAGAAACGAGAGTGGAGATATAACAACTGACACAACAAAAATACAAAGTATTGTAAAAAAATACTATGAAGAACTAACTCAATACCAAAAAATTAGACAACCTAGGTGAAATGGACAAATTTCTTGAATCATATAACCTTCCAAAAATCAATCTGGAAGAATCAGAACACCTAAACAGACCAATTACAACAAATGAAATTGAAACAGTTATCAAAAAACTCCCAACAAGGAAAAGTCCTCGGCCTGATGGCTTCACAAGTGAATTCTACCAAAAATTCAAAGAAGAACTAACTCCTATCCTCCTCAAGCTATTTCAAAAAATTCAAGAGGAAGGAAGACTTCCAAACTCCTTTTATGAGGCGAGTATAATTCTGATCCCGAAACTGGGAAAAGACAACAAAAAGAAAGAAAATTATAGACCAATATCCCTAATGAATTTAGATGTTAAAATTCTCAACAAAATATTAGCCAAACCGGATCCAGCAATATATGAAAAAAATCATACACCATGATCAAGTGGGATTTATTCTGGAGAAGCAAGGCTGGTTCAATATTTGTAAATCAATCAATGTGATTCATCACATAAACAAAAGGAAGGACAAAAATCACATGATAATTTCAATATGCAGAAAAAGCATTTGATAAAGTTCAGCACCCATTTATGATCAAAACTCTCAGTAAAGTGGGAATACAGGGAACATTCCTTAACATGATAAAGGCCATTTATGACAAACCCACAGCAAACATCATACTAAATGGGCAAAAATTAAAAGCAATCCCCTTAAGATCAGAAACCAGGCAGGGGTGCTCCCTTTCACCACTCTTATTCAACATAGTTCTGGAAGTCTTAACCACAGCAATCAGACAAGAAGAAGAAATAAAAAGCATCCAAATTGGAAAAGAAGAAGTATAACTGTCATTATTTGCAGATGATATGATATTGTATATAGAAAACCCTAAAGTCTCAGTCAAAAAACTACTGGACCTGATAAATGATACTCAGAAATCAGAGGCATTTTTATATACCAAAAATCAACTGTCAGCAAAAGAAATTAAGGAAACAATTCCCTTCATTATTGCAACCAAAAAAATAAAGTACCTAGGAGTAAATTTAACCAAGGAGATTAAAGACTTGTACTCGGGAAATTATAAAACATTGATAAAAGAAATCAAGGAAGATACAAACAGGTGGAAGCATTACCCTGCTCATGGTTAGGAAGAATAAACATCATTAAAATGTCTATATTACCCAAAGCAATTTATAAATTCAATGTAATACCAATTAAAATACCAATGACATACTTCAAAGATATAGAACACGTATTCCAAAAATTTATATAGAACCAAAAAAGAACACGAATAGCCTCAGCAATCTTAAAAAGAAAAAATAAAGCAGGAGGTATCACTCTTCCGGATATCACGTTATACTACAAGGCCATTGTACTCAATACAGCCTGGTACTGGCATAAGAACAGGCACATAGATCAGTGGAACAGAACAGAGAACCCAGAAATAAACCCACACTTTTATGGTCAACTGATATTTGACAAAGGAGGAAAGAGCATACAATGGAGTAAAGACAGCCTCTTTAACAAATGGTGTTGGGAAAATTGGACATCTACCTGCAAAAAAATGAAACTAGACCATCAACTTATACTCCATTCACAAAAACAAACTCAAAATGGATAAAAGACTTAAATGTAAGCCGTGAAACCATAAGCATCTTAGAAGAAAACATAGACAGCAAGCTCTCTGATTTCTGTAGCAGCAATATATTTGCCGATTTATCTCCTCGGGCAAATGAAATAAGAGGCAGGATAAACAAATGGGACTATATCAAACTAAAAAGTTTTTGCACAGCTAAAGACAATAAGAACAGAATAAAAAAACAAACCACACAATGGGAGAACATATTCGACAGCACTTATAAAACTCAACACCAGGAAGACAAACAATCCAATCAAAAAATGGGCAAAAGAAATGAATAGAAATTTCTCCAAAGAGGACATACAGATGGCCAATAGACATATGAAAAAATGGTCAACATCACTAATCATTAGAGAAATGCAAATTAAAGCCACAATGAGATATCACCTCATACCAGTCAGAACGGCGCTCATCAACAAAACAACACAGAATAAGTGCTGGCGAGGATGTGGAGAAAAGGGAACCCTCCTGCACTGCTGGTGGGAATGCAGACTGGTGCAGCCACTGTGGAAAACAGTATGGAGATTCCTCAAAAAATTAAAAATCAAACTTCCTTTGACCCAGCTATCCCACTTTTTAGGAATATACCCTAAGAACATCATAGCAACTGTTCGAAAAGAAGAAATGTGCCCCCATGTTTGTGGCAGCATTGTTCACAATAGTGAAGATCTGGAAACAGCCCAAGTGTCCGTCAGAGGACGAGTGGGTTAAAAAACTTTGGTACATATATACCATGGAATACTACTCAGCCATAAGAAATGATGACATCAGATCATTTACAACAAAATGGATGGACCTTGATAACATTATACGGAGTGAAATAAGTAAAACAGAAAAAAACTGAGAACAGCATGATTTCATACATAGGTGGGACATAAAAACGAGACTATGAGACATGGACAAGAGTGTGGTGGTTACGGGGTGGGGGTAGGGGGGAGAGACAGGGAGAGGGGCAAGGGGAGGGGCACAGGGAAAACCAGATAGAAGGTGACAGAGAACAATTTGATTTTGGGTGATGGGTATGCAACATAATTGAATAACAAGATAACCTGGAGATGTTTTCTTTGAACACATGTACCCTGATTTATTAATGTCACCCCATTAAAATTAATTTAAAAAGGTATTGTGCTAAAATTATTCAATTCATAGTTTAATAAAATTATTTAATGTGTATCAATTAAAGTATAAACAAAAATGTGTTATTTTTGAAACCATCTATGAGGTACATACTTTTGAAACTCTACAATTACGTTATTTTTCATTGGAGAATGGAACTCCATATCAGGATACTTTAAAAGATTTGCATCTGTCATAAGAAAAATTGGTGGCTTATCTATTGACAGAAAGTTGCGCAGAAGCGCACTTGAGCATCTCCGGGAAAGTGCCGAATGTCAATAAATCTTCATGAAACATGAATATCCTGCCGTTTCCTTGTGCAAAGATGAATGCCCTCCATTACCCAGAGAGACAAGTCTAAATCACTTCCCTAGTATTTGAGATCCCCCTTCACATTCTGAATCTAGTCCATGTCCCTTGTTTGATTTCCCACTGTCTTTCAATACAAATTCTATATTTCTAGCAGAGTGGTTCTCAATGGCAGGAAAGTGGAAGGCTATTTTGTCCCTCACAGTACATGTGACAATATCTGGAGACTTTCACAACTAAAGGATGCTGTAGGCATTTATGCAGCAGATACCAGGGATCCAGAAAAATCTTGTACAATGCACAGGATAATTATTCAATCAAGAAAATGTCAAAAATGCTGAAGTTGAGGACCCTATTCTAGCAGATTTATTAACTGCTCTCCAAACATATTATGACCTAGGCTTTGTTCCAATTATTCTCCCTTCCAAGGAAAACCTGTCTCTCTTTCTTACTAGCAGTTGAATCCACTCTTCAAAACTCTCCGATTCTTCTCCGGGAAGGCTCTGACGGGCATACCAGGTTAGCCAGAACCCTTGGTCCTCTGAGCAATCATAACCCTTCTTATAATATTCTTTTAAAGTTTCCCAGTTCTGCCCACAGTTCCATGGTAATCTGCATGGATCTGTCTCAACATTTGCATCACATCTGTTAAAAGACACATGATCTGATACAATACAATATTTAGTTTAAGGTCTTAGGAATTTTATTAACAACAAGCCAGAAATAATTTTACCTAAAAATAGTTTTAACAAATATAATCCTAAGATATATGCTGATAGCTGGAAAAACAGATCAGAAATACCAACACTGACTATTGGGTCATGGGATTTGGTTGTGAGGTAAAAAATATATATAAAATAGTCGACATACTGAACCTTGCTCTGTTTCAAAGAGATGCTAAGTGCTATTTGTCACCAATTTAAGATGATCTGGAGTGTGATAAAAATGATCAATTTAAGGCCTTATCCAATTATCCTCTCATATTATGAGTTGTTTTGTTATTAATTTTATATTTATAAAGTACTTACTATGTGCCAGGCTGAGAAAACTGACAGTCGGCCAGGAGACAATGGCAGGGAATAGCAGTTGGTGTCCTTCCTGACTGGTGACCATCAGGCTCAGAGATAAAAACAATTAGCCAAGGTCACACAGCTGCTAAGGGGAGAGCTCTCCTCCTATTTAAATCCCCAAAACACCCACAAGTCACATCACACTCTCTGAACACTGATAGTTTATTAGCAAAACATTTTCCTTATAATGCAAATAATCTTAGGGTACCAACTATGTATGTATGTAGGCAAATTAAGGAGATACCTCATGGTTACCCAGGTTAGTCATACCAGTCCAAAGAGGGATGTTGTGTGTGAAATATCTTTGCTTAAAATAGCACAAAAGGTGGAAATTCCTAGAAATATTAGCTGAAACTGTCTAGGGCTGATATGAAAACAACTATACAGCATCACTGAGGAATACACAGAAATGGAATGAAAAGAATAACAAACCATATGATCAAAATTGAAAACTGGATATTGAAAAAGATTGTGCTCTCTCCAAGTGTATTTATAGCTTTGCTGTAATTCTAATCAATAGTTGCTTTCTGGGGCGGGGGAACCCAGGAGGTTTTGGACATGACAAAGTGACTCCAAATTCATTTGGATGTATAACAAATCAAGAATATTTTGAAAAAAGAAAATGGTTGTTTATTTTTGTTTTACTTCATTACAGTTTTCAGAAGAGGAATTTGCCCAGTTGGGCACTATGTCATGTTATAAACAATAATCAAACACAGTGAGGTCCAGCTCAGGGCAAAGAGGACCAACCAACCCATTGGTATAAAAGCTGACAAATACCACCAACCTCAAGAGTACCTAACTTATGACCAGTTTCCCCAACAGGAAACCATCAGATGAAACAGTCAGAAATATGGGCATAGAATTAAGTGGGGACATGTTCACTGAATTATATTTCACTAGAAATGGTAAATAGAAATTCCATAAACTCTAAAAAATATTCATCAGTGTGGATAAAATTATCGAACTAGTTAAATGATAATATAGTCACAGGATGAAATAGTAGTGTTAGTTTTCTGAAGTGCAATGTAGGAGAAAGCTCAATATTTTTATGTATGATATATTATCTAATATATATGTAATATATATAATATACATACTATATTATATATTCAATAAAGCAGCATTTAGACATCAGGAAACTTTAGATAATATTTACATGATCATAGGTTGAGGGCACTATCTGAACACAAAGTGATAGAAGACATTTTAATGAGAAAAGTAAAAAGATTTTATCAATGTTTTTTACACTGAAAAGTATGTTAAAAATTATAAGGCAATTAAAAGCCAAAAAAAAAAAAAACCCTGGAGATAATATTGAAACAAAATTAGAGACCATATAAAGAACTCATAATAAAAAAAGAAGCAAAAACAGATGATCACATAATAGAAATACATTGGCTAATAAATATATGGAAACATGTCTAAACTCACCAATCTGATAAGAAATGCAAATTAAAATAAGGGATATCCATTTGCGTATGAAATTAGATTACCTTTTAAATTAAATTTTTATGAGGTACAGTGAAATGGTATTTTACTAGTTGAAGTGGAAACTGGTAGAAACTTTCTGAAGAACAATTTGAAATGACTATATACAGAGAGATAATGTTGTGGTAGTCTATCCTTAAAAGTGATAATAATCAGACATTGAACAAATAATTACTTCAACCTTTTCCAAACAGCATTACAATGCCTTCTCTAATAGTAAAAGTTTAGAAGCAAGTTCAATGTTAAATAAAAAAAAGAGGGATTCAATTATTATATATCTACCGGTTAGAATATACCAGTAATGCCAGTTATAAATTATGCTCAGGAAGTATAAAGAATGGTATAAAAATATTCAAGTTTATCTTTTAAAAACAAAAAATTTTATTAATGGCATGATCTGGAGTGTAATAAAAACTTAAATTTGTTTACAATTATACTAGATTATAATGGGGAAAGTATAGAAAGTAGTACTTGATTGTTTTAAGTGGTGTTGTCTGGGCAGTGAAATTATAGATACATAATTATTTTCTTTGTATTTTTCTGCATTTTCTTAAATGTCTAAAACTAGTTTGTATTGTGACTACAATTAGGAAAAAAAGTAGTTAAACTCTGTTCTATCAGTCTTAACATTAGTTTTGTCATTTTGGCATTATCTCTCCATCTTTTCCCACCAGCCTTAGATGCTGGTGCCACAGAACTCTTCTTGGAAGGAAGTTCTCTAGAAAGTTTACATTCCCTCTCAAGCTCTTTCCTGATTTCTACCCTGCTATAGACTTATTGTGCCCTAACCCCCAATTCTCATATTAAAACCCATACCCCTAATATGATGGTATCTAGTGATAGGACCTATGGAAGGCAATGAGGTTTAGATGAGGTTGAGGGTGAGACCCTTAGGATGGACTCATGTCTTTATAGGAAGGGACACCATAGAGTTTTCCTGCTCTCTCTTCTTTTCTACCACTTAAGGTCACAGCAAGAAGGTGGCCATCCACAAGCCAGAAAGAGTTTTTTTTTTTCCAGAATCCAACTATGCTGGCCCCTAATCTCAGACTTCCAACTTCAAAAACAACGAGAAAATAAATTTTCACTATTTTTGTTATGGCGGCCTGAACAAACTAATACATACCGCCAACCCAAGCTGGAGTAGAATACTCTTAGATTTCTTCAGGGAGAGAAAGGGTGAGTCATTTATCCTGCAACCCTGTGTCCAACCTGCATTGTAGGCAGCCTCCCAGACCTCACTTGGGTGTTTTTCCTTGAGCTGCTCAGCTCAAATTCTTCACTTTCTTCTCCCCTCGGCCTCTCCCCTACCCTCTAATTCTCATAGCCCCTATATTATGGCTCATTACTACCAATGCATTCATTCTCCCCGCTTCTTCCTTTAAGGAGCAATCTGAGTTTCACAAAGATGACAGTAGGCAAGCCACGCTACTCCACAGGATCTCTACGGATCCTTCCCTCAAGGGATAATAACCAGCTGAAATCGCACCCATTATGAGAAAAGTTAAATCTGCCATTCTCTGAAAGTTTATTATCAATGAGATTTCACTGTTTCTGAGCTGAATGAATATCTCTCATGTTCCCCACATAATACTTCAGGTGGAAAGAGCATTTGAAAGGCACCTGTCTCTAATTCTGGAGACAATGGACTAAAAGCTAGGCAAGGAGAGTAGAATGGTGTTTCCATTTCCATCCTGGAATTTGTGTCACATGGATTAGGTGAGTGGATTTTTGAATTTGTTTAACACACACCAATGTTTTCAGATTTCCCAAGGCATGGTCAAATATGACCTCTTCTTTTCACAATAAAGAAGTCATTAAGGATATAGCTCCATATGTCTCCTTGTCTCCCTCCTCTCCTATAACAGACATGGGCCAAGCATAATTATCATATGAGTCCAGAACACCTTGATTTCTTTCAAGGAGAAGGTGAGCACTCTGTCTTCCTCAGTGCGCTGGCAGATGACCATGTGTAAATTCTGGGCATTGCATTTTACTCTTAGCAATAAGAGATAACTCTTCCAAGGCCGAGAGGCAACCGGACA
The DNA here is from genome assembly GCA_037038555.1 of Rhynchonycteris naso. Classification (NCBI taxonomy): domain Eukaryota; kingdom Metazoa; phylum Chordata; class Mammalia; order Chiroptera; family Emballonuridae; genus Rhynchonycteris; species Rhynchonycteris naso. Next base: position 242,265,439 of record CM072999.1, on the reverse strand, counting down.
TTACAGCATGTGCAGCCCCTACCAGCGAACTAGAAACCATTTTCTGGTTGCAAGCTGAGCTTTCACATCTCCCCTCTTGACCTTGCGTGTATTATTTTGAATGTAATGTATTTTTAAATTGCTTCGTCGTTTCAAAAATGTAAGGGAAAGCTGAATTAAATATTATTTGTGGCATTCCCTGGTTTGCAAAGGGCCTCTAAATCTGATCCCTTATATCAGGTCGATGCCTAAATTCTATTACTTGAGATTGCAAATGACTGTGTTTGCAAAATTGTAGATGCACATTTAGAGGCAGCTTCAAAATCTCAGCCCATAACATTAACTTTGTTTGAAAAGGCCTTGATTTTCCAGGAAGCAATCTCAAGCCATTCTGCCTATTCCTTAACTCTATCTCTGTCGTGGATAATGCATTAACAGCCTAAGGATGACTTGGCATGTGTTTCTCCAGGAGCCTTAGTTTAAGGTCTAAATGAGTTCCCAGTTGAATAGATGGAGCCGTTTCTGCCGCAAAACATAGCATGTATTCAAGAACAGGTGAAATCTATAGAGTTTCAATTGAGGTAAAGGTGCAAGATAGTTCACTCAAGCGACTTTATTTCAAGGTAATCATTCCCTGTTTTTAGCTCCTGCATCTCTTCCCTACGTCCTCTACACCCATAGCTGCTACCAGGCTGAGATGGGTAACTCTAGGACCCGTACATCTGAGATTTTTTACACCTTAAGGGAAATTAGCACCTCTTTAAATGGGTATGTGCATTCTGGGCTGATGTGTGTTTACACACAATATCTACACAGACACACACACATATTCAGAATCAGCAATATTCTCTGAAAATGCAATTCTGCCATCAAAATGTAGGATAGAAATACAATAGAACAGAACAGAATAGAATAGAATAGAATAAGGTCAGACAACCTCATCTCATAATATTAAATGAGCTTTAGTCAGACTGTGGAAAAGGCGCTGAGATCTATTACTCAACCACAAAACCCCATAGAATCTGAGCATAAGCATGCCAGGAAAATCAGGTGTCATGGTATTTTCCTACTGTACGGGTAGACACAAACAGGAAAGCTCAGCATCTCTGGGATGATATCAGTATCAGTATAGGAAAAATGAAGTAGTCTAAGACAGAAGCAGTTACCTTATGTTCAAAAATAAATAAGCAAAAATTAATGCCCAGGAAGAAGTATATTGGTTATCTATTTCTGTGCAACAAATTACCATCAAACTAAGCAGCTATAAACAAAAATAAAATTTATTATCTCATTGGTTTTGTGGAATGACTCAATTGGTTGCCTCTACCTCCAGGTCTCTCACAAGACTTAAATCAATGTGTTTGCCAGGGCTGCAGTCTCCTCTGAAGGCCTGATTGGAGAAGGCTCTAAATCCAAACTCATTCACATGACTGTCAGCAGGATTTAGTTGTTCATCAGTGGAACTAAGCTTTGGACTAAGATCCTTAGTTTCTCATTTACTATTGGCTGGAGACCTCTCTCAGTTCCTTGCTCTGTGGACCTGTCCACAGGGCAACTCAAAATATGATAGTTTACTTTAACCCCCCCCCCAAGCAAGGCAGCACACTTAAAATGAAACACATCATCTGAAGTGACATCTCATCACCTGAACCCCATGCTATTCACTAGAAGCAAGTCACTAAATTCAGCCCAAATTTAAAGGAAGGGGACTATTCCATGGCATGGCCTCCAGAAGATAGAGATCATTATGGCCATGTTGGAAGTGACCCACCACAAGAAGGAAGTAAGGATTCACTATAAATAGACTGATACTGTTATATGTTATATGGGGGAATATATAATAGCATAAATTGATTAATATTTTTAATGATAGGCATGAAAGTACTCAAAATGTGTATACTTTAATATAATTATTCTCCTTCTAGTGATGATGATACCAAAAGTATTAAATCCTAACAATTAGCAATTGCTCCTCATCAATGTTCTAAGGGATATACACCTAATGGGTATTACAGTGAGCTGCTGAGGATGGAGGCGAAAGTGGTAGACAGATAGGTAAAGAAAGAGGGTGGATTATTCTATACAAGAAAGGCTATGATACTTCAAGAGGAGGGTGTGGATATAGAAGAGCTCTGAAATAAATGCCTCTGTGACCAAGAACCCATGGAAAGAAAAGTAAAAGGTGAGAAACAACTACTGTGACAATCGGGACTTTGGCGAGATAGAGATGGACAATTAAGTTTTAGGAAGACTTGCTGTATGTTGTGTGAGGCAATGCTTCTTGGGAACCCCCTTCAAGAAAATGTTCAGTTAAAAGCCACATTGCTCTGAGAAGCTTTCAGGATTGAAATTGGGTCATACCATCTACATGCGACACTCCACAGAGAATGGGAAAGCATAGTCGAGCTTTTATTTGGGCTACCTAGGACACTCATCCAAAAAACACACTTTGGTATTCAAGAAATATGCATAAAATGTCAACAAAACTGATATGTATGATAATAAAAACATATAAAAATTTTCTATGTCCAATAAAAATAGAACACAACAGTAGTAAGTAGGTATCTTTACATAATGAAGTGTTGCATAGGCAATTAGAGATGATAGTAATAAGCACTTTATTATAACAAAAATTGTTATAATAGAACATTAAGAGGAGAAAGGAAGCTTACCCAAGTTCATATGTAATATGTTCAGGCTACACATAAAAGAGTATACGCATGCTTTTACAAAAAGTCTGGTTTCAATAAGGACAATGAACAATTGGAAAGGAAAGATTGCAACAACAGGACTTGGAATCTGTTCTCTACTTCCATATCATCTCTTTTTTCTTTAAAAGACTTTCCCCTAGAACCTCCTATCTACACATCCCAGGAGGGACACACTGCTTTTCCATTCTTCCAAACCTCCCTCATAGCCTCTCTGAAAAAGCAGGAGAGAAGTTGCCAGCACAACTACCCTAGAAATTGACACTCAGTAAGCTGACCTTAAGCAAGTACGGTAGCGACCCATCCTGAAAATCCCTGTGTACCAGCTCATCCTCACCCTGCAACCAGGCCCATTACAGCCCAAGAGCAGTCCTCAGAGATACTGTTCTTGTCCCTGTCCCCACTGGAGTAGGCTGATCTTGAAATGCTACTACGTCTGTTGACTTCTTCAAGAGTTTCTTATTCTTGCCTGATCAGGCGGTGGCGCAGTGGATAGAGTGTCGGACTGGGATGAGGAAGACTCAGGTTCGAGACCCCGAGCTCGCCAGCTTGAGCATGGGCCCATTTGGCTTGAGCAAAAGCTCGTCAGCTTGGACTCAAGGTCACTGGCTCCAGCAAGGGGTGGCTTGGTCTGCTGAAGGCCCACGGTCAAGGCACATGTGAGAAAGCAATCAATGAACAACTAAGGTGTTGCGATGGCAATGAAAAACTAATGATTGATGCTTCTCACCTCTCTCTGTTCCTGTCTGTCTGTCCCTATCTATCCCTTTCTCTGTCCCTGTAAAAAAAAAAAAAGAAGAGTTTCTTATTCTTAAGATCAGCTCACATCACAAGCCAAATACCAAAGAAGAGGGGTAAGAGTTTAAATCCCTGACACCTTAGAGTATATTAGCTTATTGGAACACTTTGCTGCAGTGATGGCAAGAAAGAAAAACTAAAAGACCCTGATCTTTCAGTAGAAGAAATAAGTAAGGAATTAACACTGGTGACATTCTTTCTCTATTCAATGATACTGTACAAGCGAATGCCTTTAGAGACTAGAGACACTTAAAGGTTAGTCCAGTTGCACACAGAACTCAGCAAGGCCCAGATTGCATGAGAACTCATTGGAAGAGATGCTAGAAGAAGGAGGATGCCTAAGGAGAGTGAGGGGCCACAGAGGGAAAGCTGCAAACCATACATGTTCACATCAGCTGTGCAGAGAAAACAATCTTCCCACTGCAGAATGTGCCAACCTGTTAACTCTCTCCCAGAGGAAGAGTAGAAAAGCCATTCAGTTGCAGCTCAGTAGAATATTTAGAAAAAAAAAAAGCCAATGCTTTTTCCCCGTGATAGTGTGGCCCAAGCAGACTAGAAAGGTATTATGTTAGAACAGTTATTTCACTGTTGTCTGAGCCCTACAAAGTGTATTTACTGAAGCAGTGGGGAGACCTATAGGGAATGGAAGACAAGCCCAATGATCTGCCTGCTAATAAGGTATCAGATGAGTGAAAGGCTCACACATATAGAGAAGGAAAATTCAGCCCTGGCCAGACAGTTTAGTCGGTTGGAACATGGAGCATTGTCCCAATACGCCAAGGCTGAGGGTTCAATCCCTGTTCAGGACACATATAGGAATCAACCAATAAGCGCACGAATGGGTAAAACAATGAACCAAAGTTCACTCTATTTGTCTACATACCACACAATAAAAGCCTTTTTAACACCATCTTTCATTTCTGTTTTTTTTTCCTTTCTCTCTCTCTCTCTTTTATTTATTTATTTTTTTTTAGTGAGAGGAGGGTAGGCAGAGAGCAGACTCCCACATGTGCTCCAACCGAAATCTACCCGGCAAGCCCACTCGGGGGCAACGTTCTGCCCATCTGAGGCCTTTGCTCCTTTGCAACTGGAGCCATTTTTCAGTACCTGAGGTGGTGGAGACTATGTAGCCTTCCTCAGAGCCTAAGGCCAACTCGCTCAGGCCAGTCAAGCCATCGCTGTGAGAGGGGAAGAAAGGGAAGAGGGGTGGAGAATCAGATGGTTGCTTCTCTTGTGTGCCCTGACTGAAGATAGAACCCAGGACCACCACAATTCAGTCCAATGCTCTATCACTGAGTCAACCAGCCAGGGCCCATCTTTCAATTCAAAGTCTTGTTTTTGGCATGGCTGCTTCTGTTTCCCCTTCAGTCTACTTCACTCTACACCACCTCTCCCAAAGAAGCAGTTTGAAAGCTTTTTGTTGTCAATTGTTTTGTTTTTTAATTTTACTTCTTTATAAGAATTATGACTCAAACTGTAGAGGAATATAAAGTGTGGTTGAGGTCGGGACTCCTGGAAGTAAATTAGGCCCTTTCGATTGTTATCAGATATCCATGGGCATACAGTCTCACCTGTACGTGATTCAAATTTGCATCCCAGAAGAATGATAAATCTCTCATGTGTTGTGGCCTTTAGAACTGCTAACACACATCGTGCTTAAAGACATATAGCTTACAAATTATACACTGGAAGTAGAGGAACACGATTGTCAAGCGTCCAACTGATCGTATCTGTTCAATTTATGAAATCTTCAAGAATAGCCTTGTTCCCATTACACAGATAAGGAGACCACAGCTTAAAGAGGCCCTGTCTCAGCCAGAGCGGTACTCTATACCCAGCGGAATGCACATTTTGTCTTTTCTCCAGGAGGTGTCAGGTGGATATTTCCCCTCCTGACCCATATAGGTCATGTCTCTTCAACATAAGGGTTTAGAGCTTTCAGCAGCCTTGCATTCTGTCAGTGGGAAACACATCTATGTAAAAGTCACCCTTCCTCTGCAAGTCCTATGACACTTAAAAGAGTAATTGTGGCAATTATATGCCAGACACAAAGAAGGGATCATTACAAAAATGGATGTTTCAGCTACCACAGGGCTAGCCAGCATGACACTAACTTTCCGATTTCCCCCGGGGGCATATTTGAAGGAAGCAGATACTGGAGGCAAGATGAAGCACAATGACCAGGACCTGGAGATTTATTCTTCCTTCTGCACAAAGGCAGGAGGTGGGGGCAGCAGTGAGAATAATCTCTTCTTGCTCTTGGTAAAGATAAGAAAAGGTGGCCCCTTATCCCCTTATTTTAATTTCCTTCAAAAACGATGACAAGGCTTATCCACTCCTTTGGAGTTTTCTTCTCCATCACCAGGGCTTCCTAGTTCTCAGTTAGCCTCACCACCTGGAGAGTTTGTCCGAGGGACTTCCAGGCGACAGCACTGTGACACTGAGAAACTGGCCCATTCCACTTAGCAAAAGGCTGCATGTCTGCAGCTGGAACATCAGAGAAACAAGCATCCCCTACATCTGCCTCTGTCTATTGAAAATCTTAAAAGTTCCAAGTGCAGACTAAATCATAATTGTAATTATAGTTACAGATCAAATAACAGTTGGTCTGGAAAGGGCAAATTAACTGGGGATAGTCCAGGTGTTGGATCAAGAGCAATACTCCAACTCCCTTTTTTCTCCCAGTACTCAGAACTGTGTGTATAAAACACAGCGGGTTTACACAGTGCTTCAGAAGTCACCATTTTTAATGCTGGACATAGTTTTGTGAGTACAGATGGTTCCCAGTGAAGCCATTCCTCCCAAAGACACTGATGCAGATGTGTATATGTACAAGGTACTCGTCCTGACCACCTCCCTGCCACACTCACCCCACACCCACCCCTATCTTGTGTAGGGCATAAATGGCCATATTGTGACTTTTTAAGAGGGTTAAACTAAGATATTCAAAAAAAAAAAAGACACGGGATAGGTATTACTTTCAAACATTGTGAATATTGATTTTGTTTTATATTAGCATAGTGCACGCTTACTAATCTCTATTCCTTTGACTTGCATCTCTGCTAATATAAAAGCAAGATACAAGGAAGAAGTATTTCATATTAGGCCAAGGAAGAGTAAAAGGTGAATTATACCAAACCAAATTGACCTTATGACAACCAAGGTGCAATCGTACGGATGTATAAAGGAACACCAATTAATAAAGGTACTTTCTGACTAGGCAGGAGGGCTAATTCTCCATGTGGACCATGCCTTCACTCCTATAAAAGCTATTTTCTAAACATGCTCCACAGAAGTTTTTCTGAAAGATTTACCAGGTGTGACATGAGAAAAATATTCGGGAGTGAAATAAGGGTTAAAATCAGTAACTTAACGTCCAGCAGCCTTCTTCACTCGGGGCTTCCCAGAGTTCAATACCCTCACATGCATCCTGAATCTTCAGGAGGGCAGAACTGGATAATCAGTGGTTAAAATTATTTGACCACAGAAACTCTATAAATATTGAGAAGCAGTTTGTGGACTCGTGTTTTTCAGAGTACATTTTAGAAAATACTGCCTTTTAGAATAGGTACATAATTTTTTTTTCCAAATTGAGGGGAGACTTGTACCTAGCTATGAAAGAGCACCTGACCATGATCTTCTCATTGAGTTCTCTAGCCCAGTGCTTTGCGAACTTGACAGTTTGATATCCATGTTAATCACCAGGGAAGATGCTACATGCTGGCTCCTGATCAGTAAGTGTCACCCGAGATTCTGCATTTCTTACAAGTCCCCAGGTGATGCAAATGTTGCTGGTGCATGAACCACACTTTGAGTAGCAAAGGGCCAGAACACGTGTGCCTTCAAGTGATGGGGGTGCCCAGGAAAAGGGGTGTGAGGCTACAGACGGGGCTTACCAGTAAAACCTGTTGGGGGTGATGCGTTCATGCATGAGTTGCCAGCGTCTCCCAAAGTCCATGGAGCTGTAGAGCTGCAAAACAACGAAGTGAGGCGAGCGTAAGCATCAAGGGGCACTTGCAACACAAATACATGCGTCTTCCCCCAAAGACGAACAATCCCACACACCAGAGCGCTTAACACACCCAAGCTGGCATCTGTTTTATCCGGATAAAGCATACGAATATGAACAGTGCTATGCTTATCATCATGCCTTCTAGCCCAAGTAGGTGCTTAGTACATATCCAATTGACTGATGTTTGTGAGCTGAGTCTAAATCCATTTCGGATGCTATCCATCACTCTCAGCTTTAGGGGCTAAAATCTTTAGTAAAATTATATTCTTCGTTTTTCCTCAAAGTCCATGAAGTCTTCAGCTACATCTAAAATAGTTCAGCAAGATTTATTTCAAAAGTATATATTGGACAACTCCTACATGTTAGGCACTCTGGGAAATATCAAGGTAAGGGAGAGGTAGAGTGTGTGCTCAGAGGGAAAATGCAACACCTTTGTAAAAATGCTCATCAGTTGATGTGCCTAACTAAAAATTCTCCATCTGTTCAGGGTCAGCACAAGTGCGGCTTCCTTTACAAAGCCTGTTCTGACCACTTCCGCCCACTCATCTTTCTTCCTTCTCGCTTGTCTTTTGTTTCCATGGTGCACTTATCCCAGGCTGATATATGGTTATGTCTTTCAGATGTGTCTGCAGTTAGCTGTGTTTGTATTCCCTGAATACATATAGAGTGTTCACCAAATATATGTTGCATAAATCAATAATTAAAACATGCAGGTAAGAATGAAATGCAACTCAGAGAAGGAGGAAAATATTCCAGAAGAGCCCCAGAACTTTGGGAAAACAGAAAAGAACCCTCTGCTTGGCTAGTAGAGTCAGAGTTCACATTCACTTATATTATGAATGTACAGAGTCTACCCCCTTTGTAATGCATATGGGAAAGGCCAGCATCCCCATAGATACTAGCTGGGGGGGGGGAGGGTATTTTCAATTGAATGCCTGACAATGCAATATCTGAATCGGATCATGAAAGTAATAATAATAATAATAATAATAATTAAACCACATTGCTCTTTTACATATTGGAGAATTAAGAAAACACTGAAAGAAAGTTAGGCACAGTTATTACTTACTTAAACTTCTGCTGTCAAGCATATTTGATCAAGCCAGGCAGACTTAACCACTCACTCCTCAGCACCACTGCTATTTTTACTGTCTGCCTCTAGCAAGCTGTTCACACTATGCCATTTATGGTCGGCATGCCTCTCCTCCTACTAGACTGTGAGTCAGAGAGTAGCAGGGATCATGCCTTATTCACCCTCATGTGTCAGTGGTTACACAATGCCTGGCACCTTACAGGTGAACACACAAACAAACCTCTTTTACAGTTAAGGAAACTCAATCTGGAAGAAGTGAAATTTTGGTCAGAGGAACTAGGATTGAAGTCTTCTAATGCCTAGCTCACATCTCCTTCCACGGAATCATGATATCTAGGTTATAATGAAGATTTCACCATGTGTATGTTTCTCCCCCCAGTGTTTATAGCTATACAAATTTAAAAAGACAAAGTAGGTGGCCCTCAACTTTACAGAAATGGAATCAGTTCGTGTATATTCCCGGAATGACATCCCCAATAGCTGCTCGCCTATAGGGATCTGTCCAGCACAACACATCCAGGTAACTGATGATAATCTCAGAGCCCAGATAGAAATAATTTTTAAATGACATTCTGGAAATTTCAAAAGGCTTTAAGGGGCTTAAAAAAGTTTTGACCCATTTCAATTTAATTCAGCAAATATTTATTGAACACTGGCACTATGAACTACATAAAATGTCTCTTTTTGTCCAATAAATGACAGACATGTGCGTGTGAGATGTTGTTACATATTCTATCTTCTGATACTAAAAGTAGTCAATAAGGAAGTTAATAAGATATACAGTGTGTCCCTAAAGTCATGGTGCACTTTTGACCGGTCAAAAGTACACCATGGCCTGACCTGTCTGTGGTGGCGCAGTGGATAAAGCGTCGACCTGGGAACACTGAGGTCGCCAGTTCAAAACCCTGCACTGGTCTGGTTAAAGCACATATGGGAGTTGATGCTTCTAGCTCCTCCCCCCTTTTTCTCTCTCTCTCTCTCTTTCTCTCTCTCTCTCTCTCTGTGTCTCCTCTCTAAAATGAATAAATAAAAAGAAAAAAAAGTCAAAAGTACACCATGACTTTAGGGACACACTGTATTTTCATTCTTATTTTATAGCTTTAGATACTGACACTTGGGCGACTGCAGCAACTATATGGAAAATCAGGATGTCAATCCTGCCTTAGCCAATGGCAAGTCTATACATAGTGCACTATACCAACTCTGCACCAGCTCTCAACTCTCACCATATTTATCCAAACTGGGCACTCACCCCACAAATAAGTACTACTGTATGTGTCCAAATCTGATATGGGAAAAAGAGTCAACACTATTCCCCATTGCTCTTAGTCTTTTTCTTTTATTTACCAATTCAGTGACTAAAACAATAGATAGCACTGTACCATTGCATTACAGATCAGAGAACCACATTCAATTCTTCAAGCAGCAAAAGGGGTAACCACTAACCATCAAAATGTAAATATAGGCATACCACAGAAAAAAGGATGTGGGGAATGGGGCAAAGGCTAAAGCTCTGGAAGTCGAGAAATAGACAAAATTAACAGTTACAAGTGGAACAATGAGGCTTCCTGGAGAACTGTATTATGCTGAGCTAGGCCTTGGGATATAGGTGGTTTAGACAGGAGAGAAGGTGGATAGAGATGTTACTGGGTGGAGGAGGTAATAAGAACAATGGTGTCAATATGGCCAATGTCTTGAGCTTGGCTTGTGGGAAACCTTTTCAGAGGAAGGAGGTAGGTGATGACTGTTACAGCCAAAAGGAGGAGAAATTGTCTGACTCACTGTCCATTAATCTGTCTCTCTTTCCATTTATCCATCCATCCATCCATCCATCCATCCATTTGTGGATGTTTATATATCTATTTGTATGTATAATTATATTGGAGTGGTTTGGGAGGAAAGACCAGGTTTGTGAGGACCATACCATTCCACTGAGAAGTCTATATCATAAATTTTACTGCAAAAACTGAGTTTTCCATTCCGAGTTTTAATAAATGGATCAGTCTCCTTCCCATGGTAGGTGTCTGGCGGGGGCAGATGGTCAGAATTAAGACACATGCTTCCCAATGAAATACCAAAGAGACTATAACCCAAAGATATCAAACTCTCTGTGAGTCCTGATTTCAAATCATAGCAAACAGAGCCCCAAATTCCTCCAAGTAAACCCCAGCATGATTGTGTCATCTGCTGCTAACTAGAGACAGGCAAGAAATAAACCATGAGGGTCACACTCAGACTGCAGGAGTCTCCATGTTCCAGGGAAATGATGAGCCCTTCCATCAGGGAGGATCCTGGTGGTGGCAGGATGCCATCCACCATAGGTCCTGCTAGTGCTCAGCCTAGGGAGAGGCAAGGCCCCTTCACCTCATGCTGTTCTCACCACGGGAACAACAGGAGATCAGCTGCCGATCTCCTCATCCACACTTGCTCCACCTCCTGCCTCCCCTGCCTCTGGTTTTGCTTTTTCAGCTCTTCAGTTTGACTGATGGGAGAAAAATTAAATTAAATTCTCTGCCTAGAGGCTGATTCAGATGAACAGAAAGCACAGGCTCCAATTCATTAAGGGCCTTCGGATAGCTACTTTGTCTCTCAATCGACAGGAAGTTGCTGAGTCTGAAACAAATTTTATTCTACCAGAAGCTGGATCTTCGCAGCCTCTCCATTTGTACATTCGTTCATCCATTTCTTCATTCACTCAGTTATTCATTCATTCACTCACTGAAAGTATATCTAGCAACTACAGTACTTTAAGCCAGGGCTCCCCAAACTACAGCCCGCAGGCCGCATGCAGCCCCCTGAGGTCATTTATCCGCCCCCGCTGCACTTCCGGAAGGGGCACCTCTTTCATTGGTGGTCAGTGAGAGGAGCACAGGATGCATCCGCACCCATAGTTCCCATTGAATTACTGGTCAGCTTGTTGATTTAAATTACTTGTTCTTTATTTTAAATATTGTATTTGTTCCCATTTTGTTTTTTTACTTTAAAATAAGATATGTGCAGTGTGCATAGGGATTTGTTCATAGTTTTTTTATAGTCCGGCCCTCCAATGGTCTGAGGGACAGTGAACTGGCCCCCTGTGTAAAAAGTTTGGGGACCCCTGCTTTAAGCACTGAATTACGTGCTGGGATTACAAAGGTTAAAAATGCCACGAACAGTGGAAGATGTAAATTCAAACAACCACACTGCCATCCAATATATTTCATAATATCTATACAATTTTCCTCTGGAATGGTAAGATTATGGGAAATGGGTACTTTCTCCTTTGGTTATCTAGGGTTTTTTAATTCTTGTGAATATATATTACTTTAATAATTAAAAAATTAAAGCTCTGCCTGACCAGACAATGGCACAGTGGATAGAGCCTCAGAGTGGGACACAAAGGACCCAGGTTTGAAACCCCAATGTCACTGGCTTGAGTGTGGGCTCATCTGGTTTGAGCAAAGCTCACCAGCTTGAGCCCAAGGTCACTGGCTTGAGCAAGGGGTCACTCAGTCTGTTGTAGCACCCTGGTCAAGGCACATATGAGAATGCAATCAATGAACAACTAAGGAGCCACAACAAAGAATTGATGCTTTTCATCTCTCTCCCTTCCTGCCTGCCTGTTCCTATCTCTCTCTCTGTCTCTGTCACACACAAAAAAATTAAAGCTCTAACCCTCAGACATAAAGTACATAGGCAACCATTCAATAGTAAGTGTTAGAAGAGTATTTAATGATATAAAAATCTTCATAATATATATTTTAAAATAATATAACTATATAATTTATTTTATAATTTTATATACTATATAATATACTACAAAACATACACACATTTCCATTAACTGTATTTAAAGTACACATTTCCATTAACTGTATTTAAAGTAGTATTGCAAAAAACCTGAAGCCTATTAGAAGGAAGTATACAAAAATATTAGCAGTGGTTATCTCAGAATTGCGGGATTAAAGGGTAATTTTTAGAATTTTTAAAGCTCTTTATCCTTTTCAGATTTTTTTACCATGAATATATATTTTAATTGTAACAAGTTTCTATTTTTTAACTTATATTTTTATAATAATAACTTTCTAACTGTAATGTACAAATTATATTTATCTCTACAACCAACTTCAGAGAGACATAAATTAAAATTCCAATATTTTTCTAGGAAGGGACTGGAATTAGACAAGGCAACATGGGATTTCACCAAGATTATTGTGGTTAAGAGCCCACCCCCACTTACCCTCACCTTGAATAGTGTGTCAGCTCACCTGATGTTTATACAATTCTGCAGGGCTTCAAGTGCATTTTCCAAACAATAAATATCTTTATAAACATGTCTTGTTTATACAAAGTTACATACACAAAACCATGTTGTCCTTCTCCCTGCGCGAACCTCATTCCTAACCTCTTGCCAGAGAGCCATCCAGACCCCCTCCGTTCAATCCTTCCCCTGCGAGTCATGGTCTCATATCTCTTAACAAGCACGTACTCAGTAGCAACAGGCACAGAGCCCTAAATGAATCATCAGAACAGCTGGAAAATATGAAAGGACACACTCTTTTCCTTATTGATTCAGTTATTAGTTCCCTAATTACATCAGCCTGCCAGGGATAAAGCGTCTGATAGCTGAAGAACTAACGAGGCAATTTAATCAATGTAATAATATTCCACAGGAAGAACAAATTGTATTTGAAAAGCTTAAGTGCAAAGAATAATATGATTCCACTGGGAAGGTGTAGGTTGAATTGTGTCTCCCTTAAAGGGATATGTTGAATTCCTAAGCCCCAGTATCTCCGAATGTGACATTTGATAAAAAGGTCTTCACAGAACTAATCAGGTTAACATGATATCAGGGTGGGCCCTCATCTGAAATAACTGATACTCTCATAAAGAGAAAAAGTTTGGGCACATAGACAGGCAAGCACAGAGGAAAGACCATGTGAAGGCACACAGAGTGAAGGCCATGCAAAAAGAGGACTGGAATGAGAGACCCAGAAGCTAAAGGATGCCAAACACTGCTCATAGACCACCAAAAGCGAGGACTATGGAGAAAAAAAAACACAAAAAACTTCCCAACAGGTTTCAGAGGAAGCATGATCTTGCCAACACATTGATTTTGGACTTCTGGTCTCCCCACCTGGGGACAATAAATTTCTATTGTTCTAAGTCATCCATCACCCTAGAACACTAATACATGCATCTTCCACCAACCACCAGAAGTAAGAACAACAGATCTTGCTCCATTTCTCTGTTGTTTTATTGACTCCACTCCTGGTCATTCAGATGTCAGTCCAGAAGTCTGGGTTAGGGCCAGGTTGTGGATTCGGTGGTTAAAAGCCAAACTCCCATTTGCCAGTATTTCTCTGTCCTATGCATTTTCACCACATCCCTAAGGGTATTCTTTTATGAATAAATGTGAATTCATAATAACCATATGGTGGCAACCAGACAACCAGGAAAGGCAAGAAAATAAATATGTATTTTTACGGCAGTTTGGGGTGTTCAAGCTACATTCCCTAGAGTCACAGGAACTCATTTATATAAAAGCTCTCCCCTCTAGGCAAATTAAAACTTAATGCATAACTGACTATCCTGATTTTTTTTCTTCTTTCTCAAAACCTATGGAATTTCAGTAGCATTCTGCTGAATTGCAGTCCAGAGAATTTTGTCTTTCAAATAAGAGGAAGCTGATTTCTGCTCAAAATAAGAAGGGCCCTGTACCTACTTCCTTGGTGGGCACAGAGCAGGGGGAAGAGCCAGGTGGCTCTGTAGGGCTGCAGGGAGAATGCCCTGGGCAGTGGCAGTATTTGTGGTAGGCAGGGGAGGAACTAGGGATACAAGCAGCAAAGACCTCTTTCCAACATGTGCCTCTGGTCCCTTCTACTCTCCGAAGAACACCTTTCTTGATAGCTGGTGGAGACAATTCCACCCAATGTCCCTCTAAGCTCTGGGTACGTAAGAGCTTCTGTCCTCGGCAGCCATTCCCCTTTGTCCTTAGAAGAGAAAAGGCGTCTAAACCTAAATATACTTAGACATAAGCATTCACCTAGCCATGCCATTCTTTTGTAGAAGTCGCCATTTTTCTTTCCTATTTGAAGATTTCTAGCCATGGAGGTTTCATCTCTCTCAGATAGCTAACATCATCTATTCCTTTATTTAAAAAATATTGACCAATGTCTATTAAGAACCAAGAACCATTCTATGGGTTTAGGATACATCAGTGAACAAACACACAAAAAGTCTCTGTCCCTAAGAGCTGTCCATTCTAATGAAAATCAAGACCTTAAATGAATTCAAGTTCATAGTGTGAGTATGTGAGAGACATAGGAGAAAAATAGTACCATTATTTATATTCTTTAGACACAGGCTCATCTTGATGGCACTTAAAACATTAAAATATATTTGCTTACTGCAGAAGATGTTCCCACTTTTTATTGAAATACTTAGCTAGCTTTTGTTTTCCTGCTTCTGACAGAGTTAAAAAAAATGTTTCAGTTTCCCTTGGGATTTAAGAAAAACATGTGTAAGTGAGATAATTCTCAGCAGATGACACCTCAACAAAAGGCTGGGGAGAAACAGAGGATCCAGGGAGCTCATGCTCCATCTAAAAATGGGCTTAGCTTCTTTTCACTGAGCAGGAGAGTTGATCCAGTGGTGTCAGGTTTTATAATTCTCCAAAAGAACCTGAAATTTCAGGGGTTTTTATGGGAAGTCTCTATACTTTTCAACTTTGGCTAAACTTTAAATTTAAAATGGATAGTTCTGTCAGGTAGTGCTGTGGAGGTCACCAACTCAATCTTAGAGACATCAGTTAAATCCTGAGGTCATTGGCTCTACCCCAAGGGTGCTGGCTCTACATTGAAGTTACCAGCTCAAGCCCCAGCCAGGGCACATATGAGAAGCAATCAATGGGTGCTCAACTGAGTGGATCAATGAGTTTATGCTTCTTTCTCGCTCTTTTTCTCTCTCTCCCTTCTTATTTCTCAAATCAATAAGAAAGAAAGAAAGAAAGAAAGAAAAAAGAAAGAAGAAAGAAAGAAAGAAAGAAGAAAGAAAGAAAGAAAGAAAGAAAGAAAAAAGAAAGAAGAAAGAAAGAAAGAAGAAAGAAAGAAAGAAAGAAAGAGAAAGAAAGAAAGAAAGAAAGAAAGAAAGAAAGAAAGAAAGAAAGAAAGAAAGAAAGAAAGAAAACATACTATAAAGCAAATATCTTGATCCAGGTGACCAGATGCTACCTGAAGGCCACCAATTTGTGATCTGAATTTTGGTGTAGAATTACAACTGCCTGAAGAAAGGACTGGGACTCTTTGATCTGGAAGTAGACTTGCCAGATACAGTGAATATAAATGCAGAACGTCTGTGAAATTTCAATTTCAGATAAAAAACATATTTTTGGTGTGTGTATGTTGCATGTAGCATTAAGGTCAGGCTTTTAACTTTTTTAAGGTTGCAATTTATCTGAAATTTAAATTTAACTGGGATCCCTGTGTTTTATCTAGCAATTTTACCTTAAAGTCCTCTCCCATTCTTTGCTAAGAGTTTGGAGGGTAACACACTCTTTTATATTATGCTTCTTTATACTTTGACTTAGGATGCCATCAAGTCAATAAAAGAAACTCAAAATTATCGTCAGTATGCCCTGTAGCCAATTAACTCAAATTAGTTCACTCAACTTATCTAGCATTCATTGAGCATCTAGTATGCGCTAGGTTTAGTGCCACATGTAATGATACAAAGATGAATAACACAGTGGTCCCTGATCTCCAGAAACTCAAAACCTAGGTGGGAAAACAGATATATCAACAGGCAAGGGAAACACAACACAACAAGTTCTGTGCCATCTGAGGTGGAGGAGCGCAGGGAGAACTCAAAGGAAGGAGTGGTCGGTTCCGCTTGGTTGGGCACTGGGCCACCAGCTGAGTCAATAATGAATGAGCAGGAGCCCAACTGAAGCATAAGTTCCCCCAACACACTGCCACTAACAAAGGTGAAAAAGTCTGGCCATTAAGGAAGATGATGAAAATAAAGCAAAAACATTATCTCATCCTCCTACAAAAGTACAATTCATTTGGCCCTGGATCAGTGAACATCAGTCCGATCGCCACATCTGAAAGGAGAAAGAGCAGAGAAGGATCCAAACCAGGTCATGTAAGCATTCAAGAGAAAGAGGAGGCACCAACTGTGCCAGAGTGTGGGTGGGAGGAGAAAGGGAAGGCGTAAAGACGGGCTGGGAGAGGGGAGGTTATAAAAGCAGAGATGTGTCGGGAGATGTGTACTTGTTTATCAAATTTCCAAACTCCCTCGCTTGAAACCTAAGAGGTAAGATTACAACACCAAACAAACAAGAACTTGTACTTTTAAACATAAATTTAGAAGAGCCATGACTGTAAGAATATGATGTATTTTAAAAAGGCTCCATTATATCCTATAAATGGTATCAAACATGGTTTGAGACTCAGTGTTTCTTAGAAATTTTCATCAGCAC
This sequence comes from Rhynchonycteris naso, assembly GCA_037038555.1. Taxonomy (NCBI): domain Eukaryota; kingdom Metazoa; phylum Chordata; class Mammalia; order Chiroptera; family Emballonuridae; genus Rhynchonycteris; species Rhynchonycteris naso. Next base: position 242,248,388 of record CM072999.1, on the reverse strand, counting down.
ATCTCCAACAGCCAAAGGGAATAAAGCATCTCACCAGAAATCTGGGTGTTTGATATTAAGCAGTCTAGCATAAGAAACATAAATATTTTATCTAGAGACATAACTATTTTTAAGTCTCTAATTATACTCCCAAAATTACTTGTATATTTTGTGGAGTTCGGTATAAGATATCTGTATTTAAAATAAAAGATTAATCTTTAAGTGAAGTAGACCCTCCAGAAAGACACTCTATACCTATTATACTTTCTTTTAATCGTTGCCCTGAGGGGTGTATTTTGAGTGCCAGTTTGAGGAAGAAGGGGAAGTGATACTGAGAATGTCTGATGTGTAATTAGAAGCTGGTTGTTTTATTTTATTTTATTTATTTTTTTACAGGGACAGAGAGAGAGTCAGAGAGAGGGATAGATAAGGACAGACAGACAGGAATGGAGAGAGATGAGAAGCATCAATCATTAGTTTTTTGTTGCCATCGCAACACCATAGTTGTTCATTGATTGCTTTCTCACATGTGCCTTGACCGCGGGCCTTCAGCAGACCGAGCCACACCTTGCTGGAGCCAGAGACCTTGGGTCCAAGCTAGCGAGCTTTTTCCTCAAGCCAGATGGGCCCGCACTCAAGCTGGCGAGCTCGGGGTCTCGAACCTGGGTCTTCCGCATCCCAGTCTGATGCTCTATCCACTGCGCCACCACCTGGTCAGGCAGAAACTGGTTGTTTTAATGGAGTGACTCATTTAACTGTCTCCAGTGTGCTTTGTGCAGGGTAACTACAAGTGGAGTTGTGAATATTTCTTGGTGCCTATGACAATTTATAAAGCAGAGTTACAGCAAGTGAAAGCATATAATAATAATTACTTACCAAGTACTTTATGTCGAATTTTTGCTAAGTTGGGCAGAATAAATCTTTATAAAACAACTTACTATAGTTATATCTATCTTTTTATTTATACTTTGGTTGTTCCACTACCACCCACCATAAAAGCTGGAACACCCATTAGTGGGCGGTAGGGACCAGGTTGACTACCACTGGCAGAGGCTCCTGGAGGAAACGAATCCTGTCTGCAATCCCGATGCCCCCCTCACAGAATCTGCCACTGGGCTGCCTGACAAAATAAAATCAGAGAACAATAAACTTTTTTATAGCTGACAGTGGTCTTAGAGATCATCTGGAGAATTCTTCTACACGTGGGAATTGAAGGCTCAGAGAACCCAAGTGACTTATTTGCCTAATATCCCACAGCTAGTTAGTTGTGGGGCAGGAGTTCAAATCCAAAGTCCAGGTTTCCACTTTATTGCTTATTTTTTTACTATCCAGTGTTCCTTTGTGCTATTGTTGACTGCTTGATTTTAAAAGAATAAACAAGTTCATATAACCTCACAGGAATAATGGCTCATTGGGGTACTCTGCATGAATGACACTGTACCTTGAATTTATCTAGCCCTTTTATTTACAAATCTTTTCCACAATTCATGCTACCCTCTTTTATACTGAAAAGTATTTTCTGAGCTAACAGTTGCATAAAACTATCCTACAAGTTACATAGCATGTACCAAAATCCATTCTTTTGTCTCCACGTTCTTATTCTCTTGACCATTTTCCATTGCAGTCAGATTGTATCCATTTTCATACATTATGATTCAGAAATGTCTCATTCTTTTGTGAGCTGACCTTATTAGTTCTGGCCCACATTTCCCTCCTGCTGCCTTCACCTGTGTTTTCTCTCTCTTTAATGTTTGGTTTCCTTTCACACCTGTATCAACACCCACTTCATGGCCTACGACTATCCTGGACTCTTCATGGTGTCTAATTTGTCCTTAATTCTTTTCCAGGTTCAAACTGTTTCTCCTTTCCAAAGGACTGAATTTAGAAGAGGTGAAAAGAACTTACATCTCTCTGTTTTAGGTCATTTATTTAACTTAAGTGACAATCTAAGTACTGAAACAGTAACATCTGCTTTCAATTTGGAAGAAATGAAGGCTTTACTATCCCTGGCATATGAAACACAATTTGAAATGTATCGCCAGCTGGACTTCCAAATATGCTCACCATTGTAGTAGTGCTATGTGGCTAGGAGATTTAAGAGCTCTTTCAAACTCCAGATAGTGAAGAAAACATAGTGTGTAGTTTAAAGGCTAGTCTTTCAAAGGAATAGGAAAAAATAATGAAAAGAAGCTAATTATGGAGGATTTTTCCGGACAGGAATTCATGTCTATGTTATCTAGTTGAATTGAGACAGAATAAACATTCTTGGATGGTTATGTCTGTTGACACTTCCTGGGGGAAAACACAAAGGCCCCAAGGGCTGTATGAACTTGCTCAAGATCCCCAAGCTAATTCTAGGACACCTGATTCCAAAATCAGTGCTTATTTTAAAACACCTAGCTGCCCTCAAAAATAGATGTTTTCATGAAATGCCCTAAATTGTGAGGGTGCTCAAACTATGTCCTAAAAGAAAAGTTGTAGAAATTTGCAGTTGTTGACCCAAATGGGCACAGAACTGACCAATGGGCACAAAGGTTTATAACTGTTTTCAAATGTGGGACAATGTTCTGGGGAAGGACAATGAGACTTTCTTCTGGGCTACTTTGGAAGGCAGAAGGAGGTCCAGAAGATCAAATGTAGATGGAAGTAAGTGGTGGCTTGATATAAGAAATAATACTCTAATGGAAAGAGCTCCTGAAGGTGGGGAGAAGCTGCCTTGCATGACATTGAGTTCTGCAGGGAGTTAGGGGATGTGTTTGAGTATAAGATGGATGAGTACTTTGGTCAAGGTGATATTGTCAGGAAATTGAAGTGTCAGTTGGGATTTAAACCAATGAGATTTTGGATCCTTCATCCAAGAGCAATAATCTGAGGAAGAGCACCTAAGGGAATAGACTACTGATGCTTCCTAACATTTGTAAAACCTGGCAGATAAACGGTTTTAGAAGGTTCTCAAATGTTGTGAGAAAGGCCCAGGACTCTGTGTGGCAGGCTTTGATGGGTTCATTTAGCCTCTCTCTCCCTACAGCCTTTATAAGTGGATTTCCATGTCCTCCCTTTAAAAGCTAGAAGTTATGCCCTCACATCATAAATTGAGACTGTCCTTCAGTGCAGTGTTCCAGCTCTGAGCGTAGTCTCTAAGAAACCTTAGGCACTTCCTATCCTTTGAAATGCTGCCATCCCCAGGTAAACAAACCTGTGCTATCCTAATGGAAGATGAAATGCCACATAAACAAGAACCCAGGTATCCCAGTGAAGGCCATTTAGACCAGGATACAGCCAGCTGAGCTCTAAACATAAGAGAGCCCTGCCAAGATCAGCACAACTTCCTGTTCAACCACAGCTGACTACAGATACATAAATAAATCTAGCTGAGACCACAAATATCATCCAACTAACCCACAAAGCTATAATCAATAATGGATGTTTACTGTTTTAAGTCTCTAGGTTGAGAAAATCTTGGTTATGCAGCACTAGCTAGCTGATACACACAGGCTTAGATTCAGGTCTTCACTCTATCAATGACCTATCTAGGCTGTTTTGAGGAAGACTTTAAATTCCTCAGTCTCGGTCTTTTTATATAATAATGATGAATGGCTTTCTCTGGAATAACGGTTCTCAAATTTCAAAGTTACCCGGACACCTTTTTAATGTGTACCTTCCAGCAACACCTCCAAAATTCTGATTTAGAAGCTCAAGCGTGGAGCCAGACATCTGCATTTTAACAAGCTATTGGATGAATCTAATAGAAATGCCAAGGTTAAGAGAGCTCACATTAAGAAGTTCTGTCCTAGACAATTCTTAGGGGAGCTTAGACATTTATGATAAAGCCTTTTTCCCTGCCTTTAGTCACCCTTCCCTCCATCACAGCCGAGTATTTGGAGTTCATTAGAGAAGGGGGTACCCCACGCTTGCTCTAGGGCCCATTAGAGAAAAGTGACTTGACCTTATTTCAGACACCTTTGACTCATGGGAACCCACTCCTAGCTTCACCACAGAAGCCACGGCCTTGACAATGGAAATAGACAAACTGTTTCCACTCAAAACCATTCTGTCCAACTGCCAATGTTGGAGCACAATTACATAGTAAAAAGCGTAGCTTCAGCTAAAATGCACAGTAACAGCTGGACTGTGATTCCTGAAAGTACAATACATTTATTACAGAGATAATTAGACTTCCCTCTAGATACAAAAGTGATATGGTCTGTGCATTAAGCAAAGGGGACTTAACCGCAGCCTGGACAGCCCTGCAGAAAGCTTTCAAACAGTTCTTATCCTTGGATTCTAAAAAGAGGTAAGCGGGAAGCTGGGGTAGAAGTTGCAAGGCAACAAATGCTTTGATGTTCTCCTGTTCATGTCTTTAATAATCCAAATAAGTGGGCCTAACTTCTGCATTAGAATTGCCCGGAAGTTTTCAACAATACTGATGCCTGGGCCCATTTCAGAAAAATTAAATCAGAATTTCTGTGGATTAGCTAGGCACAGGCATTTTTAAAGCTCCCCATGTAAAGCTAATGTGCAGACAGGATTGAGTACTATTAATCTAAAACAGAAGTTGGCAAACTATGATCCACCCATTTTTGTCAAGAAAGTTTGATTGGAACATAGCCATACTCATTCAGAGTTGAGTTGTTGCAACAGAGATTATGTGGCTGGCAAAGCCTAACATATTTACTATTCACCCCTTTACAGGAAGTTTGCCTAACCTGCCTCTGAGGCACTGACATCCCTTTTTCCAACAGCAGAAGCTCAAAGTACATAATAATAAGAACACGTCTACCAAGTACTTACTAAGTGTCAAGCACTAGGTTCAGGAGTTTCCATCTTCCTATCTAGACCCTACTCCTACCCTGTAGAGAAATTCTAGTTATCTTCATTTTACGGAAGAGAAAACAAGACTTGGAAAGGACTAAGTCACTTGACCATAAACACCTAGTAAGTGTGGAGGTCGGATGCCAACCAGGCGCTCTGATTCCATGGCCCACGTACCCAATAACCACACAGCCAAGATTTCCAACATGAAAATGTGGAACTTCTAACCCACTCTGTACTGTGAGCTTGGGCAGACCACTTCAAGGGTTTGAGATGGGGGTAGGTTGCTAAATACCCCACCCTAAGAGCCATGGTAAGATTAGGAATAGACATAACGTCTAATAAAAATTAAAATGTCTGGCAGAATGAAACAATTATTTTGTCAGTATTTTTTCTTAAGACATTCTTGACTATATCTCACTAGTGTTTTTCTCCCACTTACTCGATCAGTAGTTCAGTGAGCACCTTCCATGAATCAGGCATATTTCTAGGTGCTAAGGACACAGCAGAGAACAAGATAACTGAAAAACACAATTTGCAGATTCCTGACTTCACGGAGTTTACATGGTCATAGGGAAGATGGCCAAAAGCAAATAGATATTTGTATATACATAAATAAGAGAACAAATATATGTGTGTGTATATTTGCTTATAGTTGATTCTCATTATTTATAGTAGTAATAGTCTTTAAAGTCTGAGCAAACACTGATTTAGCAAATACTAAACCACTGTGACTAGGGAAGATCCTAAGTCAAATTCCTATGAGTCTCAGGTCACAATATGGGGTTGGCAGAAGGAGGTTTACAGTTGTTCGTATGGAAAATAATACAATATAATTAATACATGAATGATATAAGAATAAACCCTATGTTTAATGTGCTCAGAACTGTAAACCTCCTTTCGCCAACCCCTGTATTGTCATCAAATAATCAATATACAACCTTGTTTTACGTGTGTGTTTCTGTTTAAAGACACCTTATTTAATATACATTGCTAATTCATTAACACTGACCCTGTGGCTTATCGCACCACTGTGTGCTCCTGAAGGTAGCCTAGCTAACACATTTACAACCTCAGGCACATCACAGCCTTCTTGTGCGTAGGACACTGGACAGCCCCTCAGCACTGCACACGGAAGCCATTTGCACCAGTGAATCCACCAAGAAAAAAATATAAAATTATTTTTTAAAAATGCAGCATAAAAGAGACCATGAGAAGGATGAGAACTGAAACGAGAAGGTAGGAAATCACTTTGTTAAACTTCAGCTGAGAACGTGTTGAGGAATTTGGCCAGGTCAAATGTTTTGCCATTCTTTTGTGGCCATGAATGACCCCAAGAATAATTTGAGTGCTGACAAAGTTTCCTGAGTAGGTAAATTTTCAACTATAGAACCTGAAAATAATGAGGTGAACTGTGGAATGGCATACAGAGATAACTGGCAAGAAGAAAATAAGCAGGAGAAGGGGATAGAACATGAGTGGTGGTACTATTGTGTGAGGCAGTCAAAGAAGACCTCTACGAATAGTTAGCGTTTGAGCAAAAATCTGACTAAAATGAAAGGTCAGGTGATGCGACCATCTAGAGAAGGCTGACTTAGGATGGAAGAGGAGCAAGGGCAGAGGGCCAGAAGTGGCAGCCTGGGTGGCCTATTAGAGAGTCACTCCACTCCAGACCAGAGTAACTAGAGAGGTGGGTCAAGAGCAAGAAGCATCAGGTGATGAAATTAGAAAGAACATCAGAGATGGTGTCACGTAAAGGCATGTGTGCCAAATAAGACCTTGGGCTGTTTGAAAAGGTGGCAATGATCTGATTTAAGTCTTAAATTTGCTCTATGGAGAACAAGAAGTGGGGCATCCAAAGGAAAAGCAGAGAGTCTAGAGCAGAGGTCCCCAAACTACGGCCCGTGCGCCAAATTGTGGCCAATGCAATTTACCTGGCCCCCGCCACACTTCTGGAAGGGGCACCTCTTTCATTGGTGGTCAGTGTATGAAGTACTGTATGTGGTGGCCCTCCAACGGTCTGAGGGACAGTGAACTGGCCCCCTGTGTAAAAGTTTGGGGATTCCTGGAGAAAAGACAACTGAGGTGGTCCAGAGAAGAAGGGTGGTGGCTCGATGTGGCATGCACGCGGTGGAGTTGGGATGGTAGAGGGGTGTGCAAAGCATTCTGGAGCTGACACCAGTAAGACCTGGCAATGGACTGGCTGTGAGCTCTGAAAGTGAAATAGGGGTTGAGCAGAACTCTGAGACTTTGGACTCTGTCAGCAGAGTAGTGAAGAAAACTGAGTGAACTGATCATATTCAGGATATATGTTTAAAGTTGGAAGGGACAAGATTTGCTGCGGCATTGCGGTTGGGTTGGAGAGAAAGGCCGCTCCAAGATTTGGGGGTGTCATTCACTGCCATTCAAATCTGGAAAGGAAGGAGTTTGTGAAGATTTCATGAGTTGGTTGCATGAATTAACTTACTCTTGTTCATATGTGTTTGTGTACATGTGTGTAAGAGAAAGAAACAAAGAGAGTAGATAAGAAATTATAATGAAGCAATAGAAACTAATAAAGTATTTATATATTATCTAGGGTGTTCACTCTGCTAAGTAGAAGGCTAAGGCAGAAACAAAATTTCCCAGAGGATCTCGAAATCTAACAAGAAACTGACAAGTAAACAGGTGGTTACTTTTAAAATCTTCAAACAGGTTCCAAAGTCAGAGAATGTCAGGTAATGCCCAAGGTTACAGAGAAAGAACACTAGAGTGAGATCCAAAAATCCTAATCTGTAAAACTCCAGCCTTCCAAAGAAAGACCTGAGGAAGGACAGTTTCACTGGTCTCAGAAACACACGGTCCAGGGCTTTCACCTCCCGTGGCTGAGCTGATGATTCAGTTGCTACTAGAATGTCCTTGGGAAAAGGCTGATGGGAAATTTACCTGGGTGGGCCAATAGCCACATAACGTTAAGTGCCCTGCAATTGTGTGCCGGCTCAGTGGGCAGCGCCAGCTCTTCGGACGGAATCTCTGCGCTCACTCATTCCTCCGCGGAACTTGTCTACAGATGTACTTGTTGCTTTTCAAGTGTGACCAACCGAGAGCAACTCTTGGGAGCGACGCCAACAAAACTGAAATCCCTCAGCCGATGGAATAAGGGGCACAGACGAAACACTAACACCGCCGAGGTTTGAGCCAGAGGAAAAATATAGCTCTGGAGCTAAACCCCTGCTGAGGCCAGGATACTTTCTCTGAGTTTGTTTCTACCTTTCCCTCTGACCCCAGCGCTGACACAGATGAAGCTGGAAAAGAAGACACAACCCTGTCCCTTAGTCCCGATAGTGCCATTGTCACGGACAAGCATTTTCAGAAAGAATTTACTACAGGAATCCAAAAAGGGAAATAAAGAAAATATGAAAAGTGGGAAATCATCACACTGCCAAAGCAGAAGTCCCTGACCTAACAATAGCTAACAGTGTTACTTACCAGGCACACGGGCCCTGTTCTGTCTGAAAGCTCCCGTTTAGAAAATGACTCTGCTTAATTCCTAAGTGGGCAGCTTGTGCACACCACATACAGTTGTTTACACACACGACTTGGCGATCGCTTTTCTACTGAAATGGAAACTCCAGTCCAGTGGCTGTTTTGAAGGAAAATGAGTGGAAATTGGGCGTGTTGAAGATCCGCGGGACAAACAACGGCAAACTCAGATTCCTTCAATCATGGAACAGCAAAGGCGCAGGGCCAGGCAAAGATCTGATCTCTTCTCTATTGCTTCTGCTCCTATTCCATCCTTATTTCATGCAAGCTTGGAATTTCAGGGCTGGGAGAGTCCTGTGAGATCCATGCTGGAGCCCCTTTGAAGCCAGTAACCCTGAGATGGGCTTCCATCTTTGACTGTGAAAGTGGCTCATAAGACTACTATGTTGGCATTTCATGTGCAAAGCACAGTGAAGGACAATAGTCGCATGTATTCTCAGCTACATCACTGGATATAGGAACAGAAACATATGTGCAACCCTTTGAGGAAAACCAGAAAGCTCCCCAACAAAATCGGACAGGGGCTCTCCATTGTACTCTCACCCAGAGCTTAGCTTTTTGTTATCAGGTATCACAGATGGAGCATGAGTCACATGTGGATATAAATGTACCCTTCTGCCATTTTGTCTTCCATTTTGTCTCCACCATTCTTGCATGAAGAACGCTATATTCCAACAGTGTTTCCATGACAGAGTCCAATTACAAAGATGAAAATAATTAGTCTGGGTAAGGGGAGGCTGGCTTCCCCTTGCAATAGAGCCTCCACAGCTCCTTGCCTGCCCAGGTGAGCATGTTGGAACCACGTTGCATGTGAAACTGCCCTTCTAATTCTACCTGAATTTTCTAGTTTGAAAATTTCTTGCTATTTGTCTTCTTTGATCCTATCCCTGGCCAGAGTTCATAATTTTGCAGAAACGTAGAATTTCTTTTCCATTTCTTCTCTACTCTATTGTTCAGCGAGATAGAGATTCCTCAGACTGATTTTCCAACCCTCCCCCTACTGTCCCCAGGCAAGGGACAAAAGTTTCTATTGGACCCATCATCTGGATGTGCTCACTCTCTGTGGCATGATTTATAGGAAGACAGCCTCAATTACAATTGCTCTTACTCCGTGCATTGACAAAATGCTGAAAACACAGAATTGGCAAGATGGCACGGAACACAGCCTCTGACTCAGACAGCTTTATGCCTACAGCCCCGGGCACAGAAAATGCTGCAATGCCAAAAACAATGACTCAATCCATCAGTGCCAAGACATGGAAGACCAGAAGCTGTTTTCCTAACTCAGAAAGGTGGCCCCACTACTGCAGCTTTCCTTTCTCCAACCAACATTGGGAACTCTCTCTCTCTTTCTTGTGGCTGGAAGCTCAGAGGCAGCCACTGTCATGGGCCAAGCAATTTTAGACACAGCAGCCAAGTAGACAGGATTTGAGAGATTAAACAATCAATCTGCATATGCATTTCCATTGCCAGCCCTGGTTTACTCACAGTAATAAAAAACATGAAGTCAGAGGCTGAAATAAAAAACAAATAGGCCCATTTATTACCCAGCTTTGGTCTCACTTTTATTCTATTGAGTTGAGACTGGTGAGAAAACCCAAATAGTGTCTCACCAAACAGGAGAGTTTGTGGGATACCCTGTAGATGGGGAGAGAGGTACCCTAACCTGTGTCATTATTTGGTAGAAGAGGGAGTATATGAAAAACCAGGCCATTCTTGGACTACCTCCCAGAAGACGGTCCAATCTGTTTTTTCACGCCGTCTCCTCTAAAGTCTTTTTATAACAGACTTAGTGATTATTGTAGCAGCATGGAAATGATTGTTTTAAAGGCTCAATGTTTGGAAAAAGTGCCCATAGGAAGTGACTGCCATTTCCCACTTACCCTGTCTACTTGCGATCCACTTAACCACTGTGATACTTGTAATGTCTTATCTCCAGGTTCCCAGCATGTTCAAATGGTTTTCTGGGTCAAATTTTTAAGAGGTCATCTCTTGACAATTAAACTATATTTTAGTATCTTAACTATTTAAATTAAGATTAAAAAATCAATAGACTTTAATTTACTTTTATTATTATTTTAACTTAATTTTTTGGAGCAGTTTGAGGTTTGCAGAAAAGGAGTCAAAAGTACAAATGAAGAGTTTCCACATATCCTTTTCCCCTGTCCAACGTTTGTTATACTTAATGAGCCAATATTATTCATTCTTAGCTCAAGTTCATAGTTTACATTAGGGTTGCTCTTTGTGTACATTCTGTGGGTTGGACAAAGGTACAATGACATGTATCCATCATTGCAGTATCATAGAGAACATGTTTACTGTCCTAAAGATCCTCTTTGTCCCAACCATTCATCCCAACCCCGACAGCCGCTGATGTCTTTCTTGTTGCCATAGTTTTGCCTCTTCCAGAATAGTTGGAATCATACACTGATGTAGTGTTTTCAGAATGATTTCTTTCCATTAATAAGATATGTTTATGTTTCTTCTTGATCCTTTTGTGGATGAATTCTGTGTGTGTGTGTGTGTGTGTGTGTGTGTGTGTGTGTGTGTGTGTGTGGTGTGTGTTTGTGTTTACTTGCTTGTTGTTGGATCTAGTAGCTCAGAAACACAGGGCTGGAACTAATATCTTATAAATTTATAAAATGTCTGTCCTAGCTTTCTCCTCTTAACTATAGTCTCTGAAGCAGATGAAGAGACACCAGGAAAAACCAGTCAAACAAAAGCTCGGTGCCTGCTAATATTTGTAAGGGCAAAACCACAAAGGCACATTTTATATTATCCAGTGCATGTTTATAGATATGTCAAGTGAGTCAGCTGAAATTATCCCATCTCAGGGAACATTACTATAATTACTAGCTATTAGAATTATTTATTGTTAAAATGGGAATGTGTCAGAGTTCAGGAGGGAAAAAATAGAACTCTGTAAAACAACACAGAAGAGATATTTATTCAATTGACTGGTTAATTTCATTTGGGTGTACATATATGCTCATGGATCAAGCACCAGCCAAAAAACGTTATCTGAGAATCCAGCAACGACAAGGCTTTGTTCAATGCACTTTGAGCAGGTGGATATCAGGGTGCATGCTCTGCACTTGGCAGTGTATGGCCTCCCAGGGGTGGGGGAGTGAGGGTGCAATGATTACTACATTGTTAGACACTGTGCTGGGGCAGGGAGGTACAGATGATTAGTGCCATCAAAGCTCAGACTAGGAAGAGAGATCCTTTCTAACGGGGAATCTGTGAGCTGGAAGCCCTTCAGGAAGAGCATAAAATAATCTATAAAGAATGGTTCAATGACAGCACGGCATAGGAAGATGAAGGCATGGTGAAACTCAGGTAGGTCATGAGTCTGCTTTGAATCATTACTGTATATTCTGTTTTTTGTCTGTTTGTTTATGTTTAAGTGAGAGGAGGGAAGACACAGAGACAGACTCCCACATGTGCCTTGACTGGGATCTGCCCTGCAACCTCCATCTGGGGCCAATGCTCTGCCCATCTGGGGCTACTGGCCCCAAGCTATTTTTAGCACCTGAGGTAGAGGCTCCACAGAGCCATCGTCAGTGCCCAGGCCAATGTGCTTGAATCAATCACGCCACTGACTGTGGGAGGGGAAGAGAGAAAGAGAAAGGGAGAGAAGGAGGAGGGGGAAAAAGAGGGGGAGAGAAGCAGATGGTCAATTCTCCTGTGTGTCCTTCCTGGAAATTGAACCGGGGACTTCCACCTGCCAGCTTCATGCTCTACCACTGAGTTAACCAGCCAAGGCCATATCTATATTGTTTTAAAGATAGGAGAGAAAAAAATTAAAAGGAAAGCACAGCCTCACTTGTAACAATCTTAAAATTTAGCTGAGAAAATTGTGAAATCATGTTTCTATGCAACATAACATGAGACATCATTGTCCAATATTCCTTGCCTTCCAGTTCTGCGTTCATTCCTACCTCTTCTGGTCGCACTGAACTTCCCTGGGACCACTCTTGCCCCAACTCATTCAGGAGATCTGGTAGGACTGTCCCCTACTGTCTCCCTGATGATCTAGGCTTCAGCCAAGTGTGGTGGCCTTGGTGATTAGTTTAGGGCTGGGCATGTGGCGAAATCTGAAGCAATTGGAGCCAGCCCCAAACCCCTCTGGTAAAGGAGCCAGGGGTTTATGGAGAGACCGGACAGACACCTGGAGTTGCTGGCAGCCACCTCGCTGCTTGGAGAGCAAAGTTTCCTGAGAACAAGGACAATGTCAAAAAAATAGAACAGGTGAAAAATGCAGAAAAAGAGAGAGCTGCTGACATGGTTTGAGTTCTTTGAGTCAACCATGCTTGAACCCAGGTCTTGCCTTAAATTCACAGCTACCTTAATCCATAACTTTCCCTTTGCTTTTGCCAGTCTGAGATGAGATTTTTTTGCCACTTTCAACCAGAATATTCTTTACGCTACACAACATGGAACCACACATAACCCTGCATCATACAGAAATAAACTTCAGGGAGAAGAACGGCTTCTGTAGCTGCATTAACCAGTGAACACTTCCTGCAAGAGGCCAGTGTTTGGAGGTTGGTTCTTTGTGCTCTGGCTAATGAAATTTTCATTAGGCATTGCAGGGGATATAAAAAATTATCTCAGTGCAGCTCCTGCTAATCAGGGACCTCGATTTCATGCAGGAAACAGTTTCATGGCTAGACTCAACAAAAACGTGAACAAGTTTAAGGAGACACAGACTGGAGCCTCACAGAGATAGATCCATCCTCATAAAACAAATAAAATTAAGGAGAACTGTGGTTTTAAAATTGCGGTATTTATTGAACAACATTTTAAGTGCTAGTGCTTCCTGCATTTTCTACCCCTGTAGTTCTTTTCTCAAAAGCTATAGCAATAATAATAAAGTCCATAAAGGCCCTGACTGCTTTCCCTGTTCTGAGGCTGGACTGCAGTATAAAAGTCGATGCTTTAAGCACTTATTATAACACCTAGCGACCTCCTGCTGTCAGGCTGATCCTACCACACTTCCAGGTTCACTGAGCCTCTTTTTAATCCCAGAATCTTCAGATTCCAGCTAGAAGTGGAAAACTACCTATTTCTTGCCCACCTTGCAGAGTCCTGTGAATCAGTTAAACAGGACTGCTCAGCTAAGGTAGGGATTTCTAGTCTGGTCAGCATGACTGCCTTTGTGGTGGACTTTCCCACCCCGCCCCTGCTACACACACCCTAATACTACAAACATTTCATGCGGAGACCAGCAGAAGAAGCAAATGGCTCCCTCAAATAGTTCCCCTTCATTACAATAACAGATAACCTTGATTATTACCCAAAGTTGCAGGACAAAAAAAAAAAATTCTTGGCATGAGAAAACAAACAAAACATACTCTTTAAATAGACAGAATGGAGTTTCTTGCACTACACCAAAGTTGTTAACATTCCTTTCCTCCAAATGAGAGCACTACTCCCCTGATTCCAAGAGTCAAATCGGTTTAAACACATCTTTCCCTGAGGCAGTTTTCAAGATTAATACTATTGTATGGGTTGTTCTGGGAAACTTTTTTTTCCTCTGCAACTCAGAGTAACATTTATTCTGTGAGCAGGCCAGCCAGCCATTACCCAAAGTCACACTGAGTAGAGAGACTAGGCAACTTTTGCCAGGGATGCCAGGAAATGGGAAAGGCAGAGAGGAGTAGCACTGACCTCAGCTTGGGTCTGCCATCCAGAGCCCTCAGCAGCCTTCATCTCTTTTATTATTATTATTATTGAGTGAGAGGAAGGGAAGCAGAGACAGACTCTCACTTGCACTCCAACCAGGATCCACCTGGCAAGCCCCCTATGTGGTAACGCTCTGCCCATCAGGGGTCGCGCTTCGTTGCTCAGCAATCGAGCAATTTTAGTGCCTGAGGTGAGGCCATGGAGCCATCCTTAGGCACTAAAGGAGCAACTGGGGCCAAGTTGCTCAAACCATTTGAGCCATGGCTACAGGAAGGAAAGAGAGAGAGAGAGGGAGAGACGGGATAGGGGAGCAGTGGAGAAAAACAGAGATTGTCACTTTTCCTGTGTGCCCTGACCAGGAATCAAACCCAGGACTTGCACATGCCAGGCTGACACTCTACCACTGAGCCAACCAGCCAGGGAAGCATTCATCTTTTAAGATAACAATTTATATTAGAGGGAGCACAAAAGAAAGTGATCATCCCTTGAAACAAGAGTTACAGTTATAAAAGTGGCAGCCATTCTTATTTTGTTGTTATTCAGCAATTAGACTACAGACCTGATGCTGTACTTTTTAGCTCTACAGTTTCTTCAGGTCTATGTTTTCACATTTTAATTTCTTTTTATTTTATTCATTTTAGAGAGGAGACACACACACACACACACACAGAGAAAGAAAGAGAGAGAGAGAGAGAGAGAGAGAGAAAGGGGAGGAGCTAGCAGCATCAACTCCCATATGTGCCTTGACCAGACCAGTGCAGGGTTTTGAACTGGCGACCTCAGTGTTCCCAGGTCGACGCTTTTATCCACTGCGCCACCACAGGTCAGGCCTATGTTTTCACATTTTAAAAGTCCTGTAACATTTTATTCTTTTTAAATATATGTGTGATATTTGTAATGTGCAATGTGTAACATAAATTTTAAGTGAGGAAGCACAATGTAACAAACCTTGTGATCCCACCATCAAAAGTCAGGAAGTAGAACCTCACCTCTTCCATTGAAGTGAACTGTGTGCTCCCTCTGAATCTATAAGGGAAGCACTTACTAGAAAACTGGTTTTATTGTCTTCTTGCTTTTAAAAATAATTCTAACTCATAAAGCTATGCACAATATCGTTAGACATTGTTTACTTCTGAAATTTACAAAAACGGCTTCACACTATATAAAGCCGACTTTGATAAGATCATTTTCCATCCAGAATTATTTTTCCAAAATTCATCCACATTGTTCAATGAAGTCTTGGTTGATTTTCATGGCTGAATAACATTCCACTGTGTTGATGTAACACAATTAATCGCTTGATTGGTTGATTCAGTCAATGGATACTGAGTGACTTCCAGCTTTATTGCTATAAGAAATTGTATATGAACATTCATCTGTAGGTCTCCCAGAAAGCATGTCCCCAGGGTTTATACCGAGGATTAGGTTATTCCATGGCAAAATTTGTACTTAGTTGGCATCAAAGGTATATTAGCTTGTTTTCTAAACTGGTTGTTCAAAGTTAAGTTGGCACCCAAGATGTACTAGGATTCTATTTTCTTTGAACCTCAACTTGTTTCATACTTGAAACTACAGCCCTGACAGTTGGTTCAGTGGTAGAGCATTGGCCCAGCATGTGGATCTCCTGGGTTTAATTCCAAGTCAAACACACAGGAGAAGTGACCATCTGCTTCTTCACCCTTTTATCTCTCCATCCCTTCTCTCTCTGTCTCTCTCTGTCTCTCTCTCTCTCTCTCTCTCTCTCTTTCTCTTCCCCTCCTGTAGCCATGACTCAATGGACAGCCCTTGGCACTGAGTCCTGGGCACCTGTGTCAGGTGCTAAAAATGGTTCAGTTGTGAGCATTGACCCAAGATGGGCGGAGCATTGGGCCCTATCTCCCCTTCTCTCACTTGGAAAAGAAGAAAAAGAAAAATACAACATATATTAATCATACTGATTACTAATGAGACATTATTTTCATGTTTATTTTTATTAGTTCTTTCTCTTAAATATTATGCCTTTTCATTTATTTTAACAAATATTTTGTTAAATTTGTCCATTTTGCTTATAAATTTGTAATATTTCCCTATATAAAATAGATCCTTATCCTGCTAGATAGACACACATTGAAAATACCTTCTCCAAGTTTTGGCTTATATTTTCACATACCAACTAAACATTTTAATGAACAAAAGGTCTTCATCATTATGACCTCTCATTACTATAACTAGAATGTATGCATTTTATAATTATCATTTTTTGTTTCTTAATTAAAAGATGCTTTCTATTATAAGGTATAAAATATAGTCTCCAAAATTTTTTTCATAACGGTTAATATTTTTATTTCACATTTAGTCTTAAAACCATTTGGGATTTTTTGTGTATGTTAAGAATTTCAGACCCAAATGTGTTTCTTCCTTATGCATCAACAATGATTCCGGTATGATAATTAAATAGCACATCCTCTACCTGCTGTTCTGCTATCCCAACTATGTAGATCAAGTTGCCGCATATGTTTTGCAGGGATATGTTTTGGGCTCTCTATTTTGTAGCACTTCCCAGTTTGCTTATGCCATAAGTATGTATACAAGCTGAACAGGGGTACAGAATAAAGCTGGAACCTTTGATATCTGGTAAGTTCTCCAGCCTATCCCAACAGCACACACATTATTCTCCTTCCAGTGAGTCTGGCTTATTTCTGGGCCATTGGTGTTTTTTATGCATTAGAAAGTCAGCTTGATAAGTTCCTATAAGCACCAATGGCTATTCTGATTGAAATATATTGAGATAGTAACTTATAAAAAATTGACATTTTTTGGCTATTGAGGCTTTTAGTAAGTATGCATGGTATATTTATCTATTTAGTTTAGTTTCCTTCTATGACTTTTAATAAAGTATTAAAGTTTTCTCTGTAAAGGTCTTGCACAACTTTCTTCTTGTAGGATGGAAGAACAAGTACACCAATGTAAATTATATTTTTAATTATGTTCTCTAACTCATTATTATTGAGAAATAAAAACCCATTTGATTTTGCTAAGCTTTATTAAGTTTAATAATTTGTCTACAGTTTCTCATCTTCTATGTAGAGAACCTTATGATCTACAGAGAATGATTTTTTTCTTTTCTTTCCCTCCTTTATTATGATGCTTAAGATGCCAAGTGTAATGTTGATTCAAACCTACATTAGAAGGTATTTTTGTCATACTCCTGATTTTAAAAGAAATGCTTCTAATATTTTACAATTAAAATAATGCTCATTGCATTTTTCTGGTTGATAATGTCTATCAGGTTAAAGAAGCACTCATCTTTGCCTAGTATGAAGAAAGTTTTCTATATGTTTTGTTTTCTTGTTTTTGTTTTGTCAATTGCTGATTAGTGTTGAATTCTAATCAATAACTTGTATTAGTTAACTGAGATGTTAATTTAAATTTTCTCTTAAAATCTTAATCTGGTGAATTTCATTTTTAGAATTTTCTAACATTAAATGATGTTACATTCTATAAATAAACCAGACTCAGTCATAATATATTCCCTTTTGCAAGCACTGCTGAATTCATTTTATCTAATTAAATCTTCACATTATAAAATAAGTACATTATAATCTTTTTACAGAGTATTATTTAGTAGAAATATGACTATGAGCTAAAGCAGAACTTGACCTTGGGACTGTCTGACTCCAAACCCCAACATTTTAATCATCTGTCATATCTCTCTGGATACTTTGAAATTAACAGCTCAGGAGAATGCCTCAACATAAATATCTTCATAGTGTCCACTTGACCTCTAGTCCAGTTTTTTGCTCTTGGGACAATAATATCCCAACAGGTTGATTTAATTACACACTTGACTAGTGGACCTTGGAAGTCAACCTTGTAGACATGTGTCTGTATTGAGGGAGAAAAAGAGGAATAGAATTGCTTAAGACAAGAGAGAAACAGTATAAATGAAGACCTAAATGTCTTTCTAGATCTGTTAGGGAAAATGACTAGAAGTTTATCAGGTCTCTATTTAATGGGAATAGGCCTACTTATCTCCTTTCTATGTAGACTTACAAATCAATCAAATCTGTTTACCCAACCCCACCTCCACTGAATTTCATACTTCTTTAGAACCTTCATCATTAAGTCCTTCGATACTATAAGTTGAAAAAAAATGGCAGGCTCTCATCAAGCCACCCATTGTCTAAGAGTCCATTCAGATTTCCTTCTATGCATGATTCTCCTTCAGTTTGAACGTGGACTTTCTTTGAACCTGCTCTAGTTTCTCCACATCCTAGTCTAAGTTCAGACATCAGAACCAAACACCATAGAGAATTCAAATAAACTGTTTAAGGGAGGCAACAGTCTTGGGAAGTTCAAGCATGAGTGTCCTAAGGCTCATTCCAGCTCTCCCATCTTGGCTGTCCCTGTTTCCCCTCCTTGCATCATTTTCCTTATAGCAGTTATGGCCAACTAACAATATTTATTATTGTTACACCAAGTATAACAATAGTTGGTCAATTATGTAAGACCAACTATAATAATAAATGTTCTAAAATTCATTGAAATTTTTTCACTTGACAGACTTGACGAGCTTCAGAATGGGAGGGATTTTTGTGTGGCTTTTGATTATTTGTTTGATTCTTGATATAACCAGACACCAGGAGCAGCACTTGGGACAGAGTCGTCATACAATAAATATTGATGAGAAGAGGAAGGGAAATTGGAAAAAAATGGAGGAAGGAGGGGAAGTCCTCAATCTCCCACTGTGCAGCCTGGTCTTAGAGATGTTGATCACCACTGCCGGTCACTAGGGCAGTCCCCATGGCCCTAAAAGGTGTTGACAAATGACCTCAGCTCAGATATACATAGAGAGTTTTCCAGGTACCAGACCCAGCAGTAGTAGCCATGAAATAAAGATAAAAATTGCGTTCATTGCCTGACCAGGCGGTGGCACAGTGGATAGAGCGTTGGACTGGGATGTGGAAGACCCAGGTTTGAGACCTCAAGCTCGCCAGCTTGAGTGCGGGCCCATCTGGCTTGAGCAAAAGCTCGTCGCATGGACCCAAGGTCACTGGCTCCAGCAAGAGGTGGCTCGGTCTGCTGAAGGCCTGTGGTCAAGGCACATGTGAGAAAGCAATCAATGAACAACTATGGTGTCCCAACGGCAATGTAAAACTAATGATTGATGTTTCTCACCTCTCTCCATTCCTGTCTGTCTGTCCCTATCTATCCCTCTCTCTGACTCTCTTTCTGTCCCTGTAAAAACAAACAAACAAACAAACAAAGAATTGCATTCATCTTAAAACACCATAACCAGTAAAAAAGAAAAAGCTATTGAAATGCTCAACAACACTGAGGAACCTGAGAATCCTTGTGCTTACTGAAAGAGTGCAGGCATACAAAATAAGCACACAGTGGATGATTCCTTTGTATCAAATGCAAACTAATCTATAGTGATAAAAAACAGAGCAGTCTTGGCCTGTGGCTGGGGGTGGGGTCGGGGAGGGGTGGACTGCAAAGGGGCATGAGAAATCTATGATAGAGCAGAAACGTTGTTTAGCTTCATGGAGGTTTGACAGAAGCTTACAACTGTCAGAACTCATTGAACTGCGTACTTTAAATGAATGCCGTTTATGGTACAGAAGTTATTGTTTCAATAAGGTTGATAAGAAAAAATACCATAACAGAAACAGGGAGCAGCAAATGGCCGTTTAGAGCAGTTTCCCACTCAAAGGACAATAGCAGTCAGACTTGCATATAATTGTCAGGCCAGGCATCCACCAAGTGCAATGTCAGCCCCCAAAGTATGTTCATTTTCTCTAGCTTGCCCTCCATCACTCCTTCTCCTGAGACTAAGAAGTCCTCCAAAAGCATCTTATATGTGTACCAGTTTCATTCCTGTGTGGTCACAGTACATGTTGTTTGCACTAGTTGTCACCATACAACATTTACCTAATAATCTGCCTGGGCCAAATCAGCCATAATCCCCAACATCTCCCTGGAAAATCTCACCTTGACCCTAGCCTACCCTTCCTGTTCTCCTATAAGTGTTTAAACATCAGAAAAGTACCACAGAAAGAAAAAAAAATAGGAAGTGTGTTTCCAATAGAAAGATTTTTCATTTAAATGTATTTTATTGCATGATGTATTCCTTTAATTAAAGTGTGTGTTTGGGTGCATTGGTTGCTATTACAGTGCAATTCCTCATGTTTATTGAATGCAAGAGCAGCTGGAGCAATGCAGTGGAAACTCACATATTAGCTAGAGTATAACTTAACGCTATAGCTTCCGATCTTTTAAGCTTCTAAGAGGTAGATAATCTTCAGGGTGATTTTGGTTAGTGGCTGAGTGTTATGAGATGTCCTCTCTCAATTTGAATAGGTTTGATCTGAAAAGAAAAACACAAGTTTTATTTCTAATACCTTGTTTGGTTGACTCTGTCTTGTTATCTAACCCAGATTGCACCCTTCTCCTCTGGAAGAAACCCAGAAGCAGGCAGAGAAATAGGAGATACTAAAAATTTGCCACCATTTTTAAAAGGTTGTGTAAGAAAGAATTAATAACAGTCTCTGCCATTCATATGTGACTTACAATTTACAAAGCGTGTTTATGTGTCTATACAGACTCCCCTAAAGAGGCTTGTAAAGGATTATTACCACCCACACTAACTTAGAGACTAAGAGAGAGAGGACAAATGAGTTTCCCAGGTTGCACAGAAAACAGCAGAGATGCACTAGCCCCACACTTCTGAGCCCAAGTCAGTGCTCTGATCACCATAGCAGAGCAGCCGTCAGGACTCCATTCTGATTCTGCCACAAGTTATGTTTGACTTTGGGAAAAACTATGGGGCCTCTAGTTTTCTCATCTGTAAACAGAGAGGCTATTATTTCAACATCCCTTCAGTTCTTACACTCCTTCTTCCAAAATCTGAGAAATAGGAAACCAGAGGAAAAGGGGTTTTATTTTATGATCCTCTGAAAGGTTAGTTAATCTCCTTCCTAGCCAGAGCCCTGTTATATATCATGAAATAAAGCTAACCTTTTCTTTGGTATCACTTCTGGTCCTCCCCCGCCCCCAACTTACTGAGGAAAAAAAGTGCTATCATAAAAATATCAGGCTGAAACAAAATTCATCATTGACCGATGACTCCAATAGATCAATGGTTTTCATTTCCCCATGATCTCTGCCAGGCTTTGCCAACAACATACATCTACACGCTTCTGTGCGATATTTCATCTGACTGCCCTTTTCACAAAGAAGAGCCATCCTTTGGTTTTCTCTTGAGCTAAAATTATTCCTCCTGGTAATGTTTTATCTCCACCTAGACTGTGAGCTTCTTGAGGCCAGAGACCCTACATAACATCTCTTTGGGATGTGCCTCGGGCCAGAGTTTATTGTTTACCTCTAGGAGCAAAAGAAGCCACAGTTCACATGTCCAGCATGTGCCTCTGCTTATTGAATTTCTCCTTTCACAGTTAGAGCTCTGCTTCCTTCCCCAGACTTTCTTAATACAATTAATTTTTCATTTTGGCTCTGGCATTTACTAGCTTTCAGTATTGGGTTAATCACATATTTATCTATGCCTTGCTTTTAACTTGTCAATTTCCAAGTTAAAAAGGGAAAAGAACCAACTCATCAGGTTACCAATAAAATGGACAGAGAAAGCCCATATCACAGTATCCGGTATGTAGTGGGAGCTCAATGGATATGTGTTGAATCTAAGAATTGAAAACAACATGTGTCTATGTTCGTAGTTCCCCTTAGAGTTAAAGGGGAAAATGAGAAGGAAAAAAAAACTGTATAGTCAAAACTGAACTCAATCCTACTGTCTCAAAATGACTTACCATTGCTTTGTCTGTAACATTTAATAGGATGGATAGCATGCTCCCAAAACACCCTGGTCATGAAGTATCTCACCTCCGGCCTTTTCCAATCACTCAAATGCAATACAAATCCCAGTTCAGACACCAGATAATAGCTTAAAGCCCCATCAGAGGGAGAGATGTGTCCAAAATGGTGTTACTATGGAATACTACTCAGCCATAAGAAATGATGACATAGGATCATTTACGACAACATGGATGGACCTTGATAACATTATACTGAGTGAAATAAGTAAATCAGAAAAAAACTAAGAACTGTAGGATTCCATACAGAGGTGGGACACAAAATTGAGACCCATGGACATGGACAAGAGTACAGGGGTTACCAGGGGAGGGGCATAAAGAGAAACAAATACGGGGTGACAGAGGATGATTTGACTTTGGGTGATGAGTATACTGCATAATCGACTGTCCAAATGATGTGGAGATGTTTTCTCTATATGTACTCTGATTGACCAATGTCACCTTGTCAAGTTTAGTTGTCTAAATAAAATATATAATAGAAAACAAAAGTAAAAAAATGGTGTTACAGCCTTCAAGTTCAGGCAGGTTCAAGTATATAATCAGGGGCTATTTACCCAAAGAAACAAATCTCTGCATGGGGAATTTCTCTGGAACATCAGTGAAACGCACCCTTGGCTCATGGACTGATGATCAGATATTCACTATGCTCTGGGCACTCGGGATTCACAAAAGATGTGGTGTCTCTGCTGTTCCTTGCAGTCTGTGCTGAAAGGGGTGGTTATAACATCAAGTGGCAGAGGCTAAGATGGAGATGTGTCTGTGAGACAACTGGAAAGAGTCTAAGACAGTCTGGTAGAGATGAAAAAAGCTCCCCAGAGATATTTAAACTGAGGGAAAATTTGCTAAACAGAGCCCAAACTATGCAACCAGAATCATGCGTTGCCTGTGATTTCTCTGTTCCTTCTTCTCCTCTCATCTCCATCCTTCTCTGAGGCACAGCCAATCACCCCAGCCCAGAGGGTCTTCCTCCCTAAAAGGTGATCTCCATGCTTCTGAATTTCCAGCTGCTGTCCTGATTTCAAATCCATGTCCTTCTGCCTTCTGAGCTCTTTGAGGACAAGGTCCATGCCTGGGATTGCTCATCACTTTATGTCCAGCACAAAGTGCCCTGCCAGATACCCAGTAAGCACTCCTACAAATACAGGATCCATGGTTAATCGTCCTGACACCTGGCATTTCACATACTGATTCTGTACTCTGATATCTTTTTTTTTTTTTTTTTTTGGTTCAGGAATCATGGTCTGTAGTTATGGCACTGAAAGGCAGGCAGGTGTATTTTATTTCATTTTTATTGATTGATTTCAGAGAGAGAGAGAGAGGAGGGGAGGCAGAGATAAGGAGAGACAGAGAGAGAGAGAGAAAGAAATAAAAATTGATTTTTTTGTTCCGCTTACTTATGCATTTATGGGTTGATTCTTATGTGTGCCCCAACCAGGGGTCAAGCACACGACCTTGGCACATTGGAACAACAGTTTAACCAATGGAGCTACTCTAGATGTATTTTTAAACCAGAGACAAGACAATTTGCTTAGAAAATTGAAGGTACAGTGTGAAAAACAAAGAGAAGAGCCAAGACTCCAAAGTGTATTCCCTGAAAAACTGGAAGGATGAAACCGCAAGAGGAAGAAATGTGCAAAGGGGAATGGATAGAAACGGGTGTTTAATTTTAGAATGGAATATATGACATATTTATGAGACATCCACATTGAGATGTCAAGTAGGCAGTTGCAGATGAATAAGTCTGGGGTATAGAGGAGAGATCTGGGCTAGTAATTAGGACACAAAAGTGGTATTTAAAACCAGGGGCCTAATGAGATGATAAAGGGAAGGAGTGAGGGCAGAGATGGTAGGAGGTCCGAGGGCTCTTCAGGATTGGCAGAGATCACACACATGAGGCAGAACCGCGAAAGGCTTCTGAGAAGGAGCGCCCACCAAGGGAGAAGACACAAAGGAACACAGCATTCCATCTTCCACATCATTCTACTCCAGCTAGAACCCTCTTGTCCTCTCCAACTGAACATCATTCACTTGCTTCCTGAGATACACTCTAACTTCCAAATCTCAGCCTTGGTACTAATTTTGCAGAAAGCACGCCCTTGGTCCCCAGTATAGACTGTCCCGCTCTTGTTATATCACGTTGGTCTTTACCTTTTTGACATTTTGGGTATGAATCTATATGTTTATCTCTGCGTGAATATGCATGGCAATTTGTACCATCCCATGCTTGTTTACATGTATAGACAATGACTATCCATCCCTAACTAGACTATTGGCTACCTGCATGCAAGGGCTCTGTTTAATTTCATTTGCTCTGGGGTGCATTTGTTGAAATAACGCAAACACAAACACTAAGCCCTGGGCTGGGTGAGCTGTATTCGGTATCTATTTTCAGCTTAATAATAGAAAAACTGTGATGTCTGTAGAATTAGTCCTACTTTATAGATACAAAAACTGAGGATGAGAAAGTTGAACAACTGGTCAAAGGCCACCTCGCAAACAAGCAACCATAGCAGGATTGGAAAAAATAAAACAACCGAAATCTATCTAATTCAAGGCAGATGCCTCTGCTGTATGCCCTGCTAGCCCTACATGGTAATATTTAGGTAATATCACTGGCTTGCTTAGAAAGTGACTGATTAAAAGTATTGGAAGAAGAGGGGAGATCTGATGAGCTCAAACTTCACATTCCCAATGCACAGCCCTGCCTGTACCCCATTTTCTGTCCCCTTACTCTCTTACGTCACTCACACTACAAAGCTGTTCACATCAGTCTATGCAGATCAGTCTCCATGTGTCCTCTCCCCAAAGCCACTTGCTGCTCCTCTCTGACCTGTTCTTTGCCCCTGCAGGGCTGACCATTGTGGACCTCATTGGCCCACCTGGCTGGCTTCCTTGCCTTTTGCATTCCAAGTGGATTCCGACAAAGAAAGGCACCTGCAGGAGTCTGAGAAGAGAAGGGGGTTAGGCTTGGTCATTCCACGTCCCCCACTTCCTTCTTGCCGGCCTGGGGCCCACATTTCTAGCAGGGGTTCTGTCTCCTTTTACTTCAGCTGGTGGACTGCCCCCCCCACACACACACATACACACACACACATACACACACACACACACACACACACACACAAACACCACCTCTCAGCTGCTTCCAGAACACATGTAGCAGTTTCTTGAGTTTGCTCCTTCAGGTCCCAAGTTCTAACAGCTTCCTACTGCTGCTGATCTCTGGATGCCTCACCATGCTGTGTTGGGTCCCTTAATTCTGCATATCCCTCTGAAAAGAGTCCCTTCATTTAATTCTTACTAAAATTCTAACTAGGGTCAATCTTGTCCTCTGCACCTGGACTCTGGCTTAGCCCAGGCCATGGTGCATCCCTCCTGGGCGCTTTCCTGCTCTGGCCCAACCCCTTCTGGCTTCCTGGGTGGTCCAGACTCTCAGGCAGATCACTGTACTGTGCCTGCTTGAATTTTATAGCCATCCACTCCCATAAAAATCAATGGAAAAAAACGTGACTCTATCACACCTGAGAAATTTCCCATAACTGCCCTGAAATTGTCTTGGATCTCCTGGGGTAAAGCTTTGAAAAAGAAAAAGGGTTGACATCCAGGTGTACGCTCAACGGTAATTCCCCGTGTTTTCCCTGACTGGATGAAAAATGAGGTGCCCGTGAGGAGCTCAGCCTGTCTGAAGACAGTGATAATGCCTCACATGCCTCCACTTCTGAGGGCTGCACTGTTTGCATAAACATTTTCTCAACCCCAGTTCCCAAGTGTGCAGGAGGGAGCAGGCCCACAGCATAAATCAGAGCTTGGTCACAATGAAAGTTCAGGGGGACAGGAACCCGTGCCTCCTGCCCTGCCTGGACAGAGGCTAGGACACTGGGTGAGCACAATTCATGACAAAGTGGTGTGCACGGTTTATGTAAACATATAAACACCCTGCTCTGCACATTTATCTAACATTAAGTGATTAACCGGTTGCATAAGCTAATATTTATACACGACTTGCAATCGTGCGGTGAAAATTAGCCCTCATTTGTCATGGAATCAGAGAACTTGAAAAGGAAAACAGAGTCCAGGGCCATTCTCTCTGAAACCCTCACATGCCATAGATGAGGAAGCTGCAGCTGAAGGGGAGTGATGAGTCTAAGCAGGAGAGCAAGAGCCAAGGGCCCCTGGCCCCTCCGCGCTCCTTTTTCTGCCATATTTTTCTCCTTTCCACTCACAAGAGGAACAGGGATCTATCTCTCCTGGACTCTTAAAGAGAAAAAAAAATGAAAGTTTTTCTAACTTTTCTGAAAGTCAAAATAATATTAATTAGCGCTTTCTGAGCTCTCACCCTTTGCCAGGCAGACACTAAGATCGTAGGGGAGTAAATGATTCAATCCTGTTGGCATCACTATGAGACAAATGCTGACACTAGGAACTTTTCTTTCTTTTCCAAGTGAGAGAAGGGGAGATAGAAAGACAGACTGCTACATGAGCCCCAACCAGTATCATACTGGCAACCCCCATCTGGGGCTGAGGCTCTGCCCATCTGGGGCCGATGCTCTGTCCATCTGGGGCTATGCTCACAACAGAGCTATTTTTAGCACCTGAGGCAAAGGCTCCACCAAGCCATCCTCATCGCCCTGGGGTTGATGTGCTCAAATCAATAGAGCCATGGCTGTGGGAGAAGAAGAGCAAGAGAGAGAAAGGGAGAGAAAAAGGTGGAGAAGCAGATGGTCACTTCTTCTGTGTGCCCTGACCAGGAATTGAACCCAGGATATCCATATGCTGGGCCAATGTTCTACCAATGAACCAACTGGCCAGGGCCTGATAATAGGAATTATGATCAAGACAGAGAGGACTTACTTCAGGTCCTGACTTCTGGGTTCAAATTGGCTCTAGTTGCAGCCTGACCCATGGTGGAGCAGTAGATAAGGTGTTAACCTGGAATGCTGAGGTCACTGGTTCAAAACCCTGGGCTTGCCAGTCAACGCACATCCGAGAAGCAACTAGTATGAATCAACTCCAGTATTGATGAACTGTGTGACTGTTCTGTTCTTGTTTCTGCATCTATGAAATGGGAATAATAACAGCATCTGCCTCATAGGATAGTTGTAAAATTTTATTTTTACATGTAAGGCCTTAGTAGTGGTCAGAAGTCTCCACAATCAGAATTGGCTGCTTTGAGGAACTGAGCCCCAAGAAACTCAAAAGGTATACATGGAAACTGCGTCAGTGCTGGTCAGAGCTAACACACAAAGGATTTAGTTGAGCAAAAGACCTTCCCAGCTCAAAGATTCTGTAATAATTAAGAAAATATAATTTTATATACATAATACAGTGTTATAGAGAGCAGAAAAGCAAATCCTGGAGGGAAGGGGCATTGGGGAGAGGGGGGCAAGGAGGATGTTGAGGGGAACACAGGGGTGGAGGGTATGTATTTGGTGGGACACTTGAATCTGTGTAAACACAATAAATTTAAATCAATAAAAAAAAGAAAATATTTGTCTCCACCATATATATATATAGAGAGAGAGAGAGAAAGAGAGAGGAAGAGAGAGAGAGAGAAGGTTAAAAGCAGCAACAAAAACAACTGCTAAAGCATTTTCCAACGAGATTATAGAAAATGAATCCATACCTAGAATTATTACGTACAAACAAAAATGAGTTTAATCAAATAAATGATAATTAGTGTGGTCTTTTTCTCTCTTCTTTTTCGGTTTTATAACAAAGTATGAGGGCAGGCATACACACAAGCAATCCAAAGAATGCCACCAACTGATGCTGGCGCAGTTGAAATGCTAAAAATGTCATAGTTCACACATAGTCATAACTTCCCTCCTCTGTGTACATTTCCATGATAAAGAGGAGTCCCAGGATAATCAGAGTGTTTCTGTCTTCAGCGCAGTAATTAGACAACATGGCCCTTGACGGATTGCAAGTTGAGTCAGAACCCCAGTTTGTGACTTACTGAGCAAAGATATCCCAGTCACAGACCTCCACACTCCATTTTAATCAATAGCTGATAATTTTCTGCTGGGAAACTGTCCTCAATGACATACAGTCCTATTAGCCAACTGTTACCTAGTTGGCCTCCTTTGCCTGAGACCTCTGGCCTTTCAAATTCTGAGTCTGGACAACTAGGTATGAAGTAGACTGAAGGTTCAAGGACTCTTGGCAGATAATTTCACCCAAGAGGAAATATGCCTTGAAGTCTTAGAAAAGTTAAAATTTAAACTAGCAAAAGAAGAAAGTGAAGAAAATCTGGTTAGCTCAGCCAGTTTGGAGACCAGATTACAGAAAAATTGGTGTCATCCACGCAGCTGTGGAGCCTGACAGGTGACAGAGGTGGCTTATTCCAAGCAGAGACTTGACAACGCAAAGGGACTTAGTATATGTATAGTTCTTCTTCCATAGGCTTATCACAAAATGCCTCTGAGCTTTCTCTCGTTATTCCCATTCTACAGAACATGAAGCAGGTTCAGAGAGGGTAAGCCATACACTCCGGGTAACACATCTAGGAACAAGAGAAGCATGGGATTATATCTATACCTTTTAAGTCAAAGTTCAATTCTCTTTCCAGAGGCTAGTACTATGTTCCCCAAGAAAGTCCACTTTCAGCTGGCTATTCACTATGAGAGGTCCTCTAAAGTATACATTCTTCCTGAGCATTTTTTATAACTGATCTTCAGCCAAGTATGTACTGGTACCTAAGAAGTACCTAGTAGCTTCCTTCCTTTGGCAAATCCCTCATCCTCTGAGGTTCAGCCTACTTTCTCCCCCAGTATTCATCAAGGACCGTTCCCTGCTGGTAGTCTCAGAAAGTCACTGGTTCCCAAGGTGCCAATGACATCATATGCGATTAAGGGTTTATTACTTATTACTTTACCCTCCATATGATTGAACTGTCTCAGGGAAGGGCTGAATCTAATCAATCATTAGAGCCACATAAGTGCTGTATACAATTATTTAAATCCAGCCCTGGCCAGTTGGCTCAGTGGTAGAGCATCAGCCCAGCATGTGAATGTCCCAGGTTAGTCTGCTTTAGTCTGCTTCAACACCTCTCGCCCTCTTGCTTTTTTTTCTCCATCTCTCTCTCTCTTCCTCTCTCTATGTCTTCCCCTCCTGCAGCCATGGCTCCATTGCTGTGAGATGGCCCCAGGTGCTGAAAATGGCTCCCTAGCCTCTGCCTCAGGTGCTACGAAGAGCTCAGTTGCTGAGCAATGGAGCAACGCCCCAGATGGGCAGAGCATCAACCCTAGTGGGCTTGCCAGGTGGATCCCAGTCAGGGTGCATGTGGGAGTATATCTCTGCCTCCCCTCCTCTCACTGAACAAAAAAACAAACATACAAACAAACAAAACACAATTATGTAAATCCTCCAAGTCCTTGGTAAAGGTTTGTAAAATGAAAAAGGATACTGGCATGAGGAAACGAGGGTCTTTTTACATAGTCAGGATGTACAAATGAAACAAACACTGAAGGAGGTCACTAAGTGCTGAACTATGCCCCAGATTTTAACTGCTGGAGAGATAATCCCCAAGGAACAGTCTCTAGAAAACAAAGCACACATATACATCTCCCTCATCCCAACCCTTGATGCTCTGTCTTCTTCTTGCAAGGACTAGAACCATCCACAAAGGACCGTTCCCTAAGATTGTAACAGAGGTGTTATAGTCAGGTTATTTATTGTCCCACCTAGAATGGATTTCTTAATTGGGATAAGATCATTGACAAAAAGGTCAAGACTTGGGCCAAGAGACACAGAGTCAGAGAAAAACGTTCTAATCTGAAATTCTGAAACGAACTGGAGGTTCACAAAAAATTGATGAAGGGCAAAATTAAAGATTCGCTTTAGATTTTGAATGGTTAGTTCAGTTAAAGCAATGACTCAAATAGCCTTTAATATTTTAACATAGACAGTCCCCAACCTCCATGTATATCAGATTAAAAAGTAAAGAAATAATTTGCAGTCTACATAATAAAACACAAAGACCCTAGACTAAGAGCTGAAAGCCCCCATCAGCTAACCTCAGATGAACTTCCTGGCTACTCCCCATCATGTCTTCTCTGCTCCAGCAAAACTAAGCTACTTGCTAACCTCAGCTATAACCCCCTTTCCACATCATCACAAGTTTACTTAGGTTTTTGGCATTTGCACTGCCTAGAATATCTTCTCCATGTGCTAATCTGACACTTTTTCCAGAACCACCAACCTGCCCCCACCAAAAGCCAGTGTTTTCATCTCCTACACACTCTGGCTGAATCTCCCTCCATTGAACTGAACTTTTACCTCTTTAATGGGATGTGAAGGTAAAACTTTGTACTTATTTGACATTTTAAAGTGACATTTTAGTAGTAAGAATTTTTCTTATTATCATTAAATCTTGTCTCTATGACTTCAAAATACTTTTTTATACATTGGGTAATTTTCATACTTCTCTGAAACTAGTAAAAACAGTTCAATTTTAAAGGTGAAAAATCATAATAAGTGTATTCAGTCACAAAAGATCAGAATAGGGCTAATCTCAGGAAATGTTCTATATGCACTTGAGAAGAACATGCTTTCTTCTTTGGTGAGTAAAGTGTTCTATCAAATTCACTTAGGAAGTAAGTTAATTGTGCTGTTCAATTCTTCTACATCCTTAATGATTTTTCTTTCTATTTGTTCCATAAACTACCAACGAAGGATCTGAAATTTAATTTTTAATATGACTTTAAAAATTTATATGTATAAAGTGTTAGGAGTAAGTCTGAAAAAGGGGATGCTAGATCTATAATATAAAACCTATAAAACATTGCTGAAACCAAATAAATGAAGAGATACAATGTGACCATGAATCAGAAGACTGGATATTTCTAAAATGTCAATTCTCCTCAAATTGACCTATAGACTGTATGCAATGTTAATCAAAAATCCAGAAGGCTGTTTTGGAGGGTAGAAATTGGTAAGTGGATCCTCAAATTCATATGGAAATGCAAAGAACTTAGAATGACCAAGACAACTTTGATAAAGAAGAATAACCTGGAAAACTTACTTTGAGACTTTTTAAGAGTTATTATAAAGCTACAATAATCAAGATAATATGAGGTTATGCTCAAAATAGGAAAATAAATGAATGAAATAGAGTCCACAAATAAACCTGCATATATACAGACAACTGGTATTTGAGAAAAGTGCAAAGGCCATTCAATGAAGATATTCAATAATAATAATAAACTTTGATTCATACCTCACACCATCCACAAATGTAACTCAAAATGGATAATCAGTGTGTGTATAAAACTTACAACTATACAACATCTAAAAAGGAGCAGAAGAGAAAATCGTTGTGACCTTGACTTAGGCAAAGACACCAGAAGCATCATTCAAAAACAAATTATACTTCATCAAAATTATGAACATCTCTTCAGTGAGAGATACTGTTAGAATTAAAAGACAAGCTACAATATGGGAAAAAATATATCTAAGTCACAAGTCTGTTAAAGGATTTCTGTCCAGAATATAGAAGAACTCTCAACACGAAATAATAAGACAAAATCAATCCAATTTTTAAATGGGCAAAATATTTGCTCAGAGACTTCACCAAAGAAAATATGAAGATAGCAAACAAG
Source organism: Rhynchonycteris naso (assembly GCA_037038555.1). Taxonomy (NCBI): domain Eukaryota; kingdom Metazoa; phylum Chordata; class Mammalia; order Chiroptera; family Emballonuridae; genus Rhynchonycteris; species Rhynchonycteris naso. Next base: position 242,216,920 of record CM072999.1, on the reverse strand, counting down.
CACATAAAAAGATACAACATTCTTAGTTATGAAGAATGAAAATTAAAATTTCAATGAGCTATAACTGTACAATTACATTATCAAAGTCAAAAGATTGATCTTAACAAGCGTTGTTGAGAATGTGGAGCAACTATACCTCATGGACTGCTGCTGAAAATGTAGAATGGTACAATAGAAAGGGCCAGGCTTTCCTCTCCAACCCCCCAGGGGAAGACGACTGGCAGCTGAAACCCTGCACATATACGAAGTCCTCAAGAACAAAGTGCTCTGGGAAACTAGAGAAGCCCTTTGAGCAGACATCCTGTCCTAACTGCAAGCAATAGATGTAGCCCCCTCTAATGGAATCTATCTTATCGCCCTCTGCAGCAGCAACTACTTTACCACACTTGCCCCTATAAAAGTAGCTCTATAGGCAGCACTAGCTGCTGATGCCTTTTTCAGCCTCAGCCCATCTGCACCCAGACACAGCAATAAACTTTGTTTTCTCCACTCAACCTCGCACACGAGTCCTTTCAGTAGACCTAGTGCCTAATTTGGAAAACATGTTGACATTCCCTTAAAAAGTTGAAGCTACATCTACCATGTGATGTAGTCATTTCACTACAAGGTGTTTTCTCAGGAGAAATGAAAACATATAACCATACAAAAACTTGTACAGGAATGATATAGCATTTTTATGTGTAGTAGCCAAACCAGGATTCAACCCAAATTGATAGACAAATAAATTAGCCAATTTTGGTGTATACATAACAATAAACCACTTACTCAATTTAAAAAATAAATAAACTATTAATACACTCAGCAACATAATGGGTGAATCTCAAAACAATTATAAGATAAAAAAAGTCATGCAAAAACAATATAGACTGTATGGTTCCTTTTATATAAAAGTATACAGACTGCAAACTAATCTGTAGTGAAAATAAGCAAATCCCCAAATGAGAATATGCTGGGGGGTGAGGGGGATGAAGAAGGATGGGAGGAAGGAGTTAAAAAAGAACACAACAAAACCTGAGAGGGGGTTGAGGGATATCCTCTTTTTCTTTCTTTCTTTTTTTTGAGAGAGAGAAGGGGCGAGAGATTACAAGTATCAACTCAGAGTTTTGGCTCCTTAGTTGTTCATTAATTGCTCTTTCATATGTTCCTTGACCAGGAGGATCCAGCTGAGCCAGTGACTCCTTGCTCAAGCCAGTGATCTTGGGCTTCAAGCCAGCGACCTCTGGGCAAAAGCCAGTGATCATGGGGTCATGTCTATGATCCCACACTCAAGCTAATGACCCTTTGCTCAAGCTGGTAAGCCCGTGCTCAAGCCAACGACTTTGGGATTTCGAACCTGGGTCCTCATTGTCCCAGACCAATGCTCTATCCACTGTGCCACCACCTAGGTGGTCAGGCTCTTTTTTCTTGACTGTAATTATGATTGCATTGGTGTAGTCATGTCTAAACTTATCAAATTTGTATAATTTAATTCATGTAGTTATTGAATATCAATTATACTTCAATAAAGTTATTTATAAAATCTGAAGGCAACTCATAGAGTGACCTTAATTTTATTTTAAATAATATTTGTAAGCACTTAAAACTGTTTAACTCCATGACAATATCTCAACTCCTCCAATACAGTTTAATTACATCAAACATTTTTTAAGCTAGATCAGACCTTCTCCCCAATACATGCTGTCATGGAAATCTGTAATTGTATGTGGTAGCACTTCTCACAATCGGCATCAATGACTAATTTGACCAATGTTCCTGTTCCCAGGACAGTAGAGATGGTATCAGTACTCTCCATTATTGCACTCCTAGGTCCTAGTACATAGTAAATGCTCAGTAAATATTTGTTCAGTATAATATCCTTGACCTGGTATCTGGGTGGTAAAAAACAGACTGTTGATACTTCCCAAGACATAGACTAAAAGGTAAGAAATAGTTCTTTGCCCAATATGCCTCTTTTCTTTATTTTACCATTCATTGGAGAAAAAAAAATTAATATTTTAAAACATGAATCTTTGTGAAAATACATTAGACTCCAATATTTGTTAGTAAGTTACATGAGAGAAATAAAGACAGATGTTGTGAAAATAGTTTTGAGTTATTTTTAACGATTGTGATACCTGTAATGGAGATTACATGAATAATATCAGCTTTGTACCTGGTTATTAAACTGCCATCTGGACATCAAAAAAGGGAAAGAGATGGTATAAACCCAAGGGAGACAGATTATCTCATGAGTAATGATCACCTAGCCCTGGTCGGCAAACCACGGTTCGCGAGCCACAGGCGGCTCTTTGGCCCCTTGAGTGTGGCTCTTCCACAAAATACCATGCGTGGGCACTACCTCGATAAGGAATGTACCTATCTAGATAGTTTAAGGAATGTACCTATCTAGATAGTTTAAGTTTAAAACTTTGGCTCTCAAAAGAAATTTCAATTGTTATACTGTTGATATTTGGCTCTGTTGACTAATGAGTTTGCCAACCACTAGAAAAGCTCCCTTCTGGGGTCTGGAGCCTCTGGGCTAGAAGGTTTAATCAGGCCTGAATACACACAGGAGAGAATGGATTCCTCAGCCACCTCACAGCATCTTCATCATGAAAACATTCAAACCCAACTATTAGAACAACAGCAGCATTTGAAGAAAGGAAAATTAATACATCATCTTTTCCCTCACTCCTTCCCTAGCTGCTTATTACAAAGCTTCTAAAAAAAAGCTTCTAGATGACTACTTCTGGATCTTTAGCGCTTCAAATTTAAAAAGCTCCATTTTTTTTTTTTTTACAGGGACAGAGAGAGAGTCAGAGATAGGGACAGACAGACAGGAATGGAGAGAGGTGAGAAGCATCGATCATTAGTTTTTCGTTGCCATTGCGACACCTTAGTTGTTCATTGATTGCTTTCTCACATATGCCTTGACTGCGGGCCTTCAGCAGACCGAGCAACCCCTTGCTGGAGCCAGCGACCTTGGGTCCAAGCTGGCGAGCTTTTGCTCAAGCCAGATGGGCCCGCGCTCAAGCTGGCAACCTCAGGATCTCGAACCTGGGTCTTCCGCATTCCAGTCCGATGCTCTATTCACTGCGCCACCCCTGGTCAGGCAAAAACCTCCATTTTTAAAGGCTTTGTTACAATAACACTCAGGCAGATACTGCTGGCTGCTGTCCCCTCCCAATGCTCAGAGCAGCCAAGGGAGGCGTGGGGGAAAGCATCAGAAAAGCAGCTAAAGGAAAAAGCAACCACGAAAGGTCATGATTCCCTCTACGGCACAGGCTGGTGGCCGTGCCTACCAGGGCCTCCCCTCTCTCACTCAGTACTTTTGAGAAACAAGCATCCCTCCTGTCAGCAAAGAAACACACTGTGGGCACGGCCCTTAGCCTTAGGCATTTTTGTAAGTGATCAGACTGTTAGATTAATGGTGTACTTTTGGCTCTTGTCCTGGTCAGGGTTATCAGGCATCCTTCCTTCCTGTGACTTCTATACAGTCACCAAGTCTGCTTCTACACTCTACCATTTGTCCCCTTTCTTTTCAACCCCCTCATCATTTCCTTAATTTAGGTCCTCTTTATCTCTTTTCCAGGAAAGATAGGATTTTAGGATGGCTAAACACTGAGAAAAAATTTGGCCCCTCCCCCCGTATGTACTTATAAAATATAAAACCATAAAAGAAAAAGCTTTCTAGTATATAAACATGAAAAGAGCTTCCTTCTAGATTTTTCTTCAAAATCTTGATTAGTTATATTTTCATAGACACATTTGTCCAGGGAAAGCTTTCTCTAGAAAGTCATTATTGCATTGAGTTTTGAAAGATAAACAGGACTCGGCCGATGAAGAAGGAGAAAAGGATTCCCAGAGAGAAGCGGGGGTACTGAGGCATTGGGGTAAACCAGGAGGAGGCAGTCCCCATTGTACGCATGACGGGGGCACCTGTGAGCAGGGATAGAGAGACAAGCTACGTGCTGACCTAACTTCATTCTTCAAGCTATGGGGAAGCCATGACGAACTTTAGGATTTGTAACACATTCAGGTCATCCAAACCTCTTCCTGTTACTTCTGGCACATCTGCGATCCACTGTCCCTTTCCAATGCAAAGAGAGAACAAAAAGAAAGCACCAAACCAAAATCAATCCAAACATATGAGGCCTGTGCAAGCCAATAGTCATGATTCTCAAAAATGTTTCCACCTGAGATTTCTTTCAGAATCTGCTCCCTCAGAGTCCTTCCCAGTGGTTTCCATGGCCTGGGTACCATCCTTGTTCCTCTACCCTTCGTGATTTACTAACCTTCCTCAGGGTCAAGGCCAAAGATCAGCTGGAAACCTTGCTGATCAGTCTCAGGGCCTCTTGTACACCTGGTCTCTGACTGGGGCGGGGACTGGCTCCATCCTTACATCCATGTGCCTCAGGAGCACCTCAGACCACACAATCGGAAGGAACTCCTAGTTCCTCCTCTCACAGGGCAGCAGGAACACAGAGAACGAGTCTTTCATCACTCAGCAACCTTGACATGCATATACATATATGTTAAGGGCTGAATTATGTCCCCTCTGAATCCATACGCTAAAGTTCTAACCCTCAGCATCTCAGAATGTGACTGTTTTTGGAGGCAGGGCATTTGAAGAGTCCATGAAGTTAAAATGAGTTTATTGGGGTGCACCCTAAAACAATATGATTGGTAGCCCCATACGAAGAGGAAATCAGGACACAGAAGATACAGAAGACCGTGTGAAGATTCAGGGAAAAGATTGCCACCTATAAGCCAAGGAGAGAGGCCTCTGGTGATACCAACCTGCTGACACCTTAACCTCAGACTCCTACCTTTCAGAACCTAAGACCTTACACTTTTGTGGTTTAAGCCAACCAGTGTGGCTCAGCAAGCTAATACAATATGTGACAAGATGACAAACTTTTTTTTTTTCCATTGGGAATTCCTCTCAGGAGGATCTCTTCTTATGTCAGAACAGTTTGGATCAGTATAAGAGAACTCATAAGTATGACCTGGATGGCTCATGTCTGGGTCTATGGGGACCCGGTGTCTGGGGCTGTGGAGGCCCCGGCTCCTAGAAGCAGGAGTAGACAAGTGAAGGTGTTTGGCTACTGAGGAACAGTAGATCTGTAGAGCTGGGGGAGGGGTCAGGGAGTGCATCTGTTTCCTGTCGCTGTTATAACAAATTACCACAAACCAGTACCACACACTTATTATTTTACAGTGCTGGAAGCCTGAGGTCTAAAGTCAGTTAGATTGGGTTAAAAGTGAGGTATCAGCAGAGCTCTGTTCCTTCCAAGGGCTCCAAAGGAGAATCCATTGCCTTGCCGCTTCCAGCCTCTAGGGGTCACCTGCGGTCCTCACCTCGTGGCCCCATCTTCAGAGCATCACTTCAATCTCTGTCCACTGTCACATCTCCTAGCTTTGACTCTTCCTTTACTGCCTCCTCCTCTTTCTGTACCCCTGTGATTACACTGGGCACACCTGGGTACCCAGGATACCCTTCCCATCTCAAGAACCTTAATTTAATTACATCTGCCAAGTTCCTCCTGCCTGTAGGAAAACATATTCACAGGCTCTGGGGATATCGATGTGGACATCTATCAAGGAGAGGGTATTATTCAGCTTACAGTAGTGAAGAAAATCAGAGGGTGACATGGCCCAGGACAGACTAGGAACACAGAAATGTCAAAGGGGACTTTCTGGGTAGAAACCTAAGTGATATGATTCCTGTCCTTGACCCCATAAATGTTTAGCTGCCACCACCTAAATACAAAATGCTTGCCATAGTTGGTTCGAGTCTCTCCAGGAGCAGACACTGAAACAATAATTAAGTAGTTTATTTGGGAGATGGTACAGAAGTAGAGAAATGGACCAGGCGATGGCAGGCAGGCAGTATGTGGCATATTACAAAGCCAGCCAGCTCTGTGGGCAACTAGAGCTCAATCCATTGGGAAATTCTACGGGGGGGGGGGGGGGCGGGGGGGGGTTGTAAACCACATGCCTCAGACTGGTCCCACAAGAGAAGCAAGGGAACCAAGGTATCTGTACACCAAACTCTGTTGGTCATTGGCTGAGAGCTGCTCCCACATGTCAATTCCCTAGTCCTTCTACAGCGTGCAGGGCAGAGGAGTGAAGTAGCATCTCCAAGGTTTTGAGCAAGCCCTCCTGCAAAGAAATGTAAATCCTAGCAGTCAGAAGTCAGAAGAAGCATACAGCAGTGGAAACAATGAGTGGGTATGGGCAGGACATCAACAGTGTCTGTTAAATTTAGAGTTCTCATGGAAATCAGCAACATGACTGAGTATAGAATCATCATTGATGTAGTGTTGAAATAGGCCATAAATACGAGATAACAGCTGACATATGGATTATACTGAAAATAAACATCAATGGAACAGACCCTTATGCCTATAGAGCAGTGGTTCTTAACCTTTTTTGAGGTACCGAACCCACCAGTTTCATATGCGCATTCACTGAACCCTTGTTTAGTGATAAATAAAATATAATTTTTTTCCAAAATTCAAGACATAGATATATGTTTTTTTACTGGTGCACAAAATGAGCCGTGCATGAACATCACCTTGCTCAAAGAACAAAACCAACAAAGTACATGGACTCACAACAAATTACGGTATTACTTTATTCTGGCCTCCGCGGCAGAGGCTTCTCTGAACCCCTGAGACCCACTCATCGAACCCCTAGGGTTCGATGGAACTCAGGTTAAGAACCACTGCTATAGAACTACCACTCTGGTAATCATTTTGCAGACTCTTCTACAGAAGAATCAGCCTTGAACTCCTTGCTCTCTGGCCCTGATTCAGGACTTCTGGGGAATCCCCATTTTCTGCATTTTCCTGGTCTGAAGCCAACCCTCCCCCCACCCTTCTCCTACTCCCACCACATCTGGCGTAGACAGCACATCAGTCTGCACTGCTCCCTACCATCCTAATTGCTCTTCTGAGTAGGTGAAAATATATTGGATAGAGTTTCTCCCTACCCACTACTTCCTCCCTCGATTAAAAGGGAAAATCAAAATGAAATTACAAAGAGAAAAATCCTCAACTGTTTCCTCCCATTTCACTCTTAATCCTCAGGCTTTCTCCTGTCTTTTCAGCTATAAATCAGGCAGTACTGGAATTTCCACGTCCAAATGCATGAGGACAATATGCATCTGGGTACTTTTAAGTAAGAAGTCAATGCTCTATAATTTAATTTTCTCCTCTCACATTAAACCTGCCATTCTTCTCATAACCAGGGTGATGAATGCAGAGTCAGACTTCATCTTTCTGACATTAATACCCGTCAGTACTTCAAATGCAAACAATTGTGACATTCTACTTCATAAAAATTACCAAGTGCACCAACTCTGCTTAATTAAACCATTTAAAAGTTGCTTTTGTTACATTTAATGAAACATATATTATACTGCAATGAAACATGCAGCAAAACAAATACTTCACAATGCTTCCAATTAAGACTCACTTCACTTATGCCAATTGACAACACAAGTGTTCCACACTTCATTCAGTTTGTGCATTTTAAGTGAACTGGTTAGTGAGAAGGGTGCTTCTTTGCTAATGAGTTTTGTAATCAAGACATCTATTTTAATTTCAAATTGGCTAGATTGGAGAAAATTGCTAGACTAAATGACTGGTGCTAATTAGGATTATAAAAATATTCATCATGCCATGGAATTTACACTGGGGTTTGATTTTCCTACATTTGCATATTGCTTGAGTTTTGGGGGGAAAATCCTGACAAATTGTCTTCTCTTTAACAAATTGAACAAACACTATATCTGTTTTAGCCTTTCTTTTCATTTAAAGCATAATACATATTCATGATTTGTAAATGAAGTTAAATGATTTCATCTTCTATCTTCATTACCATATTAAAAATGTCTCCATAAGCTTTCTTTAAAACCTACAAATCATACATAGTATTACCTATTTAAATGGAAAATACTTTGGTTTAATCTATATATTAACAAAATGTTGGAACAAATTAATGGGGAAAGTGAGCGAAACAAGACAAAACCTGTAAAAAGCACAACCACCTTGTTTATTTTCTGCCTGAAGCAGAATTAATTAGTCCAGTGGCCTATCATCCTTCAGTAAGCAGTCTGACGAGTTCCCTCCTCAAAGTCCCACCCTGGAAAGTGTCATCAGCTGAGGGATGTGACAGAAGAACCTTGGCTTTCATTTGAAGTCTGGTCTTTTCATGGCTGACTGTATTGGAGTGCTCTCTGGGGCTGAGGTTCAGTATAAAGAGGCCCATAAGGAATTCTGCCCAGAGGGGGTGGAAATTCCATTGATCTCCTAGGGAGTGTGAGGTGTGGTGATCTGTCAGGAGTGTGGGGACCTCAGCCAGGCCTACTATAGAGAGCGGGCCGGGTCCCTCACTGGCTATATGACCTTGAACAAGTTAATATCATTTTCAAAAGTCATAGGCTCACCTGTAACTTGGAAAAATAATATTCTCCTTGCAGATTCCTATGAGAATGCAATATAATATCTATAAAAGACCTGTTAGTGCCCACACCCAGGAAATACTTAAGGACACAAATCTCCATCTCTGAGAAGCATCTGTATGCCCAACAGCATGTAACGTAACACGGGGAGTGTAAGAGTTACTTGGCACAAAGCTAAGTCCCTGCATATGCCTACACCCCATGGCTTCAGAGCATCTGTTTCCATCACAGCTGTCAAATCCAATAACTAAATACTAATTCAATTTGGGGATATAGCTGCAAATTCATCTGAAAACTACCAGAATAAATCACTTCCTTAACATATATCTATAGTGGGTGCTTCTAAATAAGAAAACCTATATCTATCGCTGAGTTGTAAATAATATAGATTGAACTCATATCCAACAAGAATACACTTTTTTGTTGGGAGAAAAAAATAATTCCTAGAGTTTCACAGTTCAGCAGGGAAATTGAAGGAAAGAGAAACCTCAGGCTCAATGTATTCCTGATTCAGGGAAATTTTCCTCTTTGCCACACTGCCTCTTAAAAATGTATTAAAATAATAATTTAAAATGATTTTACCTAAGTTGATGCTATTAACACTGAAAACCTTTTTTAAGAGCACTTTCTTACACTTAGGATGAAACATAAGCTATTCAAGGTAAGTTACTTTTCAGAATATTTTAATTATAAAAGTAATCTAATGAAAGAATAAAAAATTTGGAAAACAAATGGTATGGGAAAAAATCCATTAACATAATTCCACCATCTTATCAGAGAACCCAGATAATATTTGGGAATATTTCTTTTGATTCTTTTTACAAATTGTTCTTCCTTTCCTCGTTGCTTCCTTTCTTCATCTTACTTTATTTTTGTATACCTATATTCAAAGACTACTACTTTAATATGTATTGCATATGAATTTATATATATTATGGACATGATATGAGATATATAGAAGGTGGGACAAAAGTAGGTTTACAGTTGTTCATATGGAAAATAATACAATAATTAATAAATAATAATATAAGAATTAACTCTATTTTGCATGCTCACAACTATAAATCTACTTTTACCCAACCCCCCATGTATTAAATAGGTATTAATATGTATCCATGATGCAGCATGGTCATCATGACTACTATTTTACCAGCTGCATAGTATTCTGGCAAATGTATGCACTAAAATTTAAAGGCCCTTATGTTGAGAATTCACTAAGTTTCTATCCAGTTTGTATGATTATGAATGACTTTCATAAAACATCATAATGACTAAAGCTCCATGGTATTCTTCCATTTGTTTAGTCTCAGGAGTATAGTAACTGAACCATTGGATCAAAATATGAATACATGTATGTCTTCAGATATACACTGCCAAGATGTTTTCCTGAAGGGAAAACTTATTTGCACAACCATCAATATTATTTTAGAATGTGAGTTTCACGACAACTTTGCCAGCATTGGGTATTTTCCTTATTTCAAAGAAAGCAGCATGTCTTTTAACATTCAAACCTCTTGAATTAGTTTAAAATGAGCATTTTTTGAAACTTTTCTTATAAATTCTCTGTATTAGTTGTGCTTATTCAACATGAATGAATTTTTACCTTAGCTTTAGCTAACCTTCTAATGTTACGACTTTTAAAAATTCTTTTCTGTCATTTACATCACTTGCTATCTTCCAAACTTTCTACCAAGGAATTCATCTTGTATCTATTACTTCACCAGTTTAGCTAGTCATCAATCATCACCACGAAATTAATAATAACCCTGACTGGTAGCGGCCCTACCAGGTGTGGAAAACAATTACCAGTCAAGTAGACAAAGGGTATTCTGGGATGCCAGTCATGTTGAGCTTCTTGATTAAGGTACTGGTTTCATAGGTGTACTCAGTTTATAAAAATTCATTAGGCTCATAAAACATATACTTTTCCATATGCATATTACATTCCAATATAAAAGATTTAAAGACTGACCCCAACTTCAAAAGCCCAGCTGCTATCTGTCACATTAGGGTGCATGGTCAAGATGGAGGCAGAGACTGGAGGGCAGACAGAAGGTAAGTTCAGGTCAGGTAGATGTGATCAAACACCAGAAAGGCTTGCAAAGAAAGATATAAGCAGAAAAGTTCCCAAGTTCAACTGGAAGACTAGAAACCTAAGGTCAGAATGAGGCAGCTAAAAAAGTTAGGGGCACACGGCAACAGTATGAGTACCAAGGATCCGTGTATGCGTGAAGACAAGGTCACTCAATGGAGGAAGCCGGTGGAAGAACACAGGAAGACAGGAAGCAGCTGTGAACTGAGCTGCTTCACCACCTTGCCCACCGGTAGCTGTTCTCACCTCCTTCACCAAAATACTGCAGTGGCTGAATTTCTATCATCAGACCATAACTTCTTTGGGAAAGATTTTGGAACACACATATATGTAAATATATATATATATACACACACACACATACACACACACACACACACACACACACACACACACACACACACTGCATCTTCTATTATTTTAGCAAATGTTTTTATCCCTGAAAAAAATGTGTCAGGTTACCAAAATGGACACCTAGAAGGTAGAGGCCGGGAACAGAAAAACTGAGATATGATAGAGAGGAACAATTCAATTTTATCCAGCATTCCAGAAATACAGGTTTAAACTTCCTTTTGCATTTTCAAGCCCTCCTCACTCCCAGTACACTCTGATTTGCCAATGCCTTGCGCAAGCACGATGTGGCAGCCCTGATAGGGTCCAAGCACCAAAGCCTACATGAAAACACCATCATCTCTTCCACAGTGGACTCTGTTTTGCCAGTGGCCATGCCTAAAATAGCATCAACTTCTGAACCAGCTTATCAATCTCTCAACTGCTATTGAACTTGGCTGGTCGCAAGTGATCAAAACAAACAAAAAGAAAACATAAGTGCACACCCAGCTCTTCAACTACTATAACAGCAACCTAACATCAGTGTGCTAGTATTTCAGAAAGTGGTTTTTACATTGAGGTCATTGGCAATTCCAGGATCAGACTAGCCCAGAAGTGTCTGAGAAACAACAGAACCTGAAATCCTATTGAGTTCCTCTTCTCTGATCCCCAAAGTCCACTGTTTTTGTTAACGTTTCATTTTGCCAAGAAGATAATAATAAAGAGCTTTGCAATCCCACCTCTCACACAGAAAAATAGCTGTTTTAGTCCTCCAACCTTTTCTGATGGAAAGCCCCCTGTGTTGGGATGCATGCATCTGTGAATACATAAGCATGTGCTCATTAAAAACAAAACAAAACACTACACTGAGTCTCTTGTCAAAATGAAGGATGTTTAAACATTCAGCTCTGTATGATGAGAACAGCACCTATCTATTCAGAGGATTTCATTGTCCTTAAAACCTATCTCAAAATGTTGCAAAAATTCTCAGTGTTAGTAAGATTATTGGACTCTCCAGGTGATCCAAAATATCTGAAGGTAAGCTGTTTCAGTCATCAGTGAAAAAACAGCCCAATGAAAACAAAAAGGAATCTTGTCTCTTAAACAGCAGGTAAGCATTTAGCCCTCACTCAAGATGTTTTAGCAGACATCTTCAAACTTTTTATAAAAACGGCCCGCTTTTGCAGTGCTGGTCAACCTGGTCCATAGCTCCCACTAGAAGGTGTTCCAGCTTTTATGATGGGCAGTAGTGGAGTAACCAAACGCCACTGCAATTGGCCCACCATGAAAGCTGGAACACCCACTAGTGGGTGGTAGGGACCGGGTAGACCAGCACTGCAAAGGTGGGCCGTTTTTATATAAAGTTTGAAGACCTCTGTTACAGCTTTAGTGAGGAGGGGAGGGGAAAGGGGAGGGCAAGGAGATGGAAGGGAGGAGGTGTTTTTGTTTCTGTTTCTGTTTTTCCAATTTAGTCAACTGTAACCTATTACTTTCATTGGTTGTTTTTTAATCACGAAAATTCTTATAAAGTATCTGCAAAGATTCTTCTGCCTAAGAAAGAGTCTCTTGTCTTTACTAAGTACTGAGTGCTTTTACATTAAAATGCAGGAACTGGCACAGAAATGGGCAAGAACTGGGATTCTCTCATAGGATGGTCAGAGTGGAAAGACTTGCTCCCAAGCCCAAATCAAGCTGAGCTGCAAACAGAAAGGACTTTTATATGTGGAGACACATCAGAACTGAAGAGGCATGGCCCTCCAGGGTCAAGTGCAAGGTGCATTTGTCTCCTACCTTTCCACCCCTTTGCAAAGGTGGAAGCCTTCAATGACCTTAACCCACCACCTGGCCTTGACCAGTACAAGGTGGCCATGTTTCCCAGGTGATTCAAAAGCTGTCATGAGGCAGCTCCACTAACACAACATTATGTACATCTCTCAATTTATAGACACAATTTTGTTCTATCCAGAAGGTATTTTCCTAGTTTTCTAGCAGTGCTTTTACCAAGTGAGATCTCCTGGCAAGTCTCCTGCAGCTTTGGGGTAGCAATTTGGAAGTTAAAGGGATTGGATATGGTCCCTTTAAAATGTCATTCAATTAGGCCTTTTATAACATGCACAACAGAACGAGACAGAGAGCCTAACCGATTCTAAAGAAATTGCTAATGCATTTCATCAAAGGCACAATAATGGAAACATCGATTCACCCCCTCACCACAAACATCTCCCTTTGAAGCGGCAGTTACCTTAACACTAGCGCTTTTCATTTTCTCTAGAAGAAACCAGCTGCCTCAATGCATGCACATCAGAGGAGGCTGCAGCCTAAAATAAGACAATTGTATATCAATCTCAACCACAATTAATCTTCATTTGCTGCTGTACAGCATCACTCTCCTTGACTCTAAACCGATAAATTACCCCCAAAGAAAGAAGAACTCGTCTGCAACCTGGATGACAGAGTAGAGGTGTTTTATGTCATCTCTGCAAATGTTGCCAGAGGCATCATCTGCCTCCTCACACCATTTATTTAAAAAACTAGCAGGGCTCTGGTTAGAAACTTTATGGGCCTGATGAACAGTCAGCCACTTTACACAAAAGATGTCAACAAAAAAGAGTACCTGAGGACTAATCCATCCAGAAATGCGCAGTATGGTTAGGAAGATCCATCAGCACCACAGCCACATTTCCAAATATTTTACTAAGTGCAAAAGCAGCCACCAAGTCTCAAAGTATTTCTGAATGCATTTTTATCAACAAGGGTAGGTACTTCCTGAGCAATGCTCAAGTGTTCTCAGTGCTGTGGTGATGGACAGAAAGCATGCTTCTTTGAGGTGCACACAAGGCACATTGCATTTGGCCCATCAACCTCTTAGCATGAGATGTCTGTTGCTTCTAATCTAGTTTACCTCTGTATAAATAAAAACATGCTTTAGGAGTTCTGAGTTTCTTCTAAATTATTATCCAGTTGTTTAACAACACTTAAGTAACATATATATATATATTACTTAAATGTTTATACAACATATATATCCCCCCAACATAGCTTCAAAATTCCTGGGTATACTAACCATCTAAACTCAGACTATCTGATATTTGGCTAAGTCTTTCATACAATATCCATTGGATGCCATGAAAGAAATGTATTTGCAATGGCTTTTGCTCTGCAAATGTCATGTGTGTGTCCTTAGAGGATTGCATTAAGCACCTGACACCCACCATGAGGCACCCTTAATGAGAGATATAAATGTTAGGTTGAAATTATTGTCTAAAGGTGCTGACAGCACACATGCATATACACATGCACACACAGACTCGCTCACCACTCACTCACATTGGTAATCACAGATTCAAATATATACTGAGGAGCAATTATTTCAGGATTTAAGTGAGAGAACAAGGAGAAGAAGCTGTTCAACCAAGGTTATTCTGTGGATCTCTCTATGCAAGAGAGTGCTTGGACTTTTCTATTTCCTTTTATTGATTGTTTTCAACAACATTATTATGTAAGAGTTTGCCATGGAGCATGTACTAAGGTTCTGGAGATGGCAGGAAATACAAAGAAGAAACATCTAAAGTCCATTGTTTTAACTATAGTTTGAACACCTATAGAGGGTTCATTACCATAACTTTTTACGCACTCATCTACTAATTCAGCCACTTATCTATCAACTCTTTACTGAGTAGCAGGCACCATGCTAGGATCTGGGGCTATAACAGTGAGTAAGAAGTGAGATGGTTCTGCTTCCTGGAGTTTGGACCTAGTAAGAAATGCCAACGGTCCAAAAACAGTTACATAAATTATTGTAAAATCTCAACCATGACAGGTATTGTGAAAGGGTATCAATGTTCCTTCTCACTGTGCTATAAGAAAGAACACCAGGGGGTCATCACTTTGTCAGGGAGTTTAGGGTAGACATCCTGAGGAAGTAATAGTAGAGCTGAGATCTGACAGTGATGAGGTTTACTTTAGGAAAGAAGGTTCCAGGCCCAGGAAATAGAGCAAGAAAGACAGCTGGGGTGAGAGGCTGAAAAAAACCATGCAAGGGGAAGTAATAATAGTGAGCCAGGAAAGAGGGGGAACCAGACCAAGTAAGTGGTGATAGAGCCAACTAAGGACTGTGGTCTTTCTTCTGTGAGCAATGAGAAAACACTAAAAATGTTTTAACAGAGGCAAGAAATCAGAAGACATAGTGTTCAAGTAATAGTACAAACACACTGGAAGAGGCTCTGGAAATACCAGTAATTCAAATGACAGATGTAACCTGTCGTAGAATGGGGGTGGTAATAGAAGTACATGAAATCAAGAGATATTTAAAGATAAGACTTGATGATGGGTTAAAGATGCTGGATTAGGACTACAAGGAACTATTACAGTTGTTCCTAAATTTCTGACTTTTGCAATTACATGGATACGATTAGGAAATACTGGAAGAGAATCAGCTATGTTGGGGGAAATAAGGAGTTCATGTTGACTCAAGAGGTTTCTGAGACTGTAATAGACAAAGTCAAGTACACACACAAGAATATATAAATAAGGAACTCAAAGAGGAGGACTTACTGGCCCACTGTATCATGCATGTACTTTTAGAAAATAATGCAGCTGACATGGTTGAAACTTTGCTTTCTTCGCTAAACTCAGAACAATGGTATATTCAAGTTTTATCAAATAGAGGCACCATGGTGTGATAGAATACTCCCTAGACTTGCAATATGCCAATGTACATTCAAACTGTGGTCCCTCCAGCTGCTGGCTGGGTGCGTTTGAACATCTCTGTTTACTATAATCACTAAAAAATTATTATGATTCACATTTCTGATTTATTTCATGGAATTGTCTTAAAGGTCAAATGAATAAAGTTATGGAGAAAACCATCTTGAACCTGTGAGATAATAAAGAGCATTGCCAATAAATAAAAGACACCTGCCTGCATATTTGGATACTAAAGAGCAAGTAGGAAGATTAGTTGCTGAAGACAAAATCAACGTACTTGGGATACTGAAATGCTACTGAATTCCCTCCAAACTTTGGGTGGAATAAACAAGTGCTTTTCACAGAGTGGTACCTGGGTGACAAGATGTGAGTGAAAACGGTATTTGTTCACCTTTTGATCCAGACTGTAGGCCAGCACCCAGTCTTCCTGCTTGGGATGGAAGAGCAGACTCTGGATATAGAAGGTGAGCCGGTATTTCTGATAGGTCGCTCCTTCATCTGAGCTGATCAAGATGCTGCTCTCCATTTCAGGATCACTAAGAAGCATAATCTAAAAAAAAAAGATAGGGGGGGGGACAAAATATAGAATATAGACTTAGTAGGAGAGAATACATACAAGACATTAAAGCATAAGTATAAAGTCATCTGTACTTGTATATTACTACACAGAAAGGGGCATCTGGGATCTATATAAAATACTGGTATTTTTTCCCATGATTTAGCCCTTTATTGCTGAATTGAGCTGAAATATTGTGCAAGATTTGGTGTGCATACAAATGAGGCTTCATTTCTTGATGAACTGGACTCTCTTTAAGTACTAGAAACACATTATTTAGGTCCTCTGGCCCCTAGCATTGGGGTCATCACACATCTCTCCCCCTCTTTCCTGCTCAATTCTCCATGTCACTCTACATCAAACTATTGCTTGTATTGCTTTCTTACTCATGAGAAGGATCCCCCTCTAATCTCATTTGTTTTGTTCTTTCTGAATTGTTTTAGTGATTCAGTTGATTTAAGGAGCTTCATGATCCCTTTGTTCTCAATGTTTTTCAAAGCATAGATCCCCAAAGGACTTTGAAGCAAACCTTGTTGCTCAAGAAAGTTTGTCATTCCCAAGCCAAATTGACATAAGGTTGTAGTGGCAAGACTTTGACATAAGAGAAAACATGCTCAAATCTCCACATTTCTCTCTTCATACTGTGTCCCCGTGGAATGTGACTTAACTTCCAAGGTGTTGGTTTACACGAGGGGTAGTCAACCTTTTTATACCTACCGCCCACTTTTGTATCTCTGTTAGTAGTAAAATTTTCTAACCCCCAACCGGTTTCACAGTAATGGTGATTTATAAAGTAGGGAAGTAACTTTACTTTATAAAATTTATAAAGCAGAGTTACAGCAATTTAAAGCATATAATAATTACTTACCAAGTACTTTATGTCGGATTTTCGCTAAGTTTGGCAGAATAAATCTTTATAAAACTACTTACTACAGTTAAATCTATCTTTTTATTTATGCTTTGGTTGCTCCACTACCACCCACCATGAAAGCTGGAATGCCCACTAGTGGGCAGTAAGGGCCAGGTTGACTACCACTAGTTTACACAACAATAATTGAGTCTGATGATACCCAAATTGGCTTTGAGCACTTGGTATAATGAATACTCTTGATAAGTGATAGCTATAATTACTATTTACCATTTGATAATTACTAAAAAGTCCACTCCAATAGATGTAATTTGACTTCCACTTATAGTAACTCAATGCCATTGGTCCCACTAAAGGTGTCATTGCCATTCCAGTATTTAAATCAAATAGTCACATAAGCATTCAGACCTTTCCTTTTAGTTAAGTTAAACTTCAGTGAATCTTTGAAACCACTGTCAATTCCATTCTTCTTGAGATATTCTCTTCCTCATACTTCCCTGACATCATGCTTGTCTGGTGTTTCTGTTCATCTCTTTTGAATATTCAACTTTCTGTTATCCTTATAAAATGACCATTCCTCAACCTTGGCTTTGACCCTCTTCTCTTTTTGCTCAACAGACTGTTTCACAGTTACTTCTTCCACTCTCATTTACTCTCTTCAATCACCATCTTTCTGGGGACAGCCCATCCATTAAAGCTCAAGCAGAGGTCTTCTTCTCTTAGTTTCGACATGAAAATTTAGCTTCCTGGTGGATTCTTCTATTTGGATGTTCCCCAAACACCCCAAACTCACTGTGTCCCACCATGTACCTCATCCCAGCCCTATTATTCCCCCAATGTTTTCTTCCTGGTTTAGTAAGTGCTCCTACCAACAATTTCCATAGAGCCAAAAGCCTGAGATTCATCCTAAACTTGGCTTTTCCACTCACGTCTATAATTTATCTCTGTGCCCCGTGTATTTCACCAGCTAAATACTCTGAAATCAGATCCATTCTCTCCCTGCCCATTGTGATTGCCTTTGCCCAAAATGTGAAAATCTCTGTCCTGGATGGCTGCAAACCAAAACCAGCCAATCTCACTGTTTCTGCTTTGTCCCCTCTGCTTCACTCTGCACACTGTGGCCAGAACAATCTCCCTGCGCATAACACAAATCTGATTCTGACATTCTGCTACTCAAAACCATTCAATGGCTTACCACTTATCCTCCTATATTCTCAAATCTCTAAAACTGCCTGGCATAATCTGTCCCCTGCTTATGTCTCTGGCTGCATCCAGCTCAACCCGAACACCTTTAAGTTCCTAATGTTTGCCGAGGGGCTGAATAAGCAAATGAGCTTATTTTCTCTCACAGTTTTTCTTGTCTTTGACTGAACTGCCACCAGTTGTTCAGATGACTTCTATGCATGGTCTGAATCATGGAACCCAAAGTACAAAATAAAGCCAAAAAATAAATATTTCTATACCTTTTAAAATAAAATTATTAAATAGAAGGATTGTTAAAATGTCAGCATAGAATATATTGGTATAATAAAGTAATCTTTAAAACAAACTCAATCCCTTTAACTGCTAACATCCATAGTCCTGTATTTCTTTTATTCCTTTCACAGCTTCCAAAACCAGCTTACTTTCTATTTCTCAAATATTTGCTTTGGTTTTATTGAAATAACTTATTACTAGTGATCAGCACATTTTAAGGAAATGAATGCATAATGTTTTTCATTCATGTCTAAATAATCTAGGACAGTGATCTTCAACCTTTTTCATCTTGTGGCACACATCAACTAATTACCAAAATTCTGCGGCACACTTAAAAATATATTCTATTTTTTGCCCATCTGACAAAAGAAAATAGGTTAATTTTGATTCATTCATACCAGATGGCTACTGTTGTGCTGGCCGTTGTCATTGTTTTACTTGACAATATAAGGGAAAAGAGGTCAGTGCCCCTGACGAAATAGTCAGGTACTGCATGTTTGAGAAATCCTCACAGCCCTCCTATGTGCCACAGCACAGCGGTTGAAAATCGCTGATCCAGGGGAAGTACTCTCAGACGGGTTATTCAGAGATAGAATAATTCTCCCCTCCCCTGGCGCTGTGACCAGGCGGAAATAACTGGGAAAGGCACCCTGGCCACCCGGGAGGCATCCTCAGAGGATGCGTTGGCGCTCCTTGTGGAGTTGGAGGGGACAGACGCGCCGGGTGGGAATGTGACAGACGCTCCGGGTGAGAATGTGCGGTCCATGATCACCCTCTCTTACTTCAGACCATGTACTGAGGGGGATACAGAATGAGAAATGAAATCATTTTTCCCTGGGTGCAGAGAAATTAAACTCCTTATTTCATGCAGGTATAAAGAAGATGCATGCCCATGATTTTAATTAAGAGATAAGACCAACATTATAAACAAGTTTTATTTTATATGCTATGAGTTACAATATAATGAATAAGGGTTATTGCCAAGTAGCTACTACAATGTCTCCTCTTCCTCCAGCCTTGTTTCTTTCTACACACACACACACACACACACACACACACACACACGCACACTTGTATACATAAGCACAGTGGTCCGCACACAAATGCCTCATCCACACATATGCTTACACAGACACTGATGTGGCATGTATGTGCAAGTGTGCACAAAGAAGCGAATTTATGTATAAGGCACATTGACATGTGTGGTAGTTTTCGGGAGCTTAGGCTGGCAAGAGCACGTTTTCATTGCAACCTTTCCCTGACATTCTCATCAGAAATCCTTTTATATACTCTGATATCACTGGCAGTGTCTATATTCAATCCTCATTTCCAAGAAAAATAAAAGCAAGGGGAATAGCAGCCTACATGTGCTGATTTCTAAAGTGGTGGGCACTTTACTGGATATTCTATCAAAACTGTGCATGCATCATGTGAACTATCATTACCTACATTTCCATAGAAGGAAAGTGAGGCTCAGAGAAGAAAAGCAACTGGACTTTGACCTCGTCTCATCAACTCAGATATACTTACTTCCCCCACACACACACCAGCACTGTATCAGACCTTGAAACCAGATCTTTACCAAGGGATTGCTTTAGTTAGTATCTCCAAAAGGAAAAAAAAAAGCAGGTGCATAAAAGTCCATTTCTTTCTCTGACACATATCTACCCACGGCCAAGAGGATATAAAAAAATAATTAAAAAATAAGAATGAAAAGAAAAACCACACACCCACAAAATGTAATGATAATGTCAATAAAAGAAAAGGAAGAGGAGGAGACCACAATATTAAATAAGGGAGCAAATGTCTCATCAGAAGTTGTTGCCAGATAAAATATGTGTAATGTATATTAATATACTACTGACATAAAGAAAACCATCTCCTGCCCACCCACATTTCTATCATTTTTTGGTGTTATTCCTTCTTTTCTTTTTTCTGACAGAGACAGACACAGAGAGAGGAACAGCTAGGGACAGACAGGTAGGAAGGAAACGAGATGAGAAGCATCAGTTCTTTACTGCGACACCTTAGTTGTTTATTGATTACTTTCTCATACGTGTCTTGACAGTGCGGGGGGGGGGCTACAACCAAACAAGTGACCCCTTGCTCAAGCCAGTGACCTTGGGCTTCAAGCCAGCAACCTTTGGGCTCAAGCCAGTGATCATGGGGTCATATCTATGATCCCACGCTCAAGCCAGCGACCCCGCACTCAAGCTGGTGAGCCCACACTCAAGCAGGACCGTGCTCAAGCCAAAAACCTCAGGTTTTGAACCTGGGTCCTCCGTGTCCCAGTTCGACACTCTATCCACTGCGCCACCGCCTGGTCAGGCTTTCTTTTGATTCTTTACCCAGCTTTTCCCTGACATAGACCTGCAGTGGTGACCGCATGTGCCAGGAGAGGAGTATTCCAAATTTGGTTTAGCAGTTATTAGCGCTATGGACTGGGGACAGGTACCTTGAGTTCAAATCCTCAGTCTGCTATTTTATGTGTAAACATGAGGACATTATTCAATTTTCCCAATCTGTTATCTCATTTATTAAAAAAGCAGATAACAATCATATGTAATTCACAAGGCTATTGAGATAATTAAATAAGACAATGATTAAAAGATCTTAGCACAGGCCCATAGCTTCTAAATAACCATGAACCTTTATCCTTAAATCACCCAGGATAAGAGCACAAATACAATCAGAAGCAATGCCCAGCAGGTTGGAGACAAATAGAAGTGATTTGGGGATTATTTGCCTCCCACTTCACTCCCATCATTTCTGAGCTTTTGGAATAAAAAAAAAGGGGGGGGGGATGAGGGAAATGGGGAGTAACTGTTCAATGGGTATGAATAAAATAGGAATGGCAGATCCAAAATGAAGTCACTTGTGTTAAGGCCCAATGTCAGCAAACCAAGATAACAGCTATCCTAATGACAGCTTTTACCTTCCCCAGGAATGTGACCTTCCACCAGCTGACCTGGAATTTCCTGGTCAACCATAGGAGGCAGTCCGTACAGACCCCGTCCATTCTCTTAAGAGGGTGACCTGGCCTGAAAAAACACATTTAGTGCTCATAATTTCCTTTGTTCACCCCTCGGCCTTACAACTCTCTGCCTTTGAAAACCTCTCTACTTTCTAGATAGGATGCTGCCCCATTCATGAATTGTTTAATAAGGCTAACTGAATTGTTAAAATTTTTTCATTTTGAATTTTATTATTTAACTATATAAAGCTTCAGTCATGTAAGATGATAAAGTACTAGTGGTCTGCTGTACAATATTGTTCTTATCCTTAACATTACTGTGCGGAACAATTGGAGGAGTTGGATAAGAGGGTAGATTTCCCATTATGTGATTTTTTTTTTACCATAATTAAAAAAATGGAAGGGTAGAGGAGAAAAACCTACATTTTACATTTATTTTGCATATGTTTTACACCCCTGATAATTATTTAAAAAATATTCTGTTAGCAAACATCAACACTGCCAAAATGAACACCAGTCAGTAGGTAATGGAGTCAATTTGCTAAATACAATTGCCACTTTGAATGACAACTCTCATCTCTTCAGTGGGAGGCTCCAACCCATGAAGCAACCAAACACACCACAGCCTCATGAGTGAGGACCTCGTACACTCATTCTCTGAGTGTTTGACCATTCGTGATACATGAACTGTCTGTACCTCACATCAGAGATGGACAAGTTTTAGAGTTTATCAATATATGGATGGTGCAATGCCATTTTTTTTTTACCTGCAATGCTTTTTGCAGAAATTTCCTGGGACAGTTGAATAACAGTGGCCCTAATTTTAATGGTGTATTGCAAATTGCAAAAGACAAGAATCAGGCAGGGGAATGTGCTAAGTCGATTACAGCTTCAAAAGCCTGTAGATTTATTTGTGTCTAAACCAGTGAAAATCGGTATTGGAAATGTCAAAATTCTCCGCAGAAATCTTTCCAGAATGTACTCTTCCCTGCGGCTGTGAGTCATACACTATTATTGATGAACATGTGACTTTATTCAATTCTCATCCTCTCTTTCTTTCCTGTGTACAATTTATAAAATGGGTGTGACTAAAGGTTTCTCAGTCCCTAACTCTGCCAGGGATCTCAGAAATGCAAAGGAAACAAATTCTAGTCTAATGCTTTGCAAACAATCTCAGAAAAGTAGTAAGTAACCTTCCTCTGAACAGAAAAGGAGAAATACTGCCTGACCAGGCAGTGGTGCAGCAGATAGAGCGTCAGACTGGGACACGGAGGACTCAGGTTCAAAACCCTGAGGTCGCCGGCTTGAGCGCTGGCTCATCTAGTTTGAACAAGGCTCACCAGTTTGAGCCCAAGGTCACTGGCTTGAGCAAGGGGTCACTTGCTCTGCTGTAGCCCCTCTGTCAAGGCACATATGGGAAAGCAATCAATGAACAATTAAGGTGCTGCAACAAAGAATTGATGCTTCTCATCTCTCTCCCTTCCTGTCCGTCTGTCTGTCTGTCCCTAGCTGTCCCTCTCTGTCTCTATCACAAAAAGAAAAAAGAAAAAAAAAAGAAAAGAAAGAGAAATACTGATTTATTATATAATCAAGTCCTAATGGGAGACCCTTAGGACAGCTTGTACTCAATAAGAAATACAATAATATCAATACAAGCTCATGAAGAAGAGAGATAGTCTTTAGGCTGAACCCTGAACCTACTGACATAATTGATATGGTGAATATTGACTTAACACACAAATAGAACCTGTTATAGATCAGGCTTTTAATCACAACATAACAATATATCAGCATCCACCATCTTACCTTCTATCTATCTACTTATCTATTTATTTAACATCTCCGCTTATAACAACAATACTCAACAGGGTGAGGGGAGGGGTTTCTCCCAGGGAACATTGACCAATGAATGGAAATATTTTAATTGTCACAACTAGGGGAAGGGGGGGAGTTATTGGCATCTAGTGGATAGAGGCCAGGGAGGCTCCTGAACATATAATGCACAGGACAGCCTCCCACAACAATTATCCACCACAAAATGTCAACGGTGCTGCTGCTGAGAAACCTTGTCATAATACATATACATATACATACACATACACATATATATATACTCTTATGGGAAAAATATGTAAATTATATATATATTTTACAGAAAGGACCTCAATGCATATTTATGCCTATATGCATGTTTATTTTGCCTATTCCATTTATACATACCATTCTATTTCCCAATGTTAGACTCCCCACCTGTTCACCTTTGTCCTTCAGAATTTAACCTAAGCATCATCAACAAAGCAAAAATCATGAAACCAATCAAAAGAAAATTAAATGGTACAAAACAACAACTGAGCCATAACAAAAAATATTTAAATATGAGCAAAGGACTTGAATATATATATTACACACACACACACACATATATAAATGGCCAAAAGGCATGTAAAACATGTTTAATATCGCTAATCATTAGGGAAATACAAATCAAAATTATAAATAAGACACCACCTCATATCCACTGGGATGTAAAAACAGAGACTATAATAGGTATTGGCAAGGACGTAGAGCATTAGAACCCTTGTGCCTTGTTGGTGGGAATGGAAAAATGGTTCAGCTGCTATGGCAAACAGTATGGCAGTTCCTCAAAAAATTTAAAATAAAATTACATATAATCCAGCATTATTTTTTCTGAGTATATAGCCAAGAGAACTGAAAGCAGGGCCTCAAAGAAATGCCTGTACATCCATGTTCATAATAGTGTTATCACAATAGCCAAAAGGTAGAAGAAACTGCCGTGTGCATTGATAGGGGAACGGATAAGAAAGGTAGTGCATACATACAATAGAAACTTAATCAGTCTTCAGGAGTAAGGAAATTCTGGCACATGCTCCAACATGGATGGAATGTAAGGACATTGTATCAAATAAAATAAGCCAATCACAAAACAAAATACAGGGGTAACTTGAGATACGAATTTGATTTGTTCTGTAACCAAGTTCATAAGTCAGTCAACTCATATATCAAACTGCCGATACTGGACCTGTGGGCCAATGTGCCAACAAGAGGCAGCTTCCCGAATCACGAATCGTATCTCGTAATTTCACTCAGATCTTAAACAAAAATATAGACTGAGTCACAGCTCGTATCTTTAAAAAAGAAATGTATGTTGGTCTGTTCGTATCTCAAGGTACCACTGTACCATACGATTTCCACTTACATATGGTAAATAGATAGGTCAAATTCACAGGGACCCAAAGTAGAATGGTGGGTGGCAGGGACTGGGGGAAAGGGAAATTATGAGTGGCGGTTTAATGGGTGTAGGTTTATGTTCTACAAGATGGAAAGAGTTCTGGAACTCAGGAAATGCCTCACTGAGGAGGCAACATTTAAAAAAGGTTGTAGGAGTCTGGTGAGCTAGAACAGGGAGAAAGGGGCGGAGCATTCTTAATGGAGTCAGCGGATGATCCCAGCACCCAGGCTTTAACCCAAGTGGTGTGGAAAGCCTTAGGCTTTGAGCAGGGCATTGAAAGGCCACAGCTGCATTTTGATCCTTTCATTCTGGCTGCCACTCTGGTGGAACAGAGCATTATGGGACGTGGAGAATGCAGGCATAGAATCAGAGAGACCAGTTTTTTGTTTGGTTTTTTTTTTTGGTTGGTTGGTTTTTAACAGACACAGAGAGAGAGTGTGTCAGAGAAAGGGATAGATACGGACAGACAGACAGGAACGAAGAGAAGTGAGAAGCATCAATCATTAGTTTTTCGTTGCCATCGCAACACCTTAGCTGTTCATTGATTGCTTTCTCATGTGTGCCTTGACCATGGGCCTTCAGCAGACCGAGCAACCCCTTGCTTGAGACAGCGACCTTGCGTCCAAGCTGGTGAGCTTTGCTCAAACCATATGAGCCTGTGCTCAAGCTGGCAACCTTGGGGTCTCGAACTTTGGTCTTTTGCATCCCAGTCCAACGCTCTGTCCACTGTGCCACTGCCTGGTCAGGCTCAGAGAGTCCAGTTGAAGGCCACTGCAAAGATCCAGATGGGAGAGACTGATGGCCTGGGCTAGGATGAAGTGCCAAGGTACTGAAATTGGTCTATGTCTGGGTGTACTTTAAAGCGAAAGTCAAAAGGGTCCACTTACAGGTTAGATATGGGGTACTGGAGAAACTGAGGAGACCCATTAATAATTTTATACCTATACAACATTCATCTCAGTGTTGCTTAAGATAATTAAAAATTGGAAATACATCAAATTGTCTAATAGTTTTTTTTTTTTGTCTGAAGAACTGGGAAAACTGAGCATTTAGGAGGTAGGAAATCACATAGCAGAGGCAGGTTGGGGCTTTAAAAATAAGGAATTTGTATTTTAAAAGGCCAGATGCCTAATAGATATCCAAAAGGGAATGTTAAGTAGACAGACAATAGATGTACTAAGTTCATTTTGCGGGGGCGGGCACACCTGCAGCGAAGAACTCAGAAGACATCAGTGCTTCAACAGCATTTGAAACAGTGGATCTGGAGATCACCAGGACAGCAAAGATAGATTGCCAAGAGCCTGAAGAACTGGGCTCTACTGTACTGTTTCAGGTTCAGGTTCAAAGAGATGAGGAGGGACCAGAAAGAAGGTGAGAAGGAGGACAACTGTAGAATCCTCAAAACCTTAAAATCAAGGAAAGAAAGTGTATCCGGGAAGAGAGTGTCCAATGTGTCAAATGCCTCGGACAGTTAAGTAAGATGAGTTGAATTTAGCAACGTGGAGGAGGTCGGTGAGCAGTGCAAAGGCAATGGGATGAAGTGTGCAGACAGCATTGATACAAGTATAAGTTGGCATGACCGTTCTGGAAAGCAATGTGGCACTATGGAACAAAATCTTATAAATATTTATATTTTGACCCTGTAATTTCTCTTCTAGGATTCTGTCCAAAGAAACCATCAGGGACTCGATAAAAGGTTTATCCACCTGTATGGTCATCTCAGTGTTATTTATAATAATAAAAAATTGGAAACAACTCAAATAGCTAAAAGAATGATTGAATACAGTAGGCTAACTCCATTCAATGGAATATTATGCCCCCATTAAGTAGGAATTCAAATCATTTTACGACACATGAAAAATAATCATGTTTAAACTGTACATAAAAAGCAGGCTAAAAACATAGGAAGCATAATCTCCATTTAATTAAAAATTGTTTATATTTTGCCTGACCAGGCGGTGGCGCAGTGGATAGAGTGTCGGACTGGGATGCAGAAGACCCAAGTTCGAGACCCCAAGCTCGCCAGCTTGAGCGTGGGCCCATCTGGCATGAGCAAAAGCTCACCAGCTTGGACCCAAGGTCGCTGGCTCCAGCAAGGGGGTGCTTGGTCTGCCGAAGGCCTGCGGTCAAGGCACATGTGAGAAAGCAATCAATAAACAACTAAGGTGTTGCAACGGCAACGAAAAACTAATGATTGATGCTTCTCACCTCTTTCTGTTCCTGTCTGTCTGTCCCTATCTATCCCTCTCTCTGACTCTCTCTCTGTCCCTGTACAAAAAAAAAAAAAAAATTGTTTATATTTTATGTCTGTCTTTATACCCAAATAACCTCACTTTGTGTTAACAGAAGTTAACTACTGTGTGGCAAGATCATGGGAAATTTTCTTTTTCCCTTTATATTTTTCTATTACTTCCTAAATACTCTGCAAATCTGCAATGAGCAGATATTACCTTTTTTTTTTTTTTTTTTTTTTTTTGGTGACAGAGACAGAGAGAGGGACAGATAGGGACAGACAGGAAGGGAGAGAGATGAGAAGCATCCATTTTTCATTGTGGTACCTTAGTTGTTCATTGATTTCTTTCTTATATGTGCCTTGACAGCAGAGTGAGTGATCCCTTGCTCAAGCCAGCCACCTGAGGGTTTCGAACCTGGGTCCTCTGTATTTCATTCTGACACTCCATTCACAGCACCACCACCTGGTCAGCCACATTTACCTTTATAATATTTTTTTCTTTCTTTCTCTGTCTTCATACACACAGACACACTTTCCCATTAACCCTTTCAAGACTGTCAATAAGATGATGCTAACCTGTTTCCTGCCCTTGGAACAACTGAGAAGCAAGATAGATATCTGTCCGTGTGAGCACTGTGTTGCAAGTATGGCAGGTGTGGGGTAAAGGTAGGGTGGTGAGGAAACCGCAGTGTAGACAGCAGTGAGAGCACCTCCCAACTTGGAAAGTGGTTGACTGACTTTTGCCATGGAGGAAAAATTTCTGGCACTCGGCCCCAGCCCTGCTCTGAACTACGTGGCCCCTCTCACACTGCCTGATGAGTCTCTCACAGCCCAGCTCTGAACGTGCCATTTCCCCTTCACCAGAAACTCCACCCCTCCACGTGGCATAGAAACCAAGCCTGGCCCCTTGATGAGGGTTCGCATGTTGTTCTTAGACTTGACATCTCAAACACAACCATATGCTACTGACAAGCATTCCCTATAAGTTTTTTCAAATCACTGGGCTTACGCCAACATTCTTATCTTTGCTAATGCTCCTGTCCTAACTAGAAAGTTCAGCCTCCTCACTGCCCAGACTTTCCTTTAAGGCCCATTTAAATTATCTACCTTTCATGGAGTCTCCGGAGTGCTCTAACAGAACAGTCTCTGCCTTTTACCAGCAATGTGGTAACACAAATTTAGTATAATTTGATATGATATGATTCTGAAATGTTTAAGATATTTTATAATTTATAAATATTAGTTCTGTTTGGGGGTTTGTTTGGTTTTTTTTCACTTGTCTTCATCTCACTTTGCCACCTAGATGTCAAATTCCTTCAGGGACGTTACATCCTCTGGTCTTATTTGCCAGCCTCCATGAAGCACGTGTTCAATAAACATCTGCTACATGGATGAGTGAAGGTTTCTCAAGGGTTTCTAGCTTTGCTTGTCCAAATATTCAGTGTATATTTATTGATTACCAGTGCCCTAGCCAAAGGATCTAGGTTCATCTCAGTGGAAGTATTTGGCATAACCTTTATTTGAAGCATTGCCCCATGGTAGCCCAGACATCATATGCCCCATGGATGGTAATTGTCACTTAAGTCAGTAGCCTCTGTACCTCCTCCAGTTCTCTTTTATAAAGGTATAACAGAGATAAATTTAATAAGTTCATAGCCATATTATTTTTCAGCAAGATATTTATTTCCAATATTTTTTAGAAAGCAAGTCTAGCCTGACCAGGCGGTGGCGCTGTGGATAGAGCGTTGGACTGGGATGCGGAAGACCCAGGTTCAAGACCCTGAGCTCACCAGATAGAGCATGGGCCCATCTGGCATGAGCAAAAGCCCATCAGCTTGGACCCAAGGTCGCTGGCTCTAGCAAGGGGTTGCTCAGTCTGCTGAAGGCCCGCGGTCAAGGCACATGTGAGAAAGCAATCAATGAACAACTAAGGTGCTGTGATGGCAACAAAAACCTAATGATTGATGCTTGTCACCTCTCTCTGTTCCTGTCTGTCTGTCCCTATCTATCCCTCTTTCTGACTCTCTCTCTGTCCCTGTACAAAAAAGAAAAAGAAAGAAAGAAAGAAAACAACTCTAACCCTACCAGAGAAGGAAAAAGAAGTGCCACATTTATGGGTAAATAATATTTGACAAGGAGCCAAAAACACACAATAGAGAAAAGAAAGTCTCTTCAATAAATGGTGCTGGAAAAATTGGAAAGCCACATGCAAAAAAAAGAAAGTTGACTACTGTTTGTCCCCATGCACAAAAATTAATTCAAAATGGATCAAAGACCTAAATATAAGACCTGAAATAATAAATTACATAGAAGAAAACATAGGTACTAAACTTATAGACCTTGGCCATAGAGAACACTCTATGAATTAGACCTCAAAGGCAAGGGAAGTAAAGGCAAAGATAAATGAATGAGACTATATCCAACTAAAAAGCTTCTGCACAGCAAAAGAAACCAACAAAACAAAAAGACAGCCAACCAAATGGGAGTTGATATTCACAAACAACAGCTCTGGTAAAGGGTTACTGTCTAAAATATTTAGAGAACTCACAAAGCTCAACAAACAAGCAATCAACCCAATTAAAAAAATGAGGAGAGGACCAGAACAGACATTTCTCTCATGAAGACAAACAAATAACAAATAGATATACAAAAGCTGCTCATCTTTGCTAGCCATTAAAAAAATGTAAATCAAAACTATACAATGAGAATGCCCCTCACACCTGTTAGATTGCCTGTTATCAACAAGACATGTAATTACAAATGTTGGAGAGTCTGTAGAAGAAAAGAAACACCTTTCACTGCTGGTGGGGATATAAACTGGTATAACCATTATGGAAGACAGTTGTGGAGGTTCCTCAAACTATTAAGAAAAGAATTACAGCCTGATTAGGCACTGGAGCATTAGATAGATCTTTGGACTGGGACACAGAGGACCCAGGTTTGAAATCCCAAGGTCACCACACCAGCTTGAGGGCAGGCTCATCTGACTTGAGTGTAGGCACACCAGCTAGAGTGTGGGGTTGCTGGATTGAGTGTGAGATCATAGACATGACCCCGTGGTCACTGGCTTGATCCCAAATGTTACTGGCTTAAATCCCAAGGTTGCTGGCTTGAGCAAGGGGTCATTGGCTCAGCTGGAGCCCTCCACCCCCATCAAGGCACATATGAGAAAGCAATCAGTGAACAATGAAGGTGCCGCAACAAAGAATTGATGCTTCTTATCTCTCTCCCTTCCTGTCTGCCTGTCCCTCTCTGTCTCTGTCACAAAAAAAGAATAGAATTACCATATGGCCCAGCAATCCCTGTACTGGGCATCTACCCCAGAAACTCAACAACATTGATATGTGAACACATGCACCCCCATGTTCACTGCAGCATTATTCATAGTGTCCAAGACATGGAAACAGCCAAAGTGTCCCTTGATAGAGGATTGGATAAAGAAGATGTGGTACATGCATACAGTGGAATACTACTCGGCCATAAGAAATGATGACATAGTGCCATTTACGACGTGGACAGACCTTGAGAATGTTATGCTAAGTGAAATAAGTAAATCAGAAAAAGTTAAGAAGTATATGATTTCCCACATATGTGGGATACAAAATTGAGACTTATGAACACAGATAAAATTAAAGTGGTTACCCAGGGGAGGGGAGTAAAGAAGGACAAATACATGGTGATAGGAAATTATTTGACTTGGGGTGAAGTGTGTGACTTTGGCACACAATGCAGTTGACAGTTCAAATGCTATGGAGATGTTTACCTGAAACCCCTGTATTTTCACTGATCAATGTCACTCTGTTAAATTTAATTTCTAAATAAAATAATAAGATAAAATCAAATAAATTGAAGTTTACAGAATTGAGTTGGAAATAATTTTTATTACTTTCACTGAATTATTTTTAATGTATTGTTGCGGTTTAATTTGAGGACTTTGGTTTGTTTATTTTGTCTTTCTCCACATCAGGAACACTAAAGAAAGATGTGAAGCAAGACATGTATTCAGAATACCAGACGAAGGGTGCTGAGATACAGGTTAGACTGGTGGAAGGCATGGGATTTGGCACAATGTTGTCATGGACATAGGTAATAAGCAGGTATACTGGGAAAGGTTTCAAGAAATATCAAACCAAGATCATTCAAGGATGACTCAAGATCATCCACGGTGTTTGTTCTTTCAAGCACCAGAGTTGCTACTGTGCACAGTGGAATTCCAGAGCTAAGAGTCACTGTCTCAGATCCTAAAGTCAGAAAGCCAGCAGCTTCTCAACAATATATAAAGATAAAGAAAAAGTGCTTACCAATGTGTAAATTATCTACCACAGAACAAACCTCATTTATAAGCATCTTGTTGAAGCTGTGTGGGAGAAACATCCTGAAAAGATTCTAGTGTACAGAGATAGTAAACAGAAATGAACTGCACAGTACTCATTATGACTAATTACAAATCGCAGATGTCACTGATATACATCATTTATTTAGCACACTATCTTTAGAATTTAATTTAGTGAACACTAAGAAAAGGGAACAGGGTTTTTTATAAGTTCACCTGTTAATCCTACTTTCCCATTGTATCTCAAAATTTTCATACAATAAGCCTTTAACCTAGGCAATTTTTCTTTGTTTTTAATTAAATATATTGGGGTGACAAAGGTTAATAAGAATATATAGGTTTCAAGTATATATTGCATGATAAACCATCTGTATATTGCATTGTGTGTCAACCTAGACAAATTTCAGAAATCTAACCTTAAATATTTGGGAAGAATTATCTTAGTTAGAAGAGGCAAAACAAGCTTTAGGTTACCATGAGGCAGTCAACCAAGGGAATAAATAACCTTGGAAATACCTTTGTCCTGGTTTAGTTGGAAGAGACTATGCAGCCCAGAGTTTCACAAGCAGTGGTAGCCAGGTCACTATATTCTGGAAACACCACCTTGTCCAATAAAAATGGCAATAGGTGAACATGAGTTAAAACTGAACTCCTCATCCCCAGTCACTACTGACACCTTTGAGAGGTGGGGATGAAAGGACACACAGGTACGTTAGATGTGATTAACCACAGCATGGCAGTTTCCTGAGACAACAGCCCATTGGGTCAATGAGCCACAGAAAAGTCAAGCTGCAATAAGCAGTGGTACCTTACAGTCATGTCACCAGCTCAGGAATTGTCCCAAGGAAAGGAAAAGAGATCACTGACCCCATCCCCCCAAGAAGAGAGGCGCTTAGCTCCCAGAAAGAGTAAAAATGAAAAGGAGTGGACCAAGCAGAGAGTTGGGCAAACCCTGACATTTTGTGAAGACCCTTGGTCTGTGCTTTCTATCCCCCAGCTCAAGACATCTGTTCTGCACACCTTCATCTTCAGGCAGAGTTAAAGAATGCCAAAGGCTTTGAGGTGCATTGCATTTTTAGTTGGCTAAGTCCTTGATCCTTGGGGAAGGCAGGGCAGGTGTAATTACCCATTGCCTTAATTTCCTGATGCTGAAAACAAATTAATACAAGTTTAACAGCTTAAAACAACATACAGCATAATTTTACTGTCTTGTAGTTCTGGATGTCAGGAGCCCAAAATGGGTCTTGATGGGCTGAAATCAAGGTGTCCACAGGGCTGCATTATTTCCCCGAAAGTTCTCGGGAAGAATCTCATCTCTTGCTTTTCCTACTTCTAGAGGCTGCCGGCATTCCTTGGCTCCTGGTCCCTTTCCATCTTCAAAACCAGCAACAGCTTGTCCAGCATTTCTCACATTGCATCCCTCTGACTCTGCTTCTTCCCTCTTCTGTAGCCTAAGAACTCCTGTAATCATAATGGCCCAACTGGATGCTGCAGCCTGGTCTCCTTATCTTAATGTCAGCCGATGAGCAACCTTAATTCCATCTAGAACTTGGACTGCCCCTTGCCATGTAATTGAACATATTCATGATTCTGGGGCTTAAGAAAGCTTTGGGAAGCTGTTGTTCTGCCTACCATGCCCCTTTCCACAGGCAAAGAGCCACTGGAACCAGCACTGGGCAACGTGCTGGAGGTCACAGCTGGTGACCAAGTGTTAAAACTGGGGCTCAAACTCAGAACGTTATCTCCTTAATTGAGTGGCTTTATTCTCCCTGCTGTACTGTGTTGGTGACCTCATGAAGGAGAAAGAGGACATAGCAAGCAAATGGCAGGTTGAGCGCAAACAAAGACAGAAAGCAAGTCAAACAGAAACAGGAGGAGAACCAGGGAGGCTTTCCTCTCACAGATGTCTGTCCACAGTGTCCTCTCATCCTGTCCTCGCCGCCAGCCTCCCCCACTGGTTTTCACCCCTTCTGCTGTAAAGCTGACCCCATTATCCCCAAAGAAAAGGCTGTGAGTGTGTGTGTGTGTGTTGTTTCCTGGTATGCTTTCTACCTTTCCCAATGTGAAGCAGAGTGGAGGGGATGGAGAGGTAGCAATTTTGCCAGGCAGGTACTCTCTGTAATGACCCATCATCCAGTTCCAGGTGGTCCTGATTCAGGCAGGAAGAAAAAGCCACAATAATGGTAATAAACAGAGTAAAGGACCTCCCGGTAACAGCCTAGTGAGGCGCCCAGCGGCCTCGGTCTGGGAGGGTGCTAAGAGGCAGGAGAAGAGAGATGAAGGGAAGAGAGGTGGAAGGTCCCGAAGGTGGCAGTTTTCTATTTTGCCCCAGTAACTGCTCTGAGTGTGTGTGTGGGTTTTCCCCCTCATTGTTCAAAGGAAGAAAACAACACCCCACACACCCTCGCAAACTTTCTGTTGCTTTTAAAGATAGAAAGGATAGAGCAGCACATTTGTTAAAAGCTACAACTGCCACTTCTGATCCCCAAACTGCAAAAGGATCCACCCCTATGGTGATTTAGATTAATTGTTTCTCATTAAGAGCCAATAAACAAAGTGCAGGCTGTGAGCTCCTCTCAGCCCCGCCCACTGCTGCCCTGTGCAATCGCCCAGAGGGAGAGCAGAGCGCACTAGAGTTGTCAGATGTAATTTATAGGTTTTTAAGATCTAATCATTCCCTATAATATTACATTAAAGGACCATCTGTATTAAAAAGGAAATTACATTTCCCCTTGTTTTCTTCACTTTCCTCCCTTCTCTACTTAGGGTTTCCAAAAAGCACTAATCCCCCATCAGAGGGCCAGAACATGTCCTTTGGACTTTCCTGTGCCCTGCAGTCTGTATGGAGAAGAAGAACAAGAGATAAGTGGAATGTTCTCTGAGCTGAGCCAACTCCATCCAAGAACTTACAGAGTCCACGCCCATTGCTTCAACCACAGCTGTGGCATCTTCGTCCCAGACCACGCTCACCAAGCTCCAGGGCATTGATTTCACTGTGTGCAGTGGCAAAGAGAGCCCTGCCGTAAACTCTCACCACGTTTAGACTGGGCATCTAACAGAGCTTGCTTGTTCATTCAGTCATTCAGCCATGCGTGTGGTCAATCACTGGCCTTTGCTCACTGAGGCTGTGTGTACCAGATTCCAGGATGGACCTGGGGGGTGCAAAGATGAGATCCAAACCCCATCTCCATTTATCAGCTCATCTGTTAGCTCTGTGCCTTCAAACCTTCCATTCTTTTCAACTGTAAAATCAGAAGAGGACATACACCCTCCCCCACCACGATGGCGGGTATAGAGGAGAGAGAGAAGCCATGTCTGGAAGTCTCCTGACTATTTGTGGCACTCAGCAGATGCCATGACCTTCCTTTCCCTTCTGCTCCCCAAGGTGTCTGAGAAAAGCTGTTCTCCACTAAGACGGGGGCAGACTCAGAGAAGCAGTGAATGGAAAGAGAGGGGCCACTCAGGCCAAGATGTACAAAGTAAATGTGAAAATGTAAAGATGGATAGCCACTCTGGTAAAAGGATGGGTCCAATCCTCAAAGCACAAGAAGGAGCAGTGGGAAGGTAATCTGTGACTGTGCCCTACTTGGGATATTCAATGTCAGATGACAGAGACAATTTAGTACCTTTCAGAGAGAGCTCATAAGCCCAGTGCTCTGCCCACAGTTCCTGCATTTATGGCCCAGCCTGGACAAGCAGCCCCTGCCATCCCTGCAGAACCCCTGGATGAGGGAAGGGAGTCATGGAAGGGTCTCCAGATGGCTCAGAAGGGTTCTGCTCACAAGGGCACTAATCACCTCTGCTCTCACTGCAGTCATTGGACAAAGCAAGTCATATGGCCCAGCCTGCTCCACTGAGATGAAGCGTATGATATTTCCAAGCGGGGAGAAGCCCAGGGGCAGGGTAAAAGCGAGGGTTATTTTATACAAATAATATACCCAAATTCCACTTCTAGGTATAAGTTGAAATGAATCAAAAACAGATAAATACATGTACGTTCATGATCATAGCAACACTATTTCAAAAATGTAGCACAAACATGTAGAAGCAGACCACTGTTCATCACCAGATAAATAGCTAGACAAATGTTGTTACATATATATGGAACATTATTCAACCACAGAAAGGAATGGGGTATATATGCATGCATGCTACGATATGGATGAATCTCAAAAAGGCTAAGTGTGAAAGAAGCCAGTCACAAAGGGTCACATATTGTAGGACTCTATTTAAATGAAATATCCCAAATTGGTAAATCTATATAGACAGAATCTAAATCGGCAGTTTCCCGAGGCTGGGGGTAGGGGTGTAATGGGAAGTGACTGCTTAATAGTTATGGGGTTTCTTTTTGGGGTGATTAAAATATTTTGGAACTAGTTAGAGGTGGTGGTTGTACAATTGTGAATTTATTAAATGCTACTGAATTGCTCACTTTAAAATGGTTAATTTTATGTTTTATAAATTATATCTCAATAAAAAAAAGAGAGAGCGAGAGAGCAGTGGTCAGCACTCATTGGCTCCAGCTTCTCTCTTGCTTGCCAAGCAAAATGAACACTTGACTTGCAGTGGTGAACACACAATACAATATACATATAATGCATTATAAAATTGTACATCTGAAGCCTATGTAATCTTATTAACCAATGTCACCCCAATAAATTGAATTTTAAAAACTTACAAAAATAAGATGAAGATATTAAGCTAAAGAGACTAGTAAGCACAAAGCTAATTCCCATCTCTCTTATAAAGTGACTAGTCTGCTAACAAACCCTCTGCCTAATAGAAAATAATAGTCCAGTTGACATAAACACTTACTGCAGACTTCCACCATAAGGACAGTCTGAACAACTACACTAACCTCACAGCCTACTACTACAGGTTAGTGACTCCTGGTACAGATCCACTTTCTTCCTGTGATGCCCAGCCCCAGCCTGGGCTACTGCCTATAAAGAATCCACATGTCCTGCCGACATAAGTGACAGTTCCAGGTGGACTACCCTTCCCAGGGATACATCCTCTTCTCATTGTCCCAAGCCTCCTCTTCTCTTTCTTAAAAATTAACATTGCCAACAGGTTTAATTAGCAAGGAAAGGCCCTCTCGTGCCTAAATGCCACGCTAGAAGGTTCTCATTTTAAAGAATAGTGTACAGGAGCTTGCTTTATGGAGCTTTATGAAGCATGGGTTATAAAAGCACCTCACCCATATGACTTTTTAATACCATGGCAGTCCGTTCCGTTCAATCTCATAAAAATTCCAGCAATATTTAAGTGTTAAAGGTGACTTACCCTATGATATTTATTTTTGGGTAATGAACAATGGACAGATGGAGTGAACCACGTCTCCCCTAAGCTGTTTCTCACAGGGCCACCGAGTTTCCTGGAAATCACACAAATCCCCAGAGTCCCTTCTGAAATTCCCTCTTGACAGCATGAGTTTTCTTAACAGTTCTTTTTTTCTCTCTTAAAGACCAAATCCCATATTAGTCAGAGAAAAATCAGTTAGTTAAATATTTCGATCTGTCTTCTCCACCACACTGGACACTTTTAGGACAACCCTGCCCTCCCCATTTGACCAAGAGTTGCCCAAGATTCTCAGACTGCCCTTGCTGTAGCCACCCCTACAGAACCCAATATAGAGACCTAACAAAATGCAATGGGTACTGACTCATGTTTATCTTCCCAACTCCGGATCCTCTGGGGTCCGATGTCCTGTTGTTATACCAACTACTATGCTTGGCACCATTTATTGATCTGTATGTCTGTGTCCTCAGCAGACTGTGACATCTCTGAGAACAGTGGCTGTGTCTGATGTACCTTTGCCATCCACTGCAGTTTGCACAGTATCTGGTACATTGCAGATGTGAATAGACATGTCTCGGTGAAGTAATACAGTGGCAACTTGAGATACGAACACACCAACATATGACTTTTTTTTTTTTTTTAAGATAGAAGCTGTGACTTGGTCCGTATTTTTGTTCGAGATCCTAGCGAAATTCTGAGATACAAGTCATGATTCAGAAAGCTGCCGCTAGTTGGCATATTGGCGCACAGGTCCAGTATCGGCAGTTTGATATACGAGTTGACTGACTTACGAGCTCAGTTACAGAATGAATTAAATTCATATCTCAAGGCACCACTGTAGTTAACTAACTCGGAAAAAATATAGAGCAAGATCATCCATTGCAACTGTCTTAATACATAGGTGAAGGCATGTGACTCGGCTGTTTTCTTAAAATTCCACATTTATTCATGATATTCATAAGCCAATAGTGGCATTTTTAAAAAAGCAATCAGAATCATCCCAAGTCCTTCTTAAAAACTAAGTCTTCTCGGGTATTACCTCAGACATCCTGATTTGAAACTTCTGACTCAGAGAGCAGAGCCCTGAATGTGCTTTTAACAACCACCCAGAATCTTCTGATGTACACCACCTGTGACCTCCACCTCATCAGAGTGTTTGCAACAAGAGGACCATTCTTCTCTAGTTCCTTGCAGAAGGAAGGAAACTGTTACCACCTGGAAGCCCTCCTCCCTCCGTCCCCACCAGTTAGGTGCATGGAGAGCTTAGAGGACTCATGCTAAGTAAAATGGAGTGTGAAGTGCAGATGCAGCCTTCGTCACAGGGGTCAGCTTCCTGGGACTCAATGAGCAACCAGGGGCTGCAGGAGAGAATGATGTGACACTGGGGACAGAACTAATTACAAGAGAATCGGGACACCATATGTAACTATCCTTCAGTGAATAACCTTGATTCCCCACTACTGTGTCAGATGTAAGGTCTCTAAATCCTCTTATGTGACTTCACTAAATACACACCAAAGCCCCCAGAAGGTGTGTGGCTTTCCTCCTGAAAAAGAAAAGAACCTACATTTTAGGCTTTCTATACACCACCTATTTATTCAGAACATGGCTGGAAAGTAATTAGCATCAACCGTGCAGCCCTGAGCAGCTGCTTTCAGAGCCTACATTTAGTTTCTAGGATAGAAATGAGCTGGAATTAGCCATTCTCTTTCCACAATAATAGGCAAGAGTTGCCATCCCTGCTAATTCACATGTTAACACATCTCCATCTACTCTCTAACCATGGTGCCCAGCTGACAATGACATCAAAGGGAAGCAAATACAGTTATTTGGTATTCGTGTGTGCATGCATTTAGGCTAGAGAGGCAAGCCTGTGGGAGGGAAACCTGGATCTGTTAGAAAAGAGTAAGCGCAGCTCTCAACTTCATCACAAGGTGGACAACGGAAGGCTCTCAGCATCTAGTCCTGTACCGTGGATGAATGCAGACTCCCGGGATCCTGGACTTCTAGACTAGAAAGTCCCAATGTAAGACGAAGTGGAGAAAAGATCTGGTTCGGTGCAGCTTAAACTTGAAGATGCTCATGAATCCCCAAAGATTTTATTCAAATACAGAGTCGGATTCAGTATGTGTGGTATGTTTAAAATAAGTTTGCTTAAAGGAAAACAACAGTCAACTTGGGGTGCTCCCGTTATCACACTGCTTTGCTGAAATGGTTGCTACTTAGGACCGAGCCCTTTTAGTTATAAGACCCCTGAGAGAATAGCATCCACTTACAAGCTTGTAGTTTTACACTTTAGGGAAATTAAGAATCCCCAAAAGCTGGGTAGAACATTCAAAATGCAAGCTTCATGCTCTGAGGATGCTGATTCTGGATTTCAGAGGTGGGTACTTGAACCTCCCGCCCCACTTTTTTCTTTCTTTATTTTTTATTTTTACTTTCCGCATCTGATAAGGAGGAACAAGTGATTTCCCCCAAACCACCTGGACAACCCCTTTTATTCAAATGGAAATTTCCAGCAAGTTTTCTCCAAAACCAATTTATAAAACAATTTTGTAACTAAATCAGATCTATAAAAATAGCCTTAAAATCATAATTACAATCATAATAGCTAATCTCCTTTGCTCTTGCTATGTGCCAGGCTCTATGGTAAGATTTTTCTTTTATACAAGTGGTTCTTCATTTAACCCTCACAAGGACCGTAAGACTTAGGACTATTAACCATTTTCAAACATAACCCAAGGTCAGACTGCTAGTAGGTAACATGGTAGGAACTAATGTTTTTAATCCCAAAATTTACTACTGTATACTGTCCTGAAATTAGCTTTCTTGTTTGTTTTCTTTTAAAAAGTCAAGAGGAAATGTATCATTCATTTGGGCAGTAATCACATGGCTTCATTTCAGAGGGTAACATTTTGAAAGGGACCTTGAGGGAGATAGATGGTTAAACAGGAAATAAGGCAGAAAGGTGTTGAACAGAAGGGAACAGAGGTGTTAAAGCAGGAAAACTCAGAGGACTTGTGCTTTTTCTACTCTGCTTGCCGCTATGCTTTACTCTTGCTCAACCTCCACCTTCTCTCTCATTGTCCTGGCTCCTACCTCTGTGCCTTAGAATGATGTTTTCTGTTAGCCATTGACACCTGTTCAGGTGGGTTTGTGCAGCTTAAACAAATTCAGCACACAAATTGAACTCATATAAATCGAATCTTATTCCTCCAATGACTAATTACCGTTTCACTTCAAATTGATATTCAACGTGCATTTTAAAGTTTCTCTCCCCTCAGTTGGCCGCAAAGTAGCTAACGATCTGCAAATAAACAGTGAAATATGCCAAGAAACTGACCAGTAAGTTCATTATTTTCCCCATCCCTTCCTCCTCCATACATACAGAAACTCAAAGCCTACAGATTTCACAATTCAAAATATATACACATAGAGTAGGTTTCCTTAAAGGGAATATAAATTTGAGCATGTACTTGGTTCTATTCAAAAAGCCACAATGAAGAAACATCCGAAACCTAGATGAAGCCAGATTTTTGCTCTAAGATTCTCTTTATTATATGTTGACATGTAAGGAAAACAGAATATATTTATGAAATGCTTCAAGGGATTTCTAAGAAATAGAAGTCATATTTAACTTCTTCTCTTGATAATACATACTTTGAACCCCCCTAAGAGAATGTCTTCTCTGTTGGTGTTTCACTCTCTTACAGGGAAAAATAATTCAGTTCATCTATCATTCTCTTGAACTGCCAATTCAAGCTAAAACCTGACTTCCCAGGCTTGAGCTGCTTTCAAAACTATTTTGCTTTCCCTATGGCAAATAAGCAAAAAAAAAAAAAAAAAAAAGCCCTTTCTATACCCCCTGCCATGTTTCTTTCCCACTGATACCCAAACACAAACATAGCATCTGTGGAAAACACAGCAATTTAAAGACGAAGCGAATATAGCAATTTTAAATACAGCCAACTCTCAATTTTCTACCTCTGGGGCAGGGTGGGGATTATGTGCTAAAGAAACCTATTGATTTTTTAAACATGGAATAAAAATATAAACTTGGCTTCTCCTGTCAAAACCTGGTTATTCAGACCATGGCAAAGAGCTGGAGGGATATGCAATTCTGAGTGGTCGCTAATCAAAGCATATTTTCCCTTTATATCCCAGATGATGGTCTTTTCTGCAACAGTTTAGCTTGAATTAGCTTGTGTTACCATGAGCATGAATTCACATTCCTCGACAAAGTAGGCAATGTTTAGTGGGTAGCTGGGAGGAGCAAAGGAGGTAGCAAACCAACTGGGAGAATAGGGGACTGTAATTAAATACTTCCCATAGAGACTCCACTGTGGATACCCAGCGCTGAAATACTGGGGGCATACTCGTTCTGGGGTTACCAGCCCCAGGTGGTAACCCTGAAGAAGAGTCAAATCTGATCATTCATTTGCTTTCTGTGTGCTCTTCCTCTTGGAGAGTTTCTTTCATTTAGGGCTCTTCATTTGCACCCATAAAGCATATCAAGAAAAAAAAAGCCAGGGAGAAGGCACTCAGACATCACTGGAAGGTCAACAGCATGAGAGCAGGGCTATATTGAGGCTTTAGCTACAGTGTCCCCAGTGCACCATGAGGGCATCAGATAAATTCACCCCTATGCAAACAGCTGGACCACTCCTATCCTGAGCATAAGTTCTTCATTCCATTGCACTTGCCTCCACACTACTGAGCCTGGCCCATATTTCTATAGTTACCTCTATACCCACCCAGCCCTGACAGTTCCCATGCCCAGTTAGATGCCTGGGTGATGTTTGAGGTTTGCTTTCCAGCTCCTCTCTATTGATTTCTCTGTCTTGTATGATGCACCCCCATCAGAATGTATTGGTATTGACCTACCAATTTGATAAAACCCTCATTTCTGTGCTTGGCATGCTGTTTTTGCAACCTCTACCAGTCAGAGCAGAACCTTGTAGATGGACTTAAATGGCTGAGGTATACCACCCCTCAGAGGTAAGCAGGACCCACGGACACGCAAGACAGGGCCAGGGAGGACTCGGTATCCTGAACTGGTCAGAAAGACGGTGGCCAGTGCACAGCTGGGAGGAGCATGAAGGCTGCGCATGTGTGATGTGGTCCTCACTGCGCAGCCCATGCTTCCTCCCGCTGGGTCCTCCTCTCTAGGGAGCCCTTTAAGCATCCTCACTCATTTTTACAGTGACAAGAAAAAGCTCTAATGTTCAGACAAAAGCAGTCTTTTTTTGTGAATGCTTATGCCCCGAGGTCTTTAAAAACCATCAAACCCAGTGTTGGGGCAGAACACGGGCCCTGGTAAGCACCACCTGTCTCCGAATCAGCGAGGATGAGCTATTTCTGCGGCACAGGTGAGTTCGCTGTCCATGGAAACAGCTCCTCTGTGTTAGAACTCCTCGTGCCCTGGACTCACTGAACCTCCTGCAAGAGGAACGAGAATGAGGCTCTTCCCTCGAAATCGCGATGTTTAAAGCCACCTACTGTCCCCGGGAGGATGTCATTTTTAATGGCATCAGTTCTTTCTAGGGCCCCCAGGGAAGGGGAAATGTTTCTCCAATCTGCACGAAATACAGCAGGGCTGGATCTCACTGCCACGTCAGTGTCGGCTATAGAACCTTCTCTTGTCAAAGCGCACCTTCTCCAGCGGAGTTTTTCTGGGTTCAGCCACATTTCCCCTCCTGGAGGGAGAAACGGAGTGGCTCTTCATATGTGAGCAGAAGACAAAGTGATGGAGTGGTGAGCATGGGGTAGCAGATCAGACGGCTATCAGGGTTAACTTTACAGGCCACATGGCTGCTTCTCCAGGAACGCGAGCTGCCATCTCCTCTCCAGAAGTATAAGTTCGACTTCCTGATCCCTGCTGTCCCCATTTTTGCCAGGTGTGCCTTCCCATATCCTCACATCAAAGGAGCCGTCTGGAAGCTCAGAGGGAGTGAGGGCTCTTATTTCCCTAGGACTCAGAGGGCTGACCAAGGAGACATAAAACCACTGGCTCCAAATAAAGAGAAGCATGCTCTGATGCCTTTGCTCCCCTGAGCCACAGGCAAGTGAGTCTCCTGCACAAGAGCGGAGAGGAGGATGTCTCAGCTCTGTACCCATGGGGAGGAGGGTTGGGAGGAGGCGAGGAGACACAGAGAGCTGAGAGAGCCCATGACGTAGGAACATCCTCTGAGAGTAGAGACGGAGCTTCTGGTTTCTTTTGAAACCATGGAGTCAGCAAGGCTACCATCCTGCAGGCAACTTTGTGCCAAAGTAGGACGTGGGCCCTTGCCCTTACAAAGAGTTTTGAATGCCCTGCCTTCACATCAAAGCCCCGGAGTTGGTCTGAGTGCACAGAATGCTTCTCAAACAATTTTGGTTTCTGCTGATAAAGTAAAAACTGGTTACACACAACACTTGGAAAGAGAGAGACGTGAGCCAGGCAGGAAACAATGGAGCTGGGACTCCCTGAGCCATGGTGAAGACAAGAGAGGAAGAGGTCCCAAAGGAAAAGACAAGGGACAGACAACTGTGAAAGGAACAAGACTGGAAGTCCTGTGTCCATGACTTCGTTCTGAGCCCCTGCACATCTCTTAACCCCATGTTCCTTCCTTAGCTGGTAAATGTCTTCTTTGGTGAAATGTCAGTTCAATCTTTTGCCCATTTTCCCACTGAGTCAACAGTCTTTCTCTTAATGATCTGTGGTTGTGAACCCTTTGTCAGATGTATGTATTACAAATATCTTCTCTATTAAGTGACTTGTCTTTTCACCTTCTTATTATAATACTTTTGTTGAAAGGATGCATTATTTAATACATAAGCATATAGAAACTAGTCATTTCATTAAAGTTCAGTGTATCAGTATTTCCTTTCTGGTCCAAAGTTTCTGCGGCCTGTATCAGAAATCTTTGCCCATCCAGAAGCTGTAAAGGTAATCTCTTATGTTTGTTGAGAAGTGTTAATTAATGTTTTAAATTTCACGTGTACATCTACAATCCATGAGGGGTGGGTTTTGTGCAGAGAGTGAGACAGGAGTCTGGAATCTTTCTTTTTTTAAATTAGAAAATGAATAAACTAAGTTACATTTATTGATAGATAAGCTTTTCATGACTGCGTTTCAGTGGCACTTTTCTCATACATCAAGATACATACATGCATACACAATTCCAGGCTCTGTCCTG
Organism: Rhynchonycteris naso; assembly: GCA_037038555.1. NCBI lineage: Eukaryota > Metazoa > Chordata > Mammalia > Chiroptera > Emballonuridae > Rhynchonycteris > Rhynchonycteris naso. Next base: position 242,173,173 of record CM072999.1, on the reverse strand, counting down.
GTCCACTGGTCTATTTTCCCATCTTTGCACTACAGTGTGAGAGTATAATTTCTTTTCCTTTTTCAAGATTGTCATATATATTTTTGGTGCTTCACATTTTCTTTTTCCTACACATGTTAGAATTAGCTTGTCAAATTCCACAGAAAACATCCAGAGACCTTTATTGGGACTGTTTTTAAGTAATAGATGAGTTTGAGAGAGAATTAACATGAACAGGTTTATACTATCAATTCATTCTAGTCATAACTACGGCTTTCTCTCCAATTTATTCAGGACTTCTTTAATTTTTCTCAGCACTGTTTTGCGGGCCTTTGTATGGAGGTTTTGCTCATTCTTTACTACCCTGCTGATTACATTATTAGATTACCTGCATATATAACATATATTACTTGATACTATTATAACCAGAAGCATTTTATATGTTTTGTTTTCTATTTGTGTGTTACCATCATACAGAAATATATTTTTATATATACTGACATTGTTTCCAATAACCTTGCCATAGTCACTCAAAAATTCTAGTGGTTTATTTACAGACTCTTTTTAATTTTTCAGATAGACAATTATCTCATCATTTCTTTGTCTGCAATCTTTATACATTGTTTTTCTTTCTTGCCTTTTACACTGGCTAAACTTTCATTATAATGCTGAATAAAAGAGCTTATTTATCATGGGTATTCTTATCTAATATTCAATCTTAGGAAAGGACATTCAAAATTTTACCACTAATTGTAACATTAGCTGTAGCTTTTTAAAATATATATATAATCAGATTAAGAAACTTTCCTTTTTATATAAGTGGGTAGGAGTTATCATCAGCAATGGGTGTGGAGTGTTAACAAATAATAGTTTTGCATCAGTTGAGACTATCATGTGACATAATCCTTTATTATGTAATTGTGGTGAACTGAATTTGAATTTTAATGTTAAAGTAATCTTGTATTCTTGAATAAACCCAACCTGGCTATGATATATTAGCTTTTTTATATTTTATGGGCTTGAATTAGCCATTGTTTTGTTAAGGATTTTTCTATCTATGGTAAAGAGTGGAAACAATCCAATTTTTATTTCTTTTAATGTCCTTTCAGATTTTGGTTTCACAGTCATGCTGCCCTCATAATGAGTTGGAAAGACATCCCTTTTTTCCTATTTTGTGGAGAATTTCTCTAATATCCATGTTGTATTTTCCTACCATTTAGAAACATTCTCTGATGAGGCCATTTGGGCCTGGTCAGTTCTTGATGGGAAAACTTTGAGTCACAGATCCAGTTTGTCCAGTAGAGATTAGACTTCTGAAATTTCCAGTATTCCAAAATATTTCAACAGTCTCTAGTTAACAATAGTGTTTGACTCCTACAAGTCCTTAGAAAATGCAGCAACCTGTTTCGCTGGTCAAATTCCATCCATGCTTCTGCTTCCACAGTCCCAATCTTTTAGTCAGATCCCCTTGACCCTCCTCTTATCTCTGCATTGCCTCTCTGATGAATACAAGATGTCTTATCATTAGAAGAGAAAAGAGGGTCCCTGCCCTTGTAGCAGGGTGATTTATTGAGAGTTTAACACAGCAGGATAACCTATTAAGACATAAAATTGTGTCTTCTCTCTCAATGCTCCAGACTCATCAGGCCGAAACAAAAGCTAAGTCCCAATTCCCCACATCAGACCTGCCAGACAGGCAGCCAGGTCTTTGTTTCCAAGGTCTGGACTCTCTTTTGGCTCAGTGGGGACTTCAAGGATTTTCTGTTACCATTTCAGAGCCAGTGCAGGAAGAGAAAGAGGCTTGTGTTTGGAAGCCAATGCTACAATCATCTTTGCCTTGTTCTCCAAGTCTAGACCAGCACAGGGATATTAGCCAGACCACCTAAGTTTGGTGCTCTGGTTGAACAGAGCAGAGTCCGAACCCTTCCAATCCTGTTGTTCCATAGCAGTGAGAAGGATTAGAGCTCTCTGAGTCTGATAAGCAGCATTGGAGTGTCAGAAATATAAATAGGGGTGACTGTGAACAGAGTGGGTGACCTTGAGAACCCTAGAGAAGGTCTACAGAGCCCAATTCATCTCAGAGGCAGTAAAGGTGGCTTCAGAGTCAGCCATCTCCAAATGAGCCAGGCACATACTTGTCAAGTGTCATGAAGACAATCACCAAATCAAGTCAAAGATGTTCCCATTCTCCCCTGAGTTGTATGTAAACCCAGCATTTTTATATCATCCAAGGTGGAAAAAGGCAGAAAAAATAACTGAAAATGAAATAAGAGTCTAGTGATTAATAGTTCAGTCTCCCAATTTCTTTTTCTTTTTTTCCATTTTTCAGTAAGAAAAAAATAACATTTTTTAAACTGTGGTTTATCTTTACCCTCTGATTGTTGTGGAGCAAGAGAAATCAATACCCAAATCTCTTTTGATTTTTCGGAACAGGGTCAGTGTGCAAATCCACCAAGAAACTAGTTCTCAGAGTAGGTTTTTTCTTTTCATTCTTTTTTTTGTGTGTGTGTGTGTGACAGAGAGAGAGGGACAGACAGACAGCAAGGGAGAGAAATGAGAAGAATCAGTTCTTTGTTGTGGCACCTTAGTTGTTCATTGATTGCTTTCTCATATGTGCCTTGACTGGGGGACTACAGCTGAGCCAGTAACCCTTTGCTCACGCCTAGTGGCCTTGAATTCAAGCCAGTAACCTTTGGGCTCAAGCCATGGCCATGGGTCATGTCTATGATCCCACGCTCAAGCCAGCAACCCTGCACTCAAGCTGGTGAACCCACGCTCAAGCTGGATGAGTCTGTGCTCAAGCTGGTGACCTCAGGGTTTTGAAGCTGGGTCCTCAGTGTCCCAGGCCAACACTCTTTCCACTACACCACTGCCTGGTCAGGCCTCTGAGTAGTTTTTTGGTGACAGCAGTCACTTCACAGAGCTTCAGAGCCTTCACTTTGGCCTGCCCTTGGCCACCTTTTTCCCCAGTGGTACTTTTCACTCAGAGGACAGAAAATGTCCATTAAACCTCAAGTGTGTAGGAATGTCAAGCCCAACAGGGATATTCTTCAGGATTTGGGGGCAGAGTGCTGCAAAAATCATAATATGAAGTTCAGATGGTTCTCCTGCTTTGATTGGATACTTTCTGAGACAGTCTTACTTTGTAGCTGCTTATTGATTACAACTTAGTTGAAACGAATGTCAACCCAGTGCCAAGCACTGTGTTAGGTACCAATAAGCCCAGACAGATAATGCATGGTTCTGGCCCTTGGGCATTCAATGCTTAGCAGGGGAGACAGAGACACAAATGGCTGAGCAGCGGGGAGATGCATGCTGGGACAGGAGACAAACAGAACACTGTCAAGTACCAAGGAGGAAGCAATCAATTCCACCATAAATGTCCGCCTATCTCTCTCCTCCTGGCAAAAGGTATGAGGCTGTGAATTCTGGCGGAGGATGCTGGAGCAAGCCTATAAGCTATTACAGCTGGAAGCCATTCATCCTTTTGCAATGACAGGAGAGGCCAGCAGAATGCTGAATACAGAAGGTGAGTCCAGGAGGAGTAGCCAAGCTCAGGTGCCATCTGGCCAGGGGAGGCCAAACTGGGAAGCTGGGACAGAAGCTAAAGCAAAGGCCCTCTTTGTTGGTTAGTCCTACACAGGCTGTGCCCAGGGAAACACTATGAACCATCCACAGGTGGCTGGGATCCAGCTCTCCTGGAACTGCCTTCAACACCTGCATCACGGCTTCCCTCCAAGGCAGCAACAAGAACGCAGCACTCTGAAAGGATGGAAGGCCTTGCACCAGGCACTACAATGGGTGCAAGAATGAGGAAAACTCAGTGCCTGCCCCAGAAGAGCTGGTCATCTTTCTAGAGACAGAAACATTATAAGATAATACACAGAGTGTAAGGAAACACTAAACAAACTGATAAGTAAAGGTGTTTTGGAGGAGGTGACTTCTGCACGGTGGCCTGGAGGTGGGTTGAATTTAAATAAGTGAAGAGAGAAAAGGAAGGGGCACTCCAAGAAGACACTGATGAGCATCAGCACAAGAGCTGCCACGGGAGCCAAAGGAAACAGGACGTGTCTGAATTCTACCTGGGCAGAAGAATATGAGTGAGATGAGGCAGGAGGAAATGTCTGCTGCATGTTATGGAGTCAACTTAAACCCATACTTTGTGCTTGGATTGAATCCTGAAGGCAACAGACAGTCACTGGCCAATTTTGAGCAAGGTAGAGAACTGCATAAAAGCAAATTATCTCACATAACACTTCTCCCACCAAAATACTCCTCTCTGACCAATAAAGGCCATTCAGTTGGAAGATGTCAAAGCACAGCCCAGTATCAGGTTATAAATGTACCTGCCAGCTACTGAGAGCCTTATCAGCTTGAGAAAGGTTGAGTCTCCGCACTATATTTATTTCCCAGTCAAAAATTTAAGGCACTGGCTGCTGGAGAGACAGAAATAAGCTGAGGTTGAACGGGCGGGCCTCTGGTACACGAAGAGCCCTGGAAGTACAGAAAACCCATTAAACTGCAGCAACATCAAAGGGGAAGACTGGAATCCAGACTCTGCCTATCAGTCATCCTTCACCAGGTGAAGCATCCACCACTTGGCTGGCTTCCATCCCCACTGGTGCCAAACGCAAACCACTCCTCACTGCTGTGACTTGTAATTAAAGGCAAAAATACACACAAGCATTGCCAAAGAAGAGCAGCCAAACACACGGGGACGCAGCATTGAGAAGTTCCCAGTGGTGTCGTAAGGTGCATATGGCAATGGGATTCTGCCACTACTCTGTTGAGCGACCTTCAATAGCCTCCTGTAGGTGACGGAGCACTGATCCACCCATTCCTCTTACACATTACAGGAAATACAGTGCCTGTGTGGACCTTGGGTTATCCTTCCAGGACCCAAGCCTGACTTGGCTTGGACGGACTAGAGGGAAACCTATTGCAGGCACCAACCACCTTAGCTCAGTCCTCTTGTTAAGTGAAGATGATAGGAGCTTTCAGTCAACCTGAGAGAGTATTTAAGCTGACTTACAAAACACATTCAGTGTTAGCTACTGTCTTAGAAAGGAACTTCTTGAATTTTAGTGTAGACACTTCTAATGGATTTAATAATTCAGTTCCCTGGCATTCGAATGAATACGGTCATCCCTTGGCATATTATGGTTCTCTTTTCACGGTCTCACTGTATTGTGGATATTGTATATATCTAATTTTGTATCATGGGTTTTTTTCTATATCGCAGGATTTAGCAATATATAGGTATTTTTATATATGTATTTATTCTTTTAATTATTTTGTGGTAAAATAAGTGTGGGAAAGGTTTATAAGAGTGTGGGGAGGGTTTATAAAGCCTTAAATATATATAAATAATAAAATAAATATAAGGTTGCTACTTGGTGGAATTTTGCCTATTGTGGGGGGTGGGAGAGGGGTTCTGGAACCAAATGCCCACGATAGACAAAGGATCACTGTACCCACTTTTTTCTGGAATGTGCTTAATTTCTAAAGAGAAACTCAGCTGCAACCACAATGCATAAAACATTGATCCACTTCGCAAACCCTAACTTACCTTTTAAGGACTAGTCAAATGTGACCTCTGCTCTGCCCCTCCTCTAACCACTCATGGTAGAATTCATTGCTGCCCTCTTCTGTGTTATCAGAGCACACCACGCATATTTCTATTATGACACGTTTCCTTGGACAGAGGTCAGGTCTCATTGATCCAGTGCCTGGCATCATGCTCACCAGAATAAGTTTCTAATAAACGTTTGCTAAACTGAAGGTGAGCTGCGTTTATTTGCACCTGATCCTATGTTCAATAACAAGAATTGAAAACAGACTTTATTGTTGAATTTATCTGTTTGCCAAGACTTAAGTGTGATCTTAAAACATCAGCCTGTCACCTAAGATAGAGAGAGACCTGTGAATCCAATTGGATGTCCCATAGTGTCAAACTCAACATGCCCCTACCAAATGAATTACCGTATCTTTTTCCCAAAACTCCCTCTTTCTCTGTAATCCATTCGTGTCTTAATATCCTTAAACCCCACTCATTTACACAGCTACTCAGTTGAAATCCTAAGAACCACACTAAAACCTTCTATCATGTTCTAACATCCAAGCAAGCAAAGTTGGGTTGATTCCACCTCTCTAGCGCTTCTCATAGCCAACTCCTCCACGCCATCCATCTACTTCTTTCTGCAAGAGGTCTCTTGCCCTTGGCATCCTTCGCCTCAGACGTCATGCCAGCCACTTTTTTCTTTGCTTGCTTTATTTCAAACATAAAGTTATATACCCTTTTTAAATTATATATTATGAATTGCTTTTCATATCAACAAATATAATATATAATCACTACACAGTATTCTATCCAACTAAATGTATTTTCATTTACTAATGAATTTCTCATGGCCGGGCATTCAGATGACTTCTAATCTTTTTGTGTGTGTGTGTGTTTATAAGGCAATGTCATACGGAGTTCTGTTGTTGGTCTCATCGTCCTCTATCCTTTTCCCCAAGTGATCTTTCTAAGACACAGTGCTGATCCAATGACTCCCTATACTCTTAAGAAAAACAAAAATAAAAACAAATCCCTTCCCAGCCCAGTATTGTAGACACTTACTAATCTAGTCTTTTATTACCTCTTTCCTCCTTGGTCACCTCCTCAGGTGTGCTATCACCTCACCCCCACCAAAGTTCTGGGGATTCCTGAACACACCTGACCCTCTCACATGTCTATGCCATCCATGTTATTTCCTCTGCCCCGAAAATACTTTCCAACCCCCACCACCATTAGTCCTCAGTAAACCCTACTGATGTGTTGACTCAGTGTCCCCATCAGCTCCCTGTGACTCCAACAAGAAGTGCAGCAACTTGCCGCTCTGATCATGACTGGTAAAAGGAAGCCATGCAAAAGGCACCCCTTTCCAGCCTTGGCTGTTTTCAGAGATAATGCTAAGTCAATTTTGACCTCTTCTGCCTCTGCAGTCTTAAAGAAAACCACGGTCAGACCTTCTAAATTGGTTATAATCTTGAAAGCAGGAAAGACGTGCTGGGCAGCAAGCCTGGAGCAGAGCACGGGGTGGCAGGTCTGTCTCCTTGGCAGGAATCGGCAAAGGAATAAACCGGCAAACCTCTTTGGGTTGTAAGTCTTAGAATATTAGGTGCATCAGTAAAATGAGCACACTTATCCACACATCTAGAAAAAAGTCTAGAAAATAATTTAAATCTTTACACTCAAAAGACTCAATAAAAACAGTCACTTTAAGATCTGAGAGCATATATGTGCCCAGGCTGTGGGTTAAGGGACACTCAAGGACAAAACTATATGACAATTCAGTCCCTGCTATCCAGCCAGGAAAAGAACTTGAAAAACTATCCACTATCTTCGCAGTGGGTGATGAAACCCAGATGTTAAGTTCTAGAAATTATTTCGAAACCTGGCTATCCATCAGGAAGGCCTGGGAGATTTGTTGTCTAATACATTGCTTAAACCTTTTCCATACCCATAAAATCAGAACGTCCAGGGGTAAGTGAGTTCTGAAATTTAACACTCCTCAAGTTTCCTCAGATTATCTATGTAGTTAATCCATTGACCTGCTATAGAGTTCAGGAATTAGAGGCAGAATTTCTATCTGGGAGGGAACAAAAGGGGCTAAAATATGGGGTTGTCAGAGAAAACCTGTGGAGGAAGGAAGAGTTAAGTTGAACTTTAAAAGAGGAGCAAGACTTTGGTGGGTGAAGTGAACACATATCAGTGAGAGCCAAGCCAAGGCATAAATACAGGTACAGTGGTCAACAGGAGAAATGCTAATACTGGCGTGCTTTACAGAGCTTATCTCACTGGATTCCCAGAAGGCCCCATGAGGCAGTGTGGCAGGCATCGTTGGTTGCCTCGACAACATCTCTCCATGCCTTTCTTTCTTCCTCCTAACTGAACCCCTATTCTCTATGTGACATGAGCTTGGAGGAGGTGGGGGGCCTCACTATGCGCAACCCCAGCAGGGACAGGCAGTTGAGACACAATACTAGGAGCTGTACACTTCCAAAAACTTTCATTCTGAAAGTGCGTGTCTCCTATTCTTCTTCTAACATTTTCATGTCTGGATGTGATGCTAGAAACTCTACAACCATATTTTTATCCATCATGAGGAGATAGCCTGAGGATGGAGACCAACACTCTGGATGGCAAAGCAAAAGCAGAGAGAACCTGGTCCTCGATGATGTCATGGAACCAATGAATAAACAACCCAGAACAACCCTACCCTAGTCTTCATCACATGAAGTGATGACTTCCCTATGCTTCTGCTGGTTACGGCAGAATTTCTGCACCTTCCAGAGCCAAAGCATCCCAATTGATACAGGCAGGTATTATGAGTTCCACTTTATTGATAACTTCCTGAGGCTTAGAGCATTTAAAACTTGTCCAAGGTCATAGGATCGATGCTATTGAGCAAGGCGTGGAGAAGGCTGGACAGTTAAGCTCACAAACACTTGCTGTAACCACACATGTATACTCTCCCATGGAGACTAGGGAGACTTTTTTTAAGTTTCTAAGGACTGACATAATCAAAGGTGTGATTCCTGAAAATAAATGAAGAGTTCTGACTATACTGTAGGTCCCCCTCCCCTATCTGTGGTTTTGCTTTTCGAGGTTTCAGTTACCCATGTTCAAATAAGGTCCAAAAATTTTAAATGAAAAAATTCCAGAAGTAAACAATTCAGATGTTTTTAATTATACACTGTTTTGTATAATGTGATGAAATCTCACACTGTCCTACTTGCTCAGTCTTGCCCAGGACATGAATCATCCCCTTGTCCAGGATGTCCATACTGTATATGACCCTGTCTGTTAGCCACTAAGTAGCTGTCCTGGTTATCAACTTGGCTGCTGTGAAGTTGCAGGGTTTGTGTTCAAGTAACCTTTATTTTACTTAATAATGTCTTATTCACCTCACTTCATCTCATCACATGGGCACTGTATCATCTTATAGCAACACAAGAAGGGTGAGCACAGAACAGTAAGATACTTTAGAGAGAAAGATTGATTTTCACATAACTTTAATTACAGTATATTTTTATAATCTTATTTTATAATTAGCTCTTGTTAATTTCTCACTGTGCCTATTTTATAAGTTAATGCTATCATAGGTATGCATGTTTGCATGTATGTATGTTTATATGTATGTATAGGGAAAAAATGTAGGATAGATAGGGTTCAGTACAATCTACAATTTTTGACATTCACGGGTGGTCTTGGAACCCATTCCCTGCAAATAAGGGGGTACTGCTGTATCATATTTGAGATGATGGCTGGGCTAATGGCCAAGTGCCTCACAACTTCTTTCTCCCTCACTTCCAAGAGAATTGGGCCCTAAGACATCAGGGTAAACTCAGCCAGCATGAGTTAATATGCAAGCAACAGTGAGACTAAAGAGAAACCATCGTTTTAGCTGCTGAAGAGAAGACAGTGGCACGGAGTTCTTCAAACCATTTACAAATTGGCTTGGGTTCTCCAGACAGCCACGTACAGAGCTATTAATGCAGAGGGAATCTTCTCAGATAAATAACTTGGTTCAACCGCATGTCTGCGAGGCTGGTCTCCCCTGAACGACTGAAGGCTGTTGCTCTGTGATTTGGGGTCGAGACCAGGAAGCCAGCAATTTTTTTGTTTTCCAAAGCTGCCCTTCCAAAGCTAACCTGCGTGCTAAGATTCTGCTCTGACGTCAAGTCTGGAAGGTCCAGCGTGGAGTCAGGAAATCTCCGTGCATATATAGGCTGCCACTGCCTTCCCTAAGATGATTGACGACGCGAGGTTCAAGCCAAAGACCACTTTGGATAATTGCATCCTATCTCTGCTGCTCTTCTTATGTGACTGTCCTTCTTGTCTGGCCCACAGACTGTTTTAATCACTCAAGTGCCTCTCCTGCTACCCTCTCCCCAGCCAGCGGAAGGTACCCAATAAAAATGTGCTGCCAATAACCTCGGAGTCTCAATCTGGAAACCCATGCCCAGGCCTGCCTTCTAGTCCACAGCCTGCCTTTCTGCTGTCTTCTCTGCTGGCTGATCTTTGTCTTTGGGGACTTCTCTCACTCTTTGGATACTAGCTCCATTTAGACCTTTTCTCTCCTTGTTCCGCCTTGACTCAGACTCTCCCCTCTAATTTTGCTGTCCGTGACTGCTCTGGGTCCAACTTGGCCTTGGGAACATTGTCCTTGGCCACACACCATTGTCAGGTTTTCCACCAGCGTCACTGCAGTCTGAATGACTGGCCTGACCTCTTCTAATCCCAGTGCCCTGGAAACTCTAGGTTTACTGGACAGAGACAGAAAGGGCCTACTCACCTGTCTGTCTGGTGGGCCTACCACCTATCTGCCTATATCGTGCATTATCTTTCTGCTCAATTTCATAGAAAGAATATTGGGCTTGAAGTCAGAAATCTGATTTCTGAAACTGCAGTTCTGCCATTAGGGCATTCCATGACCTTGAATAAATGAGATACACACACACACACACACACACACACACACACCAAGACTCAGTTTATTCATCTGTTTAGTGAGAGACTTGAAACAGACCAACTTCTAGTCACCTAAAAGCTCCACACAGGTCACCTGATGCCCAGGAGTGAGCCGTAAGTGCCCAGTCAGGCTGACTGCCATTTGTAAGTAGGCAGATCTAATAGGGGCCTACCCAGAGGTGGATTTAGTGGCAGGCACACCAGGTGCGTGCCCTGGGCCCCGACTTCTGAAGGGCCTTGCAAAACCCCAACTTTACACTTTTTTCTAATGTAAGGGGTCCAATATTTTCTTCTGCACCTGGGGCCTCCACTGACCTTAATCTGTCTCTGGGCCTACCCACCCCCTATTTATAGGAGCCAGTTGTCCTGATATTAGGACAGTGATAAAAGTGACAATAAAGCCTGACCTGTGGTGGCACAGGGATAAAGTGTCAACCTGGAATGCTGAGGTCACGGGTTCAAAACCCTGGGATTGCCTGGTCAATGCACATATGGGAGTTGATGATTCCTGCTCCTCCCCTGTTTTATTTCTTCTCTCTCTTTCTCTAAAAATGAATAAATAAACTAAAAAAGTGACAATAAGTAGTATTTACTAAGTACCACCTGTCAATCTCTGACAATGAATTTGCAAATATTTCTCATTTAACCCTCCTTTTAGCCTACAAAGTGGGTGGTAGTATTATGCTGACACAGACAAGAAAATAGAAACTTAAAAATATGTAATAAGGTGCCCAAGCCACCAGCGGCTAAGATGAAGAGCCAAGATCCGCATTAAGTGGCTTCCTGCCCCAGTGGAAAGAGACCTGTGGGAGCCCAGCGAGCTCCGGCCCAGCGGGGGCTCCCGTGGGACTGTCAGAGCTGGCCCTGCTGCTGTGCCATCTACTGAATGTGGAGGCATCTTCCACAGGCTATTTCCTGCCCACACCCACCCTGTCTGTTGTGTCCTGTGTGTAAGAAAACTCGGCAGCCCTGTACCACTCTGACTTCCCCTCAGGAGGAAACACTTGTCACGCCTTCCTAGCACGGGCCCATGGGCTCACTGGGCTAGAAGGAAACAGGTCCCTCTACACAGCCACAGTCCTTGTTTGGATATGGAAAGAGAGTTCCAGAAGGTAATGGTGCCCTTCTAATACAAGAGAGGCCAATAAGACACTGTATTAGGAGCTTATGTTTTGAAATTGTACAATCTGGGTTCAAAACTTGACTTGGCCACCCCCCAGCTGGGACAACTTCCTCTTTTTGCCCCAGTGTGTACTCCCCTCCCACATTCCCTTGATGATCAATCACTCTCTTCCTCCCCACCTCTTTTCCTTTAAAATGAGGATCACAACACTATTTATATATTAATGTGTGAGAGAAAAATGTTCCTGTAAGACCATTATCACAACACACAGGAAGTGTACCATAAAGTATGAGCACTGTTTTTTCTTTATAGTGGCTGAGCCGGAACTAGACCCGGCCGTGACATTTAGTTAGCAGCTGCTGCTGTAACTGCAAGCGGCCGAGGTCCTGGGCCCCTCCTGGGTCCTCTTATCAGGCTGACTCCCAAATGGGTCCCACTGAAATACAACGTCGGCCAGGCCCGAAGTGCCTGTGTGTTCCCTGCGCCTGGCACAGGGGCCCCTACACAGCCAGGAGACCCACAAATATGGGGTCTAGAAGGAGGGTGGAATCCATTGTGCATCTGCACAGATGGAGCTGGTCTCTGGTGGGGTACAATCCTGGAGAAGCGGGCTGGGGCCTGGCAGCCAGGGGTCCTGGATACGATTCCCTGTGCCACCAGCTCTAACTGCCTAATGAGGCTTGGGAGGGATAATGGGGAGAAACCTGCTTTGCACACACTCCCCAGGACTGGCAACCCTCATTGTTAAGTTATACTTCATTAAATGAGAAAGAAGTAATCAATGGATCAGTGAGAAGGGAAGGAACATAGGCAGGTGGCCAGACCGAGAGGAACCGAAGCCTTGCGGAGGGGGCACTTTTTTGTTTTGGAAGTTGGAAGTTGTTCGCCTAATGCTAGTTTGAGACAGACAGATCTCTCCCCTGGGATAGAAGAGTCAGCCCCGTGGGCTTCCTGAGGTCTGGGAGGTTTTACTGAGCAGAGGGGAACAAGGAGACAGTCATTTAATGGGTGAGGGGGAAGAAAGTCACCTTGCTGAGCATCTACTTTGTATACATTGTTGCCTGGTGCTTAAAGTTGTTTCCTTAAATACTATTGGAGCCCCATTCACAGACGAGAAAACAAGGCTCAGAGAAGTTCAAAAATATATTCAAGGTCACACAGTGAGGCACAGGCTGTGCCGTGAAGCTCTTCCCCTCACCCCATGTCACCTTGCTGGGCACCGGGAAGGGACCAGGAAGGGCTATCCTACCTACCCTGGCAGCTGAGAGATCCTGAGTTTTTCTCACACTGCCATCATCCTCTCAGGTTCATTTCTTTCCTCTGTGTGGTCATCAGAAGACAGTCAGAGCTGTTGGTCAGTTGACTCACACTATGGAATGACAGGGCTGATGTCTGCATCTGCCCCTAGGGCACTGTGCATGGGGCTGCCAGCACCGACCCAGGTTCCAGGACTCCAGCAGAGACTGCAACCTACTTGCTTCGAACCTGCACCCAGCCATTTGGCATGAGGGGATCCCAGGATGCTCACCCCTCATTACTCGGACACATTTACCAGCAGAGCATGTGCAGAGCCCTGACAACTGTCATCCTGACCTTAGGACAGTAATGGGGGAGTGGGCGGAGGGTGCGGGGTGAGGCGTGCATGTCAATAGCAGTCTCCACTTGGTTGAGCTCACGCAGGAAAGAAAAAAAATAGAGTCATTTCTTTCACTAGTGGCAGTGGTGGTGGTTTTTGTTACAGATATCTCCACCTCAGAGGCAGCGAGATCCATTTGCTATATAACTCTGCCTCGGAACATTAGCAAAAACACATCACCCTGCCTTCCAAGCTCTTTGCTAAAATCGCTCTGCCTGTGATGGCTCAGAAAGGACACCCAGAAGGTCTAGTGAGGGCGGGGAGGGGAGGAGAGATGGAGTGAGGTGCTTAAGCCAGGCACCTCATCGTTCCAAGAGGCTCTTGGCAGCCATTTTTACACACAACTCTCATGCTATCGACCCTACTCAGAAGCCTTCTGCACTGAGTCCTAACCCAGCCCTGAGCTTTGGGAGTCTTCAATATCTAGTCCTCCCCCCATCTCTCTCCTGATTTACAAACGCTGCACTCAATATGCCTATTCCAACTTCGATGCTCTCATTCCCACATTGGATTGTCCTATTTCCCTCCCTCTCCAAATCCCAATCTTTCTTCCAAAGTCAGCCAATCGCTGCCTCCACCTTTCACCAGCTCTCATTATACCACAGGAAGACATCTGTCTTCAAGCTCGCTGCTGTCTAAGTCTTTCAGCCTCGGATGCATTGTCTTCCTTTCCAAAGGCCATCAAAGTGTAAAATTCTCACACTCTCTACTAGTCATCCCGGCCCGGTTTAGAAGCTCCATTATATTCATCATGTCATTTTCTCTTACCCAGCCTGACACTGTCATGCTGCAGTTCAAAGCCCTCTCCTTTGGGTTCAGTCCTTGATCTTTCTGCTCCTAATACCGGCTCTGCCTTAGCCCATATCCTTGGCTATCAGCCACCCTGAATGGGAACTCCTCCTCACAGGCTTACTGAGCAACTCTGCTGGTCAACCGGGGTCCCTGGGGTGAGCCAGACAGCAAAGCAGAACCAGTATCTCATGTGGCCATCTAGAAATGCAGGCTTTCTTTAAGTCCTTGGACACTGCAAACCAGAGTGTGCACAGAAGAGGAACTGGTTTTCTGTTATTATTTCTTAACTCGGAAGTTTTCAAAATGTTCTTTGTTGAACATCTTCTATATGCATACAGGTGCACACAGGCACACAAACACATAAAACCGAAAACCAATAAAAATCAAATTAAAAAAATGAGTTAGGCCATAAGCCACTGAGAAGTGCAGTAAGTGGCTAATTTTTATTATTCCTTTTAAATGCCTGGATAATCTTTACTGCAAATCATACCCTTATTTTAAAAAAGTGCTATGCTCAATGCAAACCCCAAAGGGCACTTTGGAGAAAAGCCAAGCTATAGGTTTATATTCTTCCCATTTCCAAATAAAATGCAAACGAAAAAACTAGTAATCATTTTAATGAACCTTTAAATAAATTCTTGGCTAGAGCACAGTGCAGTAATTTATACAGGGAACCACATACATATATTTGCCGAGAAAGGGACTTTGTGACTAAAGACGGAATTTCCAAGAATCCCTCTCGAGTCCTTTTCCTTTAAGTGATTAGTTTGAACTGAACCACATTTCACGTCCACTTGATCGCCAGGTCCCGCTTGCAAGGCAGGTGGAGATCTGTAAAGCAGTGTATTCCCCCTCATTGATCCATCTCTCCTCTTTCTTCTTAGTGCTCCTTTATTCAGATTTCTGGTTCTTTGGGGGGCCATACCAAGAAGAAAAAGATTTGGACTGGGAATCAATAAAGGTCGGGGTTTTGACTCAAATTCCATTCTTTTCTTTTATTCACCCCTTCCTGTGACACCTTTCCCTCCGAGTGAAACTCCTGAAACACTGGTAACTGTCAATTCATGAGGGGAGAAAACAGGGTTGTTGTGAATTAGCGCACATGGGACCATTTCTCTTCATCAGCAGAATAATCAGTTTCTCTCAGGCAGGCAGCAGGTTTGATTTTAAGAGACAGGGAAGAGATTGGAAAAAAAGAAGGTGGCGATGTGCCTTCTGGACAGGGTGGAACAGGAGAGTCTTCAAAACCCAGGGTTCTGGGAGCTGCATACTCCCCAGGGAAGACAAGAAGCAGGCAGCCCCCCCCCCGAAGGCCTGCAGCCCCTGTGCTCTGTGCTAGGGCACCGCCCGGGAACCGGGCTTCCGGTCTCCTCCTGATGTCAGCTCCCCCTGAGAAGCCACAATCTTCCCTCCCTTTCCATATTTGATCTCCTCCAAAGCAGTATTCTATTTCTCATTCTATCCTAACATTGCTTCCCAAAGGAGGAGATAGATAAATGATCTTTTATCCCCATTTTATGGATTGAAAAACAGAGGCTCAGGGAATTTAAATGACTTTCCCAGTGCCCCACAGCTAATTAAGAGAAACTCCTGAACTAAAAAACATCCTGATTCCTTCCTGAACATGTCTTCCCCAGGGAACCCAGCCTCTGGCTTCTCTGACAGCCATCTGGCCACGGGCATGCTACTCTACCACTGTGCTTCCAACATGCAACAGGCAGCTTAGATCCCAGGCCCTTGGTCTCTCATCTAAGTTTATTTGAATTGGGATTCTAACTGCAGCATCCTTGGGACTCTGAGACCAGAGAACCGAGAAGGTATGGCTGTTCGCAAAACCCTATAGCTACAACACACATCCGGTGACACAGGTGAGGAGTTCATATCCCAGCTGCTCCCTACGTGCATTAACCCTATGCCCAGTCAGGCTTCCCATTATATATGAGTGCCCCAGCTGTGCACAGCACTTGAATTTGGCAAAGAATACTAGATTAGAGGTCCCATAGACCTAGTTCTAGCCCCACTTCAGCTACAAATGACGCCATGACCTGGGACCAGTCCCCAAGAGGCCTCTGCTGTTAAATGAGAGACTGTACAATCTCTGAGGGCCCTGTTAGCTCCAACATGCAGTGAGGGTAAGAATTAAATATGAGTAAAAGGGAGTTAGACGAGCACATTAGACCAAGGTAATTGGCCATCAGCAACCAAATGTAAGCAGGTCACTGACATTTCTGTGCCTCACTCATCATTTGTAAATAGAATAATGATAGTGCCAATGATCATTGATGAAGTATTAAATAAGTAACTTCATGTAAAACATTTAGTATAATTTTGGCACATTGTAAGTGCTCAAAAAATACATCCTTCTCATCATTGTCATTAATATTATAGACACTTATGACATTTGAAAACAGAAACAAATATTTTAGCAAAAGGGAGACTTCTGATCCGTGTGTGTGTGTGTGTGTGTGTGTGTGTGTGTTTAACACATAGCTTATTATGCACCTTTCCCGAAGGGAGAATGCAGGTGCAGGGACAAGATGCCTGATTAATCGAGGTTGCAGCAAGTAGGTGGTCATGAAGGAGGAGTGTGGCACAGCAGAACTGGTCCTCCGCCTGCCATTGTGATACTCGATGTCCTTGCCCCTGGGTGGCCAGCCCAGACCCCCACATTGTCTCTAGCTCCATTTTCCACAGGATGGGGAGTGCGCATGCCTGGGTGAGGACAGTGATGCTCATGGGAAGTTGCATCAGTTCATCCTAATGGAACCCCTCAATTCTGCCATTGAAGATGCTGCAGCTGAGTTTCACCAGCAGACCCAATGGGTCAAAGGGAACCACCACCCTCTGACCAAGGAGCTGTAACTTCGGAAAACCTGACCTGGATGGTAGCACCTAGCTGATCAAACTGCAGCGATAGAACCAAGAGCTCTGGGAATCGTACCTTCCAACTGGCCGTCCACTGAGCCCTAAGTCCGTGGACTGTCACGTATTACCATGTAGTCCTCTGAGGGGCACTGTCCAAATGTGGCAATGCAGATAACCCAAGCTTCAAGGGACCTCAAAAGTATAAGACCTAACCTTGCACACATATGGAAATTGAAGTTTTAGGAAGAAACTGGCTTATTCAGTACGTTTCAGGTATTCAGGGGCAGAACCAGGACCAGAAAGTAGATGTCTGCCTCCTACTTTAGTGGTCTTACCCTTAAATGACACATTGCATGATCTAGTAAGTGGCTCCTTTGAGTCAAAGAGAAGACTTTGTGAGCCATGCTTGACTTAGTTTCTCTCTCATACATGTCATAAAAGCATCACTGCAGGCCCCCAGCAAGAGAGGCTATTAAGTGTTATCCTCTGGCCCCAAAGACCACTTTGTAAATACGGACTTTTCATCTGGAGACTAACTTACTACTCAGAATATAGAACATGATGCCAATTGGGTATGAGGAAATGAAGTAGATTTGGGGTGGCCTGCCAGACCCCACACCCTGCACTCCACATCCCAGCCTCTCTTAAACATTTCAAAATATAGACGTTTCATATAAAAATTTGCAGAGAAAATCTCTTAAGAAAATCAGAAAATGATGACGATATCACAGTTGCACTGCACCCTCATTCGCACATGACAACAGAGGCTGACTAGTGGAAGCTCCTTTATCGAGGTTGGCTTGGTCCCCACCAGGACCCCATCACTCACTGGCATTACCTGCCTGGCCCGCCTCAGCATTTTAACTTGAGATCCAAGGTCTGTGCATGTAGTTGTTCCCTGTGGGCATCTTGTCTACCCAGGTAGAGTTCACATTTCTGAAAGCAGGAAACTCCCTCTAAAATACTATGCTCAGAGTTAGACATTAGACATTTAATAGATTGATTAACAGCATAAAGTTATCTTTTTTCCACATTATTATTATCATTATTAAATTGTGTTTGCTTTGTTTTACTTTCGTGTATAAGATTTTAGTATCTATGAATTGAAGGATACTACTACCCTAGAGTCTGCCTCCCCTGACCATCTAACAATCTCTGTAGACATGGTCAAGGAAGGCAGGAGTCCAATATTATAAAATTCTGTGTATTGTTTTGTTTAGAGGTTTGCCAGGGTGTCAAAGAGAGTATAGGCTTATGCTGTTGTATTAAGAGAATGGCGTAGGACTAACCAACATCCAACCACCTACACATACCTCTTTAGCAACTTGACAGAGGCAGCTCAGGCATCAGACATCTGACTGGTAATCCCCATTGTATTTCTACAGGGTAGCCTGGAAGTAATTATCCTTCTCACTGGTAAACCAATTAGGAAAGTCGGATCTAACACTCCCTCCCCGCTCCCCCCACCAGGAAACTGCTAATCCTCTCACACTAATGGGCAGAAAACCCCAGGCAACAAATTTACTACTAATGGAGTGATGACTGCCTTTAACCAGGTCTTTATTTGTACCTGTGGCAGAGGCAGCCTACCGGTATTAGAACAGAGTAGAGAGCATAACCCTTGTGGTCCCACAAAGGTGAATGGGGATCCTGGACCCTCTCTTATCAGCTACTTAACAAAAAGTAAGAGGCTCACCTGCCTGAGCCTCAGCTGTCTCTCCCATTAAATGGGGTGATGACAGGGGATGAGTAGCAAAACCTAGAATAGAAGGTAATTAGCCCAGTGCCCAGAATGTATTAGGAGCTCAAGAAAGGAAAAGTCACTATCCCATCCTGAAGTCAGACCTCACAGTCCTCTGGCCAGCCCACATGCGCAGAGACACACGCCTCCGCCTTGCAGCTACTTGGTCACATTCCCTGGAAGTCAGACCTCTCCATGCTCTTGGGCGCTTCCAAAACAGTTTCCAAATCTGCAGGTTGGTGGCTGCTTTCGAGCCCGAGCAGCTAGGCCACAACATGGCTGTATTTCCCCATCCACACAGAGATTTTTTCTCAAACAGGCACCCATAGGAGCCACGCCTCTCTCGCGTTAAGGCACAAAGGCTTTGTGGCGTGTGCACAAAGTGGGGCTCTGTTAAACGCAGGCTTGACCTTGGCACGTGCCATTCTGCATGGGCCTGAGGACCGGAGTCATCTAACAGTAATGACTTGTAGAGGCCCGGGAATGTTTATCTCCTGCCAGAGGAAGGAGGAGCTGTGTGCTGAAGCTCAGACCCCACCATAGCACAGAACCCCGCACCCCTCCACGCCCGGGCACGCCTCACACACACCCACTTCTAGAACTAACACAGCTGCATTTATGTTTAAAGTGCTAGGCTCAGACACCACCCAGGCAGTGAGCTAATTGGCCAGTGGTTAGAATGAAGCAAACAATGAGGGACAGAGAAATTCACATCAAACAGAGTTGGGGCAGGTCAAAAATCACTAAAATAAGGCTAACGCTACCACATCGTAGGAGAGTCTAGACGTGGTGACCAGATGTCCCGCTTTTGGCGGGACAGTCTGATTTTTAACAATTTGTCCCACGGCGTTTTTAAAAAGTCCCCATTTTTGGAAAGAATGCACGAAAAGCTAGGGAACGGCAGGAGAATGGGAAGGGAACATACAGTTTTCAATGGGGAGACCCCACCTCTACCTGGAAGCTGGCTGCCCCCGGCGCCCCGAAACAAAGAACTTCAGATGAGACGTACCTGCTGGGGCGTGGTTGTCAATTCCCTTAACTATCCATAGGCTAGCGTCCTGGACGCCTGCGTGCAGTTCCAGGATCCGCCAGGTGCAAGCTGCTCAGTCTCCAGCGGGCAGCTGGGCTGGACCGGGGGAGCACAGCGGCGCTGCCCTGCCTGCTCCCGCCAGCCCGCTGGTGCAGCTCCGGCATCGGTTTTGGGACCGTGTAACCCGATCCCTCTGACTCACTCAAAGTTTCCCATATAGTAATATTTCCCAAAATGATCTTTTTAATGAGGCATCATTATTAAAAAAATAGATTGATAAGGAAAAGGTGAAATCTTGGGCATCAGCAAAAATCACAATAGAGAACAAATGGTTGGAAATATTTCATCATTTGGAAACAAACCATGTTCTATATAATAATGTACAAAAAATTGTGGAATATGTGCTGCCTTTACCAGGAACTAATGTTGCAACTCAACACATTTTTTTCTATGGTAAATAAAGTGTGGACATCAGAAAAATCACAATTAAGTGTTGAGACTTTGAAGCCATTTTATGTGTGAAATATAATTTAACAAATTCTTGTGAAAAATTTCATGACCTTTTATTTATTTTTTTCCTAACCCTAACCCTAATCATGACCTTTTAAACAACGACAGCAATCTACTAAAAAAATTTCACTCAAATGAGAAATATGCCAAAGAATAAAATAATACTATACATAATTTTAATGTATTATATTTGCAAATTATACTTATGTTGAAATTTAAAAATATATATATTACAATACTATTTTTGCATTCTATGAAAAATTTTTTTGCTCCATATAGGCCAAATTTTTAATCAAGAACCACCCCCCACCCCCACCCCCGTCAATGGTGTCCTGCTTTACCAATTTTAAAATCTGATCACCTTAGTCTAGAACTACTTCAATAAGAACAGCTCCCAGAACATTATAACAATACACTTTCATTTTTTAAAAAAAGCCTACTATTTGCAACTAGTCCAAATCTCAACTTCCTTAAGGGAGACAGACCAGCATCACTGGATATATCCTGACCAATTTTTCTCCCAAATAAAGCTACTAGGAAGGCTATCACAGATCTACCATTTACAGGTAATGAAGCTTTGGGGTAAGTAAAGTTCATTTCCTATCTTACCCGTTCTCTCAAGTGGCTGGGAGGATTGGAGATTGTATACATTGAGCTCCTGCAAGGAAGTTGAGTATAGTAGGTGCTCAATTAATGTGAATATTATTGCTGATAGAAGGAGAGTATACACATGGTAGCATTTCTACTTTTAACCTAAAGACTTATCTGCTATCTGCATTTGGAGATTTCATGTTGTCCAAAAGGTGTTAGAAAATCAACAATTAACTTCAGGAACAAATATATTAATACAAGCACAATTTACTATTTTTTCCCCAGGGCAACAGATCTCTATTATACTCACAGACTCCAAGGAAAGGAGTAGCTAACTGTTAACTAAATAACTCACTAAGTGAAAAGCAAGTATTTCCACAAGATTTACTGAAAAAACCTACTGGAAAGTACTCCTGTGAGCTCGATGATGAACATGGGAGCCACAGGTAATGTCAGTGCTGAGAGAATCAAAAGGCTCTTGTGCAATTCAAGCTGAGAGGAGAAGCCAGATAACCACAGGTTTAAACTCAAGATGTAGCTAAGGAGGACACTTTAAAAAAAAATAGTTGCATACAAGGTCATAATGACCCAGAGCACTAGACCAATAAAGAAAGAAGAGTACTTCCATTTATATCTAACTGCCATTTTGCCTAAGTAGCCAGAGAAGAGCTGTACTAGTAAACTGAATATTCTGGTTAAGGGAAAGTCATTATGTAGAATATTTGTGCATTGTCAGTATCTATAGGCTCGGAATACAATAAAAAACACTTAACAATACAATGAAACAGAATCTAATTTACCTTTCCTTTGAGTGATTCAGAAAGCACTTAGGGGATCACATTTTCCTTATGAAATTAATTTCTATTGTCATTTTTAAAAAAGTCCATGGCATTAGCCTGCCATTTGTCTTTCTCCAAGCTGAGTGAAGATGTCTCAGCATACAACTTTCTAGGTGGTGATGGCTCTTAGGGAGGAAACTGTGCTTTAGTGGTGGTTCCAAGAGAAAGCAGACCTAACTGTCCACTGGGCAACATTCCTGTGAGAAACCCCTCAGAGAGCCTATGGTCCGACCTCAGCTCCACAAAGGAGAAATGGAGGTGGCCTTTCTGTGCCCATGGTCTGAAAACCTCAGCTATATTCTCCCCCCGCCCCCTCCACATCTACCTTAAGCTGCCCCTTATGCCCCACACTTCCAAGCAGCTCTAGGCTGGGCTAAGGGGAATTAAATTGATCAGGAGTAGAGAAAAACAGCAAAGACCAGAAGAGGCAATGTCAGAGTTTAACAGGAAGTATACCTGACAGATAACTACCAAAACGGATGAAAGCAGGTGTGACCCTTTCATACACCACTTAGGAAAATTGTCATGAAGATGGGTGATCTATTAGCTACATGAAAATGGGATTAACTCTTTGTGGTCCAGACATAGGTCAGACGTCAGCTCTGAAGGGCATGTGCCATGTGACAGATACCTACTTCTTGCTTCTCCCAAAGTATGTACATACACCCATCTCAAATCACTGAGGGTCCTGAGACCAACTGCCAGCTTAGACCCCAATCAGATGAACGACCTGGGTGGGGCATTTCTTCTTTGGGGGCCTCAGGGAAGAGAAGCACTTGAAATAGATCATCACTGACTCCATTCAGTCAAGTTTTATCATGTGTCCACCATGGGCATGGCAGCAAGCTTTAAATCAAGGTCATGAAGCAATTGCTGCAAGCAATTGCATGTCAGAACTAGAGCATCAATTTTGAACCCCCAGGCTGGGATGATATAGGGAAAAGGCACAAAGTGTGGTCTGAAGCCAAGGAATCTGGACTGAGGACCAAGAGTCTGACCTTGGCTCTAACCTGGCTCGTGTCTTTCCCTGGCTATCTGGGCTATTTTGGCTTCTATTTTCTTGTTTGTTAAGTGAGGTTATTGGTGTAGATGACAGATTCCTAACCACAACTCCATGAACATCTTTGGTCCATGGTGGGATTTGAGCTGTTCACAAAATCCTAAAAATTGTTTTCAAATTTTATGTGCAGAGGCTTGCTTCTAGAAAAAAAGTCTTGAGCTATAAACAATTTTCCAAAACAGTTAAAATTCAAAAATGATTAATAACTGCTTGCATAGATGAAATCTATGATCCCTTCTGGCTCTAACATGTAATAATTCAAATAACATTAATAAAAATATAAACATGGCAATGCTTTGGGACAAAGAAAAGAGAAATTGTTCAACTAAACCCAGACCAAGTACCTAAACAGCCACCCTGATTATCAGGACGCTGGCACCTGACCGGTAGGCACAGTGTTAGGTCTGGGGACCCCGGGAGGAAGCTGGGACTTTGGGAATCGGGCACCTACACTGACCCCAGAATCACCACCTCTGTCCCTCCCCTTTCCGGGGATGTTCAGGGAACCGGAAGTGGTAGTGAGGAGAAGGGCGGGCTGAGAATTGCGATGCTAAGGGTGTCAGTCAAGGTGCTCTGCTTTAAGTAACAGAGACAACCACCATTCTGAGACGCCACCTGGATTCCAATGACTTAGAATCAGAGATCAGGGACATTTATTTGACTCAAGAGCTGACACTAACCCCTGAGTTTACCTTGCTGAAGTAAGGGTCTATAATACCCTCAAGGGAATGCAAACCAGTTTGCTGTTGGAGAGCTTGGGAATACCACTTTCATTCAGCCTTTCAGAAACCCTGAAATAGCCTTTTATATCTAGTGTGTTCATCGGGGCCAGACCTGTCTAAATTTCTAAAGAGCAGTGCCTTCCTAGCAGGGAACAGATTACCTCTCCCCAAAGTCAACATTGTGCGGCATTTACTTTCTAAAACTGCATTTCTCCACAGAATCCAGTCCCCTCCTCCCAGCAGGTGTCTGTAACTCAAGCCCCACCTCCTGTGAGTTCATCCATGCCCTGGATGTGGCGTCAGGAGGACAGACAGAGGTGCCTGGGACTGGTGGAACCACGCCCACTCCCCTAGCCCCCTACCCCCCCACCCCGTGCCTCGGATGTAGCCCCCACCCGCTTTGGATCCTGATGACGAATCTGGAGTTGCCTGGCCTTTCCAGGCAGAAACACTTTCTGAGAATAGACCAGAGAGAGGGAGGCCAAAGAAGGACTCAGCTCTGGAGTCAGGCAGACCCATTCTCAAATCCTAGATCTGCTGTTTAACACTGCCTTTCATTTCTTCATTTGTAAAATGGGGACAATGATCGTTTCTAGCCCACACTCATTGTGAGGATACATAAGGCGTATAAAGCGCTGAGCAGCGTCCTCGGTACAAAGGAACCCCTTCCACAGTGATATAGTCTTACTGTTGTTATTATTATCATTGCTGCTACTACTATCAAGGCTGTTGTTAGAATTATAAACAGAGTCTGTGACATCCTTAGTGTATAAAACAGGAGCTGTACAAGCAATCCCACTGCTACTGTTTTTTCATAACTCCTGGCCCTAGGCAGCCTTGCTAAGGCTACCCTGCAGGGAGTTCCCAGGACCCGATGACCTCTCCTCTTACCTTCCTTTTGTTGGTGGGATTGACATAGAGGTAACTGAGGACAGTCTTCAAACCCACTTTGTCATTCAGCTTCTCATAGGTGGTGCCATAATTGGTGGATCTGCAGGGAAGACAGAAAGGCAAAGATTGGGGGGGTGTCTAAAGGGGAACCACACTCTCCTCCGAGGACACCTTTGTTACCAAATCACATGAGTGCTTAAAAGTGTTTTTCAGGGATAAAATACCCCATTAATTTTACAAGAGCAATTAGACTAATGCATCTGCTTACCACCTAAGCTCACTCGCCTTTGCTTCCGGCCTTCCGCTGAGACCTCCTTTCCTGCCCTCTGTGCTGATGTGTTACCAAAGGGGCTGGGGAGAGGCCTTCCTTTCAAGAGCGCAGCCCTCGGGGGTCCCGGTTCCCTGTACAAGTCCCTACAGGGCCCCACGGTTCTCACCGGCGGAGCTACACAAGGTGGCCATGAGGTGAGAGGCCAGACTGTCTCCTGAGGACACTGGGGTGCACCAACTTCACATCCCCTCCACTGAGCTTGAAGCAAGGGGACCCTCAGAGAGGAACGATGTGCTCTCTACCCAAGGGCTTGGAGGGACAATAGCCAGATCAGGCCACACCGGGCAGAGTTAGATGTTTCATGCAGGAGCACCAGTGTGTCAGCGTGAAATGGCAATGATGCTGAATGGCATGCCAACAGTTCATCATTCCAATTAGCCTGCTGCCTACCTGCTCCTCATGTGGGCCTAATCTGCAGGGCTCCGACCTGATGCAAAAACAGATCGCAGAGGCAGGCCAACTGCTAGGCTTCTTCCTGTCCATCAAGCCTCTCCGTGGTGCAGGACAGCGGGTTTCAAACAGATCCAAGTGGCCAAGTTCCCTCCATGTCCCACTTCCTCCTCACCTCCTGCTCCCCTCACACCTCCCTCCCTTTCAAACCACCAGTGTCATCAGGTCCTCACTCCCTCTTCCTGCTATCATTGTCCTTGGCTAGACCCACAAAACTTCTGCCACCTGAGCCTCAGAAAGTCACAGAGGTCACTTTCTGTTTCTCTGGCCTCCTGGGAACCTTCATTCTACCTCCGATCTGTTTCTGACTTTGGATATGTCCTGATCGCCCTAGCAACTACCTGCCCACCTGGTCCTTGAGCCTTTACCCCAATGCTAACTCTAATAGGCTCTTGTCCTGAACCACAGCTTAGCCTTATAAACCGAGCAGCCAAACAGTGATGACCTTTAAGAATTTTCCTCACCTCCTGACCAGGCAGTGGCACAGCGGATAGATCGTTGGCCTGGGATGCGGAGGATCCAGGTCCAAGACCCCGAGGTCACCAGCTTGAGCGCAGGCTCATCTGGCTTGAGCAAAAGCTCACCAGCTTGGACCCAAGGTCGCTGGCTTGAACAAGGTGTTGCTCGGTCTGCTGAAGGCCCGCAGTCAAGGCACATGGGAGAGGGCAATCAATGAACAACTAAGGTGTCGCAATGAAAAACTGATGATTGATGCTTTTCACCTCTCTCCATTCCCGCCTGTCTGTCCCTATCTATCCCTCTCTCTGTAAAAAAAAAAAAAAAAAAAAAAAGAATTTTCCTCAACTCCATCCAACCTGCCAAATTCCACATCCCCAGACCCAGCTTAAACACCCACCGTCTCCTCTGTCAAGACTCCACTAGCCCTCCTCCTATTGGCCTCTCATCTCTCCTCTGCTACAGGACTAATGTCCCCATATTGTATGCACCCAAGGAACAATGCATGCCTCTTTTTCACTCTTCAGTTGTGTCACGATTAGTTTCTTTATGCTGTTTCCCCCAGCACAACATAAGCTATTCAAGGACAAGACACTTCGGAGAACGCCATGGCAGGAGGAAAGAACAGGAACTTTGGACAGAGCAAAATCTCTGTCTCGTACTCAGATCTGCAGGTCTGGCTGGATGACAACGTGCAGGTTACTGACCTTGCTGTGGCCTCAACTTTCTTATCGGAAAAATAATGATGACTTAATCTCACAAGGCATTTGCAAGGATGCAAAAATCTAACATATAGGAAACCTCCTAAGGGGTGCAGGCATACTGAACAGTTAAAAAACAAATTCACTTCTCCTCTCCCAAAGATGTACAGAACCAGGCCTTAGATATCATGCACACTCAGTGCGTTTACTGAATAAGCAAACATCAATATTTCAAATCTTTCCCTAGGCTGCTGGCTCTACGTGGTCATTGGTTCTTCTAATTTTAATAACCAGCTCCCTCCTTCCCCAGAACTCACTTCTTATCTTCTGTCTCCTGGCTACCTTAGGCACTGGGAATTACTCTCAATCTTTCTCTCTGCCTTTATCTCTGCAACCCAGCTCAGTCTCCAAGTCTTAATGATTCTATCTCCTAAACAACTTAGACGCCTGGTTTTTCTATCCTCACACCAATGCTGTGACTTAAGCATCATCATTTTCGCCATGGTCTTCCAATTGGATACTCTTCTTACAAAATTCTCTCCCTCCCATTATCCTCCATGGTGTCATCACATTGTATTTCATCCGCCCCGCCCCCCAGTTCGGTCCACCTCACTCCCTGCTTATAATTACGTACTGCCTGCATGCTGGGAACTTGTACATTTTGAGCTTAGTCTTGTAAAATCTGTCTTCAATCTCCCTCACTAAACTTCTTCCAGCCACTTGCATTTTTGTCCCTTTCTCCCCAGCCTCACTGAACTTTCCCAAATGCCTACGTTTCCATCCCCCTCCACCTCTCCACATCCTTCCCTTTGCCTGAGCTATCCATGCCCTTCGCTTTCCTTCTGCTTGGTAAATTCCTCTCTAACCTTCAATGCCCAACTCCAATATTACCCTCCTTCCGACTAATTAATCACAATTTGCTTTGTGTACTCAGGCCATCTTGTACCGATTTCTATTTTAGCATTTATCCTACTATTTTGGGCATGCCGATTTTATTCTGGGACTTCTTTCTTGACTATAACTCCCTAAGGGCAACATAAATTTCTTCTAACAGCCCAGATGTCTTGCACCATGCCTAGTATAAAGCAAATGATGAGCATATTGATTTTGTACTGTTTTGCTCTGTCTTTATTTGCAAGTGTAAATGAATGAATGAATGAATGAGCTTGCCCAAACCTACTCACAAGTTCTTGTCCAACCACTAATGTCTAGAGGCAACTCAGCACATAGCCACACTTAGAAAACAAACCTGACCCTTTCATGCTGCACCAGTGGGACAGACTAGAAGGTCTAGCAGAGTCTGGGGCCAGGTAAGGGTCTATATACTTTGCTCAGACCAGCATTAATGGTAACTGACCAGTCACCCTGAGAGGACAGACCCAATCCTGCAGGATGTCAGTTGCATATGTTATTGATCCAAATAAAACATGAATTGCTTCTTGATTTTCTACTTTTGAAGGCATAAAGGCATCATGGTGTGGAGAAAGAACATTGAACCTGAGTCAGAAAATATAGAATCTAGAAGTGATTTTGAAATGCATTTAATGTTACCCTGGACAAGCCAATTCTTTTAACCTGTGAGAAAAAAAAAAATTATTCTGATGTTTTTTAAAACAGTAAGGCAGTTTTCATTCAGGACTCTCATATTAGATATAGAAACAACCCCAACGGGGTTGCAGTAGGAGAGGGAGAGACTGGGTCAACTCCACAACAAGGGAAAAAGGAGCTTATAGCCACAGAGAAGGGTGGGGTCAGCAAACGAACATGACTAAGAGGGTAGAGTAATTCTTTACTAAATTCATCCAAAGCATTATTGCTGAAAACAGGTAGGTGATCAGACATCACCTGGGGCATGGTGGAATCTGATATTGAGCACGATAAGGTATGGCAGGTCCCCATATCTCAGAGGATTCTGGAAAAAGCACTTTACCAGGAATTTTGCTAAAATCGGGCTCTTGAGGACCTACCCAGGGACAAGGCCTAGTTGAGAAGAACTCAGAGGATCCTGACCAGAGTTTGGTCAAGAAGAGAATCTTTATCAAGCCCCAATTCCATCATCAACACAAGAGGTTTAACTCAGATAACCATAAAGCTCCTTGGGGACATTAAATTATTGTTGTTGTTGTTATTATTATTATTATTTAGCGAGAGAAAGAGAGAGAGGGATAGACAGTGATAGGGACAGACAAACAGGAAGGGAGAGAGATGAGAAGCATCAACTCATAGTTGCAGTGCCTTAATTGTTCATTGACTGCTTTCTCATATGTGCCTTGACAGGGGGCTCCAGCCAAGGGACCCCTTGCTCAAGCCAGTGACTTTGGGCTTTAAG
This sequence comes from Rhynchonycteris naso, assembly GCA_037038555.1. Classification (NCBI taxonomy): domain Eukaryota; kingdom Metazoa; phylum Chordata; class Mammalia; order Chiroptera; family Emballonuridae; genus Rhynchonycteris; species Rhynchonycteris naso. Next base: position 242,144,608 of record CM072999.1, on the reverse strand, counting down.
CCAATAACCTTTGGGCTCAAACCAGCAACTTTAGGGTCATGTCTATCATCCCACGCTCAAGCCAGTGACACCACGCTCAAGCTTGTGAGCCCGCGCTCAAGCTGGCGAACTTGGCATTTCGAACCTGGGTCCTCAGCATCCCAGGCTGATGATCTATCCACTGTGCCACTGCCTGGTCAGGCTGGGCCTTACATCTTATTATCCCACCAACACAGCACTAAGCTGTTCTCCAACCAAAGACTTTCCCTCATACTATATATTACATCTTATTTCTAAGAGCTAAATTCTCAGGCCTGCTTTCATGACTTGTGTCACAACAAATTTCCTTCCAGAATCCAAATAATCCTCATCAAAGGAAGTGTGTCCAGCACCACACAGTTTTTCTCTCTATGAGCTGCACAACAGATTCCAAAAATGGCTGCTGAGAATAGAAACTTCCCAACAAAGGATTCTCCCCCCGTCAGCTTCCTCTACTCCCGGCAGTTCCTGCTCACCCAGGCTGCCCAAAGCCAGTCTCAATTGCTGGGGACACATCCACATCGAGGAGACAGTTGACCACGCAGGACAAAAGGTGAGCTGAACTCCGCCCTTTCCAGCATGCACCCTGCACACCGCGTTGACCTCCCTTTTCTGGGGGGGTTGGGAGGGGACAGAGAGGCCTCAGCGTCCCCACCAGAGAGAACCTTGCCTGCAGAACTCACTTTACAAGCAAGCAGACCCTGCTCCACCTTGTGACTCCAGACATTTGCCAGTGGATTCACTTACAGGAAGCAGCCTCATCTCCCCAATCTTAAAGCTAGCCTCCCAGATTTCAACACTAGGCTAAAATGTTCAAACACATTCAGAAAGCCAGCACCATCCCACCCAGGCACTGAGTACCCACCATGGGCCTGGCATTGTGCCGTTACCATTTTGACTGGCTCAGGACACACTGCTAAGCCGGAAGACAGCAGGTAAGATGTGCAGCCTCTGGGCTTCCAGCCGCCGTGCCTTGGCTCATGTTATTCCAATTCTGGCAGATTATTCCATTGCTGTGTTTCTGTGTGTGTGTGTGTGTGTGTGTGTGTGTGTGTGTGTGTGTGTGTAGGAAGGTCCCTCTCTCCGTCTTTCTTTCTGTCTTTTTTATGAATTAGTTTAGCACACAATAAATGCACAAGATGCCAATCATATGCCCACTCCAAATTTAATGAATATCTGTGATTATAAACAACCTTTGTGAATTTGTATATTTACATAAATCTTCTCTTAATATAAGTTCTGAGACTTGCTTGTTTCACCCAACATTCAGTTTTCAGATTTCTCTATGTTGACACAGCCATAACTCATTCATTTAAACTGCTGTAGAGCACTGCAGCTTATGAATAAAGCCCTGTCCATTCACCTTTCAGCCACTGATAAATATTTTTTCTTTTAGCCTGCCCAGGCAGTGACACAGTGGATAGAGCATCGGACTGGGACACAGAGGACCCAGGTTCGAAACCCCAAGGTTGCCAACTTGAGCGCAGGTTCATCTGGTTTGAGCAAGGCTCACCAGCTTGAACCCAAGGTCACTGGCTTAAGCAAGGGGTCATCAGCTCTGCTGTAGCCCCTCCCCTGGGTCAAGGCACATATGAGAAAGCAGTCAATGAACAACTGATGTGCTGCAATGAAGAATTGATGCTTCTCATCTCTCTCCCTTCCTGTCTCTCTGTCCCTATCTGTCTTTCTCTCTCTGTCACAAATATTGCTACTGCAGACGATATTTTAATGACCATTCTTGTACATGGCTTCTCATGCACTTGTGAAGAGAAGTGTTTCTGGGAAGCTAGGACTGCTTCATACACTGTGCTTCTACTTTGCTGGTAACTGACAAAACTTTCACCAAGGAACTGTCCTTTCAAAGAGATATCCCCTTAGTCTCTAGCTTCAGCAATTGGGGATTTTTATTTCCAGGGCCTGAGTCCATGGCTCCTGACTGGTCTCCTCCCAGATAATCTCTTTTTCCCAAGTCCTGAATTCCAGAGTGTGAGCCCAGCCAGCAGCTTGTGCCCTGAATCTTTACCTCATGAGCACCATCTCTGGTTTTCACATTTGCATCACTGCAGGTCACCTGCTCTGTGGCTCCTCCACTTGCCCAACAACCTGCTAGTTGTATGGCTGAACCTCCCAGCTAATCACACTACTCTCCAAGCACCAGATGCTGACTGGCAACCTCCCAGAGTCAGATGGGTCTATGCCAGGACCCTGACTCCTGGTCTGAGTTTTTCCAATATTCAGGAACTCTTGTCCCATCCTGATTGGCTTCAGAAGAGCTTCAGACAATAGGCAGTGCATTATGGGAGGACCACCCCCGCCCTACCTGCTGTAACCCTGGTCATTCCCTAGGGCTATTCTCTCAATGACAATTTCTAGAGTTGAGTTGTTAATACGTTACACTTGTACCCATCCAGCAAGCTCCCACTCCTCTCGTGAGTTTCTACAATGGCAACAAGCATATGGGCTGCTATTTTTAAAATAAAAGAATAGAAAAGAAAATCTTCCAGCCAACACAGCCAAGTCAGCTTCCCGGTAGAGCCAGTGCCACATTCCTGCCAGAGGTGAAAGGACTCCCCGCGGGCCCACCAGATGTTCAGGGCTGGGGTGGGCACAGCCGCCAGCATCTTTGCCTCCGCTACCACCTGGCTCCACAGCCCTGCCTCCATCCCTCTCCAACTCTTGCCATGAGAAAAAACAGGAAATTACAAGTCTTTTCCTCTTTAATTCTCTCATCAGTCTCGTCTTCTCAATGGAGACCTTTTCTGCATGACGTAATCTAAAACTAGCGAAGAGCTGCAGTCATGGCAGTTCCTCTTCCTGTTTGCAAGTGTATGTTGTTTTGCTCATTTCTTAATACACCTCTATTATTACCTGTTAGCATCTCCCATGTGCCAGGCAGTGGGCTTTGCTGCCTTTCTGGACAATTATGAATAGCTCTACCTCGGGTTGGCAAACATTTTTCTGTCAAAGGACCAGATAGCAAATATTTTAGATTATGCCGATCTCGGTCACAACTACTCAACCTGGCCATTGCAGCTCAAAAGAAGCCAAACACTATAGGTGAATGAACGGGACTGGCTGGGCTGCAATCACACAGTATTTACAAAAGCAGGCGGCACCTGACTTGGTGGCCACTGCCCTATCTGACTGGAGCGCCAGCACTACCATCTCCACCGCCACCCAGGCACCCCACTCTGCTTTTGTCTCTAAAGACAACCTCCCGAGATTCCTGCCCGGGTTGCTGGTGTCCTAACTCATGCTTCCTCGCCTGGCGACAGTATCCGATCAACACGTCTGCAGAAGCCTGGCATTTAAAGCCTCCGAGGTCTGCCGACTCGACCTCCCATTTGTCACTCTCCTGTCAAATTCAAGGCTGGCACCTGTCTGGATTTTCTCCTGTTTGACTCTCAGCTCCAGTACTAATTCCACCGTGGAGACTTTTCCTACAACCTCAGGCCACACCCTCTTCTACGTTTATACCAACAACTCCTTGGAGTTCCCCGTTTATTCTCTGAAGATGCATATTTCCTCTTTCTAGCAATTGCTAAGAGCTCCTTAAAAGTGAAATAACAAATGAAATATGGTTTGAATCTCTGAACTTGCAGAGCACAGCTCTCAGCAGAGAAAAACGGGGAGACTGGAGCAGGGCAAACACAATGAGAACCGGACGTGGGCACCACTTCTCCGACCCTCAGCTCAGACAATAGGCTTGTTGTCATGAGGACTCAGGGAAATGCAGTAAGACGCCTGACTTAGCATCTGATAATAGCCCTCGTTCCATAAATGTATGGCTGTCATTTCAGGAACAGCACAGACAGCAGGACAATCACCTTGTTTTCATTTCCCTGATTTAGGCCCCTTAACCTTAACAGGAGGTAATGCACAATAATGGCCAATAAATCACTGAACACTCTTTGGTCACTGTTTCCAGCTGCCCTTAGGAAAGTGCAATATGGCCCAGCTGCCTGGGAACCAAAACACAGAACCATGCTTCCAAGCGCCAGGCTTTGGGAAGGTACCCAGCCGCCCTTCCCCAAAGCGCATTCTATTGATAGTCAACAATGGAAGCCCATAGGCAAGTAGGGACTCTAGAGTGTGGTGAACCACAGCCCATTCCAAGGTCAGGGTCAATAGTGTCCACAGCACGCTCCAGACCAATGGCTGCCCAGAGAGTCTTTATGACTGAAATAGGAGAACCATTCATGCTCCCCGTTGGCCCATTCCACTCCTCACTTCATGGCCAACGCCCAAAGCTACATTAATGTATATTTTTGCAATGGCCAAAGCCTAGCATGACCATAAATAACCAACCAGATAACTAATTTCAGACCTCAAACCCAAAGCAAGTGATTTAAATAGCTCCATTCTCCAAGTGGGATGTGGTCCTACCCTCTGCTTCTGAAACCCTATAGGCAGGCTGATGCCAAGGCAGACGCACACAGAGCTCTCAGGGACCTCTTCATGTTCTCAGATTCCTCAACTGCACAACCTAGTCTCACAAAGGGATGCCATAATACAGGGTAATTAATTCATCTCTATGTCCCCCTGCCCCAGCTATTTGAATGAGAGCCATCACTGGGTTCCACAGGCAGAAAATTAGAGGTTAGCTGACGCTGAAAACCAGGTTATGCAAAATTCATGATTTGTAGCAGATGAAATGTAGACCCCGCAGCAGCAGAATGCCAAAACAGATCTAAGAGGGAAGGTCAAGGTAGGTACAGTTGGCCAAAGTCAGCTCCTTGGTCATTGTCACTGTGATAGCCCTTCTATTTGAACTGAAGAATCCCTTCAGACAAAAGAGTGTTTGAGTTGTTATTCTGAAGATTTAAAAAGCCAAAAGATCTCAATCTCATCAGCCTAGTGGTCTGTTTGTGTCATACAGGTGAGGGGAGGGAAGAAGACTTCAAGAAAATAAGGAAGTAAGAGCAGACCCCCAAGGAGACATGCCAACCCATAATTCACTGTGTCTTTGTTAACAGGAACAGGACAGAATGGCAATTATTAGGAGAAAGGCTGAGGAAAATATAGTGTATTTTATACACATTCTGCATAAAAGATTGAAAAATATATAGATATCAAGGTTATTAACCTGAAGACGTCTCTAAAACGTATTACCAAACAAAAAGGCTACTGAATAATAATATATTAAATATACAAACAGTAAACCCAGACAAGACAAAACAATATATTTCCACTAGGTTTATACAAGTATACACAAATGCATTTAAAACATTCTAGGGGAGTACACAAACAAATAAACAAAAAATAAACGTACAACTCTGGGTAGTAGACGGGTGGGTTGCAGTGGGGTGGCCATAGGGACCTTCATTTATTTATAATGTTGCAATCTCTTAAAACAAACAAACAAAAAATGGTATCCATGTATCACTCCTGTAGTTAAAAATAACAGCAATAAAGTGAATTGTTACTGAGCAGTTACAATGCAGATCAGTAAATTAACACATCTGTAGACGAACTCTATTATAGATAAGTATTTGCATTCACAAAGGCAGTCCAACATAATCATAAGAGGATTCATTTCAGAGTCAAGCAGATTTTGTTTCAATTCAGCCTGTGGAACCTCAGGCTAATTATCTAAGTCTCATGTTTCATATCCACACAATGGGAATATAAATACTGCTTTCATGGGATTACTGTGTCACTTAAATAGCCCTAGTATCATGGAGTTCACTGTCAGTTGTTGGGAGATGCCCAAGTAGAACAATAAAGTAATCATTGGGGGGGTAGGGGGGAGCATTGCCCCATACATTTCTGGGCAAACAGCAGCTGAGTTACAGTCACATAAGTACCAGAGAACAGTGAACGCCATCTCCTTCCCCCCATATAAGCAGTAAGCCTCTAAAAGGCAAAGGTGCATGGGAAGATGGAGGGGTTGCTCCGCATAATCAGAGATAGCCTCCAGCAGGTGGCCAACACTTGCAAATTAAAGTCTAGGGAAAATGGACTCAACTTTTTTCACTAAGTTTTCTCCAAGAAAATAAAAATAATGAGGCATGAATTAGAAGGTTCAGGACATTTTTAGCAAGGCATCCCTGCCTGGTGAGTGGATGTTTACCATTTTCCTTTAAATTACATGCAGCCAGTTGGGTCCCTCTGACATGCATGCAATTAGGTCTGTCTGTGCACACCCAGAAGCCCCAGGATAAAATAGGTAGCTGCCCAATGGAGAAATGTGAACTGATAGAGAGCTTTCATACCATTTCTCTAACCTAGAGGAGCTAAATTTGATGCCTCATTCATTTGTAATTCTTTCTTCTCAGGGATAAGCACAATGCCTTGCATGAGGTAGGCACTCAACGCATTGATTATTTTGTTAATTAATGCGAGACTATTCCTCCTGGGGGCAGACGGCCCTGGAGAGAAGATGGCATTTTTTTTCTGGCAGCTATCCTTCTCCATGAAGCCTCTCATCTCTCCTTTCTCTGGTTTCCAAGCACTAAGCACGTGTCACTCTCAGGGAGCTTTGTGCCTGCTCTCTGAGGAGACACTTCTCTTCTGCTGTTCTTTTATGTCATTATTTAGCTTCATGTACATGAGGCCTCTTTACCCAAACAGAATAAGTCCTCTGATGTCATGGGACTACCTTGGATGTCTCTTTCACCCCTGAGGCATGCTGAATAACACCAGGGAAAGTATATACTCAAACTGAGCAGAGTTGTCCAGGGACCAAAATGGTCACATTCAGACAGATTCTCTTCTGATTGTGAAAATGTTGTGCTGTGAGAAACTAACAACAAAGCAGGTGTTCCTTCACACGGTGCTGCTCATTCGGAGAGAAAGAAGACTGAAACTGTCCTAACATCTGACATCTCTCAAGTCAGGAGAAGAGAGAAAATCCCCAGACACCAAGGAGTGGATTGCAGGTCTCTCTCTTTCCATAGTCGCCCCATCTCCTTATGGGCCCAGAAACCCGAATTCTCACTTCCTTCTTTCTTTTAAACAAATATACAGATTGCTATGCTCCCTGCACAGGGCCGGTTAAACATTATTTAAACCATTTTTCTGTTGGGCCCTACATTGTACACTCCAAATGCTCTTGACAAGAGACTAGAGCTGCTGGGCATGAAAGCCAATCCCAGCGTTCTAAAGCTTTCTTTTGAAAGACTAAACACAAAAACAAAATTAGCTTTTAGTCGAGCATATTCTCAAGTTAAAGAGTATTCTTTAAGCCATCACTGGGGCCCATAGAGACATGGCCCTCTGAGATCTGAGGCAGCACATACATGGGTCCCAGGTGACATGCTGACCCAGTATATTGGTTGCCATCACCTTAGCTACAACGCATGCCACACTCTAGGGTCTTTTAAAATATGAACGTGCTGAAAATTTATGGTAGAAATATTATAAAACATAAGAAAGGATAATGTACAATATAGACATCAATTATAGCTACACTACACAGAGAAAATAACAGTATTTTGATGTGTTTCTATAATCTGTGTGCATGTGTGTATTTACAAAATTTGGAGTTATTCTTTGTATACAGTTTGGTGTTTTGCTTTTTCACTTAACATAATATTTTAAGCATTTCCTCATGTTTTTAAGTATTCTTTTAAAAATCACTTTAAAAGCCTTAAAACATTGAGATATATAAATACGTCATCATTTCCTTCAACTCTCCTCTTGGCCAGTTGGTCAGTTTCTGGCCAAATTTTTACATGAAGTGTTAATGAGTATTCTTGTACATAAATCTTTGTACACATATTCGTTTGTCTCCTTAAATCATGTAAGTTCAACTATTAGTTTAAAGGGTAAAAACTGTGATTAAGTCTCTTGTTGTAAACTGTCTTACATATATATTCTGTCCAATTTGCACTTCTACTCATAAATATGAGAGTCCCACTTTCCCTGCACACTTGCCAACATCAGGCATTACCATTTTGAAGTTTCCAGACACAGTTGTTCTACAATACCTGAAGGACATACACTTGGGCACAAAGGCATTATAAAAATACGTGAGACCTTGACTGTCTTCACACCAGAATTCCACATCTTTAAAAGTACCACATTTCCCTATGTATAAGATGCACCTTAATTTGGGGGCCTGAAATTTGAGTAAAAAATTGTATTACATAAAAAAATATATTACAGAAAGTTATTGAACTCAAGTTTTATTCATCATAAAATTCATACTACTCCTCATCACTGTCAAAACTCCCACCCATTAGCTTGTCCTCCTCTGTGTCTGATGAGGAATCACTGTCTTCAACAGTCAGTACAAAAACAAGCACAAAAAAGCAGGAAATACAAGTAAAAAAAATTCTACAACCACTGTAAGATGCACCCAGTTTTTAGAACCCAAATTTTTTTTAGAAAAGGTACATCTTTTACCTGCAGAAATATGGTAGTTTTCAGAATTTTGTGATAAAAGACTCCTTTACACTTTTAAAAATTATTGAGGACCCTAAGAGATTTAATTCAGATGTTATATCTACCAATATGTACTATATTAGAAATTATATCTGATAAAATTTTATAATTCCTATTAATTCATTTAAAAATAATAACACATAAATAACATAATCTGATGAAATAAAAAAAAAAAACCCTAGAGCTTCCAAAAGAAAAACAATTTAGTGAGAAAGAGTGGCATTGTTTTACTTTCTTTTAAGTTTCTAATACCTGTCATAAAAGACTAGTGGATTCTCATCTATTTTTACATTTAATGTTATGATATAACAATGTAAGTCATGTAGCTTCTAGAAAACTCCACTGTACACTCTTGAGAAAATGAGAACTAAAAAGGAAAAATAGCATTATATTATTTATTAGAAAATAGTGTTGACTTTGCTAGTCCCCTAAAAAGGGTCATGGACATGTCCTAGGGGTCCCAGGACCTCACTTTGAGAACTGATTGTCTAAGCCAAACAACTACTGGATCCCAATGGGATTGCAATTTACACAAAGCACTTCGTTTTGTTTATTATTATTCAGAGGTTTGGATGTCTCACAAATTTCCCTGCATTCCAAAATTGTTATTCTCTTTAAAGTTCAACCGCAGCCTCCGTATGAAGCTTTCTCATCTACTCTTCCTTCCAGCAACCTCTCCTTTCTCTGATTTGCTACTGCTTTTAGATCAGAGCTGCACAGTTTGCCTACACCTCTGATTTTCAGTCTCTCGTCCCCATCAAAACTATAAGGTCAAGGATCAAGCCTTTGACATACACTTGGACTCTGTAATTGATTTCTCAGAAAAGGCTCACCCTAAATCACTGTGGCATTTAAGTAACTGACATGTGCATAGGACTCTATACCAAACACTTTCACTTGAAATATTGCATTGAATTCTCTCAATGACCCTTAACATAGGCACTTTATCTTTGTCATAAAAGTGAGGAAATAGAGATGCAGAGACATTAAGTGACAGTGCTGGAGTTTATGCTCAGGTCAACTGATTCCAAATCCCACCTGCTCAACGTCAAGGCTTTGTTATTTATTTCAGCCATGGTAACGGAGTGTCTGCTTCACAAATATCACATGGTAGGGACTTCCCTAACTCACTCTTTCAGGGGATCACCAAGGCATTGCCCACTAGGAGACATTACAGATATTAACATGGAGTGTGTTTGGAGTCAAAGTTCAGCTAGAATTCTTACTCTCCCACTAACTAGTTAAATGACACTGGGCATATTGCCATACTTTTTTGGGCCTCAGTTTCCCCATATCCAATACAGGTCTAATAACTGCCACTAGGCAGGGTTGTTGGGAGAACCAAGTGAGAAAACCTACATAAAGCACAGCGCAAGTATGGGCTCAGTTCCTTGATACACACCTTCATTTCTTCCAAGGCCCTCTGACCTTCCTGCTTCCCCTCTGGAAAATAAGATTGACTTTATGAAATAAACAGAGGTACTTTCCATAGTCTGAGCAACCTTTTAAACAGTAAGATATTTTATCCCAGACATCTAGGTCTGGGTTTTTGGGAATACAACATCTACAGAAGCCCAGGCCAAAAGTATCACTGGAAACAGAGGGTAGTGGTTTTGACCAGAAGACATCGATTGCCCATCCCTGTGAGAGCCTGTAGGGGCCTTGGCTCTAGAAGCAAGTCTCCCACAATGCATACAGATACTCCTCAGACCCACGTCCTTAGAATTTATGAAACTCAGCCCTTTCCTGATGTGGGTTGCTGCCCTGGAGGGAAGGCAGTGCTCAGTTAGGCAGGTTGAGATGCTAGGAAGGGCTAGATCTCTGGTTGGGAACAGAGTGTCTCTCAACCCATTAACAAACACAGCCCTGGCAGCAACATGATGCTGACTGTCTCCAGTGGCTCAGACAGAAGCATCCAGCAAGCCTATTAGTTCTGGTCTATTGGGTTTCCAGAATCATGTTACAGACCCTCTTGTTTACAACCAAAAACAATGCTGTCACAGTTTACTCTCCTCCTTTGCAAAATAAGACAGTTGGAATTACCGTATTTCCCCATGTATAAGATGCACTATTTTCTGAAAATTTTGGGGTCTAAAAACTGGGTGCATCTTCTACAGTGGTTGTAGATTTTTTTTTTTACTTGCATTTCCTGCTTTTCCATGCTTGTTGTTTTTGCACTCATTGTATCACACTTGTTACTGGTATATCACGGTAGACTATGTTTTGCCATGTTCTGCCCAGAAATGGCTCAAAGATTTTCATACAGTGCTGAATTCAAGTTAAAAGTGATCCAATTTGCAAAAGGGAATGGAAATCGATGGGAGTTTTGACAGCGATGAGGAGTTGCATGAATTTTATGATGAATAAAACTTGAGTTCAATGACTATATAATACATTTTTTTGTCAAATTTTGGGCCCCAAAATAAAGGTGCATCTTATAAGTAGGAGCGTCTTATACATGGGGAAATACAATAATAATCTCCACGGCCTCTGCCATCTCCAACCTTGGTGCATCTGATCAAACTCCAAATATCTTCTGGTTGCTTCCAAAATACAGATCTATGCTCTAAGGATGCAAATCTGCCATCACGAGGGCCAATGAGGTCCTGCAAAACTGCTTTAGCCAGGGCATTTCCCTGGAATAAGTGCTCCGCTTCTCAAAGGTCTATCAGCCTAGAGATCACCTGATCTAGCCGCCTATGGGCATGCTCTCAGAAAGAATCATTGGGAGACAAAACCATCTTTCACTGAAAAACAAGAAAGGAGGGCATGAGTGAGTCCTGAAGACCAAAGGATGAGACATGTCATTTTAAACCTAACACCTGGACCACCGGGAAGTGATGAACAAAAATGGGATAGCACATAGGTGATACAGTCCTCCCCTGGACAGGCTGAGGGAGAGGGAGAAGCTTAGGAAAGGGAGGCGCCAATTAGGAAAGGGACTCAATAACACAATTAGATAAAAATCTGTGAAGACAAGGGACCTACTGAGTCCCTAGTATCTACTTCCTGACACTCAATCACAATTTCTAATAAATGAATAAATGATAAATGACTAGAAAGCAACTGGACCAAACACAATAAGAGAGCCAAGTGGGTAAATGCCTAAGTTTTGGAGTCAGAGACACGGCGGCTTCAAGGTCTGGCTCCACACCCTTCACTCACTATGTAATCTTGGATAGGTCAATTAACCACTTTGAACTTTAGTTTGTTTCCTTATCTACAAAATAACTAAAACTGTCTAAACTAAGTACCTGACAGGTTTAAAAACTCAATGAAGAATTCAATGAGAACTCAAACGAGGAAGTGCACATATAGCATCTATCACAATGTCGGGCATATTACATGTTCTTAATAGATGATAGCCATAGTTAACATAATAATGACAGTGATAGTGATGGAAGTGACAATGGTGAAGACAATGACGTTCGTGCTAGAGGAGCTCAAAGAAAAGGAAGGAAGACTCAATAAAGGGGTAAGTTTTAAGGAAAAGTTAGTGCATTGGGAGGCAAAAGGAAGAGAAAGAGCATGTCCAAACACTTGGAATCTGAAACATGAAACTATTCAGAAGATTATTAAGAGATAGGCCACGCCTGAAAAAATAGTATTTTTACATAGTTGTAGAGGGGATAAGTTGACATATGTTGAAGATCTGCTAAAAAGCTTGGACTTTATCTTACAAGCTTGGGGGAGTAAAAGTTCTTGACCAGGTTAGCAACATGATAGAAGCCTGTTTGGAACGTTTAATCTGTTGGTGATGTAGTATGATTGGTGAGGCTCATTCTCCTGAAGGTAGAAAGACTTATTAGGAGTCCATCCCACTAACCTGGTAGCAGTAGGCTGTAAGAAATAAAAGAGGGACACAGAGAAGAAGCATAATCCATTCATTGAACATGAGGCAGAGATGAAGGAGAAGGATCAAGTAAAGATAATATAAAGTTTGAGATCAAAGAAAAACATTCTAGGCTGAGTTTCCTTTAATTAGAGCCTGAGTTTGTGATTTGGAAGCTCAAAGATCATGGAGGGACTGCTCTTAGGCAAAATGTAACAGGAGAGAGGGAAGCAAGATAGGGAAGAAGCAGCAGACAAGCAAGGATGTGGTTCCAGGTAAGCCTAATCCACAGGGGAGTTGTGATGCATGGCTCTCACCTCTGACTTGACCCACTCAAAGGCAAAGGGCCAGGTTTTTGTGCCTGCATACCAGCCAGTTATTGGCCATCTCAGATATGGGAAAGTGGTGACCTCTATAGAAGGTCATCACTTCTTTTGCAGCAGCCATGGGTAAGGGAACGCTAAGCTAAGGCTTGGCACATAAAACTCAACAAATGCCTTCTACTACTGTTATCAATGTTAGCATTAAGAAGATGGCAGGATGTCCAACATATGTGATGAATGAAAGAAAACAGCTTGGGCAAGAACAGTTCCCTGTCCCTGTACAATCTCTGTCCAGGAGTGTACCTCACCTCCTCTTTATTTCCTGACCTTTTTTATGTAAGCAGCAGAAAGTGACATAGTTGTCATTGACTAGGTTTTCCAAATCGGCAGTGCAATTCATCAGAGGTGTGAGGGCATGAAAGAAAAGTTAGGCAAGTCTTTCTAAAAATGAAGAAAAGATAAGCTCTTTCTATTTTATGCATTCAGGTATGGATGGGAAAACCTGGCATGGATACCCCATTTATTTCTTTGGGCCTATGACATTCACTGCCAGTTCATATATCCTGGCCTGGTACCATCTCTCCTGGATGGAGACTATCTTCAGTCCTATTCTAATACAGCTCTGTATGCGTCTTTTCCTTTTATATGGCAGGAATGTTCCTGAAAGGGTGTGTGTAAATTCAATGTTAGTTTTAATGTTCCAGGTACACTGAACTCTCTATTTAAAAAGCTGTACACTAAATCCTAGAGTGGAGAATCACACCCAAATGCACCTTTCCACTAAATTATTAGCTCTAACATTAAACATGCTTGCATTCTATAGGAAGCTGCTGTTTCGTTCTTTGATGCAGAAATCAATCAATAGATGTTTATTGAGTGACTATGATATGAAGGGCACTATGCTAGATGCTGGAAAAACATGGCATATGTTGGTAATAGTAAGTAGACATTCTAGCCAGAGAATAAATTAAAGGTAGTAGCAGAAGAGCTATATATGTGTTTCAGAGACTGCACACATTGAGGAAGCTTAGAGAAAGAGCAAATGACACCAACAGTTTAGTGACGTAATACTACATCACTCTGCCCTATACAGTGATTTGGAGACCCAGGATCATTTAGTAGAGCCTCTGCTATCTTCTAGACCAGGGGAATTCTCAGTAGAACTGATGGATGAGTAAATAAGTGAGCATGGATAATAATGCAAGAAGGGTTTGCCCTGGACCAAGATGAAACAGGTTAGTGCAGGGGTCCCCAAACTTTTTACACAGGGGGCCAGTTTACTATCCCTCAGACCATTGGAGGGCCAGATTATAAAATAAATTATGAACAAATCCCTATGCACACTGCATGTATCTTATTTTAAAGTAAAAAAAAGAAAACGGGAACAAATACAATATTTAAAGTAAGGAACAAGTAAATTTAAATCAACAAACTGACCAGTATTTCAATGGGAACTATGGGTGTGGATGCATCCTGTGCTCCTCTCACTGACCACCAATGAAAGAGGTGCCCCTTCCGGAAGTGTGGCAGGGGTTGGATAAATGACCTCGGGGTCCGCATGCAGCCCGCAGGCCGTAGTTTGGGGCCCCCTGGGTTAGTGACTAGCAAATGTCTCTGCCTCAGCAACATTATGCTGAGGTTTCGGATATTTGAAATTAGTATTTTTGTCTTATACAGAAAAGACTGATCAGCTAATGAGTTCTTGCTCCCAAGGAGAGTTTGAGCTCACATCCTACCCACCGAAAGACCAGAAATACAATTTGTTGATTGCCTATTTATTTACCAAATAGTGTCACAGTGCCTATGACTTGCCTCACACTATTGTAGATGGTCAAAACACCACAATACAAAGAAAAAATAAACATGTGTCTTTTATATTAAGATAGGGTTTTTTTTTCCTCTTTGACCCCAATATTTCAAACAAACAAAAAACAGGTTCTTTCACTATCCTTTCCAGGAGATTTTACTTGGGGTGGTAGGCACACAATTCAATATATAGATGATGATGTATCATAGAAATATGCGCTTAAAACCTATAAAATTTTATTAACCAGTGTGACTCCAATAAATTTAATTAAAAAATAACTCTCCACAAGTTAGGTATAGAAGGAATATAATTCAACATAATAAAGTTCACATATGACTAGCCCACAGCTAATGATATTGCTGATGATTACTCAATGATGAGAAGCTAACAGTTTGTCCCTAAGATCAAAACTAAGACAAGGATACCCACTCTCCCCACTTACTCAATAAAGTACTGGAAGTCCTTGCTAGAGCTATAAGACAAGAAGGAAAGACAAAATGCATCTAAATTGGAAAAGAAGTAAAATGATCTCATTTGAAGATGACATGATCTTATATATGGAAAACCCTAAAAATCCCCACACACACAAACACAACTGTTAGAACTAATAAATCCAGTAAAATGCAGAATATAAAAAATCAGTTGTGTTTCTATACACCAACAATGAACTATCAGAAAAAGAAATTAAGAAATAGTCCCATTTAACACTGAATCAGAAAGAATAAAATACTTAGGAACAAATATAAATGAGGAGATGAAAGATCAGTTCACTTAAAGTATAAGACATTAATAAAAACATTAAAGAAGACAATAAATAATAAGTTTTCATTGATTAAATTATTATTGTTAAAAATCTTATACTACCCAAAGTCATCTACAGATTCAATACAATCCCTACCAAAATTACTAAAGCATTTTACAGAAATATAAAAACAACCCTAAAATTCATACATAACCACAAAAGATCCCAAATAGCCAAAGCAATCTTGAGAAAGAAAAATAAAGTTGGAATTATCACACTTTCTTATCTCAAATTATATTACAAAACTATAGTAATCAAAACAGTCTGGTATTGGCATAAAAACAAACACATGTATCAGTGGGACAAAATAGAGTCAAGAAATAAACCTACACTAGAAGGTCAATTAATTTTTGACAAAGGGAGGGAGGGCACTGTAGGGAGGGAGACAAGGGAGATGTTGAGGGGAATATGGGGGAGGGGGAATACACTTGGGGTGACCTTAAAATCTATGTAAACACAAATAATTAAATTAAAATTTTAATAAAAAAAATTTTTTTGACAGAGGAATCAAGATAGCCTCCTGAATTAATGATACTGGGAAAGCTGGACATCTACATGCAAAAGAATAAGACTGGATCCCTATCATACACCTACACAAAAATCAACTCAAAATAGATTAAAACTTGAAACCATACAATTCCTAGAAGAAAATATAGGGGTAAGTTCCTTGACAAAGATAGTTTGGATTTTACACCAAAAACAAAGGCAAAAAAGAAAAAAAAAACCTAAATGGCAAAATTAAATGAGTGGGACTATATCAAAATAAAAAACTCCTGTAGAGCAAAGAGAACCATCAATAAAATGAAAAAGCAACCTATGAAATGGGAGAATGGTTTATATCCAAAATATATTAGGAACTCATACAAATCAATCACTTAAAAAAAAAACTCAATTAAAAATTGGCAAAGGACCTGAATAGATATTTTTCCCACAAAGACATACAAATGGCCAGCAGGTACATGAAAAGATGCTTAAAATCACTAATCATCAGCTCATACTCTTAGGATGTTTATTATCACAAAGACATAAATGCTGGTGAGGATGTAGAGAAAAAGGGAACCCTTGTATACTGTTAGTGGGAAAGTAAACTGTTACAGCTCTCTAGAAAGCAGTATGAAGTTTCCTTTAAAAATTGAAAATAGAGCCAGACCAGGCAGTGGTGCAGTGGATAGAGCATCAGACTGGGACGCAGAGGACCCAGGTTTGAAACCCCGAGGTCACCAGCTTGAGTCTGGGATCATACACATAAACCCATAGTCACTGCTTGAAGCCCTAGGTCACTGGCTTGAGCCCAAAATCACTGGCTTGAACAAGGGGTCGCTCACTCTGCTATAACCCCCCCACCTCAGCCAGTGAAGGCACATATGAGAAAGCAATCAATTAACAACTAAGGAACCACAACAAAGAGCCACAATGAAGAATTGATGCTTCTCATCTCTCTCCCTTCCTGTCTGTCTGTCCCTTTTTGTCCCTGTCTTTTTCTCTCTATCTCTGTAAAATAAATAAATAAATAATTGAAAATAGAAGTACCATATGATCCAGAAACCTCCCTTCTGAGTATATAACGAAAGGAAATGAAAACAGTCTTAAAGTTGAATTCCGCTTATTTATAAGGTGTTACAATGTAGTATTCCTTTGACTTGTTTTCAATCATTTAAAAATGTGAAAGCGGTTCTTAGCTCACAGGCTATACAAACCTATCAGGATGTCTGGATTTGGCCTGTGGGTCACAGTCCACTGTCCCTTGCCCTCTGATACTGCCTAGTTAACCCCTCCCCACTATGAGTGCCCATTACCTCTTGCTTATCTAGCAGCACCAATGATCAACTTTCCTTCTGAACCAAATCTACACTTGTGCCTTCTTTGAGCTGACCGTTGCCTGGACCACCCCAGTCCCAATATACTACCCCAGGATTTGTCCTTGGTGGCTGGCATGCTCATCTGATTCACTGCAGTTTTAGTAGTAGAAAAGCAAACAAAAGAACAGCCAAATGTCATGAATCTTCATGCCTTAAAAAGACATGCAGTTTGCCTGACCTGTGGTGGCGCAGTGGATAAAGCGTCGACCTGGGAACACTGAGGTCGCCAGTTCAAAACCCTGCACTGGTCTGGTCAAGGCACATATGGGAGTTGATGCTTCTAGCTCCTCCCCCCTTTCTCTCTCTCTCTCTCTCTCTCTCTCTCTCTCTCTCTCTCTCTCTCTCTCTGTGTGTGTGTGTGTGTGTCTCCTCTCTAAAATAAATAAATAAAAAGAAATTAAAAAAAAAAAAAGACAGGCAGTTTGAGAGTGGCCAAGCCACTGCGTACCCAATGGACTGACATGCATAATGCCCAAGCTGGGCTTCTTCCAGAAAAGAGTGGGGAGCATCCACCATTTCACTTCCTTTGACACAGAGCAGTGAGGAAACACGGGTCCTGTTAAGAGAGAAACTGACATCTCCAGCAGGAGAGAAGATTCACCAAATCCATCTGGTCAACACAATATGGTCAGGTCCATGTAGCTAGAATCATGCTGCCTAAAGCAACAGTTTACTTCCAGGTTGGAAAATGACAACAATAAAAAATGAATGGAACCCAGCCAGATACCAAAAGACCCTGCATAAAGAGAAATGGGGAGAAATAATATTGATGTACATAGAGACATTATCATCTTCTTCTCCAACACATTTTTCTGAACTTACAAATCTATGGTTTCTATTTATTCTCAATGGAGGAAAAAACAAAAACACTGAGATTTATGAGCAGTACTGTTTATTTATAATCCAGGAGTTCTCCTCAGACCATATGCTTGGTGAATTTACAGAGAGACAAAGTGAGAGGAAATTGCCTGCTTAATTCAATGGCCTTGGCAAAGCCAGCAGGCAGAGAGAGCATCCCAAAGTCTTCCTCCAACACGTGTGCAAGCAGGTCCGGGCACAGAGGCAGGCATGCAGAGAGAGTCCTTGTCCCGCCAGCAAAGCCACAACGCAGTGTCGCAGGAATGAGGAGAGCTGGTGAGACCAGCCGAGAAAGCTTGACTCGTTTCTCTAGTTAAGCACTCAAGTGAGACACAGATTCAGAGAAAGAGGCAGGTAAGGAGCGCGGGAGATGCTGGATCAACCAGTTTTCTGGGCAAGTAAAGAGGACTGGTGGTACAGGAGCGTAAAGACAATGCTTTTATTTAGTTAATTTTACTTCTTGGTGTTAGTGAGAAATGAGCAGGAATTTCTGATTTTACCTCCGATGCCCAGCGTGCTCCGCAAAGAGAGGCCACCACATGTTCCTTTTTAGGAACAAGCCACACTCTGCACCAGATGTTCTTATGTCCTCTGCACTGGACCCTCTACTTTCAGGCTAATGACAAACAAACAGAAAAGAAAAACACTGAGATTGAATACGATTAATACAAATGAACATAGTGCCCAGAGATGGAAAGGGTGAAAAATAAGTATATACGAATGACAGGATGGGTGAGGGCGGAGGATTTCTTTGAGAAAGCCCTCCTGGCAGCTGCTGTCCATGGTGCTCCATCCATCTGGGCGTCCATAGCCCACGGGACCTGTCCATGCCACACTGGAACCCACGCCCACACCAGCTGCCGCAGCAGCGCTAGCTGCCTTTTAATATACATGCTACTTCTCCCCCGGTTCACCCCTCACTTCTACTCGGATGACTCCCAAAACCTATCCTACTCTAGCCTCTTTCGGGAGCTCCAGTCCCAACCCTGCAAACGCCGTGCAATGGGCTGCTGCCATTACAATTCCAAGACGCTAAAAGTGAGCCATCATTTCCTCTACCCTGACATTTCTTCACCGATTCCTCCCCCCACATTCCTCCCTCCTTCTCCTCGTCCATCCCTCAAACTCTCCAACTCCCCCGGTTCTGAAACCTTACAATCATGACTATTCTCCTCTCCCTCGAGTCACTGTCAAGTCCTGTCAGCGCCCGCCTCGGAAAAATCTCTTGCACTGGTCCCTCTCTCCCTCCTTCTGAGCTACCCAAGTTCAGGACGATGACCCGTCCGGCCCCACTGGCTGCCCAGCGGCAGGAATACTCCCCTCCCTTGTTGCCCCGCCTCCGGACGTCCTCCTCCTCAGGCCAGGATTCACAGTGATGTCAAATCTATCTTCCCAAAGCAGAGCTATGAGCCTAAAGTCAGTTTCTACATCAAGACCCGACATGGTTTCATATTTACTATAAAATAAAATTCTGGTATTTAATACCTGGTCTGAGTTCACCATCACCACAGCTCACCCTCAACCCAGGGGGGTGCACACAGTTGAGTCTCAGTGAAAGCTTAATGATAAAATGGTCGCTGGCTGAAGAATACTTAAAAAAAAAATTAAAAAAGGATTTTTTTTTCATAGCTATTTGGGAGAAATGCTGAATTTGAGAGGGCCCATGAGCTTATAAATCTGAATCATTTTGACAGTAACAAGTGTGTAAAACAATGATAAGGAGCAAAGGATGGAAAGAAGAAAGGAGATTGCACCAAAGTTTGTCACAAATCAAAGGGAGGAAGCACAGTCAGTGAGTAGCCAGATAATTAAGAAAAAGACCCCAGGAAAGGTCTGTGAATAAAACAGAAGGGTCTGGGCGAGTCATTGAGAAGTAATTTATTGACAAAGAGTAGACGTAGCTAAACAATGAAATGAACTTGTCGGTTAGGAGTGTAGCAGAAAGAGAGGGAGGAAGAGGTGCTAGAGAGAGGCATAAATTAGCCACAGGAGAAAACCCGGGGTCCTTATCAGAATGAGTAAAGGAGCCTCTCAGGAGAGCAGAAGGCTGACCCGACAACTAAGTGTGACAGCATGTGAAGGAAATAATTGGAAAAGCAAGGAGCTGCTCATCCTGCCATCGAGACCTCTGGCTTCTTTCAATATGCACTACAGGTACAGCAAGGCATCTTGGGCACCTAGGAGGGTATGGGCCCTTATATACAGAAACCCTCTACAGAAGCACCTGCCAGAGGTCCCACACCAGAGGACTGGGGACCCCAAACCAGACAAGAGACAAAAGGGGACAAGAAGGACAAAATGTTTGTCATATGCCAGAGACATTAAAAATAACTGGTACATATCACTGACAGTTTTAAATCCAGAAAATCACATTTCAAGTGACTTCAAACTGGAGTGATGTGTGCCCTACCTTGTTCTGATTGCCAAAGCTGACAAGGCAGACAGTGTGGGCATTGGGGAAGAGACCATTGTCATTAGTCACCCTTTACCCAGAATGAGGTTATGTTTTGTAAATGGTGATTCCCAGGAGACTGACTCACTGCATTTGGAGATTCAACTCCATAAGTACCCAAGGAGCATCCATATCGATGTTGTATTATGACACAACTTTATAAACACATGTTCCAACAAGTGTAAGCTGTATACCTTCCTATTGTCCTTAGGGTCCAAATTAACCACTTCATGAGTCATAAAGCAAACCATACCCTAGCTCTTTGAAGCTCACCATAGATAGAGGAAGAAAAACAATAAATTAGTATGCTAATAAGTAAATTCAATACCTGAAATTATGAAGCACACTGAAATAAAGAGGTACAATGACAAAGACTGGTATCAGGCAATGTCTTCAAAGAGGAGCTGCTGTTGAGGCTGAACCTGAAGAACAGAGGCATGCAGAGAACAAAATAAAGGGTGGTGCAGTGGGAATGCCATGTTCAAGTGTCCTGGGGCAGGAAAGAGGTTGCTCAGAGTAAGGAATTAGAGACAGGCAATAGGCTGGAGTGTGGTGAGCAAGGGAGACAGAGACAATGAGGCCCAGCATTGTATTTTGCTTTGAGATAACACACAGTAGAGGGAAAGAACTAACATGTATTGATTCCCATCTATGTTTCAAGCACTGAGAGAGATTTTTCAACCATGGCCACCACCTTTGCCTGTAGAAGCTTACAGACAGAACTAATATGCATGAAGCAGAATAGTCCGTCATGCTAGAGACACTTTTATTGGCCTTGGTTTGGTAAGAATTTGTGTGTAAGAATCTCATTTTACACTCTCAGCCAAAATAACACCTAATGTCAACAAGGCTGATGCATCTCCCTAAACTCAGCACCAAGTTTGTCAATTATTCTTAAGTGTTTTATAGCCTTAAAATCTAGATTTCCTAATGACAAACATGAAGAGGACCTTGAATGGACATGTTAACCATCAAACTGGAATAGTTTTGAAGGAACACATCAACAACCTAGTACATAGCTTTACAACATCAAGCAATATAAAGTCGCAGAGTCTAAAACAATAATTCTCACAAAATATTTGTGTTGACACACAGTCTGTATCTTCTTCCCAGGAGTCACAATCCTGTCTACAGAAATATGTGTTTAACAAATAAAGAAGAGGCAGGGATTCTATGCTCTTCATTCTGTTTGTGATTTAAACATTGTCTTTGAAGTTCCAAAAGCCAAATCATTCCCTTCACAGGTGGCGATGACAGGACTGAAAGAGCATAAATACGAAGAAAAGAGATCTGCCATCCAACACCAGCTCTGTCACTAAACTAGTTAATAAATCTCAGGTAAACATTCACTTCTTTTGATTTTAGTCTTACCGGGTAGAAAATAAGGTATAGGTACGTACTTCTGATTTAAGATGTGATAGAATAACAGGGACTAAATCTACCTTCCCTCACGTGAGACAAATCTAGACAAATGAAGTATATAAAACAATGAGTTTCAAGCAATTGGACATTGAACAATGAAGAGCAGTGATCCCTGAGTGATAGAAAATAAATGAGGTAAGCTTGGCAATGGCCCCAGACCACATGCAGAAAAAAAAAAGGCATTTAGTGAAGTCCAGTGATCTCCCCAGTTGAAGTTAGAATGCAGAGTCTGAGCAGCCAAAGATGGCTAGAGATTGCAAGAAACAGTCCTGGAGAAAAGACAGCTACACAAGTAGAGACTCTAGAGTTCTGCAGAGGATTCCCCTCAAATATTCAGCTGAGTATTTGTCAGTTTGAGCATATAAAGAAACTAACCAAGGTTAGAAAAAGAACCACCTGAAAGGATTAGAGAGAACAATCCCAGAAGCTTACACAGGGTCAGTAAGAGTTCCAGTTCCCATCACCCAGAGTGTCCATCCTCATAAGTCTTGAAATATCAGGTAGAATACTTCAGAAAACTTTTGCTTCAGTCATGGGCAAAATTAGTCCTAAACAAAACAATGCTCTGCTCTTAATTTATAACACTTAAGATCAAAACCTGAAAGGATTCAACCATTTTCAAGTTACTTGAGTGTGTCCCAGAGCAAAGCTCAATAATATTTATAGAAATTCTAAAGAACTCACTAAATATAAAAATGATAATATATGGCATCCAATAAAAAATTTGGCATGACAGAAGCAAAAAAACAAAACAAAAACCATAATGAGGAGAAAAATAAATCAATCGAACCTAGTACTTTCCAACTAGAGGTGACTTCCTATCTCTTCTGCCTTGAAACATCAGTCAATGTACGGAGAAATTTCTAATTGTCATGACTGAAGCCGTTACTGGCATCTAGTGGGTAAAAACAGGGAATCTTCTAAATATCTTGCAATGCACAGAAAACCCTCCCATGACAAAGAACTAGCCAATCTGAGATGTCATTATTACCACCATTGAAAATCTTACTCAAAATCATCTTCAAAATGACACAAATGATAGAATTAGCAAAGAGAAACATTAAAACAATTAAACTATATTCCATATGCTCAAGAAACTAGAAAAAAAAGTGTACATGTTACTTGGATACATAAAAGATATTCAAAAAAGAGACACAAATCAAACTTCCAGAGATCAAAACTACAACGTGGAAGTAGAAAAGTACACTGAATAGGATGAATGGCAATTATGAACTGCAGAAGACAAGTACAATTGAAAACATTATAGAAACTATACAAAATTAAATACAGAAAAAATTGGAAAAAATGAAAAGAACATTAGTGTATTGCAGGACAACATTAAGGGTACTTAGAGTCCCTGAAATGGGGTAAGGAATGGGGGAAGATAACATATTTGAAGAAATAATGGCTGATCATTTTCAAAATCTGATGAAAACTATAAACCATCATCCAAGAAGCACAAGAAATTCCAAGCACAAGAATTATGAATAAAACAACATCAAAGCACATCATAATCTATTGCTTAACACCAGTAACAAAGGGATACAGAGAAAATATAAATCCGATAAGGTAGAGCAAAGATACCAATGACAACAGATTCTTTGTTAGACACAATGTAACTGAGAAGAAAGTGAAGCAGCATTTTAAAAAGGCTGAATGGAAAAATAATTCTCAGTCAAATTCTGTACCTAGCAAAATTATTTTTGATACACAAAGGTAAATAAAAGCTTTACTGAACTCCCCACTGCATACCTGCATATAAGAAAAGTTGAATCAGACGATGCCAAGGAATGCAGAGTTCTGAAATGGCAACTACATTTCTTTTTATTTAAGCACATTTAAAGGATAAGTCATTGTTTAAAGCAAAAATAATCACACTGTATTGTGAGGGTTATCACATACGCAGAAGTAAAATGCATAGCTACGATGGTCCGAAGGCTGGTGGGGGAGAAATAAAAGTTCACTGGTTTAAGGTTTTTGTACCCAGTGTAAGGTGGCAATGTCACTTGGATATAGCCTGTTATAAGGCAAAGATGGTTACTAAAAACCCAAAACCAACCACTAAAATAACACAATAAAGGCTTATACCCAATAAGCCAAAAAAAAAAAAAAAAAGATAAAATGGAATAACAGAAACTATGTAATCCAAATGGGGTAAATGAAGCAAAGGAAAATGGGACAGATAGCCAACGAAGAGTAAGGTCATAGACTTAAATCTAAACTATCACTAATCACATTAAATGTAAATAGTCTAAACACCCCAAAGGCAAAGACTGTCAGATTGGATAAAAAAGCAAGATTCCACTATATGCTATCTATAAGATATGTCCTTTAGATATAAAGACACAAAGAGGTGAAAAGCAAACAGACATGGGAAAAGATGTACCAAATCAAAAGAAAGCTGGAGTGGCTGTACTAAAATCAGGAAATGTAGATTTCAGAGCAACGAATAGTATCATGATTAAATAGGAACATTTCATAATGATAAAATATATTCATGAGATATAGCAAATCTACTGTTTATACATCTAATAACAGAATTTCAAAATAATATGAAGTATAATAAGGCATGGGCAGGACTAACATTTAACCACAATAATATTAAAATACAGTGGTACCTTGAGATATGAACAGACCGACATACAATTTTATTTTTTAAGATACAAGCTGTGACTTGGTCTGTATTTTTGTTCTATATCCGAGCAAAATTCCGAGATACGAGTTGTGATTCCGGAAGCTGCCGCTAGTTGGCGCATTGGCGCCCAGGGCCAGTATCGGCAGTTTGATATATGAGTTGACTGATTTACGAGCTTGGTTACAGAATGAATTAAATTCGTATCTCAAGGTACCGTTGTAATGGAATTTGGTAGATCATTGTTACTCCAAGGCCCACA
Source organism: Rhynchonycteris naso (assembly GCA_037038555.1). Taxonomy (NCBI): domain Eukaryota; kingdom Metazoa; phylum Chordata; class Mammalia; order Chiroptera; family Emballonuridae; genus Rhynchonycteris; species Rhynchonycteris naso. The sequence continues at coordinate 242,119,953 of CM072999.1, read as the reverse complement.
GATATCCTCCAGCCACCTGCCCATCCCCCAGGATCTTCCCACAACTTAGCAACTAAAAGGGTAACATTTGCCAAGCATGGAGACTCCTTACCCCGCTCTAACCCGCCTCTATTTACTCTGATTGATTGATGCCTATTGCTTAGTATTTTAAATATAAGCGCTACGATTCAATAAAGTTAACCTCCAAATTTCCTGCAATTTTCAAGGTTTGATCATTGTATTTATTCAAGTTGACTCAACATAGAGAAAAAGTTGAGTGTGGGGGAGGGGGGCTTAAGAGCAAAAAAGCAAGAATGGGCATTTTACTTCACATTGGTAGTAGGTAAAGAACACATGCTTGTAGAAATGTGGAAAATGAAGTTCTCTTTCACTGGGGCTTCGCATTTCTCATTGAACACCACTAGGTCTGATGTTCTCCAGGAAGATACAAGTAAGCTCAATTCTCGAGCTCAAGAATCGGGATCAGCCACTTGGCCAGTCACTTTGCTCTGGTGGTAGCTAGGGATTTATGGATTTGATTTCAATGTTTACTTTTTAGTTTTATTCTCAGTAGCAGGTGAGTAAAAGTCAGAAGAAAACCATTGAAAAGAGGTTAACTGTTACAACTGTATGGAACTCTAAAAAGCAAAAGTAAGGGGAATGATTTTACAGTGCTCACTGAGAGAAATCTATGAGGTCTCAATGCTGCAAGCAAGAGAAAAAGAGGTCCCAGGGGAGAGCACAGCTTCCCAACAGCCTTCAAAAAGACCATAAACCTAAACTCTTAGAAGCATTCACTGGTCTCATGCTGTCTTCATGGGCTTGCCCCACCCCATGTTGCCGAGGTAATAAGAGGCAGGCTGACTTAGCACTAAATGTGTAAGCACCTGTATTAAGACATCGCCGTGCAGTTCTGGCCACTGTTACTCATGACAGATGCAGTAGAGCTTCAGATATCCACAGAAACTTGAGTAAAACAATAAACTAATAGAGATGAATAAGAGGCCAGCATGACTCTTAAATGTGAAACCATTTGAACACCAACTAGCCCACCAGGGATCTAGATAGGATTTTGCCTGGGAGCTGCACACCACCAACATCACCACCCGGAGGTCTAGGAGCAGAGAGAATCCTATGGTAAGCACCCAACACCTTGACCCAGAGAGGCAATTCTGCTCCTCCTATACGGTCTATGTAACAAGCCCAGAGCAGCAAGTCTAAACTCCTCGCTGGGACTTTGACAGCCCTCTAATGTTCCCTCCTTCCCACCTCCATGAATATAATTACGTCTCTGGTTATGCCTCTGCGTGCCCTCTCTACACCATTGAATGATTCCAAGTCTCACACAAAGCCATGTTCGGGCCTGACCTAAGCTTTAACTCACAATGTACCTCTCTAGAATATCCTCCGTGAGTCCCCTCTGCCTGGCTCTTCCTATCCATCCTTGGCTGAAGCTGCCCCCACCTGAAGAATCTGCCCCAACCAGTCCAGTCCAGTCCAGTTCATATTCTGAAGTCCTTTAGCTTCTATAAGCAGTGAAGTGTCTACGTCACTTGTTCACACAGGGTTTTAAAGGGCCATATAATTACTGCTTACTTGAATCGTTTTGTCTCCCAAACTAAATCATGAATTCCTGTAAAAACAGACACTGGAAAATATTTTCCCTACTATGTATTCACTAAATGACTTGTTGAATGAAAACAAAACACTGAATCACTAGGATCACCCAGATACTCGTATCAAAATATTTCTTTTGGAAAATGTGCTTGTCAACCTGCACTACAAGGGAGCTCACAGGCAGGCACTTGAATAATCTGCATACATCCCAATCATATTACTTACAAGGTTGGACCAAGAAAGTGGTGAGTAAACTGAGAAAGAAAAATAAAAAACAAATCCTCCAAGCCAGCCTGAAAGCTGTCACCACAGATAAAAGCATAAACATTTTATTCACGAAGTCTAGGGATATATATTTTCTCCACTATTCCACAAATTTTACATATTAATTTAAACAAATAGAATGAAAAATAAGTTCTATCTTGTACACCACATTTCCCATCAATACCTTGTGGCCGTCTTGGGCTCTCACCTAAAGAAAGAGTCTAATTCCAAATTTGTGTTTATGGAAAAAATAGATACACACACATCTACTCACACAGGGTGGGGCAAAGGTAGGTTTACAGGTGTTTCTGTAGAAAAGATATAATAATTAATAAATAATATAAGAATAAATGTGTTTCATATACTCACAACTGTAAACCTACTTTTGCTGCACCCTGTAATATTTTGTGTAGTGTACGCATCATTGTATGTATATTATACATAAATATATACAATTTATTACATGTATGGTGTTAGGACATATTCTGTGCATCCACCTAGTCTGAAAAATTGTAAATATATATAAAATTAAATCCATAAAATAAATGGAATGAATTCACCAATTATCCTTCTGACAATGCTATTTAAATTTGATTTCCAGGAACACTAAACAAAGAGAAGCAGCCCTTTAATAAGAATTTTAGGACTGCTGATGAAAATAACAGCATCCACATAGATTTTGCTGCTCCCATTAAGGGATGACCAATTGTTACAAATCATATTCCCCAAAATAAAAGCCCCCATCCCCACTCCATCATAGAACACTATAATTAAGTTACTCTTACTAGAAAAGCATTATTAAAGATATGTTTAAAGACTTTGAAACATGCAGCCAAGAGATTTAAACTGTACTCCTTGCATAGCTACTGTCTGGCCAGGTAACTTTGAGACCGTCGCCTGATAGTTCTGGTCCCTCAGTTTCCCAATCTGTTAAATGGGAGGCCTGGCTAGACTATCTCTTCTGGCTCTGAGGTTCTTGCTTTACCTGGAGTATTACCTAATCACCTGTCACAGATGTTTGTTCTCTCTTATTTTTCTTTCATTTCTAACTATTCTGTTTGACATTGCTGATTTGCTGTTCAGCCTCAGATCATGTACACTAAAAGAAACCCTTGGAACTATTGATATAAAGGAAAAAGGTAGAAATCTTAAAAAGTTTGGATAATACTAAGCAAGGTGTACCCCAAACTCTCCCAGAGTAATGGGCTATTCACCCTGGGTATGTTCTGGCTAGTTTGATGCAGCCATTGGCTTTACATGCATTTTATATTTGAGGGAGAACCTTGTTCTCCTAAGCCTTAATACCCTACGCCATTTAAAAAGATGATGACCGTAAACATTTTTCTAATCCTAAGAAAATGAAAACACATACAGATATTCCGTAAAAGTCCTGCTGAGTGTTTAAGACCACACTACCACAAGGACCACCTACACAGCAAGCTCTCTAGAATGAAAAGGAATGTTTTAAACATCTTTAAAATGCTTCCATCATACTTGAAACACAAGTGTGTATGCCATCTGAAATCTAAGACCCCCAGGTAGCATGAACCAAACTCTGCTGTCCTTGAGCACTCGGTTGACATGACCCTGATAAAGGCAAGGCTTGATTCCAGAACATCCAGCAAAGAGACACTGCTGACATAGGAGGCAGTGGTCCGCCTAGCTGTGTCTGTGAGCATCCCTAAGAAAATAGGGATACGAAGCACCGTACCTGGGCCAGCAGCTGTTCAGTCTCCCTTTCATCAGCCCAGCTTTAGGACCAAGATCAGCCTCTTCACTGTATTCCCAGCTCCTGGCATGGGGTCTGCCATGTGGTGGATTCTTGGGAACTCTGCTAAAATAACTGACTTGGAAATTTACTACTAGTCCAGCCAAAATTTCCTGACCTCCTACTTCAATGAAGCGAAAGAAATGGTATGAGAAAACAATAAATGCAAGGGATGCTCTGGTCAAAGTAATTAATCTAGGTCTACTGTGATTAGTAGCGTGCATCCCGGGAGGCAAGTGGAAGAAAGAAAAGCTACAAAGTTACATGAGACCAGATTATGGAGAGATTACCGTTCTTTTTCACCCAAATTGTTATCTGTGGGATCAATACTTTATTTTGAAAAAGTCTTCTTTTCTTTACATCTAATGTTCAAGGTGTGGTCAATTTTGTATCCATATTACCTTCCCAAAAGGTCACTTTCTATATCCAATGGAATCTTGTCCCTCTTTTTCTAAGACCAACTTTTGCATATAGTTCATACAGTATAACCTGACTAGGCTCCCAGACTTTTATTTCTAATCCTCAAACGCCCCCTCAGAACTTGCAGTAGGTCCCTGGAATCTGCTGACTGCTTCCTGAGCCTGGCATCCAAAGAACACTATCCTGTCTTCTCTTTGAACCAGTATTTTATTTAATGGTCTTGATCAAGCATATTCATTTTTACATTACAGATCCCAACTGTTGTATTTTTCTTTTTTTGCATAACTGGTTAGATCTTATTTATTATTAACTCCTCCACTGTAACCCAGCAAGTGGTAGTTCCTCCAGGTTTGAGAAATAAATGAATGGACCGATGCCTACTTCTCTTCTCTGAAGATCTTTATCACATACATGGCTGAAAACGGGAAACTACTGGCTAATTCTTCTTAGATAGGTTTGACTTGGCCTGCCGAGAAGTATTTAAAAATGTGAAATTGAATGACGTCAGAGGGGATGTAAATGCTCCTGTAAACCACAGTTTCCCACTCCTTATTATCAGCCCTGCTTCACACATTTATTCTTTTCTATATATCGAAGTTGTAACCTTTGCCTTTAAGTTCATATATATTTGAGTCATAAGAATAACTATTATTAAGGGCTTCCTTAAGCCAAAACCTGTTCTAGGTAATTTGATTTTACATAATCCAGTACTGAACAGTAAGGGCCAAGTGCTATGCATTTAATAGCTTATGGTGTGAGCCATTATTCACAACTGGATGGGAGGGGCTACAAAAGTAGGAAGGACGGTCCCCCCATGGTCCTCACACAGAAGTAACTGAAGGAATTACCAGCTCCATAAAGGAGAGCTGGCGTACCTTCTTTAAGAACTCCTGGAAAGCTTGGGGAGATAAGAGCATCAGTCTCAGGGGGCCACTCTAACGAACCCACCTCCCAGCCTACTCACAGGAAAAGGAACTGAGTTGCCCCGATCTGGCTTCCCAATACTTAAGAGGCTCCAGGTAGCCCCCACCTCCTTTCAGAACCTAGAAATGCTTAGAAGGGGCACAGAGTGTGATTACCCATAAGAAACAAGATCTGTCCCACAGATCCCAGCCCCAGTCGGCAGCTTTGTGCAGCAATCCCTGAAAGACTTGGCCCAAAGGAGCCATTTTTATTAGCTCAGATTCTCCGGCAGCTTTTTATGATGCTCATAAATGAGGTAAAGTCTAAGATTTTGCCTTGAAAAAAAAATACATATTTCAGAATTTTCGTAGCTTTTCTTCATTACCGGTGAATTGCTCACAGTCTTCTCAAAGCTGTTGCACAAAGGCACTTAATCTTCTCATCTAATGACACCGTCTATGGAAAGAAGCCATAGTGTCGCCATTCACCAGTAGCCAGATCAATCATGTGTCTCGAAGAAAATGAAGTCATAGCAAGCTGGTTTTTAACATTACTGAGGAGTGCCGTTAAGACCTCAGAGACTCTCTCTGCCGACGGGCTCTGATAGCTTGTGATTAATTAGGTAGCTCTTTCCCATAGACTCCTTGCCACCTCTGCTGTCAAACCCAGTTACCCCGAGACTCCAGGGCTCCCCAGACCCTGTGGCAGCCAGCTTGAATGAGGTCCAGGAAACTTCCCTACACCCACTGCTCTGTGCTGAAACAGGAAAATGAGGCTCCTCCCCTGTCTGCTTTTACACATCTTTCCTCAACCCAGCAGATGGCACAGCCCCCTATAGCCCTAAACACTAAACACGTGTGCCCGTCCTCACTGCGATTCCATGGTGCGGGGTTCTGAGGACCAGGACACATTCTTCTATACGTCACCGTAAATCTGCAGCTTTCCCTTTTGAAGTAGAATGGAAGGGCTCAAGAAGAGAAACATTGTGTGACAATGAAATGGTGAATTAGCATTTTTTTTCTAAACCAAATGTCCACTAGCCTTTGTGATATTTACAAAGATTCTCTTATCCCAAGTTGTGGCTGGAAGGGGACAGTGAATGGAGAGATTGAAACAAGCAGCTATTACAGGCAGCTATCCGATGGGACTGGGCAGCACCAAATTGGAAGGTTGTCCAAGGACATAAAAAATCACAGTGTATTTTACAGGGAAGGGAGTGGCCACTTGAATGCTGATAGGGAGGTTAGGATGAGTGTGTGCACACACTTCCCACTGTGCTGTTCCTCTCTGGACCTCAGTTTCTCCATGTGTAAAATAATTCTGTAGAATTCTACAGTTCTAGGGGGTCGTGTTCCTTTCTCGTCACAAACAGTGAGACTATATTTATCAGAATTTCCCTTCAAAACCTTAAGCTTTCTTTTCTTTTTACAGGGACAGAAAGAGAGTCAGAGAGAGGGATAGATAGGGACAGACAGACAGGAACGGAGAGGTGAGAAGCATCAATCATTAAGTTTTCATTGCAGTCGCAACACTTTAGTTGTTCATTGATTGCTTTCTCACATGTGCCTTGACCGCGGGCCTTCAGCAGACCAAGCCAACCCTTGCTGGAGCCAGCGACCTTGGGTCCAAGCTGAGGAGCTTTTACTCAAGCCAGATTGGCCCGTGCTCAAGCTAGCAAGCTCGGGGTCTCGAACCTGGGTTCTCCGCATCCCAGTCCGACGCTCGATTCACTGTGCCACCGCCTGGTCAGGCAAAACCTTAAGCTTTCTGAGGAGACTTGCTCCATAAGCAGATGCTCCGAGAGTCATTCTCAGCTCTCATTCCAAATACTAAATTCTACTGTAAGAGTGTCTGAAACCAAGCTTTCTTTACTCCAGGAGATAGTCACACTTTTGATTATATATCAGAGCCAACCACCCCCCAAAAAAGTGACTTGGGAACCACCTTTATAAAAAAATAGCAGGTGAGATAAAAGTAGTTTTACAGTTGTTCATATGGGAAATAATACAATAATTAGTAAATAATAATACAGAAATAAACTGTGTTTCACATACTTAACAACTGTAAACCAATGTTTGCCCTGCTCGGTTTAGGCATTGCCCGAGCAGACAGACTGAGGACAAAGCAAAGGTACAAAATCAATCAAGTGGATCTCCCCCACGATTCGTTGCAAAAGAAAATTCAGATCTTTCTTCTACTCTCAAAAACTAGGGTACTGATCAGTGATGGTGATCTGTTAAAACCCACCAAAGGAGAACCTACAATTTTTGAAGGAGAATCTACCATTTGCATTACTCTGTGCATCCACTAGGTGGCTCATCACTTCTGGCATTAGATCCCATTTGGGGATTTACTTTATTCCCCTGGGGGGATTAGAGGTGCCTGCTGACTGCTGAAGTTGCAAACAGTTTTTACCCCATTGGGTCCACATGGGAACCATGGGAGTTCCTTAAGGTAAGTATTGGTACTCCCATTTTACCAGTAAGAGAAATTGAGCCCAGACACGAAGGTGGTTTGACCAAGGTCACGTGGGCAGCCAGGAATGGAGGTGGCACTAACAACCAAGTCTGATGCCACACTGCGTTCCGTGGTCTTTCTGCTCTGCCTCTCTGCTTCATTTTCGATGACACTATTCTATACTTCTTCAGTCATCAGTAGTTCAGAGCCTCTGCCTTTGTAGCTGCCAACATGTGTACTTATCTAGATCTAAATAAAACGATTGCAAAATGAACAGCGCCCGCCCGCCTCCCCTCCCATTTTTATTGTGAAGTTCTTTAGTCTGTTACTTTTTCTCTATTAAAAGTATTCTCCTTGCCTGACCTGTGGTGGCGCAGTGGATAAAGCATCGACCTGGAATGCTGAGGTTGCCGGTTCAAAACCCTGGGCTTGTCTGGTCAAGGCACATAGGAGGAGCAACTACTATGAGTTGATGCTTCCAGCTCTTTCCCCCCTTCTCTCTCTCTCTCTCTCTCTCAAATCAATAAATAAAATCTTTTAAAAAGAATATTCTCCTTAATCACGAAAAAAAGGCTCAGATGCTGTCTGCGTGTTGTAGGTTCCCTCCCAAGCTTGCTCTTCGCAATTGAAGATTTCTATTTAAATGCTCCATCAATTCAATCAAAATGTTAATATCCTGATTGCAGAGTATTGCTGTATGCATTACTACCATGTTTCTTTTACACGTCTTTCCTCAAGCAAAGCATGGAGCTGGAGTTCCCAGATAGGCTGGCCATTTTGGTTTGAAGGGGACAGCTGTGCACTGCAATGCTACAGCCATTGATTAGCAGATATATGTCAGGAGATTAAACTACAGTTTGTATGCACTCACCCAACTCACCTATAAGCGTATATATTTTGTACTCTGCATATAGCCCTCACACAGCTGCTAAAACTCTGTGTTTGTAATGATCAGGGGGACCAATAAACTAGCATCTGTCATTTTAAATCTGTATTAAATACAGGTTTAGTGATGTTATCAAGAAGTGTAACTCTTTTTCATACTCTGCAGCATAAATTATGCCGACATTAGAGCAAATAAATAATCATGGTTTCAACTTCAAGGCATTATCTCCTAGACGACAGAGATTATACATTTTAACAAGTCAGATTCATAGAACAATCTGAGGAATTCTGAAATACTAATCTTTTTCTCCTCTGTATGTAGAGTGTCAAACATGTAATTTTGAAATCCAATCGTGGCTCACATTATGACATTCCCACAGCAAAATGGAGAGCCTACAATGGGGTACCTGCTCAGAAATGACCCCATCAAACGAGTCACTCCCTACTTATCTGCATCATAGTATTAGAGAGCAAAGCAGGGACTCGGGGGTAGGGGGAAGCAGGATTTCCAACAGGAATTTGGAGAATGTGCACAGATATTTGGCAACAATGCCTTTTACCCAGGGGGTCAGGAAAAGGGGGTTGTTGTCAGAGGCATTGGTGGAGGAGGTGACAACCTACGTGATAGGATGTCCAGGTACCAAAAAAAGCCCCAGACTCAAAAATTCTTATCCTATCTGTTCTCACAATTATACTGCTCATAAAATTAGGAGATATTTCAAAATGGCTAGAAAGCTATAAAATATCCCCTAATTTTTGTGAGCAGTATATTTTCACTCAAAGTAAAATCATTTATGCTGTAATTAGACATCAAAGGTATGTGTCAGTTCAAAGTGAACCACTGTGATATATTCGACCACACTTGAGCATCACTGGCAGTGAGCAGATTTTGACAGAGGGCAGGCAAGGCAGAGCACGCAGCGGGGGGGAGAGAGGTCCCGTGGAGGAAAGGAGGGTTCAGGGAAGGAAGATAAAAAACTCTGCTGTCTGGTATTTCCTCTCTGTGTTGCAATAGGGAAAAGATGATGGCGTTCATCAGTTATTCTCAAAGTTCTTTTGCAACCCCCACCACATTTTATTTGTCATAAGTTCATTTAGATCACACATGTCATTAAGTATCCAATAATGAGCTTGGGCTAACAGGAACATAAGGAGAAGAAAATGTAGGCTTCCTGCCCTTTCAGAAACTTGCAGCCTGGCTGGGTATGTATTTTAATATATAATTACTTGAAAGTATAGATGAGGCCCTGGCCAGTTGGCTCAGTGGCAGAGCATCGGCCTGGCGTGTAGAAGTCCCAGGTTCAATTCCCGGTCAGGGCACACAGGAGAAGTGCCTATCTGCTTCTCCACCTTTCCCCCTCTCCTTTCTCTCTATCTCTCTCTTCTCCTCCTTCAACCAAGGCTCCATTGGAGCAAAGTTGGCCCGGGCACTGAGGTTGGCTCCATGGCCTCTGCCTCAGGTGCTAAAATGGCTCTGGTTGCAACAGAGCAATGCCCCAGATGGGCGGAGCATTGCCCCCTAGTGGGCATGTTGGGTGGATCTCAGTCGGGCACATGCAGAAGTCTGTCTCTCTGCCTCCCTTCTTCTCACTTCAGAAAAATACAAAAGAAAAGAAGTATAGATTAATCAATAGGAAGTGAGTCCAGCATGACCTGTGCCCTGGGGAGAAGGATTTGACCTGTGGAATCCTCACCTGCCTCAAGGCAGCATCCAGATTCACCACAACCACCACCCCAGCCCCACTAACCTGACAACAGGTGGCAGAAGAAACTCACTGAACTTCAACAATCCTCCTCCAGAGGTTTCTAGCCCTTGACCACGCCCAGGACCTCTGTATAGTGTTGTGCAGATTCAGGGTATTCTGTCATTGGAAGGAGTGGGTCTGAAACCCTGTCTGTGCTTTGCTAGGCAGGCTGTGAGTCCTGGCTCAACGCTGTACCTGTCCAGTGGAAGGGATACATTTTTCAGATTCACATGTGGGCTCCATCTTCTCTCTCAGGAGCTGTGCCCAACCAGAGGAGGTGCCTTTATGCAAGTTAGATGAATGTGTGTGTTAGATAATGGGCAAGTGGTGGCGGGATCTCTGAATAGCACCTCTAAAGGGACCTGGCAGGCCCTGACCAGTTAGCTCAGTCAGTGAAGAGTGTTGTCCCGAAACAAGGTTGAGGGTTTGATCCCCGGTCAGGGCACACACGGGAAGTAACTGATAAATGCATGACTGAATGAAACAACAAATGCTTCCCTTCAGCCTCCCCTCTCCCTGCCACTCTTTGTCTCCCTAAAAATCTAAAAATCAATATCTGGCCTGGCCAGATAGCTCTGGAGTATCATCCCAGAGTGTGGAGGTGGCCAGTCCAATTTTCAGTCAGGGCACAGACAGGAGCAGCTCAATGTCCCTCTCTCTCTCTCTCTCTCTTTCTCTCTCTCTCTCTCTTTAAAAAGGGGGGGGGGGACTTTGCAGATGTGGTTGAGTACTTATCTTGAAATGGGGAAATTACCCTGGATTTTCCAGATGGTCCCAATCTAATAGTCTGAATCCTTAAAAGTGGAGAACTTTTCCAAGCCATTGTGGATTCAGAGAGTGGGACACAAGAGAGACTTAACCTTCTACTACTTCCCTTGAAGACCACGAGTCAAGGAGTACGAGCAGCCTCTAGAAGCTGGTAAGGGCAAATAAACAGATGCCCCCTCGTAAGCCTCCAGGGAAGGATGCGGCCTGCTGCTCCCCTTGACTTTAGCCCGGTGACACCTGTGTTTAACGTCCAACACACAGAATCGAAAATAATAACCTTGTGTTGTTGTAAGCCACTAAATCTGTGGTAATTTGTTACAGCACCCATGGGAAACTAACATGAGCAAAACCCATCGTGGCCCATCCATCCTAAAACTCTCCCAAGCTGAGTCCTGACATAGAGCAGAAGTTTCAGGAAAAATGTGTCTCAGGCAGTCTTTTGTAGCATGAAGCCATCCCGGAAAACCACCACCAGGTTTGCTGATAGGGAGTGATGGAAGAGATTGGCGTTTCCCCGAGCTTCCTAGAGAGTCATCACAGCTGCAGGGCAAGCCCTTCAAAAACATCCACGGTGATACTTCAGGCAGCAGCACCCCTGACCCATGCTCCCCAGGCCTCCCATCAGCCTGTGCAACTCCCTCTGACGCCCTGTGTTTAAATCCTCCAGACTGGAATACACAGAGCGTACACCACGTGACTGGCGATGTTCTAACTCTACAGACTTCCATTCTGATCCACGTTATTTTGCTAATTGTTTTACACATGAGTATTTAATCCTGCTATTTAAAAACCTTTGTAAAAATTATTTAAAGAGTCACATAGTATTATATTGTATAAAATTACTTAACCATTCTCCTAATTGGGGCATTCATTTCTTTCTCTTGGGAACATCTTTTCCAAATAATACAAACATGTACATATGCACACACACATACACTTTCTAGTGAAAGACAAGAAGCAAAACAGGTGATAGCTCAAATTCTTTGCAGGTGTTCAGTAAATCCTCTTGAACATCAAGTGCCTTCCCTGACAAACTGAGCCCTTTGCCCAAAATGCTCATAGGAAAGAATTCTCCCCAACCCCACACCTACCAGCCTCCTCTCCCTATCACATCTCCTCATTTCCTTTACAACATTTACCACCAGCCGTGTTTTGCTTGTTAATGTATCTGATTGGTTGTTATCTGCTTCCCCCACTAGCATGTCAGCTTGTCAAAGCCAGGGGCCCTGAATATTAGTCCACATCTGTGCCCACAAGAGCACACCACATTCCTGATACGGAGTGTAGACACACATATGTGAACAAATGCAGAAGTCTCCATGGCTGTACCCTTGTCCCTGAGCTGGTGCTCGATAAAAAGACAAAGGAATTTTATAAACATTCAACTGAAGAATCTGTGTCTATTTCCCAAAACCCAGGCTCAACATATGCATTGATAGGACAACCAATATACTACTTCGGGTACCTAAAATCCATTTGGAAAAATTTTAAGGTATGTATGTACAAATAAGTAATAAAGAAATCAAAATATAAATGTTATTGCCAAAGTGATCTCTTAAGAAAATTAACTTAAGCCCTGTCTGGGTAGGCTCAGTTGGTAAGAGCATTGTCCCAATATGCCAAGATTATAGGTAGAATCCCTGTTCAGGGCACATACAAGAATTAATTAATAAGTACATAAATAAGCAGAAAAACAAATAGTTATTTCTCTCTTGGTCCCTCCCACCCCTTGTTTTCTCTCTATAATAAATTAAAATTTTAAAATTAAAAACCTAATTTTATAACAGACTATAGAAGATTTTCTATAAAGTCATAATGTTAAAGACACAATTTGCATTTCTTTTTTAAATTTTACTTATTGATTTGAGAGAAATGCTGATTTGTTGTTTCATTTATTTATACATTCATTGGTTCATTCTTGCATGTATCCTGATCGGGGATCAAACCCTCAACCTTGGTGTATATGTTTTGAAACATTGGGAAATTATAGACAATACAGCCAGGACCTCTTAGATGGTACCTGATTCTTTCTCAAGATATATTTTTCTAATCACACCATATACTTAGCCTTCCTCCTTTGTCTTAGCCTGTCTTCTGTCCTTCATAATGCATTTCTTTGTAAGGCCCGTCCTTGACATTGATTACAGCTTTCTTTATTTCATTCTGGTACCCTTGAGAGTGCAGCCAGTGACTAACTGATTTATCCCCAGTGCCCAGTCCAGGTCCCTATACACAAGACTTGACAGAATAAATGACAATAAGCTAAATTAACAGTAATGGGAAATTATATCCTTCGAATATTTTCATGGGTCAAATACCTTTACACCGACTACTGACTTCTTTAATCCTCATAAAAGATAGGATATAATTGTATCCATTTTACAGGTGAAGAAACGGGTTCCAAAGGAAAATTGTCCAAGCTCACAAAGATCACTGTCACATAGATCACTGTGAGTTAGAGAGAACTTGGGCACTGAAATATGGAGAAAGTAAAATAGGCAAAGAAAGAAAGAGGAGATAATACATATAAGGGGAAAAAGTATGAGAAACTACAGGGCATGCTGGATAGTGGTGGGTGCAGTAGCTAGAGCAGGGGTTTAGTTACTGAGATCTAGTAAATGTTAGCATTAAAACAGGTTGACCTGGACCAGGTCCTGGTGCGCATGTAATGTGCTAGCACTCAACCACTGAGCAGAGCTGTGTGGCATGTGGATGACATAGCCCTTCCATCCAACCGTCAGCAAGGGTCAGAGCCATGAGAAGCTCTATTCAAGGTTCCTAACCTCCAGCTCACGTTCTTTCTTTCATATCAAACTGAGGAATTACAGCTTTCCCAAAGGACCAGAAGGTCTTACAGGGTCGCTGGCTTCGTGCCCATGGAAACAGATCTTTAATTGACATATAATTTCTACACTTTTACAGATCAATTTGAAGGGTGTATAACTATAAAACATCTCGGCATTTGACTTGCTTCATTATAGCTAAAAGAAAAGGCAGAAACACAAAGATAAGCATCACCCTCCAAGAGCCAGAAAAATCAAAACACGTCCTTAATGTCTGATGGTACAGGCATCCAAGACCAAATGGCTACAAGAAGAGATAATTGCAACCCTTACAATGTAATTCTTTTCAGGGATGTTTATTGCCCTTAGTGACTTAACAACAGTTGAAGTCACAGTACTCCTTGGTTGGCAGGCTTTGCTGTTTCCCTCAAGAAATGTCAGGTCCAACAGCCATTTCAAGGTGAGAATATGATTTACTTCTTGTTGGCATTTGGCCTTGATGTATATATAGTTAATAATACTAACTAAAGAGAAAAGGCATGGTTCAAAATCTCCCAAGTAAACGTTGGGAGCTTGGGAGCTTCTGTATAGCTTATGGATGCCAGTATATAAAAAATAGCCTCTTCTCTTTTGCTATGTGAGTCTATTTAGCCATTTGAAGGCTTTTCCATTAGTGTTATAGTGTCTAGAGATTCAAAAACACTAATAATTATATCTATTGCAGAGCTTTTCATTGACCATCAGCCTCTTATTCACTCAAACAAGCATGCAGGTTTTACAATTTAGAAACATTTCTAATATGCACCATTGAGCCCATGAGACCATCAAGTTTTTTCATGGACATAGGAAGGCCAGCGGCAATAACTAAGCAGGAATTTCATTAGCACAAGTGCATCTGAGCCACAGTATATAGACTCAAATGTCTTCATTGCTTCAGAGCTAGACCTGAAATTTCAGAGGGTTCATCTTAAGTAAACACTGGTTTGAAAATTTAGCAGGGCAATGAACTGAGTTTACTACGTTCCAGAAACTATGCTAACCACTTTATAAACATTAATTAATGTAATTGCCGCTTACTTTACAAGGTAGAGCCTATCATTATACCCCATTTCGCAGATGAAAAAATTGAAATCAAGAGAGCTAACTTGCCCAAAGTCACACAGCCGTGTAGTGAGACAGGACTTGAACTCAAGATTGCCCATTCATTTAAACCACTACTGTGAATGGTATACGTACCAAGGTGGCACCCTTGACCCAATGCATGTCCCAAAATAAAAGTCACATATAATTTTTTTTTGATTAGTCAAACATTCTTGATCTGAAAAATCTCTCCCAATTGGCAAACATTTGTTGAGCAACTATTCCAAGCAAAGCACTGTGTTTATGGAAAGCTTGAATCCTGTCTTCAAAGAAGATCCAGTTTTTTTAAGGAAGATAAGACATGTGACTTGAGGACTTGAGACTAAGGAGAAATTGAGAAAATGGAAGACAGGCATTCAAAGACAAAATTTCAGCAGGCATGAGAGTGTGGAAAAATTGGAGAGTGTTATCAGAAAGGGGAATTTCAGAGTGCAAGTTATGATAGGTAAGACAGTCCCAAATAATGGTGAGGACCAAGATTTGGTGATGGCAAGAGGGGGTTGAAGAAGGAAGCTGAAGGCTATGAGATCAGAGTATTGAAGGTGTCTTCTAATATGGATAGACAAGTTATCATGGAGAATGGTAAAGGCTATCATGAAGAAGAGAGCTGTAAACCAAGGACCTGGTAAGGATCATGGCAAGGTATGCTTGAGGTTAGGTACCACAACTTAAAGGAACAACAGAATCAGATAACAGTTATCATCCACCATGACACTTTCCCAGGGTTGAAAAACACAGTAGCAATTCCTAATTTTACCTCTCCCAATTACATATAAGGTTTGCTTCCATTTGTTAAGAAAACTGCCTCGTAGGAGTTTTCAGAAGCCCCAGAGTTTTGATGTCCCAAACCTTTGGTGAATTAGTCCATCCACAAAAAACAGAAAGTATTGGTGACAAGCATTGGAAAGAGACCAGCATATACAATCCAGGGGACATTAAAGCCTACAAAATGTTTCCCCTAACAGAATAGCATGCAGAGGCATAGACTACTAATATCAACCGCAGCGTGTGCTAGAGGCAAGATAGCCGAGGGAAAATGGAGATAAAAGAGAAGTCCAGCTGATTGTGTGTACCTCCTGAAATGGTAGCAGATCTGAATGGCAGATGCTGAAATCCAAACCAAGGACTAACTGAAAATGCCTGGTATTTTGTCATTTACCAAAATTTGTCCACGTGACCAAATCCTGTCACTCAAATAAAAAAGCGGGTAGGAGGGGAGCAGACAGATGAGCATACCACACCCTCAAAGCCCGCATTAATATGACTCCTTTGGTCGGCCTTGTTCAGGATAGGCTCCCTTCACCGTGTAAGACTCTCCATGGCAGTAAATTTTTAAGGCAAATCAACTGTCTAACAATACTTGCTTGCATTACAATAATAAACTGGAAAAACTTGTTCGATATCGGAAGACTTAGTAGAGCAGATGAACAGTTCCAACACGACATCCACGGGATAGAAATTCAATTAAAAATTGCAAGAAGAGCTGGAAAGAGGTAGTTATTGTTCAGCACTACCACAGTGCCCTTCACCGAAGCACCGCCATTAGCTGTAGTGGTTGAGGGATTGTCTGTTCCTTCACGGCAATCTGTTAGCTTGTGTAGAGTTAAATTAATAAAAAACACCAAGCTGCCTCTGCGGGGGGAGAGCAGAATGCAGCCAAGGGCTAGTTGCATATTTTACAATTATGGAATAAGTGCAATATGCCATGCAAATAAAAGATATGCCACAATTATAATAAAGATGAGAGACTGCCCATCTGCAAATAGTGACTGTGTGATGGCTGCATCCACAACAGAGTTTTGGGGCTCCAAAAGGAGTGATTTCCACTATAAAAGAAGAGGAGGAGATTGCCTTTCCTGTTCCCTTTCCTTCAGAAGAGATGGCTAGAACAGTACTTTTCTGAAGATAGGCAAAAGCCAGGGGCTGGTGACGGCCTCTGCTCTCTGCTCAGACCTGGCCTCGTGCTCAAGAACCTACACATTGCAGGGAACACTTCAGTGTGAGTGGAGGTCGTCAATCCCATCGAGGAATGAATGGGTTCGCAGGAAGGAACGTCTGACCGGCAACTAAGGAAGAGCCAAAGAACCAGAGGTCTTATCCCACCAAAGGAAAGTGGGTCCAGGACTCGGAAAGCCAGCATTCCATGCCCCTCACTGAATTTCTACATCAGAGGTCCTTGCTATGTTTCTCTTTTCTGCTAGTTTTGAAAATGAGAAGCAAAAGCTCTTGTAAAAATGAATGACTGGCACATGGGCAACTCCTGCTCTCTGCCACCGAGAGGGCAAGGATTCTTTAGATCTTTGTTCTTTTCTTAACACATCTGTTGAGTGGGAGCACAGGCAAGTGGCAAGTGCCTGCGTGTCTGTGTGTGTGTGTGCATGTGATTTAAGTCACATTCTGCAAATGGAGTGTCAGACCTTCCAGTCATAAGCTTTCACACATGGCAAATGACAATGCTTTCAGCCCATAACACAATTTTCCTTCTGCCAAGATTCCAGCATATTGTGCTTTTCAGAAAACAAACTTTCCAACCCATATTGTTTGCAACAGTGCATGAGAGTGGTGTGCACTTGCACGTTTAAGCATGCACACGGGACACACATGAGAAAGTGGAGCTGACAAGTGTCAGCAACTCGGACACCCCAAAAGGAGTTGCCAATCGAAGCAGCTGTCTCTTTCACTCTCCTATTTATTCCTCCTCTACTGCAGGTATTCTCAAATCATGGTCGGTGGTCTAACCACAGCAGAACCCCTTGGGGTGTCTGCAAAAATCTGAGGGTGCCTTGGCCCGATCCCACACTTACTGGACCAGGGTCCTTGGAGGGTTTGATCGGAAGCTGACATTTCAGCAGGACTGTGGCCTGCCGTGACCAGGTAATGCTGAATCACACTTCATTTGGCGATGAGTCCTCTATTTTCATCCCCGGGCTATGGGCTCCAGCATGCAAAGAGATTCCCAAAAACACTTCCTCAGGAGGATCATCAGACACAACCCCCATTTTCCTGACAATGACTCTGAAATTCAGGATGGAAAACCAACTTGCCAAAGGTCAGTGGGAGTGACTGCGGAAGTTCAGTCCAGGCTGGCAACAATGCCTGTCATTTATAATTTAACGCTTAATTTAAAAGTGCTTTGCCAATTCCCGCATGCTTCCCTCACAGCACGTTGCAAGTTTCGGGCGGCAGTCACTATTATATTACTGATAGAGGGACAGTGCAGCAGGACGTGGTTGACTAGGGTATGGTGCAAATTTTGTGTGCTTTATTCTGCCAAGGAAGCAAGTGCTTAGCTGCATTTGTGAACCACGTGATCCGAGTGAACAGAGCAGTCTAAGAGCATGGGACTCAGCAGAAGTCACCTCCCTGCTTAACGTACAAACTGAGGTCCAACCAGTGAAGACTATAATCAGGAACACGAGACAAAGGGGTAAAATGAAGCCCTCTCAGCAGGGCTACAGTGCTAAGCAAGTATATCGCCCAATCCAGGGTCTGCCCATGCCCCGGAATGACCCGCCCTCACGCCACAGGATTATAGGAAGAGCAGAAGAAAGACGGGCTTTAAGTTGGGTCTCAGGGGCAAAGAGCACCTTGGCCTGGCTCACAAATATTGATAGAAAAGATTCCGGCAAGGTGGCTCAAGTTAAAATGAATGGAGGATTCAAAACCAATTACCAAAGCATAATCTCACTCAGATGGGCACGCCAAGAGTAATTACTCTCCGTGAGAAAAATGTCTGTTGTAGACACATTGCAGAATGTTGCATAATTAAATACAGCTGCCAATTCTCATTTATCTTTCTGGCAATTTGCATTTGAAGGTACACCTGGATTGCCAAAGGACCCGAGCTGGTGCGCACAGTGGGGCTGAGATCAGGACCTCCATGTTTCTAGAGTAGCAGGGCTCCAGTGAGGGCGCTGAACCACTGACGAGCAGGACTGGGGACATCGGGTCACACCCCTGGTGTACCTAGGGACCCCATAGATAGACCTCGTGCCTGCCCCCCTTTCTTCCCCTTTGCATAATTAAATCTTAGCCATACTTCAAGGCCTACTTCACAGTGGAACTCACTGCGAAGCCTTCTCTGTGCCTCATTTCTTTTACATCTGCAAAATGGTGATCGTTAGAGAATTCACCTGCTTGGATTGTTGTGAGAGTGTGAAAAGTAAATCAATACGAATTTTCAAACAGAGCACACACAGAGAAATCTTTCAATAGACACAATTATCACTTTATCCTCAGGCCACCACTGGCTTGTTTTTTCTCTGTCTATTCATATCCTAAAGCACACAGCTCACCTGTGAGTGTGTAGTGCTGGCACACCCACTGTGATTTCTGCTCATTCCTGTGCTGTCCTGAAGCCCCAGGCAACCTGAACCCCCACACTTTCCCCAGAAATCTTGTCAAAAGTCTCTCTCAAAAGTTCCCTCAAAGAATCTGGCCCAGTGGCTCAGTAGATAGAGAGCCAACCTGGTGCACGGAGGTCACAGGTTCAATCCCCAGACAGGGCACATACAAGGAGCGGCCAGTGTGTACACAACTAAGTAGAACAACTAGTTGATGCTTTTATCTCTATCTTTCTCTATCTCTCTCCTTTTCTCTCTCTCTCTCTCTCTCTCTCTTTCTCAAATCAATACAAAAATTAAAAAAAGAAAATCTTCCCTCACTTTGAGGTGCCAGGAGCTGAGAGCAGTTTTAGGTGTTACCTTTCTTTGAAGTAATATAATACGTAATTTTTTTTTTCTGAAGTGAGAAGCAAGGAAGCAGAGAGACAGACTCTCACATGTGCCCGACCGGGATCCATCTGGCAAGCCCACTAGGGGGTGATGCTTTGCCCATCAGGGCCATTGCTCCATTGCAACCAGAGCCATTCTAGCACCTGAGGCAGAGGCCATGGAGCCATCCTCAGCACCTGGGCCAACTTTGCTCCAATGGAGCCTTGGCTGTGGGAGGGGAAGAGAGAGACAGAGAGAAAGGAGAGGGGGAAGGGTGGAGAAGCAGATGGGTGCTTCTCCTGTGTGCTCTGACCGGGAATTGAACCCGGGACTTCCACACACCGGGCTGACACTCTAATGCTGAGATAGCCAGCCAGGGCTATAATAATTTTTAACAAGAACAAAAGCATTGATGAAATATGACAATGATTAGTTTCATCACGGGGTTGGCATGGAGCCCAGCACGGGTGGGGCTCAGGAAATGCTTGCTGAGTAAGGGCATGCATGGACGAACAAAGGGATGCCTCCTGTCATTACCACTGACCAAAAGTGGCTCCCCACTTCTCGTCCTCAACGATTTAGATGGCCAAGGAGAGCATTCCTGAGCACAGGGCCAATGATGAAAATAATATATTAATAAAACTGTATGCTTTTGTTTATATGTTTTACAAGTAAGATAGAAACAGGGTTAAATTGCCTAATTCTTTGAGAACTGCTGACACTTAGAATACACATCAACTTTGTGATGTAATAGAAATAACAATTCTAAAACTGAGGATAATAATGACGTATATTAATTACTACAACTTTTATACGTCAGGCAATGTTCCAAGAACTTTCTACGTATCACCTCATGGGCCCCACGCAACAGTTCTATGTGATATGTTGGATGCCAGCCTCATATGTCCATTCTGCAGATGGGGACACCAAGGCACAATGACGGTAAATGATTCACAGCCAATAATGGTGGAGCCAACAAGAGAACCCAGGCAGTCAGCACTATGCAATATGTGCAGCAATCATGCTTCCTAATATTCCAACTGAGTTAAAATATTTAATCTAGAAAATGTAAACATGGTGCATGGTATGTTCTGCTTCTGGTTTAAAAAGAGAGGGGTATGGCTGTGCCTAGAAGGTCCATCTGACAGATGCCAACAGGAAAGCAGAGCCAGGGGAATATTTCCGATTGCATGGGCTAATCCAATTTGGATGTCACAACTGTGAACTAGCCAGACTGTGGAGGCCTCTTTCTAAAGCAAAAGACTGGCATGAGCATCCCTTGCAAACTATTTAAAGTGCAAGAGGTGGTCAGTCCTATGAGAACACAGCTTTGCCGTCGTGAGAGATTCTTTTGGGGAAGTACCCTTTCGGACCACATTAGAAAGATCAATAAATCATACATCACTCAGGAAGAGTTAGAGCTTTGCTTGTAATTTTGGAACTCTGCAATGTAGCATTTCTCAAAGATGTATTAATTTCACGTGTTCTTAATTAATGATCTACAGTTTTACATGTTATTTATAAAGAGCTATTTCCCAAAGAAGGCAGCCAAGATATTCTGCTTCAGTCAGAGCACAAATCCCTGAAGGATTCTGAAGTCAGGGTAGAGAAGGAAGTAGATGGAACCACCAGGACTGAGCCACAAAGCTCTTTGGCAATTACAAAAACAACTGTACACGATCACATAAAGCCAGGCATGGGGGCACATATTTCTAAGAGCCACCAGAGCCAGATTTCTGCATGCTAATGAGTGCAGAGAAGCTCAGGGTTGTAAAACAAGATGAATACCACCCCTCATTAGTGCTGCATTTATTTGATGGCCGTGTAAAAGGAAGAAAATGACCCGCTTAGAAAGGGTCTTTAACATTGATGGGTCACTTTCAGCAGTTTCGGGATTTACGTAGGTATCACCTCACTGCACTGAAATGAGTCACGACAAACGCTATCCACACTCACTTGTTTAGCTGATGACCAGGCAGCTCTCCCAAGCCTTGGCTCCTCGTGATCTGTTAGGTCCCAGCTCAAATGTCACCTCTACAACAGGGCTGGGACTAGCACAAGATGTACAATCAGATTATTTAGGGCTCAACATGTAAGGAGGGCCTTGTAGGAAACTGAGAATGAGTGTCTCCTTAAAGACTGGACACCTGCCTCATCCTAGTCCCAGCCCTGCTCCGAGCTGAGGTCACCCCTGACCACTGACCCTAATAAACATGCCCCTCAGCACTCTTCCGCCATACATACCCAGTGCCTTACACACCACCCTGTGGCATGCACCACATTCAGTTATCACCCAGTTCATTGTTGACCTACCATCTGTTGCCCTGACTATTGTGTATACTCCATGGGCTCAGGGACATGGTCTGTGTTCCCCACCCACCAGCTTGGGCTCTCTATTACCTCACATGCTGGCTCGCACACAGCAGGCTCTCTAGGACTCAGGTGTTGAATGAGAATAAACCAAGGATGTGAAAGCTCTTAGGAGAATGGTGTCCAGTGACTCTAGATCCCCCAACAAAACCCTCCTAAGCCCTAATTCTTCCTGCTCATATTAAAGCATACAGAAAAAAAAAAAAAAGTAAAACAGTATCATGGGTGTATATTCAAAATTGAGGGACTCCAAAAGAGTTGTGGGGAGAAAAAAAAAGAAAAATAATACCTGAGCTGTGAAACACTGATTCAAAAACTGTGAGATCCTCTACATCTGGGGCCACTTTCCCAAATCCTTCTGAGAAAAGCAAAAGCAAACCCCACAGAGAACAACCAGCGTAAGGTTTTTTCAAGTAATGCCCACATTCAACTTCGCAAGTAAACTGTGCTTCCAGGTGAGAAAGTTAACGTGAGGATTGCAGAGGTTACATAATCTCTCCGTGATCTCACAGTGCACCACTGAGGCCTCCAGTGTTCACACTCGGGTTTCTGTAAGCACCAAAATTTCTCTTCCCCCTGGCCTAACAAAGCTCCAAAATTGATCTCACTTCAAGGCCTCGAGGTATAAACATAACAATGACTGATGGTCTTGATGTTCTCAACTCTGGCCAGTCTAAAGAATTTCTATATCAATCAATCCCGTGAGTCTCCCCTAAATGAGCAGTCAACATAATTAGACAATTTGTTTTTTCAGAAATACATGTGTGTTTCCCTATTTTACATATCCATCCTTCTAACTTTCCACCCTACTAGTCATTAGCTTCTGTTACATAAAGCCCTGTCTCCCCTGCTTTCCCTGCGCCTATTTCTTCTTGTTCAGTGCGGTATGCCTCCAGTACCTGACTCTGAACATGAAGTCAGACTTCAGCTTGTGTCTTCAGAGCAAACCAGCACAATCATGTCCCCTTTCCCTAACTCACTGTTCCCTGCTCCGGCTGTGTCTTCAGTATATTTCCTCGCTCCCTCCTTCTCAAATTTCAGGGATAATACATGTGAGGTACGAACCACAGGCTGATGAAAGCGGATGTGAACAGAGAACTGTTGTCTGATCCCCACACCGCTCCCTACAGACTAGTGACCAAGGACAGAAGCGCGGCAGTCAGCCAGCTTCTACGTGTGACACAATGCCCTGCAAAGAAGGCTAACGATGTGCCAGGCTTCCCCGCAGCCACCCCACCCCCCAGTCTGTTCTGAGGCAGAGCTCAGTTTCATTGTCAGGTACACTGTGCTCAGCTTGTAGCTTCACTTTAGGGAAAGGAAAAAACCTATGTTCTTTCAAGATCCCTCTGGGAGAAAGGCTTTTACGGACTCACACACAGCCTTCTCCTGGGTAAAAGCCCAGCATTTGTGAGCCTTCATGTCTTAAGTGTCCCACTTCTTCTATTGTTCCTCCAAAAGGCAAAGCGTTTGCTCATAAATGCTGCTGACTGGACTCCCAAAATCTTCCAGGGATGCCGAGCTCTCTGTCTGAAAGTGTGCTGGCTTGAGTTTTGGTTCCAACCCTTGCCCTAAGCAAGTGATACGGAGCAAGTCATTGCCCTTCTCTGCGCCTCCCCTGCCTCCTCTCCATAATCGTAGGGAAGTCTTGTGGATATACATTTCTCTTGCTATGAAATACACTGGGGAACAATTTATTTTCATTTTCTGTTGCATGAGGGTTTAGAACTGTTTCTATATATCTCTGCATCGCTGAGTCCATGTCTGTAATCAGTTTTTTTGGTGCATGCTCTAGTTTTTATGCAAGTTAATCTCCTTTTGTTACAGTTAATGGCATGTATTGGTTTTTAAATTGGAGTTAAAGGGCAACGACTCTTGGATTGAACATAACCACAAGGCAATTAATATTTTACAAACATCACTTTTACATAATTGTAGTTGTTTTTAAATGTAAAAAACTATGATCTGATATAAACACCCTCTTATTTTGTTTTATGATTGAATCATGGCTTCTTTGAGTAGGCATAAATGTAAGAATAGTCCTGACACCTTCTGTTATATATGTGGCTGTTACACACTTCAACGTCAAAGGCGCAATATTTTATCATTTGTGACACGTGCATATATTGCCTATTTTCAAGTTCCACTTGGCGATCAAGACAAGAATTGGGCTCCTCATATTGTGTGTCGTAATTGTGAGGAAATGCTTCATGACTGAACAAAAGGAAAACGCAAAGGAATGCCTTTTGGTATTTCCATGGTTTGGCGTGAACCTAAGAACCACAGCAATGACGGTTATTTCTGTCTGACTCATACAAAGGGCATCGGCAAGAAAAAACGGCATATGATTGCATATCCTAATATTCCTTCAGCAATACGACCTATCCACATTCTGAGACACTCCCGGTTCCAGTTTTCAATGGTTTTATTTCTTCTAAGGACGAAGAAAGTGAACATGGTGATCAAGTGTATTTTGATAAGATGCATGAGGAAATGGTTGTAGAATCTGAAGGGTCTTCTTCTGATGCCAAGCAGTCATTAACCCCTCAGCAGTTTACCCAACCCGAATTGAATGACTTAATAAGAGATTTGGGCTTATCAAAGAAAGCAGCTGAGTTATTAACCTCCAGGCTTCAAGAAAAGAATGTACTTCACCGGTCAACTAAAGTATCCCATTTCAGGAAGCATGAACAAATTATTGTGGACTTTTTTTCTGAAGACAAACACTTTGTTTACTGTCATGATATTTGTTGTGTTTTCAGCCAGCTAGGTGTTACCACTTAAAGTCCAACAGAATGGCAGCTATTTCTTGACAGCTCTAAACAAAGTCTGAAATGTGTTCTCCTACACAACGGAAATGTTTATGCAGCAGTTCCAATTGGTTATTCAACTCATCTGTGAGAAGATTATAATGACATAAAAATTGTCCTCGACTTTCTGAAGTATGAGGACCATAACTGGATCATTTGTGTGGATCTTAAAATGATAAATTTTCTGCTAGGACAACAGAGAGGTTTCTCGAAGTATCCTTGCTTTCTGTGTTTGTGGGACAGCCGAGCTCGGGAGAAACACTGGACACAGAAGGAGTGGCTGAAACGTGAAGCTCTGGAAGTAGGGGTGCAAAATATTGTGAATGAACCTGTAGTTAATTGAGACAGGATCATTTTTCCCCTACTTCACATCAAACTTGGCTTAATGAAGCAGTTTGTTCAGGCTTGAATAGAGAAAGTGAATGCTTTCAACATATTATTTCTGTTTTTCCTGCCTTGTCTTTCAAGAAGATAAAAGCAGATGTATTCCATGGACCTCAAATTCAAACCCTCATACGTGACAAAGAATTTGCAAGGAAGATGAATAAGGAGGGGAAAACAGCATGGCAGTCTTTTGTGGCAGTTACAAAGAACTTCCTTGGCAACAAAAAGCAGAAAACCATGAACTTCTGGTTCAAAAAATGCTGTGGGCCTTCCACGACTTTGGATGTAACATGAGTGTTAAGATTCACTTCCTGAACAATCACCTTGATAAGTTTCCTGAAAATCTTGGAGCTGTTAGTGATGAGCAGACTACTGCTGGAGCATCAAATGAAATTGTCCTCAACAAGTACACAAACGCAAGAGCTACAAACGCAAATTTTTGCCTGAGTAGAATTTAATAAGTTTTGTGCAAATTTTATGATTAAAATAAGTGTTTTAATATGCTCTATTTCAAAATTATAGACAAATTCTGATGCAATAATATCTTTTAGTGTATTAGTATATCTACTGCATTATATAAATTATTATATTTTCACAAAGATGATGCCTAAGAAGACATTCTACTTCATTATGTTACGCTAAATGTTGAATATTTTACAATAGGATGAAAACCTAAAACCTTAATTGTAAGAAAACTGTAGCTTACAGAGGAAAATAATGTCATATTTGAGATCAGCACACCAAATTAGGTAAGAACAAGTGTTTTTGTGGATGCAACAAAAATTTTGTTCCCCAGTGATATCAGTGATCTAAGAATGCATACAGCAGTGGTTCTTAGCCTTTTTGAGGTACTAAACACACCACTTTCATATGCGCATTCACCGAACCCTTCTTTAGTGATAAATAAAATGTGGGGTTTTTTTCCAAATTCAAGACCTAGGTATATATTTTTTTACTGGTGCACAAAATGAGCCGTGCATGAACATCACCTTGCTCAAAGAACAGAACCAACAAAGTTCATGAACTCACAACAAATTACGGTATTACTTTATTCTGGCCTCCGCGGCAGAGGCTTCTCCGAACCCCTGAGACTGACTCATCGAAACCCTAGGGTTCAGTAGAACCCAGGTTAAGAACCACTGGCATAGAGGAATAGACCTACAAGGGGTCAGGTCAAGAACTGCCATGCAGGGAATTGGAAACCCCATGCCCACCTGCCTGCCCCGGATTCTGTCTGTGGACCCCTGCCTGCCTGCTTCCCTCTCCCCCTCCCTTCTTCTCTTACGTCTGTGGCTCCTATTACAGATTGTGCCAAGCACAGTGCTTGGTGGTGAGCAAGCATGCTCTGTGAGACAAACACGATCCCTGCTCTCAATAACTGTGTTCAGAGGGAATGATGGCACAGTAGTGAAAGCAGTAACCCCTACATGAGACAAAAATGAAATGACTGTGACTTCTACAATAATTAGTGCTTCTAGAGGCTGAGAGACAGACCTGCCTGGAAACCTCTCTTAGATGAGATGGCCAGGTACTTCTTCTCTCTGGAGAAGGGGTGCTTAGGTGGGAGAAATAAAGGTTTAAAAAAAAAGAACTGGGGTTGTGAAAAATGTGACTGGGACAGGTGGAAAAGTGAAATAGGAAGGACAGTGAGAATATTCCAGATAGATGGAAAATCTTCAGAAAGAAAAAAACTTGCTTTGTTCTAAGGGACCTAAAAGAATAGCAGCTTGCCTTTGGTGATTTGAGGTAACACATATTACCACCTCACTACTCACTTTTATGGGTCCACACACACCTGGTGCATTCACCTTATCACTGAGGCTTTAATAGCGGACAATGAGGAGCTAATAGCAGATCTAGTGATACCTCTGATGCAAAGATGTGGGAGTCCCTGGTGCAGCATTCATTGGCTGATGCCACCCGTTATCACACACTGAAGGGCCATGAAAGGAAGAGAGTGTCACCCAGTGAGATCCTTACAGATGAACTTTCTTTCTGAGGCTGAACACAAGGCACCACGTTAGGGGTACACTGGCGACGGGAGTGAGCTGAACGCTGAAAGGACCAATTGTAGCTTTGGTGCCAATGTGTTTGAAAAGGTCAATGAGCTTTCCTGGGATGTCCAAGGCTGAATAGGCCCCTCTGTGACTACATGCATCTAGTGACCCCAGGGAGGCTATGTTTCTTGGGGACCTAGGGCTACAGCTGCAGTAACATTGAGCTACACACACACACACACACACACACACACACACACACACACACACACACCCCTAGGGATTCTTCGCCAAAAATAAGTATTTTTAAAGTGTTTTTTTATCTTAAGGTTTTTATAAATATGTAACAATTCCTAACATCTCCAGGCAAGAGAACAAAGCCAGAAAGCCATTCTACATTTCCACACCATGTAGCATCCTGCTCAGACTGTACCATACCCCGCACCTTCTAAACACCTGCCCATCAGGACGCTTAGATAACAGCTATCAAAAAGTACCTATTCCTGGCCCATTTGATAAATGCTAACAATTATGATAACTGCCCCCAAGTACATCCTGTCCCCACGTATCCCCCAGCCTCATGGAAATGTTTCTTTTTGTCAACCCTGATAAACAATCTGGCAACTGTCTCTAAACAGCCAGTGAATTTCGATAACAGTGGCATTCTCTGTGTGCTGTTCTCAGTTATCAGCTGGCTAGCGTCCAATACATGCCGTCCTGCCAAAATATCCATTTATCCCACCCTAGACCAGCTAACAGTGACAGAGGACATGCTATGGAACTGAAAGCACTGCCCCTTCAAAGCTGGTCACAGGAGCACAAGGGGTACCAAGGACCAAGCGTCCATAGGAAGCGCCTGGTGCTTGGAGTGCCCACAGGAACAGAAGCTTCTAGACCCAGCCAGGC
Organism: Rhynchonycteris naso; assembly: GCA_037038555.1. Taxonomy (NCBI): domain Eukaryota; kingdom Metazoa; phylum Chordata; class Mammalia; order Chiroptera; family Emballonuridae; genus Rhynchonycteris; species Rhynchonycteris naso. The sequence goes on along the minus strand of CM072999.1, from coordinate 242,092,048 downwards.
CTTCAGCAGACTCCCCAAGTCCAGGTGAAAGGCACTCAGAAAGATCCTGCTTCTCTCTCTACCTGAAAGACATGTACTGAGCACAGATGATGCCCAAAGCTGCAGCCACGTGCTGTGGGTGATCTCAGGAAGCCACACACGCTGACACTAAGTAGTTGATGTGGGTAGAATAGCAGATTCTGAGGGACTCAAAAGAGAAAAAAGAGGGGGTGCTGGGTTGGGTGCTCAGGGAAGCCCCTGGAAGAGAGTAGAACATATGTCTGAGAAGTGAGTGGGAGGAGAGAAGAGGGAAGCCCAGAATGGGAAGTGACATAAATTAAGGAGGGATGTTGGAAAGCGAGGCAGAAGCCCAGCTAGCACAGCTCTCTGGAAGCATTTTCCCTGGTGGGAACTTCTTAGTTTCCATCTGCAAAGTAGGCACCTGCTCTGGAGTGATGGGTAGAGGCCACACAAGGCACCACTCAAAGCCACACTGAGAAATTCTTTGGTTCTGAGTCAGTCATGAGTCTGCCCATTTGGGTTGAGAGGCCAAATCCATCTGTGTCAACTTCAGCAGATTATTCATTGAACTGAGGTCTCAGTTTCCCCGTTTGCAAAGGGGAAAGTAGACCAGCACTGACTTTGTAGGGTCTGGGGGATGATTTGATGAGAAAATTGATCACAGAACAAGCAGATTTTTCCCGAATAAATGTCACAGCTTATCCAACAATTTTTATTACACATTTCCCCATCTAAGAAATGAATTAGGTGCTCCAAAAGAACAGATCAAAAAGGTGAGAGAGCCTGATCAGGTGGTGGAGCAATAAATGGAGCATGAGACTGGGATGCAGAGGACCCAGCTTCAAAATCCAGAGGTCACCAGCTTGAACGCAAGCTCATCTGGTTTGAGCAAGGCTCACCAGCTTGAGCCCAAAGTCACTAGCTTGTGAAAGGGGTCACTCACTCTGTCTAGTCCCACGGATAAGGCACATATGAGAAAGCAGTCAATGAACAACTAAGGTGCTGCAACAAAGAATTGATGCTTCTCATCTCTCTCCTTTCCTGTCTGGTCTCAGACTTAACAACGTTTTCAGTTTATGTATTCTAATTTTTATTTTCAAATGCATTATTATGTTTGTTTCAGGTGTACACCCAGTGATTAGACATTACATAACTTACTAAGTGATCATCCCCCAAAAATGTCTCTCACCCATTTGACACCAGACATGCATAGTTATTAGAATTTATGGACTATCTTCCCTATGCTATACTTTTAAAGCATGTAAAAATGATAAGGAAAACAAGTCACCAATAGGTAAACATACAAAACAAAATAACGCATATGAGAAATTGCAAGTAGAGAACCAGAGGAGGGGAAAATATTCCATTCACAAAAATACAGAGTAAGTAATAACAAATTCACTTTCAACAGTAAATCATTCAAACATCCATTGAAAAATGGCATGTCCCTGCTTAAAGTCCTGCTTAATAGTGTCCCTCACCCCCAAAGTAAAACCCAAACTGTTCAAATGGTTGACAAGACACCAGAAGGTGTGCCCTTGCCATCTGCCCACATCTCATGGACCACGAGCCTCTCACCTATTGGCTTACTTTGGCTTCCTGAGAAGGCAACCTCCCACCTACCACAGGACCTTTGCACAGACCTGCCTGGAGTGGTTTCCCTTCTCTCCCCACCAACCCTTCAGTCTCTGTTAATTCTGCCTCATCCTTCAGCCCCAGCTATGGGTGCTTTCCCAATGTTATGGGTTGAACCATATCCACTCAATGAAGTTCATATGTTTAAGTCCTTACTCCAGTACTGTAGGCTGTAACCTTATTTGGAAACAGTATAATTAGTTAAGTTCATACTAGAGTAGGGGGGGTCCCTAATCCTATTGGATACCATACCCCTATCCATAAGGGTACCAATACAGTGGATGTCCTTATAAAAAAAAGGAAATTTGAACACAGATGCACACACTAGGAGAACATCATAGAGTATGAAGGTAGAAATGGGGTGATGATTCTACAAGCCAAGGAGCACCAGGATGGCCAGCACACCTCCAGGAGGGAGGGCAGAGGCCAGCACAGATGGTCTCTCACAGCCCTCAGAAGGAACCAGCCCTGCCGACACCTGCATCTCAGAGGGCTTCTCATCCCCAGAAGTGGGGCAGTAAGTTTCTGTGGTGTAAGCCACCTAGTCTGTGGTACCTTGTTATAGCAACTCGAAAACTAATGCACCTGGGCTAGCCACCCCACCCCCTCACCCTCCAGCTGGATGAGTTTCTTCAGCTCTCTTCCTGTGAAGCCAGTGCCTTTCATCAATCAGTGCAGAAGGTGCCTGATCAATGTCTGCGTCCACCCCGGAGGGAAGAACCGAAGGGACGGGCAGGGTGTCTGTCTGCTCCCTGATCTGACTATGGTATCCAGCATGTGAGAATACGCCCCAGAATTTGTTGGTTATGTCTGGGAAATGTGGGAATAAGTCTGGGGGGCATGAGCCCTCACTGGAGCCTTGAGGGATTAGGGCTAAAGGCAGATCAATCCTGGCTGAAATTTAAGCAAGCACACAGCACGCACTGCGAGCTTTCACTGTTCCAAGCACTTTACCATTCTTAACTCAGGGTGTCCTCTCAGCTGCCCAGACAGGTACAGACTGTCACCATTCCTACTTTAGAGATGGAAAAGTAGAGCCCAGAGAAGTTACTGCCCAAACCTCACAGATGGGAAGTGGCAGAGCTGGGATTTAAACCCAGGCAGAATGCACCAGAGTCTGTGACTTGGAACTCTCTGTACAATAATTCTCAGGAATGTACCAGTAAACTAGTATAGGTAAGATAGGTACAGAACAGGTAAGCTGATGTTTAATAAGTCCTTTAGGGTTATTAAGAGAAATGAGAAGGAGCTGAGACCCCTCCCACACCTTTACAGAACAGAAAGGGAAAAGACTAGCCCCTCCCATCCTCCTCCCTTTTGGTATTCTATAACAGATAGTGCCTTGGGTTGGAGGAGTCAAGGTCTAACCCAGGAGGAATTTTTTCATAGCCTCTTTCTTTCACATGAGTGTTGTACCAGGGCCTTGCACTAATGGGGTTGTAAATCTTAGAAACTCATTAACAACTTTCAAACTCAGTCAGTTCTTACTTAATGACTAACTGGAGTAGTGTTAAGCATACAGGCTCTAGAATTCCAGGGTCTGGAGCCAAAGCCCAGCTCTACGACCTACTGGGAGCTTGGCCTTGGGGAAGTTATTTAAAGTCACTGGCTCTAAAATGCAGATGATGACAGTATATATGTGACTGGTTCACTATCAGGCTGGGTTAATCAGATGTAAAGCACTTCGATCAGTGCTGCCCCACAGTGTGAACAGCTATTGTTTCTGATGTGACTGATATTGTTTTCATTTTATCCATTCTGATGGGCCTGGATGTTCTCAGTCAGCAGGAGACATGCATGTTCTCTTGGAGTCTGGGGTTTCCACAGGTCTCATTACCCAAGTCTTATTCCAATAATTTTATAAAATTTTAGGCAAACTAATGACCCTAAAACATATATATCTGCAATATGTATGAACCACACACCACACGAATATATATCACAATCTACCTCAACTTTTCTCTGTTAACATCAGGTGTTTCCCGGCTTAAGAGTTTCAGAAACATGCCTTTCTCATAACCAACTTGACAATCTATATGAAGAGACTTAAAATTACTCCTCTAAAATCTGTCCTAAGAAAATAATCTAAAATACAAACAAAAAAATTATATATCTAGATATGCATTACAACATTTCTAAAATCGTGAAAATCTATAAAACAATCTAAATCTCTAAAAATAAAGGAATGAATGTAGTTAAGTAAATCACAGAATAGCAGTACAAGGCACTATTATACAATTCAAATAACATTGAAAAATGCTTAGTCAAAAGTTATATAAAAATAAGAGACAAAATTATTTATAAAACAGAGTCTTGAAATATATAGAAATATATATTTATACATATACTGAAACAAGTATTATTTTAAACAGAATTAAAGATGTGGCTATGTTTTTAATAGTATTCTTCATTGTCAAGCTTTAGGAAATTATTTTTAGTAGTAAAATTACTGCATTAACATTTAACCATACAAAAAAGTGAAAAAAATTAGAAGTTTAAGAAATTCATTGTTTCCCCTCTTGCTGGCTAGACAAAATCTTGTTCAGTATCTCAATTTTCAAGTCTGAGGAGTCCAGGTAGATGCGTTTAAAGAGAATGCCAAAATAAGGTATCAAAGTATCAAAGCAAAGCAGAATTAGGTTCAATTCCAAATTCCTCAGTCTGCATGGTTACTACGCTGCCTCCCATGTCCTCACATCGAGTACATATTAAGAAATGAAGCAAAATAAGCTGCATAAGGCAAGCCACTTCCTTTATCCTCTGACCCACGCTTTCAGGATGCTGTAGTCTGACATTTGTCTGAATACAGTAAGCCAATGAAGCATGCCTGGTCCCTAATGACCCCTCACCACGTCTGACCCTACAAGCCAGTCATCACACCTTAACTCTAATGATATAGAATCCATGTTTAGACACCTGAAAGCCAATTAAGAGATTCAGAGGGAGAGGGCATAGAGAAAGTCTCTGGTTTCTTCCTCAAGTAAGGGGTCTTTGAGTTTAGGCTTCCTGCCTTACTCATTCCTGACCCATTAATCATGATACCTGGACACTATAAGGGTAGGAAAATAAAGAGGCACATAAACACATGGATGGATGGATGGATGGATGGATGGATGGATGGATGGATGGATGGATGAGAGAAAAAGCAGTAAAAATGTCGTAATAGCTTCACAACTGACCCCCCGCCTACAATTTTTTCCCACAGTAAATCACTCTTTCTAAACACATCTAAAACAATAAAACTATTATTTCTTAAAATCTTTTATTAATTTTAATGGGGTGACATTGATCAATCAGGGTACATAGGTTGAGAGAAAACATCTTCAGGTTATTTATATATTTGATTATGTTGCATACCCATCACCCATAGTCAAACTGTCTTCCATCACCTTCTATCTGGTTTTCTTTGTGCCCCTCCCCTCCTCTCGCCCTCCCTTCCCTCTCCCCCCAGTAACCACCACACTCTTGTCCGTGTCCCTGAGTCTCATTTTTATGTCCCACTTATGTATGGAATCATATAGTTCTTAGTTTTTTCTGATTTACTTATTTCACTCGGTATAATGTTATCAAGGTCCATCCATGTTGTAAATGATCCTATGTCATCATTTCTTATGGTTGATTAGTATTCCATAGTATATATGCACCACATCTTCTTCGTCCAATCCTCTATTGAAGGGCTTTTTGGTTGTTTACATGTCTTGGCCACTGTGAAAAATGCTGCAATGAACATGGGGGTGCATGTGTCTTTACATACCAGTGTGTTTAAGTTTTGGGAGTATATACCCAGTACAGGAATTGCTGGGTCATATGGTAGTTCTATTTTTACTTTTTTGAGGAACCACCATACTTTCTTCCATAATGGTTGTACTACTTTACATTCCCACCAACAGTGGACGAGGGTTCCTTTTTCTCCACAGCCTCTCCAACACTTGTTATTACCTGTCTTTTGATAATAGCTAATCTACGGGTGTGAGGTGGTATCTCATTTTAGTTTTGACTTGCATTTAAAGCTATTATTTTATTCTTGCTGTTCATAAACCTTTTCTCTTTTCTCTCAACCTCACAGACAAGGTTCTTAACTGCTCAATCAGGCATCCAAGTCTTCCCAAATGTGATTTCCACCTCCTGTCCACCATCCTCCATGGTCACCTTCCCAGTACTGCACCCACACTTTAACTCCACTAGCCTCCGAATCACTCTCCAAACTTTCTCTGGTCATTCCCTTCTCCTGGATTTTAATCTAGCTATTCATTTATCTAGCGTGCCCATTCCCTCATATTACTCATAAAAGTCTTTCTATTATATTTATTTCATACCATAATGTAATAATGTAAAAATGTGTGTTCTATTTGTTTTTCTCCTTCTCCCTCTCCCTCTATCACACCCTTTCTTCCTCTCTGTATTATGAGTTCATAAAAGAAAAAATCTCTTCTACATCCTCACATGGCCCACAGTGCTTAGCACAAATATCACACATAGCCACTCTTATTGAGTGAATTGACCTCATTGGGGAGCTCTAGTCTGCTCCATGTTGTACTCCACAATATACAGAAGGCACCTAAGCACAGCACTGAGTCACCAGGGAACCCTCCAAAGCAAACACCACATGAGTTGATCAAGGTCATCAGATACAAGATCAAACACAAAAAACAAACACATTTCTGTTTCTATTCACTAGCAATGAAACTGAGATTTAAACCACAATACCTTTTATAACTATTCCAAAGAAAATGAAATACTTAAGTACACAGTTAACAAAACACACACAGCTTTTGCATGGAGAAACTTACAAAATGCTGATTAAAAAAGAATCAAAGACTAAATAAATGAAGAGGTGTACCATGTCATGTATAAAAAAACTCAATACAAATGTCATAAATATGAAAGTGTAAATCTCACTGCTAAAGGTAAATATATAGACAAATATGGAATAGTGCAATGTTATAATGGTGGTGTATAAATCAGTTTTAACCCTAGCATAAAATTTAAATAATTATAAAAATAAAAATCATTAGTGCATACATAACACTGGGGAACAAAATTTTTGTAGCATCCACAAAACACTTGTTCTTATCTAATTCGAGTGTGCTGATCTCAAATCTGACATTAATTTCTCTCTGTAAGCTACAGTTTCTTTGCTATTCAAGATTTTAGGTTTTCATCTTATTGGAAAATTTTCAACATTTAGTTTAACATAATGAAGTAGAATGTCTTCTCGGGCATCATCTTTGTGAAAATATAACTTATATAATGCAGTAAATGTGCTAATACATTGAAAGATATGATTGCATCAGAATTTGTCTACAATTTTGAAATAGGACATAATGAAACACTTATTTTAATCATAAAATTTGCACAAAACTTATCTAAATTCTATTTAGGCAAAAATTTTGTGTTTGTAGCTCTGGTGTTGGTGTACTTGTTGAGGACAATGTCGTTTGATGCTCCAGCAGTAGTCTGCTCATCACTAATAGCTCCAAGATTTTCAGGAAACTTATCAAGGTGACTGTTCAGAAAGTGAATCTTAATGTTCATGTGACATCCAATGTTGCCGAAAGCCAACAGTATCCTTTGAACCAGAAGTTCATAGTTTTCTGCTATTTTTTGTTGCCAAGGAAGTTCTTTGTAATTTCCACAAAAGACTGCCATGCTGCTTTCTCCTCCTTATTCATCTTCTTCACAAATTCTTCACCCCATATGAGGGTTCGAATTTGAGGTCCTCTAATACACCTGCTTTTATCTTCTCAAAAGACAAGGCAGGAAAAACAGAAATAATATGTTGAAAGCATTCACTTTCTCTATTCAAAGCCTGAACAAACTGCTTCATTAAGCCAAGTTTGATGTGAAGTGGGGAAAAAATGATTCTGTCTCGATTAACTACAGGTTCATTCACAATATTTTATACCCCTACTTCCAGATTTTCGTGTTTCAGCCACTCTGTCTGTGTCCAGTGTTTCTCCCGAGCATGGCTGTCCCACAAACACAGAAAGCAAAGATACTTCGAGAAACCTCTCTGTTGTCCTAGCAAGAAATGTACCATTTTAAGATCCACACAAATGATCCATTTATGCTCCTCATACTTCAGAAAGTCGAGGACAATTTTTATGTCATTATAATCTTCTTGCAGATGAGTTGAATAACCAATTGGAACTGCTCCATAAACATTACCGTTGTGTAGGAGAACACATTTCAGACACCATTTAGAGCTGTCAAGAAATAGCCACCATTCTGTTGGACTGTAAGTGGTAACACCTAGCTGGCTGAGAAGACTACTGATATCATGACAGTAAACAAAGTGTTTGTCTTCGGAAAAAAGTCCACAAAAATTTGTTCACTCTTCCTGAAATGGGATACTTTAGTTGACCAGTAAAATACATTCTTTTCTTGAAGCCTGGAGGTTAATAACTCAGCTGCTTTCTTTGATAGGCTCAAATCTCTTATTAAGTCATTCAATTCGGGTTGGCTAAACTGCTGAGGGATTAATGACTGCTTGGTATCAAAAGAAGATCCTTCAGATTTTACAAGCATTTCCTCATGCATCTTATCAAAATACACTTGATCACCATGTTCACTTTCTTCGTCCTTAGAAGAAATAAAACCATTGAAAACTGGAACCGGGAGTGTCTCAGAGTGTGGGATAGGTCGTATTGCTGAAGGAATATTAGGATATGCGATCATATGCCATTTTTTCTTGCCACTGCCCTTTGTATGGATCAGACAGAAATAACAGTCACTGCTGTGGTCCTTATTAGGTTCACGCCAAACCATGACAATACCAAAAGGCATTCCTTTGCATTTTCCTTTTGTCCAGCCATGAAGCATTTTCTCACAATTATGACACACAATATGAGAAGCCCAATTCTTGTCTTGATCACCAAGGGGAACTTGAAAATAGGCAATATATGCACGTGTCACTAATGATGAAATATTGCACATCTGACGTTGAAGTGTGTAACAGCCACATATATAACAGAAGGTGTCAGTACTATTCTTACATTTACGTCTACTTGAAGAAGCCATGATTCAATCTTAAAACAAAATAAGAGTGTATTTTTATCAGATAATAATTTTTTACATTTAAAAACAACTACAATTATGTAAAAGTGATGTTTGTAGAATGTTAATTGCCTTGTGGTTATGTTCAATCCAATAGTCGTTGCCCTTTACCTCCAATTTGAAAAGCAATGCATGCTATTAACTGTAACAGAAAGAAATTAAAATTGCATAAAAACTAGAGCATGCACCAAAAAAAATGGATTTCAGATTTGGACTCAGCGATGCAGAAATATATAGAAAAAGTTCTAAAACTTCATGCAACAGAACATGAAAAATAAATTGTTCCCCAGTGTAATATACACAGAAGTAAATTCTGACATCAATGGTATAAAGTATGGGGGCAAAGAGTAAAAGTGTAGAGATTTTGTATGCGCTTGAAATCAAACTGTTAGCAGCTTAAAATAGGCTGTTATCAATATAAGTTTTATGCAAGCTTCATTTTAACCACAAAGAATAACCTGGAGTCAGTACAAAAAGATGAAGAGCAAAGAATCAAAGTGTGCCACCACACACAATCATCAGGACCTTCTCAGGACTGCAAAGGTGCTCACGACTCAACCCTGGATTTAAAACTATACTGCTCACAAAAATTAGGGGATATTTCAAAATGAATTGGAAGCAAGAAAATATCCCCTAATTTTTGTGAGCAGTATATTTGAGGGAAGGCAGTATGGTCAAGGGAAACCAACCTGGACTTTGTAGTTTTACAGGACCAAAGAGCAAATGTAGTCTGGACCTCGGGTGGGATAAATTCCTTTCAAGGCTGTTATAAGTCATTTGCTTATGAGTAAAACATCTAGCACATCTCCAACACATAATCCATGGTAATCTTTTAAATGCTCAGTACAACTGAAGGGGCATTTTTTAAAAACCTGCATATTTGAACAATGAGTCATCTTTACATAAAAATACATCAGAAGACATGCGATATCTGTGAAAGCTGTGGACCTGGAATTCTCAACTACCTTTCCAAGGTTCCGTCTGGGGGACCCAGTCTCCCTCTGCCTGGGAATGAACCAGGAAGCCAACCTAGGCCAGGAGCTTCTCATCCCTGAACACAGAGCTTTGACTACTTTACTCAAGCAAGCCCTTCAATTCCCTCTCAGGAATTTAAATCATCGAGAAGGTAGTTGCATAGAAAAGCATATGAGCCCCGACATGCCGCTGCCGTGGTACCTGGAAATGTAAAGGGTAGAGCCGTCATATGCCATGGTCCCTGGGAAGACCAAGATTTTGTCAGTCCGCGGGTTTTGTCGTTACCTTTTCCTCCAAATGTTGACCCATTGCAGCATCCTTCCCACAAATCCTATGTCTTACCTAAGTTAGTGTCATTTCTGTTGGTTGTAACCAAGAATTATGAAAACAAAGCCTTCCAAAGCCACCTGGAAACCACTCCCCATTGTCTATGCTCTCTGGTCCCGCAGGAAGCCCAGATTCCCAGCTGCTGACTCACTCTCAGAGTTCATCTCAAGCACCGCACCATGGAGAGCAGCACCTATAACCACTCTCTTGTATCACCAGCCTCTAAAATCAATGTTAATTGCCCAATTAAACAAGCTGGATGCTGACAGAATGTGAACTAATTAGTAAGTGCCAGAGCTCATTCCAATTATTAACCTTTATGGTTGTCATTTATAAAGATAAGGGTGCCACTGTGGCTTTTTGCATGAATAAATTTGTGCCTGTCATCCTGAACCAGCCAGAAGGAAATTAGGTACAAGGAAAAGGTGCTACATAGGGAGAAGAGTCCCCAAAACAAGTTCTCATGAACCTTTCAGAAACAAAGATGGCCACAAAGTCTCTTAGATCACTGCTGATGTCAGAATCAAGTGAGTTCTTTCAAACTCTAAGTTCCTAAATCTTGACCCCAGAAATTGTTTCAGTCGATTTGGAATAAGGCCCAGGAAACTGGTTTTTCTTCTATTTCCCAGCCTATTTTCACAATCTACCAGAATTAAAAATCACTTTGACAAATATCCAAGGAAACTCATTCCTAGCCCCCCAAATGGCCCCTTTGACATAGATGTCTTATGAAACATGAATGGTTGCCAAGCTAGAAAGGCCAGGAAAGAGGGATTACTGGTGTAACAGCAAGAGCACAGGGCCGCTCAGAGTCAGAATCTAGATCCTGAGAATCAGCATCAGAGATCCAAAATCAATGACCACCAACCTACTCAAAACCTTAGTTTATCCATATGTAAAATCAAGGTTCAATTACAAAAGACTTGCACTTCTCCCAGAAATATGAGACGGGCATGTGTTCAGGTGGACAGTGACCACAAATATGATTTCAATGTGAGACATTACTACCACTGAAAGAGGGATTGTTTAAAAGATAAACTCAATGTATTACATTTTAAGACTTGAATTTAACCCTGGCCAGTTGGCTCAGTGGTAGAGCGTCGACCCAGTGTGTGTAAGTCACAGGTTTGATCCCCCATCAGGGCACACAGGAGAAGTGCCCATCTGCTTTTCCACCCTTCCCCTTCTCCTTCCTCTCTATCTCTCTCTTTCCCTCCCACAGCCAAGGCTCCATTAGAGCAAAGTTGGCCTGGGTGCTGAGGATGGCTTCATGGCCTCAGCCTCAGGTGCTAGAATGGCTCCAGTTGCCAAGGAGCAACACGCCAGATGAACAGAGCATGGACCCCTGGTGGGCATGCCAGGCGGATCCCAGTCAAGCATATGCAGGAGTCTGTCTCTGTCATCCCACTTCTCACTTCAGAAAAATACAAAAAAAAAAAAAAAAATACTTTAAGTTAGCTTTAATTTGGGTACAGACTTTTAGAAGCAACTGCAAGATGTAAAATGCTTCTTTAAGTTCAGTGACTCCTAAAAAGAGCCTTGCAGACGTGTGACAGAGAGAAGAGGTCTTTAACCAGTTATTTGCTCCCTAAATAATGGCAAGGGTAGTGATCTTTAGGAAGCTGCCAGAGCCTCCTAAAGACATTTACAGTCTATGTCCAATAATGTAATTGGCCACCAAATGATGAGAAAATAACTATGAAAGCTCAACTACCTAATCTTTACAGTCGTTCTATATATATAAGCAGGAATGGGATGTGTGAAATCCTACTCTCCTATAAACTTGGAAATAGGCTCTGTGTGAATTAAAAATCTTCTCCTCCCCCCCCCCCATTTTTTCTGGCTTCAAACCACATTCCAAGGACTCACCTAGTGTAGTTTTATGCACATGGACATCTGGCAGGGAAATAAATTAAGGCTTACCTTCGAGGGTAGGAAAATGCATCTATGTATAAATGTTATTTTAGAAGGGACTGTCTGATCCTGTTGACTTATTAACTTCATTAGAAGGCTAACGAATCCACTGCTGTGCAAATGAGAGGGAGCTTGGGCTTTGCAAAGACATGGGCAGAATCTCACACCCCGTCTCCACATGGTGGGGTTATTTATGAGTGTGATAAAATGGCACCACATTTGGAAAACAAGAGAAAACCACATAAAATAACAATCAACAGACACAATCCACACACAAGTGTTATGCTCTCCCAGTCACTGGACAAAAAACAGGATTTATACATGTCTGGAGTCTCCCCAAGTGGGAAAAATCCTAGGTCATAAAAAGAACCCCCTTTTTCAGAATAGTTAAGAAAAATTCCATTGGTAATCCAAGTCTGCTGCTCCAGGGTCCTCGTTTCTCTCTTCTTTAGCAAAGTAAGACATCTGAGGGCTCAATATCTCGGCAAACTCCTTTCGCATTCTATTTTTTAGAACTAAGACTTTCATGGATCGAATGATGTTTCCTATCTTTAATGAATTTAAATTAAGTGGGTTGGACAGGCTGTTGAAACTGATTGCTTTTAGGGAGTGTGGCTTTGCTAAGGAGTAGGGCCGTTACCTGTTGGGTTTCATAAATCCGAACACATATGCTTCCCATTTGACTTCCCAAGTTGGCAGAGTTGGTGGACTTGAGTTGAAAGAGACTTGAGAGAAAATTTTATCTAATGCTTTTTTATGAGGAAACAGAAGAATGGATGAGTAATCTAATTCATTAGTAACTAAGATGGGCTTAGAACCCAAACTTCCTTCGAGCTCGGTGGTTCTCAATCCTACCTGATTGAGAAAAATTCACTGGGGAGCTTTTGTGGTTACACATCCTAACACCCAGCCTTACTAAATTGGGATCTCTTGGGTGGGGCCCAGGAATGTAGATTTTTAACACATTTCACAAGTAATTCATAGGATACCCCAAGTTTGAGAACCATGCATGACCCCACCCTGCTTCCAGGGTGACAAACTTGAGAGGTAACAAAACTCTTCCATGGGATTAACTTCCCTAGGAGTGGCATTAAAAATAAAATCATCCCTGTAAAAATAATAATAATAATAAAATATAATTAAAAATAAAATCACCAGTAATGAATGAGCGAACTCAGCACTACCTTAGGAGAACTTTAAATCAGATTGTGTTATGCATCTTATACGCAAAACCATCCTCTTAACCTGGTATAGGAGAACCAAGAAATGTATTAACATGCCCCTATGAGACCCCTTTGAATGTCTAAAGGAGAAAGCTCCAGAGTGTTCTCTCAATAGAAATACATCATTCCCAGGCATTATGTGCTTCAGATTCTAGATGTTTTCTGAACCCACTCTTCCTAAAGATATCAGTCCAGCTATCCACTGGGAGCCCGGTAGAAGGTGCTGAGATTCTACCAGGACAAGGGCCTGTGAACACAGACTAATTATTATATGAAGTAATAACTAGATTGCAGGCACTTTGCATTCCATGTATCGTCTCCCTGAATCCTTGAGAAGCTTCTGTGGATTGGGTTCATTGTCATCCCATTATATAGAAAAGTAAATGAGGCTTAGCAAAATTAAAACATAACTCGCCTGACCAGGCAGTGGCACAGTGGATAGAGTGTCAGACTGGGATGCGGAAGACCCAGGTTCGAGATGAGCGGGGGCTCATCTGGTTTGAGCAAAAGCTCACCAGCTTGAGTCCAAGGTCACTGGCTCAAGCAAGGGGTTGCTCAGTCTGCTGAAGGCCCGTGGTCAAGGCACATATGAGAAGGCAATCAATGAACATCTAAGGTGTCAAAATGAAAAAACTGATGATTGATGCTTCTCATCTCTCTCTGTTCCTGTCTGTCTGTCCCTATCTATCCCTCTCTCTGACTCTCTCTTTGTCTCTGTAAAAAGAAGAAAGAAAGAAAGAAAGAAAACATTACAGCAGCACAGCTAGTAAGCAGTAGATCCGAGATTCTCATCCAGACAACCTGAATCCAGAACCCACTCCCTTAACCACTATACATGCTCAATCCCATCAGTTACCAGGTGTTTCTGAGACCTGCGGAAACTACCAGTACCTGAAAGTGTTTCCCTCTTAGGAGTTCCACATCCTAATGGAAAAATAAGATGTTTTAGATTAAATAGCAAAACAAAACACGTGCGCCCTTTGATCAGTTCTCTCCTCATTCCTAAAACCACTTTGCATCTGTTATAGAATGAGGTGGGGTGATGATAATAAAAATATAAGTATTTCCACAGTAGGGCCACTCATTGCAGAATGCACTGCATTTTATCTATACGTATACATTCTTGCATAGACCTGATGCTGTTTTCTATGTAAATTAATTGTATCTGTCAACCCAACTAAACAGACCTTGAGGAGAGTAATCAGGACATACTCATTCTGCATCCCCAGCAGAGAGCGCAGGGCTGCTTACATATGGATGTTCAATTAATATCTGTTCAATTGAATGTTCACTGACCCATTCAGGAGTTTTCGCCAGATTTATTACCACTGAAAGAAATAGAAGAGGGCCTCAGTTCTAGAGGGAGGATTTCACAGCCTGTATCAGCCTAGCCTGCGGGACCACATGTATGAAGAGACTAACGAATAGGATGGAAAGCTTTTAATTAACAGCCTAGCAAAAAAAAAAAAAAAATGTCATTCCAATCTGCTGTTTTGTTTCCATTAATTCACTCAGATTAAGCAAGAATTCCACCAAGGAATTGGGGTGAGCAGCTGGAGAGGGAGGGAAGCACATAAATAAATCATGAGTGTCATTAAAATTTGTAAACTAATAACTTCTGGGAAGTCTTAGCAATTATTATCAGGGTTTTCTTGGCAAACAAAAAATTAATAAATCCAAAAGGTCTCCAATTCCTATTTAAAAAAAAAAGAACAGCATCCCCTGGAAAGGTCACTGACAAGACAATTAGGGGAGGAAATAAATTGTCTAGACAACAGCTTGCAAAGCAGATGAAAAGTCACAGGATTCCCCAGCGGCAGGAGGATGAGACAACTCAATACAAGAAAAGTGGCGGGCCAGGCGGGGCTGGGCTGGGATTGGTCTGGGGCTGTTAGAACATCAACTCCATTCTCTCAGCGCTTATTTAGTGTCGCCCAGGGGATAGGCTTTGGAGATGCAGAAATCAGAAAAGCACCTGTCCCCTGTTCTTGAAAGGTGCCCAGGCTGAAAATAAAAAGCAACACAGTAGGGATGTGACATTAGTGGCGAGCAGAGGAGGGTCAGGGAAGGTGTCCAGGAGGATTGCCTGGGAAATGGCTCATCTGTAAACACTGGACCTGGGAACTCCTCGGCCTGAAGTCCCCTTGCTCTGTAGGCCCTGAGGCCAGGAATACAGAGGAATGCCTGATTCTAGTTGCTTAGCAAAGAGCAGAATGTCTCCCATGCTGCTAGGCTAGGAGAGAATGTAATGGAGCAAGAGGAGAAAAAAGAAGAACTGAGGTGAAGTAGCAACGGAGGGAGACCATTCATTGCAAAGGATTCCTGGTTCCTCTTTCATCTCCACATTCACAAACTCATTTAGTTCCAGGAGGCTCCCTAATCCAACAGGAAAGCTCCTCATCATAAACTGGCCATCCAAGGACCTTTGTTAAAGAGCAGCACTTGGGATGGACAAACAGACAGAAGCTGAACAATTATTTGCTAGCTCATCTCTGTCCAGAAATTAGTTCCTTAAATTATTATTCTTTTAAAGGAAGGATAATGTATTTATCAGTCCAAATGTCAATGTTTAAGACATATAGAGCTGAGTCCCAGAAGCAATTAACCAGTAAGAAATAGAAATCCCATCCATAACTTGCATTAAAACCTAAAGACTCAAAAACCCCAGGCTGTGGAATAATTAGTCTTACAGTTGCTGCTTCCAGTGAAAACTGGCATTCTGATTCCCGAATCAAGAACCATGAAAGTCAACAGACGAGATGGGATACACATGCCTGTATTTGCAGAGGACATGAAAATGGCACCAAAGCATATGCCACATGCTGTTGTCACATAAATGAGGGGGAACATGGCCCTGCCTTGGAGTCCATGATTCCTGCACCCCATGTAACAAGGGCCCATTTCCAGCAGGAATGGAGGGGAGGTGAAGTGAAGGGTTATCTCTGTCTAGCTGCAGAGTTTCCACTTAGGGGGCCATGTGACCCTGTGGAAAGGGGCCAAGATTGGGAGCCAGGGAGTGCTCCTACTCTCAGACATATGACCTTAGTCCTGGATCCCCCTGCCCTCACTTATTTCCTATATGACATGGGGCAAGTCATTGAATTTCTGAAACGTTCAATGTTGTCCTCTGTAAAATGGGTCTGGTGATACCCAACTCTCAAGTTTGTTATGAAGGACAGAACAAGAGGCTTAGATAAAGGAACTACTAGCCTAGAGAAGCAGCCCAGTGACAGGTGATTACATGCTGATGACTAATTCTCCAAGTGTGTCCCATACATGCCACTGTGTGCCAGGCACTTTCCTAACACATTCACATATTTCATGTCATTGAAATATAACCACTCTAGAAAGTAGGTGCTAGTATAATCCTCATTGTACAGATAAGAAATTGGAGACATAGAGAGGTGAAGAAACATGTTCAAGGTCACTTTGTGACTAAGCAGAAAAGCGTGAACTTGAACCCAGGCCATCAGTCCCAGAGCCTTCACTTTAATACCACACTGAGAAGAAAACTGTTGCTGAGCCTCCTGACCCTGACTCACTCACCACTCCTCCTTGAGTCAGGCTGCTGTCAAATCTAATAGAGTCGGAGCCCAATATCACTCTTGACCGATGGACAGCCTCCAAGCTTGATAGACTATGGGCTAAAAATACCATGAAAGAGAAACTCTGCTTCTTTTTTAAAAGACAGCCCCTAACCTTACTAATTCTCTAAGCTTGAAATCCCATATGTGAAATGTGATTTGACTAAGAGATGCCAATAGATGGTTGTGTTAATGGCCAATTTTTTCAGCCATCCTTCTGTTGGTGTAGAAAAAACGTTAACCACCTCCCGTATAATAGCACCATGGAGTTCCAGAAAAAGTGTCACAAGGGCACAAGACAGAGCTACCTTGCTGAATGCTTTTAAACAGTCTTGTCTATTTAGAAGTAGATGGCTTCTGAATTATTAATCCAGTGAGGCAAATAATTATATCAACTGCAACCTGCCAGGTAAGTGTGTCATCTTGTCACGACAGCTGCTGCTCCAGGCTTCTCTGTTACACAGAAAATTGAAGAATCACCAAATTCAATTTCAACTTGGTTAAGCATGTTGGGCCAAATCATGAAACCAAAAGGTAAGTGTTTAATTTAGTTTCTTTTCTCTGCATGCTGTATTACTAAGGACGATCACAGTGCTCCGGGCTCTAACTGTGAAATACATCCTCATCAGAAGAGAGTGGGAGACACAGCTCTTTACGGGCTGAGCGGGGAAGACAATAAAAAGTTAGAAGATACCCTATGAGGCCCCAGCAAGTTGGAAAACTTCCACAAAGTTTAGGAGCAGTCCTTCCCTCCACCGTACTCTATCCAGGTGCCTAGGGTGGGCTTTATCAGACCCATGAAACAAACACAACACAAAACAAATACATTCCTACGTAACATTTATCCAAAGGGAAAGCCCATACTTAACACCAGCTTTTCCAATTCCTGAGAGGTCCCACCATATGGAATCTGTCATCTATAAACTGTGCTGTGAGTAACCACATTTGGTTTGGCCCTTCTGTGAACCTGGTGAGTCCCCAGACTTTCTGTGGGGTCTACCACCCAGGTTCTCTCCCACCTCCTCCTGGGCTCCCATCTCTCCTGCAGCCCAGCCTGGCCTGGCCCTTTCTCTGTATCAGGGACACTTTTTACACTTTCCATTTGCCAAATTGCATTCTGCCCATCATTCTAACACCTGGCTCAGAAAAACTTGTCTACAAAAGGATGTATTTAACTATGTAGAATAAACATTCCAATTCCCTTCAGTTAGCACCAGGCAAAACATTCTAAGACATTCTTCTCCCCCTGCCTGCTCCCTGCCATCACCCCCTAAAGGTCTCTGCAAAGTCCTGGGTAACACAGACTCCATCCCCTCGATGTCCTACAATCTCCATCACATGGTCCCCTGCATCTATGGATCCTTACAAACAACATCAATAATGAATACGAAGGCTATACAAACGTAGTTATAACAAACATTAGTTATTACAATTACATGAGCACTTCCTGCATGTGAGTTACTGTCCTAAATGTTCATCCATTTATTATTTTATTGAATCTTTGCAATCCATCCATTAATTCATTCATTGAGCAAACATTTTTCAGGTCCTTTCTATGTTCCAGATACTGTTCTATGTGCTAAGGATATGGCATTCAGTGAAAATGGAAGATTATATCTCTCTGTATGCTTAGATGTAAGTGGGTGTAGGTAGACAAAAAAATCAGTAAGTAATATTTAGTATGCCAGAAGGCAATAAGTTGTAAGGAGTGATGGAATGCAAAGTCCTGGGGACAGGCCTCACTGATTAGGTAAACAGAGAGGGGGAGGGAGTGAGATTGGGAAGGGGAGGAGAGGGAAAGAGAGGGGAGAGGACCTGCCCCTGGTCCCGCCCCTGGGAGGAGAGAACTCAGAGGCAGAGGTGGAGCCCAGGGTAAGGGTTCAGGGGAAACCAACTGGTGTGTATGAGGAACATAAGGACAATGAGCTGGAGCAAAGGTCGGTTCTAGAATATAAACAATTTACATTCAGTGGAATGGAGACTCAAAGAGTGAAGTGGGTTGAATGGTGGCCCACTCATAAAATTTGACCACATCATAACCCCCAGAACCTCCAATGGGGACCTTACTTGAAAAATAGTCTCTTCGCAAGTATAATTAAGGATCTTGAGATTAGGTCATCGTGGATTATACTGATGGACCCTGAATCCAATGACAAGTGTCCTTAAAGGGACAAATGAGGAAATGACACAGACACAGAGGAGAAAGCTATGTGAAGATAATGAAGGCAAAGACTGGAGTAAGGTAGCCACAGGGACGCAGACAGCCACCAGCAGCTGGACAAGGCCAAGAATTCTTCCTAAGCCTCCCAGAGGGAGTGCGGCCCTGCTGACACCTTGACCTCAGACCCTAGCCTCTAGAGCAGGACACGATAAACTTCTGCTGCTTTAAGCCACCTAGTCTGTGATACTTTGTTGTGGTCACCCTGGGACACTAATACAGACGTAAGATAACGTACCCTTAGATGTAAGGCTCAGACCTCTCTGAGTGGGCAAACTGGGACTTGAATTCTGGCAACTGGACATCAGGGTGCCCTTAGGGTCACTTATCTAGTGTCTTTGGTGCACACCAGTGACTATACTGGCTGATGACCGTGGGGCACACACTGGGTCACTGAAGGGCCTCCAGCATTAAGCACCTGCCCTTGGTGCCCTGGCTTGGCCTGGCCGCCATCTGTCTTGAAACATGGCTGCTGTCTCCCATTGTAAGGACAGGATTTCCTGGCTTGTTTCATTGTTTGCACCAAAAAGACAGCACAAGGGTCAGGCTTAAAGGGTCACCACAGTACCATTGTGACTGGGCCTGAGGGAAGGTTTCTGAGGCTCTGAGTCCCTGGGAGTCCCACATGAGTGGAAACAGACATGCTTCGTATATTAAAAGCAGCCCAGTTACTTATGCCTCTGCCAATTAATTGTCAATGAGCAGCAAAATCAGGTTTTAGACATCTGTGCAAAAGGAGGCCGGCCTCTGTCTATAGGAGCAATGAACCCCTGAGTATGTGACAGATGACGTGACCACGCCCCGTCCTGAGAGAGAGGCCCTGGCTCACCCTCTGCAAACAAACAAGTCAGATGAAGCAGCGACAGGGTGTGCAGGTGCTCACATGCAGAGCCCTCTGCTCCAGGACCTCAGGACACCCTCAGGACATGGCTCCAGGGTGAGTGACAGCCAAGAGAATGGCCTTTTGGGACAGCGCCCGCCCCCCACTCCCAGGGTTTACAAAGTTCAAAGGTAATGAGATACATACACAGCCTCTTGAGTTCCATGAATAGAATAAGTATGGAGCGTGACATGCCTACTCACAATGGCTGATGAAACCTGCTGTCATCCTGTGTGACAGCAGGTGGTGTGGCTGTGAGCCTGAGGGTGCGTGTGAGTGTAAGGAGGTGCATGGAAGGGTAGGGGTGCAGGCATCTGGATCCAGAGAAACTCCTAGGTCCATGGCTTCATGCAAGCCCAGTCTGGCTTACCCCTCCCATCTCTATCTTCTCCCTGTCCCCTGTGCCCCAGGGTCCCATAGCACATACAATGGGCACAGTGCCTAGAGCCGTGATGGCGAACCTATGACACGCGTGTCAACACTGACATGCGTATCCATTTTCGATAACACGCGGCCACATACCAGAGAAGTATGGGGCTGCATGCCGGGAAGAACGTTTCATCCTCGGCTCCTGCACGGCCAGGTGCAGTAGCCGAGGATAAAACATTTGCTGTAGTGTAGACACTCTGTGCCGGAGGTCTGTAGGCCAAAACAACAGGACTCCGGCACAGAGCGTCTAGTTCTGGGACTTCCAGTTAGGCCGTTTTTCTCAAAGTGACACACCACCCGAGTTATGCTCAGTTTTTTGGTGAATTCTGACACACCAAGCTCAAAAGGTTGCCCATCACTGGCCTAGAGCATAAATTTTTTCTTTCTTTTAAAGTCAAAACAAAAACAAAGGGAAAATTTAGGCTGAAAAAGAAAATGTCATGATACATTTGTCTTTATACCAATGCACTCATAAAATATATCTTTTAATATTATTTTATAGAGGAAGGAGCCCACAAAAGCTATGAAAGTCATGAAAGCCATCACACAGACCTGATTCGCACCTAGGTCTGTTCTCATAGGTACGGGCTTCTCACATACTACAGCGTCCCAGACTCGAAGGGCTGAAATCAGTCACACCCAGGGCAAGTATCTCTCCGACATCAGATCCCTTATCCACGGTCTCTCCTTGTGCCAGGCGTGCTCCCTGGTCTCTCCAGCCAGACCTGTGTCTATCAGGAAGAGAGAGACCCTGGCCAGGTGGCTCAGTGGGTAAAGTGTCATTCTGGCTCATCAAGGTCACGGGTTTGATGCCCATCCGAGCACGTATGAGAATCAACCAATGAGTGCACAATTAAATGAAACAAGTAAATAAAAAACAAGTTGATGCTTCTCCCCCTCTCTCATTCTTTCTCTCTCCCTTTCACC
The DNA here is from genome assembly GCA_037038555.1 of Rhynchonycteris naso. Classification (NCBI taxonomy): domain Eukaryota; kingdom Metazoa; phylum Chordata; class Mammalia; order Chiroptera; family Emballonuridae; genus Rhynchonycteris; species Rhynchonycteris naso. The sequence goes on along the minus strand of CM072999.1, from coordinate 242,070,880 downwards.
CTCCACTCTCTCTTCTCAGTCAATGGAAAAATTTTTAAAGAAGAAGAAGAAGGAAGAGGAGGAAGAAGAGAAGGGGGGAGGAGGAAGAAGAGAAAGAGGAGGAGGAGGAGGAGGAGAAGAGCAGAAGCAACAACACTGCCAAGGAGAACGTACGACCAGCCCCAAAGAGAGAAGCAGAGTGCTAAGGCAATTCCCAGACGTACGCCATCAGTTCTACCTGGGACAGGTAAGAGGGTTTCCAGGAGGAGGAGCATCTTCTGCTCCTTCGAGAACAGGCTTCCCAGCCCCTTAGTGGGCATTACTCATGTGCGCTAAGCAAGGAACTCCTGGAGAATCTCTAATGCACTTACCTCCAAAGTGAGCTCTCAGTCACACTCCCCAGGTTGAAGTCATACAGCTTGGTCAGGATAAGGATAACCTGCACGGGGGTGGGGAGGGGAGGCAGAGGGCAGGAACAAAAGGGGGAGAAAGAGGAATCTTACATTAGTGTGCGTTACAATATACAGTATGTCAAATCACACAGAGGAGGGCTTAGTAGTTATCCATTGAGTTGGCAGGCATTATAGGATCAAGCAAGGGGAAAAAAGTATTAATTTAATGCATCCCCGTAACTGGTAGCATGAATTTTAATCCTGAAGATGTTTTGCATTTGAAACAAAAACATGCCAACAGGAATTAACTGGAAATTGATGGTTGTTTCCCTATATCCATCCTCCTTCAAGGTCAAGTACGGGCTGGCTGGCTCTGTTCACTGGTGTGACCACCCGCAGACCAGAGAGGATGGGCTTGCTTTTCATCTGGAAATGACTCTGACTTACAGACTTGGGCTAAAAGGGTAAGAAAGAGCTGAGCCTCTTTCTGTCTAGAGAGGAGTTCAAAGAGATTTTGTGTTTCCATCACCAGAAACACAAATACTTGAATGGCATTCAGGTCCAGTCCCCAACATTCTCTGATGTCATGTGCCACTTACATTGTAACGCCATGGAATAGGCAAGTCATTGGACTCCACTGGACCCCAGAACCACTTTCCTGATGTCATGTGCCATTTACATTGTAACACCATGGAATAAGCAGGTTATTGGACCCCACTGGACCCCAGAACCACTTTCCTGGTGTCAGCTGAAACCATGAAACCCAGAAGGAAGGTACCTGTTAGCCAGTTAGAGCTGCCTATTAGCAGTTTTCTGAAATGGATTTGGGCTGGTCAGTCTGGTCCTGTGCTCTTTAAACTTCTCCAGCTGGGGGCTTGGCTATAAGACATGTCCCTGCCTGCTCTTCGTGAACTGCACACCTACAGGATGCTAAACGCATGCACCTGAGTCGATTTTAATCAAAACGCAGGTGTCTAATATACAGGGTCTCCCTGCACGCGTGATAATCCAGTTACACATAATTGTGTTTATCTAAATTTAATGCACTACTCATTTCACTTTTCTCAGCTCCTTCCCATTCCACAATTTAACTTCCTCCAGTTCATTTGCAGAACAATCATTAAACTCTTTTCGAGATAATGAATTTCTGCGACCAAGATGGGGCTTCCCTATTCTAGGTAGCCATTTAAGATTAAAGAAAAATAATCAGCCATTACAGTAAACATTTTTATGGCATCTAACTCACAACAAAACATTCACTTTGATATCTATTCTCATCCGGCACCCCATGGGGTCGGTCAGCTCCATTTCTGTTTCTTCGATGTAAACTAAGGAAAATAATTAGAGGCAAAGATGTGATCCATTACAGGGCAAAGAGAGTTCATGGCAAAGTTGGTTTGGGACATTCAACTTTTTGCAGGGCCATTACTGGAGGGCTCAGAGGTCCCCTCTCTGATTGGGTCCTGTGCTAGGGAGAGAAAGAGCCAAGCCAAGAAAGATATCAGTGGCATGATGCTTTATAGAACAGTGCAACCTACAAAGCCACCTGTCCTGTTAGCACGGCGCATCAGCAAGGGGTGTGAATCCCAAGCAAAGCATTGTTCTCCACAGGGTCCTTGCCTCTCCCATTCACCATGAGTTTCCTCCTCGTTCATTAAATTCAGGAGCTAATGAAGGCCAGGGACTTATCCATAGCCTTTCCAACTAAATGCCTAGCCAATGTGCCAGATAATTCCTGTGTATACACATACAAATTTACAATAGACTTCTCCCCTTTATTTTACCTTATTTTTTCTACAAAGTTATTCTCACAGTGAGTCAGTTTGCAAGCCATCTCAAATTCTGGACAAACTCGAAACTGCACTCTACTACAGATAGGTCAGAACACACATCTAGAGCACTACAGAACACTTTCCACTTCATTTTCCCCCAACATCAAGTCTGCAGGGACATGAAACCACCTCCAAAAAGGGCGAAGTTCACGTAGAGATAAGAAAGAGATGTTGCAGGGAAGAGTTTCACTTCATTGCTAGAGCCTCTAACAAATAAGAGGGTCTGGAAAACCCTTCTACAAACCAGGAACCCTCATGCTATAGGTCTCCTTACCCAATGCTTGGACCCGATGCATAAACAGATCTTACGACACCATGTAGTTAGTACAGTGATCAAAGGAAACCCGGGGGCTGTTGGACCAAGATGCTCTCCTTCTTTCCTGCCCTCCCTCCATACCTGGTCTGTGTCCCTAATATACAGTGTGTCCGTAAAGTCATGGTGCACTTTTGACCGTGTGACCGGTCAAACACACACTTCAGATCTCTATGAATATTGTTTCTGCCTTTATGACAGTTTCAATTCTGCCTCTGAATTCACACACTTTCTTAAAGGCACCTTTACTGGCTCCTGCCCCACCCGGCCTAATGATGAATCCCAGACCCCTTCTCCTGGTATGCAAGGCACTTCACAGTCTGGCTCACACACACACACAGTCTTCCAACCACTTTGCCACAATCCTCAAGAAACTGTCCCCTGCTTTAGCAATCCAAGTTTCTCAAGGTGCCGCAGATAAGCCAAAGCCATTCTCATAACTCTGTTCTCTCTCTGGCATGTGGTATCATTGCTTGTGCCCAGTCCTCTTATTACCACCTGCATAGCCTGCCACTATGCAAGAAATAGCTCCCAATCTACCTTCTCCAGGCAGCCTCCCAGGACTGTCTCAGCCTCTATCTCCTGAAGAGAAAGAGAATGTAATTTGCTACTTAGTTAAGCACTATCTTAATAGCTTCTAGATATATCATTTACCTTTTCAACTAGATTTATAACAATTTGAGGAGGGGTTCGGGTTTTGTACGTCTGTCTCCCTAGCACATATGCCCAGCATGTCAAAGGGTCCTATAAATAATTATTTGAGAGTCAATGAAAGATAATGGTGCTTGGGCAGTAAATTATAGTCTTCAGAAAGGGATAGTATTAATCTAGCCTACTATCCTCATTTTATACATGAGGAAACTGAGGCACACCAAGAGGAAGTGACTCGTTAAAGTCCCAATAATGTGTGACCTTGACCAAGCACCCAGGTCACAATTTTCCCCGTTCCATGAGTCCAGCTAAAGTCTAACAATCACTGGGAGCAGGGATCTAGATCCCCTCTCCTAGAGAGTTTGGGCTGAAGCATTCTGGGTAGTGTCCAGAAAGATTCCTATGGCAACCGGGGGACTGCCCTTTGAGAACACTCCATCACATTCCGGTTTCTCTCCCATCACTGTACCACAATGCCACGCCCCCCTCGCTGAGGTCCTGATCTAGAAAAGCACCCCTTCCTTTACATTGAGCTTCACCAGACAAGGAGCGCAGGCAGTGGGAGGCGTGTGAGGAGGATGGCTCAGCACACCCACTGCAGTGTTCCCCAGAGGAAGGGTCCTGACACTGAGAATTGGGGGCCAGCAGCATCCTTATCCCTGGAGCCATCACAGAAGGACAATAATAAAGCTGTGAAGAGTTGACAATGGTAATCTTTAGCCTTAAGATATTGTGTGTCGCCTGACCAGGTGATGGTGCAGTGGATAGAGTGTCAGACTAGGATGCGGAGGACCCAGGTTCAAGACCCCAAGGTCGCCAGCTTGAGCGCGGGGTTATTTGGTTTGAGCAAAGCTCATCAGCTTGGACCCCGGGTTGCTGGCTTGAGCAAGGGGTTACTCAATCTGCTGTAGCCTCACGGTCAAGGCACATATGAGAAAGCAATCAATGAACAACTAAGGTGTTGCAACAAAAAACTAATGATTGATGCTTCTCACCTCTCTCCATTCCTGTCTGTCTGTCCCTATCTATCCCTCTCTCTGACTCTCTGTCTCTGTAAAAAAAAAAGAAGAAAAAATGGTATTGTGTGTCAAGCAAACAAAACCAAGATTAAAAGGAAGCTTGCCCAGCCCTGGCTTCTCTCACCACTCAGGAGGAAATTAGCAGGGAAGGTAACTAGAAACACGTGCAGGAAGCCTAACGAGCCCCAGGTGGCAGGGGGTGGGGGGAGTTCTCAGAGTAGAAAGGGAAAATGCTAGTGCGCTTTGGAACCAGCAGTGGCTGGATGTGGCATGTAGGAATGGTGGGGGACCCACAATAATGCCTGACTTGACAACCCTCACTCAGAGGTGCCCAGATGAGAGTGAACACTCAAACTCAAAGCAAAAAAAAGCAGGGAGAAAACATTCATTGAATCCCTATGATGTGCTAAGTACTAGGATGGGTGCTTCTCAATCTTCACAACAAATTTTTGAGACTGAGCAGATGTTGTATAATATTCCCATTTCACAGATGAGGAAACTGAGTCCTGAGAACTAAGCAAGTTGTGCTAAGGATACCAACCTCCAAGAAACAGAGCCAGCATTCCCACCCTGGCTGTATGACTCACCATGCCTGTCAGACTCTAATGTGGTGCTCCTCCACTCAGCCAATGCTTATGTGGGCTCTGTGTGCGAGGCCGTGAGCAGGAAAACAGAGCGAAGACATATTCTTGCCCTCAAGGAGTCCCTCACTCATTAACAGATTCCACAATTAGTTTCTCAGCACCTCTTATGTGAATTAGAGTCACCTGCACCTGACCAGGCCGTGGCTCAGTGGATAGAGTGTCAAACTGGGACACGGAGGACATAGGTTTGAAATCCCAAGGTCACCGACTTGTGCGCAGGCTTACCAGCTTGAGCACAGGGTCACTGACTTCAGCATGGAATCATAGACATGACCCCATTGTTACTGGCTGGAGCCAAAGGTCTCTGGCTTGAGCAAGGGATCACTTGCTCTGCTGTAGCCCCTCATTCAAGGTACATATTAGAAAGCAATCAATGAACAACTAAGAAACCACAACAGAGCTGCAATGAAGAATTGATGCTTCTCATACCGCTCCCTTTCTGTCTGTCTCTCTCTCTATCACAAAAAAAAAAAAAAAAAAAAAAAAAAAAAAAAAAAGTCACCTGCAAAACTCCAAGAATCAGGGAGGGATCTGGGACTCAAAGCCAAAGCCCAGGGAAGATAACTTTTGATTTATTTGTTAATGGAGGAAATAAAATAGGAAAAAGAGATGTGTAATACAAAAAAAAACTAGACAAATTCTTGGAAGACCCAGGTTTGTCAAATAAACTTTGTCATATATGAAACTTTTTCACCTAACTGGCTATATGCAGTTTATAAACAGCAGGAAAAATGAAAATAAAATAAAATAATTCATGAAGAAATAGCACTTCTCTCTTAATATAAGCCATGTACACAGAGAGTATGTCCCTAGCTATATATGTAAGTATATATGTAAATATAGCTAGAAAAGATAGTATATATTTGTGAGAATACACACACACACACACACACACACACACACATATATATGTATATACACATAACCTTAAATTGCCATTTAAAACCTTCTGTAAACTAACAAACACTCTGTTCATATATCTCTTACAGCCTTTAACACACTGGGTTAAAGAAACTTCTCCATATGTCTGCCTTGTCTGTTAGACGGTGAACTTTTTGAGGTTAGAAATCAGGTGTCTGCATCCCCAACACCTAGCACAATGCCTGACAAATGACAGGTTCTACGCAGGGTCCACTGAATGCATTATAAATGCATGGCAATAAAAGAAGGGATGAGATGATAAATGTATGAGAGAGGTACGAATAATGTGCTGTAAGAGTTGAGAAGAGGGGGAAAAAAAACTAAGTCCAGAAATATGATCAGCAAAATCTTAATGAAGGAGAGGTTACATGATCTGGGACTTAAAGCATGGTAAGAATTTCATTGTTCAAAAGTGGAACCAACTCCTCCCTCCTCCTCTGAGTCTTGTCTTTTTTCTTTTCTTTTCTTTTCTTTTTCCTTCCCTTTCCTTCCCTTCCCTTCCCTTTCTTTCTTTCTTTTTTTCTTTCTTTCTTTCTTTCTTCTCTCTTTCTTTCTTTATTTCTTTCTCTTTTTTCTTGCTTTCTCTTTCTTTCTTTCTTTCTCTTTCTTTCTTTCCTTTTGTTTTTTTCTTCTTTCCTCTTTTCTTTCCTTCCTTCTTTCCTTCCTTCCTTCCTTCCTCCCTTCCTTCCTTCCTTCCTTTCTCTTTTCCTCCCTTCCTTCCTTTCATGGGAAAGAAGGCAAAAGAACAATGGAATCATGCAGGAAGAATGGAAGAAGCTCAACTTGTGGTCAACGCACAAAAAGTTTTAAAAGAATAAAGATGGTGGTAACCATGATAGATTATAAGACTTGCTGTGTATATATAGTATATACATTATATATAATAAATAATATATAGTAAAAGGTCATATTATAATAAGGGACTTATATAATAAGGTGATAAAAGGGATATGGCTGGCCTTTTACAAGATCAGTTGGTGCTGTCTTTGCTGATCCTCCTCCTCCCATTTTCTTGTCACCAGACATTCAGTGTCTTCTGCTGCCCCAGATGCTCTCCAGCCAGCCTTCTGCTAACTCCCTGATCTTCAGACACACACAGTGCCAGTAAATAATGTCCTTAGTTCTTATTTCCTCCTCTCCCTTTCATTTATCTATCCCTGCCTTATTCCCAGCACAGTATAAGATTCTTAGTGATAAAGGAGCAAGAGAGAAATAGTCCCTGTCCTCATAAAATGTATAGTCTTCCGTAACCTGCTGCCTTCCAGGATCATCTGGATTTAAACAAAGGGGTCCAAGTCCCTGGCAGGGTTGGAGCAAGTAATATTTGGGGTTAAGGGACTTTTTCTAGACTCTCCTCACCCACTTTCTAAGTGAGAGGAGGCACCCACATTTAGAATTGCAAAAAAGTCTCAGCCCCTATTCCACCTGAAAAATTTTTCCAACTTTCCCTCTGTCCATATTCTCTTGCCACTGGGTCAGGCCATGTGCCTTCTGGATGGGGCTCATGCGACTGCATAGGAGAACACAGAGCACTCGTCCTGAGGGCTGCACTCCAAACCCAGCCTTACCACATGCAACGGTGCCAGACCAAGCCACTGATTCACGGTTTCAGAATCTGCTTCCTTGTCCTAAAATTGGGATAATGGTACACCTCCCCCTGCCAGCCTCACAGGGTTGCTGGTTCAAATAACAAATAAGGGAAGCTGACCTGCTTTATAAGCTGCAATACGCAGATATGAGTGATCAGTATGATTATCATTCTTCAGGACACAAGGGTTCCAAGTATTCTCATGTGGTGGGAGGGAGAGGGGACATTGAGAGTGTAGAGTTGCTAAGCTCCTTCTAAAAATGACCCCTTCATTGTTGACTCCCAATGGCAACACAGGAGACTACAGCTCAGACCTGGTGTCTTCACTCTTGCACTCAGCTTCGGAAGGAGGGCAGGAGGCCAGGAGGGGAAGCCCGGTCCTCTGAAAGGTTAAAGCATAATCCACAAATTCATAAGCCTCCAGGGTGCTCTCACCCACAAGCACATTTCACCCAGGGAGGACCGTTAATGCCTGTACAATAGAAAAACGACTTTAGTTCATTAAACCTTCCTGGAATCTCTGTGCCTGTAAATCCATGCAGTGCTCTGCATGTCCCCCTCCAGTTGCCCCCCACCTCTGACCACCTCTTAGGTCTGTGTCCAGCCAGTTGGAATAGAGACAGTGGCTTTCTTCTCCGGAAGTAGTTGACAATGATAACGTAACAAGGATGCTAAGACATAGACCTCGGGGATTGCCTATAAGAGTGTATTTTTCAGTCTCGGCAGAGCCCAAGTCCCAGAGGCCTCCTCCCCCCTCTGAAGCATTTCCTCAGGGAACAGAAAGTCAACATTCATACTTGCACAGCCCCCCAGTACAAGCCTGTCTGGGCACCCACTGGGTATCCAGAGCTGTGCTGGGCATGCACCAAATTCAGAATAACTAAACGGTGCTCCCTGCCCACCATGATTTACAATCTAGTTGGGTGGCAAGGAAATAGTATAAAATATACCGACTTTGTCATGTATCATGCACAGAATTTCAGAAATCTGTTGTCTCCTTTCCAGGTGTTTTAAAGGGCATCAGCTCTGGCTCAAGTTAAAAGCTCACTGTGAGCCTAGATTCCCCCCTTACCCCACAAATGACAAAATAAACCCTGAGTCTTCTGAAATGTGTTGCTGTCTACTGTATCAGCCAATTTGGGTCCTCATAATTCTTTTCATTCAATCACTAGCCAAATACATAGGCAATGCTTCCTGTTGGCAGAGTGCTGTGGATTCTGCCGTGTCAAAAATAATCCAGCTTCTTTGCCCTCATACAGTTTACATTCTGGCAGAGAGAGAAAGAAGTAGGTGAATGAAAGTGTTGAGATGATGGTGAGGGTCTTGGCGGAGGAGAAGGAGAAGAGTAAGTGCTAACGTGCAGGGTGGGCAGGGCATGCAGGCGCAGCATAAATAAGGGGCCCAGGAAAGTCATCCATGAAAAACTGACACTCCAGCAAAATCCTGAACGAGGTGGGAGATGCAGTCACGGGGCCATCTGGGTAATAAACATTACAAGCAGAGGAAGCAGCGAATGCAAAGATCCTAAGGCAGGTGTATGCCTGGAATACTCAGGAAACAGCAAGGAGGCCAATGAGGCTGGAGCTGAGAGGGGAGAGCAGCAGGGGATGAGGTCAGGGACACATTGGGAGGCTTAGAACTTGTCTGGCCTTGTGAACCATGTAAAGACCCTGACTCTTGAGATGGGACATTGCTGGAAGGTTTCAATAGAGGATGTAGGTTCAGCAGGAGCATTCTGGTTGCTTTGTCGAGAAAGGCAGTAAAAGGACAGGAGTGCAGTAGGGCCCTGTTTTAATCATGCAGGTGAGACATGGGTGGGTGAGACCAGAGCAATGGCAATGGGCAGGAAAAGGGACATGTTGTGGATATATTTTGAAGGTAGAGCTGAGATTTGCTGACAAAGTGGACATGGGTGTGGATGAAAGAAAACAGTCAAGAATAACCCTTAGAGTTCGAGACGAAGCAACTAGAAGGATCGAGTTGCTGTCTTATGATGTAAAGACTATAGAAGAAGGAGATTTGGAGTAAAGATTTAAAGTTTAGCTTTGGACATTAAGAAGAGTCAAATGGAGAAGTCAAATGGTCAGCTGGATAAGTGAGTCTAGAGTTCAGGGCAGAAAGTCTAGGCTAGATATATCAATTTGTGAGTTGTCAGTGGTTATATGGCATTTAAAGACATGAGGCTAGACTAAATCACCCAGAGATGACATGTGGATAGGGTAGTAGAGACAGGAGGATAGAAATCTGGGGCATTTCAACATTTGCAGATCAGAGAATTCAGGAAGGGAAACCAATTTGTGTTTGGACCTCTCAAAATTGGCACAAGGAACATTTGTGTCCTGTGGGAATGCTCACTGAATGGTATTACTACAGAAGAGACTTTCAATTATCAGAGAAAACCACAAGGTGGCCTTCTGTTGAGGACAATAAGCCTCGTTCCCCAGATTCCCCTGTGTTTGACCTGTGGGTTCCTTTATAAACGTGGCAATTTGGGGCAGAGACAGGGGCTTTGCCTAGATTTGACATGGACTTCCCCTCACCAAGGCCAGTGTAGATATTATCACCACCACATTCGCAACCTACCAACACTAAGACACCATTATGGCACCGGGTGGCAGGTTGACAACATTGCACCCCTTCCATCACACAGAGGGAGCAGCTTCTCATTGGAATCGTTTTGCTGCCTGCAGTGATTCAGCTGCAATTAAAATCTTTCCTTTTCAGAATACCTTACTCACTGCCATGGTGTCCCACACCACATTACATCTAACAAAGGAACTCATTTTACGACAAATGGCATTCAGTAATGGGTGTGTAGATGGGACCCTCTGGTCTTACCACAAACTCCATCACCCAGGAGCAGCTGGCCTGATTCAGTGGTTGAATGGACTTGCAAAGACTCAATAACAGGACTAGCTGAGAGCCAACACCCTGTGAGGTTGTGCTGCTGTCCTTCAGAATGGGGGTTCAGCCTGTATAGAGTCAAAATAAAAGGTCTGGGAGGCAAGGAGTGAAGGCAGCAGCAGTTCTCTCATTATTATACCCAATAAGCCATCACAGAATATTTTCTTCATGTCCCTACAACTTTGGGCTCTGTTGGTAGAGAAATCTTGGTTCCCAAGGAGGAATTTGTCATCAGGAGACAAAACATCTGCTCCATTGAACTGGAAGCTGAAAGTAACACCCAGTTATTTTGAGCTTCTCATGCGACCACTGAACCAAGAGCAAGGAGGGCTACTTATGCGTAGGGATGGAATGGATGCTCAGAGCAGCTAAAGAGGTGACTGTCATGTGTACTCCTGGCCCGCTTTTCTGTCTTCGTATTTTATGTAACCAGGACCCTGAGAATTGTATTTCTAGGACTCTTCTGCCCTCTGCCCTTGAATCGGCCAATGGCGGGGTGGGGGGATACTTGTAGGGACCAAGGGAAAGAGAGAGGCTGCTCTCTCCACACTTCTCTTTTCTGCTGACAGCTCAGCGGCCACAACAGAGCTGGTGGCAGGCGGCAGTAGTGGTGTGGGGTCTCAGTGACGGGAAGTGCAGGCTCCCAAATTCCTGCTCACTGAGCTCAGCAGGCAAAGCAGGCATCCGGGTGGCAGAGACCCTCGGCCTCGGTGCTGTTTGCTTCTCCTGCAGTGCCGAGTGCAATTGTTTCTGCATTTACCAATCACTGAGCATCTTTGCCTTTGTCTCTGTTGCCCATCCATGGTTCTAGCACTCTTTTTTTATTTTTAAGAGACATATAGAGAGAGTCAGAGAGAGGAATAGATAGGGACAGACAGACAGGAACGGAGAGAGATAAGAAGCATCAATCATCAGTTTTTCATTGCAACACCTTAGTTGTTCATTGATTGCTTTCTCACATGTGCCTTGACCGCGGGCCTTCAGCAGACCGAGTAACCCCTTGCTGGAGCCAGCGACCGTGAGTCCAAGCTGGTGAGCTTTGCTCAAATCAGATGAGCCCGCGCTCAAGCTGGCGACCTCGGGGTCTTGAACCTGGGTCCTCCACATCCCAGTCCAATGCTCTATCCACTGTGCCACCACCTGGTCAGGCAGTGCTAGCACTCTTGTGATCAATTTTTGCATTCAGCGTCTTCTCTTAGAGATGGATGGAGTCAGAGACCCTCATGGATACAGAATGGTCTACGAGAATAAAGGAGCCGCAGGATATGGAAGGCAAGTAAAGGAAGTTATTTTCAAGGAGGAAGGAGTGCTCAGCTGTGTGAAAGGCTGCCAGTTTGTGTATAGGGAAGATTAAGGATGGACCATGGGATTTACCTCCTAGCTGACTGAAAAGGCCTCCAGAATAACCAGAGTACTGAATTTCTGCTCTTTACCTCTCTCCTTCCCTTACACCCCAATGACCTTTCTCAAGCAGAGACTACATCCTGTTACCTACTGACAAATCATCCCTGGTGGCTTCTTACTGTCTTTAAGATCAACTTCAAATTCCTCATCATGGTATAAAAGGTCTTTCTCAACCTGGCCTCAGTTGACAGTTTAAGCCTCTCCTATAGACACTTCCCTCAAAGTGACATCTAAATTCTAGCCAGACCGGAATGCCCATTTTCCTCCTATTCCACACTCCCACATTTTTGTGCAATCTCTGTCCTCTGAAAGTCCTTCTCCCATTCTCCACCTTCTCATTCTTCAAGACCCATCATAAAAATCATCAACACTCTGGTGTCCCAACTGTCCTCCAAGACAGAACTGATTCCCCAAGACAGATCCATATTCCCCTAACCCCTTGATGGTCAACCTTTTTATAAAAACTGCCCACTTTATCTCCATTCCTGTCTGTCTGTCCCTATCTATCCCTCTCTCTGACTCTCTCTATCCCTGTAAAAAATAAAAGTAAAAAAATAAAATAAAAAGAAAATAATTTTTTAAAAAACCGCCCACTTTTGCAGTGCTGGTCAACCTGGTCCCTACTGCCCACTAGTGGGCATTCCAGCTTTCATGGGGGGTGGTAGCGGAGCAACCAAACAGGGTCACGATTGGCCCACCATGAGAGCTGGTAGGGACCAGGTTGACCAGCACTGCAAAAGTGGACGGTTTTTCTAAAAAGGTTGACCATTAAGGCTTGCACATGCTTCCAATTATCTACCCACCAGGTCATATTATATTTTTTGGTTTGTATAGGTATCTTCACCATTGGGATATGTGCTCCTTCAGGACAGGGACATTGTTTTCTCATTATTATACCATGAGAGTATTATTATGCTCTTCCTTGACATGGTATCTATTAACCAAGAAGAATAAAACACATTCGTTGAATTGGAAGTGTCACCATAGGCATTCAAAGCAGGAGAATATGAGTCTGAGCTGGGGTGATCAAGACGTCCTCATAGAGGATGAGAGGTGTAAAGATGAGGGGTGGAACTTCCCGGCCCTCTTCTTTCTGGTATATTTTGTAAACTTCATCAAGATTGTCTTTTTCTTAGATAAGCTAGACTGCCAAGTCTCTCCAGAAGAAAGAATTCAAAGTGGCTTATAGAAGAACTGTAAGAATGTTGACAAGAGAAAAAAGGGCACACAAGAGTAGGGGGGGGGGGGCTGGCTAAAGCAACCTTCTAAAATATGACTGTATTTTGTTTAAAAGATTTTTTAAATTCTCTAAGGACCTCTAAAGAAGACAAAGGTATATAATCAGATCTGATGAAATGTAGGTTAAAGAAAACTCTAGACCAGGGGTCCCCAAACTACGGCCCCGCAGACCACAGGCGGCCCCCTGAGGCCATTAATCTGGCCCCCACTGCACTTCCGGAAAGGGCACCTCTTTCATTGGTGGTCAGTGAGAGGAGCACAGGATGCATCCGCACCCATAGTTCCCATTGAAATACTGGTCAGTTTGTTGATTTAAATTTAATTGCTCTTTATTTTAAATATTGTATTTATTCCCGTTTTGTTTTTTTTACTTTAAAATAAGAGATGTGCAGCGTGCATAGGGATTTGTTCATTGTTTATTTTATAGTCCGGCCCTCCAATGGTCTGAGGGACAGTAAACTGGCCCCCTGTGTAAAAAGTTTGGGGACCCCACACTAGACCCACATACAAAATCATGATCCAGTAGAGCAGAGTAGTTTAAACAACAGCAGAAAAACACAGAAAGGGTGGAGGTGGGGATGCTAACATATAACAAGCACCTACTAAGTGCCTAGCACCTAGTGTTCTCCGCTCACTACATAGATAGTGGGTATGACCACAGTGAAAGGTACATAGTGTTACCCACATTGTCAAGATGAGGAAACTGTCCAGGTCATGTAGCTAGGAAGAGATAGGACTCAGCACCCAACCACAGGTTTGTCTATTCCTATATGACCCAAGGAAATGATAAGAGATACAGAAATTAATAAGCATTAGTCATCCCTACTTAAATGGGGCCATTGTTAAGAAAGTACTTTGCAGAATTTGGTAGCTGAATAAGGTGACAGATCAAGGAAATAAAAATTCAGTGTTGTTGAAACACGAAGCTTGTAAAAAAAAAATGGCTGTTGAATAGTGGGGGCTTGTTCTAATTTTGTGTAATGAGCCATTAAAAATGAATTAAAAACCCATTCACCCTCATTCCTAAGGGACTTTGAAAATGAGAGAGACGTTCTTTTCTCAGAAATTATTTAGGTAGCATGCAGTCCAGTGACAGGGATGGGGCCAAATGACCACAGAATCCCCAGCCCTGATGACATGATGACATCTGTGTTCCTTGGTGATAGCTCACCAGAACTAGGGTTAATTAGCTCCAGAAGGAGTGTGAGCCCATACCTTCCTACATGCCCATCACTCCTGCCAGCCAACCACCACCCTGTGGAGGATCCATGGGCAGAAACAGATGGAAGGGTGGCTCTACAGCCCCTGAGTGAAGCCCCCAGAGATAACCATCAAAACAGAGGACACAGTTTGTGTCCTCGGGGAAAGAGCAGAAGTTCTAAGCCACACAGTGTGGAATCCAGGTTCTGCAACTTACTCTCAGGGTGACCTTGGGCAAGAGGCTTACCCTGTGGAGTCTCGTGTCTACATCTGGAAATGTCAAGCAATAATATCCTTCCCTTCACTGAACTGTTGTGAGGATTAGATAACTGGTGTCTTCTGCCAGGTCAGTAGTAAAAGACCTCAGGACATATTAGGTCCCTTCTATCCCCCACCTCTGAGCAAACCAGGTCATTTGCCACCCGTGTAGGAAAATCTTATGTCTCCAAGAGAAACCAGGTCACTTCTTTTGTGATGACAACTTGAAGCTCACAAAATAAAGAGCAACCTCTGCAGGCCTCTCCCCGATGTTGAGTTAAAAGCCTCAAGCGGCCCCGAGTGCTGTTGTTTGCTTTGTGTGGACATACATTGACAACCTTCACAATGGAGAGATCACAGGTCCATCCAGTCCATATTCCCTGGTGTGTGATCCTACCCACTGTCTTCTTCCATTTCAGGGTCTGTTTCTGCTGGTCCTGCCTGCAGGCACACACTCTCCCTTTCTTTCCGCACTCCTGTCAGGGGTATCACTCCCACTTCTGTCTCAGGGGCCAAAAGAGACCCCAGCTAAGCCATGTTAGCTTCTGACCCCAGTGGATACTCTGGGAATCAGCAATTCCCCAGATTAGAAGCAGCTACCAGCCCACAGTGGTATGCGTGGAACTGAGAGCAGGGACTTGACTACACTGTCAGGTGTCTCAGGGTGAACACACCTGTATTATTTCTTAATATACCTTCAGCATCCGGGACAATACCCAGCACATTCCAGATCCCTGTACACAAGACTAAAATGAATGACCTATCACCCCATCCATGATCTGGCATTTATCATACCCTGTCTCCTATTCAACCTTACAAGTTAGTACAAAATTTCATGGGCAACACACTATGCTAAACACAGAGGATAGAGGGATGAGACACACACAGTTTCTGACCTACGGCATTTTCAGTGCAAGAAGAGAGACATGCATATGTACAACCATATTCAGTGGAAGTTGGAATTGGTCTGACACCAGATCGGCAGGAAACATTCCACCTATTGTCTCATGTGGGTTGCACTGTAACCCTGCAAGGTTGACATATAATAAAAATGAATTATTTCTAACCACCTCCATGAAAATTTTTGTAAGAGGGATTATTTGATCTGGTTAATTTTAGTAGAGGAAGAAGGCAAAAGGCTTTTCAGGCTGGAAAAGCAACATGAAAAAACATCATTAGGCTGAAATTGCCTGTCATGTGTCAGGACCCGGGACTGGTTTGTTGAGGCTAGAGCTTCAAGTACATTGAGGAGGAGATGCATACCTAGACTGGGGTCAGAAAAGGACAGTTTTAAATACCAGTGGTGCAAATTTCCTATTGTTGCTGTAACATTACTATAAATGCAGTGGCTTAAAACAACACAAATATATTATCTCACAGTTTGGGAGACCGGAAGTCCAAATAAGTGTCAATGGCTAAAATCAAGGTGTCACACAGCTATGTTCCTACCTTTCTTTTGGAGGCTCTATGGGAGAACCTGTTTGATTACATTTTCCTCCTTCTAGAGGCTGCACGCATTTCTTGGCTTGTGGCCCTGCCCATATTCAAAGCCAGAAGTGGCTGGCTGAGTCTTTCTCACATCACCTCACTCTGGCTCTGGCTCTTCTGCCTCCCTCATACCCATTTAAGGGGTCTTCTGATTACATCGGGCCCAGCCAGATACCCCCCACATAATCACTTGATCTTAAGCTCAACTGATTAAAAACAATTTCTATATTCTATCTTAATTTCCATTTTGCCATGTAACCTATTAATAGGTTCCAGGAATAAGGACTTGGGCATCCTTGGGAGGCCACTACCCTGCCTACAACAATAGGTTACAGAATTCAGCTATACTCAGTAAATAGCAGGGAGAACTCTAACGTGCTTCAGTAGGTGAATGATCTATTGGCACCTGGGTTCTGGTAACAAAATGGTCTGGAGTATGAAGTGTGGATCCACAAAGATAAAAAGCAGGGAACCTAAGAAGAAGGATATTGCAATAGTCCAAATGTAAGAAATAAGAGTTCGGAATTGAGACTATGGCAATAGGAAAGGAAAGAAGGGGAGAAAGAAGAAGAACAACCTGTGAGAGTTGTTACTAAAAATTTCAAATGAGGCATCACAGAAAAGAATGGAGTCAAAACTTTCCCTGTGGTTTTCAGGAAGTTCCTGTGCTTCAATGTAATTCCAAGACCTGAGCTTGAAATCTAGACCTACTACTTAACAGGAGCACCATCTTCTGTGTCCCTGCATCCCAACACTCACTTCATGCCCAGGGTGGCTGTCCAAGCTCTTGATCTAAACTCCAGAGGTCTACCATATATCTTAGTAAAAGGACCATCCAGTCAAGTAAAAGAGTGCTCATAAATCTCAGACATTAGAGTTGGAAAATATTTAGGATGTAATCAGGGCCATGCCAGACCCAGAGAAGAATTACTCCCCTCTGGTCCTTTGCAGTGGCCACCTTACTTCCCTGAATCTGCATATCCTCCCTTTCTTGGAAATGTGCTCATGACCAAAGTTGGTTCTGCCCATTTTGCTCTTACCCATCTGCCCATTTTGCTCTAACCCATCTGCCACCACCTGCCCAACTGCCTGACATTCTGAGACTCTTCTTCCCTAAATGAATATTTCTTGTCCTCACCCAATATTTGGTCCCTTCCTGGGCTCCTGTCATAAACCACTGGCCTGGAGCTCGCTTGTGGGTTGCCCAGATGTCTGTATCCTTCCTGAATTGGCTTTGTTCTAGGTCTTGACCCAGAACAGCAGAGAACTGGGCCGTGACAGCCACATCTCAAGACTTAACAGATGAAGGGCTGCCTCGTTTATGTGATGGGAACTGGGGAGGGGATATAGATTTTAATCTGTCCAAGCTCTTGATCTAAACTCCAGAGGTCTACCATATATCATAGTAAAAGGACCATCCAGTCAAGTAAAAGAGTGCTCATAAATCCCAGACATTAGAGTTGGAAAATATTTAGGATGTAATCAAGGCCATGCCAGACCCAGAGAAGAATTATTCCCCTCTGATCCTTTGCGGTGGCCACTGTTCCTCTAGCAGCCACACCAATATTTCCAGTGGAAAGTTATCTGGATCACCTAAAATAACACAAGCCAGGATTTTGTCTCCATATAACTCCTTGGAAAGGAGCAGGACCTCCAGGGGCTGGTGGTGGATGATTTAAGAGCCCTCTCTCGTGTAACCTAAGACATAATAACAAAGAACTCATAATTTATTTGTATTCATTCCCCAGCACACAGTTGATCATATCTCCTTGCCCTTCCTTTTGCTAAAACACCATGGCCAGAGTCCTGAAAAATGTATCTTTTGTAAAATGTCTCTGTAAAAAATATCAGTTCCTCGCATATCTTGGCTGCAACAAAAGAGTCCATGCCAGGGAGTTTTGCCAGCAAAAAAGGGACAGGGAGCTGGCAGTCCTTCTTGTATGGTGACCCTGGTTGAAACGATCTCCCTCCATGATATAAAATAGACAGGGCGTGCTTGGGGACTAAAGCCTCCATTTTGGGACAGGGATTGTCAGAGACAAAAACAGAAATCAAGGACAGATCAGATTCCTGTTCTAGAGGAATAAGGGGCACAGAGGAGCTGGTCAGATTATGACACAAAGGAAAGAATGAAACAAAAAAGGCAGAAACAAGCGTGTACCTCCCACTAGACTAAGACGGCATAAATATGTCCAGCTTCTCAGCACTGCTCCCATTCAACCTGCATTCAGATTATTTTATTCAAATAATCTTGCATTGAGCATCTACTAAGTACTTGGTTCTGATCCAGAAGCTAGAATTGATTAGACATAGTTTCTTCTCTCCAGAGACTCTCAGTCCAATTGGGGCGAAACAGGCAAGTAAGGAAATGTTTTATTTAATGTGATTTCTGTGCTAACAAGGGTACTTACTGCACTAACTAAAGGGCTTTGTGACTCATGATTCCATGGTGTGGAGCTTCCTTTCACTCCAGCATAGAACAGAAAACAAAGGGGGAAACCAAGAGAAATGGCTCTACATTTTTATAAGCCTGATCTATTCCTGCCACTGACACATCTCTGGGGAACATCATGGGCTACAGCAATGTCAGGGCAAATGGCTTCCTTCTAGGTGTCCACTCAACAAGTTCAACATTAGGTCTAAAGTTCCCTGTGCCCACCCACACACTGTATACATGACACCCAGCCAAAATCCTTGACCTACAGAATCCGTGAAAGTAATAGCATGTTTTTCTTTTGTACCACTGGTTTTGAGGCATTTGTTATTCTGAAAAGGTACCTGAAACACCATTCATAAAACATACACCGTATTTAAGGTTTATAGTCATTATGCACATAGAATTTTTTTCTAATAATTTGTTTACACCTAATCTCCACAGATAGAACGTAAACTCCAGGAGAAAACAGATTAAGAACCTATCAAACATCTTCCCACAGGTCTGCTGTATCCCACATGCCCAAGAGTGTTTATCACCACTCAGACCACCTTCCTTCTCTTGGGATGCTGCATCTCACAGAGCGCATGATCATCCATTCAACTGTCCAAGCCAAATAATCAGGAATCCTCCACATATTACGTGCAAACCCACCCTATTATTCTACCCCTGATATTCATACCTCAACCTCTGTGCATCACCACCACTCCTTCCCAAGATCAAATTTTCATCTTCTCTCATTAACCTTGTTGCATCCGCCTCCTGAGTGGTTGGTCTCCCTGCATCTCATTGTACCAATCTCTGTTTTACAAGATGCCAAGCTTAAGCTGCCTTTCTATCATCCAAATATGATCATGTAATTTCTCAAAATCCCCAATGACTCCCTATTGTCTGTACTATAAAATCTAACATGAATGGTAAGGGATAAAGGCCTTCTCAACCTGACCCTCATCCTAGCCTAGGTCCCTAGTCTCAATCCCTGATGCTAGTTTTCAATATGAGGTTCTACTTTCTGGGACATGCATCCAAATCACAGAACGGATGAACAATTTTTGTGACTTTTTTAAATCCTTACAACCAGGACATTCAGGCTTAATCTCTCTCTCTCTCTCTCTCTTCCACTCACTCAATATTCTTACAAAACCCTTTCTAGAGTTTAGTGCTATGTTCTCCAATGCCACAGCCATTAGCTTCATGTGGTTATTTAAATAAGTAAAATTAATAATTCAGTTCCTCAGTTGCACCAGGCACATTTCAGACACTCAACAGTCACATCTACTCCCTGCTATTTTCTCACCTAATATGCAGGCTAGAAATCTACATTGCTGATGCAGTGGAGAGCCAGCTTTTCCATGCCACCCAGAATTCATGCCCGCTCATCCTGGGAACAATGCCCCTTTAGGGAACCAATTCTCTCCATGATGAGCCATTTGGCATTGACCATGACATCAACCCTACCCTCAGCTTGATGGCAGACTCTATTGGCCTAAGGCAATCATCTACCCTATGCCCACAGCATAGTGACTGGTTCATGGAAAAACATGTTGCCTAAATAAAGCCAATGACACCCAAGATCAGTCTTGCTGGGGACTTTGGGAACGAGAAGCATTCTCTTTCTTCCTCAAGAAACATCAAGAGATCCACTTCTTCTAAATACAATGGAATAAAGATGTGAGTTCCAGAATGGCTACCTTGAAAGGAGAACCTAAAGTTGCTGAAGGATCACAGCGTAGAACATGAGGATGCAGCCAACATGGCACAAGCCAGGGTAGAAAAGCTAAAGGAACCGAAGTCCTTGATGAAATCATCTGAGCTGCTGGGTCTACCAGACCTAAAGCTATTGAGCTCTCGTCTTTCATGTAAAATCAGCCAATAAATCCCCTTTTTATTTCAGCCTCTTCATGTTCTTAACTGTTACACTTGAAATACTCCTACCGCCCTTTTAGGCTCAGAGAAAAGTTATCCCCTTCACAGAGCCAATGCTGACTTCTCCAGACAGATTCTATCATTCCTTTTACATGACCCTCATTGCATCCTATCATTAAAGCAATCCTTATCGTGTTGTAATATTAATGTTTTACCTCCTTACTACACCATGAGATATTTGAAAACAAATTTTGAAACCCTTTGTCTTTGTCACGAGTAAACAAACAAATATAATCTTACCTGATAGATATAAGCATCTGTTAATAAGTAAATGTATATAGATGTCAACATTTAAACCCATTATCTCATTTAAACATGACAATAATTCCATAAAGTGTGACTATCATTATTGTCATTTCTTCCAGGAATGAACCAGAGTCATTGAGAGATTAAGTACTAAGCAGAGTTCCACAGTATAGAAATGGCAGCCCCTAATATATTATTCGTCTAAAAACTCTGGCTGTTCCTTTCCTACCTCCTTCCTGATGAAGGTGTCAATTAACTCAGCCAATTCAGCATCACTGACATTACCATGGCAGCCCACTATACACTACAGCCACCCTTGAAACTCCTCACCACTAAGTTCAAAGTAAACACAACAAAATGCTCAAGACAGAACCACAGACTCAACCTCAAACCAACTCTTTATTCTAAGGACAGTGGTCAAAGAATACACACAAAACTGCAAGTCTAACTGTGCAAACAACCTCAGCTCTTTGGGACTGAGAACCATCACACTCCTGCCTTTCTATGCTCCTGAAACCCAGGCGCCAGCCCCACAAATCTGAGTCGCATTCCAGCGTTTCTTCCTCCAGGCCACCTACCCAGCAGGGCTCAGATGGCAGGCTCATAAAATAATAGGACTATCACAATTGCTAACTAAAAATTGAAATAACATGCTTGAGCAGCCCATCTTAGGTGCCCAATAAATAGTGGTTTCACTTAGTTTCCTGGAAAGAAAATTGACTGGACATGTTCTCCCTCTGGCATTCAGCTCCTGCTTGGCCAGATCTTACACACAGCATGCTCAGAAGCAGTGTTGGCCCCTTCGAGGCGGCGGCAGTATAACCACGTTTTCATGTAAGTAAAAGTGTCCTATTTACCTGTGTCCAGTATAACCACGGGCTCCAGCAGGCAGTGTTGAGGGCCAAGGTACCAACTAGCTCAGTGTTTCAGAAACGTCACACTTGCTTTGAGCTTACAGGGAATGGACATACAGAGCCCTGGAAGACAGGGAGCTGAGTCCACTCAGGTGGGTAGAGAAATATTCACCCAGAATCTGGGCAAAATGAAGTCTTAGGAGCCTGTGTTAAAGGCTCAGCCTCCCTCCAAACTGTGGCAGCTGGGTTACCAGTGAACTTGACCTGTACCCAGAGGCAGCTTTCTCGCAGTAACTGGGCTGGGGCCGCAGGCTGTTAAAGGGCTCTGATTCTCCTCATCTGTGGGAGCCTCCAGAGGAGGCCGGATGGCATGACTGCCTCTTGGAAAGCTGGAGTTGTTTCCAAAGTATCTGTAACTCAAGATAATCAGGAACTACATGAGCAGTCCTTCCAGAAGCTGTTGTCTGGAGGAAGGGTAGGGGAAGGAAATGTGGGAGTAGGGCTAAGGTGATGGGAGCTACACCATAGCTCATGACTCTCAAATCTTTATTCCCAGCCAGCCTGAACAAGAAGAATGAATCATACTTTATAAGCTTTTATGCATTCAAAATCCATGGTTCGTCAGAAGGGCAGCTTCCATTTTACATAGAAGCATCACTCAAGTTCTCCAGTAGTCCCTAATTAACCCAGCCTTGAGCAGCATGAGGTAGAACACAAACAAGGCCCCAACTAAGGATAGAACATGTCCCACCTGAAACCCAGTATGGCATGGTGCAAACACAGGGACTAGATGCCATTAATGACAATACATTCTTTTCCTGAAAGTGGACCTGCATTGTAGAGCTCAGCTCCGCCAGACAGCCAAAGCCTGCGTAGGCTAGCCCCCACTGGATGCCAAGGATGATAAAGTTCTTAGAACACTTGCCAGTGCTCCAACCTCCTGGGCTCTCCGACAGTCGATCTGGAGCAGGAAATAAGCCCATCAGTACTAAATGGCTGTATACCAGCACCTCAAACAAGAACTGGAACAAATATTTGTTGGATGATTGAATGAAAAAGCAAAGCAACAATGAGCTCCTGGTGCATAAAGTATTATTTTACAGGAAAAAAAAATGCCCTGGATGGAGGCTCAGTAAATTGAGCATTGGCCTGCATATGGACGTCCTGGGTTCAATTCCCAATCAGGGCACATAGGAGAAGCGGTCATCTGCTTCTGCCCCTAATCCTATCCCTCTTCTCTCACTTTTCCCCTCCCACAGCCAGTGATTCATTTGGTTCAAGCATGGCTCTAGGCACTGAGGATAGCTCAGTTGGTCTGAGTGCATCAGCCTCAAGTGCTAAAGATAGCTCAGTACTCAAGCATGAGCTCCAGATGGGGTTGCTGGGTAGATTACAGTTGGGGCACATGTGGGAGCCTACCTTACTATCTCCCTTCAAGAAGAAGAAGGAGAAGGAAGAGGAAGATGAAGGAGGAGGAAGTGGAGGAAGAGGAAGAAGAAGGAGAAGGAGAAGTGGAAGAAGAGGAAGAGGAGGAGGAAGAGGAAGAGCAAGAGGAAGAGGAGAAGAAGAAAAAGAAACTCTATAGAGACTAACTGTATGGTAGTTAAAGCCTAGTCCTGAAAGTGAATAGCCCCAGATTCAAATTCCAGCACGACCAGTTACTGTGCATCCTTGGGAAAGTTATTTAACTTCCAGAGCCTCCCTTTCTGCCTCTGTGACAAGCACACTGACCTCCTAGGGCTGCGATGGGGAATAAAGAAGAAAACAGTTTATCAAGAACTAAGTGTCTACACATAGAAAGAGGCTGGGCCATGTTAGCTAGCATTAAAATTTACTCCAGAAGAATTTACTTTTCTTGAAAGGTAACAGTAAAAAGAAAGGTGAGAGGTAAGTAATATGAGGTGGAAAGTAGAGAGAGACAACTCTGAGTGGATCCAATTTAATGTTGCAAAGGACACTCCAAGCTGGTTTCTGTTCTCCCTGGCATCCACTTGAGGAAGCTCAGGCTCAGAGAAGCTGAGAAACCTCCACAGCTCACACAGCACAAAGCTTGGTATTGGGTCCAAGCCAAACCTCAAAGCTGCACATGGTGGTTTTTAAAAGCTTCTGGTGGGTCTGAAAGGTGACCTGAGCCAAAGCCAGTCTCATGGGTACAGCTCAGGATCTACAAAGTTCACAAACTCCCTGCATACTGGAGGACCTGGGATAGGTGTATTTGCATGATGTTGAAATAGACTGGGAGGTAAAGGACAAATAAAAAATAAAAAAAGAACAATTAGCAAGGTGAAAAACTCTGCTCTGTTTTTTCTCTTGTATTAGCAAGGATAACGGAATGAGATGACATCAGAGTAATGGTAGTGTGAGAAATACCCTTGACCACTCCCCTTGAAATTTCAACAAATTGAACAGCTATAACTCACTGAAGAAACTCCAGCTGGATTCACAGGCATTCCTGAAAGATCTGCATACCCAATGGACTAAAGTTGAGATGAATTGAGAACGGGGGAGGAAGAGAAGTATTGATGGTCAGTCAGCTGCAGAGAGGCAAGAAGCTTGGACTGTCCAGGTTTTCATCTGCAGGGGCTCTAGGGAGGGAAGAAGCCTGGAATGACTGGGTCTCCTTCTGCTGGGAGGAGCAGAGAGATTAAGGGGCAGAGACGGAGATACTAAACGAAAGCAGCAGCAGAATGAGGGATCACTGCGATTGTTCCACAGTCTGTCTGAAGACCACAGTCAGACAGAGACACACAAATACAAAGTACAAGCACCCCAGCCTCCCAGATTCCACCTCCCTCCCCTTGTAGCTTGGAGAGTGTTCTTCAGGGGATCTCTCCCCTGAAGAACAGAGGTGCTCTGTGTCTGGTCTCCCGGTTTGTTGAGACACAGGGAGGTGCACCCTGAGGCTTGAGATCACCCTTGCTAAAGCTGTAAATCTCACAGCATGCCCTATACAAAATTGCGACAGCAGTTTCTCAGCAGAGGCCAGCCTGGGAATTACACAGAGCAAAAACTTATAGTCCAGTGCTACATACTAGAAAAAAATAGAAAAACCTCATTTTGCTTAGGAGTTTGAGGGAGAAGTTTCTTTTCTTCTAATTTTTTTCTTTTTTTCTATGTTTTCTTTGTTGTTTAGTTTTAATTTTTGTTCTTTGTTTATTTTAAGGGTTTTGTTATTTTTATTTTATTTATTTTTAAATTTTATTTTCAGTTTTATCTTCTTAATTTATTTTTTACTTTAATTTTTCATTGCTGATTTTTCCTTGTTTTCTTAGCAATACTATTCTCAAATGCCCTCAAGGCAGAAAAAAAATGAATACACAAAAAAGAGATGCAATTCAGAAAATGAAAAATCTCCAGAAAGCAATCCATGAAAACTTTGAAGTTAAACAACAGAGCATTCAAAATTGAAGTTCTGAAAATACTCAAACAAGATACAGGAAAACATTAATAGGCAACTTAATGAGCCCAGAAAACAAAACAAAACAAAACCTCATCAAGCAGATTGAAACTTTAAAAACAGAGATGAGGCCCTGGTTGGTTGGCTCAGGGGTAGAGCATCGGCCTAGCATGTGGATGTCTCAGGTTTTATTCCTGGTCAGGGCACACAGGAGAAGCAACAATCTGCTTCTCCACCTCTCCCCCTTTCCTCTCTCTTTCTTTCTCTCTCTTCTCCTGCAGCTGTGGCTCAATTGGTTCAAGCGCATTGGCTGTGTGTGCTGAGAATAGTTCTGTGGCACCTCTGCCTCAGGCACTAAAAATAGTTTGGTTGCGAGCATAGCCCTGGTTGGGCAGAGAATTGGCCCCAGATGGGGGTTGCTGGGTGGATCCCAATAGGGGTGCATGCAGGAGTCTGCCTCACTATTTCCCCTCCTCTCACTTGGTAAAGAAGAAAAACAAACAAACAGACATGAAAACTCAATACATGAATGAAAAAATGAGCTAGCAAGTTTAACTAATAGAACAGGTCAGATAGAGGAGAGAAATCAGTGGCATCAATGACAGGCAACTAGAACTAATTTGGAGGGAAGGACAGAGAGACTCAAGAGTTTATAATAATGAGAGAGCTCTACAATAATTGCCTGATTCCATCAGAAAGATCAATATAAGAATGGGTATTTCAGAAGAAAAAAGGGGGAAGAAGGGAATGGCGAGCCTACTCAATCAAATAATTTATTAGAACTTCCCAAGCCTGTGGAAAGAGTTAGATCCTTGAATCCAAGAAACAAACAGAACACTTAATTACCTCAACCCAAAGAGGCCTTCTCCGAGGCACATTGTAACAAAACTATCAAAAAAATCAATGACAAAGAAAGAATCCTCAAGGCAGTTAGGGAGAAGAAGATCATAACATATGAAGGAAGGCCCGATAGGTTATCATCAGACTTCTCAGCAGAAACTCTACAAGCCAGAAGAGAGTGGATCCAAGCATTCAAAGTTCTGAAAAAGAGGAATTACCAGCCAATAATAATATATCCATCAGTTATCCCTTTAATATGAAGAAAAAATAAAAACTTTTCCAGACATACAGAAGCTGACAGAATTTATCACCAGAAAATCCTCACTGCAGGAAATATTCAAGGGGGTTATTCAATTGGATACAAAGAACAAAACAACTCAAAATTACGAAAAGACAGCCAACCAAATGGGAGATGATATTAAAAACAACTTCAATAAAAGACTAATATCCAAAATATATAAAGAACTCACAAAGCTGAGCAACAAACAAGCAAACACTCCAATTAAAAAATAGGAAGAGGACCTGAATAGGCATTTCTCCGGGGGGGGGGGGGGGGAATCAAAAGGCCAACATACATGAAAAGATGATCATTCATCTTTGCTAGCTGTTAGAGAAATGAAAATCAAACCTACAATGAGCTACCTCCTTACCCTTGTTAGATTGGCTGTCATCACTAAGACAAGTAATAATAAATGTTGGAAATGTAGAGAAAAAGGAGCCTTCATTCACTGCTGGTGGGGTACAGCCATTATGGAAGAAAGTATAGTGGTTCCTAAAAAATTAAGAATAGAGCTACCATATGACCCAGAAATCCCTCTACTGGGTATCTACCCTCAAAACTCAAAAATATTGGTGTGCAAAGACACATGCACCCTCACATTCATCACAGCATTTTCACAGTGGCCAATGCATGGAAACAATAAAAGTGCCCCTTGATAGATGACTGGATAAAGAAGATGTGGTAAATATATGCAATGGAATACTACTCAGCCATAAAAAATGATAACATATCACCATTTACAACAATATACAGTGTGTCCGTAAAGTCATGGTGCACTTTTGACTGGTCAAAAGTCAAAAGTGCACCATGACTTTACGGACACACTGTAGATGGAACGTTAGAACATTATACTGAGTGAAATAAGTAAATCAGGAAAAGCTAAGAACTATATGATTTCACACATAGGTGGGATATAAAAATGAGAGTCATGGACATAGATAAAAATGAAGTGGTTACCGGGGGGAGGTGGTTTGAAGGACGAGAGGAAAGAGGGACAAATATACGGTGACAGAAAGTGATTTGACTTTGGGTGATGGGCACACAACACAATCCACAGTTCAAATGCTATAGAGATGTTCCCCTGAAACCAATGTACCCTTTTTCATCAGTGCCACCCCATTAAATTTAATTTCTAAATAAATTTGTTTAAAAATGAAAGGATAACCATTTGTTAATCTAACACCAAAGCTGTGCTCATCGATGGACATACCTGAAAGCAAAGAACAAGTAGCTTATCCGTGAGGAAAAGCAGAGGGAACCAAAGCGAGAAACATGCCCAGCAGCCGGTCTCCAGCCAATTACAGAAAAGCAAATTGACTCATTTCTGAAATGCCGGGGTACCATTTGAATTAGTGAAAATTAATTTGGAAGTTATGAAGTGTACAGATATTCTGAAGACACGGGTATCCTCTTATCCTCCTGGGAATACTGTTTGTTGGCTCAGGCCTGCCAGGGAGCATGCCGGCAGAATGACAAAGCTATTTATGCCCATTAACCTGCTTATTTCACGTTGGGTAATATACTCATATATTCCAACGAAACCATTCCCAAGTAAAAAAGAAAAATGCTATTTGTATGGAAATGTTCATAACACAGCTATCCCTCACAGGGGAAACAAGCGAGTGAACAAGCGAAATATCCAACAGCATAAACATATTCGAGCAATTAATAGCATATTCTGTGATGGATTTCATATTGTTATTACATATTGAACACTGAAACTGCACTGTCTGCATTAACACAGGGGGGAAATGTAGGCACATATTTTTAAGTTACAAATTAGGGCTTATTATAGCTACACGTAAATATGTATAGCCACTGATAAACTGGTGTTTTATATTAATGAGATTATATTCTATAAAATTATAGGTAGAATGAAAACTTGTTTTTTGTTTTGTCTTGACTGAGGCCTACCTAAAAGAAATAAAAAAGGTCTGTCTATTTAATATGAAATTGTGGAAATACAAATCTATTTTCCTTTCTCTATGGACATAAGTTACAATCAAGACAGAAAAATATTTTCAAATGAATATTTGGAGACATGATGAATCTATTTTGTATCTCAAGGTAGGGTCTTCATTTATTTACATTTAAATCTGTCTAAGAATGTTGTGTTCCGGCACCCACAATGACCGGCTTCCAGACTATTCTTTGTTACTGTGGTCAGTCATCACCAATCCCCATGGTTTAGCTGACACATCAGCAGAGATCATGCGCACACACAGTCATTTGTTAATACTGTTTTTTTTCCTGCCCCCTTCTGCAGAATGCAAGCTTTTTAAGAGTAAGAATTGTGTTTGCCCTCTTCTTCCAAGCCTATCCACAGAGCACATCTGCGAACTTCTCATTCACCAACTGGGGCTCAGGGTTTGATGATGAAGATAAATAGAAAAGGGAGAATGATAATTATCAACTTTATTTACAAGATATAATAATGCTGGAAGACTTACAAATGGGAGCTAAGACAAATAATTAACTGGTGTTTTATTTTGGCAATGGTCTTAAAGCAAATAAAATGCTCCCCATATCCATTAATTAATAAGTAGTACTAGCTGACCAGGCAGTGGTGCAGTGGATAGAGTGTCAGACTGGGATGCGGAAGACCCAGGTTCGAGACCCCGAGGTCGCCAGCTTGAGCATGGGCCCATCTGGCTTGAGCAAAAGCTCGCCTGCTTGGACCCAAGGTCGCTGGCTCCAGCAAGGGGTGGCTCGGTCTGCTGCAGGCCCGCGGTCAAGGTACATGTGAGAAAGCAATCAATGAACAACTATGGTGTCGCAACGGCAACGAAAAACTGATGATTGATGCTTCTCATTTCTCTCTGTTCCTGTCTGTCTGTCCCTATCTATCCCTCTCTCTGACTCTCTCTCTCTGTCCCTGTAAAAAAATAGAATAAAATAAGTAGTACTAGTATGTGCTAGTGATACAAAGATAAATTATACCCGGTCACGCCCCTGCCCCAGAATATTTCACATTCAGTGAGTTAGATACACAATAATAATGTAAAATGAGTGCCTTTGATGGAGGTTAACATGAGGCAATATCATGAACAGAGGGTGGCTATCAGGGTGGGCTTCCCGGAGGAGGAGTGATACCTGAGTTGAGTGCTAGAGAATAAATAAGGGGTTACCATATGGAGAAGGGGGTTGGAGGAGGGATAGGAAGAGGGAAGAATTCCAGGACAGAGGAACAATATTTACAAAGATAGAGGCATGATGGTCAAGAAGACCAAGTGGATCTCACACACAGGGTTTGAATAAGGGGACTCGGAGCCTGAGTCATGGTAAAGCCTGGTTCTGAGGAGGGACCTGCTCAGTTATTTAGGGTGGTGGATGCCCTTGGAATGGGGAGGGAGGGCAGGAGGATGGGAGAGAAGGAATACAGAAAAGACTGGCACGTGACTGCAGGTAGGGAGAGAGGGATGCAGAAGAAGGAAGCTTTATGAACACTATCTCTCACATCAAAGAAAAGTAGATTTCACTTCCCCAATGTGCCTGGAGACTCAGAACACCAGCCCTCCCACTGCTTTGAGTGACTAGTAACTTGGAAGCTATTCAGACGAGAGATATTCTAGTGGAGTGTTACATGATTAAGAGAGAAAATACATCCCAATTTCTATGTGGTAAGTTGCAAAGTTACTCTGGAGTAGGGTAAAAAAAAAAAATCTTAAGATCATAAGTTTTCCTAAATTACTCACAGAAACCAAAAAAAGAAAATAATGACTTCCCCAAATAGAGTTTGTCAGTGAGAGAATTTTTTCCCCTGCCTGAAGAAACAGCTTTTAGAGTATCCAGAATATTCATGACAATGATAGAAGAAAACTATCTTATTATTTCTGTTTTAACAAATCCATGAAAACATTGTTATCCTGGTTGTTAATTTTGTTTCCTGGCAGAGATGGACTATTTTTCTTTAATGTCATTCCTGTCAGCCCAGGGCATCTTTAGTGGAATCTTCTCATTTGGGACCATCCAAATGAGTTCTGCCCATGAAGAGAGACTGAGGGGTACAGAAAAGACTAATGTCACCAGCCTTGACGAAGGAGAAGCCTTCTTACTCCAAGGATGTGTTATGTGCTCGCATGAAGCTTCCTCTATGTTCCAACCACTGAGCTGGGTGTGTATATTAATATCTATTAGTGCATAAAATAAGCTGTCCCTGTCCTCACAGAATATTAAATCTAGTAGTAGGGATGAGACTTATAAACTAGACAAATAAATTAATATATAATTACAAACTGCAGTGAAGGTCTCTGTATTAGAGAACCTTTCCCATCAGAGCGTCAGAAGTGCTCTTTCTAAGTGGTGAACAGATAGGAGAGGTCGCTGGCCCTTTAAGAAGAGCAGAAGGAAAAGCACTGAACTCACAGGGAACAGCAATGGGGAAGTTCAAAGGCTGGAAACCTTGGCACATTTAAGAAACCAAAAGAACGTGCTCTAGGGGTGGAGGGCAGGGGGCAGATAAATGTGAGATGAAGATGGGAAGGTGGTGAAGCAGGCAGGGGCCTTGCAGGATAAAAGGGAAAGAGAACTATCCTAAGGATGATGTTGGAGCTCAAGACCAACAGTGTCTTGGAGTCAGGGGCGGGGGTGGTGTGGGGAACCATGGTACCATAGAAAGAAAGGGCTCTTTCTTCTGCTGTTTAAAAAAAAAAAAATCAGATACCCACCACCCACCTATAACACCCATCAACAAGGAAATGGGGGTAAACTGGCCCATAATTCCTCCAAACACTACCCTGGTTATCCTTCTAGAGGCTCAGTATATACACCTGTCCCAGGAGAAATTCTGGGGAGCGCCAAGGAGAGGCCCTGCCATCTCCTCACCTCCACCACCACAACAGGCCACCCACCAGCCTGAGCTTCACCTGGACCCCCTTAAGATAGAAATCTGGGCCCCTGGCTGGTTGGTTCAATGGTAGAGCATCAGCCCAGCGTGTGGAAGTCCCAGGTTCGATTCCCAGCTAGGGCACACAGGAGAGGTGCCCGTCTGCTTTTCCACCCATCCCCCACTCCCCTTCCTCTCTATCTCTCTCTTCTCCTCCCACAGCCAGGACTCCATTGGAGCAAAGTTGGCCCTGGGTGCTGAGGAAGGCTCCATGGCCTCCGCCTCAAGTGCTAGAATGGCTCCAGCCACAGTGGAGCAACGCCCCAGATGGGCAAAGTATTGCCCCCTGGTGAGCATGCCAGGTGGATCCCGGTAGGTCACATGTGGGAGTCTGTCTGACTGCCTACCTGCTTCTCACTTCAGAAAAATACAAAAAAAAAAAAGAGAGAGAGAAATCTGGTTCCTAGCTGAAGGCCTTCTGTTGGGGGCTGGAACTCTCAGGTCCTGGACTTGCCCATCTGTACGTACTAGGGCTACCCATCACTCTCTGGAGAATTTCAACATTGTGTGTGTTGTTATTTAAGAAACAAAGCTTTTTATTTGGGGAATTGCAAGCTGGAAATGAAAACTGGAAATGAAATAATATTTGAGTGGAAGAGGTTTTGTTTATTTGTTCTTAACTGAAATAATACAACAAAATATAGGTCAGAGCTGTTGTTTTCCTACGATTTCGACTGAATGGATTAAAGAATGGCTATAGCAAACAAAATCCTGGGACAACTAAGGAGGTGCCTAGCTAGTCGGGGACCAGTCACTGGGCCAAGATGTCCAGGCCACCTTCCCCTAACATGCATCTGCTGCCTTTGGAAGCAGGTCAGTTCTGCAAGGCAGATGGAAGTCTCCGTCTACCCCTCACCTAATCCCCAAGGATGCTACTGGATTCATCTCTTCTGACGCGCACCCCTTCACAACCAAACATCCCGTTCTCAAAACATCAGTCATGCCTCTACCCACTAAGTAAGGTTCACGGCCCTTAGTTTGGAATGGAGGGCCTCCGGATATCGGTCTCTCCCATCACCTCCCTGCACCGCTTCCCTAAATGAACCTCTAGTTTCCTCCTACCTGACTCCCACTTCCCAGCCTCTTTCCTTGAGATGCCGTTCTTCAATCATTCTGTCTCCAAATCCACCCTGTTTTGTAGGCTCGTCCTCCATTCCAATCCCCCTCAAGGGGTCTGGTCACTAGGACACAGAACACAGATCTAGGTGGAATTTGTGACTCTGCCACTTTTGAGCTGGGTGACCTCAGACAAGTGGCTTAACCTGTGAGCTTCAGTTCCTTCTTCTGTGAACTAAGCATGAGGCCCCTCCCTTGCCAGGCCATTGTGAGGAGTATGTAAAGCAAAGTACAATTTTCCCTTCACATCTCATCCAACTCCCTCTCCTCTCAGAAGCCAGGCTCACCTCCCCCAGCAGGCTCCTTCCTGTTCCTGTGCACCTGTTACAGTAATTACCACGTCAGAGGAAACTGTTTGCAGGTCTGACTCCTCCGATGCTGAGACCTCTTTGAGAGCAGATCTCAGGCTTTTCATCTTAGTACTCCCAGGAAATGAACAAATAAATGAACACATAAAACGCCTGGCCCGGTTCTTAATGCACAAATGTGCTAATAGTTATTTTCACTTTCTGTGTGGTATTTTAATATGTTGTCTTGTGTTGTAATTGTGGTATGTCATGGCCCTTTTGCTAGATTATAAGTTCCTTGGAACTATGGAAATGTCTTAGTCATTATTTAAATTTTATTTTTTTTAATTTACTTATAGTAAAATTTACTCCTTTTTAGTGTACAGTTCTTGAGTTTTGACAAATGCATAAAGTTGTGTAACTACCTAACTTAGACATTTTTATTTCTCCCTAGGTATGTTATCTCTCTATAAATGTTGGCTGAATAAGTAAATGCCTAACTGAATGAAGGAATGAATAATGCTTGCTGGATAAGTTTTCACAATAGCCACCCAGATAGTTGTTGAGTCAAAGAAAATGCAGAAGATGAGATTCTAACTACTATCCCACCTTTTCTGCAAAGCAATTTCTCAATATCTATCAGAAATCTTTTACAAAAAGCTTATACCTTCTGGCCCAGAATTTTCACTTCACCATCTATATCCAAAGGAAATAATCAGATGGCCACAATGGTTTAGGTACCAGGAGGGACACAGCAGTGTTATTTATAGTGGCAAACTACCAGAAGCCACCCAAATACCCAACAAAAGAGAAATAGTTAAACTGTGCTACTTCCATAGGATGAAGTAAAAGTCTATGTTCACATTCTTATTTTCTAATGTTAAATAGGATTTAAAATTGCATGATGGTAGGTGTAAAATACAACCCTTAAAACAAGATATATAATACTAACAAGTGTTTGAAAAAATACATATGCATATATGTATATTCTGTATGATGACAATATTAAATTTAAAATTTTATATTCAGTAGTAGTTTTGACAAAATAATTATGCATGTGTGTTGACACAGACATTAGTGCATAAGTGATTTTTCTTTCCTTCATTATATATTTTCAGATTTTCTAATCCCTTATGATAGATACTCCTATGTCTTCCATAATCAGAAAATAAAGTTACAAAAATAGAGTTGAAAGGCCTTTATTTGTGCTTTAAAAATCACATAACCTTTATTTCATCTCTAGATGATTCAGTGGTGGCTAAATTTTAACATTCAAGATGTGGCATATGGCTCTGCTTAGACTAGAACGTGCTTTCTGTCGGAAGCATGTTCAGAAATAGCCCGTCCCACTGGTGGGTGACACATTTCCTGCACACCTACAGGAAGCAGCCCCTGCCCTGGAGGCTGAGGCTTAGCAATAGTTACGTCAGGAGTGTGTCCGATAAAGGACACTGGGTACTGCCTGGGACAGGCAGAGAAAGCTCGCTTCACCCCTCACAGGAACAGGACTTCCCCTAACCTCAGTGCCAGGAGGACGCTTTACTCAGTTCTGTATCCCCGGCAACTGGCAGAGTGGATAGGCCACACAACAACCAGGCCATGCGTGTTGGATGTGGATGGGAGAGAGAATAGCAAGAGCCGGGAGAGGGAAGAGTGAAGACGTGCTCTGAAACCATAAGGTCACCCTGCTTTCTTAGAGAACATATGGGGCCACCTGCCCTCAGCAATGGCCCCACCTGCCACACTTCCCTGGACCCATATCCATTTCCAGGTGTGATTTGCAGCTTCTCCTCACATCAGTCAGAATCTACTACCTCAGCCTTGGACTCCATGTTGGCTTTTGATGTGTTTTGCCCCACGGAATACAGTCGAAGCAATGGTGTTCCCCTTCTAGAATTAAGCCTCCTGACACATTGCCTGTTCCTACCTGGTTTGCAGTACCCCACCTAGCCCCCAGGAGAACAATCCTGGTTTAGGCTGCTATGGGGTGAGACATGTAGCTAGCCCCCTGGAAGGGGAAGAGCCACCCAGGTGACAGTGCATGAGAGGCGAGGCAGGAGGAAGCCCAGCGAAGACCAGAACAGCCGACCGGCCGAGCTCAGCCCAAATTGTCAGCTCTCAGGGTTCTAAACCAAATACGTGTTTTTTAAGCCACTAAGTCTTGGGAGGTAAATGACAAATGAACTTTTATTTCAGCTTTTAAATCCCTATTTATATACCTCATATATATCTAAAACTCAGCACATTTAAAACCAAATTCATGTTCTCTAACAACCTCTATCTAGTACTTTGTGAATGATTATCCTTCTCTTACCTGACCAGGCAGTGGCGCAATGGATAGAGCGTCGGACTGGGATGCGGAAGACCCAGGTTCAAGACCCCGAGGTCACCAGCTTGAGTGTGGGCCCATCTGGCTTGAGCAAAAGCTCGCCAGCTTGGACCCAAGGTTGCTGGCTCCAGCAAGGGGTTGCTCAGTCTACTGAAGGCCCACGGTCAAGGTACACGTGAGAAAGCAATCAATGAACAACTAAGGTGTTGCAACAAAAAGCTAATGATTGATGCTTCTCACCTCTCCCCGTTCCTGTCTGTCTGTCCCTATCTATCCCTCTCTCTGACTCTCTCTCTGTTCCTGTAAAATAATAATAATAATAATAATAATGATTATCCTTCTCACTGCATATGACAAAAACCTAAAAATCATCCTCCAAGCTCCTCCCTACATTCTTCTATATCCAATGCATCACAAGTTCTGTTGAATTGCCACCTAAATATTTCTCAAACCCATTTAGTTCTCTCAATCTTTACCACTAACACGTCTCCACATCACCATCTATCCACTTCTGCTGTGTGACCTTTGACAAGTTACTTTACTTCTCTGAGCCTCTGTTCCCTTGACTGTAAAATGAAGATAATGCTAGTACCTACTTCACTTAGGTATTGTGTATATTAAATAACACATTAAAAGTGATCAATAGAAGATCTAGTATAAAGTGTTCAATGTTAGTTAATATTCTGTAATAAAAAGGTAATAGTACCCGTTTATGATGGACCCCAACATTCTCATCTACTAAGAGTTTCAGCGTCTCACTGATATGGAAGGAATAATTAATTACCTTCATCCTATGCCTCATTCTCTTTCTTGCCTCCAGGCCCTTCCACATGTTTTTTCTTCTATCTAGAATGTCTTTTACTTCTACTCATTACAGGTGAACTCCTAGCTATTCTTCAAAACCCAAGTCATATTTTACCTCCATATTTTCACCTCTCCCTGAGCCTCTCAAACAGAGCTAACCACTCCTCTAGTCAGTCCCTTCTAATCAGTCCTTCTTACATGCTG
Organism: Rhynchonycteris naso; assembly: GCA_037038555.1. Classification (NCBI taxonomy): domain Eukaryota; kingdom Metazoa; phylum Chordata; class Mammalia; order Chiroptera; family Emballonuridae; genus Rhynchonycteris; species Rhynchonycteris naso. The sequence continues at coordinate 242,035,446 of CM072999.1, read as the reverse complement.
TCTCTGTGCTCTAAACATGCTTCTACTGAATTGCACATTATTATTTATTTTTAATATATATTGAGAGTGTCAGGGAGAGAGAGAGAGATAGGAACATTGAAGTGCTTCTGTATGTGCCCTGACCAGGGAGTCGAATCCAGCAACCTCCATACTCTGGGACGATGCTCCAACCAACAGAGTTATCTGGCCAGGGCTTAATTTCTATTGATTTATTTTTATTAGAGAAAAAAAGAGAGAGACAGGAGAGGGAAGGGAAGCATTTGTGCCTTTTTTGGTTGTTTCTCATGTGTGCCCTGACTGGGGATCAACCCACTACCTCGTTGTTTTGAGATGACGTTCTTAACCGACTGAGCTAAACAGCCAGGGCCATATAATTTATTTGTCTCTGTCTTTACTGTTAGCTAGTTGAAGGCACAGGCCATGTCTTTCTATGCCCAGCACATAAAATAGTGCCCAGGATACAACACGTGCTACATAAATGCTTACTGAAGAGGCAAATAAACAGATGAAGATGCACTACACTGCCCTCCCCCATCTCACAAAAGCAGACTGTACATTGAATCAAAAGAATCAACTGCATCTTCTTCAGGAGCCTTAGTTCTTTCAGTGCCAACATAACTAGCACCCATGCGGAAAATATTTGCTCTCACGCCCCCACCCAGATTCCTAATTCCAGTGCAAAGCCAATTGCCGGTCTCCCCGCCAGGGCAGCCCACAGCTTTACTGCAAATGTTTCCCTCAGCTCTCTTCGGTGCATAACCTTAGCTATATTATTTACTGCCGTGAACACCATAATTTGTATTTAAATATGCTGTAAAGGTCAGACAACTGAGCCATACCCCTTCCTGAGAATGCATTTCACACCATGGTGGAGTCAGGCCTCACAGCACTCACTCAAACCCAGATTTGAAGGTAAATTATGAAACCTTTTTTTCTGGTGTGAGGACGACCTCCTCATGCATCAGTTTCTATGGAATAATAGCTATAAATCCATCTGTTACAAGCCAGGAGAGCAGCAAGTGTTGGAAGCCACAGAATGATTTTAACTTCTGAGCTGTCACCCTCATATCAACCTCTAAAAATCAACCTCAAGTTCAAGGGAAAAAAGAGAGAAGAGAATCAAGGAAGCACTTGGTGGATAGACGGGGCTTTCCCACCACCACCAACCTGAAATGCAGCGAACACGGAATCCCTAATCTTGGAGACCACTCCTCTCTTCTTTCAGTCTTCTTATCTTGGTCTTATCTCTCTTCTCCTCGCCTGGTGCCTTCAGCTTGGTCCTCTAAAATTTAGAGACTCAAAGAGCTCTTAGAGGACATGGTTGGAGGACGGATGTTCCCTCCACAGAAATGCACATTTAACATAAATTGTTCCACTCAATACCAAGGTGTTCATGAATTCCCTAAATCCTCTTGATGAACCAAGGAACCCAAGGGAAGAATTTGTCCTATCCTTCAGCTGAGACTGAAAGAATACACAGTGGTGGCTTGAAGCATCCAAATGCAAAACACAGCCACACACACATGCACACACACACACACACACACACACACACTTTGTGCAAGGAACTTCATGAACAGATTACTAGCAGGAGATAGTTTCTTAAGAGCACCAGTCGAGAAGTGTATGAAAGTGTAGGGTTCCCAGTTGAGGAGATCTTCCAGGGGCATTCAGACCACAGGAAGAAGTTTGGGCTGGAGGCTCGCTGGAACGTGGCTCTACCCTCAAAGCTCCTGGGATCCTGGGGCTTTCTCAACATTTATTCTCAAAGCAGTTCGGGACCTAAACTAGTCTCAATTGCTTGGAGCAAACCCTGCTCTGATGAACACCTCTCAGCTCTCTTCCACATGTTTTCATTAGGAAAACGTAAAAGAAAAGGTCATCCATGATCATTCTCACCTCTTACCACTGTTTTCTAGCCCTCTGATTCCTTTCCGGTTAGATAAAATGCACACCTTCACATAGAGCTAATCAAGTATGCATGCCATTTTGAGACACCTTAATATTTATACCTATGTATCCCCATTTTTATCAAGCTCATTATGGTGATCAGGGAACATATCTTGTTATGTTTCCTTTTAAAAAATGTGATTTTTAGTGCCTGACAAGGCGGTGGCGCAGTGGATGGAGCATTGGACTGGGATGTGGAAGACCCAGGTTCGAGACCCCGAGCTCGCCAGCTTAAGTGTGGGCCCATCTGGCTTTAGCAAAGGTTTGCCAGCTTGGACCCAAGGTCGCTGGCTCCAGCAAGGGGTTACTTGGTCTGCTGAAGGCCCGCGGTCAAGGCACATATGAGAAAGCAATCAATGAACAGCTAAGGTCTCATGACGAAAGACTAATGATTGATGCTTCTCATCTCTGTCCATTCCTGTCTGTCTATCCCTGTCTATCCCTCTCTCTGTCCCTGTAAAAAAATGTTTTTAATAAAAATAAAATGTGATTTTTAGCATACAGTGACCATCCTTTCATTTTTGCACAAGTTCTTAGGATACATTCCAGGTGTTGTATTACTTAGTCAAAGGCCATGATCAATGTTGCAGAACAGTTTGTGTAGAACCTGCATACTGCTTTCCCAGACAGTTGATCTGTTGTAGCAGCACGGTATCCCAATTACTGTGAGACCAGCATGATTATTCCAAGTTTCACCCCAACCAAAGGGGATCCTAGAGCTTACGGCATCACGAGGCACAATCAGATGTTGTACTGCTGCTATTTGAGACCACCATCCATAATCCTATATGCCACCTGTAACTAGGCTCCCAACCTCTCTCTGCCTAGACCTGCCCTCTGGCCACGCAGGAAATTAGAGGACATGGAAAGTTCCCCTGGCAGAATGACCTCATATGAACATTTAGTCATAAGCATCCTGTTTAGAATCCTGGCTCTACTGAGTACTAGCTGTGTGGTCTGAGGAAAGATACTTGACCCCTCAGGGCCTCAGTTTCACATCTGGAAGCTAAGGATAACTTGACCTAATTTACACAAAGTTAAAAAGCGGCAAAAATATTAATCTGCAAGTGTTTATAACTTCTCTCCCACTCCTTTCTGTGGGACTTCTAATGCAGACTGAGGTCACCTATCTGAAGATAGCAATCTCAGTATCTGAGACTGGGGCTGAAAAATAAAGAACTGAGATTTACTCGTGAAAAAGAGGCGGGAGTATAAATGGCAGAAGAAACACAAGAAAGAGAAAGTTCAGTGGGAGGGTAGAGAGGGGGGTGCTGAAAGAGGAACCCTGGCTGCATACTGAAGGCAAAAACGATGAGGAGTTTGGAGAGGGGGAGTACTGTACCTGGTGGGCTTGTTGAAACAGAGAGGCTCCGTGGGAAACACTGCGGAAACTGTACAGTGCTAAGCAGTTTCATGGCATCATTTCTAAACTAGCAGAGCCCTTCACCCCAATAAGGTCATTAAATACAGGGAAGTAAATGAGGATTGACATTTCAAAATAATTCCTCAGGGTTGATGTGGGTCCCAGCGTTGGGTGGTGTGAACAGGGAGATAACCGCTCTTTCTCTGCATTGAGAATAGATGTTAGTGGGGATGGAAGGTCTCTGCAACAGCAGTATATTTATTCAAGGAGGAAGATCTTGCACCCTAAAGGGGGCAGGGGGTCCTCCAAGGAAGAGCTGGAGGAGAAAATAATCAGTAAAATAATACTCCCTTTTTGGGAGTCCAGAAGCACAAATGGGATCAGTCACCCGCAGTAAGAGCCTGAGTGAGTAAATGAGCTCGGGGACCACACAGGGACGTTAAATGCCCTCCTTATAAATGCAACCCAGAGACACTCAGAGACGGAGATAGGAGATGAGGTAGAAGGGAGAACAGAGCCAGTGATGGGAAACACGGAGGATGGTACAAAGTGCTTACAGCCGTGGTTCTCAAAAACATTTCAGCCCAGGAAATCAGTCTTCACAGGAAACTGATGTGGAAATCCAATGCATAAAACAAGTAATTCTAGGTGAGCTAGATGAGGAGAGGTCTGGAGCCTGGAAGCTCAAGCCCCAGAGCCTCTCCATCCCTTATAGGCAGCTTGGAGGAATTGGAGGAATCTGAGGAACCCTAAGGGACCTGACAGCAGAATTAGGAGGCCACTGACTTGATGAGGGATGGGTTCTGTGACAAAGACTACCAACACTAGCTCACATCCCCTCTTCTTCCCTTGAGAACTGGAACCCCTCTTACCACATTTTACTTGCTGTCCAGCTAAATATTTCATTTCCCCGATTCTTTCGCAGGTAGAGTGATCATAAGACTCAGATTTTTGCCAGTGGAACCTAAGTAGAAGTAAGTGATGGATGCAATTGAAATCACTTCCCTGAAAAGCAGTGTGGATGCGGCCACGGCTAGCTACAACTACGTGGAAGAGACAAACTTAGGGGCTAATAGAGCACTAAGATAAAAGAAGATTGGAGAGCAGAGCCACCTCCCCTCTCTGGACCACACACCTACACCTGGACATGGGAGAGAAAGAATTCGCCATCTTGTTCAACACTCAGCACGCTGGGTATCATGGTAAGAGATGTCCTGTGACCTAACTAATCAGGTGTGGAGAGGGAAAGAGAGTGGGAAAACTCAATTTGGTGTTCCCGATTCCCCCACCCAAGATCTTTTCCAAGCACATGACTCTTGGCTACAGTACCAGAATAGTGATCTCTTCAACCTTCAGAAGGTGTCCTTAGCTTTGGATGGTAACAGAATCTATTTATGCTTCATTTTTCAGGGAAATGTATTTATTCTGTAGATGCTCAATAGATCCTGACTAGATCCGTGCACCAGACTATGTGACAGCATGGAGTTCTTTTCTTCTTTGCTGTTGCTCATTTGGGCCTCAGAGCTGGATGAAGGGTTTCATGGCTCTACATATTCTCCACTTTCCCGACACTGCTACTTTGGGGCTATTTCCAGAATGAGCCTATTGTTTTCTGGGGGAAAACACAGTCTAGTTGCTCATTCTTTAAATCCCAGAGATTGATCAGCTCAACTTGAAAAGTGCTACCTCAATTACAAGAGCTACTACAAGATGTTGAAAAACAACACTGCATAAATTCTATAAAGTCAATCTCTGATGTGGCCAATTTTCAGTGTTTCGTCTCTTCTAGTCTCTCATCTTGGAAAATTCAATTGACTGATGCATCCAGAATGAGATTTCAGGTCCTCCGTTTCCATCACCTGACACACTCACTACCTCTTAACTTCAGGGTTCCAGAATCTTTGTGAAACCGTTGTTAAATACTAGGCCATTACTGCGAATGATGATGTTGAGGTGTTTAAAAGAAACTTAATGCCTCCGAATATAAAAGCTATTCTAATCACGACATCTAATTACCAGGAAGAATGACTCACCAAAATATTTTAAATGTCTTAAAATATAATAAAAAGAAAAGAGATAACATGAGCAATTGCTTAGTGAGCTGGCAACAGGAAATAGATCTCAGAGAATACAATTCCCATTTTAGCATCAAGGAAGCCAGGAGCTTTCAGAATCAGTGTAAGTTCTATTCTTATCAGTATTTAAACTTAAGACCTTCAGAAGTGGTAAAACTTTTGAAATTTTTAGCAGGATCTGAAGCTTGCCCTTGCTGTATGCTACAATGACACTGTAAGCCTTTACGAATCTGTAAATTCACCTACAGTTGATATTAGAAATAAATGTATCCTTCAAAGCTTTCGTTCTTCCTTTCAGGCTCTGCTTCAAAACATACATGCCCAGATGAAAGTCCTAAGATGTAAAAATTATGTTTGCAACCGATTTCTATCTTACCCTCAAAGATTCCATTTGCACTGCACCGCAATGCATAATTCATTCATTCACACACTCGCGGTGTTTATGGCGGCGTGACAGACAGGCACGTCTAGGTCTAGGAGCCCCGACTAAGCCAATCACAGAGCTGAACCTTTCACGGGGGTGCTATTTTCCACCCTCCAAGTTACACTGAAAGGTAGGCGCTTTTCATTCTATTTTACAAATGAGAAAATGATGGTTTGAAAAGGTCAAAGAATTTGTCCAAGGTTGGAACCCAAGACCAGTCAATCTACAGAACTTGTCCATCCTCCACACTGTCTCCCTCCAAGCGAGGAGAGAAATAGAGAAAACAAAAGACAAAAGCTGCTGTGCCCTACTCTCTTCTCCTAAACTCCATGTGAGATAAGCCCTCTTAATTTTCCCACGTTTACAGATGAGGACACTTCCCAAGACGATATCAAGAAATGGCCAAAATGAAATGTGAATCCTGGTCATCTGGCTGTGCCCATTAACAGTACATAAAAGCTGCCTCTTTAGACTAAAAGAAGTAGAAATACTCAAGTGGAAAAAATGGCAAGAAAATAATCACTAATTTCTACATATCCAGGAAAAGAAAGTCAGTCCTAGCTACAGGAATCAGGGAACAATTCACAGAGAGACGCTTTTTTTTAATCAGTGGCATAAGGGGAGGAGTCCCCCAGCCCTCAGGGGAACCAGGAGTGAGAAAGGAAATTGTTATGCTCAGGTTCATGCAGAAACTGACTAGGTCTAACCGAAAAATCCATATTTTACAGTCAGTCTTGGTGCTGTACATTTAGTGGGCTTTGAGAAGTGTATAATGACATGTGTCCACCATTATAATACCTTACAGATTGCTTTCACTGCCCGAAACATCCTCTGTACTCTGCCTATCACCTCCCCGCTAATGCATGGCCACCGCTGACCTTTTTACTGTCTCCATGGTTTTGCCTTTTCCAGAACGTCATATGGTTTGAATCACACACAGTGTAGCCTTCTCAGATTGGCTCCTTTCACTTAGAAGTATGCATGTAAGGTTCCTCCATGTCTTTTCACGGCTTGGTAGCTCATTTCTTTTTAAAGTCAAATGCTCTTCTATTGTCTGGATGTACCATAGTTTGTTTATCCATTCACCTACGAAAAGGACATCTTGGTTGCTTCTGAGTTTTACCAATGACAGATAAAGCTGCTATAAACATTTATGTGCAGCAATTTTGTGTGGCATATGTTTTCAACTCATTTGGTGGAATACCAAGGAGCATGATTGATGGATGTATGGGGAGAGTGTGTTTATTTAAGTTTTGTAAGATACTGCCAAACTAGCTTCCAAAGTGGCTGGACCATTCTGCATTCCCTCCAGCAATAAGCGTTCCCGTTGCTCCACACCCTCGTCAGCATTTGGTGTTGTCAGTCTTTTGGATTTTGGCCATTCTAACAGGTGTGTGATCGTATCAAACTTGCATTTTTCAAAAAAGCTTCCCTGTGGTTCTCATGAAGATACCTCAAGCCTAGAGAAATATGGAACTTATAGAGAAGGGGCCTTTACCACCAGCTTGTAATTTCTTACATGAGGGATATGAGGGCTGATACTCAACTGCTCCTTGCTGATACAGCCATGCCAGTTAAAATATTGACATGCCAGTTAAAATATTGATATGTTCCTAGGCCCATTAGTAAAATGCTATCACTCCAAGCTCTGCATGTGTTCCAATACCACTCACATAACCCCAGACCTGCTGTTTAAACATCCCTGCTTTTCTCATAACCTGCACCAAGGAGCTAAGGCTGGGCACTGAGAGAACCTCTAGAAGCCAGCTCAAGCTCCAGCCAAGTCCCTTCTGACTGGGTGGGCAGTGCCTAGGCCCTCCCTGGTTATTAAATATTTTGACTAGCACTCCTGGGATTAGCCTACAAGATTTATGCACTGTTTTCCAATCTTTCCTGGTAACTGAACACATTGATAAGCTTGTTAGACATCAGTCCTCAACCTCAGAAATGCTGATTCAGTATAGCCCTGCTTGGGCTCCAACCCTGCTAGGGCCCAGGAATCTGTATATATGGGTTTTTCTTTTCTTTTTCTATTTTCAAACTTCTAAGATATTTTTTTCAATCTTTCAAGATGATTCATGTTTTGGGGGAAAGTTTTGCAATTAATAAAAGAAGCAAGAAGGAATATTTCTATGCAGGCTAGAAAGATTCTCCTAAGAAAAGGGTAGCTAAGTCCCAATAGCATGGTTTTTGTATCTAGAGACATTAGTTAGGGGTATAAAATTCAAATGCTAGTCCCACCTGACAGGCTGTGTGACTTTGAGTAATTGACTTAACCTCTCTGAAGCCATAGTTGGCTATAAATTGTAGGATGAAACAAATGTATATGACACATATATTAGTCAAACAATTACAGCCAATATTGTAAGCAAGCAGCATGTTTATGAGTTGTCTCTCAACTGTTGAAAAATAACCTTGGTTCTGAGTGAGGATTTTGCTACCTCTTTCAAAGCAGCAAAAGTGGCCTTGGTTGGCTCAGCAAACAGCTTGGCTCCATCAATGTAATGCAAATGTCGCTCCGTTCATCATCTTTATTTGATGGGCATACAATCGACATCAATGTTTTTGTAAAAATCTTATTTGGGAGAAAAGACTTTTAACTCCACATTGAGTTAGAAAACATTTTAGTTAAAGCAAACTAAAGGTTCCACTTTACAGACATCTTATTTAGGCTGTTTACTTTTCTCTTTCTATTTTTATAGCTGCAACTATTCTTGACCCCTGTTTGTTTGCTCTAAACCAGGGAAGGGGCAAAACATATTGTAGAACATGCCTTCTTTTGAAGAATTTCACTCGTCTTAAGGCAGAATGACTCTGGGGAATCCCAGACCATCCCATGTCATTAGGGATGAATGCCACCTTGTCATAAGTGCTAGGTTGCAAAGAGTAGAGAAATGCACAAATAATGAAATTGCTAAACACTCCAAGTGTCAGAGACTGACAGGCTGGAGCCATCCATCACCGATTATATGAGGCATTAGCATGCTGTTTTCCTATCCAAGGGCAAAGGCAGCAACAAGAATAGTAAAGAGTCTGGAGTGGGTCTGTGTAAGAAACTCATAATTTAATGAACTGACAACCAGCCAATAACCTGAAAGTGTGGCCTGCCTCTGCCCCGGAACTTGTTTTATACCCAGGCCCCTGGCCCTTGAATGATACAAAATGGCAATGTTTTCTAAAAGGCTCATTCTTTGTGCACCTCGTCCCTTGCAACTATATCTGTGTAACACCTGTACTAAATATAATGTATTTCTTTAAATTGGCTCTTCTTTTTACCAAAATTAATTGATTTGGAAAGAAAACTTGGTATGATACCAAAATGAAAAATCAGTATCACCTGCCATAAATGCATAGTAATTACAAAAAGAATTGCAAAGCAGGGGCTAAAAATGGCCATTGAAATCTAGTGGATACTGTCTACTGCTATGGGCTTTGAGCCTAAGCCGGCCTTTTCTTTATTAAATTGGAAGATTAACAAATATTAGAAAGGTGTTAAAGACATGCTAGCCACAAACTGAGATTTTTCCCTTGATGCCCAAAAGGGATCAAAGGCAAACTGAAAAAGGATCAATTTTCTCACCAAATGAACCAATGTTCCTGACGGACACATCCAGACACTGTGGAGGAATTCCCACAAGTCTCACACTTTTGGAAAATACTGTTAAGAGCTTTGGCTACAAAAGGTAGAGTACTAACAGGCTTTTTACAAATACAGAACTATAGAAACCTCAGCACCTACGCAATCCGAATGTGCCAAAAGAACTCTGCTTCCCCCAGCTAAAAGGGAGACAACTCATGGAATCCCTCCTCAAAGACTTTTCTATAAAACATCTTAGCAGCCCTGATCCTTTCCTCTTTTGGATCCAACCAAGAGGGCTCAGCCAAAGCCACACCACTGCTCAGGATGGTTTGCAAATGCAAAGTAGGGCCAGGAGTCCTGGCTGGTGGTCAGGCTATGGGGCACATAATTCACATTACAGAGAAAGTTAAAGTTGGCCATTAGGGTCTTGGATCAGGGAGCCAGGATCGAAGAGAGGTCATGGTGGCAAGTAGGACTTGAACTTTGTCTAATCTGTGGAAATCAAATCAGCTTGTACCAAAGTCTAAGCAGCACCAGGGACAGCTCCTTGTGGGTACTGAGAATTGACAACACAGGCTAATAGGTGTTCTTGGGTTCCCAATAAAACTGGCCTTTTCGGGCCACCACCATGTCTTCTTTTTTTAATACACGTTTAATTAAAGAACTTGTGTATAAATTATCAACAGGAGACCTATTGGCCCATAGGGAGCACTGTGAAAATTTGGTAGAATGAGGCAATACTAGATTTAGTAGACAGAGGTACACCATCAAGCCACCAGACATCTTGCAGGGAAGGGCCTGTTAGTCACTAATTAATCCTAGAACCGAAATTCACTTTACATATAAGCAGAAAACATTTTTGCCTAGTATTAATAAATGAAATTTTCTAGGTATAGGATGAAGAAAGACAGACTTTTGTTTCTTAAAGAGCTTAACAACAACAAAAAATTGTCACTGCCATCTTTTAAAAAAATCACATACTGCCTGACCAGGTGGTAGCACAGTGAATAAAGCATCAGACTGGGATGCAGAAGACCCAGGTTCAAGACCCCAAGGTTGCCAGCTTAAGCGCGGGCTCATCTGGTTTGAGCAAAGCTCACCAGCTTGGACCCAAGGTTGCTGGCTCCAGCAAGGAATTACTCGGTCTGCTGAAGACCCACGATCAAGGCACATATGAGAAAGCAATCAATGAACAACTAAGGTGTCGCAACGAAAAACTAATGATTGATGCTTCTCATCTCTCTCCAGTCCTGTCTGTCCCTATCTATCCCTTTCTCTGACTCTCTCTCTGTGTCTCTGTAAATAAATAAATAGATGAATGAATGAATGAATACTTTAAAAAAATCACATACTAAGTGGCAACACCCATTTCTAGTGTTGGAATTGCCAATCCCACACCCTGAATCAGGCTGCTGCTTCGGTTGCTGTCTCACTCAGGATGAGTGTATGTATGCATAGGAGCCAGCACCTGACGACTTCATTTTATCTTCTAGTGCAGTCAAACCTGAGCATTTACTGAAAGGCAAACATTTTGTTATAAATTACTTTCTATTTATATCTTCTTTATATTAAAGTTAGGGCACTCTGTTGATTTTAATTATGTATGTAGGCAGGTTACATTCTGTCTGAATTTCATTTCAGTTCTATCAAGTGAGTATTTCAAAACATCTGTTACTAAAAGGGGGGCTAGATCTGATATGCCTGAGAATACTATTCTCAGAGATCCATCACTGGTTTGTCTTCATCATCTCCATATTCCCCCATTGCGTCCACCTAGGGCCTTCTTTAGGGTAGAGAAAAGAAGGCTGCTCATCCTCATCAAGTCCTATGTGGGTGTTAGACTAGGACATTCAGAGGGACAACATGCTCAACTCCAATGTGGCCCCACTAGTCTCCTTGTCCCGGCTGTGAAACCTATAAGAAGGTGAGCAGTCATGTGTTGTCAACTGAAGTTACTTTTCATATCTCCTCCTCTTCAATATGCTAGATAATAATCAATTAATTGCGAATGTGCTTACATGCGCACACACAATCTAACTATCTTGATCTTTTGTTTAAATCCTTCTGTTGGAAGCTCTTTCAGACCATTTTCCCTAGATCCCTATAGCTGTTTCTCCTCTGGGTTCCTAAAGGAGTCTCCACCCCATACCACGGCATCTGTTCTGAGCCCCAGAACTGCCATTATCTCCATTTGTCTTTCCTATCTACAGCAGCCACTTGGATCTTTATAACTTTGGCTTCATGATAAAAAAAAAATGTCTCAAACATCAACCCTTGAAGGAAAACAGGTGCACTGGGAAATACCTCATGCTTCACTCCAGAGAGCTGATGAGCACTAAGTGTATGACATTTTCCAAACCAAAAACCTGGGCCCAAAATTTGACAAAAATATAGGCATGAAGTCTGACAACCAAAGTATTTGGAATCATGACTACTCCAGAAATTCAGGGAAGGCTGGTCCAGATAAGCAGATCTTAGAACTCTTCGAAGGTAGCTGCCAAGGACAGCAGCAGCTGCATGTGACTTTTCTCTGGCCCAGAAACTGAGGGGAGAAGAAGAACATACCTTGCATTTTTAACACTCTGCCAACATCTCCTTTGGCCTTATCCTCACTGAGTGGTCTCACTCTGCTCCTTTCATTGTGGTCACTGCCAGGTTCCACCTTTAGCCCTCCACCTCTCTCCACATTAAATTCCTGGGAAATTTAAGCCACTCTGAAAGTTTTCTTACCACTCAAGGGCCAATGGATCAAAAACTTTCCCCTCCTATCCAGAACTATGACCTGGTCTTCAATCCTATAAACCCAACTGCCTCCAAGGAAACTCCAACTTTTTAACAACTGGTACTTCAATCACGATATGTCAGAAGCATACACAATTTCCTTCCCTCTCCTCTGCTAAATAAAACCCAATCCTCTTTCTTGGTTAATGGTGTCACTGGCCTTCCCAGCACCCATAAGAGAAACCTGAAAGCCATATTACTGACCTCTCTGTTCTCCAAACTCATTCAATCATTACTAAGTCGTAACTAACAGCTCTACTTTCACAGTAACTGGTTATTGCATCCTCTGTATTCCCACAACTTCAATCCAGATTTGTATCATATTTTCTCTGGAATACCATAATACCATGTGCTTTCACTGATCCCTCTTCCTTCTTGCAGCTTCTCACCAGTGCCCTAACCTTTTAGCAAGGTTACTCTACTAACACATAACGTCAAATCCTACACTTCACTCCCCATCAACCTTTCAATGATCATCATTGGTGCAGAAGCCAAATTCCTAAACACATTCTTCCATTATTGTGTCCTTTCAATCAGAAAGAACAAGAAGCATCTGAGTCAGGCAGACCTGAGATTGAATTATAGGTTCACAAATTACTGGCTGTGTGACATTGGGCAAGAGCAAGAGTGTTGACTCATTATTGTAATTACCCTAATTGTAGAGTCTGTGTTTATTGTACATTGAGTTCAACATCCTATTCAGCCACTCCAGGTTAAAAAAATACTGTATCTATCACCCATATGAGATGAGGTTATATAATCTGACATTCTAAATAACTCACTTCTAAAGTGATAAGAATCTTTCTTTAACTCACTTCTAAAGTGATAAGAATCTTTCTTTTTTAAAAAAAATAGAGATAATAACAATGCTTATTCCAGGTTTGTTGTGAGGATTAAAAATTTTTTTAAGTGTATGTTTAATATAATATATATCATCTTACATAAGCAATTCTATGTAAAAAATATATAAGCAATGTGCTGGACTATATATTTATATATAAAACAAGAGTTTATTTGATATATATCAACATTTAGAGATATATACAGGTATATAGATATATATCAAGTTCCAAGAACCATGATATTGATACACTGAAACTTATCCTTTACTAAGAGATAAACTTGGAAAGCCAATGGCCCAAATATCAGCCCCCAAATAGAGATATAGTCATTGTGGAAGACCCACGATCTACCTGAGACTGGAGGAAGGGAAAAGAAAAGATCATGCACATTCTACAAAAATGTAGGGATTTAGAGATGGGAGGGCCATATAAATCAGAATCATTACAAGTTTCATTGAGAAGACTACCTTTGAATAATCTTCTTTGGAAAGAAAGAATAATTATAAAGAACTGCAGCCACCTTGATACCAAGAATTCTTAGGAGTTCACTTTCCAAAGCAGGCAATGTTGCAAAAAACCATAAAGATAAATGTTCACTGCATTTCTTCCAACTGCCAGAACAGCACAAATGCTATGAGTAATCCAAGGGGAATAAAACACTCATTGCCTTCCAAGACCAAATGGTCCTCTAAAGTCGTTAACATGCTTACCTAGTGAAGCAAAGCAGATGGGATGCAGTCAAAAAGAGGAACCAACAACCATGTGCCACAGGAGGGCAAGACTAACAGCAGCAAAGCTGCATCCGTGTGGAAGTCCAGTCTCACTCTCCATCTCCTTCCCATCAAGCCCTGTTGCCTGGATACCTCTAAGACAATAAACCCATCATGTGTTTAGGATAACTCTGACTGTTCTTGGGCCCTGGGTTTTTAATTCAGACCAGAGTCACTCCCAAAACATGAGCTTCTCTTTGTAGGGAATGTAGACACTAGTCCAAGCTTTCCTCTATACCTATACATCCAATGTACTCCCCTTCCATTTTTCTGATTTGATTCTAAAACAGAAATATAATAAAGATGGTCTCAGAAGAGATGTGAAAAATATAAATATCTGCTCTGACCACAGCCACCTACAGAATCCCGATTTAGAAAGAGCTCCAATTTTCTGAGTTGCGAAGAACCCTGGATGATCCATTAGGTGTCAACAAGAAAACGTATCTGCTGTGAATAAACAGAGAAGGGCTAAGAAGACTGTTGGTCAAATAAGTTTGTAAATATGATATATATGTTTGCTCACTTATAGTTTGCATTGGGTGTGGGGAACAGAGTGCAAGCAGGCATGATCGTTTTAAGACTAAGCCTTTCCCACCGTTTTAATACTAAGATCTTTTCAAAACTAAGCTTTCCCCCACACCCTTGACTGTCGCATGATGTGGGTGGTGCACTCTTATGAGGAATCCCATTTTTGCCTCAGATAAGTGACTTTGTATCAGACTTCCTTGTTTGTATATTGGTTAAAGGTTTTGATTTCTACACTATAAAATGGGGCAGAGGAGCCCATACTGGAAGAGAGCAGAGAGAGGAGAGCAGAGAAAGGCCATGTGGAGGAGAAGAGAAGCAGCCAAGATGGTGGAGTGCTAAAGGAGAAGCCAGTTTGTGCAGAGTTTGTGCAGAGAGAAGGAGATGGAGAACAGAGGTGAATAAGGCTGAGGTAGAAATCTTTGATTCTAGAAAACTTGGATGAGACAGTGGCTTTGGGAGCCCTGAATGGGAAAGGAAGTGTTTTCCCAATGTGTGTATTTCTTGCCCGCCGGGTGCAAGCTAGGATTAAAGGTAATGGCCCACCAGTTCTTGGCTCCATTATTTTATTACCATCTGTCCAAATAAAACCCAAATCTGCATGGGCCATGCGGCTGTGATGGTGGCCGCGGCTACTGGCCTTACAAAGACAATCTGGTCTTGGGTGCCAGTGGCTATTCCAGACCCAGACCATCTCTGAGCAAGCACAGGCACCTCTCTAAGTCTTTTGTGTGTCACACAAACACAGCAAGCAGAGTGGAACCAGCATTCCTGTGTTCCAAGCTGAGGGTGGAGGTGGTGATCTTAGAGTCAGTCCCTGAGGAGTCTGGGTTTCAGCTGAACCAAGTGCTTTCTTTTACCAAAATCCCCATCAGAAAACAGACACTCATAAAGCGGTCCCTCCATCTGCCATTGATCACCACTGGGCTACCATCAACTAAAGATCTCTTCCGGGAGGTTGAGACACTTTCACCTCCTGGAGCCTGTTTTCAGTCATCTGTTAAACAGAGGCAACCCTTTGCTGGCATAAAGACAGAAGGCTGGATCAGGGGGCTTTCTGAGTTATCGTCCGGCTCTAACTTACCTGCATAACAACCAGGAAGTTTGACAGGAGACTGACTTAAGCGAAGTTTAGACAGACATGTATTTGTTTGCAGGACTCTGAGTCCTTATTGCCTCCACAAGTCTACAAACACCTGCAAGTTGACCAGATAGAGCGTAAGCCACAGGTGTCACTGGCTTCACTAGTCACCAGAGCCCGGGATCTGCCTGCCCCCGGCCCACCCCTTTCATTCCACCATAGGCCTCCTCAAGTTATTATGCAAAGAACTGTACTTGATTTTTCTCAAGGTAAATGCCATTAGTGCTAAGACCACCTTTTGCTCATTTAAGTCTCCCCCCCACTGGTAAGGAGAGTGATGTATGATAAGCAGGCACTAAAATAGTTGCTAAACTGTCAATTACCAAGTCATAATTTCTTGCCTTCAGAGACCTTATACATTTGTAGGGAAAATAAAAGGATAAAAAAATAACCATCGACAAAGGGAGAAAGTCAACACAGCACTGAGAGAGAGATTAGCAACATAACAAGAGTTAAATCCTCAGAGTGAAAGTTGTTTTCATCTGAAACATCAAGGAAGGCTTCAGGGAGGAAGCGGCATATGAACCACTAGGTGAGTAAGTTATTAAACTGCAGAGACAGGGAAGGGCTATTCCAACAGAGGGAACAGGAGGACCTTCCAGCAGTAATCGGTCTACCTGGGGATTTCAATGCAGGGCCATAAGATTTTTCTCTCCTGCCATCTTGAAAAACCTCTAGTTATTTTTTTTTCCTTTTCGCTGGCCTTCTTTCCATTATAGCTGTTTTGTTGTGGGGTTTTTTTTGTCCCCTCCTCACTGACTTCCCCATCGACTGCAAACTGCTACCAGGAAGTGGTTTGTTAATGTTCTTTCTTTCTTTTTGTCTGCCTTAGAGTTAATGGGCTTTTGGCTAAATACTTGAATTTATGCACCCTACACTGTCTTTTCGGCACAGTTTTCAGTAATTTATAGGAAGCGCTGTCTGCTGCATTGTGTTATTTAGGGCTGTGGAGAGCACTAGGAGATAGTCTGCACACTGGTGTTTCTGCAGGGGAGAGGAGCGGTGTTATATGGATCTTGGACAGGCTCTTACTCTCCTGGTCTGGGGAAGAAGCTCCGGTCCCGGTCAGGTACCGAGAGTTACGGCAGCCCTGGCGCAGAATCCCCTGAGTCATACCAACCCATTAAGAAGAGACAGGATGAGGGAGAAAGTCCTGAATTATCTGACAAAGTTGGGCTTTGGGACAGCCAAGATCCCTCCTAGCCAGAGAAAGCCTGACAGAGGAAGCTCATCCGGAAAGTCACATACACCAATGTTGTTTGCATGGGTGGCAGCAGAGGGCTCCGAGGAGGACAGACGAAAGAACTCATCCCCACTTACAGCCACACATTCAAAGGACAATCCATTTTCTCTTATGCTTCTTAAGTCTTTATTCTGAATACATTTTGTGCTAAGGATGATCCCATTTGTTTGTCTCTTTTTCCCAGACAGTCTGTCCCAGCTTGTACATTTCCGCTCACAGAAATACGCTCTGGGAAGGAAACTTTCCAATCGTAGTGCTATCACTGAGTAACACCCTGCAGGACCTGGGTTTTTGAAGAAAAGCCCAAGGCAAGATGTGCTAACCTCTGCCCTAAGTGAGATGAACAAGCCCTCCCCCTCCAGGAATCTGACGGCCAGTTGAAGAGATGCCTTTTCAATAACTTGGGGCAGAACATGGGGAGATACAGTCAGGCTGCCTCCCGGCTCCCTGCTCAACTTTCTCCCACAGGCTCTCAACACCAGCGCCTGGGAAGCTGCTTTCTGACTAACACAGCTTCTATCCAACGTGCAGGGCTGAGTGGTACCGAAGGAGGAAGCCAGGCCAACAAAGAAGGGTTCAGGAAATGGGTTGTGAAATTCTGGACCTTGATCGAAATAGAACCTGGAGATTTTTGTCATGCTGAATTTGACTGTTTCCGAGAGGGGCATGTCCCTCTGGCCACCAAAGGCCTTCCCACTTCACTGCCTCCCACTTAGTCATTGCCAACACTTATGTCACCTCTGACCCCTGATTCACAGCAAAGAAATTCTGAGAGCCCCAGAGAAACAGACCTAGCACCCCAACCTGCTAAGAATGAAACATCGCAGAAGAGTCAGTCAGGAAGCCCGAGTGGTAGAAACAATTATGTCATTAAGAGGAATGTCCAAGCTTTAATAGATGGCACATAATAAATCGGTGTAGTATAAATGCAATTTATGTGTACCATAATGTACTCGATTCATCCCCATAAATGAAGGTAAAATTGTACCTCACCTGACAGGTCCCAGTTCGTACTTATCATTAGCTGTGATAAATCCCACATAATAATGGGAGTTCCTGGAGACGACTTCCCATTTCTGGGTAGCTTCAGATAGTCACATTCAAACCACAATTTGCTCACCCTTCCAAAAGCAAACCTCGCTAGGCATTATGAGATTTGAAATTCATTTTTTAGCCTTAAGTGATTTTTGAGAAAGTAATACAAGCACAGTAAAAAGAAAATAAATGCAGAAGCACGAAAGGGTTTTCTCCATGAAGCTTTCCCACCTCTCCATCCCTCCATCAAGCCTGTCCCTAGAGGAGAGGCAGACACTATTACAAATACCATGTGGCTCGTCTGGAAATCACCCTTGTAGATGCAAGATACACATTTAGATATCAGCGTTGCTTTTATAGGATGCATGTTATAGACACTTCACTGCCCTTGTTTTTTCTCAATTCGTTTGATGCTGGAGATCAGTCTTTAGTGGAAATATATCTCCCTGGCTCCTTTTAACAGCTGCATAGTATTCTGTTTTATGGATGGACCCTAACTGATTCAATCAGTCCCCAACTGACAGACATTATGGTTATTGTTTCAATCTTCTGTTCCCAGACTGTGGCAAGAAATGGCCTTTTGTTTCCATTTTAGTTTTTGTTCAACGCAGCCTCGGCCTGATTCAATTTCCCCACCTTCTTCACCTAGATCCTGGAGCCTTCCTGAAGAGACAAAATCAGCATCTCTGCAGAGCCGTGGTTCTCAGCAAAATGAAATGAAATAAAATTCTCCCTTCATAAGCCCATCTTCAGGGAGTTGATATGTGCAGAATCTATAAGAATAATAAATCTTTCCCGACACTGGAGCTGGGAGGAGGCTGCCCAGGCCACAGTGATGGGCTTCTCAGTGTGAGATGTCGAGAGGCTGTATTGAAAGCAGAAAATGGAGCCATATAAACCTGTGATCGTAACCCCCGATCTCACAGGCAGGGAGCTGTCCGCTTGTAGCTGGTTCTCATTACCTGCATACACCTGTAATTTCCGTGTGGTCTTTCTCCCTCTGTTGCAGTTCGCAGGACCAGTAGTACTGGGCATTTAAAAAGAAAAAAAAAAAGAATGAAAAGCTATCAATTATGAAAAGTAATTTCCTCTTTTGAATCCAACTACTGTGAACTTCAGTGTCGCTGTCGCTGTTAGGTAAGAGCATACCACCTCGTGCAGACACAATCCCGCCTGCCCGTTCTGCCCAGGAACATCAGAGCATGAAGCTGGATGGTGGCTGAGCTCAAAGTGCTCAGCCGGCTCAGACAGACTAGCTTGACCTCTTCCCAGGCTGCCTAGAGTATGTATCCGAGCCGAAAAGAAGGACGCTAGTTGTTTATTAGATTCATTATGGAGGCAAAGCACACAGGTGTCTGTGGTATCAACATGATTCATTGCAAAGATGTTCATCGTTCTGTGAAGTCCTCCCTCTACAGAGACTTCATAGTGAGCCCCTCGATAAGGACATGTGCTCAGAAAAAAGTCAGCCTTGTCCCCTACCAGGCTCAGCAATGAACCAGGGACACGATTCCACTATGTCCTCCACCCTGCTTCATGTCCTCCTCCTTCAGCAAAAAAACATGGGAGCTATGGACCACAACCAGAGAGCCAAGTCCTAAAACGCCGAAATGAGGCTCTGTATCCTCTGTTCCTTTCCTGCAGCCACCACAGGACATCATGCAAGTGGCCCCCGCTCTGCAGGGGGCACTGAAAAGGGGAAGGAAGTAGGCTGTGCTGCCTTGGGTCACTGGAAGGTTCTGGGTAATTTCTTAAAGTGCTTTTCATGTCAAGCTTGAGGCCAGGACAGGTGTCCAGACCCCAGGGCAGACCCTGCCCGTTGCTGCACAATTCTTCCATTGCAGCAGTCAGATTTTGGACCAGGGAAGCTGATGCCCGTAGAAGAGAAGCCCTGGTCTCAAACGCCTCACTCTCGCTCAGTGCACTCTCTGCCCCCGAACCTGAGGCCACTCCTCTCGGCTTCCATCTTCAGAATTCACTTTTCTTTATTTTTTGTCTTTCTTTTAATTCCTATATACTTTATTATTGAGAAGTATTTAATTCCTATATACTTTATTATCTCCCTAGTGGTTCATACTGCACTAGACAAATAGAAATTAAAGGAATGGATGCTAAATGAATGAATGAGCTAAAATACAAGTTACTAACTCACTGTGTTAGATTATCACTGCCCCGAACAGCAGGTTCCTGAAGCCAGGGACGGAGGTGGCTCCTTACCACGTATGCCCCAATAATGCTACTCAATACACAGCCGCAGAAGCACCCACGGTTCCATAATTTAGGTATGACAGATTCTGAGTTCATGAACACAGAAGTCCATGCACCACCTTGAATCACATGTGAAATTGTGTGCATGAATCTGTATGCATGGAAGTTCCATTATTTCCATCAAGTTCTCAAAGGGTGCCATGGCCCCAAACAGCTCCATGTTCACTGCCTTAGAAAATCAGAACATCTGAGAACCAACCAGCATAGTTTCCCCTTTCCTCCCTGATAGGGAGCAAGGTTGAGCAGGCAGGTGAAGGGGAGAAGCTGCAGGTGTGAGTTCCACTGGCTAAAAAGCATCAGTGCTCTGCTTTATGGAAACAGATAAATCACCAGGACTTAAAGAATCCCAGTCCCAGGAACACTCCTGTGCTTGACAGCAAGCACATTGTTTTCTCCACCAAGTCAACATCTCCAGAAGGAGCAGCCAAGCCCTGTCAGTCCAAGAAAAAGAAAAGAGGCTTGGAGCAAAATTAAAGAAACAAATAAAGCACAACATCCAAGCTGGGAAAACAGTTTCTTCCTATAACGGTGCTCAACTGCTTGATTCTGGGGAGGACAAGAACAGTGAGGCACCATGTCAGCCCTGACCCCAGACACCGCGTAGCAAGAAGGGGCCTGGCTTGACTACCTGATTTGCAGGGCCTTGCACTGCATTTAAACAGGCTCGTCCCTGACTATCTCTTGAACAGGGTTTCTGAACCTCATCATTGTTGACCTCTGAGACCAGGTAATTCTGCTGTGTGTGGCTGTCTTGTGCATTTAGGATGTGTCGTCGCATCCCCTGATGCCAGGAGCACTCGCCCCCCTCCCCATTGCCTTGCACATCCCACGTTGCCTTGAATGGAACGTTCTCATTTCTGCAGCTATCCAAAAAGAGGCTGCTGATCCTTTGCAAGATGAGGTCAGTGCACCATTGAGAAAGATGAACCAGACACCTTTCCAGTCTCTCCTGAAAGTCTCACTAGCACTACGGTGCCCTCCCTATTTTTAGTGACTACCATAAGTGTTTCCAGACTTTGTGAAATGTCCCCAAGAGAGCAAAATCGCCTCTGATGAGGACCACTGCCCTAGAATCTCTCAACTGTGTCCTGGGAAACACTCGTTCTGAGGGACGTGAACAGTTGTTACTTAAAGGAGAACAGAATGCTGTGGTCAAATAGCTTGGATAACACTGGATTAAACAAAGATTGACAGAACTCTCCCCTAAGGGAGTTCTCAGTCTGAAATAGACCAGGGTGCACCTGCATCTCTAAGAGGCAAACAATACCCAGCATGGTCCCAAAGGCATTTGGCCGCAGAGCGTTTAGGAAGTCCAATCTATTCCAAGAGATTTGCTTTTGGAAACACTTCTCCAAGGCAAATTGGAAATGTATCTCTTAAGGCAAACCCTGGAAGGAAGAGATAGGGAAGAAGTTGAGGGACATAGCCCGTGGACATGCCACTTCCTCTACGCAAGTTATCAGAAAGCCTCAGGCTTCATCACTGGAGAGTCTTTTTTGAAACCAGGTTTAGACCTTCAGGTTTCCAAAGTCCCAATAATTTGGAAACTATCAAAATTCTAGAATGCCATCAGCCAGCACTTCATCCAGGGCTAGATTATCCTTGAGAGCTGGCCACGTCCGATGGTCTGGGCGAAGGGACCACAGAGACACCTGGAGTAGAAGAGAAGAAGTAGGAAAGAAAGCCAGGAAAGAGGAAACCCCCACCAACCACTCTGAATTCACCATTCTGGCCAGGCTGTCCTGGATGTAATATTCCCATTCACAACCTGCGTGTGCGGACTTCAGAAACATCAGACAGTAGGAAGGCTGTCTTGTAAGAGAGATGAAAGCTGTGCATTGTAAAATGGACTTAAGATAGTATTATTCTACCATGTTGACTTCACTGTAATTTCCACAGATTTCAAAGATCATAAAAAATTAGAACTAGAAAGGGCCTCTGAATGATCTAATCCTATTGTTTTTAAACTTGCTTATCTACAAAAATCATTAACTCAAAGCTCAGCACATAAAACGCAAAGGCTTATTACATTGGGGAACAAAATTTTTGTTGCATCCACAAAAACACTTGTTCTTACCTAACTCAAGTGTGCTGATCTCAAATCTGACATTAGATTTTCTCTGTAAGCTACAATTCCTTTTGCAATTCCAGATTTTAGGTTTTCATCTTATTGTAAAATTTTCAACATTTAGTTTAACCTAATGAAGTAGAATGTCTTCTTGGGCATCATCTTTGTGAAAATATAATAATTTATATAATGCAGTAAATACACTAATACACTTAAAGATATGTTTGCTTCAGAATTTGTCTACAATTTTGAAATAGAACATAGTAAAACACTTATTTTAATCATAAAATTTGCGTAAAATTTATTTAAATTCTATTCAGGCAAAAATTTGCATTTGTAGCTCTTGCATTTGTGTACTTGTTGAGGACAATCTCGCTTCATGCTCCAGCAGTAGTCTGCTCATCATTAACAGCTCCAAGATTTTTGAGAAACTTATCAAGGTGACTGTTGAGGAAGTGAATATCAATGCTCATGTTCCATCCAATGTCGCAGAAAGCCAACAGCATCCTTTGAACCATAAGTTCATAGTTTTCTGCTTTTTTGTTGCCAAGAAAGTTCTTTATAACTGCCACAAAAGACTGCCATGCTGCTTTCTCCTCCTTATTCATCTTCCTGGAAAATTCTTCGTCACGTATGAGGGTTCGAATTTGAGGTCCATCAGATAAACCTGCTTTTATCTTCTTGAAAGACAGGGCATGAAAACCAGAAATAATATGGTGAAAGCATTCACTTTCTCTATTCAAAGCCTGAACAAACTGCTTTCTTAAGCCAAGTTTGATGTGAAGTGGGGGAAAAATCATCCTGTCTCGATTAACTGCAGATTCATTCACAATATTTTGCATCTTCACTTCCAGAGCTTCATGGTTTGGCCACTCTTTCTGTGTCCAGTGTTTCTCCTGAGCTTGGCTGTCCCACAAACACAGAAAGCAAGGATACTTTGTGAAACCTCTCTGTTGTCCTAGCAGAAAATTTACCATTTTAAGATCCTCACAAATGATACAGTTATGCTCCTCATACTTCAGAAAGTCGAGGACAATTTTTATGTATTTCTTACTAAGTCATTCAATTTGGGTTGGCTAAACTGCTGATGGGCTAATGACTGCTTGGCATCAGAAGAAGACCCTCCAGATTCTGCAGCCATTTCCTCATGCGTCTTATCAAATCATGTTCACTTTCTTCATCCTTAGAAGAAATAAAACCATTGAAAACTGGAACCAGAGTGTCTCAGAGTGTAGTATAGGTCATATTGCTGAAGGAATATTAGGATATGAGATGAAATGCCATTTTTTCTTGCCGATGCCCTCTGTTTGAATAAGACAGAAATACCAGTCACTGCTGTGGTCCTTAGGTTCACGTCAAACCATGGAAATACCAAAAGGCATTCCTTTGTATTTTCCTTTTGTCCAGTCACAAAGCATTTTCTCACAATTATGACACACAATATGAGGAGCCCAATTCTTGTTTTGATTGCCAAGGGAAACTTGAAAATAGACAATATATGCACGTGTCACAAATGATGAAATATTGCACCTCTGACGTTGAAGTGTGTAGCAGCCACATATATAACAAACAGAAGGTGTTAGGACTATTCTTCCATTTACACCTACTCAAAGAAGCCATGATTCAATTTTAAAACAAAATAAGAGGATGTTTTTATCAGATAATAATTTTTTTTACATTTAAAAACAACTATAATTATGTAAAAGTGATGTTTGTAAAACATTAATTGCCTTCTGGTTATGTTCAATCCAATATTCATTGCCCTTTAACTCCAATTTAAAAACCAATGCATGCCATTAACTGTAACAAAAAGAAATTAAAATTGCATAAAAACTAGAGCATGAACCAAAAAACGGGTTTCAGATTTGGAATCAGCGATGCAGACATATATAGAAACAGTTCTAAAACCTAATACAACACAAAATGGAAAAATAATTGTTTCCCCGAGTTATCGTTTAGTAAGACTGACATCCCACCCAACACTTAACCCCCATCTCAACCTATTTTATGGCTCGTGAGGAGCCTTCCAAAAAGCCCACGCTTCTCAGAGCACCATTTGAAACCCAGTCCCCTCACCCCCATTTCACAGGCAGAGGAAACTGAAGCCCAGACAGATTACAGGATGTGCCAGGTGTCTCATTGCTTATGAAGGAGAGTCAGGAGAAGAACCCATCCTGGTGCCTGACTCCTAGTCCAGTGCTCTTCCCATATCTCCACATGTTGGCTAAACAGAAGGAGGCATGTGCTTACCCCATGTAGAATAGAGTGTTTGCCTCATCTCTGCAGCTATCCAAACATAGGCTACTGATCCTTTGCAAGGTGAGGTCACTGCCCCATTGAGAAAGATGAACCAGACACCTTTCCAGTCTCTGCTAAAAGTCTCACTAACACTAAAGTGCCCTCCCTATTTTTAGTGACAGGATGCTCAGGGCAGCCCACTCCAGAGAAGCAACACAGTCACAGACAAAGGTTGACCCTGCCCTTCTATCTGGGCCCCAGCTCCTGCCTTCTCCTGATGGAAGCAGGACAGCTGAAATGAACAGTGGGCTCAGCATGGGTGAGCGACGGTAGACACATCCCTAAGCCAAGTCAAAGACTCCAGGCTCAGTGCATATCAGGCAGAAATATGACAGTGACTGTCAGTCACAGGAAATATCATAAAGGGGGTTTAAAATAATAAAGCTGCCTCAGAACTGGTAATCCCAAAGATCCACGCACAAGACGGCAGATCCTCGTCCCGCAATATTGAGTGTGGAGGGAAACTCATCCCAGGCATGCCTGCGAGGGTGTTTGTGGGTACACATGCACCCCTCTACACGCAGAAACACAACCAGCACTGTCTATGAAGCTCGACAGCTCCATCCTAACTCCACCTCAATTCTTCCATCTGAAGGAGACTTCACAGAGCTAATGAAGGAGGGAGGGGCGGATCCCAGGATCCAGGGAAGAGGAGCAGGAAGTTCCACCCTGATTCCCCAAACTAGCACAACTGTACAATGTGCACCTGGGGGTGGTGATCAGCAGGCGGAAGTGGGACGCTAGATGACCCCAGCCCTCATCTGCTGCTGTCTCTGAGATAGAGGGAGGTACACCCGACACAGAGGATCGCAGCTAAGTGTTCTTCCTGGTTGTAACTTTCTGTTCTTGTTTCTTGTTTGTTCCATGGGCTTTCCTTCCTTTTTTCTGGGTGTGTATGTGTATGTGTGTGAGTTTTGTGTGTTCTCTTCAGGAGCTGCCTTGCCCTCCTAACACAGAAGCTAGTGGGTGGCTCACAGCCAGGTCCTCCCACAAGCCGTGGCCTGTGAAATGCCCAGAACACAGCCAACCCTGCCTTGCGCACTCCCTCTCTGTGAGGATTAGAGGCGATGACTGATGTGAAAGGACTCCAAAACAACAGTGCTGTGACCCGTGTGCCACATGTGAATGTGTGGGGTAGGCCGTCGTGGTGGCTGGGAGAAGTCCTGACCTTGGCCTCACAAGGGGTTCAAACCCCAGCCCTTACACTTACCAGCTGTGTGATATAAACAAGCTACTTGACTTCTCTGGGCTGCAGTTGACTATTGTGAAGATCCAATGAGATATAAAGGTGGCTACAAGCTATAAAACATTCTGTAGATGTTAGATATCAGTATTATTGGACCCGTCTACAGACTTCTCATCTGTAACCTCTAGTGATACTCATTTTCTATCTAAAACACCTCTATATTGGTACAACAGTGCTCTTCATTTATTACTCCTGGTAGTAGTATGTACTACTAATAAGGCTATATAGTGTGTCACATAATTATATTGCTCTCTGATATTACAGAATGATTTTTTCTAGCAGTACTATATATAACAGTGATAACAATATCTTATAGCTAGTACTTGTGTGTTTTATTCTGTCCCTAAGAGAACAGTGAGCTCCTCAAGAGAGATCCAATCTGACAGTTCTGTGTCCCTGTAAGATGAGGATCATTCAGCAGATACTTAGAAAATGTTTGATGACTGACAAAGGACACAGGTGACTCCTGGTTGGCGCCTATCTCACCTGGCCACTGGCCTGGACTCGCTCTACAGGTAATTGGTTTTCAAAGCATGCATTCAGCACATTCTGGGAAGATAAATTTTATCTCCCATCTCACCCAGAGATCTAATTTCAAGCCTCTTACCCCACAAAAGGAAAATTTTCTTGTGGATCAGGAACCCCTCCAGGTCCAACAGGGACCCGAACCAGCAATGGCCTTCTCCTCTAAGAAAACAGTCCCTCTGGAAATAAGAGAGCTACCCAGGGCTCATGACAATAGACCTAGTGGGCTCCCTTGTCATCAAAGTCTGGGCGACGGTGATGAGCATGGAATGGTTCAGTGTGGGGGAGGGGTGAGCCACTCTAAGGGTGGTGTCTAAGGTTTATTAATAACTTCCCTGTCCTCTTTTCTTCCTGTGCTCATCCTCATCTCGAGGTGACCCCACAAGCCACACCACAAGGGAACATGTATTAATATTATAATTATAGTGATCACATTGGTCCGTGTGCTCACAGATGCCTCTCTGAATGTATGACGTGCTAGTTCTCCTGCATTTCCAATTCAGTGTCCCAAAGCCAAAAATATCAAATTACGCTCGGCTTTTTTATTTTTTATTTTTATCTGCCTCTTTTCTCAGGATAACTCTTCCCAATCCTCCACCAGGCAGACAATTCAATTCTTTGTACCACCCCCCCACCCACATCTCCACCCCCCTGCCCCACCCTCCTGCCTCTTCTTCCTTCCCACCAACAAAACAGCAATGTGCTTAAGGTTAATACGCCTGTCAAGCCTCCCTCTGATGAATGACAGGTGAAAGCTGTGCACGTCTCTTTAAATAATTCATACTTCTAATAACCATGATAGTCAGCACTTACACCGCCCTCATCGATTACCATGGGGTGGTGCAGGGCAAGGCTGAGGAGAGGAGAAACTTGCAAAGTGGCAAAGACAGCGAATGGAGAGGGACCTCACTGCATCCTCTCTGATCATTAGTAAGTTTGGGTTGGGGGTGTGTGCGCAAGCTGCTTCTGAAACATGGAAACCAGCAGCAGGAGCCACTGATCAGCTGGGAAAGAGAGAGAGGGCAGAAGATCAGACTGAAGGCTCGACAGCTAAGAGAAGTCATCTCCAAGATCCAAAAAAATGTCTTTACAACACATCGGCTGAAGGAATCAGAACAGCAGCCTTCCCATGCCATTCGGGAAGTTCCCCAGGATTAACAGGAGCAGTGAGGAAGGACCCTTACTCTCAGATTTCCCTCCTAGTTTCCTTTTGCTCCTTGCTATGAATTCTCCCAGCCTTTCTACTTGTGTGTGTCTCCTCTAACCACTTAGACACGGAGGTCTAACCTTCCTTCCACCACTCAGACCTTCTGGATGTGAGACTATGGTAAATGTATTAGCTTCCTATGGCTGCTCTAACAAATGACCACAGCTTGGTGGCTTAAAGAGAGCACAGATTTATTCTCTTATAGTTCTGAACGTCAGGTGTCCAAAATGGGTCTAACAAAGCTAACATCAAGAAGTCATCAGGGCTGGCTCTACTAGAGGCTCTAAGGGAAAATCTACTTTCCTGCCTATTGTAGCTCCTGTAAGCCGGCAGCATGCCTTGGCTTGCAGCCCCATCCTCGAATCTCTCCAACCTCTGTATCCCACTGTCATATCTCCTACTCTCTCTGATCTCTTGCTTCCCTCTTATAAAGACACCTGTGATAATATCAGGCACACCCAAATAACCCAGGATAATCTCCCCATCTCAAGAATCTTATTCACATCAGCAACATTGCTTCTGCTGTGTAGAATGACATTCTCAGGTTCCAGAGATTAGGATATGGACAGCTTGGGGAGTGGGGAGGGGAAGGGCATTATTCACCAGACCATAGTCAGAGTAACCAGCTTAAAAAAAAATGTTGGCCCTAGCCCGCTGGCTCAGTGGATAGAGCATCAGCCCAGCATGCGGACATCCTAGTTTTGATCCC
This sequence comes from Rhynchonycteris naso, assembly GCA_037038555.1. Lineage (NCBI taxonomy): Eukaryota > Metazoa > Chordata > Mammalia > Chiroptera > Emballonuridae > Rhynchonycteris > Rhynchonycteris naso. Next base: position 242,007,396 of record CM072999.1, on the reverse strand, counting down.
TGGGCAGGGCACACATGAGAAACAATCATCTACTTCTCTTCCCCTCGTCTCCCCCTTTTCTCTTCCTCTCCCTCAGCCAGTGGCTTGATCAGTTCAAGTGTCAGCTCTGGGCACTGGAAGATAGCTCAGTTGTTCTGAGTATCATCCTGAGGGTCTAAGGATAGTTCAGTGATTCAAGCATCAGCCCCAGACAGGGTTTACCAGGTGGATCCTGGTCAAGGCACATGCAGAAGTCTGTCTCACTATCTCCCCTTTTCTCACTTTAAATAAATAATTAAATAATAGCTGTTGTGAAGCTATTATTTCACATGGGCCTGGAATGGAAGTGGTTGATGACTGTTGGCTTTCATTATTATCAAACAGTAGACTGTTCGATAGGAGCTTTGGTACAGGTCATCTCATTGTATGCTCATGGCATAGCATGAGATGGATGTGGCTGTCCTTCTTTTGAGGATGAAACAAACACAGGCTCAGAGAATATGTGACTTGCCCAAGGTCACCAAGTTGACAAATGGCAGAGTTGAAGTTAATACCCAGATTTATCTGAATGAACAAACAACAAATGTTAAACTAGCACGGTTACCTAATCTGTTATTTACTAAAACAGGCTCCGGGTCAGAATTACCCTTGGAGCAGAGCAGGGTTACAGAGCCCACCCCCAGAGATTCTGAGTCAGCATATACATAACGGGACCTGGGAATATATCTTTTTTAGCAAGTTGGATGTATAGTTTGGATGCTTGGACAAGTTTATTAAACAAGAGCCTAATTCATCCCACAATGATATCGGTATCCTCCCTACAGTCATATTAAACTCTTCTCTTTCAAATATATCCCTTCTACATATGTGCCCACACACAGTCAGATAGAGTTTCTCAACAGCAGCACTATGGATGGCTGGGGCTGCACCATTTCTTGCTGTGCATTACAGGATGTGTAAGAGTATCCTTGACCTCTACCCACTAGATGCCAGTAGCACTCTCCCTGCAGTTGTGACAAATGTCTCCAGACATTTCTGCATGTCCCCTAGCAAACAAACTTGCCCCTGGTTAAAAACCAGTGAGCTGGGGAATCAGGAAGAATAGGTTTTGAAAGCAAAGTCATTGCCTACAGAAACTTCCAGTCTTTGCACAGTTCACACCCCTCACTTAAATAAAGTGAGTGGGAGCAGGGCGCTGGGATGCATACAGCCCAGGAATCCAGAGTGCCGGGTCCTCGTGCCCCTTGCTTGCCCGTCAGATCGGCATGTGACTGGGGAACCACTCCTTGGGCTCAGCCACAGACTCTCACGCATCCCACACACTTGTCTAGAGACAGTGAGCAGCTGTTGAATTTCCCTTATCTGGGTCTCAGTCTCCTCATTCACAAAATGAACATGTTGAGCAAGAACATTTCCGGGGTCATCTTGAGCTCCAAGTTCCTTATAGGTGGAACAAACTTCCTAACCATAGAAGGGCAGAGCCAGAGGATAGACTTGTCCCTGGACTTCTAGAAGGCAGGTAAAGCCAGAGAAATCTGCAATGCCAGAGGTCCACTGTGACCTGGGCAAGTACAATCAACCAAAACCAATCTCTATTTCCCAAGACCCCATTGCTCCCGCTAACTCCATGGGCATCTCTCTCTCCCCCTTGTACGTTTTTCTCTCTGTCTCTCATCTTTTTCTTGCCATATACAAAGAGGAACTATACAGGCTTTCATAAGGCTTTTCTTATTTTTTTCCTGCTGCTGAATAAGCCCACGTCCTTTCATTTTTATTAAAGCTCAGTGAAGATGGCACAGGCAGGTTCTCTGTGTTCTGAGATATAAGATTATTACAATTTTGCCTGACCCCGAGAAGGATGAGCTGACACAGCAATCCTGAGTAAAGACTCGAGAACAGGCTGGTTCTGAGGCCGGCATGGTGCATGTTTGCATTCTGGACTGCCCTTTAAAGAAGATAAAGACGACAACCTTCCCTGCAAACTATATTTGGTGTAATTATTTGGCAAGGTTGTCCTACACAGAACAGACAGTTAATTCCATTTCAAATTAATCTTATTTCACTAGCAGAGTGTGACCTGAAAAAAAAAAAAAAAAGATTCAAAAAAGCCAACAACAAAAATACCCAACTATTAAGCATAAATATCTTGTCCCATTTTCAAAAGGCAAATGCAATTAAATTCCAGATGAGAGCTTCATGCCAACTGCAACTACCCTTGCAATGTCTGGCAACACCGAGCTGGCCGGGCAGAAAGAACTGAAAATAGACATAAGAATTCTGCAAGCCTGGGAAGGGTCAGAGAACTCCATGGCATGTTAGAGCAGCACACCTGAAGGAAGGAAGGTTGGAGTATGCAGTGCTCAGTCAGTTCCCTTCTTCCAGAAAACTACCCCCATCTACTGTGGACTCCACACACCCCTTCTTTCTATGCCTTGGTCCAATCACATTCCCCTCACCTCCAGGTAGACTCTTACCTTGTACCCTGTCCCTGGCCCCCACACTCTGTCCCCATGTCCTTAGCACCTGTCATGGTTTGCTGACTATACTTGTTGATGTGTCTCTCCCCAGCCAGACTGGAATCTTCCAAAGGCAAGTACCAAGCTCATTCAGTCCAAGATTCTTAGCACTTGGACACCGGCAAGTGTTCAATATCCTCTTATTTAATGAAAGGGAAGGAAGGAAAGAAGAGCCAGAGGGAAAGTGCTACATTATTAGGCACCTGTCTCAGTCAGAAGCAACGACATACTTAGCCTGTAGCTTCTTAAACACAAGCAGGCAAACATTGTCTCCCAGCTAAGTCAGAGTTCTTGGCTTCAGGGGGCTGTTTTTTCTAATCAGGAGAATTCTAGTACCCTCTCCTCGTGGATGCGTAAGTGCCAGTGCTGCTCTATCTGGAAGGCTTCAAATACAGCGCTGCCAAGAGGGAGAGAGTTTAAGAGTCATGCCATGCCTTAGCCTGGAGAAGCATTGAAGTCTTTCATTCTGTCTTTACAGATCTGGTCCCAGCTGCACTGTTTTCATTTCCTAACTGTCACTGGGCACAAACTGGCCATTGGCTTGCTGGCTCATGATTCTATGAGCTGAGCATCTCTCTTCTGTGCCCTCAATCAGTGCATCTCACCCTAAGTGCGGATAGATACCTCATCACAGACTGGGTGGGCGTCTTGTTGGCAGGAGCCCCCTGACTTACACGTGTCTGTATTCCTAACACCTCATCAAGGCTTGCCACCTAACAGGAAAAGGAGTAACATTTATCAAGCACGTCCATTCCTCAAGCCTTGCACTAAGTGCCCTGGACACGTATCCTCAGTGAAGAAGGAACTCTCTTGTTTAGGTAAAGAAACTGAGGTTCAGAGAGTTGAAACAACTCTGAGGCTACTTACGAGCCCAAATCTACAGCCAACAAAGAACAAACCACAGATTGAAACACAGGTTGTCAACTCAAAATCCTATGTTGCTTCCAACACACCATACTTCGTCTCAAGAGTAGACACTCAGTAAACTCTTGCTGAGTTAAACTGAGTTCCCAGAACACTCCTAAGTTGAATGTGACACACATGCCCAACTCCTCATAGCTTACTGCTGCTTGTTAACATTAGTCTTGACTAACAGGAAATGATTAGTGTCTCTGGAGTACAATCCATTAGAAATATGTCCTTGGGAATTAGAACGTAAAAAAAGCTGAAATAGAAACATTGTTGCTTGTTGGTGATGTTCATAAAATCATAGAATCTTAGTCCTAAGAGGGACCCTGAAGATCGTTTTATTCAAGCCCACTATTTTACAGAGAGGTAAACTAAGGCACAGATGGAAAATGACTTGCTCAAGGTCACACGTCATGTTGCAGCAATAACAGAACTTGAATCCATCATGATGGTCCCTGCTTGTTCCATTTGTGTTCTTGGCTCCCTGTCCTGAATGTCCTGGGTGTCAGTCCTCACTTCCCACTGCCCTTCGAACCAAAGTTCACAGACAGACTCTTTGGTCAAATCTCTCTTCCTTGCCTGGCAATTGGGGCTCATGGCCACAGACAGAAGCTGCCATATCATCTAAGCATTTAATCACCCGCTAAAGCCATTTCCCGCCTCGTTTGCTCCACTGCCAAAAATATTATCCTTAAATAATCAACACACGGCAGCCCCTCTGGGAGGGACCAGACAGCCTTCCCTTATCCTGGGGAAGCAGTGACATCAGCACAGGCTGCAGAGTAGGAAGGGGTGCTGCTCAGCCACCCGCCCTCTGAGGCATGGGGGTTAACAATGCAGCCTCACAAAATCGGGTTATAAATCTCAGGGAGCCCCGAGGATGAGAGCCCGCTTCCTGCTGTCATGGTGGCGGGCTGGGACAGTCTGTTCAGTCAAAAGTAAAGGCTGATCTCTCACTGAGAGCTGTGAGATAAGGGGTAGGGAGGAGGGGTTGCAGAGGGGCCGAGGTGAGTGTTCAAGGACCAGAACAATTACTTGTGGAGCTTGTGCTCCATACAAAAGCATTTAGCCCACCCCCTTCCAAAAGAATGGGAGATGGCTTGTGAAACTAGACACATGACGTAGACTGTGATATTTCATACTGTAAGCCGTCAAAGTATGATTACGAATAATTCAAAAGGCACGGAGAAGACATTTCCGGTTCTTGAGTCTGTTCGCCTCATTGAGAGATGGAGGAAACCTGAACTGAGGTTTCTCCCTGATTTCTCACAGCCAATCCTCTCAAGTCCTCCTCAATGTCCCTGTTTGATCAGTGGAAAAACTGGGGTTCAGAGAAGCGAAATAACTCGACTGAAGACACACAGCTTGTGTCTGTCTCCCAGTGCTACGCTCCTCCTTCCCTTGCAGCTGCCTCCTGCTCTGTATGGCCAGTACCGTGTCAGCTGGCCCGGGTGTGCTCGTAAATGATTAAACACCAGCTCACTGAAAGGAAAAATACAAGAACCCAGATTTATAGCTTTCACCAATTTCCATAGCATAAATATTGTCATCATGGCCAATTTTAAGCAATTTGAGTGCATTAACCAGCTCACGAAATTCCTGAAACTGCATCAATCAGCTCTCAAAGGCTCTAGGCGCCAGCACTCCGCTGCCGCTGGGGAGGAATTGGAGGTCTCTAGGTGCAGCCTCAGTCTGCCAGGAGCTCACAGCCAACCAGGAGGACCAGGGCAGATTAAGACCTACAACGCAATGCAAGGAAACCACATGTTGGGGTGAGGCCATGCCTCTGTGCTCTGCAGGATTTCACACCTGCCACCTCTCCAGTCTCAAGGGCTCCTTCTGGAAGTCTCAGGGCTCACACCTATGCTGTTCCAGCGTTTAGATACCTGCCCCTTCAATTCTCATCTTACACGTTGTTTCTTTAGGGAAACCTTGCCTGAGGTTAGTTCTCCCCATAAGACACTCCCACAACATGAATATTCAAATTGCAATTCATTAAAATGGGATGTTTCTATCCTCCACGCGGGATCTCAGGCCCCTTTAGAGGGCCAAAAACCAAGTGACCATTGCATGAGCCAACTACACTTCTCATGTCAACAGTACATATTAACTAACTGCACCCACAGATAATTTGAGGAACAGGAAATCTTAAAATTGCAAGAGAGGTCATCTAACACAACTTATCAAAGTTTAAGGTGCATAGAATCCCCTAAGATAGTGCTAAATGCAAATTCCAATTCAGTAGATCCAGGGTGGGGCCTGAGATTCTGCATCTCTCTCAAGCTCCCAGACGCTGCTGCTGCTGCTGCTGATGATGATGATCTCTGGACCCCACGATGAGTAAAACCTTACAGAGCCCACCAGCCACATATGGCTACTGAGCTCTCGGTTGTGCCCGTCTTTATGGAGATGAGATACAAGCGTAAATCTGCACCAGATTTTCAAGGTGCAGTTAGAAAAAAAAATGCAAAATATCACATTAATAATTTGATCATTGGTGACATGTTGAAATAATATTTTGAATATGCTAGGTGAACTAAAATAAATTATTAAAAATAATTTCACCTATTTTATTTTTTAATGTGGTTACTAGAAAATTTTAAATCTCATATGAGGCTCACATTCTGCTTTTTATTTTGTATATTATTTCCATTCTTTTTTAAACGATTGATTATCCTTCTTTTCTGTAAAATAACATATCTTACCTGTCCTGCATAACAACCATAGTAAGTATCCTCCCTCTTCTCTTATCCAGTAAGTTACCATAGTCAAGTCTGGAATAATTTTAAGTTTATCAAAATCAAATACTCTACTGGATTTCTGAGAACCTTTACCTGTTTCTTGGGCTCTGTGAACTTCTATCAAAGGTTATAGTGGACAGGGTTTCTCAAAAGTACACTGCTCACAAAAATTAGGGGATCAGGGGACGTGCAGATACTCCAGTGCTTTCTGTCTTTTGTAGAGTGCATCTTCACCGATGAAATAAAAGTTGGTTTTGCATCTCATTTGCATCATTGAACAACTTGCTTTGACTTCTCGTTTGCTTTTCTGATGTTCTTGTTTAATAAAAAGAAATCAAATGCTTTTTTTTTATTGCTTCATATTCATTTTGAAATACAGAAATTAGGGGTAATTTCTGTGAGCAGTATATTTGACCTCTCTACAACAACGCATTTGTCCAGACCCATTTCTCAGGCAAACCTCTAGGTCCCATTCTAAGCCTAACAAATTAGAGTTTCTAGAGGATGGGGTCCAGGAAGATAATTTTTTAATAATCATATGATTCTGATGGAATTATTTTGGAACCACTGATAAGTATTCTTTGCTGCATGAATCCCTCTAGTGACAAGGAGCTCATCACCTCATAAGACAGCCTATTTCATTATCGGGCAGCTAATAATGTTGTAATGTCCCAATCAGTTGCATTCTTATTGTCATCACCATTATCCCAAAATGGCCCCCAAAAGAAGAGTCATGTGACTAAAGTTTGTAACACCTAATCTCAAGCCAGGACTTAGGGCTCACCAAGCCCAAACCCTTCACTTTATAGCTAACGTGCTGAGACACACAGAAGGGGAAGTCCTGCCCCAGGTCCCACACGGGGAGAGGAGCAGCCATCAGACTCCAAGCTAGTGCTCACCCCTGACAGCCCTGCCTGAGCCTCAGCAGCTCGGTGCCCGTCTGACTCTGACCTACCGGAGACTGGGTGCCAATTTCCCGCAGACCTTCCTTAGCCGTAACAAGTTGTCTAGAAGTCCCCCTCCCCTCTACCAGAATGGGACCCCGGCAATGCCTGCCAACCTCTTCCGCCTGACACTGAATTTTGCATAAGTGAACAACTCTCTTTGACTTCTTGTTTGCTTTTCTGATATTCTTGTTTAATAAAAAGAATAAGAGCCCCAGCTAAGAGCTGGGCTAAGAGCCCCAGCTCCTTAGCAGGCATCTCGGCACACCTGGGTACAGTCCCCCCAGCAAGGACGGGGCTGGCCTCGCTCCAAGGGGTCGGAATGTCCACTGCAGCACTCCAAATACCTCACCAGATACTTCTGTTCTAAAACTGCCTCCAGAAATAGAAACAGCTGGCAGCACTGCTTTGGGCACAGTGCCCGGGCAGTTTCCAGAGCCAGTGTCCATGAACTGGCCTCATCTTGGCTCAAGAGCTCCCCAACCTGCAACCCTTATCCCCCGCCCCAGAATGTAGCACCTCTCCCACTCTCACATTCTTTCCTGCAGGGGTGTAGAGAGCTCACAAAGAGCGATTCCCTCATTCCTGGTGAAGCCACACTCTCCTAACACCACAGGGTGTATCTACTGCCTTCGGTGCAAGGGAATGAATGCTCTCTTCTGTCACTCATCACAGTGGGAGAGGTGGGAGATCTGGGAGACAGTGGGGTAGGAAAGAGGAGACGCAGCAACAGGGTACAACAATGTGAAGCCCGATGTCAGTACTCAACAGAGGGTCTCTGGGATGCAGTCAACCTCTCTATGCATTTGGATTCTGTCTGCACTGTCAGGAGGACTCCACCAGCTAGCTGCCCTTGCCCCTGGCTGCCTTCCATGACCAGATTTCTCCACACGCTCTGTGCACTTGCTTACAGCATGCCTCCACGTCAGGTCACTCCAGTGTCATTCAGGAGGAGGTGGACCTCTAATTAGACAGAGATGCAGATGTTCCCTGAATAAAAGATTGGGTTGGAGGGAGCAAGGGGTGACCCATGGCTTGCAAAGCTCCTGCATAGCAACTTCTTCATCAGCAGAAGACAGACAAGCACTGAATGCCTAATAAGGACCACAAGAGAACTAAACTTGCTCATCGCCTTTAGGCACCTCAGTGGTTTAATATACGTGCTCTGCTTATTATAGGTGGCCACACTGTTGAGAAAAACAAGAAATTAGATTAGCAAAATGTTTTTGTTTAGTTTTCCTATGTATCAAGAGTTCCCTCTGCTCCTCCTGCTTTCCCTGGGCCCAGGTCAAGCACAACTTCTCTTTAAATGTCTGTTGCATTATGAAATACAATATACAGATAGAAAAAGTAGAACACTGGTTTTATTGTTTTTAATACAGCAAAACTCTCAGATTTTCCCAAAACTACCTGTTCTCTACCTCCTCCATACTGAACTCCAATTCAATGTACCTACTTATCTCCCCTTGCAGAAGGGAGCTTGCCTACACTACCTGATCCTTAAACTTCAGTGCACATAAGAATCGTCTTGGAATCTGTAAAACAGCAAACTCATGCCTCCTCTTTTCTACTCCCTTTGGTTCTGTGCCTCTTCTCTGGAGCTCAGGAAACCATAATGATAACAAGAAAGGCAGGTAATACCGAGGTAATTCCCCGGTGTATTACACCTTGAGAAGCTCTAACAGTTCAAACTCAGGCCAAGGAACATATTTAGAGGTTTCTTTCCAGAAAACTTTTGACCCAAGTGTTAATTCTGCTTTACCAAATTTAACCTCTGGGTTCTTCTTCCCTGAATCTGTCCTGTCCTGGGATGTTGAGTTTGATACTTCTTCACCCATAGTAAAATGATCCAGAGAGCGACATCTATTGGCCATCTTTTATACTACAGCCAAGCTCTAATAGACTTGTAAATAATAAAAAATTAAAGGAAATAAAAGGAAAGGAAAGAGGAGAAGGACACATTTTTAAAGAGAAGCAAAGACACTTAACTTTCAGAGTAGAACCTAAATGCTTGTCCTAATCAAGTCCTCGGGAGTTGGCAATGCAAAATGGTGTTATTTCCGCAGGCCTGAAAGGTAGAGTTTCACCTGGGTCTTTGGTGGGATTTCAAGCATGTAGGTTGGAGATCCCAGTGTTCCCTAGAGCTTTTCACTTACTCAGTGATTCCAAAAGCAGACCTTGCCACCTTCCTGGAAAGGTCATTCTTTCAGCTGCTCAAGTGAAGATTAAGTATACAAACACAGCCCATAAACTCAGCAAGTATTTGCTGAGCATTTCCATTTATGTAAATCATCAGCTGAACAAGCCACAGAACCAGTTTTCCAAAAGCTTACACTTAAGCTGGGAAAATAAGATGTTGAGGGTCACAACGACATTTATTCAGGATCAAGGATGACTTGGGGACATTATTCAACAAAGACAATGAAGGAATGTGAATCTAAGACATGGACTCTTTTTGCATCCTTTCTCTAAACTCAGAAAAACTAGAAACCTAACAGTCACTACCTAGGGAATAATCGATCTTACCCACAATCCTGGAATACAAGAAATATTTATGTTAAATCAATCCCATAGGCAATTATGATAGAGAAAATAATGGGAGAACATGTCACAGAAGACAATATGCACCTTTGGGATTGGGGAAGAGGCTTCAGAAAGGAAATAGCCATTTTCAGGCAAACAACTGACATTATAATGGAGAGTTATACTCTATGTACTACAAGCCCCCATGTTCTTGAACCCAGTGTATAGTATCTGCTCCTCCTTCTACCTACCACTCCCACAAATCCTGTCTCCATCATAGTCCCTGCAGCAATAGCAAGAGAAAGCCAAGGTCAATGCCCATCATGCCACTATGAAAGAATAGAGCCTCATTCAACAGGCAGCAGTTCAAAGGGCCCTTCCTACAATAAGACATTCATTCATGGTTCATTTACCAACTGCGCCTAACACTGTCCCAGTGCTTGAAATTCAAGAGTGAACAAGAAGACAAAACCCCTACTCAATCCCACCCACAGAGCTCACACAGGACACAGACAAGCAAACAAGCACTGTGGGTGTCATATACTAAGAGAGAGGTATATGAGGATGGCACATGTTTCATTTCCCATAATGCTTCTCTCACCACTGAACACATGGGCATCAGGGTGGGGCTCCAGCACTAGCCCCAGGAGGCAAATATTGACCAAATCTGGTAAATGCATCCAACCCACCAGCACTCCCCTGACCACCCTCTCCTCTCAGGGACACCACAGTGGTTAGACCATGGTCTTACTCTCTTGGTTTGGTCTGATCTGATTTTACAGCCTCAGTGGTTCTGTCCCAGACGTAATCTCACTCCCATCCTAACTTTTCCTGGATCGGTTCTCCTGAAAGCAGCAGAACAACACCAAAATCAAGGAGAAGTGCTGCTCCCAGAAATAGCAAAAGTTCAGAAATTCTCCAGGCAATAAAGCCAATCTCTAATCTCTCTGGCCCCAAACGGCAAATTAGTGACTGTGGACACCAGGATGTCCCTCCCCAGGCCTCACTGAGGCAGGATGGCACAATGGCTGAAAGCTGAGACTGCAGCCTAGTGCCCTGGGTGGGAGCCCAGCTCTGAAACTGACTACCTGGAGGATCCTGAGCAATGTTTTTGATTTCTCAGTGGCTGTTTCCTCACCTGTGAGACTGTACTTAATTCCCAATGTGATTATAGAAATTAAATGAATTAATATCTATAATGCACTTCTAATTATTTCTGGCACAGAGAAGAGCCTTAAAATTTTTAGTTAAAGGAAACAAATGTCTTTCTTCTCATCCAACAGCATGCATGAAGTTCAGCTAGATTTTATGCCAAATCAGGTCACAATCCCACCCTATGCCAATGTTATTGAAAAGGTGGTCTGTAGGTTAGCTGAAAGAATAAAACAACCTTGACTGAACAGCTGCTGTAAACCAGCCACTGGGGTGGGTATTATCATAAACATTATATATCATGTAATCTCTCAGCAACCTGAGATCTCAAAGTCATTATCCACAATTTTATAGATAAGGAGAGAGAGATTCAAAAATTCTTCTGACCTATAGGAACTAAACACCAATTCCACATTGATAGAGCTCTGTAAAGGTACATAAACCTCTTAAATTCTTCATTTTCGTGTTCACCTGCTTCCACAGAAAGATTAGTAGTTGAGCCCTTCAGGGAATGGGGTTGCTGAGGAAGAGTGGGGCTAGGAGACTGTCCTCCTCTCTATGCAGAGCAACAGAGAGAGAAATCACAGGGGACAGAGGAAGTGTGGCTGAGACAGACAGAAAAGATGGGGCTCCATAGCACCAGAAGGAAAGAATGGGGAAGCTGGGAGCTGCCACAGTTCCTACAAAGAGGTCCCAGTGCTTCATGGGAGCAATTTCTGGCCAAGTCTCTGATTCTGGGTAGAAATTCAGATCTAAGCCAATCTGGCTCTAGAAATTAGCCCACCATTTCCCCATCCTCTGTCAAAGGCAGACATCAATAATCAATCATAGCACTCTTGCCTTCAAACCCGGAAGCACACTCAGCATTTAGACTCCAGGAAGCCCTGCCAATTCATCAGAACTGACTATTACACAACATTTATTTGCCAACCCTTCTGTTCACCATGCTGACAAATGTAGGTTAAGAAAAAACCTACTTCTTAAAGTAGTGGGTAATTTACTTAGGGACCTGATTAGGACACAGAAAATGAATGAAAAATATATTCCTAGTGCCTGTTAGGTAAATGTTGGTTAAGATTTTTTTAAAAAAATTGACTATGGCTGGTGGCACAGTGGATAGAGTGTCAGCCTGCCATACAAATATCCTGGGTTTGATTCCAGGTCAGGGTACACAGAAGAAGCAAACATCTGCTTCACCCCCACACCTCTCCCCCTTTTCCCTCTCTTCCCCCCCTGCAACCAGTGACTCAATTGGTTCGAGTGTCAGCCCCAGGTACTGAGGATAGCTTAGTTGGTCCAAGCATCTGCCTCCAGTGCTAAAAATGGCTCGGTACTCGAGCATTGTCCCCAGATGGTGTTGCCAGGTAGATTCCAATTGGGGCACATGTGTGAGTCTTCCTCACTATCACCCCTCCTCTTACAAAAAAGAATATCTCACCACATTACAATAGGCTGAGAAATGCAATGCAATTAACAGTGCTTTGAGAAACTAATAATTCATTGCTTTTTCAGCTTATACTTCTAGAATACTTTACGATTTACAAACTACTATCACTAGATCCTCACAACTACCTCAACAGGCAGCTAGACACCTTGTAATGCATCATAGATAAAAATTTTTATTAGGTTTAGTGGCTTGTAAATTTTTCAAGTAGGCAATCATCTTTGCAAGTAATCTCCTTTGCAAGTCTCATGTGCTTTCTTTTTCCTATTTTACTGCAGCAGCCACAATCACAGAACCATTCTACTGGGTGTGTGGGCTATGTGGTCTATGGACCACCTGCATTTGAATCACCTCCTAGACACTGTCAGAAATGCAGAGTCCCAGGCCCCACCTCAGTCCTCTCACATGTGCACTTCAGCAGCATCCCCATGTAATATCCATGCACATCAAAGTCTGAGAAACGCTACTCTACTACCTGTTGAAAACAGAAACAGTAAAAAGTATTCTTGTTTTTTCTCTGATTATAAAACTATTATCTCTATTTTCATTATTACGAGTGATGCTTATAAAGTTTTGGATAGATATCTTGTGTCAGTTAAAGCCAAAAACTCTGTAAATACTAATAAGTATAAAAAAGTAAAGTCTATAGAAGAGTCTGACACAAGACCACCCAGTGTGGACATGAACACAGAAGTTCATGCCTGCGCTGCCCTCATGCTGATTCGTCATCATTGTAACAATACTAAACATAATAATAAATTATGACAATTTGTACTTTGCAATAACAAATTATTCATGCCTAGTCTGAGGTTTCTGGCCAATCGATACATAGTTGATGAATAAAGGAATGGGTAAAAGTGAATGTCATTATGCTTTGCATGAGGTTCTGAGCCATCAGTACATAATTGTTGAATAAACAAAAGAATACATTTCATCGTACTTTGTGTTTCATGTATGTTGATGCATAGCTGAATGAGCATTAAATGTTAGATATTTGAGTATTTGTGAGATCCATGTTTCAGTGTACAAGAAAAAATCTCCATTTTAAGGTACTCTGCACTAAATCCTTTCACAAAAAAAGAAAAAATAGCTTACTTCATGAAAAATATACTCCTTGATAGATTTTAATCAACAAGTGTTGATTGGGCATGGCAGCTGGGTACCTATAACTGTCATTAGTTTTATTAAGGATGCAGAAGACTTGAGAGAGTGGTTCGCCAATTTAGCATGCATCAGAACCACCTGGAAGGCTTACGAAACCACAGGTTGCTGGCCTAACCCCTGCAAGTGAGTGTCCCATCCAGTAGTTGTGTGGTGTGAACCAAAAATGATTATTTCTAACAAGCTTCAGGGTGATACTGATACTGCTGGTCCAAGGATCACACTCTGAGAACTGACATAAAATACCCTCCCTGCATCTAGGGCAGGTGTTCTCACTCCAGCCATACATTCATACATTTGAATCACCTGGACAGCTTTTTAAAATGCTGATTCCTGGTCCCCTCCCAGGACCACTGAATCAGAATCTCTGGAGACAGAGCCTGCATCCTGGTATTTTCCAAAGGTTACCCAGATGTTTCTAATGTAAAGTCAGAGCTGAGTACCTCTGAGTCTTCTGGTTTAGTTGGGGAAGTAAGATAGATATGCAAAAGTCCTGGGGCAGCATTTTCAGTGTTTTGTGGGGACCCGCTGGTGTCAGCTAGGGAAAGCCAATGTGCACATCTCTTCTCAACTCTGCATTCAGTGACATTGCAGCGTTAGCTTGAAATGAGCCACTGTAGGAGTATTTTTGCTACAGACATTGTCAAATGCTACAAGTTAGGGCTCTCCCCCACCCCTAGAGAACCAGTCATTAACCTAGCACACCACTGAGTAAGGGCATATGTGACAAGCACCAACTGAACAGTTAGGCAGCAAGTATCAAGGAAGATGAGAAGCAGCAAAAATGCAAGGGGGCTTGGCTGGACAAGGAGGACTTCCTGGAGGTGGTGGGGTCAGAAATGGGCTTTAAAGCATGAATAGGATCTGTATAGAAAGAAGGTCATCTGCCTGGGAGAAAATGGAAATACATGTTTGGAGGTGGGACAGGGCAAGATGCCTCTGGGAACAGTGAGAAGACTGAGCATGCTCAGGAGAAGGATTCTTAGTATAGAAGAATGTTTCTATGAAAATTTGGTTTCAGACATTTTGAATTGTATACAATGAGTTTCCAGGGAAAAGTGCATACAGACAGAGTAGGCCTATATATCAGCCACACTTTATGTATGGATCATTAAGACAAAAAACAGGCCATTACATAACCACCCTAACCCTACCAGTGTTTCCTAGGGACCTCCTGACTTTGTACCAAATCAACAGGTTGCAGGCAGTACCTGAGCAGCACTAGGGACCAACCGATTTGTCCCCATTTTCTCCCTTCAATGACACCAATTTCTTTGATCCCACCCACCTTCTCCCAGAAGCCTTTGCACAGAAAGAATCTGCATCTTCAAAATCTTTCTCTAGTTCCCATGGGGAAATAGAACTCTCAATATCCATTCTGGATCCCAGAGACTATATAAGAAGTAGATATGTCTCAGTTTATTAGGAAAATAGGATTGCAGGATGAGAAAAAAAAAAAAGAAAGAAAAAGTTGAGACTGGAAGGGAAGGATTTTACCCTTCCCTTCCCTAGAAGGTCAAAGATAGTCCAGCGCAAGCAATTTCTACCTGCTTCCTGTACTCAGAATACTTGGCTTGGATGCTTTTCACTCCTGTGTCTGGAGAGAAAAGAGGAGAGAAAAGAAAATTACCCATGAATATTTCATGCAGTGCCTCTGCTGACTTTTTAGTTCCCTGAACACCCATTAAAGTGCCACTGTAATAATGTCATTGTTTCCTCGTCACTTTGTACCTGGCTCTTGGGGAGGGGGGAAAAACAGAAATACTAATTCCTTGCTCTGATTGGGAGGTCACAGGAAATCATTTACCACTTGTACTGAGGCTTTTGAAGATCAAGGGGCTAAACAATCACATTCTCATTTACTTGGCAGCATCCAAGGAAGGAGAATTGCATAGACGTACATTTTCCAGATAAATGAAGCTTGTCCTTAAGTACCAGATTTGTTTTTTGAACTTTAACAGTTTCAAATGAAAATTATTCTAGGATGGTCCCCGATTTTCTGTTTTCTTAGACAAAATACACGGAGCAAAATGTAACCATTGTTGTATTACTTCAGAATCTGCATTGTAAACAGCCTGTATTTTTAGCATGCTCTAATACAGTATGTCTCGGCTTATTGTGATGCGTAGGGCTGCTTGTCCTTGATTTAATACCCTCACACTGATGAGATTTTCAGATTTCTAGTTCTGCTTTTCCTTCTCACCTATCTTCTCTCTTGTTGCTGGTGCATCTACCATTGTGACACACTTAAACGTCACCTGTTTGCCTCTAGTGCAGATTCTCCACCCCCACTTGCTCCCCAACTACAATGTGTAGCTCTAAATTTGATAGAAATTAGGAAACTTAACAACTGACATCATTGTAATAGTATATAAAAAGAGAGTTAATAGACTCTCAACAAGGGCCAAAGGCAGTTTTGCTAAGTAAATCGGTGACCTTGAGCCATCCTGCCTTGGCATCTCTGAACCATGTTTCTTCATTCCTTGCTCCTTGATACATCCTGGTTAGCAGAGTTTGCCCTAGTAGTAGTCCTTAGATGAATGAGTTATTGTTTAGTGATTTTTAATGAACATGTGTACTGTTGGTCAAATAAGTTTGTAAATATGATGCATATGTTTGCTCGCTTATAGTTTGCATTGGGTGTGGGGGACAGGCTGTAAGCAGGTAGGGTCCTTATAGCCTGAGGCTTAGTTTTGAAACTAAGCTTTTCCCCACACCCTTGACTGTTGCATGGGGGGGGGGGGGGCGGGGTGCTCTCATGAGGAATCCCATTATGCCTCAGATAAGTGGCTTTGTATCAGAGACTTCCTTGTTTGTATATTGGCTTAAAGGTTTTGATTTCTACACTATAAAGGAGAGCAGAAAAAGGCCATGTGAAGGAAAGGAGAAGCAGCTGAAATGGCGGAATGCTGAAGAAGAGGCCAGTTTGTGCAGAGAGAAGGAGATGGTAAACAGAGGTGAATAAGGCTCGTGAGCTAGAAACCTTTGATTCTAGGAAACTTGGATAAGTCAGTGGCTTTGGGAGCCCTGAATGGAAAGGGAAGTGTTTTCCCACTGTGTGTATTTCTTGCCCACTGGGTGCAAGCTAGGATTAAAGGTAGTGGCCCACCAGTTCTTGGCTCCGTTGTTTCATTACCATCTGTCCGAATCAAACCTGAACCTGCACGGGCCAAGCGGCTGTGAGAGTGGCCGTGGCTACTGGCTTTACATGTACATACAGGGTTTATGGTCATCCCTTCAGCCTATCTATGCATAATAAGAACTGACCGTGTGCTAGGCACTGTGCTGACAAAGGCTACGGTAGCCCGGGCTCCGTCTGGCAGGGAGACAAAGCTAACATAACCGCAACCCCATTCTCCTGCTCAGTCGCCATTCTCCAACCACGCAGGCCTGAACATGACAGGCCCGTTCCCTGCTCCGGCCCTTTGCCCTTTGCCCTTCTCTCCTTGGGACCCTCTCCTTTCAGTTCTTTGCATGACTATTTCCATCCATTCATTCAAGTCTCAGCTTAACCTCCATCCTCTCCGAGAGGCGTCCCTGACCTGCCTGGCTCTGGGTGGCCCTGCCTCTTCTAGCGCATTACTTTCTTTTGTCTCCTTTGTAGAACCCTCCAGGATCTGACAGGATGCTGTTCACTCACAATAGTATCACCAACTTGCCCCACTTCTGGACAAGTTCCCGGAGCACAAGGGTCTCCTGAGTCGGCCAGCAGCCCAGCACCCCCAGGACAGTGCCAGGCCGGGGGGAGACCCTCCCGGGGGAACCTGCTGAATTGGCCAAGCAGCACAAAGTTGTGGGAGAGGACCCCAGAAAACACCTCCCCAAGCCTGGGAGTAGACAAGGAAATCTCCAGGAGGTAAGATCGGAGCCAGACCTCAAACAATGGTCTTAGCCTGTTAGCGAGAAAAAAAGTCAGAGGCATTCCAAACACAAGACCACAAATAATAAATACATAATATACTAAAATAACCCCTACAGAAAACCACAACCTAATGATTTAAATTTTGTCCAAATATTTGCTGCACTGTGGGAATGGCAGTGAGAAAGACAAGCCCCCACTCTGTCACCTCCCTCCCCGAGGGGCTGTCTTCCCCTCTGCAAACCACAGAGAGCACTCTCAAACACTTTTGTTTTGCAGCCTGTGTCAGTTTGCTAAGGCAGCCATAACACAGTACCCCTAAGTGGGTAGATTAGACTACTGAAAATAATTTTCATCATAGTTCTGGAGGCTAGAAGTCCAAAGATCAAAGTGTGGCCAAAGTTGGTCCCTTCTGCGACCTGTGAGGGAGGAAGAACCTGTTCCACGGCCCTCCCCTAGTTTCTGGTGGCTTGCTGGCAATCTTTGCTGCTCCTTGGCTTGTAAACGCATAGCTCTGATCTCTGCCTTTATCTTCACGTGGCATCCTCTCTCTGTACCCGTCTGTGTCCAAATTTTCCTTTAATTGGGACATCAGTCATATTTGATTAGGGCCCAACCATATTCCATACTCCAGTATGACCTCAGGTTAACTAATCACATCTGCAATGACTCTATTTGCAAATAAGGTCACATTCTGAGGTCATGGGCGGTTAGGACTTCAATATATGAATTTAAGGGGGACACAATTCAATCCATAATGGAGCATCAGAATGGAAGCCAGTTTTCCCAGCAGGCTCTGCTTCTGCAGGGCAAAGACGTGTCTGGGTTCAACCAACCTGGAGTACTATAGAGGCAGATTAGCCCTGGCAGGCTACTAAGTGGGGAAAATAGGAACAGCAGGCCCCCTGGGCCTGAGAAGCAACCTGGGAGAAGGCCTATAAAAAGAGATGGAAGGTCCTTTTCCACTCACAGAGGAGCCGTCACACCCCAGAGTCCTAGCTAGATCACCTTCTCAGCTCAAAAGACCCACAAGGTCCTAGCTGTCACTTTAAAGTGACACAGCCCAAGATATTTGGACAATGAGTTATCCCAGTGCCTAGATCCTGGGGAGAGATGGAGACAGATGAGGAGATAAAGACAAAGTCTCGTGGTCTGCAAAAGGGCAACTACGGTGCTTCTTGCTATTGCAGTCTCTGGTTCTTTACAGAGGCAGACCTTATATGCAGTAGCCACTTGATAAACATCCGTCAAATAAGTGAACGATTGAAAGAATAAATAAATAAATGAATTCAGAGCCAAAGGGTAAAATACAGTAACCCTCATTGTAGTTAAATCCCCCTCAAAAAACAAAACAAAACAAAACAAAAAAACAACAAAAAAACACAGGCAGACCAGGAACGAATCTGGGTTAAAGATCTCTACCCTCCAGAAACGGTTAAAATCAAATGATCTTCTAGCCACTGCAACTGAGCAGCCCAAACACACCAAGGGCCTAATTAGACTGCTGAATACACATGTGCACAGTTCCTGCCAGAATTTTCTTTGCCTCAAAACACAGATCTCCAACCTTTTCTCTCCAACCAAGACCCGTATCAGTTGCTGGGGCTTAGTCTAAATCCATGCCTCAGCATTGAGTCGCCGAACAATCTGCTCTGAGAAGCAATTATTTCTGGGGCTGAGAATTCTCCTGTTTCCATGTCCCGGCCTGATGTGAGTTCATCACGCAAAGGGCTGCGAAGCCACAGCCAAGAAGACAATCAGAAAAGGACACCTGTAATCTTAACTTTGCCTTTGTATTTCAGACAACCGCTATCAGCATCCAGGCAGCGGGGGGAAAGAAATACCACGAGTAGAGGAATCGAGCAGACACCCGTACAGTGAGACTCTCAGAGAAAACAAGAGTGCCTCCCTTTTCATGCTGAGTTTAAGAGGAATCGCTTCAGAAATGAGAACTCAAAAGAAAGGAAGGGAAACAAGTGGGCAGAGAGAGCTCACACTGCCCCAGAATGCATTTCATGCCACCACCACAAAGCAAAGTCCAGGCCAGAAAAAGCAAGAGGAAAACCAGTTCCCCTGACAATAAAACCACAGCTGTCCAAACAAACAGGAGCACACACAGGCAGGCGATCTGGCGCCGATGGGCAAGCCAGAAGGACAAACGCATGTCACTATCGTCGCTGGGAAGCCAAGCAGCCTGAGGAAGTGGTCCGCAGGGCCAGCCCTGCGGCTGCACCCGCCTGGGGTCTGAACGACAGGCATCCTGGAGGCCTGCATGGGACAGCTGGGCAGATGAGACGGAGATCAGCCTGCAGTGAGACTCGAGATGCACTGAGGATGGAAGCCAATAGCCATTATTTAGTTTTAATAACTGGGTAATTGCTGACCAGACCAGAAGAGGCCAAAAAGCCAATGCCTTTACTTTGCCAAGAAAACCAAGGGTTAGGTGTTAACTGCATAAAATTAAGTGGGCTGCTGCCCTGGTCACTTGTAATTGGTCTGTGGTGCCACAGGATGTGGGGACAGATCATTTGGGTCAGGGGAGCCTCTGGCAGACCCCACCCTTGGGCAAAGCAGGCACAAACTTTTGTGAATTGTAATTGGGCTAAAATACCTTAACTTGGAGAAGAGCAGCTCTTTAGTGCGAGAGTGGGTTAGAAGGTCTGAGGGTAATGGTTGAACTTAATCATGGATACAGACCTTCCAGCATCAGGAGAAGTCAAGGGACTATCTCGGGGGGTCCTGTAAGCAGGTGGAATTGTTAGGAGGTCAAATGCTTAGCATTCAGTCCTGTACATCACTAATCTGAAGGTCAGAAAGATTTCCCCGTGCACCGGCACAGAGCATGACCAGCCAGGATAACAACTAACACTCTGATAGAAGCTTGTGAAGGGAGGTGTCTAAGCTCATAAGGCACTTGTCCTGAAAGGATCGGCCTGATCATGCTCAGAGGTCCACGCCAAGTGAGGGTCAATCCAACTCCATAAACAGGCTCCATTCTGCATGTTCATGGGTTCTTTCTCCTCTCTCATTCAAACCCTGCCTGGTACCTCCCAAGTTCCACCTTACTCTACCAAGAACCCTATTTATAGAGAAAGTGCTGAATAAGTATTACCTGCCCTTCACAGTTCTTCACCCCTGCTGAAGTCTTTGAGCACTCCCATCAATTTTAAACTCAAAGCGTACTTAAAGATAATCTAATCCAACTTTGTAGATAATAATAAACCATGTCCCAGGCAGGTTCTGTGGCTTATCCAGACATTGTTTTGCTAATTTATGTTTCATGAATGGGAATCTCATCTGTCCAATATGTTGTATGTTTCTGACAGATAGAGCTATAGTATTCAATATGTTAACCTTTTACGCATATACCCTCATAGTATACTGCTCACAAAAATTAGACGATATTTCAAAATGAATATGAAGCGATAAAAAAAAGAAGCATTCGGGGTTTTTTTTTAATTAAACATCAGAAAAGCAAATGACAAGTCAAAAAAAGTTGTTCGTTAAACAAATGAGATGCAAAAACAACTTTTATTTCATTGGTGAAAATGCACTCTACAAAAAGCTGAAAGTACTGGAGTATCTGCATGTTCCCTGATCCCCTAATTTTTGTGAGCAGTGAGTTAATATGGGAGCAGATAGAAGTTGATCCCTAGTAAATCTCTATCCAGCCAGCATTGAACCTTTTTCTGTGTTACCCACTGATGACCTGACTGCAATACTATCATTGCAGTTATATAGTATTGTGAGTCTCAGAATGATCTTGACTTCCTCTAACCACACTGATGAGGAACATATAATAACCTAATAATTTTATAGCAGAACTAACCGTGTTGGCTAGTGCCCTACTTGTAGCAGGCAACAAGGAAGGGAAGCGGGATTGGTCCCTCACCCTTATACAGATCTGTCACCATTCAGTCCCCACACACTAACTGAGTGCCTACTATTTTCCAGCTTTATGTAAGTAACGGTACTAAAAAAATAAAAAACAGTGGGGAAGACAGGCAAGAACATGGGTCTTTAGGATTCCATGTAACAATGGTGACGACAGAGAAGAGGCAAAGGCTCGATCTTCCGGATCATTAAATAAACTATCTCTCTCTCATAATTCACCAGCTTGTTTCCCATGAGCATAACATGGCTGCTGGACTCTTGGCCAAAGCCCTCAGCATACCTCTGCTTCCAGATTTTTGTTCACGCCATTCTCCCCACACAAAATGTCCTCACTTCCACATAAATCTAACTCGTCCATGAAACTCAAGTTACAAACTGACTCCCAAATTCTTTAAGATGATTCTCTTCACCCAGGCTCTCCTTAACTACTTTGCCTCTTCCTCTCTGTAAACCTTCCCTTTGTCTCTTATTATATTTCTGGTTCAGTTCTCAGGTCCTTACTTAATTCTCATGCAATCATGTTATTGATCTAAATTTTAAATATCTTAATGGTGGGTCTCGAGTTCTCTTCTCTAAAAAATTTACATATCGACAAGTCTTGAATACATAGCAAGTGGTCAATATATCTCCTTGCAAAATAAATGCATGAATGAGTGAATGAATGAATGAATGAGCCATATAACTAGTCAAGTTTCAATTGTTGGTTAATAATTCCAGATATCTCTGTCTTCTCACTGTCTTCTCTCCTCCCTATTACACACTGACACACACAGACACATAATATTCTTTTTGGTCAACCAGAATGTGTTCACCTCAAATGCATTTGCCACAGATCTCTGCTAAGATTGGCCAGGTTATTTCAAAGCACCTTTTGTAATTTAATTTTTTTTTCCTTGGCATCCCTCTGCAACCTGCCCTGACTCCATCTGGATTTTTTGAGTGCTTGGGGAAAAGGAGAAAGTGAGTAAATAAGCTGGCAGGAATAAGATATAATTCTGTGGTTCAAGTGGCCATTCTCTAATACGTGGAACAAATCTTTACTGATGCTAATAAATGAGATGCCGATACCTGGGCACAAAGATTGGGGCTCACCCTGGCATGGCCCCAGGAGGGACTGATACTGTAACCAGTTTTTACCCATTTATGACCACAAGCAGGCTGGATGGAAATCATTTTCTGGGTACATTTCCATGTCCTAGCATAGAAAGCAATGCCACAAGCCCAAACATTGCTCTCAACCACCGAGCCCGGGGAAGCCTATGTATTTTTCAATGTCTCTCTTGCCTTCTGCCTTTATAGCACCTAAAACTAGAAGCACCAAGAGATGAAGGGGCTTTTATCCACTCTATTTTGGACTTTGTAAATCCAAGTTTGCTTATAAGTACAAGGGCACAGTAGAAGTCCTTCCCACTGCAGGGCTACATTCTAAGGCAGGCAACAATGACCCAAACCTGGCCATACATCCAATCATCTTGAGAGCTAACAACAGCTGGAGAGATTCTTACTCAGTAGGTCTTGAATGGAGTCTGACAATGATTTTGAATAAATGCCCTAGATGATTCTTATGTAGCCAGCCCATATGGCAGACAGGTAAACAAATAGAAACACTGTGTCATATAAACAACAGGCAGGTGTAGATGGAAATCTCAGCTCTATTTACCACAAACAGGAGCAAGTCAGTTAACCTTTGATAAGAATAGCTTCTTCAGAAAGCTTTTGTAGGGGTTTAATTTAAGCACATCACACTCACCAAACTAGCAGCATAGGGTCTACCACATATGGCAGAATTTTAGAAAATAGAAACTGAACACTAATAGAGCCCCTGAGCTCCCACCTCCCAGACTCTCTGGCGCGTTTCAAACTTCACCAAATCATATTAGGTCTATCGAATTAAGGCTTGATTTCAGGATGTAAGTATGATTTAATCATTTTGTTCACAGAAATTCTCAACCAGAATAAAAAGTGTACTTGGAATTTCTAAAAATATGGTCATCAAATGATTACACAGAATTCCATATTTACAGACCAGACCAGCCTTGGACTTGTGAGTTATTGATCTCTGAAGAATGTCATGATAATGCTGCCTCGTTCATAACATGGTGCTTCAACATGATTCCCAAGGACAATGTCATACTAGAAAATAAGATCCTGGATGAGGAAGTCCTTTGAAAAGTCTCCTATAGAGCAATAAAAGTATCTCTTTTTTTTAATGAGATGAGGGGAGATAGTGAAGCAGACTTCCACATGTGCCCTGATCAGGATCCATCCAGCAACCCCACTTAGGGCCAATACTCAAGTACCAAGCTATTCTTAGTGCCTGATGCTGATGCACTTCAAAAAAGCTATCCTCAGCACCTGGGGCCACACTCACACCAATCAAGCCACTGACTGTGGGAAGGGAAAAGGGAAAGAATGGGGGGAGGGGGGAGAAGCATATGGTCATTTCTCCTGTGTGCCCTGACCGGGAATCAAATTTAAGACGTCCATACACCAAGCCAATGTTCTATCCACTGAGCCACCAGCCAGGGCCAAAGTATCTTTTAAAACTACCTTTAGAGAGAACAGAAGAAAAAACCATCAATAAAGTCACATATTAGGATCCTTATTACACTTCTACTATCAAGGTTAATCATTTGTATAGTGTTAGGAAATAGACTATTGATTAAAGCTAAGTATTGCTACCAACAAATATATACATTCTTTCTGTTTTTGCTTTTTACACACCTTTTGTCTTCAGTGCATCTTTTAGAAGCCAGTCACAATGGAAACTTGTATGGGACTTCAATACATAAGTTCTGATCTTGACATAACCTGGTTCAATCACTCTAAATGAATGTACTATAAGATCACTTTTCCTTTTCTATTTCTAGGCAACAAGACTTGCTGGTAAATATCATTTAACCTTTCTCATGAAGAGACACAGGCCTGGTTCCATCTATCAAATGGATTCCTCACTCTTAATCTAAAATATTAGAAGATGCACTAAACCTTTTTCTGTAGGAGAGACCCAAGCAAATCTCATTTGGATAGATTCCCCATGGTTATCTCAAGTCAATGCCTGATTCTTAAAAGATAGCTAGCCAGGTACAACATTTAATTTTAAAAAAATGTCAGTCAACAGGGTAGGCATACTCCAAATTGAGTGGTTAACTGCTAGAAAGAATTTAATAAATTATTTTTGGAACCAAAGTCCCTGTTTTCATTAAGTTTTGTTTGTTTTTTCTTAAAGCCGTCACTGAATTCCACCAGTAAATTCTTTCTAAGGCTGTTAAATAACAAAAGACAAACAGCTGCCTCTAGGCATTCAAGATACATGGAAATATATAAATTCTATTTTTAAGTGCACAGTAACTATCTGAAAACCAACAGTAACTTCATTATTATACACTGCCTCAGACCACTCTGTAACCTTTTATTTTTAACATGAAATACT
The DNA here is from genome assembly GCA_037038555.1 of Rhynchonycteris naso. Lineage (NCBI taxonomy): Eukaryota > Metazoa > Chordata > Mammalia > Chiroptera > Emballonuridae > Rhynchonycteris > Rhynchonycteris naso. The sequence continues at coordinate 241,982,841 of CM072999.1, read as the reverse complement.
CAGATGAGAGTAATTCATTCTATTTAATGGAATCAAGTGCTGGTGAAGGAAAGTTAAGTTTTAATCGCTGCTCAGATAGGTCAATAATCACAGTGGGTCACACCAAATATCACTGAGAGCTAGTTCTCAAAGAAATGGAAGAGGGAAGCTAAATGAACCTGTGATTCATCCAGAGATCCAGCCACAGCAAAACAGGCATGATCTTAATGTGTCCTTGAAGTCCTTCCACTTTTTCTAAACAAGGTTTAAAACTTCAATGGCAATTCACCACCTCCCTAAGTTTGTCAACTGTAGCACCTTGCTCAACTTTGTGACTCAAACGCAGCCCCGGGCTCCAAAATGATCTTTCCTTTCCTTAATACCAAAATGTCTTAAGATCCTATGTTTTCAGAGGAAGCTAACCAAAAACCTAATTCTTTCTAGAATTAAACTATTAAGCATCATTAGCATGCAGCCCTGCCATTAGCATTTGTACAGTTTTTAAGAGAGTGGATGAGGACTTAATTCAACTGAATAAAAACCTCAAAAATGAAAATCCAGCCACTGTATAAAGTCATTGCAGGGGAATATGAGACTATATCTGGGTAGAGCTACCACCACTTCCCTTCTCAGATCACAGCATTTAAATAGGCAGCCACACAGCTCTAAGTGCACTTTCCCAAAAACAAGATTATTATAACTTGTTTTCCTCATAGAATGTCACGAATAAACAGGATCATGATTCTAGCCTCTCATTTCGCAGCCATTTAATGATCTGCCCCAGATCACACAGCAAGCTACAGCCATATCTTATTTACCCACTGTGCTCTACAAGCAGTGGATATATTGCCTTGTGCCTTGGTGCCATGGGCATATCCTAGACTCTTCTGCATCTACTCAACCCTTAAATCCAACCAGATGTCAAGTGTTGGTTCACCTGGACAATAGCAATAGTCTCCTAACTAGTCTCTATAATTGCAGGTTAGCATATTTCTTGTAGGGAGAAAGGAACCCCTGTCACTCAAATGGTTAGAGTCTCTCTATTGCTGGACACACCAGTAATCTACAGGAATATCTCATGAGAGTCATCCTACATGGTCTTCCAGCCTACAGTTAACTTCCCATAATAGAAAGCTTAGTATCTCTCAAGAAGAGTCATCTCATAACAAGGCATTTCTATTAGAAACATATTATTTTGAACCCAAATCTGTCTCCCTGTGGCTGCCACAGATTAGCACCAGTTTTGTAACTTGATATCACATAAAGCGATCTTAACATCTCTTGTACTTGACACCTCTCCCTATATCAAAAGGCTGTAATTATGTCTCTTCTTTGTCTTTTCATGTGAATAATCCCCCATTTCTTCAACATCCGCTATATGACATGGTTTGAAGTCTTCTTGTCGTCGGGTTCTCCCTCTCCTACATGTCTTCCAATTTGTCCATACCCCACTATGTATCTACCAAAACAGGAAAAAAAAATATTCTAAACTAAAATATTACAAACGCAATATTCCAAACTAAAAAATGTAGAGAACAAAAAAATCATCCCCATTCTTATTCAAGGCTATACATTTATTAACATAGATTATGGTTCTGGGAGCTTTTTTGGCTTATTATATCAGCATTGACTCACATTGAACCTTGAGCTTACTGTTGCCCAAGCCATTTAATAATATTTCATTCATTCTACTAATTCCCTGAAACATCTCCCTCATCCAATTTTGTGCCGTTTAATTTTGGGATTTGTAGAACTTTACATTTATCCCTACTACATTTTGTTCTGTTAGACTTGGCCCAGATACCTAGCCTATAAATACAATTTTATATCTTGTTTCTGTCTTTGTATTCACTTTTCCTCCTGTCTTTATGCAATGTGCACACTGGATGAATTTACACCACCAATATCTGCCCCAATCTGAGGACAATGATGCCTGCATCTCTTAGAAGACTAGAGGACAATACCAAGGACAGAACCTTATAGCAGGCTATAGGGAGACCATCTCCACATTAACTTCCAACTGTGGATCAGTATTCTTTGAGAATGTTCATTTGATAAGTGATTAACCTGTCCAGTTTCCCTTATATACAAATAATATATTCAAGCTGATAACAATGATATCATAAGAAAGTTGTTCAGATAAGTTGCAGAGATCTTTTCTGTTTGTGTTATTTATTTTCTCACCTAATACATGAGTGACCCTTACAAAAGAAGCAAGATTTATGCTGGCATGAATTGCTTGTACCAAGCCCTCAACAGCTCGGTGATCATTACCTCCTTCTGCTTAATTTCATAGCCCTTTCTAAAATCTCGCTCAGGGTCATTATCAAGCTTATTGCTCTAGGATTGTGACAACCATCATCTGTCTATCTCATTCTTCAGGTTCTTCAGAGTCTTTAACAGTAATTTCCTAGGTGAAGTCTTTCAGAGCTCCAACATAAAGCCATCCATGACAGAAGACTTGAATTAATTTATATCAATATTATATTCTATAAGTCTCTTCACTTCCCTTGTGCTTTTTCTTATTTGTCCATGTCCATTTAAACACATTCATTCTACACAGTTGAATCCAAAGATCATTTTTCATGACACAGAAGACAAAATTAAATTAAAGTGGAAACTGAGGTGATCTGTTTCTCTGTCATCTATCATTCTGATATCCTTCCTTAATGTGCTTGTTCCAAATATTAACAAACCCTCATTCTTGTCCTTGGGATTTCTTGTTTTTAAAAGCTATAAAATATTCTAAAATTTTTTCTTCCAAACTATTCTTAGGCCAATTCCACCCACTAATTTACATTACATACACCTTTGCTTTTGAATATATTTTCAAACATATTGTTTTAAAATTGTGTCTGATGCTAATCAAGGAAAAATAGAGTTACAGAGTTATTAAATAATTTAACTTTTTTATCATTTGTTGCTTTCCATAGAACAATATTCAACCCACTATTTTGCAGGGGAATAACTGATGAAATTACTGTTTTAAAAATGAAAATCTTAGCCCTGACAGTTGGCTCAGTGGATAGAGTGTTGGTCCAGCATGCAGACATCTTGAGTTTGATCCCCAGTCAAGGCACAAGAGAAGAGACCATCTACTTTTCTCCTCCCCCATCTCCTCTTCTCTCTCTCTTTCCCTCTCACAGCCAGTGGCTTGATTGGTTCCAACGTCAACCTGGAGCACTAAGGATATCTTTGTTGGTCTGAGTGTTGGCCTCAGGCACTAAAGATAGCTCAGTTGACTCGAGTATTGGCCCTAGACAAGGGTTGCCAGGTGGATCCCAGTTGGGGCACATGTGGGAATCTGTCTCTCTATTGTCCCTCCTATCACTTAAAAAAAAAAAAAAAAAAGAAGGAGTGGGGAGAAGAAAAATAAATAAAAATGAGTATCTTTCCAGGTGAAAATCAAAGAAAGAAAATGGAAACTATGAAAATGAGCTAAATAACTATAAATTTTAGCTAAATAACTAAAAATTTTATTTTAAATGCTATAAAAAGTGAAAGCTAGAAAAGTAGTGAGGAGTGTTAGCTTTCGGTTTAGCAAAAGTTGAAGTCAAATACTTTTGTTCACTCACATTAGCTGTGTAATCCTGAGATAGTCACCTCTTCTTTCTAAGGCCCCATCTCCCTCATTTGTAAGATATGGATAATCCTAGTGCGTACTGCTTAAGGGCTGAGAGGATTTAATGAAAAAGAGTAAATAATGAATTTGTATAGTTATTGACATGCAATAAGTACTCACTAAACTCTACAGCATTTTCTATGTTTCTATTTAAAATCCACTTTTAATATTGAACACTTGAGCCAAACATGCCCCATCTCAAGTAGCACAAAATAGGAGGGAGATATAAATAGCTTAGGAGAAAAGTAAATAGAGAAACAGCAAAAACAGAAGTCGCAATCATTTTCTAATTGATAAAGCCATCTCTTGTTCTGGTTCTGGCCTTGTACCACACCTCCTACAGGACAAAGTCACTAAAGTATGCTTCTCTGTCTCACACTCACACACATACACTATACCTTGTACAGAGTGAAATACCTGGTAAGTGCTCAATAACCATGCTTGTCTGAACAGCAAGTTGAAAAATAAGAACTAAATTCACAATTCTCCGGGCTACACAAAAATTAACTACAGTAAATATGTCATATGCCCCGATCTCCTGTCCCTGGGAATTGCCTGGCTTACAGAAAGCGGTGGCCTCCTAGGTCATGCTGTTGCTTTATAACCCTGCCTCTTTGGCCATAGCAGATTGGTTTAATGGTGAACCAATTAAACCAAATGGTTTCTTGCCACAGGAAGAAAAGCTGGAATCCCTTTTCAGGGTATCTGTTAAGAATCTAGTTACACTATTGGTGAAGATCCAGGAGAAGAGCCCACAAACTCTGGCCCCTGAGGCCTCAGGTTTTTTCCGATCCTCACCCTTTCATGAGGCATGTATGTTACCTGAAATGCCTCCAGTAATAAAGTATCTTTCCAATAATTTTTTCTTGCTTAAGTGAATTCCAACTGGTTTTGGTTGCCTTTCATTTTTAAAAATCAGAAGACTGAGAAAAATAACCAGAAAGAATACTGGTTTCATCACCCTAGCTTTACCCATGGTTTCGCATGCTTTGGCCAATACAAACAACGAAAACAAAATTTAAGTTTATTATTGGTTAAAAATGACTGAATGGAACTCAGTAAAGTCATTTAGGAAGAGATAATGAAATCATGTCAACAAAAGTAGCATCAAGCCCAACCAGGCAGTTGCGCAGTGGATAGAGCATCAGACTGGGACGTGGAGGACCCACGTTCGAAACCTCAAGGTCGCTGGCTTGAGCGCAAGCTCATCTGGTTTGAGCAAGGCTCACCTGCTTAACTTAAGCCTAAGGTCTCTGGCTTGAGCAAGGGGCCACTCAGTCTGCTATTGCCCCCCGGTTAAGGCATGTATGAGAAAGCAATCAATGAACAACTCAGGTGCCGCGACAAAGAATTGATGCTTTTCATCTTTCTCCCTTCCTGTGTGTCAGTCCCTCTCTCTGTCCCTCTTTGTCTCTGTCAAAAAGAAAAAAAGTAGCATCAAGATCTGTAATAGATTATAATTTGAATCAGACCACATATATTTAGAGAAAAGACTGACTTTGCCAAAAGAAAGAATTCTCGGAGAGTAATCAAGTCAAACTAAAGAGTCAGCCATGGCTGAGTGCTTCCTGTATGCTAGTCACTGCTTTAAGCACTGTTTCATGCATTAATTCAATCCTCAGGATAACCCACGTGACATGCAGCTGCTAACAGTCCCAGTTCAAGATGAAGAAACTCAGGGACTCTGAGGTGAAGTATTTCCCCAAAGGCCCATGAGTTAGCAAAATCCAGGTTTCAAGCAACATACCATTAAGCATCCTGCGAGCTGACTGGGTTCCTCCAGGTCCTGCCATATTCAGTACGGAAGTACAAAGGTGGAGAAAGGAAATTATATTGTCGGAGTTCTTCTGCATTTTCCATGTGTACTTGCTCATTCATTTAGCATTTATTGAAGTCCCCCATAAACCAGTCACAGTGCTAGATGCTGACGGCAGTCCCAGTGGTGTTTCTATCATAGAACATGAATTCCTAGGGCTATAGGAAGTGCACACAGAGTGAGACACAACATCCTGCAATGAGCAGGCAATTGATAAACTTTAAGAGTGAACCTACACATCACATATGAGAAGCCTTTCTTGCCTCCCTACAAACTACAGGTCAGGTTAGCACCCCTCCTTGGTTCTCCAGGAACCTTAGGTATCTATCATAGTCTTCTCACAGCACTTTGGGAATATCTGTGTGTCTGGTCACTGCCCTAGAATATAAGCTATTTGTGCATGTGACTGGGCTATTCATCTGTCTCGCTAGGGCTGGGAAGATTTCCCAGCATATGTAGATGCTCATTAAATGATTGTTGAATGGGGTCCTCAATATGACCTATTCCTCTTCACAGGCCTATTCTTTGAAAGAAAATAAAACAAGTCATAATAGGACAAACACTTTGAACAGCTGTTCCATTGGCAGAGCTGGGTTTGTCCTAAACCAGCCATTCCCTTTCCTTCTGTATTTTTTATGATCAACTCAACCCAACTGGGAGGTGGCCAACCAGATAAGGAGTGCAGACCAAGGAGGAAGTACATCACTCAGCGGAGCAAGCATAGACTTGAACTCACACAGACCTAGTGTCATATGCCAGCATTTCCACCCCACACCTTTGTAACTTTGAGCAAGTAAACTTCTCTGGATCTTAGTCTTTTCATTTTAATACTTGCCCCACAGTCATCCTGATATAACGAGAATCACACAAATAAAATTGCCGGGGCATAGAAAATGTCAATAAATATGAATTGCCCACCCCTTGGCTAATGTAGCATGTACCTTTTGAAAGTATATACTAATAATCTTTTTAGTTATTTTAGAATCTACTTTTCCATTTCTTCTATTTTCATCTTTCTGAGGTGGTAGGCTTTTTAATATAGGTGTGACAATAGGGAACAGCTGTGAGATACAAAACATTAAGAAGGGAAAACCACACTGTTATTTGAAGATAATAGTCTTGTTAACTCAGTTCTCTGTAACATCTTATATGAGAAACCCCCTGGAAACCTCTCAACTCACAAAAACCCAAGGCTTGCAACCATGTTCATCACATAAATGAAACATCAGTCCTCAAACCTCAATCAATTTTATGTTTAACTATTTTAAACAAACCATAACAAATACTAAGTGTAGCTAATCATTCCCTGATTCCTTGGGTATTCATTGTAATAGCACTAATTATGATAAACACATCTGGAATTAATGTGCATATCATAGGCATATATCAATTTCGCTCTAATTTGCCATTGATTAACACCCGTGAAGTGAACGAGTCTTCAGTTTTAATACACCATTCACGTCTTGGGCAGCACAGCCTTATAATGGGTCCCAGGCATGCAACACCCAACCAGCAGCCTGCAGAGAGGCAAAAGGCAAGAGGGAAATTGCAGGAAGAGTCTGTTTGTCCTTCATGTCCCTGTTCATAATGCATGCTGGGGTTGCAGGAAGAATCCAGACTCTTCAGCAAACCCAGCATTAGAAAACATTCATGGGGGAGAAAATGAGATTTAGAGGTTAAATCATGAGCTTTGGAATCAGACAGACCTGGCTTCAAATTCTGGCTTTGCCCCATGTAAGGCAAGTCATACAATGTCTCTAATCTTCAGGTCCTTCATCTGTAACATTGGAGAAAATAGTACGTTTCCCCTAAGATTACTATGAGGGTTATATAAGAAAAAGCAAACACTTCACTATTCACAGCATATGGTTTGTATATTTAACTTAAAAAGTAGCATGAGCGTCATTAATAAGAATTGCCATTATGACCATTATTAATAGAAAAATTATTAAAAGCTAGGAATTTCATTCAACAGGAGGTACTGATGTAAATATCACCCAGGTAGGCCCAGCTTGTTCAGGGGCCCCAGAGTGGGGAGGGGAGGTAAGCCAGAGCAAAGATGTCACTGAAAATTTGTTTGTGTTTAGTTTTTTAGTTTTGGGTTTTGTTATTTTTTTAAGAGATTGTTTGTAGAGGATTGGATTTAGAGAATACAGTGATCATGGGCCAAAGGGAGATTTCTAGAGTGAGCTAACTGCTCCATCACCCCCCTCCCAGCCACAATGTGCAGGCCCATCAAGCTTTTAAGAGTTAGCATCGTTATCAGAGTTCATTATATTGTTATTATTAGCATAATTATCACAATAATCATCACTATTAATGAGTAAAAGTTTAGGAAAGCCCATTCTGAAACCTTTTTATTGGAATCCTAGCCTTTAAAATTATGCTTGAATAAAAAAGTGCATTTACTTTTCCTGTTCCTAACCTCTCTTCCAAGCCTCCCTGTCCACATCTGCATGACTGGAAAGCCTTCCTGTGTTTCCCAGCCCCAGCGCCCTGTTTGGAGGAAGCAAGCTCATGTGTGCAAAGGAGCTTGGGAGAGTTCGTGGATGGCTCAGAACAAACTTATACCTTCCTGAGGGAAAAGCACTCAGTCCACGGGCTCTCCCGAGAGCCCAGTCTCAGTAAGACCAACTTACAGAAGAGAATTTCTTAGGCACTATTTTAGGGCACCCAGCTCCTGAACCCCCTCACCCATGGTGATTCATCTGGTGGAGAAATCCTAGCACAAGGTGAACACCTCTCACCATACACCCATACCTTGCCTTCTACTGTATCATTTAAGCATGAAGCTTAACCTCTCTGCACTGGACCATGAGAGTCCCCTTGAATGGAGGGATCACCTGAACAAAAAGGATTTTTTCCCAACAAGAGCTACTCACATATGATAAATATTTAATAAAAATAAATAAATAAAAATCAAAGATAAGTATTGTCAAGATTGTGAGGAAATTGGAACCCCTGACTGTGCTGGTAAGAATGTAAAATGGTGCAGACACTATAGAGACAGTATGGAGAGTCCTCCAAAACGTAAAATAGAACTATCACGTAATCTAGCAATCCCACTTTTGGGTATATATCCAAGAAAACTTAAATCAAGATCTCAAAAGAGGTATCTATCTGCTCTTCCATATTCATCACAACCTACTCACAATAGTCAAGCCATAGGAACAACTCCAATGTCCACTGACAGATGAATGGATAAAAAAAAGTGATATACACATATAATGGAATATTATGCAGCCTTTTAAAAAGAAGGAAATCTCATCATTTGCTACAACATGAATGGGCCTGAAAGACATTATGCTAAGTAAAGTAAGTCAGTCACAGAAAGACAGATATGGCATGATTCCTCTTTTATGAGGCATCTAAAATAGCCAAACATATAAAAGTAGACAATAAAATGGTGGTTACCAGGAAATGGGGGAAAGGGAATATGGGAAGTTGTTCAATGAGTATAAAGTTATACAAGAAGAATGCTGTGCAACATAGTGCCTATTAACAATAAGGCATTGTGGCCTTAAAAAACTTATAAAGAGGATAGATCTCACATTAAGGGTTTTTATTACCACAAAAAAAAATAGGACACAGAAAACTTTTTGAGGTGATGTTTATATTTACCTGGATTGTATTGGTGTATTATATGTGCATATATACAACCAAATTCTATGCATTAATTATATGAAGTTTTCTTTACCAATTGTATTTCAATAAATGGAGGTCAGGGGAAAACATACCAAAATACTATTGGAGAGAAGTTTTCATGTGTGCAGTTGGGTGGAGAGAGATTAACATATTCTTTATAATCACTGGATATTGTATTAAAAACATTTATAATCACAAAAAAATAAGAAAATTTCAAAAGACACAAACATAAAGATTCAAGAAGCTTAGCAAACCCCAAACAGGATAAATGCAAAGAAACCTATGCCAAACCATATCACATCAAACTTCTGAAACTCAAGACAAAGAAGAAAAATCAGGAAAGCTGGGAAACAGAAACATCACATTACTACAGGGGGGAAACAATTTGAATAACAATAAATTTCTCCTCAGAAATGAGGGGCACCAGAAAGAAGTGGCACAACAGTTTTCAGGTGTTGAAAGAAAAAAACTATCAACTCAGAATTCTATATTCAGGAAAACTATTCTTCAAATATAACAGGGTAAATCAAAACATTTTCAAATTAAAGGAAGCTAAGAAAGTTTGTAACAATCAGACCTATTCTAAAAGAATGGCCAAAGGAAGCTCTTGAAATATAAAGAGAATGATAAGAGAAGAAATCTTGGGAAATTGACCACCAGAGCGAGGCACAGGACGAAGAAGACTGCACTAATGCTGCATAGCCTGCAGAACAGAAATACATGATAAAACCAGTGGATACTAGGATGACTATCAATGCAAATGGCCATTCTGTTCCCTCTATTCTTACAAAATGTGCTGTTTGTCCATGTAAGCAACAGACTCTCCAATCAGCTTTTAAAGAAGCCCTCCAACAATGCTCTTGCCCTACCCACTTGAACTTCAGGAATGATGGTAAATAATAAACATTTCCAGTCACTTCTGTTTTCTGTCCTTATATCCAAGCAATGCCTGGTCCTGTGTGCTCAGCACCCAAATACAAGGTTAGTCCCAGGGTCATAGGCTGCCCTAATCTTGGCCCCCACTCTTTTTTCATGTGACTATGAAGAGGATATTTTCATCACTAAGAACTGGGTTCTTCATGAATTACATATTTTATAAAAGAAAAAATAATGTTATATGGTCAAGGGGCATCCCTTCCCCTTCTACTCAGACTTCACTCTGCCTTCTCAGCTGACAATTATTTCTTTTTTGAAACCCAGAGGCTGAACTTGTCTGTATAAAGAGGTCTCCTGTAATGTGACCAGGGTTCCATTTGTCCCCCATTAGGGACAAAGGCAGAAGAAAAGGTGGCCAACACCAAACTCCCAGTTGGTGACAGGCAACTCCCTCTCCCCTGGCTGGAGTCTCCCCACATCCCCACATTGCATTTGCACTATGTTGCTGTCTACATTCAAGGTCACAGATAGAAAGCACAGGATTTAAATTGCGAGTGTACTTTTTTTTTCATGGGCCCGAATCTGCTGTCTTAACTGATATGCGAAAGAGAAAGAAAAGCAGGACCAACGGCCAGATATTGGCTCTGGCCCTCAGAGGCCTCTGATCTGGGCGACTGTGGGTGTACAATGAAGTACATTTATGGACCATGGAGGCCAAGTACACTATTAAGATGATTAGGTGGAGAATATCTTAAAGATTTAAAAAAAAAGAAAAGGCTTTAACTTACTTTTAAAAAATAAGAACTTCAAGATGAGATGCTAATGTTATTGTATACATAGAAAGGTAAACACTGTTTACTTGATTTAATAAAGCCAACTAGTAGACAGGATGCTGGAAGAAAAGTCAGCCTCCAAATCCCAGAACCTCACCCCTCCCACACCATCACTTCTCCTCACAAACCACTTTCCTTGCCTTGAGACACACGGTAAAACAAAAAATAAAAAATAACAACTGTTCTTCAACGATAAAGCCTCTGCATGATGCATATTAATCCATTGGTCTTACGGGGATTGGTACACCATGTGTGACCCTGCTGCTAGGATCTGTTTCTGAGAAGGAAACTGGGAGTCCACGCCATTATGAATGTTTTCTGGATGACAGATAGTGAACAAGTAACAAGGGGAGAATGTAATACATTTTTTTTTTTTTGTATTCTTCTGAAGTGAGAAGCAGGAGGCAGAGAAACAGACACCCGCATGCGCCGACCAAGATCCACTTGACGTGCCCACCGGGGGGCAATGCTCTGCTCATCTGGGGCGTTGCTCCACTGCAACCAGAGCCATTTTAGGGCCTGAGGCCATGGAGCCATCCTCAGCGCTTGGGGCCAACTTTGCTCCAGTGGAGGCTTGGTTGCAGGAGGGGAAGAAAGAGATAGAAAGGAGAGGAAGAAGGGTAGAGAAGCAGATGGATGTTTCTCCTGTGTGCTCTGGCTGGGAGTCGAACCTGGTACATCCACATGCTGGGCTGACACTCTACCACTGAGCCAACCGGCCAAGTCTGTAATACAATTTTTTTATATGCTGTGAAGGACTGGTCTAGTCTATGAGAACATAGACATGAGAATCCTTAATCTGAGTGATCAGGTAACCCTTCCCAGAGTAGGTCTCATGAAAACAATAAACAGAATGAGAATGTGAGACAAAACAGAGGGTCATAGGTATTAATATATTTTGATCATCATCTGATCCAGATAATGTCCTATTTTGAGAAGCTTTCACTTTATCAAGTGGTACAAAATTAAATTATTTATTCAACTCAGTGATATATGAGTGAGGAGACAGAGTCCCACAAATTTCTAGGATTACAAAGTACAGGGAGATTTTTCTTTTTTTAAGAGAGATAAGATGGGAGAGAAATAAGAAGCATCAACTCATAGTTGAAAACTTTAGCTGTCCATTGATTGCTTCTCATACATGTTTTGACCAGGGGACTCAAATCAAGCCAGTGACACCTTGCTCAGGTCAGAAACTTTGGGCTTAAGGCAGCGACCATGGAATCATGTTGATGATCCCAGGTTCAAGCCAGAAACCCGCGCTCAAGCAGGCGAGCGTATGCTCAAGCTGGTGACCTCTGGGTTTCAAATCTGGGACCTCAAAGTCCCAGGTCAATGCTCTATTCACTGCTCCACCACCAATCAGGCATACAGGCAGATTTTTTGGAAAGAATTTGTTGTAATTAATGTTGACTATTTTAGTTTCATGTAACGAAAATATTGCCTAGTTTGTCTCTGTTACCATGTGTTGCAAAAATAATTAAACACATACTGTTTTAAATATTTTTTGATCATGATAAGAAATTTCATACACAAATTAAAGGAAACATTTTTCATTCTGTCAAAAGTAATACTAAGTACTATTATGTCATCCAACTCTTTCCACTTCACCATTAAACATTCTATATCTCCCTATATACTTCCTATACAAAGAAAGTACTGAGTAAAATATTGTTTCATGGTTGAATAAACAAAGAACATGCAAATTATTTTCCAGAAATCCGATAGTGCTAGATAGCTTCACCTACATAGGTGGATAAATGCCCTGTTTTCTTTTAAAGGTTTTCTTGTGGGGTTTTGTTTGTTTGTTTGTTTTTTGTGACAGAGAGAGAGAGAGACAGATAGGGACAGACAGACAGACAGAAAAAAAAGAGAGATGAGAAGCATCAATTCTTCATTGCAGCACCTTAGTTATTCATTGATTGCTCTCTCATATGTGCTTTGACCGGGAAGGGCGGGGGGGCTACAGCAGAGTAAGTGACTCCTTGCTCAAGCCAGCAACCTTGGGTTCAAGCTGGTGAGCCTGTGCCCAACCCAGATGAGCCCATGCTCAAGCTGGCAACCTCGGGATTTCAAACCTGGGTCCTCTGTATCCGAGTCTGATGCTCTATCCACTGTGCCACCATCTGGCCAGGCTCTTTTGAAAGGTATTTTAATGGCAATAGCAGGAGAGAAGTGGGTGCGGCAGAATGTAGAAAAAAGGTGTGGTCTCACCTGTCCCATCAAAAGAACAGCAGTGACTCAAGGTCCCCCCAGATGCACTGGGAGCCTTTGGAGTCAGGTGCCTCAGGAGAAGGATTGAATTGACAAGTGTCTATGGCTGAGCTCCAGAAAGCACTGACCTGCCCTGTTGCAGGGACGACTTCAAAGTGCCTTGCCTCTGTGGAGCCTTGACTCTTTGGTGATGAAAACTGATAAAGGCTTTTCATCTGCCCAGAGTGTTTTCAGTTCTCTCAGAAGAAGAAAATTCAGGAAAACCTGGTACTGGGCAACTTGGTCAATCTATCGGAGAGTTGAAGCCAGAAATAAACAGAGGCCTGAGAATTCACCCTAGGATAGTGAACTTCTATGTGATCCCAGCAGAAAAACGCAGAAGAAACTAAATCCAACTGCCTGAACTATTTGAAGACCCCTCTTGACTATTCTGCAAATACACCTTCTAGTTCACCTACCCCAGGCCTTTGGAGGCAGAGAGCCCAGATGGTCTTTTCACTTGTCCCCAGAGTCTTCACATCTCCCAGACACAGAGGATCCAGGTCAACATGGTCCTGCGGTGGCAGGTGCCTAGGAGTAAGGCTGACATTGTACTTGGAATGAGCACACGGTGCTGGATTCTGAAGTTCTATGTGTATAAGAGTTTGCATGCAGCCGTAGCCAATGGCTTCCTCATATTTTCTAATAACTTGTAACGTGTCAGATGTGTGAACGGTCAGCAGGGTCCACCAGAGAGCCCTGAGACACTCATCTCTACAGCGTGTGTCTTGAGATCCCCTCACATCACTTCCAGCCGCCACTATTAGAAGGAAGATGCAGGAGAGTCTGCTGCATATGCTGGGGGTATCTGCACGGAATCTATACTGTCCAGGACTGCCCTCTGCGTCTGCAGACCTTAGGTTCTGGGTTGCGAGTCTCAGGGGTAGAAGTGAAGTTGCTGACTGCTCTGAACCCTGGACCGTTCTCCATGTGAATGCAAATGGGCTGAAAGTGAAGATTTTCCTGGACTACGACCTAAAAGCCTGTATATCTGTCAGTGCCTCTGACGGTTTCCATCTACGTACAGTACACACACATGTGTCTGCCTCGGAGCCCCTGCAGCCACTCCTCTGCCCTGGATCCCAGGGACAGTAGGAACATGAAACCATGAATATCTGCCACAAGGGAACTACAGCTATTGCAACTGGGCCACAGTCCCCTCAAGAAGACGTGTAGTCAGTCCAGAAAGTAAGAGCAGGTGGAAGAAAACGACTGAGTCACATATGCCCGGGTTCTTCTGATACTAGCAGATACTCATAGGAGGTCTCATCCCTAAACTGCTGCTTCAGAATGAGTCGGGAACCTGTTTCTGAAGAGTGCCTGGGCTGACAAATACTGAAATAAGTGTCCAGTTGAAAAAGTCAAAGGAGGAATCAGAGGTGGAAACGCTTTGGAAGGAAACCCTCTTCAGGACTCATTCCCCAAACAGAATAACTATTTAATCAAATAAACTGCAAAAGAAACAAGGTTATAAAAAGTTACAAAAATAGAATAGCTCCTTGCTCCTTCCAGATGCTGACAATACCATCTGGAACCACGTTAAAACCATCAATGTCAGTTTCAAATATATTCCCAAATCTTGATAGAACAAGGAAGCATCACTGTGCTGATGTTTTCAGGCCTATGAAAACATAGCTGTCACGTGCCATGATATCCCTGATTGGGTACATACATGTGCCCCCCAGACTCTGTTCTTTCCACTTAGTGTTTATTTCTCTCGGGAAGACACTGGAACATAAAGAAGAAGCTGTCCCTTGCACCAGAACAAGAAATTACTTTATTGTTCACAAGCCCACCACCTCTCCTGTGGCCTGATTCATTTTCCTCCTTCCATGTGTGAAGTCAGACCCCCAACCACCAGGCCTTGTGAGCTCCATCCAATCAATCCACAAGGGCGTCTGGCTGAGGCCAAATGACTGGTCATGCTCAGCACTGACACTCCCAGTCCTGAGGCCCAGGAACTGAAGCATTCGAGGATTGTGACAACAAATTTAGTTCAGTCGCAGGAGGACAATTAAGAAGGCTGGCTAGTTTGTTTCACACGTGGATTTCCGGGCAGCCCAAGTATGACAGCTGTTTAATGCCAGCCCAGAGGGATGAGCCCAGATGAAAGGGAAAATGAGTTCAACCAAGCCTCACTCTGCTATTAGAAAGGAGAAGGGCTTCACTTTGAGCTACCACTCTATTGGGTCTGGAGGGCTGGGTTTTTTTTTTTTGTTTTTTTTTTTTCTTGGGGGAGGAGTGGTCAAATTAGAGGGAAAGAGGTCACATTTCCAAAGAAAAGAAAACTGGTTATTAGTGAGCAAATCTCCAGGAGTTCCAAGAAACCCGAGGCCTGGCTGGAGCCCGCAGCACGTGAAATAACTGGACCCCAAACAGAAACCCTATGGGCATGCTCTTCCTCAAAGCTGCCTTTCCCCTGGCAGCCACCAACCGGCCGCCGCCCCCATTCATTTCCGTGATCACCGCGATCTGGAAGCTTTCGCCAGGAAGGGAGCCAAAGGTTTTGTCTTTTTCACGGATAATTTACAGCCATAAGGGCCAGTTTCTTTAAACCCCCTGGGTGGGACAGAGGAGACTAAGGAGCAGGCTTCTTTCTCTCCCGAAGAAACAAAGGGATTGGTAAGAAACCAGGTGATGAGAGCACATGAGTACTCCTCTGGCTCCCACCAGAAATAAACATGGACGTTTAGGTCCGGAAAAAACAGCTGAGGACGCATCTCTGGCTGCACTTGGGGGCAGCTCTCAAAAGCCACCTGGAGGTTCCTGAATCCCAAGTAATAACTTTAAAAAGATTTCCTAAACCGATTTTTGAGAGTCCTGCAGTGCTGGCATAAGTGCCAAGAACAATGCGGTGGTACAGCTTCCAGTGGGCAGCCAGCCCCTGCCCGCAGAAGTTCACCAGGTGGGAGAACCATGGAAAAGTCAGGTGCAGGGGAACAGTCCCTCTGCGAGCCCTTCTCTTTCCTGGTGTTCTTCACCAACTCTTGAGTTTGGACTTTGCCTATCACAGGAAAAGAATTTCTAAACTGTAGATTCTTTTATTAACTACAAAAATATATATATTTTAAAGGAAGACAACCTAACTTGCCAGACGTATTAATAATAAGTAACAGGCCCTGCACACACGGAGTCTCATTTAATATTCCTGTCACATATAATATGGTCAGTGTGTCTTTGTTTATTTGTTTTTGTTTTTTTATCTCTGGTGATCAGAGAGGTGAAATCATTCAGTTCAGGTCCTGAAACTACAGTGACTAAGCTGGGATCAAACCCACATGTGGCTAGAGGAATGGCCTAGAAACTTGATTTCCTTCATATGACCTTTTCTCCTTTCTTTTCTTTAGATTCAAGCTAGGAGGCCTCATCCAGCACCCCAGCTCACCTGCCCTTTTTCTCCCTTGCCGGACTACTCCCTTAATCATTAAGCTGTCAGGACAATGAGGTTCTGATCAGCATCAAATGATCTTAGGAGCCTGACCTGTGGTGGCCCAGTGGATAAAACCTTGACCTGGGAACACTGAGGTCGCCAGTTCAAAACCCCAGGCTTGCCTGGTCAAGGCACATATGGGAGTTGATACTTCCTGTTCCTCCCCTTTCTCTCTCTCTCTCTCTCTCTCTCTCTCTCTCTCTTCTCTCTCTCCTCTCTCTAAAATGAATAAATAAAATTAAAAAAATAATAATCTTAGGAATAAATCCTCTTGGGGCCTGTTGACCCCAGAGACAGTTACAGTCAAACTAAAGATAACATCTGGGCCTCGGTTGTATTTCAGCTCCAGACCCAGAAAAGCAGTGCAATCAGACTGAATGATGCCATGACTGACATCACGATTAGATAACAATCACCCCTACCCTAGTGTTGACCAATCGATAGAGATCATAACCCTGACCATGACCCTAACTCCCTTCGTCACCAGAATTAATGATACCCCTCCCCCCCCCCCTATAACCCATCTCCTGGAAGCCAGGTCTCCAAGAAGACCTGGGAGCCAGGTCTTGGAGCATCAGCTCACTTGTCTCTGGGAGCGGGCCACTTTCTGAGATAAACCCTTACTTCCTAGGCTGCAAGCTCCTGTCCCTGTCTTACAGGGCTCTGGTGCGTGCAGACAAATGGGCCGTTCAGCTCAGTAACACTCGCTCCACCCAAAGGCTGCAGATGGACTTTCCACTGCAGAGCAGGTCCGTCCTATCTAGGGGTCCTGGGCAATATCAACGCAGCCTATGGAGAGGGCTACCACAGGTGAGCCCTGCGGCCCACACGTGGCCCCTCATGATTCATTCTCCCAGGGATGGTTGCCAAGGCCAGCATGCCTACACGAGGCTGAGACCCCCAGACTGGGCAACAGCCCTTCCTGAGGTCCTGTACACAGTGACTTCTGAGCTTCAGCACACCCTCTGCCCCAAAGCTCTTCCAGTCTACTGGGGGAAACAGGAAGAAAGTCAGTTCTCAGCTGAATTGCAAAAAAAAATGTGTCTTCGATGAAGGAGCGGTCTCCACTTTCTCTCCCCTTTCCCCTATTTGTCTCCCCTTCACCCCCAGGGGCTCTGGGCTATGGCTCACTAGCATAATTCCTCTAGAGCTAAAAGAAGAGACCCCTGACTAACCCATGCCAAAGCTCACAGGACTACAGATGTTCATCCTTACAATAAAGAAGTACATTTCTAATGGTAAAAACTACCAGTGAACACCAGACTAGGACATAGGGAAGAGGTCTTTCTAGGATCCCTGAAAACAAACCACAAAAGTACACTCTTTTCATATAGATGAAACCAACCCAACACACACATATGCACACACTGGTGCACGCACGTACATGACATGCATGTGCGGAGACATGAACAACTTAACAACAATAGTATCTCCACCACAACTCCACTCAGGTCTCATATGCCGAGTGCCTGTTACTGTGGTGGGGGCCAGGAAAGCAGGCTGCTAAAATAAGATGCTTATAACCCATCTGGGGACAGACAGGCATCAAAGGCATCATCAGGGGAACATCACAACCCCAGTCCTGGGTTTCAAGGAGTTGCTGAAAAAATAGCAGCCCCGTCCGTGTAAATGGGATTAGGATAGTTAAGTTTGCTCAAAATAGGGCTCCTCTCTTCCTCCCCTTCCACAAAACAGAGTCTTGGAACATCACAGCAAAGCACCACATCTGGTGCTTCCCAAGGAAACCTGAAGGAAAAACGGTCACACAGCTGCTTCATGGCAATACACAAGCTATTGGAATTCTATTTCCTAAAGCTAACTCAAGCCTGACATGAAAATACGTGCCCAAATATTTGGTGAATGAATGAATAAAACAATTATAGTCATTAGAGTGGGAATCAGGTGCAGTTCTTTGGGGTCGGGCTTGGTGGCCCCGTCCAGGTCCCTCAGCCCGCGGTATCTCAGCTGTGGGGAGAAGAGCATCTGCCCTTCCTGTCTCCCGGGGCTCCTGGCAGCATCAGAGAGGTGCATGGACTCCAGAGCATTTGCAGAAGCTGAAAACCTGCAAGTTCAAGGGTTGTTGCTATTCTTTTGCAGACACCCATGACAATCGGAGCAGTTCTAGTAGAGAAATTGAATTCATTCCTGATTCGTCAACCTGTTTACTGCAGGCTAGTTGTAGCCTGATTTGCCCCCCACTCTGGCTCTGGGCACCCTCCCCCACTATTTGCTGCTCAGTCCGTCAACCCAACTGTCAGATACCAGAACCAGGAAGTCAGATACCAGAACCAGGCACCTGGCCTGGAGGGGGGCGGGGCCTGGAAAAGGCCCTCCTCTCCAGCAGCCTCCGCCTGTACAACATCTGGCTGTTTCCACCCCTATTCCCACCTCCATTCTGCATAGGCCAGGCTGTACCCTGACTCCCTAACAAATCTCCCCAGCTCAACAGCCCTTCTAGGATGTCAAACACTGCTGAGGCCCTGCCTCCCAGCCTGTCCTGCTGTTAGCATGACTGTCTCTTTTCAGAAAAGTGGTGAGATAGCTCTGCTCCACAGTATGCACATGTTAGCCCCAGATAAAGCTTCTAAACAGCAGCGGCTGCAGCGTGTATGCAAAAGCAGAGGCTGGTCCAAGTGAAGACTGGAGTTTATCTTTCCAGTAATCTGATGCCCTGCCACCGCCTTTGGGGGACAGCAGAGGCACTTGGCTTTGGTTTTGTGACTTCCTGCGGCAGAGCCTTCACTGGCTCGCATCTGTCCCCATTGTTAACAGCAGCTCCGTCCTGGAGTAGGTTGCCTTTCAAATACGGGCGCCACAGTTTAGTAACATCATGTCCGGAGACATCAGAGAACACGGATGTAACAATGGTCCTGACCTTGTGTTTCTCTATTTCTCTCTTTGTACCCAAAAAGTCTCCTATTAAGCCTCTGAGCTAGCACAGTTCTGTTAAAGCAAAACGATATCATGTTTTATCACGAATGTGTCAGACCCTCTGCTGAGTCTTTTCTCGCTTTCTTTGTATATGCTGGGTTCCTATCCAATAAGCATTCAAGATGGATTTTCTGAGGGCCAGTTAAACACCAGTACTAATAGAACGTGGTGTCCTGCCCCCTATAGCTAGCTGGGATTTCTTAGACGCTTGTGACTAGTCCGAATACTATGTCCATAACCTCACTGAAACCTCCCCCCAGCAACCCAGTGAGCTATCCCACCCCCGCCCCCATGTTAAAGAAATTGAAGTTTAGAGTATTTTATGTGCCCCAGATAGTGGAAGGCTGAGATTTGAACCCAGGCCTCTGAGCGGTGCACCCATCGCTTGAAGGCGGCATCAATAAATCACCCACATGAGACAACCAGGGAATACTGTGGGCTAAATGGTGCCTATTGGTGTTCATCCCTTTGTTTGTTCTCATTCATTCATTTAACAGTTTCTACTGAGCATCCTCAGAGTGCCAGAAATATTCTAGGTACAGGGATCAATGTCCCCACCCTCCAGCTACTCAGAGCCCAGTTGTCTTAGATGGGCTTAATCATCTGAGCAGATCTGGGGGGTGGGGAATAAAGACCAGAGAGGAAGACTTGGAAAAACACAAAAGGTGTGAGGGACACATCCCAGTGGGAGAGACACTGGGAGCCAAGTCCTGGAGCTTGCAGTGTGATGAAAGGTGACAGGGAAATGGAGGCTCCCAGGATCAGGGGGGAGGAAGGGCCAGGGATTAGGCAGGCTTTTCTAGAAGAGTCCCGAGCAATGTTTCCTGGGAGGAAGATGATTCAGAGTCAGACCCTAAGTCTCGTTCTTTCTCCCAGAGGGATCCTGACTCAGTAAATGAAGGCGCAGGCTAAGAAGACATGGCAATTTGCATCTCTACCTCTGGCAGGGATCCAAAAAAGTTACCAAGCTATTCCCATGGATCTTCTGTTATGTTCCATCCCAGGGAAGTAGCTATCTGTCACAGATGCAAATGTGTGCGGGTGATGGTGTTTTGCAAAGGCCCCTCCAGAGGTCCAGCCCAGGTGTTCATCTCAGCAGAAGCCAGGGATGGCGGAGACCAGAGAGCCAGGCAGTTACTGGCTGGCTTTGGGAAGGCATTGACTCATGCAGTCAAACCCTACCCAGTCCCTGCCCTTCCAACCTGGATAAAAACACTCTACTTCCAACTTAACCTTGACCACTTGGCCTCAGGTCATCATCCCCAGGGTGTAATGGAAAACCTGGACTCACCCTTTTTATTCTCATGATTCTTTTTCAATCTGTATATTAGTGACAATCCAGCCAAGTGCCCTAAAGACCCAGCTGACGAAAGCATGGTGGAAGCAAGTGGGAGACAGAGGGAGTGTGGAGACAGGATCCAGCTGGTCAGTGGCTGGTCTTGGACTCAGACCCTTCTGATGTCCAATCCACATGGATCCCTCCACTTTCCACCAGTGCTTCCCCATAACACCCTGACAATTAATTCCCTGTATTCTAGAATGCAAGAAATGCAACATGGTAGTGTGGACGGGGAAACACCTGCAGAGCCTTAAGTTAAACACATCTCCCCTGAGTGTATCTCCTGATAGGCAAGCAGCCAACAAAACTAGGACCTAATCCACAGGGCTATCCAGAGGGGCATGAGCTCATCCAGGTCAATCACTCAGAACAATGTCTAGCAGATAAAACACATCCATCTCCCATGTTCCCACGTCTACTCTTCTCTAGCATGCACATCTTCACTGACACAAATTTCAACTCTTCTTAGAATCTTATTCACTGGCCCACTAGCAAGGACAAAAGCAATTCCAGGGTTTGCTGAGG
Source organism: Rhynchonycteris naso (assembly GCA_037038555.1). Taxonomy (NCBI): domain Eukaryota; kingdom Metazoa; phylum Chordata; class Mammalia; order Chiroptera; family Emballonuridae; genus Rhynchonycteris; species Rhynchonycteris naso. The sequence continues at coordinate 241,961,592 of CM072999.1, read as the reverse complement.
ACCAAGTCTGAACAAGGCCTTGTTCTAAGCGATGCTTACTAATTATCTAATCCTCACAGAACTTGATAAGGCTACTATTCCTTGCCCCACACCACTGCTGAGAAAGTGAAGTTCAGGGAGATGAACACCTTCCCCACAGAACACTGAGCCTGTCACTGGCAGACTCGGAAGTCACCATGTTCTTCTTCCTCTGACATACTGTCTGCCTTTTGTTCTCTCTCTCTCTCCAAGTGCTGTGCCCACCCCCACCCCAAAAAAGGTGCTGTGCCCAGAACAGGTCACTTCATTCCTGGTGCAGTAGACCCGCTGCCAAAACGAAAGCCTTTCTCCAGCATCATCACAGGCTCGGCAGTTTCGTTCACACAACTTGAAATGGACTGAACTTGACACTTAATAGCTTGTGAATTATGAGCACGCCACACTTCCCCATCCTGCACTCACGCATTTGTTGTACTTTTTTTAATGCAAAGATAAAGCCTTGCCTATGACCCTATTAACTATCCTTTTGATAAATTAAGTCCGTTTTTTCAAGCCTGAACTGATCATTTTGGGATCTGAGATCTTTCGTCCCACATATCCATTACCTCTCCCATCTTCATGTCACCTTCATATTTCTCTCTTTGTCACTGATGAAAGGAAATGTTAGCGACGCCAGGTTCAGAATAGAACCTTGTAGTTCTAGAAACCTGTCTCTGGCTTCAGCACGTTTCGTTAAAAAGTACTCTGGGCATATTCCAGGAAAGCTGCTCCAGCCCAAAGCTCTTTGCCTGGAGCCTCAGATTATCCTGAGGACTTTTCCACCACCTTGCTGAAGTCAGGCAGTGGCAGCGCCGTGCCAACCACAAAGAAGGGCGTGAGGTTAACCAAACAGGATGTGTTTCTTGCTAAGCCCATGATGATTTCTAATAATTGCTGTTTGTTTTTCCCAAGTTACACAAACCATCTTTTAAATACTCTTATTTTAGAAGCTTGCCCAGGATTTAAACCAGCTCATGAATCTACAAACTAGCTCATGCATACTACTTTGAAAATAGGAGTAACTGTTTGTTTCCAACCTTTCAGAACATTCCCACTTTCCAACGATGTCCTCAAATATTGCCAGTGATATTATATTATACCTAAGTTTGATCTCTAACCTGGGATGTTACTGTCGAGAAGAAGAGACTTGAGTTCATTTAAAGCAGATGGAATGGAGTTCTCACCTAATATGGTCACTAGCTTTTCATCCACGCTTATTAGACCTGATCTACCCAGGCTTGTGACCTGCAGGCCTAACTGAACCAGGCAGTCCCAGTCACTGGCAGACTCGGAAGTCACCATGTTCTACTATCACTGGACTTCTACTATCACTGAAGAGCTGAAGAGGTCAGTCAGATATTGGGATTTTTCAGGGCTTATATTTTGTCCCTGCTAACAGAGGAGTAAATAGGATTTTCCAGGACTGAGAAGAGCCCTGTTACAGAAATTAATCCTTGATTTCTGGTAGGACAAGTGTAAAAGTCTTCCTGGCTGAGGCAGAATTTACTGCAATATAGAGGTCCTAGTGTTTAATGTAATATATCCCCAAATTCAGGAGCCTTTGACCTGATTTGACCCAGTCTGACCCCTCAAAGGGCCCTAACCTGTTCTCAATTCCTTTCCTGGCTTCACCCATCCTCCTATCATTACTGCAGGCACACACAGACTTCTGCGATCCAGATCTACCCTAAACAGAGTTCATTCTCAGCCTCCCCTGGGTTTTCTCAACCTTGCAATAGAACTCATTCCCTCCCAACCTCCACTGCTCAAGTCTCAGAACAGCACGAGAAGTGCAAGGCCATGGCCAAAGCTGTGATCTAAGCAAGGTTTAACCTCCGGAGCCTGCTCACTCTATCACAGGTAACCTGCAAACTACAACCTGCATGCCGACTTTTAAAATCACTCAGAGGCCTTTGACTAAGATGGTCCACCTCTAAGAATTTATCTTAAGGAAATAATCAGGGATGGTAAAACAGATAGAACCACAAGAACAAACTTTCTGAAACAAACCTAGATGTCCAAAAATTGGGGATTGGTAAAAAAAAGAAAAAAACTGGTAGTACAGTCACAAGTGAAATAATAGATAGATATAGTTTATAGCTATATATCTATAGGTGGTTATACAGATGATATATAAGAATAAGAACTATTATCACAATATTTAATTGCATGATAACGTGTTCAAGATATATTATTATGGAAAATAATAGGTTATAAAATAATATGTACAAGATCCAAGTATTTTTCAAAAGATGTAGAGGCCCTGGCCAGTTGGCTCAGTGGTAGAGCATCAGTCCAGCATGTGGATTCCTAGGTTAGATTCCCAGTCAGGGCACAGAGGAGAAGCACCCATCTGCTTCTCCACCCCTCCTCCCTCACTTCTTTCTCTCTCTCTCTCTCTCTCTTTTCCTTTCCTCCTGCTGCCATGACTCAAGTACTCAAGCCATATGGGTGCTTAGGATGGCTCCATAGTCTCTGCCTCTGGTGCTGAGAAGAGCTCTGTTGCTGAGCAACATAGCAACGCCTCAGGTGGGCAGAGCATCACCCCCTAGTGGGCTTGCCAGGTGGATCTGAGTTGGGGCACATGTGGAAGTCTGTCTCTGCCTCCCCTCCTCTCACTGAATAATAATAAAAAAGATATAGAGATAGATAAATAGATGATTAGATAGATAGCTGGAAAGAAGGGAGGTAAGATACTGGAGTTGAGATACAAAAGGATATTAATAGTAGTTATATCTGGATAGCAGATTCACAAGCAATATATAGGGGTAGACAAAAAGGGGTTGACAGTTGTGAGTGCACAAAACTGAGTTTATTCTTGTATTATTATTTATTAATTATTGTATCTATTATTATTATTAACCTACATTCTCCCACATTTCTTACTAAAAGCACAATGAGTATATATTATTTTGTAATAGATAAAAATTAATAAAAATCAATCAATGCAGTTATGCTGCACCCTCTCACTTCAGGGATATAACTCATCATTCACTCATGCATCAAATAAGATGTGAACACCTGCCACACAAAAGGTCCTATGCCAGGTGCTCTAAAGGATCCCAAAGAATGAGGTATGAACCTCGTCCCTGAGTTATTTACATTCCAGATGGGGAGACAAGAAGCGAGCCAAAGCTCCTAGGACAAAGCCAATGGCAACAGCCAGTGCCAGGTGAATGAACAGCAAGCGCTGGTGCCCAACAGCCCAACAGGAAATTGAGTGGGACCTCGGAAATGGATGGAATTTTAACAGGTGGAGCTGGTGCTGGAAGAAGGTAACTAACTCGTCCTGGTCTACCCAGGACTTTACCAGTTTGATCCCTGAAACTCTTGCATCCCAGGAACCCGCAGTGAACTGAGACTCTGGTCACCCTCTAGGAGAGGTGCCCTCTGAATGAGAAAGGACAAAGGCAGCTCATTCAGTGGGGAAGGCAGCCGTCCCTGAGGAAATGGAAACAGGAACCAGACTGTAGGTGACTGTGAAGTCCGGCCAGAAGAGCGAGATTTAACCCAGTGACAACAGAACACTACGGACTATTTTAGAGGAGGGGCAATTTTGGAACAATGATTTGGCAGTACTATACCTGGCAAACCTGAGGAAGTGGGAAGGAACAAAGGTGAGACCCCAGAGAGGTGTCCGAGAGAGGGTTCCTCTCAGGGGAAGGGCTGTGGTGGGACAGTGCTAATCCCATGGACACGAAAGCATGCGCGACAGAGCACCTAGGTTCCCATCAGACTCAGACCTGTCAACTCCCATTGCACACACAGGCTCCCTGCTGCACCCACCACCTCACCACCCACCACGTTTGTCTAAAGCAACAGCCCAGTGAATGAGCACTGTTTTAATTACAGGTCAAAACAGACAGCCTGACAAGGTGAAAATCCCCTTGCAAGAAAGTGCCTTCGCAGTAATGAAGAAAACGGCAGGAGCAAGCACTCCCGAGTACTCTAGAGAGGGCAGGACCAGGCGTTTCTCAGTCTCTCCCAGCAGGGGGCGCGCTCCTAAGTGCAGGAAGGTAACACAGCTCAGGGAGCTCCTTGAAATTCGGAGCCACTGAACACCGAGTAAAGTACATTTGCCTCTGATGGTTTTAAATGCCAGGCTTGTTTCCTTTAAAGCCCTCTGAACAGAAATCTCAACAGGCTGATGAGCTCTCTGACATGGTTTTACGCAAATAGAGGGGAAAGAGAGTTCTTTTCTCAGACATGGCTCCCCCAGTTCTAAAAACTTAAAAATCTAATTCCATTTGTTCCCTCACCCCAACACATAACAAATACACTCTTCCAGTAAAAATATGAGGGTAAATCCCATGTTTCTTTGCTGTCAACAAGGTTACCTTCACGCAAAGACAGGAGAGGACCCAGTTATTTCAATCATTTTAAAATAATAAAAACACCCTGCCTTATACATTTGTAGAGTATTTTTACCTTTTCAGATGTCCTTTCTATCAGTGGCTTTCAAACTTTTTACACTTGGGAACAGGTGAAAATAGAAGAATTATTTCAGGGACCGCTAAGGCAGAAATCACCCTGAGCAAATTCGACTAAGATCACTGGGTCTAGAATCTTCATACACATCAGGGTGTTTAACTCTTTTGTGGACCAGAACAAAATTTCTGGTGGACTGGTCCACAGACCGGCAGTTGAAAAACACTGCTGTTCGTCCCATGTCACTTTATCCTCATAATGATCGTGGAGGCAGGTATAAGTCACCCAAATGCCCCCATGTGATGGAGAAGGATAGAGAGAGGTGAAGCATTTTAGCTGCAGATCAGATGGTGTTACCTCAGAATGTCTTTCTCCATGTTGTATCTGCTCTCCATTCTCTACAACCTCCCCAAGCCAAGTGCTCTCAGGGCCTCAGTCAAGGAATACAGGAGTAAAGGGATGTATCCCCCCCACACACAAATTGCTTATATTCAATCATACTGACAAAACCTAAAGACTTGAATCAACCAATCCACACATGAGCGCATATGCACTAGACACTCACGTACAAAAAGCAGGAAAACCCAGGGTTTGCTGACAACTATGAAGAAATAAGAGAATAGGGATTTTAGAGATGGATAGAGAATCCTCTAGACCCACACTGTGCAGTACAGTAACCACTAGCCACGTGTAACAACAAAGGGAAGGCAAGCTTTTAGGGAGAAATCATAGGATTTATTCCAGGCATGCAAGACTGGTTCAACATCCAAAAATCAATCCATGTAAGCCACCACATTAATAGACTATAAAAGGAAAATTACAGGATCATGTCAATCAATGTGGAAAAAGTACCTGACAAATTCCAATACCCGTTCATGTCAAAACTCTCAGCAAACTGGAACTCGAGTGGAATGTCCTCAATGCAATAAAGACTATCCACTCAAAAATCCTGCAGCCCACAGGATGCTGTAAACTGAGGAGAAGATAGAGAAATAGCCTACAGAAAAGAACAAGGGGAAAAGGCAGACTCTTTCTCAGGTTTGGAGAAGTCTGGGATGCTTGATGAGTTGCGACTCCTTCCCTGTTCCCACCACCCTGCATGCAATTGAGCTGATGATACCTTGTGCTGACATGAGAAAAGGTGACATTCCCTGAACACCCACTCATAGCTCATCCTGTAACCTTCCTCTATTTTTCCTCTGTGGCACTAACCACCACTTACCAACGTGCTTTTTAATTTAGTTCGTTGATTGACCATCACCCACTAGAAAACAAACTCCATGAGCCCAGGGCTTTTTTTGTTGCTTTACTTAATGTCATGTCCCAACCATACAGGGGTGCTAGTTTATTTTCTTTAAATGAATGAGCCACTTTGGGCTTTGGGGTATTTTAGGTTAGTCGGGGCCAAGAACACGGGGAGAGATGGTCCCGGGGTTGGGATCAGTAAGACAACAGGCATCCTTCAGCTGTGGGCAACATCTCAGAAAGGAACATACACCATGGAAGCTTTCTCCATCTACTACTTCCCTAGACCAGCCCACCCTGCAAGGAGCATGCTGCCAGGCTCAGGGCTGCTAACCAGCTCACTTCAGCCTCCATAGTCCTCCCCAAACCTGGAGTGGTTTCCTGAGCCAAGAAAACCGTATGTGAGGATGGCCTAGAAAACAGCATCGTGCAAACATTTTCATTCAGCAGCAAAACCGTTTGATTTCACTCAAGCTTGTCTTTGCGAGGGCAACCGACGCCAGCTTGACAGAGAGCCGTGAACTAGACTAATTAGGAAATGATGTGCAGAAGCAGCGGGGCAGAGTGGGGAAGTCAGGCAGCCAGGATGGGTTCTGGCACAGCTACTCACTGGCTTTGTGACACCTAGTGGGACAAGGAACCTCTCTGAACCTCCATTTCCTCTCCTTTAATACAGGAACAAAGTCATGTTCTTTCACAGGTTATCTGGCGACAAGAAGACGATGCCTATGGAAAAGTGCTTTGTAAAGTGGGAGGTACTACAGAAGTCTGTGTGTTGCTATTATTTTCTTATCATTGGCAGAATCACAAGAGTAGAAAAGGGACGGGGACGTGGGTGCTGGAGATGCAGTAGAGGGAGAAGGAAAATCTAATGATCACTAGTAACTTGGCTGTTTGAATTGCACCAAAGGCCTCTCACGGGAAAACAGGAGAGGTAGTGGCAATTTGCTCCCCTTCATTCCCTTAACGTCCATCTCTCTGGCTTCAGGAGGGCCACCACCTTAGCTCAAATGTCCCCATCTCTAAACCGTCCCCAAGATATCCTCTAAGGCCTGTATGAAAGGAATTTTGCTGAGCTCAGTAGCCAGTGATGCCTCCCAGAATCCACCACCATCCCCAGAGGCTGGTGCTGGCCTTAGATCCAGTTCCTAAAGAGATATGGGGTGAGGAGGGGGCCCCGCTTGATGCTGGGGAGCTGCCCAAGGCCAGAGCTGGCCTTGGTTCTCTCTACACCCCAGAAAGTCAGTGTGGCCTGAACTTGGCTGCCATGAAAGGCAGCTTAGCAGAACCGTTAGAAACAGCCTTCGGGTCAGAAAGACTCATGTTAGATTCTGGCCTCTGCATGGCTACCCAACTGTGTCACTTGAGTCAGATGCTTGACCTCTCTGGGCTGCAGGTTTTTCAGATGAGGATAATAAAAGCACATAGCTTGCAGCTCTTGGCTGGTTCCAAGTAAGCTGTAAATGTTTGCTCACAGACTGCTCAAGTTCAAAACCTGGCCAGGATACTTAGATGATGAACAGTCCTGGACAGCTAATCAACTTCGCTGTGCTTCTGTTTTCTTTATTGTAAAATGTGGACAACAGAAAGAAAACCCTGTTTCTTAAGCTTCTTGTAAGGATTTCATTAGCTAATCCACATAAAGTGTTTAGAACAGTGCCTAACATATTGGAGATGCTCAATATTGATAGCTAATATTTGCTTAACAAAAATAAATAATAACAGTGAATTCTTGCTGCAGGGGCTTAAAAACAAAAGTGGTCCCACCCCATGCTGTAGCATATCATAAAAATCGAGAAACATCTGCTGTGAATGATCTTGGAAACTTCCATCTAATCTCCCAACATTGTTATGTTGCATCTACTCATAAATTCTGTTTCATTCCACGAGAGGCAGAAAGTGTGAACCCATGTTACTGTCACCTCATCCCTGCGTTTCATGTAGTGCCTGTGGTGATGGTGTTGCTGTCTGCTTCTTCAATGGGCTTCTTAATGAAAGGGAGACAGATGCAGTAACATTCTCCCCAGAGCTGGTGTGGAGGAAGCTGCTATGAGCCACAGGGTTGGGCAGCACAGAAGACTCCCTTCAGATAAATTCATTGCTCTGAATGGGGTGGGGTGGGGTGACTCGGTCTGAAGATGCGCATAAACATCAGAAGCTACTGTTCCCTCTGGCTGCCATGCTTTTCCTCACTTCATTCAAGCTTGACTCCAATATCCCCTCCCAGAGAGGCCCTCTGTAACAGCTCTCTCAACACCCTGTATCCATCACCCTGTTTTGCTCTGCTTCATAGGACTTTTATGGGACATGTACTCATTAGCTTATCATTTGGCTCCTCCCCAAAGGAACGGCCTGTTTGATTCACTCCTGAGCCTAGAACAGGGTCTGGTACAGACATAGGAGGCACTCAAGAAATACCGAATAAATGAATGATTGAAGCAAAGTTCTTCCCAGCAGACCGGACTTAGTCTGGCTGGACTGCGAAGTTTACACCTCTCTGCCAAATGGCCTTTCTCCTGCCCAGGAGGATGAGATGGGCTGGGATGGGCTGGGATGGGCTGGGATGGGGTGGGCTGGGGTGGGCTGGGATGGGATGGGATGGGATGGGATGGGATGGGATGGGATGGGATTGGCTGGGATTGGCTGGGCTATAGGGCAGAGGGAAACTGCAAATCCAGGTCTTGGCTCCACTCTTTCGGATGGATGGCAGAGCTATGACTGACTTTTTATCTGGAAAACAAACTCAGTGACATTCCATCATTCAATTAGAATGTCAAAGAGTTGCAACAAAATTAATTTGCTTATCATCGGGGAAATTAAAATGTCTGCAAATAAATTCTACCCCTGCAGGCTGTTTCAGGTGGTTGTTACATCTGATGCGTTGGCAGCAGGGGGAACCAAGAGAGGAGTGTTGGGAAAACCAGTTTCTAGCTGGAAGGGAAATTCCGCAAAGGTAAAATAATAAATAAATAAGAAAGAAAGAAAGAAATCCTGCCTGTGTGTGTGTGTTTGATGTCTTTTCCAAACTAGACAAATGATTTAAGGACCTGAAATGCAGGCTACCCAGTTAACATCTCTCTCTCTCTCTCAAGCAGAGAAGAATATAGATGTTAATTGTGTCCCCAAATGACTTGAATCCTGACATTTAGCACAGTGTTTGAGAGTAGAAACTTTGCCATTAGATAAACCCGGGCTTTGAGTCCATCTTGGCCACTTACTTGCTGTGTGACCTTAGAATATTTACTAACTTCTCTGAACCTTGAGTTCCTCATCTGTAAAGTGATAATAAAATTAATCTTGACATAAGATGTCATTGTAAAAAAGTCAAAGCAGGTGCACAGTACGCGAGATATACTTTTGTTATTGATGCCGAATATCAAGAATGTAAAAAATAAAATAGCAATGCCAATAAGAAACATAAAAGATAATGTATCCCAAGTTTGTAAAGGGGGACGAGACATGTCAACAGACAGGAGGACTGGCAAGAACTCTCACCAGGACCACTGCTCCTCCTGGCGCTTCCCTCCTGTGCCTTCTGTTCCAGATCCATACGACGCTGCTGTTCTAAGCAGGGCCCCAGCGAGAAGCCCTGGAACGATTCCCAGGAGATGAATGAATTCCATGTGACTCATTCACAGATCCAAACACCCACCCCAAATCTCCCCACCACCCTGCTGGTTCCAACTCCCACTCCATCCACCTCCTTCCAAACACGAGAGATGTACATAATTTTAAAAAGAAATAAAAGGCGACTGAGGAAGGCACCCAGGAGCACTCACTCACCTGGGCAAGGACAGTGAGGAACTGGAGGTCTAGATAGAACCACTCTTAAGCCCAAAGCAGGGAGACAGGCAAGACAAGGCAGGCCCGAGGAGGAGGATGGGGTGAGCTCTACTGCCCCCTGCTGAGTCTCCGCCATGAAGATAGGATGAGGCGAACAAAGCCACTCTCCCTTTTGTAATATTACAGTTTCCCTGAAGTTGTTTGCAAATAAAATTTTTAAAAAAAGAAAAAGAAAGCAGAAACCTTAGATGCCTCAAAAGGGTATGTGATTGCCCAGGGACAGGAGGAAAAAAAATGATCTAGAAAAGGCATTCTATTCAGCGTGGAGAAATATAAGCCCAAGGACAGAGACAGTAAAATATGACTGCTCAAAGGGAACCCAAGTCAATGGCAGAGGCCAAAAACACTAATGATAAAGGTAAAAAAAAAAAAAAAAAAAAAGAGCGGCCAGCCCAAAGCCTGCGAGCGTTGGGGATTTACAGAAAAACGGGATTATAACCAACTCCCTTCCTTCCCAGCCCAGAATCCAAGCATGAAATTTGGCTGGCTGCAGCACCAAACAAATTATCATAATTATCATATGTAATTTAGCAATCAGTGAAGCATTGAGGAATGGACTTCCTCTCCCTTTCTTACCAAATCCTCTAGCCTCCCACATCTCATTGCACAGTGACCCGCATGGCTGACAGGGAGCCCCTCTTACTCTGCTACCTTGGGTTTCTGGGGAGGAAGAAGAGCCAACACCTGGGCTGGTAAATGTCTAGGCTTCATTGCGAGGCAGTGGCGGCATGCAGTGTCATTAGGGAGGCTGCACCAGGTGACAATGGCACAGTCCATATTCATTCACAGCTGCGGGTGGGTTTATCCAGGGCACCCATTATCTAATTGCTGCTAATGTTCCATATTGTTACTCAGCTGCAGATTTGCTAGATGGGGCCTGACTTACAAGAAGGGGATAATAATGGGAGATATCTTTCCATTTGAAAATTCATGCATAAGTGGCAAGAGCTCTGTTTATTAAAATTCAGATGCAGATAAACAATGAGTATAGCTCCAGGAATAATTGCAGGGTTTTCACAGTTACAGAAAACCAGCCCCTTTGTCAACACTCCATTGTTCTATTTATACCTTGGGAGATATTGCACTGAGTTTCTATAAATACAACCGAAACACATTCATCTCAACCTCTCTCACGCGTGAAGTCCCAACCTCCTCAATAATAAAAGAACTGCATCCCAGTGTATCTGACATTAGGTTTCAAGATGGTCATAGGCAAATCCTTCCTAATATAAGGGATAAAGCTTGGGTTGGCTGGAGAGGGGAAGGGGAGCAACAGGCATTCTATTCAGGTTTCTGAAATAAATGAAGCACATACATACATTTTACTTCTTTGCCAGGTCTCAGTCTCTGAGTGGTAAGAATCTCAGTACTTAAAAGCAGAGGAAACAAACTACCCAAGATATCTTGAACCCTACGCTGGAGAAGAGCTCCTCAGTGAGATTCATGTCCACGTTTTCTCTGAATGTGACTCCATCCTCCCTCAGTGGGTATTAGGCCTGTAAAGCCAGTAGCCACAGCCACCATCACAGCTGCCTGGCCCATGCAGGTTTGCATTTGATTCAGACAGATGATAATGAAAAAACAGAACCGAGAACTGGTGGGTCATCATCTTTATCTTAGCTTGCACGTGGCTGACAAGAAATACACACAGTGGGAAAAAACTTCCCTTTCCATTCAGGGCTCCCAAAGCCACTGACTTATCCGAGTTTCCTAGAATCAAAGGTTTCTAGCTCACCAGCCTTATTCACCTCTATTCCCCATCTCCTTCTCTGTACAAACTGGCTTCTCCCTCAACACTCCACCATCTTGGCTGCTTCTCCTCTCCTCCATGTGGCCTTTCTCTGCTCTCCTCCCATGGGTTCTTCCTAGAACGTAATCACTCTTCCCCGAACAACGTGATCTCTCTTCTTTTTAGAACCTTATGGCGCTAAAGCCCTCCCCCAACACACATTAATATAATCACGCCCATCCCAAGCAAGAAGGGCAACTAATATCATCACCAGGGCAACGGGCTTCCATGTAGGCAGCGCCATCTTTAACAAAGTGAGCATAATATATTTCATCTGCCCAACAGGCCCCTCTCCCGTTATACTGCAGACCTAAAACATGCCAATCTTGACATCTAATTCTTTGATCCCTCATCCCCAAGGACCTAGCATGGCACTTGGAACCACACAGTGTTAACTGGAGTCTGATCCAATGCAGCCCTGATCCCAAGCAGCCCAACAGAGTGTCCCCATAGCAGGACATCATTGTGCCATCCCAAACACAATTTACAAGAATGTCACATTTGTAAGTGTTGAACTGTGTAGCAGGCTCAGTAGGAATTACTTTCCATATAAAAATATAATCATCCCACCAGCTCTGTGAAGGCAGTCTTTTTACCTCCTTTTCATAGACTCAAACACAAAGTGATATAGTAAGTCACCTAGACACCCAGCCAGTAAGTAGCAGAAGCTGAACTTGAACCCAGATCTACCTGAAACTAGGCTGCATGCTCTTAGCCAGTACATTACCACAGTTTTTTCTTCCTGGATCCAACCTTGTGCTGCTCCATTTTGTCATCATTGGTAAGCCCAAGTGCCTGTCTCCATGCCTAACTCCCACATATCTTGCTTCTGTCGATTCATTACAACTCATTTACTTTAATCACTCCTCCTCACGCACATTAAAAGCTTCCGTCTCTCTCTCTCTCCATAATCCCTAGTTTGCCATGGCTGACCATACCTCCACAGCAACCTTCATGTGCCCACAGAGATCTCTTTCATGTCTGGGGGAAAATCATTTTATATAAGAGACCTATAGCATGTACACATAAATAAGCATGTATACATATATTTATATATGTATCTATACACACAGATACCTATAAAATGCATTTATGTACATATGGGTGTCCCACATATATCTGTAAGCTTCGTGTCAGTGTCTCCTTACAGGAGAGGTAAAATTATCCCCAGGGAAGTGGGACCATACCGGAAGTGGGGTCCTGATGCCCCTGCCATACCCGTCGCCAGCTGACATTCCCTATGCCATATTATTAACAGTTTTCAAATACAGAGTTCTAATACAGACGGCTTCCTTCGGTGGTTATCTCTCTCAAAACTCTAGTCCCTGCCTGACCTGTGGTGGCACAGTGGATAAAGCATCAACTTGGAACACTGAGGTCGCCGGTTCAAAACCCTGGGCTCGCCTGGTCAAGGCACATATGGGAGTTGATGATTCCTGCTCCCCCCCCCCATTTCTCTCTCTCTCTTTCTCTCTCCTCTCTAAAATGAATAAATAAAAATAATAAAAAATAAATAAATAAATAATAAAATTTTAAATTAAAAAAAAAACTCTAGTCCCTGAACATTTCACAGGTTTCAGAACCTCAGTAGGAGGGGCTGAAAGAAGAAGTAATGGCAAGGAGGTCTCCACGGAGCAAAGGAGGCATTTGGTACTTTGCTCATCAGCAAGGCGGCAGCTGTGTCAGTTCGGAGGCTGGGCAGGGGTGTGGGGAGCCAGCTGACAGCCTCGTCCAGAAGTCTGTGCCCTGTTCATTGGAGAAAGACTTCTCTTTAGATTCTCATTTCACAGACAGCGGGGGAGGTTCCAGTTTTATGATTTGGGCCCAGCACCCTTACAGACAGAGGAGATGGCCAATTATGAGTGGAAATACTGATGGTCCTCAAAATGTCGTAGCCTCAAAAGTTCTCTCCTTCCCTTCCTGGACTGCTCATGCATCAAGTTAACTAAGTACCCAACACCTACTTAGATGACGAAGCAGCGAATCATGTCTCTTGGCCCTAAACTGAACTTGGCTTACTGATCTGTGAGATTAACTGATGTTCTCCATTCTGATGCCCACCTCGTGCAACTCAGCCACTGAGTCACAGCTTATTCCATTCGCGTGAACACAGCACTGCTTCTCCCACCAGCTGACTTACCTGTTCACAAGGACTAACTGTGTTTGTTCTTGGAACGGATGTATAGTTGTCATACTTGTTACGATAATTCTATCATTTAATTAAACAGTAGGTAAAAGCAACAAAAAATGAGTTAAATAATCCATGTTTCTACAAAAGCTTATTTGAATGATTTTGCAAAGATATTAACAAAGGTGAGTGTCTTAAAAATACAGTTGAGTGAACAAGAAAAGTATAAAATAATGGGTGTAGGGAAGGGTCTAGAACCTTTAAATTGCCTTCCCAGTGTTTTCTCACTCTCTGGGGAAAAAAAAAAAAACCACAGGAATTGGAAATGACAAATCATATATCACAGGCATGATTTAAATAAGAATTATGACAAAGTTCTTTCTCAGTAAATATCACAGAATTGAACAGGGACGGGCTCTCAGAGCTGTTGGACAACAAACTCATGCCTAGCCAAAAGGACCCAGAGTTGAAAAAATAACCATGTTATTTTCCCTCCTTTTTCTTGCTGTTTCCCTTCTAAACTGCAATGGTTATGCAACCACCCAGGTGCCACTGAAATAGGTGAGAGATTAGATTATCTGATCCATCTCTATACGGGCCAAAGAATTTCCTAGTAATCACGGGAGATGCTATTTTTTTCCAGCGGGTTGCTGCCAACATTTCAGAATGAGTCCTCCTACATTCTTATTTTTACCCTCAACTAGTTAATGGTAATCTCCTTACGTTTGGAGCCCAGATGGAGTTGAAATCTCTGATGTCTTTCAGAAGTGTACTTTGGTAGAAAGCAGCTCCATCTGGCCACTCGTAAACATTTCGCTTTCATTCTTTCCCTGCCCCCACCCCCACCGCCACCCCTTACCATTTTATTTCAACCACCATCCCATTGGCTTTCTTGAGACGGAAGTTTCTAAATAAAGAGTCTAAAACATGCCTTGGCCTTTGGGATAATCTTTGCTTTAAAGCATCAGGAAAATCTAAACCCTTCTATAATCAATCAATTAGAAGTTCCCTCTTCCTTAACATTAATTAGTTTGAAGGTTAGGTTGGTAATTGTTCTGTTCACCTGCGTCTCTCCAGTGCCTAGCAGAAGCTATGGCAAGGGGTAGGTGCTCAACAGAGAGAAGCGGAATGAATAGTAATCCTTACAACAGCCCAGCGGGTGAACCAGGTGGATGTTCTTACCGTAGAGGATAGAGTCTGAACGGTGAAGGCTTTGCTCAGGGTCCTGCAGTCTAGGATGCTAGCAACATTTATTTAGAGCCACTTTACTAGACCATATACCTTAACTTTAGCACTGGAACAAGAAAATCTTTCTGGCCCTGGCTGGTTGGCTCAGTGGTAGAGCATTAGCCCAGTATGTGGATGTCCCAGGTTCAATTCCTGCTCAGGGCACACAGGAAAAGCACCCATCTATTTCTCCACCCCTCCTCCATCCTTCCTTTCTCTCTCTCTCTCTCTCCCCCCTCCCCAACCTTCCACAGCCATGGCTCAATTGGTCGAGCACACCAGCCTCTGGAGCTAAGGATGGCTCCATGGAGCCTCCACCTCAGGTGCTAAAAATAGCTCAGGGGCAAGCATGGCCCCAGATAGACAAAGCATCGGCCCCAGACAGGTTTCTGTGTGGATCCCCGTTTGAGCACATGCAGAGTCTGTCTCTCTATCTTCCCTCCTCTCACTTGGGAAAGAAGGGAGAAAAATCTTTTTGGTCCTTGTTTCTACAATGCTAAAATCAGGCCCCAAGTCCATAAGACAGAATTGAAGACAAAGGAAACGGGGTCTTTTGGAACCGCCCCTGACTCCTGTAGCAGAGTGCTGCAGGGAAAGGGGAAGGGGGCCTACCGGAGGCTGCAGAGTCCTTGTGATGGCACTGCGTGTTTCAGCTGTGCTCAGGCAGAGGGGTCCCTGGAAACTCCAGGAGACTGTGTATCCCACGGGTCCGCAAAAATGACTGCCCACGGGCCACCTCTGGCCCCCACCTGTTTCTGTACGTAAAGATACATTGAAACAGAGGCTCCGCCATTCATGGACCTATGGTGCATGGCAGTTTCTCAATTCAACAGCAGAATCAAGTACTCTTCCCCATGGCTCACAAAATCAAAACTACTTCCTACCTGCCCCTTTGCAGAAAAAGTTTGCCATCTCCTGGTGTAGATTCACTAACAACCTGAGCAGCATCAACAGTAGCAGCAGAAGTGAAACAGTATTCCTGAGATTCAAAGAGCTGGAAAGGATAGTTCTCTATCCAGCACAAAAAGTAAATAAATAATCACAAAACCAATTACCTCAGTTCTTAATACCTTCTTAGAAGCCTTTTGTCAATAATATCTACTCTTACCTGAACCCTTGAACCAGATATCTGCTCCCTCTATTACCACTGCATTTAGAATTAGCAATCAGGAGAAGAGCTACAGAAAACAAACCTTTTCTTTTTTTTTACTCTGTTTAAAAAGAAAAATCAGAGAAGTGCATGTTGAATGCAGGGCTACAATAAATGGAAACTCAGCATGCTTTGTAAAATTGTCTAGATCTCATTAAATGATTTCTTGGCTATTATCCTGTGGGCTCACCAACGGATTTGAATGGACATTCCAGTGAAAGTGAATGTTTAAGGTGCTAGTCTTGTGAAAGGAAATAGAACATTAGAATCAGAAAAGATGGAGACCAATCGTTAGGAAAGCTGATTTCAAATAAAGAGTGACACTTTCTATCTTTAAGCTTTGCCACTAATATTCCCCTAAAAATCTCTTATTTAAACTCTCCCCCCCCCCATGTCTTACTTTCCTACATCTGCCAAATGGAGAAAAACATATCCATTTCCTACCTCCTAGCTTTCTCTTCCAAACCAGTGATTTGGAAGAATGCATAAGACAGGGTTTGCTGTGAGCTTTTTAAGAAACTCTTACAGGTAAACGCTAAACATTGTTATGCACATGCCCTCCAAGCCCAGACTACTTTCCATGGAGGTAGGAGTCAGTAAATGTGAGCATGGCATGGTAGAACAAGTCAGATGTCCAAAGTTAAATGCCCTGTTACGTCATCTCTTGCAAGAACCTTCTCTCAACTATGGCAATGCAAGATGGAAAACTATGAATTAAATTCTGGTCAGAATGATATTTTCATCTTCTGAAAACTAAGCAATTATTGCTTTCTATCAGTGTAAATAATGTTACTAGGTTCAGTCACTTTCTCCAGACTTAGAGAGCTTTGGATGGTTGGATTCAAGATCCAATCGGTCCCTATCTCTGATAGCCACATCTTTGGTTGCCTTCCAGGCTAAGGCAATGTCCCTGCTTCCGTTCTAGGCATGGGGCTGGCTGTAAGGAACAGAGAGCACCTAAGGGCATAAAAACATAGTGTCTGAGAGGACTCTCCTCCTCCTCCTCCTCCTCCTCTTCCTCCTCCTCCTCTTCCTCCTCCTCCTCCTCATCCTCCTCCTCATCCTCATCCTCCTCTTCTTTCTTCTCCTCATTCTTCTCTTCTCTCTGTCTCTCTTTGTCTTTTGTCTCCTCTCTACATTTTGAAAACTGCTCCTCGCCACTCCATTTCACTCTAAGCAGCCTGTCAATCAGAGAATTCTGTCTCTTTGAGCTGACCAGTATTTGTTCAGAGGTGGTGTGAACACATGAGCCAAGCAGGGATAACTTTTTCAGGGACAAAAACCTAGAAAGGAAGAGGATGAGAAGAGAGAGTGACTCTCTTTTTTGGCCAATGCAAGTTATAAGTTACCATCCTTCCCACAGCATGGAGATTGCCCACTGGAATGTGACACTAACAATAAGGAAAACAGAGTTGAATGTGGAGAGAGAGAAAAAAAGTCTCTTAACCACCCTGAGCTTCTAGGTCCAGCCACCACGGAAACTACATCCATTTCAGATTTCTTAGTTAAGTTTTGGTTAATTTTTTACTTTGGCTAACTGTTTCAGCTTGGCCTTGGCTGGTTGGCCCAGTGGTTAGAATGTTGGCCCAGTGTATGGACTTTCCAAGTTCGATTCCCAGTCAGGGCATACAAGAGAAGCAACCATCTGCTTCTCTCCCCCTACATCTCTCCCTCTTCCCTTCCCGCACCCAATGACTTGATTGGTTCAAGTGTCACCCTAGCCACTGAGGATAGCTCAGTTGTTCTGAAAATCAGCCTCAGGCATTAAAAATAGCTTGGTTGATTCGAGCAGCAGCCCTAGACAGGGGCTTCTGGGTGGATCGCAGTCAGAGCACACTCAGGAGTTTTGTTTCATTGTTTCACTATCTCCACTCCTCTCACATTAAAAAAAATAATAAGTTTTGGCTTACACCCATTTGAGTTTAGTTTCTGTCACGTGCCACTCAAAGCTTCCTGACCAATACAGTGAATATACATCTCAAGCTGCCTCATTTACTTCCACAAAGTAATCAACAGACAGACTGTGGATGGCTCAGGACAACCCACCCCTAAAATTACAGCCCAGCACCTGCTCAAACACTCATGCATGTGAAGCCTAACCATAGGCAGTGCTTTGACTTCCCTGTGTGCCGGTGCATTTTATGTCTGCAGTTTATCCACAGCCTCTTGCGTGGGTATATATTACATTCTTACTCAGAGCTGGGTGAGAAAATAATTTCCAAGTATCTTGGCATATATTTCATCTAGAATAAAGCTTACATTGCATCCAGATGCAATTACCCTAATGAGTAACAGTAAATCATTCATCTTTTAAAATCATGTATATTTAAAAACTCTATTAATTCCTATTATTTTCTGACAATCAAGAATTTCCTGATCTTTTTAAATCTTCTTCTTCTGATTATAGAGTTTCAATACTTTGCACCCAAACTCTAAAAGCCTTTAAACTGATATCCCATACTAGACTGACTCCCGTACTAGGACCCCTTTCTTCTCCTCATACCTAATATTGCACAGGTATCCCACCTTCCAGAAAAATTGTGTCACTGTTTCCCTCACATTTGCTTGGGTTGCCTTCTTGACCCAGAATGGTCTTCTATTCCACTCACTCTTCTAGCAATCCCAATCCTAGCTCATCTTAAAGGGCAAGTCGGGTCCTATCTCATCTTTGAAATACTAGACAGCCTAGCACAAACTCAACTCTCTCCTCTCTGAGTGTGCACTTGTTTGCTATTTGGTATAAACTGTACTTGGTGGAATGGTGATTCCTAATCAGGATCAATTCTAAAAGTTTGAGGCTCCCTGAGGACAGGTCTTTCCTATACCACCATCATCTTCCCTTAAGAGCTCTGCACATGTCCAATAGTGGTAATGATGACAGTGATGACCAGGTAATCAAAGACACCAAAGCTAAAGCCCAAAGAATTCAGTTTGCAAGATATTTTGGCAGTCTAGGTTTTTCCCCTCTTATGCCTACATACTTGGGCCTTTTCTATTCAAAGAGTTCCTAGGAATCGATGAATCAGGGACCCTGTAACTTCCCCTGGAAGCTAACAAGCATAATCAGAAGCAACATGAGAGATTACTCCTGCTTGTGACTACCTGGCATTTCCTTACTGAACCTCCAACTCCTGGAGTTTACAGGGTTCTAGAATGTTCTTCCTTTTCCCATTTCCTTTATCCAAGTGGTACCCAGCCTCTAAGACCCTCTGTTATGAGAATACAAGAACCCATGCTGCTTCTGTGACGCTTCCCGCCCACAGTGACCTTACTTTCTTCAAAATCCTAGGGAAGGGCAGGTTTTCGAGGCTCCTGATGGGCAACTGGTCACATGCTTCCCTGTGTTACTGTATTCCCCTCTCCTCAACTAGATCACAAGCCTTGGGGAAGGAACACTCCTTTGTACAACTTCTTTTCCTTCCCTGTGTCCATCGCAGAGTTACACAGGGTGAGCATTCAATAGTCAGTTGTTCCATGAAGGGTCTAATGAGGTATCATTCCAATGAAATTACTCCTCTTTCTTCCTCAGTGGCTTTATATTTAATTTGTGAGAGCCGGTCCACCCAGATGTGCATGTGTAGCTCAGCAACTGGCTGAACATGGGAGTGGCAGCAAAAGGAATAATAAATTTCAAAAGCAAAACAAAACTTGTAAAATCCTGACCCAGGAATTTTCACACATTGAATTCGTTCTGTGCCCAGCGTGACGTGTGTGTAAGTACACACAGTCTGTGTGTGCTCAAGTGTGTGTGCCCTGGGGTTGTGACTTGCAGAAAGAAACTACCATCACTATAAAACAGGGAATCTGAGTCTCAGGCCCTGGTTCTGTCACTGGCCCAGTGTGATCGTGCAGAAGCTGCTAAACTTTGACCCTCAGGTTCCACATCTGTAAAATGGGTCTATTAATGTCTGCCCTGCTTCGTGGGAGCAGTGTGCAAAGAAAATAAAGAAAAATGAGCATCCTGCAAGGACTTGCATGGTCCATGGATTTTTGGGAAGAACTGCTCCAATCAATGATCCTCATGAAAATACTACTCCTCTACACTTGAGGTAATGTAGGAAAAAGAATTATTTTAAAGGCGCCCGTCAGTAAAGCACGATAGGAGCAGGAAGCAGGGGTGGACTGGCCTAGCTTGCACTCCTTCCTGAGTGATGGAATTAAACCACGGGCAGGACCATAAATGTGCTGAGTGTCATCATTACACTAGATCGTCACTTAGATGCATTAATTGGGCTATAGATCAACTACTCTGCCACAGACTGTGGTCTGGATGCGTTTTAAATTAACTATTCATAGGGGATCATTTTCGATGACTATTTACATGTTACAGGCTCAGCTTCCGGGTGACATCCCGGGTGACACCTGTTCTCTTTGAATAGCCCCCACCTCCACCCCCATCTTGTAAGGCCTGAGACACCTGCAAACATTTGAACTGGCTCGTGTGACAGCCCTGTGATCATCCTCAAATGTGCTTGGATCAAAGCCCATACCCGAAAACTACAAAGGAAGAAGACACGCCATACCCTAGCACCAGCACGCGGGCCATGCCCACTCTCAGAGCATTCCCGTGACATAAAAAGAGTGGCCGACAGGGCCAGGACCTAGACTATCAGGCCAAGAGAAACTTTCACCAAGACTTCAATGCACCAGACTCCTTTCTTGTTCAAATATATATATATTTAAAATAGTCAATCTCCCCTGAAAAAAATCAGTGCCTGGCTGTGTGCTAAGCAGAGCTATGCCTTTTAGAGTCTCCTCAAGCTGAACCTGACCTTCAATTTAATGCAAGCCATTTTGTTCAGCATCTATTACGCACCCAATCCTGTGCGAGTCAAGGGTTGTATGTTTAAAAGGTATAATGAGTGTGTGAGCAAGGATATTCACTGAAGCTTGGTTTCCTATATGGAAAAGCTCGGAACAACCTGTAGAGCCACTAATGGTAGTCGTCTCAAATAAATTTTTGTAGAGCCATTTAGTGGAGTATTATGTGCAAACTTTAAAAAAAAATGATGGAGGTTTATATATACAGATCTGGGAAAATGTCCAATTAGAGCATATAGGGGAAAAAACAGGTTACACAGTAGCATGTATGATAGAATCTCATTTATTTTAAATATATTGATATACAGACACACGTATATATACATACATATATGCACACATATATAGCACTATTCCTCTTTATGCAGATGATTACACATGTATGGAAGAAAGCTGATGGAGACGGATACTAAAGTTGTGACAGTGGTGACCTCTGACACCTGGAATTTGTGTTGGGAGGCAGGCGCAGAGAAGGGCCTTCTGCTTTTTGTGTTACACATCTCAGTAATGTTGGAATTTCTTCTGATTTCTTTTCTACTTGTGTTAAAACCACCTATAAAAAATGTCATTTTTAAATGGTATACAAAAATTTATAACTATGTATAGGAGTAGATATTAACTAGATTTAATGTGGTGGTTTTATTCACCATATATACAAATTGAATCACTATGTTGTACACTTGAAACTAATATGATATTATATATCAATTATATCTCAATTTTTTTTAAATGGTACACTAGGCCCTCTTCCCTTACTGGAGCCTGGAGTGTCCTAAGCATACTGGTAAGCATCAGCTAAGCTCCCTCATGCTCCGGTAAATAAGAAACCACAAATACACTCTTGGGGACACACACACAGACTCACACACACTTGGAAGATGAAAAGAGCAGGCATGAACAATCACACTCCCTCTTCCCCCACTAGGTTTACACTTCTTTCCCTTATTAATTCCTCCCTAAATATTGAGTTTATTTAAGCACATCCTAAAAGTGAGAATATCTTTGGGAATATGCTTCAGAGAGAGCATATGACTTCTGTTAAAAAAACAAAAAATTTCTTTTAAATCACCATGACAAAATTTCATCACACAAAGCTGACCTGAATGTCCCCAGTCCACTTCTTACAATGAAGTCTGAGGTGAATCAATAGGAGGACTTCCTTTAGAGCTCCAAAGAATTCCGACTGCCACTGAAATCTACTGAGCCCTGAGCATGACTGCATATTTGATATTTTCCCAAGATGTGGAAGAGTGGTTGGAAATTTTACTGCTATGAATTTTATGAAGTGGGAAAGCTAATAAAATGAAAGCTATATTTATAAAGAACCTGTTTTTCAAGCACTATATTAAGTCCTCACATCGATGATCTCATTTAATTATCACAAAGCACTGTAAATGAGGTGTCTTGAGTAGGGACCCGGGAGCTCTGAAACAGAGCTTTGCATGCTGGGATTTGGGGGTGGGGGTCGGGGGTGGTTCAGTATAAGCACCTGTGGGGAAGTAAAGGCTACAGGGCTGGGCAGAGACAGATGAAGTCATGAAGGCAGAGGGTACTATAGTCACAACGGAGGCCTCAGCCCACCCATGGGAGCTCTGGGGTTATTCTGCCTAAATTCAGGATGGCCAGGCCATTACACCTTCTTTTTTTATATATATAAAATTAAATTTAATGGGGTGACATTGATCAATAATAGTACACAGATATCAGGTAAATAGTTCTAATATCAATAGCATTTGAACAGTTGATTATGTTACACTTTTGACACTGACACAGGAGCCCCCAGGAAGTGGGCATGACCTTGTGCCAGGCAGTTCTCTCAGGCTGAAGGCAATTCCTAGGGAAGGATCCAGCTGCCAACACTCCCAGCAGCTGAGGGAATGAAGGCTTATCTGGAAGAGGGTGGGGATTCACTATGGCACTATGCATGTTCTAGAAATGAGGACCAGCAGCTAAGAGAAATTAAGTAACTGCCTATGGTAAGCTGAGAGGCAGGATTTGAACCATCTACTTCCAGAAATCCTTCCTGAATGCCATGCTGCCTCCCCAAACCAAGTACATCTCCCCTGTTTCAGAGAAGGGCTGTCTATGGTTCTGCCACCT
Source organism: Rhynchonycteris naso (assembly GCA_037038555.1). Classification (NCBI taxonomy): domain Eukaryota; kingdom Metazoa; phylum Chordata; class Mammalia; order Chiroptera; family Emballonuridae; genus Rhynchonycteris; species Rhynchonycteris naso. The sequence continues at coordinate 241,938,843 of CM072999.1, read as the reverse complement.
CCCCCTTAAAATGGGGACTCTGACAGTGATAAGAATATCCATTTGTCCAGCAAGAGGAAGGGGAGAAAAGAACACTTGAATCAGATGTTAAAAAGAATCTATCATCTGTCATAAACCCAGGACAGGGGCTTTGCTAACACGGATAATCACGCCCACTGCTTTGTAATCACTTCTGCTATCTAGTCCCTTGTACAGTAGTAACATGTGCTCATCAGACTTACACTAAGTGTCTCATTAAAGGAAGTTTGGCTTCACATGGGTGCTTTAAAAAAATCTGCCTATTCAAATCCATTCCCACTTGCCTTGTCCTTTGCTAAACTATCAAAAATAGAAGCTACATAGGGTAAACACGTGACAGCACACGGAAAAAGAAAATAAGAGAAAGGAAGGAAGGAAGGGAGGTTAACCAAAAAAAATCTCCTCTTTGCAAAATGCTTCCAACCTGGGGCTAGGTGTCAAATCTCACATCCATCCATTACCAGCTATAAATCACTGGGCAAGTTATTCTCGAAGCCTCAGTCTCCGGCATTGTTGAATGGAGAGCAATGATGCACTAGACCTCGTGGGGCCATTGTGAAGAGTGAATGAGGTCATAAACATCAAGTGTGTGGCACTGTTCACATACCAAGCGGGCACTAATAAATGTGAGCACTTGGTTATTACGGTCAGGGCTATTATGATTATCAACACCAGTAACCAACTGCACACCTCAGGAAAAGTCAGAAGGAAATAAAGTGTGATATACGGGTTGAGTTTTTCTGAACTTTTCTGCAAAGTACACTGACTTATAAATGGCTTTGCTATTCTGTTTAGAGACATGCTCCCAAAATGGCAAGTCCTCTCCCTGAAATTCTCTACCCTCTCTTGCATTTCACAGCTCCTGTGGTGTGGCTGGCTGAAATGACAGCAGTTTCCCTGAACTGCCCGTGTGCAAACCTCACACACCCAGCGAGGGCATCACACCTCCCACTCCGCGCACTGGAACTTGGCCAGCCTGCCTTTGCCTCCTGGCTTTGCATGTTAAGGCTAGAGAAGAACTAAATTGATGTTTCCTCCTCTTCTGGAGAAGATGAGGTTCCTGGGGCTGCCTGTCCCTCAGAGCCTATCTTACTGTTGCTAAAACTATTTGTGAACAGCCTAAGAATAGCAAGCCTTGAAGCTTATGTGGTTAAGAGAGGCTTCACTGTAGAAGGAATGTCCCTGGGGTAGACCAGTGTTTCTAAGTGTGTGGTCCCTAGCTGACCTCCATCAAAATCACCTGCATCGCTTATTAAAAATAGAACTAGAAGCAGATTTCCAGGACTGCTGAATCAGAATTTTGGGGGTAAGGCCCTGGAAGCTACATATTTAAACAGATTTCCACATGCTGTTGGTTCAGCTAAAGTTTGAGGCCCCCGATGACAGAGACATGCTTTCCTTTGCAGCCTTTGTTATCATGACCTTTTCTTAACTTCCCCAATTTTCAATTCCTGCTCTCATATATCCCAAATATTCACTCAGTGGTGAGCAAATCCCTATTGTACACTTGAAAAAGTGTACTGTATTAATGTCCATGGGGTTTGTTGCATTTTCTCAAGTAGACTGTATGCCTGACAAGGGCAGGGATGATGACTCATTCAACAAATACAGGGGCCCCTCCTTGTGCAGGTGCCATGGGGTACAGAGAAGCCATGGTCCAAAGTTATAAAAGCTCACTGTTTACACACAGAAAGCTCAACTCATCTTGTGGCTAAAGGCTTCAAAGACCCTTTGCATCTAAAGCTGCCCTTGACCATAACCCCTAATCCATAATCCAGACCTCTGGGTGGAAGGTCAGTGTTAAACTCTCTCCTCTCTGCTGCTGTGGGCTTAAAACTCAAAACTCAAACTTAAAACTCAAAACTCCCTACCATCTATCCTTCCTTCTGCTCTTTCTCCCCAAGGCCTCCACATCCTCCATAGGTCGTGCCTTTCCCCAACTGATGAGGAAGGAGGGTAGAAGCTCAAATTCCTTTTCAGATTCATGTGGAGATGCTCACATCTCACAAAGACTTCCAGATACTAAAAGACAACAGCTACAAGCCTTGTTCCCAATCACCTGCCCCCAAATCATGTCTACACATGGGGTGGCTGGATTGGGTCAAGTATAAAAGAGAAATCCAACACACAACACAGCCCATTAAATCAGCCAAAATGGACACAAGGAAATGTCACAAGCCACATGGTGGAGTACAGAGAAGCCTGTAATTGTTACTGTAGCATCTACTTCAAGTCAGGAGTGAGCAAAAGGAGTAGGGAAACACAATGTTACCAGGTAGAATAGAATCCGGAAAGAGTATTGTCCTCACACGTGGGTCAAATGTTCCAGACAAGACAAGGAATAGGAAAACTAAATGACAAGAATGGGGAGAGGGACCATCAGGAAATGCTTCCTAGAAGATGTGATGGAAAGCTGCGTCTGGTTTTTAACTCTTTCATCAGTACTTCTCTGACAGAGCCTTCTCTGCTTCTCCATCTTTTAACAATTATTTTTTTAGTTTTCCAAACCAATGCAAATCAACTTCTCCTAACCCTCCTACCCCAGTCGTTGTCACCCTCCTCCCACCACCACCCCCATCATAGGAGACCTCAACCTGGTTGCTAACGCAGTGGGCCAGCCACAGTCTGAGAGGTCCGGGGTCCTCCTGTCACTATGTGGATGGGATTCCTTCATTTGGTTGCTATGACACTGTGGCGCTAGCACTCTCCAGCCTCGTTACCATGGAAGCCCTCCTTCCCTTCCTTCTCTATCCCTTGCAGTATGTCAGGAGGGCGGCAGCATTATGGGGCGACCTGCCCACAGGCTGCTGGCCAAGCCAGGGCCCCTGGACACGGTCCTAAAGGACATGGTGGTCAGGGCCAGCTGCTGTCACACACCTGAACCAAAGCAATTTGAGGAATCGGTTTATGGTGGACCCCTCAAAAGGTTAAATACATAGACACAACCTTTTAAAATCTGTACCTGAAAAACAAAGTGCTCGGAACACACATGGGTGCTCCGTTTCATCGATCGGGTCATTGCTAACAGAGGGGACCCTCAACACAGTCTTGCTGGATTCCCAGAGGTGAAGCCAAGGGTCCGAAGGTTCTATTTGGATCACAGACCTCTGTGACCTGTGATCACATTGTTCCCAACCACAACCCTGGGACCTAAGACCTTGTCATCATCAACTCAGCGTCCTAGGATGAGGAACAGGAGGGAGTAGAAGGGACATGAAGGGAAAAAAGGCTTCGCTTTGTACAGTGAAAATAAATGAAAAGCTCCTGCAGCACAGAGGCCCACATCTCTGAATGAACACCCAGGATCACCTGAGGGTTTGGCTATGATGAGGTTGAGGCACCCAGGATGAGGGGACATGAGACCTGGGCTCTAGTCCTGCCCCAACCCTGCAATTTGGGCAACGCCTTCCTCCTCTAGGAACCCTGGTTTTCTCCTCCAAAAATCATGGGGCTCTGAGCAGATTATCCCTCTGGGTGCCTTTCTGGGATGGGGTATAACTAAGTCACCCCAGGGGTGGGTGGGCTCCACTGAGATTATCCCTCTGGTACCCTTTCCAGAACGAGGTATAACTAAGTCACTCCTGGGGTGGGGGCTCCAGGGATGGGATCTCTGAGTCTGATCTCCTTGCAGGGGTCCCCAAACTTTTTACACAGGGGCCAGTTCACTGTCCCTCAGACCATTAGAGGGCCGCCACATACACTGACCACCAATGAAAGAGGTGCCTCTTCCGGAAGTGCAGTGGGGGCTGGATAAATGGCCTCAGGTGGCTGCAATTTGGCCCGCGGGCCATAGTTTGGGGCCCTCTGCCTTAGAGAGTGAAAGCAACAGAAACCAGGGTACCAGGGACTGAACCCTCAAATCCACACCCCACTCCCCTGCCCTGGGGAGACCCCAGGTTCAGAGAGGGCTTCATCACCGGGGACAGGCCTATGTAGGTGATGTCACCCAGGGCCACATATATTTATAAGGAACTCTGCCACCTGCAGGCACAGAATAAAAGACATTTGAGCCCTTGGTGTGCCCAGACCCAGAGCTGACCCGGGCACTGCGGCTGCTGTGCATTGAACTCCTTGGCACATTCAGAAAAAAGAAGCTTCTGTTGTTGGCTAAACGGCAGCCAAACAAACATGAAAGTAAAACGTGTCAAAGGAGAGAAATGCTGATTCCACACAGGGGAGGCACCTGCTTCAAATTTAACTGTAGCCACAGAGGAGAGGGGACAGTAGAGTTTAGACACACCAGTCCCCCAGCCCCTTCCTCCCCATTAACCACATCTAGGGAGTGCTGACCAGGAATTCCTTTGCCCCCGGCCTTCAGTGTTTCTGCTTCCCAGGCCCCTCTCTCCAGCCCATCAGGAAATGGAGCTGGGCTAGGTGGTGGGGGACAATGATGAACCAGCCAACAGGGGCCTTGCCCTCACAGCTGTTACCATCCAGGGGTGCAGACAAATAAGTAAATAAATAAAATCTCAAGTTGTAATAAACCAGTGCAAGAGAAAACAGGGTGTTGTAATAAGTAAAATAATTATCTTGGGACAGAGAGTCAGGACAGGCCTCTGACGAAGTGACATTTAAGCTGAGGTATAATGGATGATATGGGGCCAGTCTCACAAACAGTGAGAAGATGAGGGTGCTCAGAAAGAGCCAAAAGCACGTACAAAAGCCCTGAGGCAGGAATGATAAAAAGACATAATTTGAGAAACTTTCAATCTGGATAAAGAGACAGATATGCAAACAAATAATCACAATTTCAATAGGGGCTTCACTGGCGACATGGACAAAGTGAGTAGACCACAGGAGAAAGAGTCCTGAAAGACCGGTGGCCAGAGGCTGGTCAGGAGAAAGAGTCCTGAGGACAGGTGTCCAGAGGCTGGTCAGGAGAACTTCTCAGAAGAGGAGGTATCTGAATTGAGCTTGAAGAGTATGTGGATCTTGACCAGGCAGGGGAAACCCAGAATGTACAATGGCCTAGAGGCAGTGCTGGGATTCAGCCAGTTCACACCAGTTTGGTAGAACTGATACCTAATTTTTTGTTGAGATTGGTGAACTGGTTTTTAAAGTGGCACTAGTCATCAGGGTTCTCTCTAAGGTGGGCAGCTGCCCACCAATGTGGAAATCACAAATTTACATTCCTTACTCTTTCTTAATGTTCATTTGCGCAACAGCATATTCTAAGCGCCTGTATAAAGTTCATTCCGTCCACAGGTGAAAATAATTGCAAGTGAGGACGCCAATCTAGAAGCAATGTGGAAATATAAATAACAGTCTATTTTTGTCAGGTATTACTTAATGTTTTTATTAATATTTTAAAACTCATAATATAATCTAGTTTTGTGTACTTCTTTTATTGTGCTTATTTAAGCATTAAATGTATAAAATAATAAACTACCTTTCGGTATATTGGGGTTTTTTTGTACTTAAAACTGTCATTAGGGCAGAGAGCTGGCTGTTAAATTAGTTGAATCCCACCACTGCCTGGGGCATGAGTGGCATAGACTTTCTCAGAACAAGCAGCTGCATTTGCCTGGAGCTTCAGGTGTGAGGAGAGGAGCAATAGAGGTGAAGCAAGAACAGACAAAGGGGCAAATCATCAAGCCCCCTAAACAGATGGGCCGGTAGACTGGTCACTGGGTAAAAGGCCATTCCCAGCCACGCTCAAAACAGATGGCACCTCTGCGTGACACCGCCTCGCTTCCCTAGCATGGGTGCCCATCTGGAGGGGACAGGGATCATCTTCCACAGGTCACACAGAACCTGCGCTGAGGAGTCTTCTCATTGCAGGGACTCAGGCCGCGCTGCCAAGGGCTGGCCTGGTTGGGAGGCTCCAGGCATCAGCAGGTGGAAGGGCGGAAGCCTGAGGGTATGCAGTCACCGGTAACCAAGGATGCGATGCGTCAGATCCCACCCACGGCGACTCTCCAAAAGGCTGCTATGGAGGGGATGAGAGAGAGAGAGGAGATGGGAGGGGAGGAGACCAAAACAGGAGGGGCTGGGGAAGCAGGAACAGGAGAAAACAGGAGCAGAGGCTGCCAGTCACACCCATTGGGGTAGGAAAGCTCTGAGTTCCGCCGGCTGTTACTTTCAAGAAGAAAACGGAAGCGGTCTTGATTGCTGTGTCCCTGCGGCTGAGAACAGAGGAGCTGTGTCCACACACAGACGCGGCTCCTCTTTGCCCACCGCCTGCCTGCTGCAGGCTCCGAGTCCCCATGCTGACACAACGCCCTCCGCATGCGCCAAGCACGCAGCTCCTGTGTGCAGCGACTGAGCCTTGCCCGCCACAGCCCCCGCCGCACATGGGCGCGCGGCAGTGCCCTGACAGCTTCCCTCATGCGAGGCGCCCCTCCTGCCCCACGCTCCACAGGCGGCTGGGCACTACCCCACATCCTCCCTGACCACTTTAGTAACCTGCCTAGTTGAGACCAAGAAGAGGGAGGAGACCCAGACCAGCTTCTGAGAGGCTCCATCTATTAGAGTTCCCAGAAGAAGAAGAAAAAATGCCAGTTAAATTTGAATTTCAGATAAAGAACAAATTTATTTGTACTGCATTTTTATTTGCTAACTCAAGCAATGCTATGATTGACGGTTCGGGTTTGCAGATCCCTCTTCCTTTTGCTGCAAATTCCTCTCCTGAAGCTACAGGTGATGAGCATGATGAGGACGATGCCATCACTAACATCCGGAAGTGTCCTGTGCCCGGGACTGGGCAAAGGGAAGCACGTGCCTTCTTTCCTCGGCTCTCATGACAACCCCATGAGATCAGCATTATTGTCAGCCCCTGTGCGGATGAAGAAGCTGAGACTCGGGACCTGTCTGAGGGCACGCAGCGAGGAAGTGGGAGCTGAGACAGGAACCACTGGTCAGACTCCAGAGCCTGTGTCCTGCAGCCCTAAGCTCTCCACCACCCTCTTGAGACCCACAGTAGACCCAGAGATACCAGTGAGAGCCAGAGTTCTTGTGTGCATACTACTGCCTTTCAGCTGGAAAGCACTGGCCCAGGAGGATGAAGGGCTTCTCCCCGCCATCCTGCATGGCCCCCACCCACCAGGTGGCCTCTGCTCCCTATAATGAGCCAATGTCACGGGTGACGTTCACATCAGCCATTTATCCCTTAATGAGTATTTATGTTTGGAATGATCTCTCCCAGACATTTGAACTTGATCTCATATTAGAGAATAAAGATGCTGTTTACCATTCTGGAAAGTTCAGACACTGGTGAAAACTTGGTATCAAGAAAGGGGTTTTCCATTTACCCAGCCACTCCCTACCTGGGGGCAGCAGGTAGAGCCGAGGGACCCACAGAGCTCCCAAGTGTCTCAGGTTGTCCCCCCATTCTCCAGGCCAGACTGGTTGGAAGATTTTGGAAAAGTCTGAATCACATGCTCTAAGGGAGCTTACAGGTCATCTTGGTGGCGGGAGTATTTGAGGTAGGGCTGGGCTGGGTGGATGGGTGGCTAGGTGGGCAACCTAAGAGGAGTGGGTTTGTGGTTCTGACAGAGACCTCCCGTAAGCCTAGTCTTTTCCATTATTTCCAGGGGCAGATTTTAAAGACAGGGAGGGAGGATGAAGGGATGGGAACAGGGTACCTAGGAAAGGGTAAGGAGGGAGGGAACAGGGCAGGAAAACTGAAGGAAGAGTTGTTTGGCATTTTGAATTCATCTGGTATTTTTCAAGATTCCTGGGCCTTCTGGGCTTGGTCCAACAGAACAGAGATGGACCCCGGGGACCCTGGCGATTCGTCTCTGCAGTTTACTGAGTGTGGGTGCTCCAGAGCTCACGATGATCAGTTATTTGTCACTTTATTTATCCAGGAGGCTGGGGCACAGGCTGAGTAAGACTGAAGTCTCAGAGTCTGCAGCAGCTGTCAGGTCCTGTCACCATGTGCTGAGCTCCCATCCGCAGCCCCAAGCTAGTCACCACTGCTCCTGCTGCACACTCCCCACAATGCCACCAAAAAAGAGAGAAACACTGAGACCCGGAAAGCACTCGTAAGGAGCTGCTGTTTGCCTTCGGGAAAGCCAGAGCCCTGCTCAGAGCCTCGCTTCTGGAGTGAAGGTGGCACCCTTCTCCCAGACCTCCTCCACCCCTAAGAGATGTCCTGTGCCCTCACTTTCCCCCTCCCGCCCCAGTGCTGCAGGACCTCACTCCCACCCAGCAAGAAAGGGCGGACAAGAGGGTCAGGCAGAAGGGGTCAGCCAGCCCCAAGAAGGAAGGAAAGTCAGCAAAGAAACCCACCTCCACTCCAATGGGTCTCACTGGGGTGGCACCGCCACCCCCTACAGAACATTTGGAAGGGGGAGAATTACAGTGACATTGACTGGGGGTGGGAACAGGGATGCAAAGTCCTGCAATGCACATGACAGTCAGGCACCTGAAGCAATGTTTCCCCGGCCCCAAAAGCCAGTGTGCCCCGTACTGAAAAATATCACTTTGAGTCACGCCTTTTTTCCAGGCATATACAAGTTGTTTGTAAGGACTCGGAGGTGGGGAAAACGAGTGAGACGGAAGCCAGCAGCTGAGGAAGCTCAATAAGCTGGAGCATTGCTGGATATCACATGGATCTGGGTGTGCCAGGGGTGCTCCGTGCAAGTGGCCCTTGCAGCTGCTGCCTCTACCTCCTGGCTGGGCAGGTCCCACAGCCCCATGATCTCACTCCAGAAGGTGGATGACCCTAGAAGCCTCTGTCCTCAGTAAGGGTTCCCTTGGGGCCAGGGAGTTAGCAGCTTCAGTGTTAGAGGTGTCCGGGGGGCAGTGAGCTCATCCTTGGACACTGAGTTCAGCACCCTGTCTCTGCCTCGCAGACACAGGCCATGCCTGCTCCCTGTTCTCACAATGCTCAGTTCAGGCCCCTTTTAGAGATCCTCACATTGCATGTCCATTACCCATCTCTCCAACTCTTCACCCACATTACTGTTTATTGGGCACTTTCTAAACAAATACCTGGCATTGTGTTCTTTCCATGGAATAGCTCATTTATCCACACTGAAGCCTGACAGACAGGTATTCCTACCAGCATCTCCATTTTGCACACAAGCCAACCGAGGAGCAGAGCAGGTTAGAAGCTTTCCAGACATCCCACAGATGGGCAGTGGTGGAACATGGCTGACCACCACCAGGGTCTAATGAGGAGTCACTGTGCCACATTGCCATGCTGCAACACACCACTGTACAAGGGCAAGCACTCAACCTGACTTATTCCTTTGTCCCGGTAGCTGCCCCTGCACTTGGTATATAGTGGGTGCTCGATATAAGTGTTGAACAAACTGAGAAATGAACTGGATAGATGGAAGGATGGATGGATGGAAGGATGGATAGAAGGATGGATGGATGGATGGATGGACTCTGTGTGGCACTATTCCAGAGAAGGTGACCATGTAACCAACTAAAGACAGAAACAAGAAATGGAGCAAAGGACAATAATGCTTAAGAGACAATAACATAACACTCCATTTACCCACATGGGCCAGGCATACTTCACAGTCACCTTCTTTAATCCTCATAACATTCCTGGGAGACAGGTACCATGATTCCAGGGATCACAGTCATTCATTTGTCCGGGGTGAGTCCCCTGGAGAGTGGCAGGACCAGGGGTATCTGGCACCAGAGCCAGCCCTATGCCACATAGAATCACCACCTTGACTCCTAGAGCTTCTAGACCCGGGGCCAGTGTGACCTCTTCTGTGAATTCCCCTGATGGAGTAAGCAGCACTGTTCTCTGTCCCTACAGAACCTTCTGTCAACCCCTACTAGAGACTTCTGCAGGCTTTCTAAGATCTTCCTTTAGCCCTTACAACTCAATGGCAGGTCTCTGTCCTACATCATGTATCCCCAGCACAGAACCCAGCATGGGGAAGGGGCTCAGGAAGCACTTACAGAAAGAGTAAGCTGACTGTTTAGTCATGTAGACCCCTGGTCAGCAAACTGCGGCTCGCGAGCCCCATGCGGCTCTTTGGCCCCTTGAATGTGGCTCTTCCACAAAATACCATGTGCGGGCGCTCCCTCGATAAGGAATGTACCTACCTATATAGTTTAAGTTTAAAAAATTTGGCTCTCAGAAGAAATTTCAATCATTGTACTGTTGATATCTGGCTCTGTTGACTACTGAGTTTTCCTACCACTGACCTAGACAATAAGACTTGTCATAAATGTGGTAGGATCATACTGTTGACTGAATTGTGCCCCCCTATATTTACATTTTGAAGCTGAACCTCCCAGTATGATGGTATTTGGACATGGGAGGCAATTAGATTCCGACGGAGGCTTCATGATGGGATTAGTGCCCTTGTAAGAAGAGACACCGGAAAGCTTGCTTCCTCTCTGTCTCTCCACCCACATGCATGGAAGAAAGGTCACAGCAAGAGATGGAGGCAACCCCAGAAGAGAGCTCTCACCAGAGACTGACCCTGCAGGCACCTTGATCTTGGACTTCAGTCTCTATAACTGTGAGAAATAAATCCTATTGTTTAAGCCACCAGTCTACAGTATTTGTTATGGCAGCCTGAGCTGACTAAAACAGCCCCATGCCAGGTCTGAGGAGTGCTCAACTGTTACTTCTAAATCCTAGCCCCACTCTGCCCCAGAATTACCCGTCTGACATAACTGCGTTTCCCATTCCTTTCCAAGTGGAACTTTGGCTAAGACAAGATTTGGGTAATAAACACCAGCTAGCACTAAAAATTACCCCCAGCATATGTATAATGAGCCATCACAACAGCATACAGGCAAAAGGATAAAAATACCTTGCTTTCCCCTTTTCATCAGTTCCTACTCAGGGCTTCATGCTGGAGGCCAAAACACGCTCTGGAAGCGTCACCGGCTCGCCACATCAGCCTTGGCTGGCCTCACCTTTCCCATCGCTCGATAAATGAACACGTGCACAGACCAGCAGTGGTCAGGCAGTTGGGAGTCATTTCCAAGCAACTGCTTTTTCTGATTCAAAGGCACTGAGAGTCCTGAGCATGCTGGTCCTGAGAAGCCCATCCTGTTCTATGACCAACAGGCAAAAGCAGCCTCACACTCCAAATTCCTATGGGAGCGCTGGACCAAAGGAAAAGGCCTTCCCTTTCCAGGTCTCCTCAGGCTTTCTGGACTCATCACAACCTAGCACCAATGTCACCTTGATTTGAGTGTCCCATTGCAGGGGTTGCAGCAGGATGAAGGGTCTGATTGCTACCACTGGGACATCCAAGCTGTCCTATGAGCTCTGTAAAGAACTGGGGCAAAACATGCTTAGATGCCCTGGGGGGGGGGGTGGCAAGTCCCCAGAACACTGCCTTTAGCTGAAAGCCAGTGACCTGCCGTTTGACTGATGCCCAGGAGAGTCTAAATTACTACCTGTGATCCTGGGCCAGGACTGAGCCAGACTGGGAGCAGGAAGCAGAAGACCTGGCAAGGGCGGGGCAAGAGCCACGTGCATCTGTCCCAGGAGCAGCTCCAGGCTTTGCTTCGGGGCCCAGAGCCAGGTCCTTCTCCCCAGCCTCCTCAGCTACCTAACCCAGGGCATCCGAGTGTCCTAACCAGGCTTCCTTTTGGAATATGTACTTCTCCTCCGCCTGGATGTCTACTCTCCAAAGACTTTAACAACTTTGGGAAATACTGAGTGAAGTTTTACCTGTGCACTCTGCCTGGCAGCCTCCGCCCTCCTGTAGGCACCAAGGGAGGCAGGATGCATAAATCAAATCAGTGCATACAGCAGTCATTTTGGAGAGTTGGACCCAAGTTCCACAGAGGTGGCATCCCCCACCTGGAATTGGGATGTTGAGATGAAAGAACATTTTTTAAAATAACAGCTCACCTGCCGAGCACTCATAAGATGCAGGCACTCTTCCTCCTTGCAGGGACCCCTCATAGCAACCCTCCAAGGTAATTACATATGCCACCTTCCCTTTTCACAGGAAAGAAAACAAAGCCGGTACCATGGAGGCCGAGGCCCTGGCCTGAGTGTGCAGAGCTGGTGAGTGGAGGAGTCCTGCCCCATGCCCCGCACCCTGTGGCCTGACCTTGTATTCTTGCACTCAACAAACATCTATTAGGCACCAAGTACAAACAGCACCAAGATTTCTTTCCAAATAAACAAACTGCTTTCTGGAGAGACCATTTCCTTTCACAGCTCAGCAGATAAAGGAGAGCCCGAATCTCAGACTCACAGAGCGTTTCCACCACCTGGCTTTGTTCAGTTTCTCACCTGCTATCCCACTCACCAGGCTGCACTCTGTGGGGCTGGCATAAACACCGACAAAATCAGCCTTCATGGAGCTTACATTCTAATGGGGAGACAGACCATAAATGAGATAAATTGGTAAAATACATGTGAGATAGTTACAAAGAGGAAACCAGACGAGGGAAGGGGAAAGCGAGGAGAGGTACACAGTTTTAGATTGGGCGACAAGGGTAGCCTCACTGAAAACATTAAAAACCAGGAGGTGAGAAAATGAACCACGCAGCTAGCTGGGGACAGGATGGTCCAGAGAGAGGGCAGCCAGTGCAAAGGTCCTGAGGCAGGAACTGTGCCAGTATGTTGGGAAACAAATAGGCCAGTATAGCAGGACCAAGTAAGCCAGGGGAGCAAGCAGAAGTGACAAGGGCCAATCCAGGGGCCTTGCGGGTCATAGCAAGGACTCTGGCTTTGACTCTGATCGATTCCCTTGTGATGGATGAAGAAAATAGGCTTAGGGAGAGCTGGTGATTAGTTAAAAGCCATAGGGAGCTTGAGCTTAATCCAAGGCCCAGGAAACGAAACCAACCCTGAGGCACCATATCCCTAACTGGAGACCCCAGGCTTTTCTTCCTGCCCACAGCCTCTTCAACCGGGCACCCTGTCCATCCCTGACTTAAAACCGCTACCAAATGGAATGACCCAGAAAGGCAAGCTGGGTGGTCTCAGTGGGAGGGCTGGGGTCCAGGGCTCCCTTGCCAGCCCCCACACTGCAACCAGGTGGGGCGGATGACGGAGACCAGGGAATGGAGACGGGCCTCCCTCTGAAACCAGGGATGTCATGGCGCTAGGAACCCTCTGGTGATGGTGAACTTCCTGGGGCTCCTTCATGTCTCAGGTTGTAAAAAGAAGCCGCCTCGCAGAAAGTGGGTTTTTTTCCTCGGAGAAAGTCCCCATGCTGGCTCGTGAGCATCTCCCCATGTGCACGCCACAAATAAGTCTCGTTTCCCATCCAAAGCAGGGAGGCATGACCCACGACCCACAGCATGGAGCATGTACTACACCCAAGCACCAGCACGTCTCCCTCCCTAGAGAGAGGGATCTGCGGTGGAGACTTGGAGATTTCACAGCCACATTGCAATTTTGCCCTTACGCTGCCCCTCCCACTGCTTCCCGAAGTGCCTACCAGCTGCCTGCTTTAGCTGAGCCTCTGCGTGTTCGGGAGGGTGTTTTTTAAGGCTCTGCCTCTCTCTTGCTGGCTCCAAAGCAGTTTAGAACTCACCAACGCTCACCGCTGTTTGCCTGCCTCCTCACGGAGAAAAACGTCACAAGGCCCCTTTCCAGAACCTAGAATTCTGCAGCAGGAAGGAAGCCCCAGGAATCCGTGGCCAACGCCTCACAGCAAATAGCAATCGTAGTAGCTGGCATGCCCACAGTTGAGCACATTGTGTGTGCCAGGCACTGTTCTGGGAACTTCACATGCATCAGAGTAGCTAGTGTAGTAGCCCTTATACTACTAGTTGGCTCTAGGATGAGCCCCATTTTACAGATACAGAAACTGCGGCAGAAGAAGGGTAAGTGACTCACCAAGGTCATATTCACCTGTGATAAGTGCCAGAGCTGGGATCTGAACCCAAGCAGTCTGACTGCAGAGTCCACTCCGTACACAGCCTCTCTGGAGGAAGACTGGTCGCTCCTCCCCTTCTGGGACATGCTCAGAGGTGAGGCTCCCTGGCTCTGAAGATGGGACCAGTACACTGTGAAGTTCTGATGGGACACATCAGCTCTGTGCCATGTCACCCACCACCCGACAATTACTCTCCACTCTATGGGGATGCTGTATTTTATGTTACCTACACACACCATAAAACCTTTTTTTTTTTTTTTTTATTGGAGGGGATAGACAGGAACAGACAGACAGGAAGGGAGAGAGTTGAGAAGCATCAATTCTTCATTTCGGCACCTTAGTTGTTCATTGATTGCTTTCTCATATGTGCCTTGACTGGGAGGCTCCGGCCGAGCCAGTGACCCCTTATTCAAGCCAGTGACCATAGGGTCATGTTTATGATCTTATGCTCAAACCAGCAACCCCATGCTCAAGCTGGTGATACAGTGACCTCTCAAGCCAGTGACCTTGGGGTTCCATACCTGGGTCCTCTGCATCCCAAGCTGATACTATATCCACTGTGCCACCACCTGGTCAGGTACCATGAAACTCTTGACACGGCTGATTCACACACCCATCTTCCAGGACTAGACTGTGAGCTCCTGGAGGCTCCTGTTCTGGTCTCTTTGGATCCTACTGAGAGATACTGTGAGGGCTCATGGTAGTAATCAGTAAATGTGTTCTTAGTGTATTAATAAGTGAATAAGTGAATAAATGAATGAATGAACCCAGCCAGGTCCAGATGTTTTAGGTGTCTCCTTTAGAATATTTAAGATAGAACATCATAGCACTTGGGTAAACATTTCCTATTTGCCTCCCATGCAGTCCGACAGAAGGACTGAAATAGATACACCCATATGCTCCTTCTTTTCCCTTTTATTGTATTTAATTCCATGTTTCGGTGTAATTAAAAAAGCACAATAGCTTAAAGTGTTAGATCCTGATGCACTGTGCTTTTCATGAATATTTATCACTCTGGGCTATATGAAATTGAATAATTATTAGCAATTAAAAGAAGGTCAACAGAATTCCTTTCTGGAATTCTCCACCAAGGAGAAAAGGGAGAAATGGGACATGGTGATCAAAAGCCCTAGGCAAGGATTTTGCAGGAAAAGGAAGGTTTGGCTAACAAAACCCACGCTTAGAGGACCATCCAAGACCTGGGAAAAGTTCTAGAAGTGTCTGAAGCAGGTCCAGTCTACCCACAAATCATTTATTGAGAGGAGGAAATAGTGGATTTTTGTGTAAAACAGATCCAGGTGATGGCACAGGGTTCCAGAAGGTGATTCAGAATAGAAAATGGGAACCTGGGCCACATTACTCACCCGCCCATGTCTCCTTCCCTTCTACTCACCTACAGGAGTCCAACACAGGTATCTCGTGTGAACAAAGCACCTGGCAATGCTCATGAGACATAGTAAGTGTTCAATAAATAGCGAGTCCCTCCATTTCTCCTTCAAGATTGACAAGGCTCTCACCAACCTGAACCGGTCCGAATGGACCACCAACCCAACAACAGCCGCTTCCCTCTCCATGAGCAAGAAAACCCAGTTCTCATCTAATTGTTTCCTTTAAAAGGAATTTAAAAATAGATTTCAAAGTCCTCCACACACAACTTGACAGCCGCTGCAAAGATCCCCAAGTCTCCAGAACCACTTCTCCCTGGGTGAGTTCCTCCTCTGGGCCAAAAACCCAGCCTTCTGACAATCTTCTCCCCCATCTAACTTTTACCCCCTGAGGCTATGAGAACAATTCTTGACCTTCTTCTGCACGGACACCCTTTGAATATTTAAAGCTCCCTGTCTTCTCTAGGTGGAAGGAACCTAATATTTTTAACAGTTTATTTTACATGAGTGTTCCAGGATCCTCCGCCACCCCGGTCATCCTTGGTGTAGGATGCTGTCATCTGTCTTGGGCAGCGAGGCCTGAAAGCAACGCCTCAGAGTGACCCGGACGGGAGAGCAGGGCCTCAGGACCTTGCAGGTGAACAGGAAGCTGTGTTAACTTTGGGAGCACCACAGTTCACTGTTGATCATTTCTGAATACATCATTCATTCTTTCAATAATATATTTGAGAACATGCTTCCGGCAAGGACTGCTGGGATGGATGTGGTCCCTGCCCTCAGGAGGCTAACCGTGAGAGCAGCTCATCCCCACGGGGTTAACCCCAGCAGAGGTATCAAAGAGGCAGGTTAAACACTTTCAAACAAGTTCCCATCACTCTCCAGCACCAAACACTCTCCTTCACCCTAAATGGTGCTCTTGTCCCCAACCCCTGACTCTAGCTAGGAACTTGGTTACCGGGCCCAGGTGGTTTTCATCTTCACCTCTCTTGCGGCAATAATAATCACGTCCACTTATATTGTTGGAGTACTTTCTAGGTAGCAGGGACATCCAAGAGCTTTATGTGAATGACTCATTTAATAGCTGCCTCTGCAGCTCTGAACTCTGCCTCTGGGAGTCACTCGCATAGACTAGGTCAAGTCCACCAACCCCCTCCCTCACTGTCAGAGTTTGCTGTGACTAAAGCCTCACGGCCAGTGTCACACAGCACCATCCTGAACTAGGAAGATGTGAGATGTTACAGCGGTCCTTCCTTGTTCCTTATTAAAGTGTACTCAAGGGATCAAAAAACTTCATTTCGATATCCTCACCTTTTTTCTGTTTTAAGACCAGGCACATGTGCATCTACCACTGACATCAATTCTATCCCCACTAGAATATGCCTAGAAAGTAAGAGCGCCCACTGCTTTAAACAAATGTCTGGTGATGCCCCTCCCTCTCACTGGAAAATGCTGAATGAAAGACAAAGTGAGAAAAACTCAAGAGACGGAAGCAATTCCAGCGATCCACTTGGCTGAGCACAAACACACAAATGCTTTGTTTGTAGCAATGGCAAGTGGGTGGGTCTGAATCAGCCACACTTTCTGCAGAAGGTCATAGCCAAAGACCACTGGTCACTGTTAGGATACTGGCTACAGTCCTGGCGTGGGACCAAAGTGGCGGCCTGGGCAGAGCAACAGGATAATGGCAGGTAATGGCCTCATTCTCAGCACTCTTTACCCTTAACATCAACCCCTCAGATGGTCACCTTTGGGGACCCGATGGTGCTTAGTGTGTCAGTAATGATGGCTCAGGAGCCCTCAGGCAGGCCACAGCTCAGCCCAAACCTCAGCCTCTTCCTCAACACACTTTCCAGCCACATAACAAATGCAGCAGGTCCTGACAGATCGGCTGGAGTTAAGGAAACATCTCGAATATATGAAAACACCACAAAGCCCATTTGCATTCATCTTTCAAAGAGTGGAAAAACCCTTCTTTATTCTGTCTGTTTCTTCTTCAGTGCTTTTCTGTGGTTGTTTTATATTGTTTTCACCTGCAATGGAACCATCCTAATTCAGTCAGGACTAGAAAAGCAAACAATAGCCTGAGGATAGACTTTGCAAAAGAGAAAGCAAAACCAACAGGAAAGCCAAGCCAGCTGCAGGGAGCTGGGCCTGCACAGCGGTGTGGCTTGCAGACACTCCGAGGTTGGTCTAGGACAGAGGCCTCAGCTACAGTAGATAAGCGTGGCTTGTCATCACAAAAGAGCGTGCTGTCTGGGGTCAGGAGAGGAGGTTGAAGCCTTCACTCCAGCCTAAAACTGGCTCAGCCCTCTTATTCCATGTGTGCAGCAACTGTTGGGTGGCCATTATTTGCAGAGAATTAACACTAAGACACCAAGGAGGTGCTGGCCATGTCCATGAAACTCCTGCCCCAGCCACTGTGATCTCAGTGACCAGGACAACGGGCATTATATAATGGGCATCTCAATAGATGAATAAAATAATAGGTAACCCAGAACAAAGGAGCCTCCTAAGACTGGCCCTGGATGGGAAGGGAAAGAAGGAACACACCACCATTCTCCACTGGAGAGAGACTGAGAAGGAGCCTGAGCCGGATGGAGTCCAAGATTAAGATCAAGGCTAAGACAGAGATTGAAAGATGCTAAGAAATAAACAGATATGGAGAGACACAGCTAAAACATGAGGCTCTAGCGAGGACTTTCCACTAGCTGTTCTCTTCCTTATAGGTTTTCCTCTGTGCCCAATAGAAAGAAATAAGACCCAGGTCCCCAGCCTCCAGCCCTCACTAGCCATATGACCTATTGATCACAACTTACCTGGGCTCTCCCAGGGCTTAGAACATAGGGCACACCCAAGGATTTCTTCTTTTATTCTCTTTTTTAGCATAATCCTTCATCTCCATCTTCTCTCTCCTGCCTCTCTTATTCTTACTCCTGCTATCATCATTATTACTTCCTTTTATATGTTAGCTTTTACTTTTCCTCACCAGAGATAATCATCAAATGTTCAACTTCAAAAAGAAACTTTTATTCTTAACCTGATAGCCACCTACAGCAAACAAGATGATTCACTGTAAAACATTAAATGCATTCCCCCTAAATTGAGCAACAAAAGAAAAATGTCTACTATCACCACTTTTATTCAACACGGTGGGGAGGTCATAACCTGTGCAATAAGGCAAGAAAACAAAATAAAAGATAAATAAAAGAAAATACTCTTTTATTATTAACAGATGATACGGTGCTTGCTATACAAAGAAAATTCAAAAGAATCTAAAGATAATACAAGCGACAAACAATTAGAAAATATATTTTTTAAATTTCCACTTAAAATAGCATCAAGAAAAAAAGATCAAATTTATGGGAATTAACCTACTGAAAGATTTCCAACACCTTTCTACTGAAAACCATGGAACATTGCTGAAAGAAATTAAGGAAAACTGAATAATGTTAATTTTCCTCAAATTGACCAATTGATAAATTTAATCTTGGCCAAAAAAAATTCTAGCAGGATGTTTTCACAGAAACTGGAAAAGTTGATTCTAAAATGTACACGGGGAATACAAATGGCCATAAGTCAAGACAATCATGAAGAAAACACGAGGAGTTCATAAATTACCAGATAAGTAAATGGATTATAAAACAATAGTATTAAGACAGTGTGGCATTGGTGTTAAGATAGAGGGAAAAAGGTCACTAGAACCACTGACATACACAAGTAAAGACATTTAATTTGCAATAAAGATACCCAAGTGATGCTTGGTTATTTGGAGTTCTACATGACAAAAAAGAAAGAAGAAATCAACTTGACCCCCTTCCTCACATCAGACACTTAGCACATCAAAAAAGAAATTCCAGATGGCTCACGGGCCTAAATGTGAATGTCAGAACAATAAAACTTCTAAGAGGAGGAAAAACATCAGAAAATATGTTTCCAACACAGGAATGGGCAACGATCTTATAACATTAAAAGAAAAAATTGACAGATTGTACTTCATTAAGAGTATCTTTTTGTAAAAATACATCATTAGTAGAATAACAAAGCAAACCACAGAGTGGAAGAAGGTGTCTACAGTAAATATATCTGACAAAGAACATATCCAGAATATAAAGAATTCCTATAGATCCATGTTTAAAAATAGACATTTAATATAAAATGGGCAAACAATTTGAAATTCAAATGGCCATTAAGCATATGAAAAATGATCAACATACATCAGTCATCAAGTTAAAAAACACATGGGATATATCACTACACACACAGCAAGCAGAATGGCTTTTTAAAAATAAAACAAAATATACCAGGCATTAGCAAGAAAGTGGTACGACTAGAAATCTCGTAAGTGGTAGAGGGAATGTAACTGGTAGAGCCACTTTGGAAAATTATTTGGTCATACCTACTATAGTATATTCTATGATCCAGTTATTTTATATTTGGGTATATACTCAAGAGAAACAAGTTCATATATCTACCAAAAAAATATGTACATTCAGACAGCCAGAAATTGAAAACAATCCATATGTCCATCAATTATAGAATGAATAAATAATCTGAGTATGCTCCCACACTGTATACTATAGAAATAAAAAGGAACAAACTGAAGCTATATATATCATTAGGGATAGATCCCACAGACCCCAAGTTAATTGAAAAAAAAGCCAGACACAAACAAAATGTACTACATTGATCGAGTTATCTATTGCTATGCAATAATTATGCCACAACTACGTGGTTTAAAACAACTGGTTATGTATTGTCTCAATGATTCCCACGGGTCAAGAATCTAGGTGCAGCTTGGCTGAGTCCTCCAGTTCTGGGTTGCTCCCAAAGTTTCAACAAGGTGTCAGCCAGACTACAGAGGTCTTAAAGCTCAAGCCAGGAGGAGACTAGCTTCCAGGTACACACATAAGGCTGCTGGACAGAGGCTCTCAGTTTCTCACTAGCTATTGCCCAGAAGACAGCTCACAGCATGGCCGCTGGCTTCATCAGAGCAAGGGAGAAGAGCCACAGAGAGTGCCAGCACAGTGAGAGTCACACGGCCCTTTATAACCTGACCTTGGAAGTGATACCCTATCACTTAGACCCTATCTATCCACTAGCAGCAAGGACGGACTGACAGGGCCAATCCACACCCAAGGGGAAGAGATTATGCAAGGGCACTCAATCTCATGAGGCAGAGAGGTTTAGGAGCTATCTCTGAGGCTGCCTACTGCACTGTGTTATCCCATTTGTGTGAATTTCAAGAACAGGTAAATCTTCAAAGAAATCAAAAATATTGATTACTTCCAGGGGAAGAAGCTATGAAGAAAAGGGGGAGTGAAGGAGCTTTCTGGGGTGCTATAAATGCTCGATATCTTGGGGTAACATCAATAAATGTAAAAAATTCATTGAAATATATGATTAGAATCTGTGTGTTCTAGTGCATGTATATTATATATTAATCAACAATTTTGAAGAAATAAAAAAGGACCTAGTAGCCCTCACCTTCTCTCCTATAACTCTTGATACTGGGCCCAGAAAGAATGGTCTCTCTTAAGGTCTGACTTTGAGTGGTAGCCCTGGCAAGCCTCTCACCTGGTCAACGTGTGTATCTCAACACAGACAATCCTCTGGTTGGATGTCTGCTCTGTCAGTACCATGTGACAAGAGCTGTTTGCTCTCAGAGGCAGGGGATGATACCTGTTTACTTTGCTCTTCCAGCCCGAAGGTCAAGGCTACATTTGGGAAAATATTGCCTCTGGTATATGACAGAGTTCCCAGAAATCACTTCGATACCGGGAGTTAATACTGCCTAGGCACCCTTCATCTATAGAGACTATGCATGACAAATAAAAGTGCTAATTAGTCTGATACTTCTCATTTACATTTTGGGAAAATCTAGACATAATCTGAATTAGAGTCAAAGTTTTATACCGGCTTCAAAAGTATTTGCTTAAATTGGAGGGGGGGGGTTCAAATGGCACATTTAACCCACTTACTTACAATTAACATTGACAAGGTAGACATTGTGATAAGATTTTACAGGCATATCTCACTGAATCTGAACACCAACACCATGAAGTAGGTCCTGAGATTCATACCCCTTTTGCAAACATTTACACGTAGGAAATAAATTGCCCAAGGTCACTTAGATAGGAGGCCCAACAAGAATCTGAAACCATGTCTATCTCACTCCCAAGCCTGTGATCTTAATTCATTATATGACTCCTCAGGCATCCCTTTTGTTTAAATGCCACTTAGTAGTTCTGGATGTGCCAGGCATAATGGTTCTGATAGAATCCATACAGCAGGTCCAGAGAGACCCCCTTATAACATCAAGATTGAGATACTTGGAGTCTAGGCCCTAGAAAGAACAAGTTTGGATTGTAAATGTATCTAATATGGTTTACTCATTAAAACCTGTACAAGTGCGCACACGCATGTGCACGCACACACACACACACATCTGTCTCAGGAAAGTGTGCTAGCTCTAACCAGTAAGGTGCTCAGCTGAGCTGGCCAGCCTGACTTTGGAGACCAAATAGAGACCTGTCCACTCTTAGTACCAGGGACTCAATAAAGGTGCCTGAACTCAAGCAGCAAATACTCCTGAGAGCTCAGCAAGGTGTCACAAATGGAGAGGCACAAACGGGCTGCCTTAAACCCATCTATTGCCCAGATGGGGCACCAGGGTAACAGTACCCAGAGGTGGTCCATGGCAAAGCACCAACAGCTGTTAGAAGCACTGAAGTAATTGGTACCATACTATAGACCAGGACCAATTTCACTAAGAGGAAATGTGGCTAGATCCCACAAACACAATGTGAAATCTCTATCAACATGAACATGCAAGCAGCAATAACAAGCTGGTGAAATAAATGTGATCGGCCATTTCATCGCTGGGGTAGAGGGGGTCCCTTTTAATGTTCACCTATCACTTGTTCATTTATCAGGCAAAATTTGCTAAGTCTATAAGAGAAATGTTTTTAATTAAATTTATTGAAGTGACACTATTTTTAAAGATGTAAATCTAGCCTTTTTTTCCTACAAAAAGGGCCATTGCTCAGTTGTTTTTGCAGCAGGTACTGTAGCAGAATCCTTGGGCAAACCACAAGTTTTCTTGTTTTTTTAAAATAAAAAAATTTATTTATTTGGATTTTTTTGAAGTTAGAAGCGGGGAGGCAGTCAGACTCCTGCATGCGCCGGACCAGGATCTACCCAGCATGCCCACCAGGGGGCGATGCTCTGCCCATCTGGGGTGTTGCTCCATTGCAGGCAGACCCATTCTAGCACCTGAGGCAGAGGCCATGGAGCCGCCCTCCGTGCCCAGGCTAACTTTGCTCCAACGGAGCCTTGGCTGTGGAAGGGGAAGAGAGAGATAGAAAGAAAGGGGAAGAGGAAGGGTAAAGAAGCATATGGGCGCTTCTCCTGTGTGCCCTGCCTGGGAATTGAACCCAGGACTTCCACACACCGGTCGATGCTCTACTGCTGAGCCAACCGGCCAGCGCCCACACGTTTTATATCAGACCATGTATTTATTCTCCTTTCAGGTGGTTTACAGTCTAGAGAAAGGGAAGATGGGGGTTGGGAGGAAGAAATGGGTCATAGGAGGGGTGGTGAGAGGGAGACATCAGGAGAAGGGAGCAGACAAATGGAGATGTGAACACGGGTAGAGAAAGGAAGCTGGGAAAGAGGGTGACAGTCCTGGGACCCAGCAGACCAGCCTGGGCAGGTAGGAGCATTTCCCAGCACAGTGCTGGCATGTTTAAGTGCACGCCTACTAGATGGAGAGCCATGTCCCAATGTCAATAATATGTGAGCATAAGTCAGTTCCCACTCACCAATACCTCCTCACTGAAGCACCAAGTTTATTTTCTTCATAGCTACCACAATTTTAACTATTTATAATGTATTCACTAGGTAATTGCCTCTCAACACACACACACACACACACACACGAGAGCCGCATGAGAGCACAGACTACATCTTCTCTCCCTTACCAGCTGTGTAACCTTAGGCCAGTTACTTAACCTCTCTGATCCAATAGTTCATGGCGATTTTGTAAATGTCAATCAGAAATGCATGTAAAATACCCAATAGCTCTCATTAGAATTATTCAGTTTCCCCTAATACTGAACATGAACAAAGGTTCAGGGCCCACATTCCACTAACAGTTCTTCCTCCTTTTCCCAGATGAGATTTGTTCTGGCAAGCCACGGATAGACTCTCCATTCAGGGAACCAAACAGAAAAATCCTACATCCCTGCCATCCCATACTGTTTAATTGGAATTTCATCCCTCTGGGCAGGTTCAGTCCTCTCTTCTCCCCCTCCTCCTGGCTGATGCCATGATGCCACAATCCAGTCTCTGTGACTAGGAAAACGTTTCCATGGTGATGAGCAGTGATGTCATAAAAGGGGGATTGTTACAGGGTTGAATGATATCTGGCACCAGGTGCACCCAGCCTCCTTATATAAGGGGTGGGGGGCGGTGGGAGACACATCCTGTGGTCACATCCCAGAAAATGGGAAACCGAATTAGCCAAAGGGTGGCAAGGGATGATGACCAGAGGGAGAGAAATGTCCAATCCCTTCCAGGCACGAGCAGCCCCATTTGGCAAAGACTGGATTTAACAGACCTCACCAAACCAAAAATTGTTTTTCGCCAAAGGAAACCAAAGATACCAAAAAGAGGCAATGACCCCTGGAGACTCCACCATCGTGTCTAGAGAAACCCAAGCCAGGAGTGGCTTATTCCACCACAGCCCAATTTATCAAATATTTAAAGAAGTAAAACCCACGGATTCTCCCTTACCGGAGCTTCAGATTCCCACATGCATCTGATTGCTCCAAAGACAGACCATTGTGATTTTCAGCCCAGCATGCATTTTACAGTAATAAGTGTTCAAGAGAAATAACAGCCACCCCAAGCTAAATTCCTAGAGAAACTCAAACTACCTTGTTAAGAAAATTCCCAGAGGGGAGTTTATACTAAGGAGATCCCATAATGCGGTCTGACATCGCTGGATTCTCTAGAAGCAATCCCGGCCTTGGAGCCGGAGTACGTGCCTGATACCAGGGCAGTCTGGCTGCACCGCTGGAGGAAGGAGAAGCTGATGGGCAGTGCTTGGAAGTGCAGAAGTCCTTGTGGTATTGAAAAGGCCTGCTCAGGGTGACCATTGTCCCAGTTGATTCCTTCTCTGATTATGCCCTGAAATTGCAGGTTGAGTAATTACCGTAATTGTGAGTGCCAAAGAATGGGTCCTTCTAAATAAAAAGTCTCCCTTGGTCCTATGGGAGACTGTGGGAGCCACTGCTTCCTTCTTTCTTTCTCTGAGCACTGGTTTTCCTGAGCACTGTCCCTGGCAAGGCTGGACCCCAGCAGCAGCTAAGGTACATATGTGCAGTGTGCGTGTGCTTTTACAGGCTTCATTAGTTATGAACTAACCCCCAAGGGAAGTCATTCCGACCAGGACACCAGACATATGCTTTTCCAGACCCACACATGCACAGAGATGACCAACGGCACTTCCTTATTATTCCAGAAAGCAGGAGGCGATTTTTCCTGGATGTTGGTATGGGCAGCACTGAGACATCCACCATGTATCAGAGAAAAGCCAGACAGCCTGCAGGCTCCATCCACACGTCACAGTTTCTCATGCCTCCTGGCCTTGATCCATGCTGCTGTCTTGGCCAAGAATACTTCCCAACCCGTCCAACCTGTGGTGGCGCAGTGGATAAAGTGTCGACCTGGAATGCTGAGGTCGCTGGTTTGAGACCTTGGGCTTGCCTGGTCAGGGCACATATGGGAGGTGATGCTTCCTGCTCCTTCCCCCTTCTCTCTCTCTCTCTCTCTCTCTCTCTCTCTCTCTCTCTCCCATTTCTAAAATGAATAAATAAAATCTTTTTAAAAAAATACTTCCCAACTACATTCTGTCCTCACAACCCCTTCAACCATAAGATCTGGGCCCAGGTCAAAGGGCCCAGATTCTCCTCTGTGAAGGCTTCCTTCCAGGAAGGAGCCCCTCCTCCTCTACTACCCAGCTGCCCCGCTACAGTGTGGCTTCTTCTGGGCAGGGATGGGTCCCTGCTCATATGGAAATGCTGGGCTGGAGCCCATGTACCTAGCATCTGCAGATACACGTGCCAAGGTGAATGGTGGGAGAGAAGCCAAGATCCTTGTGCTCTATAAATCCTCACTGCCAGCTTTAAATCTTCCATAATAAAAGTTGAGTTTTAAAAGGAAGCTTTGGTGACTTGAGTGACTAATTTCATGGACCAGAGTTCCTTAATAAGATCAAGGTGGAGCAGTAGAATCAAACAAGGCAGCCTGAGCCTCCAGAGAGCCAGATTCTGGCTGTGAGACATTTCCAAATTTCTCACCTATGACACCAGCGCCAGGTGGAAGTTTGGGCTCCAAGTCCAGTTCTGACAATCTAACTCACTGAAGCAGCACGTGGCCTTTTCACACCCTGAAACCGGAGTGTGCTATACTTCAAGGATGATGCCTCAAGGCACTTTGCTGCCCTCCTGGGTTCCCTTCCAGTCTCAAAATACCCCTTCCTGTTCATTACTCACAAAGGACTCCCCACGAAGGGCATATTGTAAAGACAAACAGAACTGCTGCCTAGCTGGTCTGCCCTTGTGAACACCATGTCACCCAAAGAGAGTCTGCCCCCTTCCCAAACACCTGGGAGTCTCACCTTGGCGAGGCTCCCAGGCACCAGCCAAGCTCCAGCGCTCTTTCCATGTCTTGGCTGAGCGGGACTAATTCCATTATTTTGCAAATACGTCTCAGTGTCCCAGTACTTTCTGTCACTCTCCTTGTCCACAACAAACGCCTGGCATAAAAGTTCCCTTCAGGGATGTGTTAAGGCCACAGCAAGCCTGTGCAGAGGCCTGGGGAAGGTGAGAGGCTGCAGACTGGTGGAGATAGCCTTCATGACTGTGTATCAGAAAAATAAGAGGGGGGAAGAGGAATGGGGGTGTCAGGTGAAGGGAAAGAACTTCTGGTTCACCAGCAGCATGCATGTGTTCAAAGTCTATTCAAGTTGCTTGGCAACCAAGAAAAAGCATTTCAGAGAGCAAAGGGATAATTGTATAAATGAATTAATTAGACATTTTCAGAGTCAGTGCCATAAATGACAACAGGCTTGAGTGGCCAGTTTCTTGCTGGCTGAAGTGTCTTCCTCTCCTCCCTGAGTTTTGGTCTAGCAAATGACGGAGCAGGGGAGGGTGGGAGCCAGGTAACCGTGTGTCAGAGATGCTTTCTTGGGAGAGGCTGGAGAGGGAGGGAACCTTGCCCAGGGAGAGAAGTTGAACTAAAAGACATTCAAGGTCTCTTTCAACTTTCCTATTTGATCAGTTTGCCCTGCAGGGTGGAAAGGGCAAGAAAAGGAGTAAGTGCCCACTCTGGCAGCCTGAGGGGAACTTAATAACCTCCTTTCCCACACCATCCATTGGGGTTTCCCTCTGTGGCATCTAAAACAAGCAGGTTCCCAAGAAAGCCCACTGACGGTGGTTGTTAGGGTGCTCGTACCAGAAACCAGATGTTTTGCGGGTGGCTGCATTTTCCCCTTGCTCTTCCTTGCTCCCTCCCTTTGGTTTCCTTTAATTACAGCAGAACCCCACTGGCGCTCTAATGATGGAGCCTAGCTGCTGTACAGAGTTCACAGGGGGAGGGGGGCCGGAAGGAGGTGCCGCTGGCGGCAGGGGGGCAGCAGGAGAGGAAGGCCACCAGCGGTGGCCAGAGCCTGGTCTTCTCTGGGAAGGGAAGACAGAGTGGGCATTTGGCTTTGCTGCCTGTCACAACTGACTGGGAGCTTCGAGGCAAGCTCTGCAGCTCTCTGAGCCCTTGTTTCCCCTCCCTCCAAATAGGGAGAATGGGTTTTGTAGGGGGTTGATAACATTTGATGGCATTGCACGGGGAGAGATTACATCTCTCCCCGTGCTTAAATTTACTAAGGGTCACTCAGTGCCAACCAAAAATAGGGCTGAGTCTGTCGGGCAGGACCTGCAAAGCCTCCTTCATCCCGTGTCCCCTCAGCCCCCTCTCTCCTGGCTCCCAGATAACCCTTGGATTTCTCACATTCAAGCTTTCATTGGTCCTGCTCCTGGCCTGAAAACCATGAGACTTAAGTACAAATGCTCAGTGAAGGTTTCTAGAGAACAGATTAGTCTAATTGAGAAAAGACCCACGAATTGAAAGTATACCTGAGTCCTGGAGGGATTGGGGGTTGAACCTCCCCGTACTGGGACCTTGCTGTCCTAGATAAATGAAGAAAGTGTTGTGTGTCACACAATGAAATATTATTCAGTCTTAAAAAAGAAGAAAATCCTACCTGACCAGGCAGTGGCGTATTGGATAGAATGTTAGCCTGGGATGCTGAGGACCCAGGTTCGAAACCTCAGGATCACCGGCTTGAGCGTGGGCTCACCCAGTTTGAGCATGGAATCATAGACATGACCCCAGGATCATAGACATGACCCCAAGGTCGCTGGCCTGAGCCCAAGGTCGCTGACTCAGCTGGAGCACCCTGATCAAAGTACATATGAGAAAGCAATCAATGAACAACTAAGGTGCCACTAGTTGATGCTTCTCATCTCTCCCCCTTCCTATCTGTCTGTCCCTGTCTCTCCCTGTCTCTGTCTCTCGCTAAAAAAATAAAAATTTAAAAAAATTAATATAAAGAAGAAGAAGAAGAGGAGGAGGAGGAGGAGGAGGAAGAAGAAGGAAGAAGAAGAAGGAGGAGGAGGAGGAGGAGGAGGAAGAGAAGGAGGAAGAGGAGGAGAAGGGGGGGAGGGGGGGGGGAGGAGGAAATCCTGTTACTTGCAACAATATTGTTGAACCTGGAGGACATTATGCTAAATATAATTATGCAAGCACAGAAAGCAGTCCTGCATTATCTCACATATAGGTGGAACTTCAAAAAAGTAAACTCATCAGACACAGAGAGTAGATTGTCAGGGGCTGGGAGGCAGGGAGATGGTGGCCAAAGGGTACAAAGTTTCAGTTTTGCAAGATAAATACATTCTAGAGATCTAAGGGTGAAGCACTTTGTTCATAATACTGTGTTGTATACTTGAAATTGGCTAATAGAATAGAGCACAAATGTTCTCCCCACCAATGAAATGGTTGCTCTGTGTGTGGTGGCTACGTTTATTAGCTTGACTGTGGTAGTCACTTCACACTGTATACATATTATCAAAAACATCATACTGAATACCTTAAATATATACAATTTTTGTTGATTATAACTCAATAAGCCAAGAAAATAAATAGGATTCAGGAAAAGAAATTGAAGGAGCAAAGGACAAATTTTAGAACACTTTTTCCAGAGCAGGGAGAGCAACAGAAGGGGAGGGAGCTGGGCTCAGGGAAGGCTAAGAGCCAGGGAGGGGGACTGGACACACTTCTCTTCATTCCTCTCTTCTCTTATTTTGCTTTCAGCAAACGCTGGCTCAGCCCCCATGCCTGAGAGGCGACACAGGCTCTGGGGTGTTTCAGATTTCCTGCCATTCCTAGAAATCCCACCTTCTACCCAAGTGTTAGCCCATGGGAGGCCTTGCTCTACTTGCTATAAATTCACAATGAGCCCTACCCAGCTCACAAGAGATTTAGGACGGACTTGTTAGAAGTACGCTAAACTCTCCTCTAATAATAAAAAATACCTGAAAGCCATGTTCAGGAAAACCTCCTTAGTAACTTACATTAAGAAGAGAAGTCCAACATGACACAGTCATGCAGCACCTGGATGCAAGCCAATTCATTTGTTTCATCTTCAGAGTCACCTGTTCTTCTTTGAAGACTATCATCCCCACCCTCCTGCCATCCCCATCCTTTTTAGGGGAAATAAAAATGCACTAGAGCCCTGGCCAGTTGACTCAGTGGTAGAGTGTTGGCCCAGTATGTGAAAGTCCTGGGTTCAATTCCCAATCGGGGCACACAGGAGAAGCACCCATCTGCTTCTCCACCCTTCCCCTCCCTTTCTCTCTCCATTTCTCTCTTCCCTTTCCACAGCCAAGGGTCAAATGAGCAAGTTGATCCCGGGCACTGAGGATGGCTCCATGGCCTCTACCTCAGGCACTAAAATAGCTCAGGTGCCGAGCAACAGAACAGCAGCCCCAGACAGGCAGAACTTCAACCCCAGATGGGGGCTACCAGGTGGATCCCAGTGAGGGCACATTCGGGAGTCTGTCTCTCTGCCTCCATGCCTCTCACTTGATTAAAATAAACAAACAAACAAACAAAATAAATGGGGCCAGAGCTGTCTCTATCTGAGCTTAAAGAGAAAGGGAAGGCGTGGCTCATCCCTCTGTTCATTATAGGGCTCTCTGCAAGAAAAACCAACCTGGGGTAGGGAAATAGCAGTGTTGGAAGGAACAACTTCCTCCTCCCATAAAACATGCAACCTCACAGCAAGAAAACACAGCTCACTGGAGATAAACCTACTAGAAAGCAGACCAAGCTAATCTTTAGAATCTTGTATCATCTTAAAACCATTTCCTACCCATTGTCCAGTATCTTCTACCAAAGACAGGCACCTTGCCAAGCACTTTATGCTCACTAAATCCTCACAACTGTGCAAAATAGGGATTATAATCCCAATCTTATAAAGGAGAGAACTGGGTTTCAAAAGCAACTTGCCCAAGTTCACAGAGCTAGTCAATGTTAGAGCTAAAATTCAAGAAAAACTGAAAAGCATCAGAGTGGTGCAGAGAGCACTGGGCTAGGACTCTGGGAGATGGAAGAAGGGTGCTTCCTCTACGTCAGTGAATTTGGGCACCCCACAATCTCTCATGGCCACTTGTTCCACATTTAGAAAAAGATGTGATTCGATCATTACATGTTCTTCCCAGCTCTAAAATTATTTATATTTTAAGAGCACCTTGGAGTGGATAATGTTTAACCCAAAGGAATGACTCCCAAATTGTGACGTTTCTGGCCATAAAGAAATTGAGCAGAGACTTCTCTCTGCTGCCCCTCAAAATCACACCACAGGTCTGAGCTATGTCGCCTATACTTTAATAACAATGACATTCCCTTAAACACATCTGTAATTTTCGCATTTATAATGCCCTTTCAAATCCATAACTTCATTTTGATCCTTGCAATTGCTACACAGATGAAGAAGCCTGGGTCTCCTATGTTGACTAACTTGAGCCATTTCATAAAGTTGGTTGAAGGCGATATGAAGGCTTGTTTTCCCATTTCAGTTTAATCACAGCCAAAAAGAATGCTCCTGTGTATACTTGGATCTAGAGTCCTATTGCAGAATGAGCCCATTCATTCAAATAACACCTCAGCTATCATTGTCATCATCATCATCATCATTCACATTGAACTCATTTGAGCACATAATAGACACTACATCTACGTCATAGTTGCTGAAACTATTAATAAAGGAGGCTGATACTGTTTCAGTATATACACTCAACCACCTGCTACCTCCATCTGCAGGTAAGATCAGCCCTGCTTAGAGGCATGTACATAGATCACATGTGTACACACACGACCTCCCTACTATTTTCTCTCCTCACGCCAGCTCCTGTAAAAGGCACACTGGTGAGTCCTTCTCTCCTACACATGATTCTTCCAGCATCCCCAGTCTGGTAATGCAAACGGGTTTGGCTGAAGCAGTGGGTCATCAGGGAAAAACAGCTTGCCACCGGCGCCTGCCTGTATTTGGTCACAGGGTGGGACAACAGCGTTTCACACAATAGAATCGGCTCTGCCCCCCTGCTTCATGTCTTTAAAAATTCATACGTGCACAAGAAAGGAAGAAAACACCAAACAAAACCAAAAAGGGGAAATGGCAATCTTGAAATGAATTTGACTGCAGAAGCCTATGTTCCTGCAGGCAGAGTAGATATTAATAATTCAACAAAATATTACAGTAATTACTATACTTTGCAAAATCACAACAGTGCACTTTAGCACAACTCCTACCAATCTCCCTGCCACTGCCATCAATAAATAAAACACTGTTCCCTATATTAAACCTGTTGTTTAAAAACTAAATATTTTATCAGCACTAATATATCTTAAATAATCAGTCAAGACCAAAAATATAAACTCCTGACCCCGCATGTCTCCCCTTCTCCCCAATAAGCAAAATCACATCTTCACAGCTATAACAGAAATCGACTTTAACAAGAGTACACTGAATGTTAGGGCTTGAAAGCCCCCGTTGAGGGACCTGAGGACCACTCAGGTCGAACGCTCTGCTGGAATCCGATTAGGCTGCAGGAAAGAGAGTGAGAAATAAAAAGTGGAAGATAAATTCCTTTGGCCCCTGAATCCCACCTACCCCATTCAGCTCCACAAAAAGAAGCCATGAATTGTAGAGACAAGTGGCAGGAAACCACTGAAAGGACACACCTAAAGATAGCCCTGAGCATGTATGAGGCTAATGACCTTCAAATATAGATGAGCCTCACTTTACACTGCAGCTATGACTCCACAGCCAATTTTCTACAACCAATCTATCAAGTTCTGTTGATTTTACCTGCTGTATGTATCAGCTGGCTTTTGCTGCAAGAATGCTGCACAACGAACTATTCCAATCTCAACCACTTATTTTCACAACAATCATTCATTCTCATAAATGCACAGGGCAGCTCAAGATTGGCCAATATAACTGGGCTCAGCTGGGCAGTTCTTCTGCTCATAGCTGGGCTGAGCTCTGCTGATCTATGCTCAGAGTGGGTATAATGTCTTATCACTCATCCTCCCAGGAGTAGTGGAGTAGTCTGGGCGCTTTTCTCATGGCCACTGCAGAGGCTCAGCACAGCAGGTAGACACACAATGCCTATCTGTAACTAAGCTAAGCACAGGCACCTCTTCTGTTGGCCAAAGCAAGTCACAAGGCCAAACCTAAAATTAGGAGAAGAATGCCCCTCCCACAGAAAAAGGGCACTACGAAGGCCCAATACAAAAGAAATTATTGGGAGGAGTAAAGAATTATACAGAGGAGCCAACAACACAATCAACTACACCTGCTAAATATATTTGTAGTTGGCTCCATCCTACCCAATCCCACCACCACCATCCAAGCCACATCATCTTTAACTAAAGCAGTAGTCTGGTCTCCAAGCATCCGTCTTATGCTTCCTCCAAACCACAGGGTGGTCAGAGTGGTTTTTTAATGTAAATTTAACTGTATCACTTTCCTATATTAAACCCTCCTGTGGCTTACTCCTTTGTTCTTAGCATAAAGAAGACACTCCTTCCCCTGGGCCCATAAGGCCCTATTTGGTGCTACCTAGGTCTGCCTGTCTAGCTTCGTTTCTCATCAGTCCCCAGCCCACAAACCATCTCTTTCAGTGACCCTGTCCTTTCTGTCCCTTTAGATCCATTGCTCCCTCGTGCCCTAGAAGCTCTGTGCCCAAAACACTCTGCCCTTTCATCTTCACCTCATTGACCCTGAGCATCTTTGAGATCTCAGCTCACCTGCTCCTGCCTCCCTGCCCTCTCCACGTTAAATGTCCCTGGTGTAGTCTGATAGCACTGTCAACGTCCACCTCAGAGCACTGCTCACCATTATAGACCCCGAGCCCAGCAGCACCTGACACACAGAGGCCATTCTACAAATACCTGTTGAATACAGATGACGTTTCCCAAAAATCTATTTCCAATTTTTAAAATAAAAGGTAACTAAAACTGCCTTTTTAATTAGAATTTTATGTTAAAGGTATTCAGATAATAGTGTGCACGGCAAACTGCTCTGTAGAGGGTTTAGTCATATAACCAATTTAGTATAAATCTGGTCACAATGCATCAAGACCCCTAAAAGGGCTCGACATCACTTAATTTAAACAAAACCATGGGCATTGCATGCCAGGTAGCGCCTTCTCCCCACACTCGTCATTCTCTGCATGGGAGGGGGATATATATAATCCCCAAATGACAGATGATGCAAGCCCAGCAAGTAACCTAAGTACTTTAAAGATCCAAGGGAAAATATATTTTGGCTCTAGATTACTATGCCCAGGTGAACCATTACACTAATGTAAGAGCAAAATAAGTTTTAGACATGCCAAGAATGAGGGAAAAAAAGTATTGCTGAAGCACTGGGTAACTGTATTTTCTATCATCCATAGCAGGACCTTTTGAGAGTTAAAAGGAATATATCAATATTTATATCAGGATGCAGAAATGAGCATTCCTATGTACTCACTGGAAAGGAATACTTGGGGACATACAAAAAAAAAAAAAAAATCAGCCTCCAATAAGAGAAAGGGAATCCAAGCAACAGAGGCACTATCCCCAAGAGAAGAATAAATAGGTATATTGAGATAACAATTGGGAAGCAGGCCTACAAAGAAATCAGTATAAATTAGAATATTCTATAATAATACAATTAAGAAGCTGGAATATCTTAGTACTATGGTGAAAAACAGATGGGTCTTCTGTCTATGATGAAGATAAAACAATTAAAACCTCAAAGAAAAAAAGAACCAAAAAGCTGTGCGAGAAAGTTAGCCCAAACTCATACAGCAGCACTCGGAGCAACTGTCAGAATGTAAAATAATCTATTTGACCTCAAAACTCAGAACACTCTTCACCCAGCAGCACAGGTTTAATCATGAGAATTAGATCTATCTTCTACCATGCTACTGGGTTCTGTTATAAATAATAAACACAACCATAATATTTAAACATTATATTAGTTTTCATTCACTCTGGTTTTGATTAAATTTAATGCATTTCCTAAGTATGCTCAAATTGGCACATACTTTAAATTATCTCACATTGTTTTTTGGCAATGTTTTTCTAATACGTCTTTCCCACACGCAAGACTACAAGCTTTGTGGAGGTCCCGCATGAATCATATGCTATTTTTCTATCCTGCATCACTAGGAATAGAGCATACACTCCCCAATACTTTATATTATCGGAAGGCAGAACAATCAATATAGGTCAAGTTCTGGAAGAAATGCTTTTCTTAAACATCCAAATTACACTGCCATTTGAGAATTTTATTATATCAAATGTGACTTGAAATAAATTGTACAGCGTTCCTGGAATAAGAATCTCAAGGCTTTAAACAGCAGAGATGTGTGCTAATAAAAGTGTCTCAGGAGTGCTGGGACAGGCAAAAGAAGGTAGACGCCATGCCACGTGTGGCCTTCTGTTGTGGAAGGACCTCCGGCTACTGAAGGAAGGAAGGAGAAGAAAGGCAAACGAACACCATGAGTTCACAGTGCCCCCTGTTCATACCACGTTGAAAAGTACTCTTTTTAAAATGCTTCCAAGTACAGCATCTCATTAATTAACTACGACATAAAGGGAGCAAGTAGGATTGTCCCCATTTCACACATAAAGAAATGATTGACCTACTATCACATCTCGTTTATGATGAAATGGGCCTGCATCAATTTACGGAACTCTTTCATTTTGTAGATAAACTGAATCCCAAGCCTTGGCCCAGTAGTTCAGTTGGTTACAGCATTGTCATGATACACCAAGGTTGTGAGTTCGATCCCTGGTCAGGGCACATACAAGAATCAACCAATGAATGCATAAATAAGTAGAACACAAAACTGATGTTTTGTTCTCTCTCTCTTCTTTCTGTCCTCTCTTTCTCTCTCTAAAATTAATAAATTATAAAATTTTAATAAAATAAACCATCTCAGAAAATTCAAATAAATTAGCATCATAATAAGATAAAAATGAAGGAACACTTATTTATATGGAATAAGACCAAAGGTATGCATGCTTGAAAGAAGCATTTTATTTTTATCATCATTCAAGACCCTTTATCCTTATTAATACACTTTTTAAATTAATACACTTTTTTATTAATACACATTTTTTAAAATCTCTAATTCATAGACATATAAACTACTTACACCTGGAAGGGTCTTTATTCACCTACACTTGAGAAAGGACAACTTGCTGAAGATAGTGAATGTGAACCAGGAACCCAGATCTAAAGATCCCAAGTCGCAGGCCCAAATTCTTTCCAACCTGTCATGATAACCCTCACTGATGATATCTTAGAAAGAAAAATACCAACCATCAGCTCAGCTGCTCCCTGCCAAGGTCCTCACAAGGTGTAAGAAAAACAGGAATTACACCAATTCCTAGTCAGGAGGTCACCTGCCGGCAGGTGAAGGTCCAAACTTTAGGGACCTGCTACATACTTGGAAGACCAAGCATGTGCCTGGGGTGAGATGGGGCTCCTTATCCTTGAAAAAAGACTAATTTCAAGGTATCTGTTCCCCTCTCAAAACCTCACACCATGGTTCTGCTACTGCGTCTAACCCTGGACTGGGCTCCTTTCTTCCGGAAGGTGCCTCTCTAAAGGAGGGCCCTCTCAAAGCCAGGATCAGTGACATCATCTCCCTCTCCATCCCCAATACGTCCCATGGTATGGCCCTTTTTTAAGCAGGCTTTCCTTTTTAAGTATGAGGAAAATTCCTGACTTCGTACAATGGTTAATTTTATGTGTCAACTTGACTGGGCTATAGGGCGCCCAGATGTTTGCTCCAACATTATTCCAGGTGTATCTTTAAGGTTATGTCTAGATGAGATTAATATTTGAACCGGTAGACTGAGTAAAGCTGATTACCCAATGTGAACGGACCTCATCCAGTCCATTGAAGGTGAGTAGAACAAAAAGGCTGAGTAAGAAGTATTTCTTCCTTTCTGCATGACTGCCTTCAAGCTGGGACATTGGTTGTCTCCTGCCCCAGACTCAGGCTCAGACGAGAAGTACACCGTCAGCAATACTGGGTTCCCAGGTTGCCAGCTACAGATTGTGGACTTCTCAGCCTCTGTAACATTGTCAATACCTTACAGTAAATCCATATATATATATATATATATACACACACACACACACACACACACACACACACACACACACACACACACACACACCCTGAGAAAAATACTTGAATTCAAGTCATTTAGTTCGGAAGTGACCCCAAGAATACTTCTGGGGGAGTAGGGAAGTGAGAAAGGAATGAGAGGACTGCCGACTGAAGCAAGCAAGTTGCCAGGGCAGGCAACCTGGCTTAATCCCACTGGAGATAGCACAGGAAACCAGCCTCTGAGTTATCTCATCCCAAAGGGCGAAGGAGCCAGGGTATTCATCCAACTCCCACTAGTCATTGACAGGGAGCTTCTCCCTACTCCTTGATGGAACTTAATTTTGAACATTTCCAGTCTGTGCCTTGCAGAATCAAAGCTAACTCCACTGGGCAGCCAGGCCCTGGTGCTGGTGGTCAGAAGTCAGACCAACCTGCAGAGAAAGGGCAAAGGTGGAGGAGATATGGGCCGGGCACTGTTTTATAGGCTACAAATGGCTAGACATTCAAACCTGCCCCACTTCCTGCCTAGGCCGACAATGAGAACTAACATCTTACCCAATAGAACAGCCTCCTGTGCTAGACCCTTTGTTTGTATGAAATATCTCTAAGATTCACAACAGCCCTACAAGTTTGGAATTGTCCCCATTTTACAGCCAAATGAAACTGAGGCTCAGAGA
Source organism: Rhynchonycteris naso (assembly GCA_037038555.1). Taxonomy (NCBI): domain Eukaryota; kingdom Metazoa; phylum Chordata; class Mammalia; order Chiroptera; family Emballonuridae; genus Rhynchonycteris; species Rhynchonycteris naso. Next base: position 241,902,187 of record CM072999.1, on the reverse strand, counting down.
CCTGTTCAAAGTCACTGTTGCTTGGGGACCTTCTCATAACACAAAAGATATTTTAGAGTTTTGAAAATTTTTCCAGTCAGAAGTTTGCTTTCAAGTATAAATGACACTGAAAGAAATACCCCTCCTCTGCACCGTCACCTTGGAGAGCAATTTTCTCGCATCTCTGTTCCATGGTCTTAAACCCCCACCCCCACCGCCACCGCCGCTGCCACTAGGTGTAACCACATGTGCATGTGGCACCTTGAGCTGCTTTCCTAGCCCTGAAAAAAAATAATACTGTTCACCTCAGTAATTGTTCTCCATCTCCCACTGAGAACAGATTTTTAAAAGAAAATGTTCTTTTCTTATGCAACAGTGTAGTCTTTAACCTGACTTTAGCCATCTGGAAAAGAAACTGCCTACCTCACCATAGATGGCAAGAGACTTTAAGAGTACTGAGTCGGGTGCATGGGACCTGAGAACCCGTGACAGACAACGGTGATGTCACAGCAGTGATGTCCCAGAGGTGCAGACCCCAGGCCCGGTGGCAGCCAGAGGAGGCCAGACCCACCCTCATCCCCAGGACACATTCTTCACTCAGGCAGTTTTATGTATTTAAGAAAGTATTTCTGTCATTCAACTCAATAAACTTTTATCGACTGAGCATCATTGGCAGAAAATGCAGGAGAGATGGGAAAACCAAGCCTGAGCACCACTTCTGGCTGAATTTATATATATAGGTTGAACAGATTGCAGAATATTTGTAAAAAAAAAAAAAGCATTCACTTCCTTTTTCCCTCAGGAACAGGCTGAATAACCAACCTCCAAGACTCAACTGCCTTGTCGCCAATCAATTATCCACCTATGGGTCACCAACGAGCCCCTCACATGATGCACCTGCAGGCTGCTGCTTTTCTTCTCTCCTTTGGGACAATTCCTCGAGCAGCATTATTATTTCATCTTATTTGACTTCTTTCCCAGGACAACACTCCCTCAAGTGCCTGTGTAGGAATCTCAGGCTATGTGTTTGGTGCATAGAATGCAGGCAAAAAGGGAATTCAAGCCCATAACTCAATGGGTATCAATCACTACAAAATATTAATGAGGTGGGCCAGTGTGGTAATTCTGGAAACGAGACTGCAAGTATTCTGCAGATACTTCCAGCTGCAGGCATCCCCCTTTCACATCAGGCACAAAGCAACGCTAGGAGATGGAGAGGAGAAGCAAACCGGGACCATCAGGTCACCCCCATGACTTGGGCACTCTACGTTCTGCTTGCTAATCAGCCCAGACGCCCAGTTCCCTTATTCTCCTAAAGCTGCATGCTTCGCTCGCTCTCTTCAAGAAGTCTTCCCTGAGTCACTGTGGCTTGTAATCATGGATGCCCAAGCCAAGAGAAGCTACTCTACATCTCTTTTTGAATACCTTTCTCAACCTTTTACTCAATGAAATCCTGGGGAAATGTTCAACTTATTAGTTAAGACTTAATGTAACCTTTAAACTGGTCCTAACTGTCTGATTGTAACCTTTTCTATTACAAACTCTGAGTCTGAGTTCCAGGGAGCCTGGTCCCCAGCCATTCGCTTCTCTGTCTCATTCCCTGTGTACCTCCCATAGAAGACAGATGTCACTGCGCCTCATCTGACTGAGGCCGTGGACTAGAGAAGTGTTTGAAATAAACATCTCGCTGAGAACTGGCTTCTAGCCAAGGCTTTGCCAACAGCCCACTGGGAAAATTTAAGCAAGTCCCACCTTCCCCTGCTTCAATGTTTCCATCTGAAAAAGAGCGGAAAGCTCCTTCCAATATAAAAATAACAACTAAACCAACTAAAAATATCTGCAGGGCTTTCTGCAGGTCAAGCACTTCTGTTAAGCACTTTGCTATGCATGTCTTATTTAATCCTTACAACAGCACTATAACCATCACCCCCTTTTTATACATGAAAAAATAGCCAAGAAGGGTAACAACTTGCCAATCTCACACAACTGTTAAGAGTAGTGGGCAGCATTTGAGCCCCGTCAGCAGGCTCGAAGCCCACGCGCCTGTTTACGCGCCTGTTTACGCGCCTGTTTACTCTATGGTCCTGTTTCACACTCCCAGTACTCATCTGTTCCTAATCAGTCCCGAAGGGGATTGCACTCACAATGAGAAACCTCTACAAGTATGAATTCACAAAAAGTCATACGTCTTACCCAGGCTAAAGAACCTCAAATTCACAACTTCATAGGGTCCTTGATTATCCTCGATAGCTCTATTGCCAGCTTTTCCCCTAAACTAGGTGTGTGCCAAGTGTGTGCCAAGTAACGGGCCCCTACGCAGCAGTGGGTACCGTTTTACTGGCCAACAGCCCTGAGTGGCTGGCCCCACTGTGCTCCAGGTCCCTCTCATCTCAACCCAGTAGGGCTGGTTTCCCCGGCTCCTCATCAAGTAGTTAATAGTAGGGAGCTCTCTGTGCAATCCTGAAGTTCTTAGACTCCATTACTTTTTTTAACTTACTATAGCACATTTATTAGTGTACTATAAAGAACAGCCTTTCCATAAATAATTAAACCCAAACTACACTGATCAAAATAAATGAGCAAAATGTTCCTGACGATGCAACCAGGCTTGATTTACTCACTAACGCAAATAAGAGGTGACTCACAGGAAACCCCCATTAACAACCGTTAGGAAGATACAGATTGTCCGGCATTAACGAGCTTGGTATTTCTTGTCTGCAGCCCTGGCCTTGGGTGGGTGAGGGTGCATGGGCAGGGTGACCACAGCACATAGCCTGGGAACAGGAAGGAGAATCTATTTCTCATGCTCTCTGTCTAGCCTCCTGTACGATATACTCATCCTAGTCCTCAGTCTATCCTACCTATAAAATGGGCAGTGTTGTATCTCACCTGAGTGAAAATGCATATACACTCTTGTCAGGAAAATGGTCTGTAAACCCAAGGATAAAGGAGCAACCTGGGAGCGAGTAGAGGACAGCCACACAGAGAGGAAGAACAGTAGGGAGTCAAACAGCAGGGTGCCATATTTCTGTCTGAGCCTCATAGCCGTCATCTCTGTGCTGAGGGATTAGATGGAGGCAGTTTGTAAGTGCATGTCCAGCCGTGACATTTTGTGAGTCTACAGACGCTTGTAGTACTCCAACTGAGAGCCTCTCTCCTCCAAGCTCACAGCCTGAAATGATCACTTGACAATTAACCACATATCACCCTGTGGCATCTGTCTTGTTGTCATGTTATTTAACTTTCTAGGAGAGCAGTCTCATATCTGAAGCATATTAGAAGGACCTGGAAGCAAGCGCTGTTTTGTCTTTGTGTGTCTTCTCCCTCTATCACACCCCCTACCAGCCCCTGTGCCCAGAACACTGTCATGTACAGAGGAAACACTTAGCAAAGGGCTGACAATCTCATGTGAGTCTGTCTGATCTCAGAGGCACAGAAGGGAGAAGCCAGGATTGCTGACAAGGCCCTATTTCTATCTTACTAAGTGGGGTAGAGATGTTTCTCAGTCTTATGTTAAAATTCATATATGAAATGACAAACCATATGTATAAACTCAATACTATTAAGAAACAGTGTTAGACTATCCTCCCCCCACGGCTCTAGCAGTCTGTAAATTCTATAAGCACTTAGAAAAAGATGTTTCCAAGGAAGGCTCCATAGATGTGCTATCTTTGAATTTTGAGCTGAGCTGTAAATAATAGGTGCATCTCAATAGAGGGAGACTTCAAGTGTTAAGGCTTGGCGTTCAAGAATGGGTTTGGGACAATGAAGGGCCTGCTTTTGTTACAGTGAAGGAGTCAACAGGCAACAATCAAATACAAAGTGGGAGAAGTAGACCCAGAATGTACACAGTGAGGGGCCGTGAATGCCAAGCTAAGGGACTTTGGAATTGAATCTAAAAGGCTAAAGGTACTCAAGCTAGAACATGGACATACTGCTTGAAATACTGCTGGTGATACCAGCTGTCCAGTTATGAACAACTGAAAGAGAAATCATCACTATCCCAAAGGACGAGGATTTGCAATTCTTTCATAGCCTCTGCTAGATGAAACTTGGGACCATCACGCCTTTATCCACATGGTCACACATGACCGAGTTCCTACGCCATGTACAGCAGAGTTCTCTTATCTCTACTCACTGCCAATAAAGTCAGCCACCCACCAGTTCAAACGGGGATAAGTGTGGTCAGCCAAATGCCAGTCCTCCCATAATGCCAGTTCTGATGACTCAAAGTGGCTCACCAGGCACAAACATTCTATATTTTCTACCTCCTCCTCCAAAAGGTCTCTTTTCTCCCAAACTTACTGAAAAATCATCCTCTGACTTTTCTCCCTGTGAGGAACACGCCTTAAACAAGCCAAGAGGTCCAAGGAAGCAGGAGATCAACAGGTGAGTCAAAGCACCAGGCCACAGGCACACCTAGCCATGGATAAAAACCCTGGCCTTCCAACACATCTTCCTGTCTCCACCTGTCTGGCTATGTTGCACCTCTCTGCTCCTTCTGGGGTGATTGAGGGCCCACAGATCATCCAGTCCCTAAATTCCCTCAGGTGCAATAATAGGCTTACAGAGCCCGAAGGAAAAGCAGTTCTCCCTTCCGCCTGCCTGAGCCTTTTTTGCCACTGAAGCCACAACCCCTCCCCCCTTCCCTTAAACCCAACGCAACTGGAGAAGTCACTTCCTGGCATTCCTTCTTTGTCAACCTGGAGGCAAGCTCCAACCACTGCGTCTCTGCAATCATTCAGTAAGGCCTCCCAATTAAGGAGTTCGCAACTTCTGCTCTCCTTGGAAATCACTGCAGGATCCGAGAAGCAAATCACGCTCTGTAACCTAGACATCAGAGGAAGCATGGAACAGACAGATAGTGGTGTGGGCCCCTCCACGCCACCCTGCCCTCAGGCACACAGTGACCAGGAGCAATTAGTGCCTTCTGCCTTTCCCAGCTACATCTCAGCTGAGATGCCTCCCACGTAATATTAGTTAAAAACAGATTCTTTTTGGCAAACCCCCGAAGAACAGCCTCAGTGGCAGGCTTCTTTATTAAGCCTCTGAGAAGGCAAAATGCATTAAGATATTGTGACACGGGGACTGTGAGCAAAGACAATGAGGGCTAGACAATCCAGCCAAAAGCTGTTTGAAAAATCTGTTTAGGAGCCACAGTTAGATGCTCCAGTGAGTGAAATACAATTAATCTGATCAAATCTGTCACTATTTTGAACATTAGGAGTAAATATTTTAGAACACAGTTCAGTTGAATTAGTTATGAGTATGAAATCCTGTCTAGGAGAATCTGTGTGTCCCCACCTCCTAGCATGCTCGGGGAAGGTTGGTAGGGTGGGGACCTGGAATTATCAGCAAGTCTGATTTCTCTTCCCCAAGGGGCACGTTAACTGAAAACTATCTGGCAAGTCATTCGGAGCAGATACCGGAGCAGATACCCTGCAGGAGCCACAGCCTGCAAATCCCCTCCCCTGGGAATGAGCAGCTGGAAAGGAATGGGGATCTATCTCAGGAGGGGTAGTGCTGTCACCTCAGCACCAGAAATGGGGGGTCTCCATCAAGGGTTACTCCAGGGAGGAGGGGCATGGGAAGTGGGCTGTTGCCTTCACAACTCTCCACAGCCATTTGCCAACTCACTGACCAAGCAGGGAGGCATCTTCCTTCATTTGTGGGAGAAGGGCAGACTGGCATGTTTCTGTTCCCCTGTAAGCCACGGGGCCTGGGCTTCCTCTGGGTGTTTGTGAAACATTCTCTACCACATACATCACCAGGGTCCCAGCTGGAGGCAACAGGAGAGAATGAATGACAAATCACTCTGGCTCCAAGTCCAAATCCACTCACCTCTCCCCCAGAACACCTGGCAAGTTAAACACAGCAGGGGACCGAGACGCCATCCCTTCCTGACACCTTCTGGCTCAAGTGTACAGGGCACCTCCTCCTTGCCCCCCCCCAAGCCATCCCTCCCCACCCCAGAACAAAAGTGAATACAAGTTCAAGCCTGGGACAAAGATATTCTTCTGCCCACTGAATCGCTGGGCACACACTGGATACATGGGATGGGGTGGAAGTCCTTGTCTTGAATGTCCACTTCTGCATGCCTGACTGCAAACTGTCGGAGTGGAGTTAGTTCAATGTCCAATTATACGGGGTGACTGGAAACTCCCCAGAAAGGAACCCATGTCAAGTTACGAGGTCCACCAAGGACACCTGAAAGGAGAGTATGCCCATTAACCTGGGGGCCTACCCGGAGCAGGACATGTGTAACGCTTTTGCAGCCAGAAGAGAAGATGGAATTCTCTTTTCGTGTCAAAAGAGCCTGATGTTAGGGCCCAAGTTCTCTGCCTTGGGGCCATCTCTCTCCACTTCGAAACCAATGATGAAGGAACCTTTTGGAAGGTTCCTCATCCTCCATCTCTCCCCACCTGGGTTTCATTTACAGACCTTTTGCTGCCCTCAGGCCGGGGGAGGGGTTGGAGGGGGGGAAGAAAGAAACCAACTGGGTAATGTAGCAGAAACTGGTTTCTCAATTCTTCTTTCAGGGGTTGTTTCTTTCAAGTCTTTCAAACACAGGGTCATGTTAACATGCTTCCCTATCTTCCCACAGAGCAGCACAGACCTGATACTCAGCAAAGCCTTCCTCACTGGTACTGCGTGCAAAGTGTGATCAAAGAGGCAAGTCTAGCCCAGGAGCTAAAGAGCCGGTCCTCTGGAAAAGACACCATGGGTTCCCTGCACCCTTTTATGCTACCTTGTCCTTTGCTTGGACAGTAAGACAGGCCACCAGCACAACCAATAAAGCCCTGGGGGACTGTCTCTAGAGTGTCCAAATCCCAGCTCTGTTACTAAGGGTTCCATGGCCAGCTGGTCCACTCTGTAGGCCCTTCTGGCCCTGTTATAACTGACAAGCCATTCCCCACCCCCCCACTCGGGGAGTGTTGGACAAGACTTGACCCCTCACCTCCTCTACAGCACAAGGCCATAGAAGAGAGACAGGGAAGGCTATGCTCACTTAACTGCTATTTACAAAAAGCATTCTCTAAAGTCTCATCTTCAGGGGCTTTGTGAACACACACATACACACCCCCACACACAAAGGATCCTTAAAGTAAAAGCAGAAGGTAAGAAAACTCTTAAGGTAGAGAGTTTCCTCCTCCTAGAATTCATTTACTTCAAGACATCCTGTCCATCCTTCTCACTCAGTGAGAATTCAAGAACACACACACACACACACACACACACACACACACACACACACACACACACACACACACACACACACGTCCTATGGGAACTTGTAAGTCTTCAATCACCCATCCCTGCAAAAGCACACACTGCCCACCAGCAGACCCAGAGCTGCGCACACCAAAGCTATTGGGGGGGGGGGCGATCTTCCCTGGAGGCAAATGAATCAGCTATGGGGCTGGCTGCCCGGAGCTAGACTGCCCAAGTCCTGCCGCAGCACACCTTACCCAGGCTGCACTACCCGAGCTACAAGTCATTAAGAACCAGGAAATCTGTACTCGGGATTGCTGCGCTCTGCAGACACACCCCTAGCTTTCCTGTTACTCGCTTCTCGCCCCTGTGGTACCCGCAGCCAGGCCCCATTAAATTAGGCGAAAATTTCCCAGGGAAATCTTTAATGCCAGTCATGAAAAGCCATAAAAGGGAGAAGGGCGGTACTTTCCCATCGAATGAGTTCCCAAAGCTGCCTGTACAGACATCCATCCTCCTCCTCCCCAACTCCGCGTTTCCATCTGATTCAGAGAGCCAGAGAAGAGAAAAGGATTTTTGTGAGACAGGCTGAAGTGCGGGCAGCGGAAGTGAGGGGAGTGGGGTAAATTGCAGGAGCTGCCCCCTGCAGGCCTCTGTCGCGAGAACCCATTCCCCACTGTTTCTAGGCTTGACAGCACAGCTCTGGGTGCGGGCAGGTTGGGTGGGGAGGGACCCCGACCCACTGGGCGGGCGCGCTCTGCTGCCCACTGCAGGGGCTCCAGGTGCCGACTGTACTCGGAGCCACCCGCGTGGACTCAAGGGCGCCACCTCTCGGTACAGACTCTTCCAGGGGAACCTGGCCGCAGAGAAGGGGTGAGAGGTTTGCCAACAACAAAGGGAACCCAACTCGACTCTCGGGACCAATTGTAGTGCAGGACGAAGGGGCCGAGGCGCGTTTTTTGCTCAGCGACTTGTGTGTGCTGGTGCATGCGTGAGGACAAGGGCTGCGAAATGAGTGCTGAATTTCACTTCACACTTTAAACTTTTTAATGCTGCCTCTTCGGTATCATTCCAGAACAGCTGCCCAGGTTTTGAGGGGGAATCGGTGTCACCTAGAGACCGGGCTTGGGTCCACTTGGCCCAGCTTCCCGTGGCTGGGAGAACATGGGCTGGGAGAAGAGAGCGGCGACCCTAAGGTGGGCACGAGTAGGGAGTCTGAGTGGCTTCCATCTCCTGGGTTCCCTCCCGCACTGTCGGGAATCTGTCAGTCAGTCCAGAGGCTCTCTCCCCAAATTGGTCAGTGTCCTGACCCTCGAATTCAATCGCCTAACAGGAAAACTGACTCTCCAAGCTCGGTACCACTGACAGTGATCACAAATCCCTCCTCTGCTAATCTTTAAGCCTCTTCTTCCTTTTCTCCCTGCCGGGCGGCCCAAATCTTAGGGTCTCCAATAAACACACACACACACACACCATCTTCTAACAAACTCCACTAACCTGTTGGGGGCGTGGGGGAAGCTGGATAAACCTGCCCTGGCTCTAAAAGTCATGGCACCCCCCACCCCTCGACCCTCAACTATCTATCTTTCGTTCCTGCCTCTCTTGCTAGGGGAAGACAGTGAGATCCATTGCCCGAGGGTGGGTACTCACGCTGCTGTTGTGTCCCGACCAGTGCACCATGGCTTGGTTGTGGGCCGAGTCCCCGGTCAGCGCGAACGAGGTGCTGGGCAGCCGGAGCTCTTCGGCCGCCGCCCCCCCAGCCCGCGATGCCTTCATCTCCTCCCGGAGACCCTTGGCTAGAGGACGGTTTCTTTTGGAACCATCGGACAAGGCAGTGGCACGGGTGTCCCCGTGTTCCAGGGCACTGGGGGGCTGCTCTCGGCGACTCCTCCTCGAGCTACCAGGTTTGTCGGGAGCCGGGATGCCCTGTCCCCACCATGCACCTGGCGGCGACAACCCCCCGGCTTCTTCCTGCTTCTTTCCGACACTGCTGCCGCCTGGCTGGGGCAGCGGCTCTGGTCCTGGCCGGCGACCCTGTACAGCGCCTCTCCGCGCTGTCGCCAGCTCCTCCGGCCACTGGCTTGCCACTGCCCGCGGCAAGAGAGGAAGCAGCCCTGAGGGGCACGAAACTGGGGCCGTGGAGTGCCCAGGACCGCCTGTCGCGCCCCAAGTGATCTCGGCACCTGCTAGAACCCACGTCGACAGGAGTAGGAGCCCAGTCCGGGCGAGGGGCGCCCCAGGCCAGCCTGCGGGGCGCTCCTTGCGCGCCACCTCCATCCTGCTGTTGCTGCCGAGGCTTGGGCTGCCGAGTGTGTGGCGCCTGCCGAGGTGCGGGTCCGACTCGGGGGTGTGCGCGCGCCGACGAGCAAGCCAGCGACTGTGTCTGTTGGGGGAGTGGGGAGGGGGTGGCCGGGAAGGAGGTGGCTCGGGCTGATGCGCCTCGTGGGTCCTCTCCACTCTTCCCTCCTCGCTCTCAATCGCTTGCTCGCTCGCTCTCTTGTCCAAAGGGTGATTCGAAACCCAGGAAATAGTAATTCCTCTTCGGTGATATTTTCCCCTTAAAATAAGATCCCCAATATCTTCCCCACTGAGATCCAACAAAAATTTTGTAAAAAGGGGGTGTTCAAATGTAGTAAGAAAATCCTCTTTTAAAAATACAAAAATTAAGCCAGATCAGGAGGAGGGCGTGCTGACAGACCCCAATCCAGAGTCTCTCCGAAATCCAGCCTCCAACCTGCTCCCGATTAAGAGTTGGGAGCCGCTTCTCGCCGCTTTTAGGGGTTACTCTTCTGGCCTGTTGTGGAGGAGGAAGGAGATGGCACTCAGGTAGGGCATAGGGGGTCTCAAGGGAGAGGGAGGAGGAAAAGGAGTAAAGTGTTTTCAGCGCCAACTGTGCGGATTCGGGAGCCAAGGGGGAGCCCAGTCACACCTGCGCTTCGGGAGACAGCACTTGGAAGCTGAGCGCAGAATGGACTCGGGACTCCACTTGCAGCTCCCAGGCTCGCCCCTCCCGCTGCTGCACCCCCGCCCAGCTGGGGCCCGTAGAATGCTTGTGCGCGTGCGCGCGCGCAGGCGGGCGAGGGAGAGGCCGGGGTGCACTCAGCGACGGCAGGCGGGCGCCCTGGGTCAGGGTACCTGGCTGAGCCGGAGCTGTCTGGGTGTGCGGAAATCCTTAGCTCCGTGTGTGTACATTTTCACGCTCCTGTGCGTGTGTTAGTGTGAACGATGGGGTGCGGGGCGGAAAGGGATGCGCTCCGGCTGTGGGCAGGCGCGAATCACGCACGGGCGGTGTTTGCATTTTTATGAGCCAGCGAGTCGTCAGAAAGGCAAGAACGAGAGCAAGGCAGGCTGCTCAGGACAGCCTCCTCCTCTTGGCACCCAGTGCAACCAAGGTCCCCCACCGCCTGCGGATGTAACCCAGTTGCTCCTTAAGCCTATGGGAGGTGAGGGGAGAGAACTGGAAGGACCGAGTGGCTGCGCCAGGGGTTTGCCCCCAGAATCATAGGCTCTCTTTCCTGGGACGCTGGGCGACAGCTGTGGAGAGAGCAGTCAAGACCTTTTGGTGCCCACCGGGAAGATCCAGAACCTCGCCCCACCCCACCCCCACCCCCGTGAGGTCCCGCCCTCACTACCTAGATTCGTTTTCGTTTCTGAGAAACCTCAGTTGTTCTTTCCAAGTGTCTGCTGCCAGTTAGAGGGTCGTACCCCTCCGCACCCTCACCCATTGCAGAAACATGCCCGGGACCCTTCCACCCGGTAGGAAGAGGGAGAGTTCGGGTGGGCGGGAGAGACAGAAGCTAAATCCGACGACGACCTGAGACGAGGTTTATAGGCTTGCAGTTCAGCTGGCGCCTCCAGGAAGCGCCCGGATTTCTAAGGGCTGGAAAAGGGCAGGATGCACGGAGCTGGACGAGGGTTATTTTGAGGAAGGAGCAGGATTTAGGAAGGGGGCTTGGAGAGTTTGACGGGCTCCTGGTTCTTCTCTTCCGCTTGGGGATTAGACGGAGTTCCTGTGCGAGAGACGGTTAAAACAGCAAGAAGGGAGGCGAGAAAGATGCAGCGAAGAAGGGAACCGATGGGAATACAGAGAAAGAGAAACGGGAAAAGGAGGAGAGTGGAGACTTGATGGGAGTGGAGAATGGAAGGCGAGATGATGGTACTGCAAAGGGGCATGCAGAGAAAAGGAGAGCCTCTAAAGAGCGCCAGGGGCAGGCCGAAAGGGATGGAGGGAGCAGAGGGGGCGCCTGGGAGTCTGAACAGGCCCAGGGAGGATGCAACCAGCGGTTCCGGAAGCCCCCACCCTACCGAACTCGCTTTTCCACCTGGAGCTAAAATGGAAAATAAGAACCGAGGAGGCTGGGCTTGACAACCAGGCTGTGACAACATCCAGCCCAGAATGATTCGGGTCCAAGCGTCTGCAGGTTTTCAAAGACCCTGGGGCGATGGGTCGCCTCACGAAAAGTTCAGCTCCGAAGGCCAAGGTGGGCGGAGGATGGCTCTGGAAGGAAGCCGGCCATCAGCGGATTCCCAGCGCCCCTGCTGGGGAAGGCTTGTTGCTGCAGCTGGGGATTTGAGGCTTCTCTGCTGGGCTCTGGGCAGAGGTGATAGGTAGCACAGTGTAAGGGATCTGGGCTGGCCAGCTGACCTCTTGGGCCGGAGGCTGGGAGGGTGTGGCATTCCAAACCCCAGGCCTCCTCTCTGAAGTGCCCCCATGGAGAGAAGTCATTCTCAAGAGCAAGGCTGAGGTCTCCCCTGGCTCTCTCCAATCTGCAGGAGCCCCTACGCGGACAGAGCCTGTGGAAAGGTCAGATCCTCAACTGGTAGACATGTGGTTATTAAATATTTGTTTGGGGAAAATGGATAAAAGACTCTCATGAGTGCCGTATTTTCACAGGTCTCCTGTACCAACTGATCCTCTGGGCCTTGCTCCATCAATTACTACCTCTTCCTTCTAGCTTCAGTCTCTCCCTCTTCAGCCTTTGCCAAACTCTGTCAACCCTAGGCCCTCTGATGTCCCTTCTTCCCCAGTCTCCCAGTCCCCACCAACCTTCCCTAGTGCCCCAAACTCTTCTCCGCTAAAAGAGTTCTCCCCTACACCTGCAGTTTCTCCTTCCTCACCAGGCTCCCTCTCCTGGACTTTATGCAAACTGATATTTGCCTTCAGGTGACTCACCAAGCCTTACCCCCAACAGTGGCTTCTGGAGACAGACCCAGAACAGCCCTTGATTCCTGCATTTGTAAACATGTCCCATCTGGAAAGATCTCCCAGTCTACATAGTACCACAACTAGTGGCTGTGGTTTTAGACAGCACACACAGCTCCATACTGTTGGCAGAGGTAGCCTCATAAAATGTAAGGAAGATTATGTCATGAATCGCCCTCCTCAAATTGCTTCAGTACCAATCATGATCCAACACACCCACATTTCTCAGAATGGTGCCCAACCCTCCATGCACTGTCTCACCTTCGTGGACTTTCCTACTGTATTCCTGAAGCCCTCTGCCACAATTTCCATCATGGTGTGTTTTAAATGCCAGCCCTTCTATGAAGCCTGTCCCCACTATTCCACAGGACCTGACACCATATGCATTATCACCATCACCCCTGCCATCATCATCACCACCCATACCTTTGGCTTCCTTCCTGCTGTACAAGTAGCTATGCAGAATTTACAAGAGAGATGAGGACTGGATTGGGCTCCCCTTCCCCTTACTGGCATAATGACTGCTCCAACTGGGAAAGGCATGTTGATAGCTAGGCTTAGCCCTCAGCAGTCCCAGTGGGGAGAGAGAGCAAAGAAGACCTCCCTGAGAATGCATTTTTCTCCCAGGTTTCCTCCCTGTTAACAAACAACTGGAGAAAGCAAACTGCATGTTACAAGTTACCCATAAGATTACAATAAATGTCATCATCATATGAAGCCTTTCAGGGTTTTTTCTGCTTGTTTGTTTTTTAACCATTACAGTGAAATAACACTTTAGGAAACTATTCTTCTCCCTGACATCACAAAGACACACACTCACTCTTCCAACTGTTAATAATCTAATAGACATCGTGCCTCCAGCACCCAGAGCTGACACGTATAGAAAATATTTCTGTTGTGCCTATTTCTCATTTCAGAACATGTCCGGCACTCCTGTATGAGGATCTAAAGACAAATTCCACATAAAACTTAGATCCATGAAAAAGTGGGTTTCGCCTATGATACTGACATCCTTTCCTAAAGGCTTTCTTAAAGTGCCTTTGTCTTCTCCATTTTTCTTCCTCTTGTCTTAAAAGTCAAGCTGAGTACTGGGTTCACTTGCTCTAACCGGTTTCCAGACAAGATCTTTTTCTTCTTCTTCCCTTTCACTCAATGTTGTGGTTTATTGTTTAATACTCCCTGGTCTTACTGTATCTGTACATTGTTGATAAGCCACTTCACACCCTTTTTAGAACTAAATAGGAAATTAATTAATTGATTAACATCAGAACAACAGTGTACACTGTAATTCTCTGAATTTCTACAGAGGCAACTGATTAGAAAACCTGAAATGCAGGTGTAAACAGTCACAGGACCACTGAAATCAGGACTTCCTACCACTCTGTGCCTGTGAAGGCAAGAAGTGTCTCATTTGCTCAACACTATATCCTCAGCACCTGGCTCAATCCCTGGGGAAGCACTGACCCTCAATAAATGTATAACAAAAGATGAAACAAATGAATATACATAATGTTCTGCTGCAATTACTAGTCATCTAGTCTTTTTAGCATATGTATACTTCCTAAAGAGACAAAAGTCTTAAGATTTGATTGGTGCTATGTTCTACTGCAGGCATTATCTGCCCAGTTACTATAAGGAGTACCTGTCCAAAGGCACCGAAGACTTTATGATGAGGAAAAGAAGAGAAAGAGAAAAGAAGGGGTGAGCAGAAAAGAACCTAAGAAACCTGACATTTAATAAGAGCTTTCTTAAAGACAGGCTCTATATCTATGCTCATTTCTTGGTTTATACATTTTATTGGTTCTGGTCAATAGATTGAGAAACAGAAATGTATAGAGGTGAAGCAGTGATGATAGGTATGATCATGTTGGTGATAATGATGAACATTATTACACACTGAACACTAATTCTGGACCAGATGTGTGGTAAGGACCCATCAGCATTCTAGCAGACTGATTAAAGCGTCTATACTTTGGAACTAAATTACAAAATTCTTTTTTTTTTAGTGAGAGGAGTGGAAATAGTGAGGCAGACTGCAGCATGCAACCCCACCAGGATCCACCCAGCAACCCCTGCCTGGGACCAATGCTTAAATCAATTGAGCCACTGGCTGCAGGAGGAGAAGAGGGAGAGAAGGGGGAGAGGGAGGATGAAAGAAGGAGAAGGTCGCATCTCTTGTGTGCCTTGACTGGGAATCGAACCTAGGATGTCCATATGCAGGGGTCGATGCTCTATCCACTGAGCAAACCTGCCAGGGCCTTCAAATTCTAACTATACCAACCATCATTTGTGTGACTTTGGACAAATCACTGAACCTCTCTTGGCTTCCATTCCTCCTCTGTTAATAACGTGCATAAATAAAGCAGTTGAACAAAGTACGGCACAGATAAAATGCTAGAAAAGTTTGGTTATAAATATTCTTACCCTTAACAGTTGGTGGAGGCCAGAACTGGGTTGTACAGCTTGGGAGAGGAAGAACCAGAGGTTCGAATTCAGATCTGATATTAGAGCTAAGCATTTACACAGTAGTCTATGCCAGAGGTCCCCAAACTACGGCCCGCATGCCAAATTGCGGCCACCTGAGGCCATTTATCCGGCCCCCACTGATCTTCCGGAAGGGGCACCTCTTTTATTGGTGGTCAGTGTATGGAGTACTGTATGTGGCGGCCCTCCAATGGTCTGAGGGACAGTGAACTGGCCCCCTGTGTAAAAAGTTTGGGGACCCCGGGTACGCCATCTTCCTGTCCTAGATCACTTGACATGCCCTAGACAAAATGTACATGCAGGTCTGTCTGGCTCAAAAGCCAGTGTTCTTTCTGCTTCACTACCTGTCTTCCCACCAAGGCCCACACACCATGAGGACTGATGCTGGTAGCTGGTACTCACTGGGCACATGGCTCCCACAGCATGCCTAGGTGAGTGATTTAGTTGGTGACATCCTTATTTGTAAATGACACCTCCTAGTGAAGAAAAGAAAATTGTGGTCGGTGAATTCCAAGCCTGTCTTCAAGTAGCAAGTAGAGGCTGAAGAAGTCAAGCCAACAATGGAAACTTAACCTCCAGGAAAGGACATACGCATTATGCTGATGAAAGTCATCAGCAACTCCCTGGACATTTTCCTCTGGTCATGTCCCCAAAGGAAAGGAAGGGCTGGATATAGTTGGGAAAAAAACATGTGGAGGAAAGTAGCTTTTGTTCATTCTTCACCCCACTGACTCTGAAAACAATGCTGCATTTCTCAGAGAAAAGGTGGTCTCTTCAAAACAACATGGGAAATGAAAGCATCACTGAGATGCTTGACATAGGATGATGGACCAGAAGCACAAACAGCCAAGCCTGAGAAGAGGCAGTCTGAGAGGCAGAGGGACAATCCATAGAGTGTGCTATCACAGAAGCAAGGGGAATGAGAGCTTCATCAAGGAGGGGTGGGCAGTGTTACCAATTGCTCCTGGGCCAGCTCCCAGGAAAGCACGCTACCTCCTACTGCATCTTGAATACATACCATCCTCAGACCAGAGAGTCAGAATATGTGCTTCCACTTTAGCTTCAAAGGCCAGAGATGTAAAAAAAAAAAAAAGAAGAGTGGGACATGGGTGTTAATCCTGGTCTTCCAAGAAGCAGATGCCACAATAACAGCATTTGATTTACAAAAAATATATGAGGGTAAATGCCCTGTGAGGGAAGATAAAAGGGAGCCTGGATCAGGGCTGGGAGAGCCATCAGTCACATGCGTGATCTTGTGCGGGAGAGAAGGGAAGAAGGAAGGGAAGGTGGGGGAACGAACCTTTGATTATTGTGCATTCTAAGAAAATTTGGCAAGACTCATGGGGGGGTCCTTGAGTCAAAATCAGTTTTTGAGGAGTTTCCAGTCTCCTGGAAATATCCCTGTCACATTCCATCGGTGGCTGGGAGCAGTTTGTGGAAAGCATGATTTTGGCACCAACACAGGGATGGATTTCAGAGCTCCATTAAAGGGACATTGGTCAACTAGGAACTGTTCTGCTTTCCCATCCTAAAAGAAGGTATTCTAACATCTTCTCCATAAGGTTGTTTAGCGATATAAATGAATAATATGTGTAAAAGCTGAATAAGTACCTGGTGAACCTAATAGGTCCTCAATAAATGTTTGTCAAATGACTGAAAGAGGAATGGAATGAATGAGCAGAAGACAGGAAAGAAGTTTGGGTAATTTAATTAGAATACCCTATGGTAGAAAAGCAGGGGTTTGTTTGGAAGATAAGAATATGAGAGGATTTAAAGTCTAGTCCTGGTTTTGCCAGTGCTAGTTGAGAAATTTTAACAAGTCTCATGGTTAACAGGGGAAAGAAAACCCACTTCATTGAGTTTAAGCATTAAAGGAGAGAATTTACAAGGGAGTACTAAAAAACTTAATGAGCTAAGGGCCTGTTTATTTGGTTGACATGGGTATAGTTATAATCTTATCTCCTTAGATTGCGCATGTTTGATGACTAAAGCCAAGCTCCAGTTTTGATATCTAGAACCAAGTATATGCTTAGAGAGAGTCTTTGTTGCATCCGTTCTCCTTTTTTTTTTTTTACAGGGATAGAGAGAGAGTCAGAGAGAGGGATAGATAGGCAGACATACAGGAACGGAGAGAGATGAGAAGCATCAATCATCGGTTTTTCGTTGCGACACCTTAGTTGTTCATTGATTGCTTTCTCACATGTGCCTTGGTCACAGGCCTTCAGCAGACCAAGTAACCCCTTGCTCAAGTCAGCAACCTTGGGTCCAAGCTGGTGAGCTTTGCTCAAACCAGATGAGCCCGCACTCAAGCTGGTGACCTCGGGGTCTCGAACCTGGGTTCTCCGCATCCCAATCCGACGCTTTATCCCAGGGGTCCCCAAACGTTTTATACAGGGGACCAGTTCGCTGTCCCTCAGACCATTGGAGGGCTGGACTATTAAAAAAACTATGAACAAATCCCTATCACACTGCACACATCTTATTTTAAAGTAAAAAAACAAAACGGGAACAAATACAGTATTTAAAATAAAGAACAAGTAAATTTAAATCCACAAACTGACCAGTATTTCAATGGGAACTATGGGTGCGGATGCATCCTGTGCTCCTCTCACCAACCACCAATGAAAGAGGTGCCCCTTCCGGAAGTAAGGCGGGGGCCAGATAAATGGCCTCAGGGGGCCGCATGCGGCCCGCGGGCCATAGTTTGGGGACCCCTGCTCTATCCACTGCGCCACTGCCTGGTCAGGCCATTCTCCCTTTTATATTTCCATGACTCTTAGTACTGTGCTACTCCAACGAAGTATATGGAGGTGAGCATCTAATGTATGTAAAAATGTTGATGTCTTAATGTACCCACTCCCAGGAGTACAATAATTGCACTTAAAACAGCACCACCAGATGCTTCCAAGTTTAACAAGGGGCTTATACAACCATAGGCAACTCCAGGCAGCATTGACCATGAGACCCAAAAAGAGCCAATCTACTCCCCATGATGCCCCTGGTGGGCTAAGGCCTAGATAGCAAAGAATAGAACAGGACTGGAAGAAAAGTGGAAAAGCAAAGGGAAGAAGAGGACTAGTTGAAAGAAGGAGAGGAAGAAAAAGTTCCCAAGTGGTGACGGTGGAAGTCTTGGGGAGAAGAGAGAAAAAGAAAAGACAGATAAGCTTTCAAGTACTGGAGAGGGAACATGATCTCCAGAGAGACTGCAGAGCTCAGTGGTCGAGCACAGTGAATGATTCTGGATTCAGACAGAACAGAGTTCAAGTGTTGGCTCTGCCGTACTAGTTGTGTGACCTCGGGGAAGGTGAGGGACCTCTCAGCTTCATCTGTAAAACAGAGATAATCAATAGTTCCGATCTCAAAGGGTTTTTTGAGCATCCATTGAGATAATATCTGAATAATGTCTGGCACATAATAAGCATGTAAGAAATCATTATTAGACCCCCTTTTATATTTCCTCTAATGTCCCTCTCCACAGTCCTCTCACCCCAAAATAATGTTATGTTCCATCTGATGATGCCTGGATTTCCTTCATGGGAAGTCAAAGTTTTTATTCTCCAAGGCACAACTGCAAAATTAAAGAGCAAATACCACTGAGGAACAAAATCTTTGTTGCATCCACAAAAACACTTGTTCTTACCTAATTCGAGTGTTATGATCTCAAACCTGACATTAGTTTTTTTCTGTAAGCTACAGTTTTCTTGCAATTCAAAATTTTAGATTTTCAACTTATTGTAAAATTTTCAACATTTAGTTTAATGTAATGAAGTAGAATGTCTTCTTGGGCATCATCTTTGTGAAACTATAATAATTTATATAATGCAGTAAATATACTAATACATTAAAAGATATGATTGCATCAGAATTTATCTACAATTACAAAATAGAACATATTAAAACACTTATTTTAATCAAAAAATTTGCGCAAAACTTATTTAAATTCTATTCAGGCAAAAATTTGCATTTGTAGCTTTTGCGTTTGTGTACTTGTTGAGGACAATCCCGTTTGATGCTCCAGCAGTAGTCTGCCATCATATTTCTGTCCCATCACCCCTGATAATGCTCTTCCATCGTCTTCAGATCTTGATGAAAGCTTTCTCCCTGCTTATCACTAACAGCTACAAGACTTCTAGGAAACTTACCAAGGTGACTGTTCAGGAAGTGAATCTTAACACTCATATTATATCCAGTGTCGCGAAATGCCAACAGCATCCTTTGAACCAGAAGTTCATAGCTTTCTGCTTTTTTGTTGCCAAGGAAGTTCTTTGTAACTGCCACAAAAGACTGCCATGTTGCTTTTTCGTCCTTATTCATCTTCCTGGAAAATTCTTCATCACGTATGAGGGTTCGAATTTGAGGTCCAACGAATACACCTGCTTTTATCTTCTCAAAAGACAAGGCAGGAAAAGCAGAAATAGTATGTTGAAAGCATTTACTTTCTCTATTCAAAGCCTGAACAAACTGCTTCATTAAGCCAAGTTTGATGTGAAGTGGGGGAAAAATCATCCTGTCTTGGTTAACTACAGGTTCATTCACAATATTTTGCATCCCTACTTCCAGAGCTTCACGTTTCAGCCACTCCTTCTGTGTCCAGTGTTTCTCCCGAGCTCAGCTGTCCCACAAACACAGAAAGCAAGGATACTTTGTGAAACCTCTCTGTTGTCCTAGCAGGAAATTTACCATTTTAAGATCCACACAAATGATCCAGTTATACTCCTCATACTTCAGAAAGTCGAGGACAATTTTTATGTCATTATAATCTTCTCGCAGATGAGTTGAATAACCAATTGTAACCACTGCACAAACATTACCGTTGTGTAGGAGAACACATTTCAGACTTCGTTTAGAGCTGTCAAGAAATAGCTGCCATTCTGTTGGACTGTAAGTGGTAACACCTAGATGGCTGAGAAGATGACTGATATCATGACAGTAAACAAAGTGTTTGTCTTCAGAAAATATGTCCACAAAAATTTGTTCATGCTTCCTAAAATGGGATACTTTAGCTGACCAGTGAAGTACATTCTTTTCTTGAAGCCTGGGGGCTAATAACTCAGCTGTTTTCTTTGATAGACCCAAATCTCTTACTAAGTCATTCAATTTGGGTTGGATAAAACTGCTGAGGGATTAATAACTGCTTGGCATCAGAAGAAGACCCTTCAGATTCTACAACCATTTCCTCATGCATCTTATCAAAATACACTTGGTCACTTTATATCGTCCTTAGAAGAAATAAACCCATTCAAAACTGGAACTGGGAGTGTCTCAGAGTGAGGGATAGATCGTATTGCTGAAGGAATATTAGGATATGCGATCATATGCCAATTTTTCTTGCTGATGCCCTTTGTATGGATCAGACAGAAATAACAGTCACTGCTGTGGTCCTTAGGTTCACGCCAAACTATGGGAATACCAAAAGGCATTTCTTTGTGTTTTCCTTTTGTTCAGTCATGAAGCATTTCCTCACAATTATGACACACAAAATGAGAATCCCCATTCTTGTCTTGATTGCCAAGGTGAACTTGAAAATAGGCAATATATGCACGTGTCACAAATGATGAAATATTGCACCTTTGACGTTGAAGTGTGTTACAGCCACATATAGAACAGAAGGTGCCTGGACTATTCTTACATTTACACCTACTCAAAGAAGCCAAGATTTGATCGTTTTTTTTGTTTTTGTTTTTACAAGGACAGAGAGAGAGTCAGAGAGGGATAGATAGGGACAGACAGACAGGAACAGAGAGAGGTGAGAAGCATCAATCATTAGTTTCTCATTGCCGTTGCGACACCACAGTTGTTCATTGATTGCTTTCTCACATGTGCCTTGACCTCAGGCCTTCAGCAGACTGAAGATTCAATCTTAAAACAAAATAAGAGGGTGTTTTTTATCAGATAATACTTTTTTCCATTTAAAAACAACTACAATTATGTAAAAGTGATGTTTGTAAAACATTAATTGCCTTGTGGTTATGTTCAATCCAAGAGTCTTTGCCCTTTAACTCCAATTTAAAAACCAATGCATGCCATTAACTGTAACAAAAAGAAATTAAAATTGCATAAAAGCTAGAGCATGCATCAAAAAACGGATTTCTTATTTTGAATCAGCGATGCAGAAATATATAGAAACAGTTCTAAAACCTCATGCAATCAAAACAGAAAAAAAATTGTTCCCCTGTGTAATCTCACAGAAACAACCTTAGTAGCTGACCTCAATGTTATCTCTGACTGTGACCAGCTGTATACACACACACACTCCACATCTTCCCAAAGTCTCTATTGATTGAGACCCCAAGCTCAGAGAGGTTAATCCCACCCTCCAAGGTTAATAATAGGGAGGGCTGGGGATTTCCTAGAGCACATTTGGATAGGAATGAAGCAAGAAGAGGGAGAAGGAGAGCCTGGAAAACCCTTAGAGAGCCCCGGCCATGAGAGCTGCTGCCAGAGGGGGAGAGCACCATGGATGTAAGTGTGGCTCTCCTTCCCCACACTCAGGGACCAGGACCCTTCTACCCATCCACGAGTCAGAATCAGGAGCACCAGGGGGGACCTTGGAGAGCTGGAGAGCTGGCAGTATTTGGGAAACTGTTCAAGTGTGGCAGAGAGCAAAGCAGGGAACTAAATATAGCCTCAAAACCAACATGTGGCTTACAACCGAGCAGAAGGGAGGGAGAGCACACTGCAAAGGCCACCCGAAGCCCAGAGGAGGCTTCCTCTGCAGAAAACCAGGTTCCAGGGCCAGTAGTGGGATTCAGCCAGTTCCCACCGGTTCAGCAGAACCAATACTTAATATTTGTTGAGTTCGGAGAACCAGTTGTTAAAATGGCATCGGTCATCAGGGTTCTCTCTAAGGTGGGCACCTAGGCAGCCACCCAGTGTGGAAACCACAATTTTACATTCCTTACTCTTTGTTAACATTCAGCCATCCAACATCATATTCTAAGCACCCACAGTAATGTTCATTCTGTCCATAAGTAAAAAAAAATTGCAAGTGATGACGCCAATCAAGAAAATATCTTAAATAACAGTTTTATTGTTTTTGTCACGTATTATTTAATATTTTTTCATTAATATTTTAAAACTATTTTTATAACAATCTAGCTTTGTGTACCTCTTTTATTTTTATTTAAGTATTAAATGCATGAAATAATAAACTACTTTTTGGTATATTGTTTTTTTATACCTAATATGGTCATTAGGGCAGAGAAGCAGGTGTTAACTTATTTGAATCCCACCACTGTCCAGGGCGCTGCTGGGAGCTGCTTCCCTGTCCCTGCTCCAACTCCCACAGGTCCAGGCCTGGCTCTCCTACTACAGCGAGCTCTCTGTGCATGTCGCTCCTCCCCTCCCTGCTGGCTTAATTCACTCTCAGTCTGCCCTCAGATCTTAGGTCTGGCATCACCTCCTTCAGGGAGTCCCCCTGACCTCAGGACATCTCTTTCCCTATTATTTGAGTGACCATGTATCCCAGTGTAGTCTCACTTTCCCAGTTTAATTACTAATAGTACCCTTTTTTACTCAAAATTGTTTCAGTTGTCATTCAATTGTTTCATAATTCATAAATTATGTAATTGTGCACCCTACCTATTATACATTCAAGGACTACCCACCTCTTCTTTAAAGCATTAGTGTAGTTGAATTTTAATGTGTTTAGATAGAGATTTCACTAATGCCTCTCTCTTCCAAGATATTATAAACCCCGTAAGAAAAAGGATCATATCTATTTCTTAAATTAAACTCAAACTTTTAATTTGGGGATAGTTGGAGATGCACATGTAGTTGTAAGAAATAACACAAAGAGCCTGACCGGGCAGTGGTACAGTGGATAGAGCGTCAGACTAGGATGCAGAGGACCCAGGTTCGAGACCCCGAGGTTGCCAGCTTGAGTGTGGGCTCGTCTGGTTTGAGCAAGGCTCACCACCTTGAGCCCAAGGTCTCTGGCTCACTCAGTCTGCTGTAGCCCCCCGTCAAGGCACATATGAGAAAGCAATCAATGAACAACTAAGGTGCCACAACGAAGAATTAATGCTTCTCATCTCTCTCCCTTCCCATCTGTCACTCTCTCTGACTCTGTCTCTGTCACTAAATAAATAAATAAAATTAAAATGCTTTAGAAATAACACAAAGAGATTCCCGTTCCCTTTACCCAGTTCCCTCCAACAGTGACATCTCACAGAATTACAATTCGTTATCACCAGGATGTTGACACTGAAACAACTAAGCTACAGAACCTTTCCTTCAAGGTAAGGGCCCCCATGTTGCCATTTCATAGCCACACACACTTTATTCTGTCTCCAGCCTATCCTTAAGCCCTGGCAACCAATCATCTGTTCTCCATACTATAACTCTGTCATTTCAAGAATGTAATATAAATGGAATCAAATGGTGCACACGGATTGGGAATGGCTTTCCTCACCCAGCATAATTCTCTGGAAATTCTTCCAGGTTTTTACTAGTATCAATAGTTTATTCTTTCATTGCT
This sequence comes from Rhynchonycteris naso, assembly GCA_037038555.1. NCBI lineage: Eukaryota > Metazoa > Chordata > Mammalia > Chiroptera > Emballonuridae > Rhynchonycteris > Rhynchonycteris naso. The sequence continues at coordinate 241,878,830 of CM072999.1, read as the reverse complement.
GGGTTGTCTTCCAAAAAGTTCATGTATCAGAGTTTGTTAAACCTGTTGAAGGACATCTGAGTTGTCTCCATTTGGGGGCTATAATGACTAAAGCTGCCATAAACGTTCATGTACAGGACTTTCTGTGGATGTAAATTTTCATTTCTCTGGGATAAATGCCCAGGAGTACAATCACTTGGTCCTGTGGCAGCTACATGTTTAGTTTTTTAACAAACTGCCAAACTGTCTTCCAGACTGGCTGTGCAGTTTTACATCCCCACCAGCAATGAATCCTCTCCAGCATTTAGTACTATCAATATTTTTTTTATTTTACCTTTTATGGTGGGTATGTAATGAAATTTCATTGTGGATTTAATTTGCATTTCCCTCATGGCTCATGTTGGACATCTTTTCATGTCCTATTTTCCACCCATATATCCTCTTACATGAAATGTCTCTGCATCTCTTTGACCCATTTTCTGATTATATTGGTCTGGTTTTCTGTTGAGTTTCGAGAGTTCTTTATATAGTCTATATCAGAGGTCCCCAAACTACGGGCAGTGGGTTGCATGCGGCCCCCTGAGGCCATTTATCCGGCCCCACCGCACTTCCGGAAGGGGCACCTCTTTCATTGGTGGTCAGTGAAAGGAGCACAGGATGCATCCGCACCCATAGTTCCCATTGAAATACTGGTCAGTTTGTGGATTTAAATTTATTTGTTCTTTATTTTAAATATTGTATTTGTTCCCATTTTGTTTTTATACTTTAAAGTAAGATATGTGCAGTGTGCGTAGGGATTTGTTCAGTTTTTTTATATTCCGGCCCTCCAATGGTCTGAGGGACAGTGAACTGGCCTCCGTGTGAAAAGTTTGGGGACCCCTGGTCTATATACTAGTCTTTGTAGGATATGTGGTTTGAAAATATTTCCTTTCAGTCTATCATTTGTCTTTTCGTCCTCTTTACAGGCTCTTTCACAGAGCAGAAATTTTTTAGTATGATAAAGTTTAATTTATCAATTTCTCCTTTGTGGATCATGCTTTTGGTGTCATTCATACATTTTACTTAACCCTAGAATCATAAGATTTTCTCCTATGATTATTTCTATAAGTTTTATAGCTTAAATTTTACATAATCCATTTTGATTTAATTTTTGTTTAAGGTCTGAGACAAATTAAAGTTCACTACTATGTCTATAGATGTCCGATTCTTTCAGCACCATTTGTTGAAAAGCTATCTTTCATTCATCAAAATGCTTTCATAACTTCCTCCAGAGTAAGTCGGGCATATCTGTGTGGGTCTGTGTCTGAATTCTCTATTCTATTTCATTGATTAATATACCTATCTATCTGCGATACCACATAGACTTCTTTATTGTAGCTATATAGTAAGTCTCAAAATTAGGTTAACTAATTTCTGCCACTTTGTTCCTCTTTGCAAAATTGTTTTAGCTATTTTAATATTTTGATATGAACTATGCCTTTTGATAGAAATTTTAGAATTATCTTGTCCATTTTTATTTTGAAAAATCTTGCTGGGATTTTGAGAGGATTTCTGTTAAACCTGTAATTCAATTTGGGGAAAACAGACTTCCTTATTATGTTGAATCTTCTAATCTATGAACAGGATATGTCTATTCAATTATTTCTATCTCCTTTTATTTATTTTGTGTGAGAATTTTGTAGCTTTTAGCATATAATTCCCATACTTGTTTTCTTAGACTTTTACCTAAGTATTTCCTTTGGGGAGTGATTATAAACAATATTATATTTTTATTTATTTTTTTAGAGAGACAGATACAGACAGAGAGACATGAAGGAAGGAAAATGAGAAGCATCAACTCATAGTTGCAGCACCGTAGTTGTTCACTGATGGCTTTCTCACATGTGCCTTGACCACGGGCCTTCAGCAGACCGAGCAACCCCTTGCTGGAGCCAGCGACCTTGGGTCCAAGCTGGTGAGCTTTGCTCAAACAGATGGGCCCATGCTCAAGCTGGCAAGCTCGGGGTCTCGAACCTGGGTCTTCTGTATCCCAGTCCAACACTCTTATCCACTGTGCCACCCCCTGGTCAGGAAACAATATTATATTTTTAAACTTTGCTACCCATGTAGAAATACAATGAATTTTTGTATCTCTATCTTGTATCCTATACCCTTGCATAACTCATTTATTCCAGGATTATTTTATAGATATCTTGGGATTTTTCTATGTAAACAATCATGTCATACCCAAATAGGGAGAGTTACATTTCTTCCTTTCCAGTTTGTATGCCTTCTATTTCCTCTTCTTACCTTTTTGAAACTGGCTAGAACGTCAGCATTATGTTGAATAAAAGTGACGATATTGGAAGTCCTTGTCTTGTTTCAGACCTTAGAGAGAAAGCATTCAGTATTTCTCCATTAAGTACAATGTTACCTATTGGTTCTTTAGGGGTGCCTTTTATCAAGTAGAAAAAGTTCCCTTCTACTCCTATTATTTTGATTTTTATCATGAATAAATGTTGTTTTTTCAAGTGCTTTTTTCTGCCATCAATTAATATGATCAATTGATTTGTTTTCTATTTAGCCTATTAAAATGGATTTTCTTAAACTGTCTTACATCTCTGCTATAAGCCCCACTTGATCACAGTATATAATTTATTCTGTTCATTGCTGAATTCTATTTGCTAATATTTTGTTAAAGATTTTTGAATCCATATTAATTAATGATGTTGATTATATGGAGTTTTTTCTTTCTTGTACTGTCTGGTTTTGGTATAAGGGATAATAGCAGCTTCACAAAACGAATTGGGAAGTACTCCCCCCTCTCCTATTTTCTGGAAGAGATTATGTAAAATTGGATTAATTTTTTACATTTATAAAATTTTTCAGTGAATCCATCTGAGGCAAAAAATTTCTTTAGGGGGACTGTTTTTAAAATTATGAATTCAATTTTCTTAATATTTATAGAGCTGTTCAAAAACTATTTTATATTGGGTAACTTGTGGTAGTAATTTTTAAAAACATCAGTCTATTTTGTATAAGTGGTGAAATCTGTGCACATAGAATTTCTGATAGAATTCCTTTATTATCATTTGATGTCTACAGAACTGACAGTGATGTCCCCATTCCTGATATTGCTAACTTCTTTCATTTTATATTGTTGGTTTTGTTAGAAGTTTGTCCATTTTATTGCTCTTTCCAAAGTAACAGCTCTTTGTTTCGGTGATTTTTCTTTATTCCTGTTTTCAGTTTCATTTATTTATACTGTTTTCTTTATTATATCCTTCTTTAAGGTCTTGAGTTGGAAGCTTAAATTATTGCCTTGAAGCTTTTCATCTTCTCTAATATATGGATTTAGTGCTAAAAATTGTCCTCACACCATTGCTGTATCTTACAAATTTTGAAATGTTTTGTTTTTTCATTCAGTTCAATTTTTACTTTTAATTTTCTTCTGACTTCCTCTTTGACTCATGGATTATTTAGGAGTTTGTTCTTTTATTTCTAAATGTTTGTATATTTTTCTCTTATTTTTATGTTGGTAATTTCTGGTACAGTTCCAATGTGGTAAGAGAAATTCTCTGATTTCACTTTTCATTTATTTTTTATTTAATTAATTGTGTTTACATAGATTCTAGGGTAACCCCTCCCCCATATTCCCCTCCACATCTTTCTTTTTTTAATATGTTGATTTGTCTTATAGCCCAGGAAATGATTTCTCTTATCTATGTCCTGTGGCCATTTGAAAACAGTAAATTCTACTCTGGAGTGTTTTGTAAATATCCTGTTGGTTGATGGTGTCCTTGAGTTTTCTATGTCCACGCTGATTTTCTATCTAGTTGTTTCACAATCATATAAAAAGGGGTGCTTGCGTCTCTAGACCAGTGGTTCTTAACCTTTATTGAGGTACCAAACCCACCAGTTTCATATGCGCATTCACCAAACCCTTCTTCAGTGATAAATAAAATATGATTTTTTTTTCCAAATTCAAGACATAGGTATATGCTTCTTTAGTGGTGCACAAAATGAGCAGTGCATGAACATCACCTTGCTCAAAGAACAAAATCAACAAAGTAGTGCATGAACTCACAACAAATTACAGTATTACTTTATTCTGGCCTCTGCGGCAGAGGCTTCTCTGAACCCCTGAGACTGACTCATTGAACCCCTAGGGTTCGATAGAACCCAGGTTAAGAACCACTGCTCTAACAGTAATTGTGGATTTTTCTATTTCTCTTTTTAGTGCTAATAGTTTTTGTTTCACATACTTTACAGATTTATTGTTTGATCCTTGTACATTTAAGATTGCCATTTCTTCCTGATAGATTGACTCCACTGAGATTATATAATGTCATTGTCTCTGGCAGGTTTTTTTTTCTGAAGTCTACTTTATCTGCTATTAATATAGCTGGTCTTGCTTTCTTTTGATTAATATTTTCATGATATATCATTTCCATCCTTTAATCATATTTTAGATCATTTATAGTTAATGTAATTAGTGATGTGTTAGTGCTTGAGTCAGCCACTTTATTTTTTCTTTTCTGTTTGTGTATTTTATTTCTCTGGCTTCACTTGCCTTGTGAGTTACTTGGACACTTTTTAATTCTACTTTTATTTATCTATAACATTTTTATAGTATATAAAATGATTAAATAAGGTATGGTTCTTTCTTCTGAGGTCTGCTTTATCTGCTATTAATATAGCCAGTCCTGCTTTCTTTTGATTAATGTGGGTTTTTTTATTAATGTTTTTATGATATATTTTTCATCCTTTTAGTTACTTAAGGTATCATACCTTAACTAGTCATTCCCATTCATGCCGTTTCCAATATTTCTTGTGTTAAAGAAACTCTATGATGTACATACATCTTTTATTTGGATCTGATTGTCTTCTTCAAAGAAAATCCTGTAAGTTACTGGGTAAAGGAAATTAACTTTTAATTTTTAATAACTTTACTTAAATTACAGAAAATTATAGTCTTCACATCAGATTCTATTCTGTCTAGTTGTGTTTTGTTTTGTTTTGTTTTAAGTGAGTGAGAGAGAGACAGACAGGCAGGCAGGGAGAGAGATGAGAAACATCAACTCTTAGTTGTGGCACTTTAGCTTCTCATACATGCCTTGATGGGGGGGAGGTTCCAGCAGAGCCAGTGACCCCCTTGCTCAAGCCAGCAACCTTGGGCTTCAAGCTAGTGCCCTTTGGGCTCAAGCCAGTGACTATGAGGTCCTGCCTATGATCCCAACACTCAAGTTGGCAAACTGGCACTCAAGCCCGCGACCCCACGCTCAAGCTGGTGAGCTCACACTCAAGCTGGTGACCTCGAGGTTTCAAACCTGGGTCCTCAGTGTCCCAGGTAAATGTTTCAACCACTGCACCACAACATGGTCAGGCCACTCTGTATAGTTTTAATGGCATTTTTAGCTATTGCACTAAACATACATAACTCATCATAGCCTACTTGATTTTTATTTTACCAGGTTGAGTGAAGTATCGACACTTGTTTCCTTTTATGTCCCTTTACCCTTTCCTACTTAAAATTGTCTTACATATTATATATATATATATATGTGTGTGTGTGTGTGTGTGTGTGTGTGTGTGTGTGTGTGGCTATATCCTACAGTGTTACGATTTTTGCTTCAAACATCAGACAAACTTTAGAAAATCAGTAGGAGAAGAAAAGTCTATTTTATTTACCCATATTTTTGCTTACCATGTTCTTTTTTCCTGGCATTCCAAAGTTTTTTATCATTTTTTTTCACTTTAGAGTACTTTCTATAGAGTCAGGCTGGGTCTGCCAATAACAAATCCTGTTAGTTTTTCTCCATCTAAGAATGTCATTATTTTCCCTTCATTCTTGAAGGATATGCTCACTGGTTACGGGATTTTTGACTGACATTTCTTTACTTTCAGCATTTGAAAAATATTATGTCACTTATTTTTGAATTCCATGGTTTCTGATGAGAAATCCATTATCATTTGCATTGTTTTTCCCCTATAGGTAATGTGTCATTTCTCTCTTGCTACTTTCAAAATTTATCTTCGTCTATAGTTTTCAGAAGTTTGATTCTGACATGTCTTGCTGTAGATTTTTCTGGATTTATTCTATTTGTGCTTTGCTTGGCTTTATGAATATATAAGTATGTGTTTTGCCAAATGTGAGAAGTTGTAAACCATTGTCTCTTTGATTACTTTCCTATCTTCATCTTTTCTCTCCTCTCCTTCTGTGAGTCCCGGGATATATAATAAACATTTTATTGTTTTCCCACAAGGCCCTGAGACTTTGTTCATTCCTTTTCAGTTTATTTTCTTTTTTGTTTAGATCGGATATTTTCTACATTTCTATCTTCAAGTTCAATGATTCTTTCCTCTGTCTCCTTAATTCTGCTGCCGAACTTACCCTTTGAGACTTTTTTTTTAGTTACTGTTTTTCAGTTCTAAAATTTTCATTTGATTATTTTTTTATCTTCCATTTCTTTGCTGAAACTTTCTATGTTTTCATTTGTTTAAAGTATGTTTATAATCGTTTGTTGAAATATTTTTTCAATGAATGCTTTAAAATGTTTGTCAGATAATTCTAACATCTCTGTCATCTCAATGCTGGAAATTATTGTCTTTTTACTTTCAATTTTAGATTTCCTGGTTCTTGACATGACAACTGTTTTCTATTTTTTTTTATCATTGTAACTTGGATATTGTGAGTATTAAGCTATAAGATTCTGGATCTTCATTGTACCTCTGTTTTGTTGACTTCTGATATAGCCATGGCAGGGGAAGGGGGGAAGGTGCCACCTGGTTACTGCCAGGTGGGTATATAAGTCCACTTTCCCTACATGGCCTTCATTGACATTTGAGGGTAGCCCTGGGCAAAGGTCAGAGTTCCCAGTCCACACCCAATTGCTACTGCTATCATTCTGGCTGGGAGGGTAGGAGTGTATCATGCTACTAGCAGGAAAAGGAAGGGCTGCCTCATTACAGTGGGTTGGGGTGGGAGTGGCTTCTACTGATGTCACAAGTAGGGATGGGGGGGCCTTATTACCACCTAGAACAACAAAAGTCTTGGCTTCTTACATGGCCTTTTGTGACACTACTCTGACAGGGAGTTGGAACACCTTGTTATAGCCTCACAAGGGTGGAAGTCTAGTCTCAACTTTTAGCCTTTACAGCTATAAGAGGAGATAAGGTCAGTTTTTTTCTGCGGTGTTTGTCTAGAGTAGAAATGTTATTGTCTAAACCAGGGGTGCTCAATACGTCGATCGCGATCTACTGGTCGATCACAAAGGAAGTGTGGGTAGATCGCATGACATTAAAAAGACATTTGTCTTTTGATTGGCATACAGGGTAGCCAATCTGACGTCTGAACTTTTAACACCCTACGCATGCGTGTTAAACAGCGCTAACTTGTTCAGTTACATCGCTTTTAGCCTTCAATTTATTTAAACTAAATACAACAAAGGGTATAAAAATGAGTGCCATAGCTGGTCTGAGTAAGAAGCCTAAAACCTACCACTTTCATACAGAATGGGAGGAGATTTTTTTCACTATGTCATATTCTAAGTGCATTTGCCTCATCTGTCTGTGTGCCATTACTATTCCAAAGAAGGGAAATGTGGAGCGGCTTTTTCAGACTGTTCATAAAAACTATGACATTGACTTTCCTCTGAAAAGAGAGCTGAGAAGGAGAAAGGTGAAAGAAGAATACACAATATTAAATAGTAATAATAGTAACTTAAATAATGATAATATAGAAGAAATAAATTTATGTTTTGCATTTTTATTGTAGGTAGATCATTTTGATTTGGTCATCTTATAAGTAGCTCGCAGGCTGAAAAAGTGTGGGCACCCCTGGTCTAAACTTTCTCTGCTTGCCAAGAAGCCCCTTTCCTGATCCTTTGTCTAAAAAAAGCACAATTTCTATTGTCTGTGTCCATTCACATTTCCAAGTTATTGGCTTCTTCATCTCCCAAATCTGGATACAGGAGGAAAAGAAGACCCAGGGACTCACTATGTCATCCCTTGGGTCCCAGGTTTCCTTGCTAATCTGCCATCTTTTCTCTACATTTCACAGTCTTATTATGTTTGTTATACACACAACACCCATATTTCTTTTTTGTTGGTGCTGTATATACTGGAATAACAAAATAAAGAAAAAAAAGTACACTTATATTATCTTCCCAAAGCTGATCATACCAACTTTTATTCATCATTATAGTTTTAACACCAAACTCAGTTCCTGGCACAGAGTAGTAAATCTTATATAAATAGTTGTTAAGTGGGTGTATGAATTCAACTAATGCCAAATTCTCTAGATTTTAAGCCCCTCCCACATGTAAGCTTTTCAGTGGGACTGCACTCACTCAGGCTATAAAAGGGTCTCCGAGCAGAAGGTACCCGTTCATTATCTGTAATGTGTGTCCCTGAAAGTTTCTGTATCTGTAAAATTGAGATAATCATAGGAGCAGTCTCACCAGCGATGGTAAGGCTTAAATAAGGAATCCACATAAAGTGTTAAGGAACACCCCTGTCAAATTGTAAGCTCTCAATAAATACTATTACTGTATTGTGCGAAAAGTTGAATTTTTGTCACTTGGATTACATCTCTTGTTGATTTGTTTTATCATTTTAGAGGTGTTGTCATTTCATTTCCGATTCATTTTCAACATGACAATGGTCCCCAATGCTTGGTTTCTCAGCCTCCCTCTCAATCTTTGTGACAAACTTACAAATGTACTGATAACCAGTGTAGCCAAGGGTCTTTAGCATTCACTGAATTCTGGGAGCCATCTTTCGTTCAGCCTTTACATCACCCCCTGATTATTTCATTTTAGAAACTCACGTATTGGGCTGCTTTAAACTCTGCATGTTTGGAGGTGAATATAATGAGCTCTTGCATCCACATGGCATTGCCTACACAAGTTTTCCATAGGATTGATAGATTGTATGGTTATAATACCCATTTTTTTTGTTGATAACCATCATCATCATAATAACAATGACTACTGCTTCTGGAGTTTCTTTTATATCTCAGGTACCCTTTTCAGAGCTTTACAAGCATTTTCTCAATTAATTCTCATGAAAGAACTGGGATATAGGTCCTCTTCCCATCCTCACTTCTCACAGGAGAAAACTAACGTTTAGAGAGTTAAATAACTTGCTTAAGGTTACAGGGTTACTAAGTGTTGGGGCCAGCATTCCAGCCCAGGCCTGTCCAAAGCCCAGTCCAAGTGCTCTTGCCTAGGAAGTGGAGGCTACATCCTCAGCAACAACCACCTCGGCACAAACGCGTGTTTCCCAGAGGCCCCTTTCCCAGAGGTCAGGCAGCTTAAATCCTGAGCAAACCTGATTCATGGGAATAAAAAATTCAAGCAGGCTAGCAGGAGGAGGTCTGAGTTCTGCTTAATTGACCCAGTATAATTATTTCCATTGACTTGCTCTACATCTGGGGATGGGTATTTACTAAGCAGACTGGCCCACTGACTCCCTGCAGCACCTGCTTTATTGTGGAGGAAGTTAATTGCATGGAAAGTTTTCATCTAAATCACCCAGTGTCTCATTCCCACCCATGCCTGAAATACACACATATACCAAGTCTTGTGCCAAAGGGTTCTTGTCAGAGGAGAACTTGCCCGTTAGCTGAGATGCTGCTTCTGAATGACAGCTAAAACCATTTCAAGGCTCTCCATAACACAGTTATTTCAAACAGCCAGAACAGGGGCCCTGTAGCGCAGAGAGGAGACAGCAAGGAGCAGTATGGTCTCTGAACCACCACTCAGGCCAAAGACATCCCCCCACCCCCAATCTCCAACAAAACAAACCAGAAATAGGATGCAGGAAAAATGCGCTCAGCCAAAGCTGCTTTTTTCCTCTTAGCAAACTCAAGGAGAAGATAAATTACAGTTTCTGTTAGTAACATAATTACCTTAATTAAAATTTAGGGGGTCGGAGAAGCCAATTCTGAATGTCACATCTCCAATGATATGTGTTAAGCCTGGGAGAATATAAATACAGCCCTGTAAATAAGTAGCATATTATCACTAGAGCTGTGAGTGCGTTATAGTTACTTAGAATAGCAATTAAGTTCTAACCAGATTCCATCCTCTGCCCTCTCGCCTCTGCCCTCATTTCACACTCAGGTAACCACTGCGTGGGTAAGACTATGGTGGCTTTTCCCCTCTCCCTTCCAAGCAATAGTCAGCCCTCAAGGCCTTTCTCTTATTCTTTTCAGAAACCCTTTCCTGAAGACTCCATCCCACAGAAATCCTCCCACCCAAATCAGCTACCGTGCTTGTTTTCTGCTCAAGGCATTTTCCCACTTAATTAGTCTGATTTCGGCTTTGTACTGGAGACTGTCACATACAGCCCCCTAATTGTGTCATGCTTCCCTAACCAGAGTATAAGCTCTTAGGAGGCACTGAGTGTGTCCTATTGAAAACACAGACATTTAGAGCTGGCGGGATCTCAGAGACCATACTGCAGATGAGAAAACAGGTCACAAAGCTAGCTGGGGGCTGAGCCTGGGAGAGAGCTCAATAATTCTCTTAGTTCAGTGTGGGTTCCAACCCTCCCCAGTTCAAGGGCAGGTTTGGAATGAGTTCCAGCGGGTATCACCTCAGTCGGGTATGAGGGAGAGGGTGCTAGGGGACATTTTCCACCAGCGCCGCCATTCCTCTAAGCCTATTCTGGGATGGGGTGGGGCAATCTCATTGAGTGGAGTGAGACAAGGCCGGTTAGGCAGAGGGCAGAGAGAGACTTCGGTCCAGAACCGCGTGCTAGTGGCCAGCTGCTGTCATTGGGCCATGAGGGGGCTCTACTCTCTGAAGGACAACGAGAAAGGCCCAGCTGCCCTGTAACTCTCTGATCTGGCAAGGGAAAGGGCTTGTAGTAAAGAAACTTCTCCAGGTCCTTCCCTTCCCCCTTTCCCGTCCTCAGTGTCTTAGCTCAAGTTCCTTAGAAGCAGGCTCAGAGTGCTTGTTAAAGGTTGGAGGTGGGGGAATAGGGAAAGGAAGGGAAAGAAGACAAGAAAGGGTGCAATTTTAAGAATAGTCGCGCGGAGGGTAGCTTCACCCTAATCCTGCAGGGATGAATGCTATGGGTACTCTTATGTAACTCTTAAGTTACCCCTAAGAGTTGTCCCAAACAGAGGACAGAGAGTTGGGACCTCATACTCCCCAAAGACAACAGCTAAGGATCAGGTGGAGGCTCTTCTATCTTCTCATCTGATTGGGTAGAGTGAGCTCAAGGTGCCAATGGGCAGGTCTTTGAAAAGGAGCCCCAAATGCTACTAGAAGCTCAAGAACACTAAAGGGAGATATAAATAATAAAAAGGGACCATCCAGAGTATGACTGTACAAAATTTTTACTTTAAAAATGTGTAAGGCATAAAGAAAGGCAAATATATGTTCTTGTTTCCATAAATTGGTTATCAAATAAACATGAATTTAAGTTAATAAAACTGGAACTGCAACTAATTTTATTTTTTGGGAAAAATAAACCTCACTGCCAGGGGTCAGCAAGCATGAAAAATACTCACTTCTCAAAGAGTTAAAAACACACACTGAGCCCTGGCTGGTCAGCCCAGCGCATGGATGTCCCAGGTTCAGTTCCCAGTAAGGGCACACATGAGAAGTGACCGTCTGCTTCTTTCCCATTTCCCCTCCCACAGCCAGTGCCTTGAATGGTTTGAGTGTGGGTGCTGAGGATAGGTTGTTGATCCAAGAGTCAGCCTCAGGTTCTAAAAATACCCTAGTTGATTGAGCATTGGCCCCAGATGGGGGTTAGTAGGTGAATCCCAGTCAGGGCACGAAATCAGTCTGTCTCCCCTCCTCTTGCTTAAAAAAAAAAACAAAACACATATTGGTTGTAAAATTCAATCCTACAATTAACCAATTTAAAGTCTCTGGAGAAATTATTTAACCAGTATGAGCCTCAGCTTAATCATCTGTAAAAATGAAGAATGATAGGACTTATCTCGTGGATTTGTTGTGAGGAATATATAAGGGTGTGTGTGTGTGTGTGTGTGTGTGTGTGTGTGTGTGTGTGTGTGTGTGTGTGTGTGTGTGTGTGTGTGTGTGTGATTTAACAAAGGCAATGAATATAGTAAGAGCTTGCCATAGGCTGCATTTTCCATAGAAATCCACAATGCACATACTCTTTAGAACCCAGGTATTTTCTCATCAAATATAGTCTATTTCACCTTTCATTGAATCTAGGTGGGCCTGTGACTCACTTGTAACAAACAAAGACAATTAGGAGTGATGTGACAGTCGAGGCAAGATCAGAAAAGTTAATAGAGCTTCTACATATTTCACTGAGTCTTCTTTTGGAGACCTGGGACGCCATATTGTGAGGAAGTTCTAAGCAGTTCCTATGGAGAAAACAAATGGAGGAGAGATCCTGAGTCTACATAGAGAGTTATCAGTCAACCCTCAGCTGCTCTGCTCATTATCTAACTATAATCCAAGCCAGAACTATTCAGCTAAGTCCTCCCAAATTCCTGACTCACAGAAACAGTGAGAAATAAGAAATGATTGTTTTTTTATTTAAGCCACTAAGTGGTGATTTGTTACATAGCAACAGATAATTGAAATGGTGCTTCATAAAAGCTAGGGATTGACATTGTTATTCACCACAGAACTAGGATATCATTCAGAGCCTTGCAGGTTCTGAAATGTGATTTTGTTTTATCCCACCGAGAATGAATCAGTATCACAGGGATGGACTTTCACTAATCAAGGTCAAAGAGGACTGGTGTACAGCCCAGAATGCCAATTTATTATCGTAATAGACCTGCAAGGGGGTTAAATATCCCATCCTCAGATCAGATTATTCCCTTCATGTAAGAAATTTACTTTGGAAAATAAGCTATAATCAGATTGTCTAGCCAGCATAAAGTGAGAAAAAAATAAGTTGCCTGACTCAAATAATTCAATGATATCAGGTCAAGGGAGCACATTTATGTTCATCTCCCTGGAAACGACCCACCAGCTGCCAGAACCCAACAGCCCAGACGTCAGGCCAGGTCACCATCTCCTCCTAGTGGCCCTTTAATAGACAATAATAGCATCTGTTCATATGACTTGTTTTTCTAGCTTTAATATAGATAATTCCCTCTTCTGATTAATACAGCATTTTAATCCAGGAGGAACTAACAGTGTTCCATGAAAAATAAAATAGTCATATAAATTCAAGAAATACTAGATTCAGCCAAGTGGAAAAGGGTTCGTTACTATAGGACTTCTTAGAAATTTGAAGATGTGAATTTACGATGCAAACCACCCAGAGGCAGATATAAGACAATGAATTCTCCCAAACACACATCTTCAGTTATCCCCAGATTACAGTTCATTAAATACACAGCTCACAAAAATTAGGAGAGATTTCAAAATGAATATGAAGTGATAAAAAAAAAGAAGCATTTGATTTTTTTATTAAACAAGAACATCAGAAAAGCAAATGGGACAAGTTAAAGAAAGTTGTTCGATTATGCGAATGAGATGCAAAGACAACTTTTATTGCATTGGTTAAAATGCACTATACAAAAGGCTGAAAGTATTGGAGTTTCTCTGCATGTTCCCTGCCCTTGCAATGCCCTACAACACAATTTGCCCAAGTGGGAAGCCTGGAGAGCAATAGGACATCTTGAAGCTGGTCAAACACAGACAACAGTGGCAACAGCCCTTGGAACAAACCAAAGTGTGATTAGCAGACTGTGGAATCATTTTCAAGAGACTGGCACAGTATAAAAAAGATGACGTCAGGGTTGCCCATCTACCACAACAGTGAGAGATGACCACTATTTGATCTTATTGGCAAGAAGGAACAGGCGCAGCAATGCAACAGAGCTGTGGGGACAGTTTCTTGCTGCCACTAGGTGACAGATATGCACCCAGACCATACAAAATTGGCACCATTGTGTTGGACTGCATGTCTGGTGACCAATGGTATGCATTCCGTTATCTGCTGAACACTGTAGAACCCATAGAAGGTGAACTGATGAGCATCGTCATTGGATCCATGATGAGTGGTCAACTGTCCTTTTCTCTGATGAGTCATGGTTCAGTCTGCAGCCTGACAATCATCGTGTCCTGATCTGGCATGAACGTGGAACACAGGAGAATTCACATTTCATTCAAGAAACGGACTCCTTTGGTGATGGTAGAATCATGGTGTGGGCTGGCATCCGCACTGGTGGTCATACCAACCTCCACATCATCAGGAACAGATCACTGACTGCTGTCAGATATCGAGGTGAGGTCCTACATTCTAAAGTGGTACCCCAATGCTGGAGCAGTTGGAAACAACTTTCTTTTCATGGATGATAATGCAGGCCCCACCATGTACATCTCATCATCAACATGATTCAGGAGGCAGGAATAGAATGCACGGACTGGCCTTCATGTTCACCAAACCTGAATCCCATTGACCATGCTTGGGATGCACTGGGAAGACATTGGGCAAACCGTCCAATGCCTCCCACAACACTTCTTGAGCTGGAAGTTATCTTGGAACAAGAGTGGCAGAGGATCCACAAGAACTGCTGGACAGTCTGATCCTGTCCATACCCCATCACTGTCAGTGTTTGACCATACACCTTACTGAACAACCAATGTGTGGCGCTCTTGTCCAGTTTGACATGATTCTGTTCATCCCACCAATATGTCTCTTGCTACTCAATCACAATAATTGAGTTTGCATTTTATTTGCATAATTGAACTTCCTTTGACTTATCATTTGCTTTTCTGTTGTTCTTATTTAATAAAAAAAAATCAAATGCTTCTTTTTTATTGTTGCTTCATATTCATTTTGAAATATCTCCTTATTTTTGTGAGCAATGTGTTTGAAAGATAGCTTCAATCAAGTCAGACTCTGAACCAGGAATTGTTGACTACTTGAACTGTCTTTATACGACCTTACTGGCCCATTATATTGATTTTGTACTTTGACTCTAAGAAGATTCACCTCACCTTGGCCGGGTTGCTCAGCGGATAAAGTGTTGACCTGGTGCATCAAAGTCACAGGTTCAATCCCCAGTCTGGACACATACGAGAAGCAATCGATAAGTGTACAACTAAGTGAAATGAGTATATTCTTCTTTCTTTCTCTCTCCTTCCCCCTCTCTTTCTTTCTCAAATCAATGGAAAAAAAAATTTTCAAAAGAAGATTCACTTCATTTTCCTTTTGTCCAAACTCTCTTAAAAAGTACTGGTCTCTTGCCCTCAAGGACTTTTGGAAGGGGGTGGGGCGGAGGGCTCGGATAGAGATTCAAAATGTGATGCCTATGCAAACATCAGAAATTACTTTAGAGCAGTGGTTCTTAACCTTTTTTGAGGTACCGAACCCACCAGTTTCATATGTGCATCATTCACCAAACCCTTCCTTCTTTAGTGATAAATAAAATATGATCTTTTTTTCCAAATTCAAGACATAGGTATATGTTTTTTTACTGGTGCACAAAATGAGCCGTGCATGAACATCACCTTGCTCAAAGAACAAAACCAACAAAGTGCATGAACTCACAACAAATTACGGTATTACTTTATTCTGGCCTCCACAGCAGAGGCTTCTCCGAACCCCTGAGATCGACTCATTGAACCCCTAAGGTTCGATAGAACCCAGGTTAAGAACCACTGTTTTAGAGAGAGGCAGCACTCCAAGTTGGCTTTGGAGACAGGACAGAAAAGAGCTCCTTGGGTAGAAGGAGCAGGCTGGGCACAGGGCTGGAGAGAAGCAAGGAACGGAGCACTGGGGAATCTGGCAGAGCACGGGAGTGTGGCAATGAGGCCGATAATGTAGGAAGAATCTAGAAAACCCAATCAAAGAGACCAGGCATTACATAATGGTGTAGAGATGCAGAGATAGACTGTAAGAAAGTCAGCACGGCCAGATTGGTACCCGGAGCTGGAACAAGAACTCTGAGGCCAGTAGAGGGAACACACTGAAAAAGTAAAACAGGGGAGACCATTTAGGAAGCTATGACATGGCACACAGGAGTGGCAGCTGTTACTCAGAAGTATATAGTGGCTCCGTCATCTCCTTTCTACTTTGTGCAACAGGAGACAGACTATTAGAACATCTGCTGTCAGAGAAAAAACACTGAGCTCAGAGCTTCGGGCTCTTTGAAAACTTGTCCCCAGATCATTTCAAGCATGCAGCTTCCCACAATGACTAAACAAGGAGAAAGCACTTCTTGGTGATGGCACTTAAGTGGACCACATAAATCTAGCTGTGCAGATAGGAGAATGGGACGCATCCCAGCTCTCAATGCAGGGAGACGGGAGGGTGCAGCTAGACAGCCTCAAAGCCCATATATAACAATGATGCCATGTTCAGAGCAATATTCTGCTGAGCTCTCTACAACACCCCTGAAGGATATTCAGTTCTGTGGGGCTTCCTTTTAGTGCTCTTCAAAAGTCCTGGGGTCTTGTATATCAGTTTTCAGAGGACAATCTTCTTGTCTTCAGTCCTCACAATTACAGAAAGGTAATCCTGGTCTAAACTAGCCTGGTCATTTGAGGGAAAAAATCAGAGATCTTCCAACACCCTAACCAATGGCACTGTGTCTTACCTCCCAGGCATCCACAATCTACCTCACAGCAGTCCCAAAGTGAGTAATTGACCTCTTCCCCTCCCAAGACCCACAAAACCAGTCTTCCTGGAGGCTTGGAGAATCTCAACTCTACTTCTCATCAGGCTTCCTCTGCCTTCCCCTTCAAAAGCCCTGATCTAGCTCAAGTCAGTAACTTAAATGTCTAAGAGGCCAGCAGATGGTACAAATGAATGGTACCTGCAAACTGGAAGATGCTAAAATGGCAATTGATTCTGAGTCTGGGTCAGAAAGACAAGAGGAAGGGGTAGGGACTGTGGTTAACCAGAAGTCTTTGCCTTTTAAAGGGTTCAGCACCATTGATGGCACTGCACACGAGGAGCCAACAGTGACTGAGCACTCGATTTTCTGAGGAAAGCCTGAAATCTGGGTTTGCATGTAGAATTCATTTAAAAATTTTAACAACAAAAATAAAAAGAGGCCCTGGCCAATTGGCTAAGTGCATAGAGAGTTGGCCCAGTGTGTGGATGTCCCGGGTTTGACTCCAGGTCAGGGCACATAGGAGAAGCGACCATCTGCTTCTCTACCCTTTCCCCTTCTCCCCCCCCCCTCTCTCTTCCACTCCTGCAGCATAGCTCAGTTGTTTCAAGCACATTGCCTGGGTGCTGAGGATGGCTCCAAGGAGCCCCGCCTCAGGTGCTAAAAATAGCTTGGTTGCAAGCATGGCCCCAGATGGGCAGAGCATCAGCCCCACACTAGGGTGGCTGGGTGGATCCAGTTTGGGCACATGCAGGAGTCTGTCTCTCTATCTTCCCTCCTCTCACTTGGAAAAAGGAAAAATATTAAAAGAAACAAAGAAAAATAGGGGGAGAACAAAAATTAAAAAAACAAAAACAAAAAAATTAAAAATTTAACAAGATTCAGACCTAAAGCTCTGATTAACATACCTATACCAAATAAGGCTTACGTTAGACAGTGTGAAGATCTCAAGGTGAGTGCACTCCCAGGTAGCTGAGAAAGAAATGAATACATTACTAGAAGCAGGTGATATAAAGGAAACAGGAGATCAAAAGTATAACTACCCAAGTTCTATTTTGTCTCTATCTTTTCAAGAAAATTAGTGTTTATCTGCAGAGAGCAGAACAAATGTCTTTTCAGGGTTCAGAAACCTGGGATAAATGAGGAGACAGAAGAAAGCTCATCGCTGCCTTGAATGAGCCTAAATCACTTGTCCCAAGGGAGCCACACTGAAGTGGACTTACAGGACTTACAGATAAAAATGCCAGGCGACTGGGGATACTCTTTGAAGGATTGTGGAAATTGGAAAATAACCTGGATTTTTAAAAATGGACTTTATCGTTTAATGTTCAATGGGTTGTACTCAATCCTTGCAAAAAATAAACAGTTTTGAACACATTAAAAATGTATTTATTTTTCAGTTAAATGTCTTTGAAGGAACTAATTATTCCATTTATTCACCTTCAATTGTATATAACAAAGAGAGACAACCATAACAAAAAACTTAGTCTGAAAAAGAGAATTATTTTTAATTTCCAGATTGAGGGATATCTCAAGATTAGGGGTTCAACCTGAACATTCATGAATTAAGGAATTTAAATTGAATTTTAGTAGTTGACAAATTTCTTTTCCTCCAGAACAGCAGCATTGGCTCGAAAAGAACAAGTTATACCAAACCAATCTTCTTTCTTTAATAAATGATAAGATGGGCAGAAAAGGGAGTGTGACACCCATAATGTACCCAAATGGTAATGTGATTGACTGTCTTTGTTTCCTTATTTTTGAAAATGTTCTTTTCAAATGGAGAAAAAAGCCACAGGATAGAACAGCTAAGATGATTCACGGACCAGAGTCAAGGACTGTTTGATGAATGGAGCAATGAGACCTGCAGGGTGGTCTCCAAGAAAATGCCACAAGGCTCTGTCCTATTTTAAATTGTTCATCAGTGATTTTGATACTTATTGATTTTTAAATCATATATACCTGGGAGAGATTTCTTGATAAACCCAGGACTTAAAAGATCATAAAAGGCTACGATAATTTACCTAGAAAGCAACAAGATGATTTTTAATGAAAAGGTAAATAAAGTACTACACGTAGGTTTAAAAAACTAATTACACAAGTATAGGATGGAGAAGACCTGGCTTAACTGCATTTCATCTAGAAAAGATGAGGTGTTTCACTTGACCACAAAGAACAATATGAGGCCATTGCTGTGTATGATAATGTAGAAGGATATATCCTGACATGGGGAAAATGTCTCTAACATTTTCTTAAGGAATAAAGAACAATTTACAGAATACACACACACACACAGATGTTAATAGAAGAAACGACTTGAAAGGTGGCAGTGGTTAACTCTCAGTGGTGAGAATATAGGAAATCTCATTTTTTTCTTTGTGTTGGTTCATATTTTACACATTTGCTGCAATTATTTTTTATAATAAAAAGATCAAAAGTGTAACTTGGCTCATAAAAGCAATAAGACTACAGTCTTAGGCTGCACACGTAGAATTATATTTTTCAGAAAAGAGACATTGATCAGCTGCCATATCTGGGACCAATGAATCAAGTCCTTGAGGCCATGTCCTAAGGGGCAGTCTGATCATTTGGGCTGCATATGGGGGTTCGGAAGGATGTCCGTGATCTGAATGTTAAAGAAACTGTTAAGTATAACCAATAAAGAAAAAACTTAATGCAGGCATGTTTGCTTTTACATATATTAAGAGATTCCATATGGAAGGGCCAGTAGCCTTGTAACAGATTATAAATGGGCAGAAATCCGTTGATACTCATCCCACAGAGAGATAGAAATCTATGTCCCCTCCCTTTGTATGTGGATACTCTTTGTGACTGCTTTGATTGACAGAATATGGAGGAAGTGACAGTATGCCAGTTTCCCAGCCCAGGCCATAAGAGACTTCCTGTCTTCTGGGGAAGCCAGCGGCCCTCTAAAGAGCATGCCTACACAATGGCCACCACGCTGTGAGGAAGCCCAAGCCAGCCATGTGGAGAGACCAGCCTGACCAGTCAAGGCACCAGACATGAGAGTGAAGCAGCAGCCTTCAGAGGACCCCTGACTGCCACCAGATGAGGGCGGCCAAGCAAGAACCACCTCGCTGAACCCATCAATCCCAGAGTCATGAGCAATAATAAGAGGTCATTTATTTGAGTCACTGAGTTTGGGGATAGTTTGTTACAGAGCAACAGAACATTGGAACACTTGGTAGGTCCAGCTTGATCTTAGCATAAAATTCAGTAGGGGACCACTGACTGAACAGAGAAGACAGCTGCCCTTCCTGAGAAGTGCTCTGACAGCACAGTATATAATGGAAGGGTGTGTGGCACCGGAGACAAGTTCAGGGATGACAGACACCTCGCGCTTTGTAACAGGCTGCTAGAGGACAGCTTCCTGTGAGGCAGGACCAAACCACAAAGATGACAAAAGTCAGCTCCATGTTCAGGGAGTCCCACATGGAAAGGGGGCTATAGGCAGAAACAGGGGTCACAAGCAAATGGGGTCATCTTTCCTGGTGAATTGAGACTACAGTCCCTTGGGTTACTGTGCATGCTGAGGGGGGAGGGAGGAGCACCCCTTCTTACTTTGTCCAAAACTTACTATCCTGGTTTTCCTGCTTCTTCTCTTGTTTCTATTTTCTCTCTCGTCTTCCTTTTCTCTTAGGCCCTGCTTTCTCTCCAGTTCCTTTTTGGCATGACCCACCTGGATATTAGGTCTAACAGAATTTGGGTCTAGAGTTTAGCAGCTTCCTCTACCCAATGCATGGGAGTGAATTTCACTACAGAAAACCCTGAGCACGTGTTGGAGAGGAGAGAAAAGAATCCATACTTCCTCAGCACGCGGCCTTAGCAACCAAAAAAAGTAATACCAGAACGCATTCCAGCATTCTCCCAGAAAGGTTCGAACTACTTTACTACACATGTTCATATATCCTTAAGGCAAACCATCCCAGAAAACTCACAAGAGGATGGCAGATTTCCCCACTAGATCTGATAACATATCATCCAACAGGCAGCATCTACTTTAGCTGTGTCTGCCAGGAACTATTTGTGCAGGATTGAGGGGAATTACCCATTCCTGACTTTTTTCATCTGCAAACTGAGATCTTTGGGTTGGGTGGTCAGGGGACACCACCACCCCGAGCTTTCCCTTCCATGATTGTCTTTGGCAATGTCCCCACCCGTTTCAGTCCCAGCATCTACCACAGTGTATAAAAGGTCTTTTTTTGGTCTTTCATTGACTTCTGCTCCTAAGTTTGTGAGGGCAGAGACTCTGTCCTTGTTCATTACTATGTCCCCAGCATCTCATACAATACCTGGCACAGTGAAGACATTCAACAAATATTCACTAAATGAATAATAGTGGCTTTATTTTATTTTCTGAGCCTATCTTTGAGTCCAGGATTTATTACTGGAGACACACTTGGGAAACTTTCCACACATGTCACACTCAGAGCAAAAAGAAATAATGAAACTGCAAGAAACTGATCATCAAAATTTCAAAATTTGAGTTTGATGCATATTCACAAATAACTAGGGGACAGCCACAGTGCTTAAGAATAAATCGCTTTCACGTGATTAATGTTGTTACCTTTCCAAACATTATCATTTAGTCTTTGGACAGGACATCAACAAGCAGAGAAGAATGATAAGACAACTGTTGTGATTGGGCAAAATATAACAAAGTTATAATTCTTAGGAGTGCTGGATGTTTGTGTTCTATGAATTCATATTTAGACCAGACTCTGAGCAGATGAAAGAAATGCACGATAAGTCAGCTTGAAGAGAAAGACAGGCATATTTGCTCCCATGGAGAACAACTGGGCCTTTAGCAGATGCCAGGATTTGGAAAAAGGGGGCTCAAAATTGGGAGGGAAGGAGCTGTCAGTCTTTGTACCACTTTCCAATCCAGGAAAGTGCATTCCTGTAGGCAGATTCAGCTCAGAGCCCAAGATAAAGATTTCCATATGGTGATGCAAATTAGGATCCCTCTACAGGGGTGTCTGAAAGGAGCCAATAACCTGGGGAAACGTCTGGAAACAGCTTGAAGAAAAGAAAGTTCAGTGAGAGGAAGGAGATAGAATGTCATTGGCTAGAACAATCATTTTCAAATTTTTAGACTTGGGGACTGATGAAAATAGAAGTATTTCAGGGACCACTAAAGCAGAAATAAAAATTATTAGTAGTATTTTGTGCATTTTCTTTTAATTCTATAAGATTTAAATTCTCTAAAATAAAAAACAGTAAAAATATATATTTTTAGTAGAATACAGTACAACTGAAATTTCTAGAGAGTAATATTTAATTCAAGTAAAGCTAGGGTGAAATCGGCTATTGTTTCTTTGCAAGAATACTTGAAAACTGAGGCTGTAGTTTTGTTTCCAAGATTCAGAGTGCTGCGTTGACATCCATTGGGTTTCTCTGTTTGTTTTTATTAGTGATAGGACTGAAAAAGTCTTCTCACACAAGTTGGTAGTAGAAAATACAATAAAAATATCTATAGCTTTGTAAATAAAAAATGGATATTCTTTTTCCAGCAGAGGCGGATTAAGGTCAGTTGAGGCTCTGGGAACAGAAGAAAATATTGGGCCTCTTAAAAAAAAAAGAGAGAGAGGAAAAATAACAATAAATGTTAACCATATTTTTAAATAAATAAAAAATATTATGTACTATTAATGTTAAAATTGCACATATGAAACCAAATTTGGTGTCATTAGAAAAAAGTGTAAAGTTAGGGGGGGTTGTGGGGCCCTTCAGAAGTCGGGGTCCAGGGCGTGCACCCGGTGCGCCCACCGTTAAATACGCCTCTGTCTTCCAGTGATATCCAAAATTATGACAATGATTGCATTCTATGTGTGAACACCAGAAAAACATCAGAAGATTAAATCTATCAGTTTTTCTTTTTCACAATGATTAAGGGAGAAGTTGATATCTTCCATGAATGGGTTATTGATCCAGAGGTTCCCTTTATGGGGATACTCATTTTCAGGGTAATAGTAGTCAAACTTTTGAACTAAAGCTCTTAGATGTTGACTTATTAAATATGAATTTCCATTGATGTCAGAAGCAATCAAAAAGTCTTGGAAAAGTGGAAACATTTCTATATCTTCCTGTATGCAAGTTTCCCAAAGAACAACTTTCTTTTTGAATGCATCCATCTTATTTCTTAATGTAAAAAATGTTTGTGTTAAACCCCTGAAGAGAAATATGTAGTTTGTTGAAGAGGTTAAATATATCCGCCATATATGCAAGCTTAGCCATGTATTCTTCATCCAATCAAAGCTCTACTCACACAGTTTGCAGAAACTGTTTCACTTCCAATTTAGTCCAAAAGGTGTGAAAGAACCCTTCCCCTTAAGAGCCACTGCAGTTCCACGGAGAGAAGGAGATGGTGCTGTGAATCCATGCTTTCAGAGTGTTGTGAACAGTCAGAAGTTCAAACCTCCACTACGAATATCATTAATGATCTTCACTGTGTCATTCATCACTGTGTTCAATTCAGGGGAAATTTTCTTTGCAACTAAATGGTAAACCATACAGTGCGTGGACAACGTTTCTGGATGTGCAACATCCTTTATTTTTGCAACTGCCCAAGTGATGTCCAATCATGCTAGCAGCACCATATGTACACGCTCCAATGCACTTCCCCAGGGTAAGCCCCCCACTTGACAGCACTGCTTAAGAGCATTAAGCATCTCTGAACTAGTGGTTCAACTGACTAGATCAGGAAAGAGAGTGGTTCTTCCCCTAAAATCTTTATCATCAATAAACCTCAAGAAGCAACGCAGAGTAGAATGGTTATTCATTTCAGATGATTCGAGTTGAATGGCAAAACATTGTGATTTCTCTATCCCCTCTACAATTTGCTCTTCAATGCTGTTGGCTGTATCAATAATTCCTCTCTGAATGGCATTGTTTTTGTTTTGTTTAGCAAGAGAGAAAAAGAGAGGGACAGACAGGAAGGGAGAGAGATGAGAAGCATCAATTCTTTGTTGTGGTTCCTTAGTTGTTCATTGATTGCTTTCTTATATGTGCCTTGACCAGGGGGCTACAGTCAAGCCAGTGGCCTTGGGCTCAAGCCAGAGAACTTTGGGCTCAATCCAGTGACCACAGATTATATCTATGATCCCAGGCTCAAGCTGGTGAGCCCACGCTAGAACCAGCAACCTCGGGGTTTCAAATCTGGGTCCCCTGTGTCCAAGGCTGACTCTATCCACTGCACCACTGCCTGGTCGGGCTGAATAGCATTGTTCGAAAGCAATACAATCTCAAGTTTCCGTGTGGTTTGAGGACCCAAAATTTCCCAAGTGACATCTAAGATGCAAGGCTTTCCTAATTCTTCACCAATAGTAAATGGGCTTTTTTTCACTTGTGATATCTAAAGGTCTGCTAAATAAGATACCCGAAGCAGAAATTTGTCACTTGTCATCATTTTCTTCTTTTGAATTTCCCGACTTTTCGTTTGGTTGTGTAATCTTTCATAAAAACCCAGTGGCTTCTCAATAAGATTGCTCTGCTTCAAATGCAAATGACAAGTAAGTTTGGAAGGTTTCATTGCATCATTTGACAAAATTTCATATCATACTACACACAAGGGCCATGGCAACAATTCACTACCAGGTGCTACAGTGAAACCAAGTATTAAATATAGCTACTCCTTGTCATACTGCCTAACAAAGTTTCCTTTCCTTTTTTTTGGTTTCTGTTTCACCTTCCAAATTATCAACACATTTCTTTTTCACTGTTTTTTTTTTTTAAACTTGAGGCACTGGTACTTGGTTTACTTTTGGTGTCATTACTACTTTTCTTTTGATTATTGTTTCTGCCTTTGAAGAAGGTTAAAATATTTTGTTGGGTTTTTTTTCTTTCCATTTTGTAGAGTTTAAAATTTACAGCACAATGACATAATACTTTATTTACAAACAATACAGATGTGATTGGAACAGGTGAGTACACGCACGACACGACTACTGTGCAAGCATAAAAGAAGTGTACGACTGAGAGAGGAGGCAGCTGGAAACAAAAATGCACAACAGGTAGAAGTTTTATCATACTGCACACAATAGTGCATTATGATGCAAGCTGGTACTTGATTTCTGAACGCCACATGTACGTTGAGTTGTGCACTAATAAGTTTGTCCAAACACTATTTGCACAAGCGAGAAAAAAAAATGAACAATAGAGAAAGATGATGGGTGTTAGAGCCTGTGTATAACCTAGCCAGCCAGGAACAGAAACACATAAGAAATGAATCTTTATCTTACCACACATAACAGAGCTACATGGTATAAGTGAGTGCTTGATTTCCAAACTCCACCACTACATGTTTGTCCAAACTCTTTTTGTCTATTGAGCATGATTTTTAAATGCTCTGCAGGGTGAAAAATGTTCTTCAAACAAGCCTACAAGTTCCAAGGATATCTAAGAAAACCTCAGTTGTATTTTATTCAGTGATACAGGCTGGTAAGTGGCAATGACCCTGAGCATAGCGAATGCAACTAAGATCATTGGGTCTGTAATCTTCATACGACATCAGGGTGGTTAATTCTTTCATGGACCATCACCAGTCTGCCAGTGGTTAAAAAACATTGCGCTATAAGTTGCCATTGTGGTGGTTGATGATACAGTTTTATTAGCACTGGCTTTTCTGAGCCATAGTCACAGATAGAGGGCTGTTTCTCAGCCCTATCATTTATCACAGGAAAGAAAGTCTCCTGATTTCCTTCACATCCCACGTCTGTCCACCTCTGTACTACAGATATGTGGGTCTGTTTTCTGCAGCCTCCTCCTTAGGCTCCTCTGAACACGGGTGAGTTTCTCCCCATTCCCCATCCAGTCCTGAGATCTAGTTTATGAATGATTATTCTAACGTGCTTTACTGTTGGCTAAACAACCCACATACCTAGTCTCACTTGCTCCTCATGACAGTCCTTTAAGGATCCCAACAAAGAAGGAGAAAAAGCATTAATAACTACTAATCATACAGTCTCCAGAGCTAGGCAAAGCTGACTTTGAGTCTTCCTCTCTCACTTCCCTGCTGTGTGAGTTCAGCAAGTTAATTAACTTTTCTGTGCATCAATTTCCTGATCTCCAGCTGACTGTCAACCCAGGAGGTGATACTGAGTTTGGTTAAGACCTTAGACTCTACTGACTGACTCTCCAGGTAGAAACTCCGCACTGGTTAGCCGTATATGATCTTGGGCAAGTTATGTAATTAATATTTTTGTCCCTTGGCTCCTACATCTGGAAACTAGGGATGACAATAGTATCTCCAACTCAGAGGTTTGTTATGAGAATTAAAGAAGTAAATATATGTGAAAAACTTAGAAAACAACCTGGCATGCAATGATCACTATTTGCTACTAGTCTTATTAGTCTTTAAAAAATAATTTTTATCCAGCTAAAAAATATCAACACATCAGCATTGTAGAAATCCTGGGAGATCTCTCTATTTTGCTATTTACCCTGAATTGTTTTTTATAAGAGTCGTAGCAAAGACTACTCCAAAATGTTCAGCCAGTGTCTCCAACTCCCATGGCACCTGCCTCCCTCTTCAGGCTGCCTTAACAACTGAGCCAGGACACAGGCGTGAGAATGCAGGGGCAGCTGTTCACCCACCCACCACCTTCCCCTCCCACAGTGACAAAAACAACAATCCACCAGAGAGAAGAGCATTCAAGTGAGGGCGGGAAGTTTGTTTGGGGCTGGCTGCCTGGGTATGTTTCATGAGCTTTTGCAGTTTGGTTGTCATTTTAAATTTTATTTTATTTTTTATTTTATTCATTTTAGAGAGGAGACACAGAGTGAGAGAGAGAGAAAGAGAGAAAGGGGGGAGGAGCTGGAAGCATCAACTCCCATATGTGCCTTGACCAGACCAGTGCAGGGTTTTGAACTGGCGACCTAAGTGTTCCCAGGTCGACACTTTATCCACTGAGCCACCACAGGTTGTCATTTTAATGTGGCCTCCCTGCATTGCCTTCCCTCTGCAAGTAGCCACTCACTTTCAGACTCCAGGAAAAGGACAACCTTCCCATCATGTGGGTTGACCTGGAAAAAAATAAACATCCGTGACTTTTCCTAGATATGGTTCTCCCTTCTGTGGCCTCCCTGGTGACAGCACAGAAGCCACCTCTCCTGGAGCCACTGAGACACCAGGCACATCCAACCATCCTCTTTTGAGTAAAAGGATAGGAGAGGTGTGGTTTTATTAAGTTGATCAAATATAGGGAACCCTATAACATAACATCCAGCCCAGGACAGTTTCAAAGTGAGAGAGGGCACAGTTAACAATAACATCAGGAAGACATACATGCAAAGAGCAGGATGGGTGGCCACCCTACACATGCGCCTAACTGCATACCCCATCAGTTCCAGTCCTGGGGCCCGGGTGTGCAACGGCTCTGTAGCTGGGGTCTTCTCATGAGAGCTCTCACTCCCAGAGCCAAATCCCCTATTGGAGATTCAGGTTGACCCACCTTAGGCTCTTCTTCAGATTTCTCTGTACAATATCAGCATGGCCTGGCTAAGGCAGAGCAAGTAAACATCCCTCTGAAACAGAGCAATGCTTGCACACTTCCTCACGAGGGAAGGAAGAAACTTCATCCCAGTACCAAGCCCCCATTGGCACAGGCTTCACTAATATTTGTTGAATGAATGGTGTAAAATTTGAGTATTATCAAGATAATAAAATAATGTTTAAATGCTTCCTCTATGACAGGCACAATGCTAAGTGCTTTATACAACTTATCTCATTGGGTGCTTATAATAACCCCAGGAAATAGAAGACATCCCCAAATAACAAATGAGTAAATAAAGGCTTAGAAAGGTGGAATGATTATCCAAGGTCACAGAGCTGGTGAGTGGCAGAGACAAGGCTCAAATCAAAATTGTTCTGCCACTCAAGTACACTCTTTTAACCACTAATAAGAATAACAATGATGATAATAACAAACTGAGCACAGTAAGCATTTTACATCATTAATGTAAAACATATGACATGTTTCAATTATCTTTAGAGCATTAGTATTAATTATTGTGCCAATCTTACAGGGGAAGAGATTGAGGCATACAGGCTAAATGACATGTACGAGGTCACACAGCTCTTAAGTGCCTGAGCTGAGCCACAGACCCAAGCAGTTGAACTTGAGAGTCCCTGTCCTCCACTGCTGCTCTATTACTTACAATGATCCAAGTCAGCGACGTCTGAGTAGAACTTCTCTCTGGCAGGACTGATTAAAGCAGGGCCTAGGGCACTTACATCCAGTGCAATACATCTGTGTTATACTATCATTTAGTTGGCCCAGGGCTTCCTAGACACTGTCAAGCACAGAGCAGAAAACATGTGCCTTTGGCCTCTAGACTCTTGAAGTCTATTCAAAACTGAGATTCTATAAATGATAGCTACTGAGTGCTAACTGGACTCCAGCACTGTGCTAAGTCCTTTAGCATCCCTTCCTGGTTGATCTGTACCATCCTCCTGGGGGGTAGGTACTGTCCCCCCATTTGACAGGTAAAGAAACAGTGAATTTGAGGTCAGAAAGAATCTCTCAGCTGTTATTGGCTCTGGTCCCACCTGTCCAGGAATTCTCCAAGGTCCATCCTTAGATCAAGCAACTTTACACATGACAACAACACTCACACTTAATTTTTTCTTAATATTCCATGTCCACACATACAAACACAAAGCCTAGCTATTAAAAAACAAAGTACATAACTGATAACTGCTTCCTGCATTCAGTGTTTATTCTAATCCATGCAGGTTCATAAAGTTCACTTTAAACCAAAATATGGCTGACTCATATGTATAAAAGGAAATCAATTCATATTTACAAGCTCCATAAAACCTGCTGCAAATAGTTAGGTAGAAAGATACAGCAAAAGTATTTACAATCTGACCCAAATATCTCACTATCAGCGACTGGAGGAGGTGCAGAGAAGGCTGAAAACCAAGGAAGTGTGAGGCTCGAGCAATCTATGAGGCTAATATATTCTAATTACTAAATGAACAGGGCAATCTGAGAATATTGGATTCAAATGGATTTTCCTGTGTTTGCAAAACCACTGCAGAATGCACCATAAATACGGTTTATGACATGTTTAGAAGACCAGATTTACGAATACATGGGCACGCGTGCACGCGCACACACACACACACACACACGCACCATAGGAGAACAGATGTTGTGCCTTTCTGCCTGAAATGTTCCAGCAATTGTTGACATTTCCAGGACAAACCTACTTCCTGTGCCCAGCCGGGTGGTGCCCGGACTTACCTTTCATTAAACCGGCCATGACAATGCCTCCAGCATCTCTCACTTGTGCATTGAATACAAAATAAAAATGGAGATGTGGTCCCTGTCCCCAAGAAACTTCCCACAGGGCCCCCATGATTATTTAAAGAGGAAATTCATTGGGATCCATGTGACGAGGGACACCAAAGCTCACTGGGAGAGACTCAGGGAGAGAGATTTGCTGGCAGGATGAGCAGCACCCTAAGGAACCCGGGTTCGGGGAGCACAGCCAAGCTCTGGTGCATTTCTCCTTCCTGGGCCCCATCCGTGGTCTTGCCTGCTTGTCTCCATTCCTGGGGTTTCTCTCACCTCATCTTTCCCTCTCTGTGTCCTCTCAGCTAGCAGGGTATAGAGCAGACAGGGGCTTTTGGTTTGACAGCTAAACCTGCTGCAAAGAAATGAAGACGCTGCCCAAAGGCAAAGATACACTCAGAGGTGCTCAAAGTCCTGGCGGCTCTCTGGGGAGGGAGGTGTCGCCTTGCGGACTCCCCTCACACTGGCTGTGCCCAAGGGACAAAGCAGGCTGGCTCATTTTGCAGGGACGTTGAAGCTTCTCCCTTGAATATGTTTCTCTCTTGGGAGAAGTGCTCTGCCATGTGGCCACTTAGAGATGCCTCACGTCTGTGGAGGTCAGAGCTCCTAGGACCAGAGAAGGAAAGCCCCTCGGAGGCCTGCGCCCAGACCCTGCAGGAGAGAACACAGACGCTTCACTGCTGCCACGTGTCAGAACTCACTGATTATAATATTCACCACCCCACAAGCACCAATGCAGAGCCTTCAACGAGTCGAGGCTTGGGCCAGAAAGGCCCAGAATTAGGAAACAGGGTCACCTCAAAAGCTCTAAATCCTACTAAGGACATGTCCCGTAATCCACCAGAATCTAAGGCAAGGGGTGGAACATGCCTATAAACCAAGGGAAGAAACTGGACTTCGTTAAATGACCATGCAGGCGTATGAGCCTCACCCCCTCTTTGAAAGAAGTGGGGGTAGCCCA
Source organism: Rhynchonycteris naso (assembly GCA_037038555.1). NCBI lineage: Eukaryota > Metazoa > Chordata > Mammalia > Chiroptera > Emballonuridae > Rhynchonycteris > Rhynchonycteris naso. Next base: position 241,849,015 of record CM072999.1, on the reverse strand, counting down.
GGCTCAGAGAGGTTAAGATACTTGTCCATGGTCACACTGGTCATTGCAGGACTTGGACCCTGAGATGCCCATGGTGCTCCGTAGCTTCCTCCTAAAGCAGTGCACTGACCACGAGAGGAGCAGAGGGCCTGGAGAAGGCAGCAGGGAGGAAGAGGGAGCAGATAAGACTGCCCTGGTGTGATTTCCACCAGCCACGTTGGGAGCATTATTATGTAACATTAAATTACTAATGTACTTTCACAGTCTGTAGTGTGTAAGGAAGTAGATATCACAAGGTTTGTTTGAACAGGCACAATAAGAGATTGACGATGATGCAGACAGACCTAAGAAGCACCTAGAGCAAACCCCCACGTTGCATTAAATAAGTCTGCTCAGTGTGGGAGCAAACCTCAGCGAGACCTGCCTTAAAACGTGATGCAGCCATCAGTGTTCCTAATGGTACCTCTGGGTTATCAAGAAATGGGTAAATTACACTGACATGTTGTCTAAGGTGAACAAAATGTGCGATCAAGTCTATTGACTCTGCATATGTCTTGGGCTACCTGCATAATCATGGGAAAGTTAATTAATTCCACTGGACCTATCATGAGCAAGGGAGCATGCCCAGAAGGAGTCACTCATACATGCCTGTATCTTTTTGCAATGTCAGGTTTATATTAGGGGAGACCTTCCCAACAGGGCAATCGAATCACATGCAGGTTACACAGAGAGGGGAACCGTACACAATGGAAGCAAGAAGGGAGAAGTCCTGGTCACTGCCAGTGTCTACAGGTGGGAAAGCAGGTGTCTGTCCATCTCAAGCCTGGCGGCTGCAGTGACAGCACATATCTGGTGGAGTGAATGTCCCACAGGATTTCGAGCACGCCCTGTGATACAGCCACGCTCAAGCATTAGGTGGTCAGAGCTCTGAGTTCTTATAGCCCACAAGGAGGGAGCCAGGTCCCACCCATATCAGTGTCCAGATGGAGTCCTTATCTAAATGTCCAGACTTGTTGGTTTGGGGTGTTCCGGGTCCTTCTTAAGACTGTTCTCATTACACCCCATTACCTCAGTCCCGACACAGCACTTGACCTAACTGTCATGGCTGATGGTGACCCCATATTGGATTGTTAAAGGTGACCAAGATGTCTGCTCTGCTCTTGCTCTAAACAGGCCCTCTATCCTCTCACTGGTGAAATGAGTGTGTGGCAATGCTAAGTCTTTCCCTGAAAACAAAGGGATCCTGGAGAGAAAAATCATTCCTGTCTAGGCCATTCCAACAGTGCCGGTAGAACTTGTGGGGGACGGGGCAGCCAGATCCTTCCTTCCAGACCATCCAATTCATATGTAGTTGTTGATTCCGAGATGCTCTCCAGCTGCTTGCTCCCCTGAAAGCCCTTCTGCAGCAGCTCCGCTTGCCCCAGTTCTCACTCATGGTAGCTTGACCATATTCTTTTTAAATTAGGGGGCACTTTACATCCTATTTTCAAGGACAGAAGTCATGCTTTTTCAATACTAAGCTACTTTGCCACCTACAGGCAGCATAGGCACCTTCATTTTTACAAAGAGAGAGAGGGGGTGGGGGAAGAAAGAATCAAAATGTGTGGCAGAGAAACCATTGACGACACCAGCTTCAAGGCTGCGTGCAGCCTGGACAAGCCACCTCTGCTCTGCTGAAAGCTTTGGCCATGCTGAGGGTTTGGGGTACATTTTACTGCCCTAGTTCAGGGTCAGGGTCAGAGCCAGCCTAGATCTGAGTAAGATCTGAAGCCTCCGGTGCTCAATTCCATCCAATCCGGGATCTGAGATTACAGCATCAGAGTCCCAGTCCTGCCTTGTTCTTCCACGTGCTGATCACACTGTTTAAAACCAAGTGCAGGTCCCTGAGGGAGGCAAGACCTTAATCAGTGAACGGTAAACAGATTTTATCTGAACTACCAACTTTGATCAATTGGTAATGACTGCCTTGAGCACTGTACGGAGAAAAAGTCTTTAGCAGTCCCCTGTCCCCGGGTGATATTAAAATATTTAACCACCCCACCAATTAGCACAGGCAATCACTGTAGTACTGGAGAGGCTCCTTCAGCCTTCACCCCAAACCCAGTCTTAACCTCAGCTCTTCTGTGCCTTCTAGACCCCCTGCTAGTTTTATGTTAACTCTCTAATTGCTGGGTCAGTGGGGCCCTCCTCAGCTATCCACCACTGATGCAGGCAGTGTTTAAACCACCTGATTGCTGGTAGAGTATCAGCTCTGCTCTCCGCTGGCTGTGTTGGAAGTGGTCAGGAAGGAATTATGGTGTCAGGATTAGATGGAGGCAAAGGAAAATACTGTGCCCCGTCAAGTATTTTCTCTCTTCTGCAGACTTTGCCTTCTAAGGAATCTTTGGGTCCCCTTGCTGGGTCATGGGACCCAAAGCTCACATGTGAAGTTCGATTGAATACAGACACAGAGCTGAAAGGGGGAAGCTCAGCCATGTTCATACTAGATGTGGGTAAGTTGGTTTGTTTTCCATGTCAGTAACCTGTTGAAAGGAAATCAGATCACCTATTGGTCATGGTGTGACTTTACTAGAATTAACAGACAGCTAAAAGTGATATAATTACTTCTATTAAGCTTCAAATAAAGTTATGGCTAGGGTCAAGCCTGATAGTCTGACACAGATGGTGGCTTTCAGGCCCTAAAAGCCCCCAGAAATGAGTTCTCTTGACCCTTCTTGGGTGCTCAGTAATTAGAATAATTGTTGAAAACCTTAGGCAGCGGGTAGCCCAGTGTTAGCTTGAAGGCTGGACACCTGGCCTGGCAGGTGACAGATCACTCTCCACCCCTGGAAGACATCCGAGGGCCTGCGTCTGAGCCTCATACCGCAGTGTGCAGCAGAAACACCTGGGAGTGTGATAAAATGCAGATTCCTAGATCTACCCTGAAAGATTCTAATTGGGCAGGAATCTGTATTTTAACAGCTTTCCAAATAGACTCTGTTGCAGGGTGTAGATCACACTTTGAGAAACCTTAATCAGTGGAAGTGAGAACACAAGGGTCTTCTGGGGAGGATGGAGGCAGACAATAGAATGGAGGAAGACAGTACGCTGGACCAGGGGACACATGACAAACTCCAGCCACTCAGGCTTTCCTGATGGGTGGCCAGATCCTGCCTTTGTCAGATAAGGAATTAGGTTCATGTACTGATACAGAGTGGCAAGTGCTCACTATGCATTCATCGGTTCAAATCTCATGGCAGGAGCCCCCCAGATGGAGGCACTACCTTTAGTCTCATTTTAAGGTGAAGAAACTGAGGCCCAAAGCCACCCACCTGCAGGTGGTGAAAGCAGACAGCTTGACTCCTGAGCCCGGATTCTCCCCACCCACCTGTGCTGCCCACGTGCGAGAACAATTCCGATAATAGATGACACAGGAGTTCAGATCATCCTCCTGGGCTCGCTAGAATACAACTATCAGCTTTTCCAACTTATAATAAAAATTTCTGTTTGAAATACAGAACAGAAAACTGACAAGGTATAAAATTATACAAGATAAATTGCATTATAATTAAAATGCAACTAAAAAAATTTAACTAAAGAATCATCTCCATGACAAAATTTAGATTTGCAAAATCAACCTTGGAGAAAAAAAAAAAAAAGCTGAACTTGAAAAAGATAAAATCATGATGGCAAAAGCCAAAATCTGAAACGGTCCCCAAAATATCTACCAAAACCTGAGTAATGAATCAAATATTGTACTCTATATAGAATAGAATTTTTCACAATAAAAATGGGAATGAAAACCATAATGATTGTAAATTTTTAGATAAAGTAGATAGCAAAAATGATCAAGAAATTAAATATACTTAATCGTTTGCTCCCTAAAATTATTTTTTACAAAAATTAATGTTTTTATTATTCCAATCAAAATTACTTTATTTATAAACATGGAATCAAAATGTCTTTGGGGAATCAAAATAGCAAGGACAAGCTTTTAGTAGGTCATACCAAGCTACGTTTATAAATGTTGGGCAGGCACCTTACGCGCTCACTCACTCAGGGTTTGGGTAATAATGCTCAGAACAACACCTGTGGCAATTGGAATACTGGAGTAGACTGGCTCCCCCACACTCCCTCATCAGCAGCGCACTGCGACACTTCCTGGGGGAACCCAAGTTGAAGGTCATCACTGAATTGGCATATGCACAGCATTCCCAGGAGAGCAGGAAAAAGACATTTGAGAAACACTGCCTTGAACACTGAGATCTTCCCGTCCCTCCTGTGTCTCTAGCCCACCTCTCCACCCTGGGTATTAAGTATCTGTGTGCGCTGTGGGCCATCTGCTCCTCTGGTCTGCACACACCATCATCTCTCATCTGAGCCACTGCAATAATGTCACCCAGCAGCCTGGCTCCACTCTGCCCTCCTTACAATCATTCTTCATTCTGTAGCCAGAGAGATCTCTCAAAAACATCAGTCAAATTATGTTCCTCTGCTTAAAGCCATTCGATGTTTCCCTAATGCGCTAAGGATAAAGCACAGAACCCTTTACATTCTGACCCTGCCTGCTTCACCCAATATACCTTCAAGCACCTTCCCATGTCTCACCTCCTCCTACACTGCCTTTCTCTGTTCCTGTTCATTCCCACCTCCGGTCCTTGGCTCTGGCAGGTCCCTCTGCCTAGCGCATCTGGTCCCTCATCTTGTCCTGGTTGGCCCCTTCTTGACTTCCAGATCACAGCCTAATCATCAAGTCCTCAAAGAGGCTTTTCTGACCAACACCCTCCAAACTCAAGAAACCAATTTTAATAATTCTCAGCTTAATTCTGTATCTCCTATTTTGATTTGTCGTGTTTGACTCTAACATGGCTAAGCGCTATGAGGGAAGAGACTGCTTTTAGTTTGTTCACTATCATGTGAGCACCCAACACACGTTAGTGGATATAATGAAGGATAAATGAATGAATGAATGCATGAATGAGTAAATGAATAAATGAAGTACCTTAAGGTGGCTAAAATTTTAGAAGATTGTCTACCAAGAATACCAAAGAGAAATGACTTAAATTTTAGGAGACTGTGTACCGAGAATACCAAAGAGAAATGATGGTAGATCTTCTTCCTCTTAACCCAACACCCTTCTCAAAGCCCCCCTTCCCTTAGGAAGTGCACGCACAGTGGTTTCACCTCTGAGCTTCCATAGCAGCAATTCACATTTGCAGTTAACCCTTCGCTCCACAGTGAGCTCACTTCCGCCACTAAATTGTGCTTTCATGATATTACTCTGCCCCATTGCCCTGGATTGGATCTCCCAACTAGGGTAACTGTAGGCTTGGGTCATATTTTTTGTAACCTTCAGTACCCAATAAATATTTCAAAAAGCACAGAAGCTCAGGGTTGGAAGTGATCTGAGGGATCACCTTTTGGAAACTCCGTTGTGGAGGAAAGTGGCTGAGACCTATACAGACTTGCCCGAGCTTACGTGGCTAGCCAGACACAAGATTGCTCCCTAAACCAGTGTGTCCTGTTTCCCAGGCCACTATTCTTTCCACTGTGTCAGAGGAGACCTTGTTAAATATGCAAACTCCTGGGCAACCTCCTTAGAGCCAGGAAGGCCCGGAGTCAGGTGCCCAAATGACCAGTGATTGTGGTTCTAGGGGCCCAGAGACAGTGCTGTTTCTGTAACCTGATATTAGGTGGAACCACATGAAATCGCCAATATTCAGCAGTGTTTGATGTACAAAAGTGAAAATTTCATGCGGTTTGACTTAATAATATTCTCTTGGGTATAAAGTGATAAGTATGACAGAGGAAGAGACTCAGGGGAGAGATGACAACTTTCTGGGAAACAAACTGAAAGTCTGAGGATAATAAAACGATGCCCAAAAGGAAACTTTATGAAGACAAGGAGAGGTTCTTCTACAGACCAAATGCTGCCCTGAGGTGTGACAGACGGTCCAGAGCACAGCTGACCGTAGCAAGCGCCTCATCACTGAAAGGCTATACACAACAAGGAAAGCCCTTAAAGATGGCATTTATGGAGGGGCTCTTTTGCCAAGGACCACGTTAGGGACTTGACAAGTATTAATACATCCTAACAACAATCTCACTAGGTCAGGACTATCATCGTTCCCACTCTACAGATGAGAAAACCGAGGCAGGGAGTGGGTAAGGAGCCAGTCCATGGGTGTGGGTTAGAAAGTGACACAGACCATGCCCTCGCCCATTGAGTTGTTTTGAAGATGTGCCAAGGAAAGTTGGATGACCCTTCAGCACACTTGGGAAAGGCGTCTCCAGTGTGGGGTGGACAGCTGAATAAAAAGGAAACTTCCAGTCCTGTGGTTTTAGGTGTTCAGATTGAGTGAGAACTTCTGGCAGAGGAGTGACTCACCCCAGTGTTGCTTTCCTCAAGCTCTTGTTCAGACTCATGCTGTTTTGGGGGATTCACAGGGGTGGGTCCAGGAGCTGGGTTATGACCCCTACATATTACACACCTGATATGCACTGAGCATTTCTCTGTCCACAGAAGACACTATGCCTTATTGTCTTATATACCTCTCTCAATACCACCGAGGTAGGTATACTCCCCCATCTTACAGATGAGAACACTAAGTCACAAGCAGGGAGCCTGGTCTTAGCTGCTCAGTGACAGAGCCAGGGTTGGAACCCAGGTCAGATTCCAGAAGCTTGTGTTCCTTCCACAAAACCACAGAATACCCATGGAACATGGCCGCAGGCAATAGCTGTCTCCTCCCTGTCCTTCTCCAGATGTTAGTGTGGCCTGAGAGGTGAGTGGAGCTCAAGGGGAGGAAAGGGATTGTTCAACTCTTGGTTCTGGATGCTAAGCAAGGGCATGTGCCTCCTGCATCCTCTGCCCGGCCCCTGTGGAGCTGGCAGCCCGGAGAGCATATCCCAGACGACGCTCACATCTCACACACCAACCGCAGACGTGAGGTGGGATAAGCAACGTGTATTTTCCAAAAAATTCAATTGATCAACAAACTTGGAAAATCATGTCTGTCAAGACAATCCACAAAAAGTAAAAGGAAGTCAGGGAGTTTGTTAAAGGTGTAATGTCCGTCGGACCTCTCCCCGCCCCCCAAATAGTCCACCTCTTTGGGTGAGGTCAGCAGGAGCACCTGTGAGTGACCAGCTCCCTGGTTCCTGGGGGAGAAGGTTTCCCACAGACCCGGCAGCAGGCGGCCCCACCTTGGGGTCCCGCCATGACGGGGACAGCTGCTGTTTCTGTTACTTGTCTGATAATGATATCATTTACCTGACAGGTTCCTTTGGCTGGTTTTTCTTTTATATGCTACATGAGTTTTCAATTAGCCTCTCTCCTCCACCATCTGCTAAGAATGATGGCGTTTGTGATAGCAACCACCAAGGGTCCTTCCCCTCTTTACTCAGAACCAATGAGAAGGGACAGAGAGCCTGGCGCCAGTCCAGAGTCACTGCTTTCTCAACACAGGGACCAGAGACAACAGAGAGGGTGAGGGTCTGATGTTCCTATTAGATGAGAAGAGATGCCACATTTTTGAGCCTGATCCACCATCCTCAGCTCGAGAGGGACCACCCAGGGTTACCCCATTCACCTTTCTGAGTGTCTGCCTAGCAACGCCCCTGGCCCGAGTCCTCTCCGCTCTGCCTGTGGACGTCAGGTCAGCCACCTAGAGGGTGTTGACAAGCCCAACATTGGAGCTGTGTTTTCCAAACTGTTCTTCAGAACATTTATTACCATATGTTCAAATTGTAGTGTCCCTTGATTAAGTATAATGAAATAATCCACTCCAAGAGAGAAATTAAAATATACGTCTATATAAGGACCTGTACACAAATACCCAGAGCAGTTTAATTCCTAATCACTGAAAACTGGGAACAACCCAGATGTCCATCAGCTGGCAGGTGGGCTAATGAACAGTGGCCCCTCCATACAATGGACTGCGACTTGACAATAAAAGGGAACAAACTGCCAATACGCACGACATGACTAAACCTCAGGAAAACATTATGCTCAGGGAAGAAACCAGAGGCACAAAAGCCTAGTTGCTGTATGATTCCATTTATGTGAAATCCTAGAAAAGGCAAGACTAGATAGAAAATAGATCAGTGGCTCGGAGTTGGGGAAGAACACTGGCCACAAAGGGTCATGAGTACATTTGAGGGCTGATGGAAACCCCCTGGGCCTTGATTGTGTTACTGGTTATCTAAGCATATACATTTATCAAAATTCACTGACCTGCTCTTTTAAAACGAGGGAGTTTTATTATATTTAAACCATACTTCAATGAGACTAAAATGTTTTTTTAAAAATCAAGCAGGTCGATTTCAAATCACAAGACTTTTCAGAGCCTTTACTAGGCTGATGTGCATTTTAAATTTTCGAGAAGGAGCTGTACTATGCAAGGTTGCTCAAATTCACTTGCCAAAGATTTCATCGAAAGTTTTATAGAAAACCAGCTAAAATCTTGAGGAAACAGAGAAAACTGAATTAGAGAATCACCGATCTGGATAAAGCATTGCCCTCTTCATCATCTTTTTTCTTTTTAAGCTCAAACGCCCTTGAGAAGGGAACCACGTCAGCATGACACCCACATGGATTTAATTTATAGGCAATTTCCTGCAGACTGAGGGCCAGGTGTTAGCTCGAGTGCAATGGGTGAGGAAAAGGGTGTTAAGCATGGGAACAGGAGCTGGAAAATTGGGCTTCCTGTAAGCTGTGGCTCTTCAATCATTGTCCGTTCATCTGTCCATCTGTCCATCCATCCGTCATTCACCCTGCAAGGCACTTCGCCAAGTGCCCGGGAATGTCCTGTATGGCGCCCGCCCTCCAGAAGCTCACAGCCTTGCTCTCTCTTGTCGAAAGCTGGCCCAGGGTCCCCTTGCTCACCCTCTCCTCCATGACTTCCTTCTCTGGCTTCTCCTTGTCTTTTCCTAGCAGGGGAAAGGGGAGGGCTCTCTGACGCCTGGGTTCAGCACAGTCCCGCCAACTTCCAGCCAGAGCAGTTACCAGTTCTAACCAGGAGGTTGTCCCAGACTTGCTGATCACCAGAAGGAACTCAGCACTGGCCTTGGAGGTTCTGGTGGGTAGCAGCAAAGAGAGTGACTCCTTCACCTCATTTTATCTCAAGCCACATGTAACGTGTCCCCACCCACCCACCCCCACCCCACATGCCTGGCCTGCCCATTGCTCAGTCAGGTTAAAAACAGACACCAGGCGGCCCTGGCTCAGTGGAAGAACATCGGCCCAGCGTGTAGAAGTCCCAAGTTCAATTCTCAGTCAGGCAGGGCACACAGGAGAAGCACTCATCTGCTTCTCCACCCTTCCCCCTCTCCTTTCTCTCTATCTCTCTCTTCCCCTCCCACAGCCAAGGCTCCATTGGAGAAAAGTTGGCCCAGGCACTGAGGACGGCTCCATGGCCTCTTCCTCAGGCGCTAGAATGGCTCCAGTTCTAACGGAACAACAGTCCAGATGGGCAGAGCATCGCCCCCTGGTGGGCATGCCGGGTGGATCCCTGTCGGGCACATGTTGGAGTCTGTCTCTCTGCCTCTCTGCTTTTCACTTCAGAAAAAAAAAATACAAAAGACAAAAACAAAACAGACACTAGGGAGCATCACAGAGATGGCTGCAAAGAGCACACCTGCTTTGTTGAGAGGGTGGGCGCAGGTCCAGCTAGCTCTGCTCTCCCTGCCAGGGCCCCTTCTGCTTCTCTGATGCCTCCCTGACAGGCCATCCAGCTCCTTCCAGAAACAGCCATCTCTGGGAAGCAGAGCGCAAAACCAGGATTGGGATCCTAGTCAGCTGCTTCCAGAAATAGCTTTTACCTGCTGCACTGTACTGTTAAGTTCCTTCCCGTCCCTGCCCCTAGGAAAGGAGGCAGACCCAGACGCTCCTCACCCCTTCCATACTGAAATCACTTCACTGCTTCTGGGAATGCCGGGGGTCACACTGTGTGTGTACACCTGCTGCCTCTAAGCCAGCAGCTGTCAAACTCTGGGTATCTAGACCGCTTTACACTCTTGAAAACGAAGCCTGCCCCCACGGGCTTCTACTTGTATGGGTTACATCTATTGATATTTACCATGTTAGAAATTAAAAGAGACATTACATTATGTAAAAAATATCAATTCATTTAAAAATAACAATGAACTTATTATAACTTAACATAAACTCATAACACATTAATATGAATTAGGTGTTTTTTTATGAAAAATAACTATATTCTCCAAAATAAAAAAAAATTGTAATATGCATGGCACTATTCTGTATATTTGCAAATCTCTTTAATGGCTGGCTTAATAGAAGACAGAGGAATTAATATATCTGTTCTCCATTCAATCTGCATTGATATCACACATCATGTAGTCTTTGAATAACTCCACTGTAAATTTTTTTAAATGTTTATTTTATTGATATTAGAGAGAGAAAGGAAGAGAACAGGAGAGAGACAGGAACATCTATTCCTGTATGTGCCCTGACCAGGGATCAAACCGGCAACCTCCGTGCTTCAGGACAACGCTTTAACCAACTGAGCTATCTAGTCAGGGTTCCACTGTACATTCTTAACAGAGATTAAAAATGACAAATGTCACCTGACCAGGCGGTGGCACAGTGGATACAGAGTCGGACTGGGATGCGGAAGGACCCAGGTTTGAGACCCCAAAGTTGCCAGCTTGAGCTCGGGCTCATCTGGGTTGAGCAAAAGCTCACCAGCTTGGACCCAGCAAGGGGTGGCTCGGTCTGCTGAAGACCCGCGGTCAAGGCACATATGAGAAAGCAATCAATGAACTAAGATGTCGCAACAGCAACAAAAAACTGATGATTGATGCTTCTCATCTCTCTTTGTTCCTGTCTGTCTGTCCCTATCCATCCCTCTCTCTGACTCTGTCTCTGTAAAAAAAAAAAAAAAGGCCTCAGCATGATTACAAAAAACACATGAGACTTCGTATATCCCCTGACAGGGTCTCAGAAACCCAGTATTTGCAGACCCCACTCTGAGAATCACTGCAGCTTATTGTGGAAACATGGCCTGAGCTGGTGGGAAGAGAGGGAAGGGCTGCAGCACACCTCGTGGACTGAAAGCAGAAGCCATGTCACCACCTCACTAACAGGAACATTAAGTTCCAGGAGGGCAGCGTATGGATACTACTATTCTGTTCCCTGCTCTATCCCAGACCCTAGAACCCCTAGTAGGCTCTTGATAAATGTGTTAAATGAAAGAATGAAATACAGATATGTATTTTTTTAACCTGTTAAGAACTGTTTAAGGAAGAAGGAAGAGGTGAAAAGCATAGATGGCTTGGCTGACAGACTACACCCGTGGACACACTCAGCCATCCAGCGTGACAACTAGACGAGCACCACATCGATGGCCTAGTCCAGGGGTGCCCACACTTTTTCAGCTTGCGAGCTACTTATAAGATGACCCAGTCAAAATGATCTACCTACAATAAAAATGCAAAACAAATTTATTTCTTCTATATTCTCATTATGTAAGTTACTATCATTACTATTTAATATTGTGTATTCTTCTTTCACCTTTCTCCTTCTCAGCTCTCTTTTCGGAGGAAAGTCAATGTCATAGTTTTTATGAACAGTCCGAAAAAGCCCTCCACATTTCCCTTCTTTGGAATAGCAATGGCACACAGACAGATGAGGCAAACGCACTTAGAATATGACATAGTGAAAAAATCCCCTCCCATTCTGTATGAAAGTGGTAGGTTTTAGGCTTCTTACTCGGACCAGCTATGGCACTCATTTTTATACCCTTTGTTGTATTTAGTTTAAATAAATTGAAGGCTAACTACGCAGCAATGTAACTGAACAAGTTAGCGCGGTTTAACGTGCATGCGTAGGTTGTCAAAAGTTCAAACGTCCGATTGGCTATCCTATATGCCAATCAAAAGACAAATGTCTTTTTAATGTCATGCGATTTATCCACACTTCCTTCGCCATCGACCAGTAGATCTCGATCGATCGACATATTGAGCACCCCTGGCCTATTCTGTGATTCATCTGTTACTCTTGCTCTTCACAAGGAGTTCAGTGGCTCCTCGGTGCTCCAGGTAGTTGCAGAAATGACCACCGAGTGGAGACTGACTTACTCTTTAGGTATGGCAGGTGTCTGCTGTAAAAATCATCTTATTGGTAAGGCTTTCCACAGTCTCCGGTAGGCACAGAGTTGAGGCCGCGAAGATCGCACCTTGCCCAGTCATCCTTAATTTCTTTCTTCACAACGGAATAAACGTGAAGGTGGAACCTTCGCCAGACACCACAGGAGAAAGCTGGGTGGCCCCAGAGAAGGCAGGGAAAGAAGTCAGAGCTACCTCTTCATCTTCCCTCTACCCACCCACATCTCACCCCACCCCCCAGAGAGCCCCATTCCAGGAGCGGTCTTCGGCCTCCGGCTCACCCTGGACAGCCCAGGGCCCCCGGTTGAGGTCCCTCCCAGGAGAGGAAAGATCCGCTCCGCCCCCATCCCTAGGCTCTTTGAACCGCGCCTCTGTCCTTTAACATTTCCCGTTTTGTTGCTTAAGCCGGCTTGCATACGGCTTCTGTCACTTGCAGCCAAAGTGGCCTTAGTAAAGCTAACCAGTCTGGTGTGGGCACTCTGCAGGTGGCCTGCGCCTTTGTCTCTTCCCAGCCTTGGCCCCGCAGCAGAGAGAGCAGCCCGGAATAGCAACCTGTGACCTTCCAGCTGCCTAGCTTGTGCCTGCTGGGCGGGGCCCTTCAAACCAGCTGAAATCAGTTAACCCCTTCTTTTCTGGCAGGAAAAAAAAGTACCCTTTCGTTTTTTTGGCAAGATTTAAATGCAATTATAACTCAGGAGAACAATGAGGAAACTGACAAGAGCCGGTCCTTTGCACACGGCACGCTGATTTCAAGCCGACAAATTATTTTTTAAAGGGCATTAATATCACAAGCTGATGACTCTTTGCCCTCAGCAAATGATGCATTGTAACATTTCTTTACACATACATAGTTCTCAGCCCAAGTGAAGCTGTCTTACGTGAAGCGCGTTAGCAAACATTTACATTTCAAAATTCAGCAGAAGGGTTGTTATTAGGTTTTTCTTCCTTTCATTTCCTATATGGCGGACAGATACATCACATTTCAGATGTTAAGTGGTGTGTAGCCTTCCGTTTCTAACCCCTGGCATCCCATCCGAAGATAGTGGCACCTGGTTTTCAGGCCCACAATCTAAAAATGGGTTTTGAAAGGGAAAAACATATATACAGTGGCATCCTCAAACACTACTGCTTCTGTGGCAGGCAGGCTGTTTTTGAAATGTCAGTGGATTTTCAGGGTCCTTTGCTTCTACGCAAAGGAGGAGGCTCCGGACACCGGATATTTGGTGCCTTTGTCTGAGGGTCCAGCAGGGTCCAAGAAGGATCCTTGGAGAACACAGTGGTGTGCTCATTTCTCCAGGTGCAGCCAAAGCCAATGTGACAGGGAGCACAGGGGCGGGTCAGAATTAGAGTCAATCAGGGTTGGGGATTCGGGTTTCCATTTTAATAAACTCAATATGGTTACCAGTCACAAAATGAAAAGCATAGAGTGTACCTTCAGGATCGGCTGCACTTGAAGTTACCTTACAGTGCATTCCATAATCTAAACCAGTGGTTCTTAACCTTTTTTGAGGTACCGAACCCACCAGTTTCATATGCGCATTCACCGAACCCTTCTTTAGTGATAAATAAAATAGGATTTTTTTTCCCAAATTCAAGACATAGGTATATGTTTTTTTACTGGTGCACAAAATGAGCCGTGCATGAACATCACCTTGCTCAAAGAACAAAACCAACAAAGTGCATGAACTCACAACAAATTACGGTATTACTTTATTCTGGCCTCCGCAGAAGAGGCTTCTCCGAACCCCTGAGACCGACTCATCGAACCCCTAGGGTTCGATAGAACCCAGATTAAGAACCACTGATCTAAACAAAGTCTTCAAATGCCCCCAGGTATAATAGTTTGAGCCTGCAAACTCAGCAGGCAGAGAGGTATGGGTTCAAATCCCAGGTCAGCCACCTCCTAGCAGTGAGACCTTTTACAAGTGACTCAACCTTTTTAACCTTCTGTTTCTCCGTCTGTTAAATGGGAATAATAAGACTGCCTATCTCATTGGGTTATTGTTAAAAGCAAATGTGGCCTTTCATGTGATGAGGTTAGCCTGGCCCCTGGCTCACGGTACATACACAGTAAGAACTGCTGGTTCTTGTCAGCATTCCTTCCGTTCGGCAAACAAGTGTGTTACAAGTGGGTTAGGCTTGCTCACTTGCACTTTGCCTGACTGGTGCATGGGCACGGGGCAGCACCTGCATGTATAGACTAGGTAAGGCTGCAGACGCTTGCCCTCAGGGCAGCAGATTATAAATTGAGGATTTTGCCTGCTTGGGAGGGGCTATTGTTTGCTGGAAAAGGGGTTTTTTCTCCCTGTCTGTTTTGGCTCATGAGTCCTGAGAGAGAGGGAGAAGCAGTTTTGCCCTGCTGGCTTCCTGCTTGCAGGAACGTCCACCGTTGGGATGCTCTAATAATCATAAAGACTCCCCATCCTCCAGTTCCACGGTTCCTTTACCATCTGCCCGAATTCAGTGCGAATCTGCATGGCCACGGCCACGGCCACAGGCCCTACACTTTCCCAAAGGAAACTTCCTGTCCAGCTTAACCCCACTGTCTCCATTTCTTAAGCATCCTGTCCTTCTAGGACTGGCTGTGCTTCCTCCACCCACACCTCATACCCCACTTCAAGCTAATCATTTAGATCAGGGGTCCCCAAACATTTTACACAGGGGGCCAGTTCACTGTCCCTCAGACTGTTGGAGGGCCGGACTATAAAAAAAACTATGAACAAATCCCTATGCACACTGCACATATCTTATTTTAAAGTAAAATAACAAAACGGGAACAAATACAATATTTAAAATAAAGAACAAGTAAATTTAAATCAACAAACTGACCAGTATTTCAATGGGAACGATGGGTGCGGATGCATCCTGTGCCCCTCTCACTGACCACCAATGAAAGAGGTGCCCCTTCCGGAGGATATATGGCCTCAGGGGGCCGCATGCGGCCCTTGGGCCCAGGCCATAGTTTGGGACCCCTGATTTAGAGAAACAGGCTAATAAAAACAAGTGATGTTCTAAAAACAGGATGGCAGTGATGTTTGCACAGGTCTGCGTTTACTAAAACTTATTCAATTTTGGATGAAAAGAAAGAGAGAGAGAGAGGAAGAGAGAAAGGAAGGAAGGTAGGCAGAAAGGAAGGCAAGAAGGAGGGAGGGAGGGAGGGAGGGAGGGAGGGAGGGAGGGAAGATGGGGCCATAGACTAAACCTGACAAGCTCAGGTGAGTCCTGCACTCAGAGACCTAAAGTAACCACACAGAATGGTCTGAAATTAAGACTTTGTAACTAAAAGCAGTTCATGGTGGGTAGTCATGTCCTAGGAAGGTATTTTTCTCTAAACAAAGGTCAATGCTTACTTAAGCCTGTCTGTTTTCTTTTGCATCTACAATAAGGTACCTGATAACATGCCTGTGAAACTAAGGGTCACTTTTTCCTGCCCCTCAGGGAAGACATCCCACTGGAACAGGAACCAACAAACCCCCTCATTGTTGTTATTATCATGTCAATTATTAACTATCTTATTCCAGCCTATGTAAAAGAAGTTTCAGTACATACATTTTTACTTGTTATCCAATCCCAGAGATTTCCCCTTTGCTATCTCCCGCCTCCCTAATCGATCACCAATCCAGTCAATTTCAAGTAACCCTTATGTCTTCCCCTCTGATTCTAATGTATAAAATAAGTGGTAAGACTGCCATTTTCCAGAGCATTTTCTCAATCCGCTTAGATTTTGCTTCCTGGAAATTGTCGACAGTATGGCTCAAATAAACTCATAAAAAAATTTTACAGCCTGACCAGATGGTGACGGATTGGATAGAATGTCAGCCTGGGATGCAGAGGACCCAGGTTGGAAACCCTGAGGTCGCTGGCTTGAGCACCGGCTCACCAGCTTCAGCATGGGGTTGCCGTCTTGAGCATGGGATCATAGATATGACCTTATGGTCGCTGGCTTGAGCCAGGGGTCACTCGCTCTGCTGGAGCACCCCCCACACACACACAATCAATAAACAACTAAGATGCCACAATGAAGAAAAGAATTGGTGCTTCTCATTTCTCTCCCTTCCTGTATGTCTGTCCCTATCTATCCTCCTCTTTCTCCTCTTCCTCCTCCTCCTCTTCCTCCTCCTCCTCCTCCTCTTCTTCCTCCTCCTCCTCTTCCTCCTCCTCCTCCTCCTCCTCCTCCTCTTCCTCCTCCTCTTCCTCCTTCTTCTTCTCTCTCTCTCTCTATCTTTGTCTCTTGCTTAAAAAAAATTGCAGGTTTGGAAGTTTCATACATGCACAGTGGATAAATTTTATGGTATGTAAATTATACCTCAATACAAATAATAAATAACCAAGACAGGAAAGTTGCCAAGTTCCAAAAGGATAACTCCTAAATGTCTGAGAGTTTCGGTCAGGCAAACATTCCTGACTCCTCTCACATTCTTTAGATAAAGAAGGCCGCCTGACATGCTAGCCTATCACCCTCTGCCCCCTGCTCTGTGTCCAATGGTTGGGATGGCCCCTGAGTCTTTAAGGCAGGTGTCCCACCTTCAGCTCTGCTGCTCTGTGTCCACCTTTCCTTTCCCTAGGTGACAGTGATTAAAAGGAACTCAGTGCATATAAATGGCACTGGGGAGAGGCTTACCAAAAATCCCAGACCCAGGAGTGATCATTGTACTGAGTTTGGAGAAAGCTACCAAAAAAACACAATCCATTTCACATAATGTTCACCTGCCCTGACAGCTAATCTCTCCAACACAGTCACTCAGCCACCCACCCCAAATACTTACCTTGTGCCTTCTCTGGATACACAAGGGGTCCTAGCTAGCCCTTACCAAGATGACATTCTTCTGAGAAACACCTATTGTGGCCCCGTTGTTTGGGGAGCAGCAGACATCTGGATGGGTTTGCCGCAGGGCTATTTGGAGTCCCCAGGGCCTCTTTGTCTCTCTGCTCCTCTCCATTCTCCAACTCTGTCCCGCGGAAGTGGGCAAGAGTCAACCCGCATCAAGGTGACTGTAAAAGGAGGGAGAGGACAGTCCTCCCGGGTGGCTGACAAGTACACACCAGCCTTTTTACCTCTTTAGCGGCTGCTGGCCGGCTCTGCTTTCTACTCCAGAACCTCTTCCCAGCCCCTCTTCCCTGCAGGCAGCTGGACCTCGAACTCCACTTACCATAGTTTGCTCCTTGCTTCTATACCCTATAAGTGTTCTCAGGATAAACAAAGTAGAAGTTCTGGCAGGGGTCTTTCCCAACAGCCCCTCAGCAAATTTAACATAAGGCAAAGGAACAACAAACACAACCTAGAGTCCCCATGGCAACCCCAGGAGAGGAAGTGAGATGGGTGGATTGCAAGTGCCCCACTGCTAGCAAGCCTGCCTTGGGACAGCACCACCTGCAGGGCTGATCAATCTAGCTAACGGCTCAGAGTGCCATTCAGGGCCCAGGCTCCCCCCAGGAACCCTGATCTTATCTCTTACCCCACAGGGATTAAGGAAAGGAAGCCAGCAGGCTTCCTCGGAAGTGGAGAGCAACAGGGAAGAGGATGGGGCAGAGGACACAGGCGACAGCCCAGCCAGGGCAGTCATTGAATGCATCCTCCCCATTGACTGAAGCTGGTTTAATGACATCCTCACCAGCCGATACCAGAAAACCCCCCACCCCATCTTCAGAATTTTTGCTTGTGAACAGAACAATCCCATGCTTAACTCCAACAGCTTTCCCGAGTTCACTGGCTTCTCTCCGCCTTCACCACTGCCACCCTGTTGCCCCTGGACTCTGCAGCCGCCTCCCTGATGTGTTTGTTCATGCTGGTACCACCAAATGTAAACCGTCACTCCACTCGGGTTCCCGCGACTCCACGGTGCTTGGAATAAAATCCAGATCCCTTCCATTCCCCGCATGACCCCACTGCTCCTCAGCCCACCTTCACACACTCAGTGAACGACTGACTGAACAAATACCTACTTCGTATACATCAGTCTCTATCTGCTTTGCTACTTACAGAAAAATTAAGACATTCGTTTAGGGCACCTCACAGTGGTTATAATAGAGATCAGACTCGTACCTAACCCAAGTAGTATTTCCCCCACCACTCCAATCAAAGTCAAAACCAGGGACATCTCCTCTGCTTTGCCTTCCAACATCATTCCTTCTTCTAAATTCGCACAATTTTCTTTAAACTGTGTACGGATTCGCTACACAGAACGCAGAGAAGTCCGCCCGTGGAAGTAACGGAAACTCTTTGGTGCCCCCTTGTGGTCACATCTAGTTAGCCGGCTGAGAAGTGCCCAGAGGAATGCTAGATTTTCATGCAGTTTGGAGGTGGAGAGGCTGCTCTGGGAACTCCACACAGGGGACAGGGGACCCTGAAGCTGGGGAAGGAAGTACTTCCAGGTGTAAATTCTAGAAATGCATGTCCCCTACCCACAGGAGGAGGAAGCCAGATTAAAGTGCTTACCAGTCAACTTTTTTAAGTCTCAGATCCCAGTTTAGTAAAGTCAATATAATAATAAATAGCAAGAGTGTTGCGAGGCTACCATGAAATCAATTGTCTTCTTTGTTGCTTAAAAAAATCTTTTTTTCCTGGCACTCAGTCTTCATAAATTCTAAAATGCTCCTCCTGCCCCTGAACCCTTGCTTATTCATGCGAACTTTCTCTAATCACCAAATGAGCCAGGGAGGATAAGAATGAGGATGTATTTGAGATCATGTGTGTCTGACAAGGAGGTGCCCATTTGCCACCCATTGACATACGAAAACGTGCTGGAGAAGATGTCAGGGAAAAGGCTTTGTAAGCGGTGAGGAGGAAAGCTGGGTCTTATCGCCTCTGGGGAGAGGCAAGGACACATGCTGGGTTCTGGAATTTGCTAAGCAATAGGAGGCAGGTGAAAGCCAGGTATCTACAATTAAGAAAACTAACCCTCACCTCTCGTGTTTCCAACCCTTTTAGGGTTTCTGTCTTACACCTCATCTGCATAACCCAGAGCCTATTAAAATGTTTGATACCAAACAGGTACTTAATAAGTACGCCGTGTATGAATAAATGAATGAATTTGATTTTGAGGAAGTTTTTGCAACATCTACAGTCCCCAGTTCTGAAACTGCTTGTGTCCTAGTCCCACCCACACCCGAGGACCCTGTGCTTGCCCCCTGTAAGCCTCAGCACCTTTTTATCTCTTATTTTGAGTATAGTGAAACAGGTACATGCTAATTTTGTCATGACCGCCTGGAGTCTTTAATTCCCTCTCTGCACAGCTAATTTTGCATTCTCTGACCATCACATTGTCTTAATCTGATTAAAGAAAATCTGCCTATTTCTAACAGTGAAAATGGATAACTATTTTCTCCAAGCCATTTCTTAACTCTGGCTGAACATTAGAATAAACTCAGAAACTTATTCACATGTATACACACACTCAGGCACCAATACCTGGGCCCCATCCCAGACCAATTAAATGAAGATCTCTAGGGGTTAGGGCCTGGGCACCAGCGTTTCCCCAATGCTCCCAGCCTGTCTGACATGCATCCAGGGTTAAGGACCACTGCTATAAATGAGCGGCCTTGGCCCCCAGAGCTCACACTCACCAATTATGAATGAAGCAAAAGTAGGCTTTGATGTTATCTTTCAAGCACCCTTAGACCCGGACAGGAAGAAGGACAGGATCTCTGAGCCCAGGGCTAGTCAAGAGTTCCCATTTTCACTCTTCCTTGGGGAGCTCTCTGTTGACGACCAAAAGGAGTAGGGAACCGCAAGCTTGATCTGCCTCGTCCAGGTTGGGCAGAGACAGCAAATCAAGAGCAGGTTCTAGCAGGTGTAATGGCATCAGCACAGACTCTGCTGTGGTCCTGACAGCCCAGGAGGGCTGCGGAGTAAGCCGTGGCCATGCTGAAGGGAGGTGGAGGTCTCCCTTTTACGGCACTAAGTGGGTGGAACCTGGGTTTTTATTGCAAATAACCAGACATTCAGGGTGCTGCATAGGGAACCCACCACTCATTTTCAATGAGGCTTCCAACAGCCACTCATAGTTCAAAAGCAGCACGTGAACCTAATTTCAATCTGCTGTGTTATAATTTCTTGCTTTTAATTTAAGGCCTCCAGGGCTTCATCTCATTTAAGAGACAGTCTGGTAAGGAAAGGGAGACCATCTTCTCACAAAAATGTCATTAGTATAAGACACTGCTTCCTGCATTTGGAGCCCCGTTGAGATGTTCCAAATCTTACCTACAGTTTAGGAGTCTTTGCAAGCTATGCACCTGAGCCATATAAAATGCAATAATGTCTGTCTAGTAGGGAGCAAATTATGGCTGTGCTCATCCCTCCAACATGCCATCGGTTCATTTCATGTCTCCGTGCTCTCAGACACTAGACTGCCGCCTTTGAAACCACAGAATAAACATGAGCACAATTCATCACCATACCGTGTTTAAACAGCGGTCTGACCGTGTCCCTCTGGCTCTCAGTGAGAACAGCAGTCATTAGCTCATCAATAAGCCCCAAACTGAGATCAGAAATCCCACCCTGGCACAGATGCCAATTGTCCATTGCTGATGGGCAGGAGCCCAGCGAGCCCAGCCCTTCGTGTCTGATGGAAACACAGGGAAGGCTGTGTTTCAGGGCTCGCTGCAGGCAACTCTCACTAGCGGGTCAGAGAACGAGAGGTGCTGGCTCAAAGGTGTAGAAGGCAGGTTGGCATTGATCTTGATTACACCAGCTAGATCCAGGCAGGAGCTCTGAGCCGGCACCCTGGGGCACCCGACACCGGGCAGAAGTTTTCAAGGGAACTTTTGTCCACAGTGGAGGATAAATTGCAGTCTTTAAAGTTAGCTTCCAGAGAGCTCATCCCCTGCAATGGCAGCAAAATAGCCTAGGTTTTTAAAAAGCCTTGACTTTCCTCTGCCTCACCTTCATCCTCACCCTCACCCACTTCTCCTTCTTCCTCAAAAAGCTCTTGCCACAGAGAGAACACTCAGTAAGTATTGGTGATAAAATTCCCCCTTAGCAAATGAACAATCTTCCATTTAAAAGCTAACTCATGAGACAGTGAAACCCCGGATAGTCTCTTCTGCTAGCAGAATTCTTGCTCAGAACTCTTTTTCTCATTGTAAGCACTTGAACTTAACCATCAGTGCCTTGATGAGGCCCTTCCTGTTCCCTAAAGAGTGAAGAAAAACAGAAGGTGATGTTGGAAGGAGTCACAGGGATTTCTTAAACGAACCCCCTTCTCTGGTGGAAGAGGGAATTGAAAGAGAGGTAATTACAGAGACTTACATAGAGAACGCTTTCAAGACGTAATGACTAGCTGAACAGTGTGGTTCCATGGACTGTGCCATGACAACCCCCATCCCCGTCTCCAAGCTCCCGTCAGCGCCCCCGTGCCCAGCCTCCCCACAGGGAAGCAGGTCCGGATACAGCCTAAACCAGCTTCCTGCCCACAAGCTCCGGGTCGTGTCCACTGGAGCCCACTCCTAGGTCCAGCCAGCCTTGGTTAGGCAATGTTCCCAGTGGGCTGGAGGACAAGGCAGACCTGAATGTAATTTGGCTTATGGGGAAACCGAGGCACGCCAGGCTCTGGAGAAAGAGACAAAGAGAAACAATTCCAGAATTGGTGTGTGCTTCAAATAAGTGCACAGTGCGAAGGGGAGGTGAGGAGTTGACTGGAGGGCGAGGGGAGGGGTTATGAGTCTGGGGTGAGTGATGGAGAGGAAGGGGCGGGATTAAGGATTAAGGACTTCTAGGTTCTTCTCCTCCCTTCAGCTCTTACTACCTGGATGACGTCACTTCCTGTAAAACCAGTCTGCAGTGGTGTCTCCCCAAGTGTGCTCACCTAGAATACTCCCTCTAGGCAGTGTAATACTGCCTTTGAATTGTTCCAGGAAATTCTTCCTCCACGCTGGCCTTTCAGTGTACAAGAGTTACCGTGCGTCCTGGCATCTAAAGGCTCTGAGCATCCCTGCAGCAAAGGGACATCCTTCACTCGGTACTGTCCACCCATGTTGGACCATACAATCTTTTTTTTCCAGGAGCATCTCAAGTTTGGGAAATGCTGGTGCAGAGCAGTGGTTCTCAACCAGAGGTGACTTTGCTCTCAGGGAACAGTTAGTAATGTCTGAAGACAGTTTAGGTAGTCACAACTGGAGGTGGGGGGCAGGGTTGCCACTGACACTTAATGAGTTAGAGGCCAAGGATGCTGCTAAATATACTGCCAGGCCTAGGGCAGTCCTCCACAACTAATAATGGTCCAGTCCAAAATGCCAGCAGTGCCAGGACTAACAACCCCTGTCTACAGCCATTTCTACACTTTCCCACTATTTATTCTCTTCTTCGACTCGATAACCAGCTCAGCTCTTCCTCCCTGGCTTCACCGACATGCCATCAGACTACCGTCTAGAAGCCTTTCCTCATTTCTCATCCAGCTTGACATTTCTTTGTCACTTACCACTGATGACCTCCATGTCTTTATCCTTCTTTTTTTTTTTTTTTTTTTCAGTGAGAGAGACAGACAGGAAGGGAGAGAGATGAGAAGCATCAACTTGTCACTGTGGCACCTTAGTTGTTCATTGATTACTCTCATATATGCCTTGACTGGGGGGTTCCAGCCAAGCCAGTGATCCCTTGCTCAAGCTATCAATCGTGGGCTCAAGCCAGTGACCATGGGGTCATGTCTATGATCCCACACTGAAGCTGGCAACCTCAGGGTTTCAAACCTGGGTCTTCACCATCCCAAGTCAACACTCTATCCACTACACCACTGCCTAGTGAGGCTCCATATCTTTTTTGAAACTCTTTTCTTAGCTTCTAAACCAGGGGTAGTCAACTTTTTTATACCTACCGCCCACTTCTGTATCTCTGTTAGTAGTAAAATTTTCTAACCGCCCACCAGTTCTACAGTAATGATGATTTATAAAGTAGGGAAGTAACTTTACTTTATAAAATTTATAAAGCAGAGTTACAGCAAGTTAAAGCATATAATAATAATAATTACTTACCAAGTACTTTATGTCGGATTTTCGCTAAGTTTGGCAGAATAAATCTTTATAAAGCAACTTACTATAGTTAAATCTATCTTATTATTTATACTCTGGTTGCTCCGCTACCACCCACCATGAAAGCTGGAACGCCCACTAGTGGGCGGTAGGGATCAGGTTGACTACCACTGTTCTAAACGTTTCTCCTGATTCTTCTTCAACCTCTCTGGCTTTCCTCCCCCTTCCCTCCATGTAAACCAAAGATCCACCAAAGATCTTTTCCCAACTCTCTTCCCTTATGGTTCTTTTACGTTTCCCCAAATGACCACATCCTAAGTGACCACAAAACCCAGTGATGGCTTCTACAACCACCCTGGGGAACAGGGAGACAAAAATGAATAGATGGTTTCTGCTTTGTAAGAACTAATTTGGAGAAGAAAAAGATAGGTGTTATTTGGTCAGTAAAGTGCCTACTAAGTGTCCATAAAACAGACACAAAAATAGACATGGTCCCTAAACACATGGAATTTAGAATCTAGTGGGAGACATGTCAGAATCAAATCATCACATGAATGAACGTGACATTGCTTCTGTGGTAAATGATAAAATGGAGAGGTGACTGATAAGAAGTACCCATGACATGGAGATGGGACATGGTCAGGAGAAGCTCAGACAAGTGGCTGACAGAAGCAGAGGGTTCCCACTGTGGAGGCAGGAAAGAGATGGGGCTGGAAGTAAAGTCAGATCTTGCCAGATCTTGGAGGAACAAGAATGCTAGAACAAGAGTATGGACTATGGATGTTGTAAATCACTCAGAATTTTAAAGTCTAGAAATGGTACCATGAGGGGCCTGCAATAATGCAAGAGATCAATTTTTAAAATATCTTAAGGTTGCAAATAGCTGAAGACTTGGGGTGACATAAGACTTCCTGCAATATTCTGCTCAAAGTGAAGGTCAGATCATAATAATAGCTATTATGATCTCAGCCTAAATACCCTACCCCCCAAACACCAGAAACATCACATGACTCACCAGCTTCAAGTACAAAATACCAACCTCGTGCCAACAAAACTCAATTTCTGTTTTGCCCTTTGCTTTACAAATGATCTAAATTTTCCAAGTGCAGCAAAAGAAATAAGGTAAATTTTCCAATAAGATTATTTCATGCAAGAAACAGTCTCCTTTTCAATAAATAGTTTTAAAGCATTCTCCCCGGATTCTGAATTATACTACTCTCTGAAGATATATAAATACCAGGCAGCGGTTTTTATTTCCTATGAGTAGAAAGCTTTGGTTTAATAAGGAGGAAAGGCACAGTGATAGACTTTGGAGATGAAGCAAGATCTATTAGACCATCTCAGCCATTTTGCTGGACCTGCCGGGATTGCTCCCAAATGCATTGGTAAATTCACTGCTACTTAGGCTAGTCCCATTTTAAATGATTTAAGGGTAATAAATTAAAGGCTCATGACCAGCTATAGCGAGGTGTTTCTTCCTGAGACACTAGCATAGGGTTGGTTGTAATTATGGATGGATGCTTATTCTACCAGTAGTGGGAGGTCACCTTGCTGCCCTTCAGCCAGTACCACACCAGAACCATGGAAGTTGTGCTCAGGCTGTGGTCCCCATCCAAGGAAAAGCATACAAATACCATGCACATTTATCAAAACCTAAAAGCAACCATGGGCTGTGCTCCTGAAGAGCTGCATTCTTACTATCCATGGCACTCTGCATAGATAATGGGCATTCTTTTCCTTTTTAAACCTGATATGCATACAAGATGAGGTACACACCTCAAACATACTGCCCTTGGGATAGCAGGGTAGAAAGGGGTAGACATAGTCACCTCATCCTCTTTCTCATCGAGTGTACATTGCCTTCACTGAACCCTGGGAGTAATGTGTTGTAGCACAGGGGTCTCTAAACTAGGAAGATCCTAAGTCTCACACATCCTTGTCTACCTGAGGCCCATAGGATCAAAATGCTATGGGTACATTTAACCAGCAAATTTTAAAATGTAATTTGTGACAATAGCAACATAAGGGAGGATGGAGCTAGACAGGAGTAGAGATTTTTGTATGCTACTAAAACTAAGTTGATATAAATTCTAACTATTTTATTATAAATGTAGGATATTAATTGTAATCCCCCTGGATTCACTAAGAAAATATCTTTAAACTATACATAAAAAGAAATGGGAACAAAATAAAAACATTACAATACAAAAAGTCAATCAAACACACAAAAAAGGCAGTAGATAGGAAATTAGGAAAAATAAAGGTACAAGACATATAGAAAAAACTGGCAAAATGACAAAAGTCCTTCCTTAGAAGTACATTATTTCTTGTAAGTAACTACTTTAAATGTAAATGGATTAAACTCTACAATCAAAAAACAGAGATGGACCAAACTGATTAAGGGAAAAATAACCCATATGCTATCTACAAGAGACTCACTTTAGATCCAAAGACACAAAAAGTTTGAAAATGAAAAAACAGGAAATAATATTTTATCCACATAATAACCAAAGAGAGTTGGAGAGCCTATACTAATATCAAACAAAATAGAATTTAAGTCAAAATCTGTTACAAGAGACAAAAAGGCACCTGACCTGTGGTGGTGCAGTGGATCAAACATCGACCTGGAATACTGAGGTCGCCGATTCAAAAGCCTGGGCTTGCCTGGTCAAGACACATATGGGAGTTGATGCTTCCTGCTCCTCCCCCCTTCTCTCTCTGTCTCTCTCTCTGTCTCTCTCTCTCTCTCTCTCTCTCTCTGTTTGTCTCTCTTCTCTAAAATGAATAAATAAAAATAATTTTTTTAAAAAAAGAAATAACCATTTAAAAAAAAGAGAGAGACAAAAAAGCACATTTTTTGTTAATAAAAGAATCAATTCATTTAGAATACATAACTATAAACATACATATGCCAGACAACATAGCCCCAAAATACATGAAACAAATATTGAGAACTGAAGGAAAAAATTGTTCTATAATAATAGTTGGAGACTTCAAAATAAAAAACATTTTCAGTAATGGATAAAATCTAGAAATAAAATGCACAAAGGAATAGACAACTTGAACAAAAATATGAAGAGCTAGACCTTACAGACATGTACAGAATGCTCCACCCAACAAGCAGAATACATATTTTTCTCAAATGCACATGAAAAATTTTCAAAGATAAACCACATATATATTAGGTCATAAAAAATCTTTATACATTTTAAAAGATTCAAATCATACAAAATATATTTTCTAACCACAATGAAATAAAACTAAAAATAACAAAAATGAATTTGAAAATTTCACAAATATGTGGAAATTAAACATTTTTAACTAATAGTGCAAAAAAGATATAACAAGGAAAATTAGAAAATTTTAGAGACAGATTACCAAAATTTATAAGATGCTGTCAAAACAGTACTGAGAGGGAAATTTATAGTTATAAGTGCTTACATTAAAAAATATCTCAGCCTTTCCAGGTGGTAGTGCAGTGGATAAAGCATGGACCTGGGACATTGAGGACCCAGGTTCAAAACCCTAAGGTCATCAGCTTGGGCACAGGCTTATCCAGCTTCATTGCAAGCTCACCAGCTTGAGTGTGGAATCATAGACATGACCGCATGGTCACTGGCTTGAACCCAAAGGACACTGTCTTGAAGTCCAAGGTTGCCAGCCTGAGCAAGGGGTCCCTGGCTCAGCTGGAGCCTCCCAGTCAAACCATATATGAGAAAGCAATCAATAAACAACTAAGGTGCCAAACTATGAGTTGATGCTTCTCATCTCTCTCCTTTCCTGTCTGTCCCTGTCTGTCTCTCCACCCCCACTCTCATACACACACTAAAAAAAAATCTTGTAACATAACCTCACTTAGCACATTAAGCAACTAAAGAAACAAGAACAAGCTAAACTCAAAGCTAGAAGAAACGTATAAGGAATAAAAATTAGAGATAAATATTTTTTTTAAAAAAAACAATAAATCCAAAAGTTAGCTTTTAAAAAGAAAAATAAAATTAATAAAACTTTAGCTGTACTGACTTAAAAAAAGAAAGAATACACACATAACTAAAATCAGAAATAAAAGTGGGAAAATTACTACAGAAAATACAGAAAATGAAAGGGATTAAAAGAAAATACTATGAACAGTTGTATGCCAACAAGTTAGATAACCTTAATGATATGGGCAAATTCCTAGAAATACACAAATTACCAAAACAGAGTTGAGAAGAAATAGATAATCTAAATAGACCTATAACAAATAAAAAGATTTAATCAGTGATACAAATTAATTTAAAACCTCTAAAAAAGAAAATTCCAGGATCAGATAACTTCACCAGCCCATTCTAGCAAACATTTAAAGAATTAATGCCAATCCTTAAATACTTCAAGAAAATAGAGGATGAGAGAATACTTCCTAAGTCATTATGTGAGGTCAACATTATTCTTATACCAAAGCCAGAAAAAAGATATCACATGAGACCAATAAATAACCATTATTAATGTAGATGCAAAAATATTCAACATAATACTTCAAACTAAATTAAACAGCATATTAAAATGGTTACAATACCAAATGGAATTTATTCTAAGAATGCAAAAGTAATTCAAGAACATCAATTAATGTAATACACATTAATAGAATGAAAGGAAAAAAATACCTATGATTTTCTCAATTGATAGAGTAAAAGCTTTTGACAAAATCCAACAACCTATCATAATAAAAACAATAAAACACTCACAGAAAACTAGGAATAGAAGAAAAGTTCTTTAACATGACAAAAGACATTTATGAGAAACTCACAGCTAACATCATATTCATTGATGAATTATTAAAATCTTTACCCCTGAGATCAGAAATAATATAAAAATGCTTACTTCCACAACTACTATTCAACATTGTACTGGAAGTTCTATTCACAACAGTTAGGCAATAAAAGGTATCCAAACTAGAAAGGAAGATGTAAACCCAGCTTATTCACAGAAGACATGATCTTACAGATAGAAAAAACCTAAAGAATACACACAAACACAAAACCCTACAGCTAATAAACCAAGTCAACAAATTTCAAGGTACAATATCAGCATGTAAAATGATAATTTGTTATATGTACCAATGAACAATGTCAAAAGAAAATTAAAGAGAACAATTCTGTAGAGGCTCTGAATAGGAACATAGAACAGGGACAGAGTTCAGTGCCCTGAGGCAAAAGCCACAGTGGCTTTACTGACAAAAGTACTGAATGTAGTACTGTGCTGAATGCAGCACAACAGGGACAGAATTAGCAATTCTGATTAATCAATAAGTGGGGACTTTTGAGCTTCTCCATTGCCCTTTTATCTGACTCCAGTTCTTCTTTCTGATTCCCTCATTCTCTTCTCCACTTCCTGACTTCTTCATTCATGTCCCTGCTTCTATGTTGTGTATTCGTAAATACCCATAAGGGCCATCTCATGACACCTGTATAGGGGATTGTGAGGTAGTGTCCCCTAGGTCCCTTGGTGCACTCCATGTGATCTCTGAGTAGTTATTGTTTCTACGACAAGTGGTGCCCCATATGAGGAACAGGAACCAAACAACACAATTCCATCTTCAATAGCATCATAAAAAAAAATTTAAAAAAAACTCAGAGGCTTGACCTGTGGTGGCGCAGTGGATAAAGCGTTGACCTGGAATGCTGAGGTTGCCGGTTCAAAACCCTGGGCTTGCCCAGTCAAGGAACATATGGGAGTTGAAGCTTCCTGCTCCTAACCCCTTTCTCTCTCTCTCTCTCTCTCTCTCTCTCTCTCTCTCTCTCTCTCCCTTTTCTCTAAAATGAATAAATTTTTAAAAATGTCCCTTTAAAAAAAAACACTCAGAAATAAATTTAAGAAATAAAAGACTGTACACTGAAAACTACAAAACATTTATGAAAGAAAGTAAAGAAGACTTAAATATTAAAGCATCCTATGTTCATGGATTGGAAGACTTAATATTATTAAAATGGCAATACCACCAAAAGTAATCTATAAATTCAATACCATCTCCATAAAAATCCTAACAGCCTTTTTTGAAGAAACGGAAATATGGATCCTCAAATGTATAAGAAATTTTCAAGGTGCCCTGAATAGCCAAAAACAGTATTAAAAAATAAGAGCAATGTTGGCAGACTCACATTTTTCAATTTCAAAATTTACCATAAGGATAAATATACAGACCAATGGCATAGAATTGGTAGTCCAGAAATAAATCCATACATCTATGGCCAATTGATTTTGGCAAGGGTTCCAAGAGCATTAACAAGGAAAAGAATAGTGTTTTAATAAATGGTGCCTGGACAACTAGACATCCATATGCAAAGGAGTTGAGCCCTTACCTCACACCATATACAAAAATTACCTCAAAATGTAACACAACCTAAATATAAATCAGAACTAGAAAACTCTTAGCTAAAAATTAGAGGTAAATCTTTATAATTTTGGATTTAAAATGGATCCTTAGATATGACTATAAAAGCGTGATCAACAAAAGAAA
Source organism: Rhynchonycteris naso (assembly GCA_037038555.1). Classification (NCBI taxonomy): domain Eukaryota; kingdom Metazoa; phylum Chordata; class Mammalia; order Chiroptera; family Emballonuridae; genus Rhynchonycteris; species Rhynchonycteris naso. The sequence continues at coordinate 241,819,470 of CM072999.1, read as the reverse complement.
AAAATAGATCAAAATTATAAACCTTTGTACCACAAGGGACATTGTCAAGAAAGAGAAAAGACAACCCACTGAACAAGAGAAAATATTTTCGAATCATTATATATATTATAGTAGACAAGTATGAAGGTTATATTTTTTAAAAACTCAAGAGTTCTGTAACAAAAAATAATTTTATTAATTTTAATGAGGTGACATTAATAAATCAGGGTACATATGCTTAAAGAAAACATCTCCAGGTTATCTTATCATTCAATTATGTTGCATACCCATCTCCCAAAGTCAAATTGTCTTCTGTCACCTTCTATCTGATTTTCTTCGTGCCCATCCCTTCCACCTCTCCCTCCCTCCCCCCACCATATAACCACCACACTCTTGTCCATGTCTCATAGTCCCATTTTTCTGTACCACCTATGTATGAAATCATGCTGTTCTCAGGTTTTTTTCCGTTTTACTTATTTCACTCCGTATGTTATCAAGGTCCATCCATTTTGTTGTAAATGATCTGATGTCATCATTTCTTATGGCTGAGTAGTATTCCATAGTATAAACGTACCATAGCTTTTTAATCCACTTGTCTTCTGATGGACACTTGGGCTGTTTCCAGATCTTCGCTATTGTGAACAATGCTGCCACGAACATGGGGGCGCATTTCTTCTTTTTGAACAGGGCGATGGTGTTCCTAGGGTATATTCCTAAAAGTGGGATAGCTGGGTCAAAAGGTAGTTCGATTTTTAATTTTTTGAGGAATCTCCATACTGTTTTCCACAGTGGCTGCACCAGTCTGCATTCCCACCAGCAGTGCAGGAGGGTTCCCTTTTCTCCACATCCTCGCCAGCACTTATTCTGTGTTGTTTTGCTGATGAGTGCCATTCTGACTGGTGTGAGGTGGTATCTCATTGTGGTTTTAATTTGCATTTCTCTAATGATTAGTGATGTTGAGCATTTTTTCATATGTCTATTGGGCATCTGTATGTCCTCTTTGGAGAAGTGTCTATTCATTTCTTGTGCCCATTTTTTGATTGGATTGTTTGTCTTCCTGGTGTTGAGTTTTTTAAGTTCTTTATAAATTTTGGTTATTAACCCCTTATCAGACATATTGTCAAATATGTTCTCCCATTGTGTAGTTTGTCTCTTTATTCTGTTCTTATTGTCTTTAGCTATGCAAAAACTTTTTATTTTGATATAATCCCATTTTTTTATCCTGCTTTTTATTTCGTTTGCCCATAGAGATAAATCAGAAAATATATTGCTGCTACGGATGTCGGAGAGCTTGCTGCCTGTTTTCTTCTAAGATGCTTATGGTTTCACGGCTTACATTTAAGTCTTTTATCCATTTTGAGTTTGTTTTTGTGAATGGAGTATAAGTTGATGGTCCAGTTTCATTTTTTTGCAGGTAGATGTCCAATTTTCCCAACACCATTTGTTAAAGAGGCTGTCTTTACTCCATTGTATGCTCTTTCCTCCTTTGTCAAATATCAGTTGTCCATAAAGGTGTGGGTTTATTTCTGGGTTCCCTGTTCTGTTCCATTGATCTATGTGCCTGTTCTTATGCCAGTACCAGGCTATCTTGAGTACAATGGCCTTGTAGTATAACGTGATATCTGGAAGAGTAAAGCCTCCTGCTTTATTTTTTCTTTTTAAGATTGCTGAGGCTATTCGTGTTCTTTTTTGGTTCCATATAAATTTTTGGAATATGTGTTCTATATCTTTGAAGTATGTCATTGGTATTTTAATTGGTATTACATTAAATTTATAAATTGCTTTGGGTAATATAGACATTTTAATGATGTTTATTCTTCCTAACCTTGAACACGGTATATGCTTCCACTTGTTTGTACCTTCCTTGATTTTTTTTATCAATGTTTTATAATTTTCCGAGTACAAGTCCTTAACCTCCTTGGTTAAATTTACTTCTAGGTACTTTATTTTTTGGCTGCAATAGTGAAGGGGATTGTTTCCTTAATTTCTTTTGCTGACAGTTCATTGTTGGTATATAGAAATGTCTCTAATTTCTGAGTATTAATTTTATATCCTGCCACCTTGCTGAATTTATTTATCAGGTCCAGTAGTTTTTTGACTGAGACTTTAGGGTTTTCTATATACAATATCATATCATCTGCAAATAATGACAGTTTTACTTCTTCTTTTCCAATTTGGATGCCTTTTATTTCTTCTTTTTGTCTGATTGCTAATGCTAGGACTCCCAGAACTATGTTGAATAAGAGTGGTGAAAGGGGGCATCCATGCCTGGTTCCTGATCTTAATGGGATTGCTTTAAATTTTTGCACATTTAGTATGATGTTTACTGTGGGTTTGTCATAGATGGCCATTATCATGTTAAGGAATGTTCCCTGTATTCCCACTTTACTGAGAGTTTTGATCATGAATGGGTGCTGGATTTTATCAAATGCTTTTTTCTGCATCTATTGAAATTATCATGTTATTTTTGTTCTTCCTTTTGTTTATGTTATGAATCACATTGATTGATTTGTGAATATTGGACCAGCCTTGCCTCTCCAGAATAAATCCTACTTGATCATGGTGTATGATTTTTTTTCATATATTACTGGATCCGGTTGGCTAATATTTTGAAAATTTTAGCATCTAAATTCATCAGGGATATAGGCCTATAATTTTCTTTCTTTGTGTTGTCTTCGCCTGGTTTCAGAATCAGAATGATGCTCACCTCATAAAAGAAGTTTGGAATTTTTCCTTCCTCTTAAATTTTTTTTTTATATATATATTTTATTATTATTAATTCTAATGGGGTGACATCAATAAATCAGGGTACATATGTACAATGAAAACATCTCCAGGTTATCTTATCATTCAATTGTGTTGCATACCCATCACCAAAAGTCAAATTGTCCTCTGTCACCTTCAATCTGGTTTTCCCTGCGTCCCTCCCCTCCTCCCTATCCCACTCTTCCCTCCCTCCCCCCATCCCATAACCACCACTCTCTTGTCCATGTCTCATACCCTCACTTTCATGTCCCACCTATATATGTAATCGTGCTGTTCTCAGTTTTTCTTTTTTTCTGATTTACTTATTTCACTCCGTATAATGTTATCAAGGTACATCCATTTTGTTATAAATGATCCGATGTCATCGTTTCTTATGGCAGAGTAGTATTCCATAGTATATATGTACCAAAGCTTTTTAATCCACTCGTCTTCTGACGGACACTTGGGCTGTTTCCAGATCTTCCCTATTGTGAACAATGCTGCCACGAACATGGGGGCGCATTTCTTCTTTTCGAACAGTGCTATGGTGTTCTTAGGGTATATTCCTAAAAGTGGGATAGCTGGGTCAAAAGGCAGTTCAATTTTTAATTTTCTGAGGAATCTCCAAACTGTTTTCCACAGTGGCTGCACCAGTCTGCATTCCCACCAGCAGTGCAGAAGGGTTCCCTTTTCTCCACATCCTCGCCAGCACTTATTCTGTGTTGTTTTGCTGATAAGTGCCATTCTGACTGGTGTGAGGTGATATCTCATTGTGGTTTTAATTTGCATTTCTCTAATGATTAGTGATGTTGAGCATTTTTTCATATGCCTATTGGCCATCTGTATGTCCTCTTTGGAAAAATTTCTATTCATTTCTTTTGCCCATTTTTTGATTGGGTTGTTTGTCTTCCTGGTGTTGCGTTTTATAAGTTCTTTATAAATTTTAGTTATTAACCCCTTATCAGATGTGCTGTCGAATATGTTCTCCCATTGTGTGGTTTGTCTTTTTATTCTGTTCCTATTGTCTTTAGCTGTGCAAAAACTTTTTAGTTTGATATAGTCCCATTTGTTTATCTTGCCTTTTATTTCAGTTGCCCATGAAGATAAATCGGCAAATATACCGCTGCTACAGATGTCGGAGAGCTTGCTGCCTATGTTTTCTTCTAAGATGCTTATGGTTTCACGGCTTACATTTAAGTCTTTTATCCATTTTGAGTTTGTTTTTGTGAATGGTGTAAGTAGATGGTCTAGTTTCATTTTTTTGCAGGTAGATGTCCAATTTTCCCAGCACCATTTGTTAAAGAGGCTGTCTTTACTCCATTGTATGTTCTTTCCTCCTTTGTCAAATATCAGTTGTCCATAAAGCTGTGGGTTTATTTCTGGGTCCTCTGTTCTGTTCCATTGATCTATGTGCCTGTTCTTATGCCAGTACCAGGCTGTCTTGAGTATAATGGCCTTGTAGTAAACCTTGATATCAGGAAGAATGATACCTCCTGCTTTATTTTTTCTTTTTAAGATTGCTGAGGCTATTCGTGTTCTTTTTTGGTTCCATATAAATTTTTGGAATATGTGTTCTATATCTTTGAAGTATGTCATTGGTATTTTAATTGGTATTGCATTGAATTTATAAATTGCTTTGGGTAATATAGACATTTTAATGATGTTTATTCTTCCTAGCCATGAGCACGGTATATGCTTCCACTTGTTTGTATCTTCCTTGATTTTTTTTATCAATGTTCTATAATTTTCCGAGTACAAGTCCTTAACCTCCTTGGTTAAATTTACTCCTAGGTACTTTATTTTTTGGCTGCAATAATGAAGGGGATTGTTTCCTTAATTTCTTTTGCTGATATTTCATTGTTGGTGTATAGAAATGCCTCTGATTTCTGAGTATTAATTTTATATCCTGCCACCTTGCTGAATTCATTTATAAGGTCCAGTAGTTTTTTACTGAGACTTTAGGGTTTTCAATATACAATATCATATCATCTGCAAATAATGACAGTTTTACTTCTTCTTTTCCAATTTGGATGCCTTTTATTTCTTCTTCTTGTCTGATTGCTGTAGCTAGGACTTCCAGAACTATGTTGAATAAGAGTGGTGAAAGTGGGCAACCCTGCCTGGTTCCTGATCTTAAGGGGATTGCTTTTAATCTTTGTCCATTTAGTATGATGTTTGCTGTCGGTTTATCGTAGATGGCCTTTATCATGTTAAGGAATGATCCCTGTATTCCCACTTTACTGAGAGTTTTGAGCATGAATGGGTGCTGGATTTTATCAAATGCCTTTTCTGCATCTATTGAAATTATCATGTGATTTTTGTCCTTCCTTTTGTTTATGTGGTGAATCACATTGATTGATTTGCGAATATTGAACCAGCATTGCCGCTCCAGAATAAATCCCACTTGATCGTGGTGTATGATTTTTTTCATATATTGCTGGATCCGGTTGGCTAATATTTTGTTGAGAATTTTAGCGTCTAAATTCATCAGGGATATAGGCCTATAATGTTCTTTCTTTGTGTTGTCTTTGCCCGGTTTGGGAATCAGAATTATGCTCGCCTCAAAAAAGGAGTTTGGAAGTCTTCCTTCCTCTTGAATTTTTTGAAATAGCTTGAGGAGAATAGGAATTAGTTCTTCTTTGAATTTTTGATAGAATTCACTTGTGAAGCCATCAGGCCCAGGACTTTTCTTTTTTGGGAGTTTTTTGATAACTGTTTCGATCTCATTTGTTGTAATTGGTCTGTTTAGGTGTTCTGATTCTTCCAGATTGATTTTTGGAAGGTTATATGATTCAAGAAATTTGTCCATTTCACCAAGATTGTCTAATTTTTTGGCATATAGTTCTTCATAGTATTTTCTTACAATGCTTTGTATTTCTGTTGTGTCAGTTGTTATTTCTCCACTGTCCTTTCTAATTTTATTTATTTGAGTCCTCTCTCTTTTTTTCTTGGTGAGTCTAGTTAAAGGTTCATCAATCTTGTTTACCTTTTCAAAGAACCAGCTTCTTGTTTCATTGATCCTCTGTATTGTTTCCTTAGCCTCTATGTCATTTATTTCTGCTCTGACCTTTATTATTTCCTTCCTTCTACTTGTCTTGGGTTTTATTTGTTGTTGTTTTTCTAGTTCTTTTAGATGCAGGGTCAGGTTGCTTATTTGAGATTTTTCTAGATTCTTATGATATGCCTGTAGTGCAATAAACTTCCCTCTCAGAACTGCTTTTGCTGTGTCCCATAAATTTTGAGTTGATGTATGCTCATTATCATTTGTTTCTAGAAACTTTTTTATTTCTTCTTTGATCTCATTGTTAATATATTCATTATTTAATAACATGCTATTTAGTTTCCAAGTGTTTGAGTATTTTTCAGTTTTTCTTTTGTGGTTAATTTCTAGTTTCATGGCATTGTGATCAGAGAAAATGCTTGATATGATTTCAATCTTCTTAAATTTATTGAGACCATTTTTGTGTCCTAACATGTGGTCTATCCTAGAAAACGTACCATGTGCGCTTGAGAAGAATGTATATTCTACTGCTTTAGGGTGAAAAGTTCTGAAGATATCTATTAAATCAAGTTGATCTAGTGTATCCTTTAAGTCTGCTGTTTCTTTATTAATTTTCTTTCTTGAGGATCTATCCAGTGTTGTTAGAGGGGTATTGAAATCCCCTACTATGATAGTAATGCTGTTTATCTCGCCCTTTATATCCATCAAAGTCTGCTTTATGTATGTCGGGGCTCCTATATTTGGTGCATAGATATTTACAATAGTTATATCTTCCTGTTGAATTGTTCCCTTTATCATTATGTAGTGTCCTCCTTTATCTCTTACTACAGCCTTTGTTTTAAAGTCCATTTTGTCTGATATAAGTATTGCTACCCCTGCTTTTTTTTCATTTCCATTTGCATGAAATATTTTTTCCCATCCTTTTACCTTCAGTCTATGAGCATCTTTTGTTTTAAGGTGTGTCTCTTGTAGACAGCATATGTATGGGTCCTGTTTCTTTATCCATGCAGCTACCCTATGTCTTTTGATTGGATCATTTAATCCATTTACATTTAAGGTTATTATTGATATGTAGTTGTTTATTGCCATTTTATTCTTTAAAGCTGTATTCTTCTTTTGCTCTATTCATTCCTCCCTTTAAACTGTTCACAAGAGGCCCCTTAGTATCTCTTGCAGAATTGGTTTGGTTTTTATGAATTCCTTCAGGCTTTCTTTTTCTGGGAAGCTCTTTATTTCTCCTTCAATTTTAAATGTTAGCCTTGCTGGATAAAGTAGTCTTGGTTGTAGGTTCTTGTTCTGCATTACTTTGATTATTTCTTGCCATTCCCTTCTGGCCTCAAGTGTTTCTGTTGAGAAGTCCGATGTCATCCTTATGGGGGCTCCTTTGTAGGTAATAATCTTTTTTTCTCTAGCAGCTTTTAATATTTTTTCTTTATCCATTAGCTTTGGTATTTTAACTATGATGTGTCTTGGTGTAGATTTTTTTGGGTTTCTCCTTAACGGAGTTCTGTGTGCTTCTTGAATGTGTGGAGTGTTTCCCAGCCTTAATTTAGGAAAGTTTTCTGCTATGATTTGATTGAACAAAGTTTCCATTTCCTGTCCTCTCTCCTCTTCTTCAGGCACCCCTATGATGCGAATGTTGTTTCTCTTTATGTTGTCACAAAGCTCCCTTAGAGTTTCCTCACATTTTTTAAGTCTCTTTTCCTTTTTCTTCTCTGCTTCTGTGCCTTTGTTTATTGTGTCCTCTAACTCGCTTATTCGATCCTCAGCGTCATCCATCCTGCTTTTAATTCTTTCCATTGTGGTCTTCAGTTCTGATACTGTATTTGTCATTTGTCTGATTCTTTTTTATTATTTCAATTTCATTTTTTATACTTGTTATCTCTTTATTTAGGTGTTCATAATGACTATCCATTGTTGCTCTAATTTCTTTGAACATCCTAACTATCATTATTCTAAATTCTGCTTCTGGTAATTTGGTTATATCTGGTTCATTCAGGTCCTTCTCTGGGGATTTCTCTTGATTCATTTGGGTTGCATTCCTCTGCCTGCCCATTTTTTCTGTGTATAAGCAAGTTGTGGCCACTGGAGTCCAGTAGGTGTTGCCTTTGTGTTCTCTAGGTGTGGTCTATCTGCAGGCCCCCCACCCCCTCTGCCGGTGCCTAGGGTGGTTGGGTATGAGCGTTGCCAGCGCCGGCCCACTGTGGCTTTTGCTATGATTTCTGCCTCTCCTCCGTGGGAGGGGCTGTGACTGAAGCCACAAGATTAGCACCAAGGGTAGAGGTGAGCACCTTTCCTCAGCTGCGGACCCAGCCTATTTCCGGACTTCCGCCCAGAACCAGCAGTCGGAGCCTGCTTGCTACAGTTCCGCGGGTTAGGCGGGGCTTTTGACGTGCTCTCAGCTGTAAGCTTTTGCCCGTCTCGAGATTTAGCCCCGCCCTCGAGGCCAGGGCCCTTCTCGCAGGGTCGGAAACCAAGGTTTATTGGGGCGGGCATGTTTGCTGGCTTCCGCTGAGCTGCGTACTTCCGCTCGTCCCGAACACTACCCCGCCCCCGCGTTCGGAGCCCGCTCGTGCACGTATGAATGCTATCCGGGGTTTCTCCGGCCGGGCGCGGATAGTAGCGTGGGCTCAGCTGCGAGCCTCCACTTGTCTCGGGGTCTACCCCGTTCCCGCGCTCGGAGCCCGCTCGCGCACGTATACTGGCCAACCGTGGTTTCTCCGGCCCGGGGGGGTTGGGGTAGGGGGTTGGGGGACTGGTAGCGTCAGCTCAGCCACAGCCCCTGCCCGTCCCTGGTCCTAGCCCGGTCCCCGCGGTCAGGGCCGGCTTGCGCAGGGCCTGCTCGTTCCTGGCCTCCCGCTTTGACCCCGTTAGTGGGATTAAAGGCGGGCCCGCAGCTTCCGGACAGCTTTCGCGGTCCCCTCTGACCCTCTGGGCTAGACCGATCTCCCACCGGCTTGGCCTCTGCCCACGCCGACAGAACCGCCTTTCAGCGTCCTGCCGCCCCAACACCCCAAGCAGCCCTCAGCAGAGTAGGAAGGGACCTAATACTCCACACTGTAGGCCTGGGAGCTCCCTCACTTGTTTCACAGCTCAATACTGTCCAAACGCCTCTTCTAGGCTCTAGGACTGGAGGCTGGGGCTTGGTTCCTGGGACCCAGGTCCCTCCCTCTCCGCCAAACTTTCCTCCCGCCCCGCGGGTCTCTCCGGGTTGCCGTTTGCTCCGGGGAGCTGGGCAGCCCTCTTCGCGTTTTCGCTATTCCTACCAGTCTCAATGTGGCTTCTTCTGTGTTCCTTGGTTGAAGAGTCCACTTAGTTTTGTTCAAAGTTGGTTTATCCAGGTGGTGGTTCTTAAAATTGAGTTGTAATCCACTTTGGTTCTGGGAGTTGGAAGTTGGTACGTCCGCCTACTCCGTCGCCATCTTGCTCCTCCTCCTCTTGAATTTTTTGAAATAGCTTGAGGAGGATAGGAGTTAGTTCTTATTTGAATTTTTGGTAGAATTCACTTGTGAAGCCATCAGGCCCAGGACTTTTCTTTGTTGGGAGTTTTTTGATAACTGTTTCTATCTCATTTGTTGTCATTGGTTTGTTTAGGTGTTCTGATTCTTCCAGATTGATTTTTGGAAGATTATATGATTCAAGAAATTTGTCTGTTTCACCTAGGTTGCCTAATTTTTTGGTATAGAGATCTTCATAGTATTTTCTTACAATACTTTGTATTTCTGTTGTGTCAGTTGTTATTTCTCCACTCTCATTTCTAATTTTATTTATTTGAGTCCTCTCTCTTTTTTTCTTGGTGAGTCTAGTTAAAGGTTTATTGATCTTGTTTACCTTTTCAAAGAACCAGCTTCTGGTTTCATTGATCCTCTGTATTGTTTCCTTAGCCTCTATGTCATTTATTTCTGCTCTGATCTTTATTATTTCCTTCCTTCTACTAGTCCTGGGCTTTATTTGCTGTTGTTTTTCTAGTTCTTTTAGATGCAAGGTCAGGTTGCTTGCTTGAGCCTTTTCTAGCTTCTCATGGTATGCCTGTAGTGCTCTAAACTTCCCTCTCAGTACTGCTTTTGCTGTATCCCATAAATTTTGAGTTGATGTATGCTCATTATCATTGGTTTCTAGAAACTTTATTTCTTCTTTGATCTCATAGTTAATCCATTCATTGTTTAATAACATACTATTTACTTTCCAAGTGTTTGAATATTTTTCAGTTTTTCTTTTGTGGTTAATTTCTAGTTTCATGCCATTGTGATCAGAGAAAATGCTTGATATGATTTCAACCCTTTTAAATTTGTTGAGATCACTTTTGTGTCCTAACATGTGGTCTATCCTGGAGAATGTAACATGAGTGCTTGAAAAGAATGTATATTGTACTGCTTTAGGGTAAAAAGTTCTGAAGAAATCTATTAAATTAAGTTGATCAAGTGTATCCTTTAAGTCTGCTGTTTTTTTGTTTATTTTCTTTCTTGAGGATCTATCCAGTGATGTTAGTGGGGTATTGAAATCCCCTACTATTATAGTATTGCTGTTAATCTCACCCTTTATATCCATCAAAGTCTGCTTTATGTATGTCGGGGCTCCTATGTTTGGTGCGTAGATATTTATAATGGTTATATCTTCCTGTTGAATTGTTCCCTTTATCATTATGTAGTGTCCTTCTTTATCCCTTACTAAAGCCTTTGTTTTAAAGTTCATTTTGTCAGATATAAGTATTGCTACCCCAGCTTTTCTTAAATTTCCATTTGCATGAAATATTTTTTTCCATTCTTTTACCATCAGTCTATGTGCATCTTTTGTTTTAATGTGTGTCTCTTCTAGACAGCATATGTATGGATCCTGTTTCTTTATCCATGCAGCTACCCTGTCTTTTGATTGGATCATTTAATCCATTTACATTTAAGGTTATTATTGATATGTAGTTGTTCATTGCCATTTTATTCTTTAAAGCTGTATTCTTCTTTTGCTATATTCTTTTCCCCCTTTGAACTGTTCACAATAGGCCCCTTAGCATCTCCTGCAGAATTGGCTTGATTTTAATGATTTCTCTGAGGTTTTCTTTGTCTGAGAAGCTCTTTACTTCTCCTTCAATTTTAAATGTTAGCCTTGCTGGATAGAGTAGTCTTGGTTGTAGGTTCTTGTTCTGCATTACTTTGAATATATCTTGCCATTCCCTTCTGGCCTCAAGTGTTTCTGTTGAGAAGTCGGATGTCATTCTTATGGGGGCTCCTTTGTAGGTGATAGTCTTTTTTTCTCTAGCAGCTTTTAAATTTTTCTCTTTATCACTTTGCTTTGGTATTTTAACTATGATGTGTCTTAATGTAGATTTCTTTGGGTTTTTCTTTAATGGAGTTCTCTGTGCTTCCTGCATGTGTGAAACATTTTCCAGTCTTAATTTAGGGAAGTGTTCAGCTATGATTTGATTGAACAAAGTTTCTATCCCTTGATCTTTTTTCCACTTCTTCAGGAACTCCTATGATGCGAATGTTGTTTCTCTTCATGTTGTCACAGAGCTCCCTTAGAGTTTCCTCACATTTTTTGAGTCTCTTTTCTTTTTTCTTCTCTGCTTCTGTGCCTTTGTTTATTGTGTCCTCTAACTCGCTGATTCGATCCTCAACTTCTTCCATCCTGCTTTTAATTCCTTCCATTGTGGTCTTCAGTTCTGATACTGTACTTGTCATTTCTGTCTGATTCTTTTTTATTATTTCAATTTCATTTTTTATACTTGCTATCTCTTTATTTAGGTGTTCATAATGACTATCCATTGTTGCTCTAATTTCTTTGAACATCCTAACTATCATTATTTTAAACTCTGCATCTGGTAATTTGGTCATATCATTCTGTTCATTCAGGTCCTTCTCTGGGGATTTTTCTTGATTCATTTGGGTTGCATTTCTATGCCTGCCCATTTTGTCTGTGTGTAAGAAGGATTTGGCTACTGAAGTCCAATGGGTGTTGCCTTTGTGTTCCCTAGGTGTGATCTGTCTGCAGGCCCGCCACCCCCTCTGCCATTGCCTAGGGCGGATGGGCGTGAGTGTTGCCAGCAACAGCCTTGGCTGCTGAGATCTCTGCCTCACCTCCACAGGAGGGGCTGTGTTCTCATGCCCCGCTCAACAAGCCTCAGCCGGTCTTGGCCTAAGCCTCTCTCCCACAGATGGGACCGTGCACCACACTCGTGCCACAAGCCTGGGCGTCAAGGGCAAGGGTGAGCACTTTTTCTTAGCTGCGGGTCCCTGTCAGCCTGTTCCTCCAGCCAGGAGGGGCTTTTGGTGCGTGCTCAGCTGCAAGCCAGGCTTCTGCCCCACCCCAGCCAACCTCAGCTCCTCGGCTGGGAGGGCTGTTGCTATGCGCTCAGCCGTGCTCTGGGCTTCCACCCCACCTCCATGGACAAAACTGGTTTGGGTAGGGCTTCAAGCCCCGGAGGCCTGGTACAGCCACGTGCCTACTTGCCCCTGCCCAGCAGCGGATCTCCTCCTGTTTCGGGCTCCCGCTTTTCCCCCACAGGTGGGGTCGCAGGCGGGCCCACAGCTGCTGGACCACTTTCGATCATCCCCTTTGCCCCAGTTGGGCTAAACCTAGCTCACGCCAGCCAGCTCGGCCTCTGCCCCCACCGGCAGAACCGCATTTTCGTGTCCCATGGCTGCCCGCCCTCCAGCAATCCCTCAGCAGTGTGGGTGGGGGCATTGCAGCTCAGACCCTAACACTCCATACTGTAGTCCTGAAAGCTCACTCCCTCTAAGCGACTGTCCTCTAATTGCCGCAGGGGAGCCTGTTTGGCTGGTGTCCTGCTTCCCTTTGCTGGTTCTAGGGAAAATATTGTTTCAGATTTATGTAGTGACTCAGCCCAGGGTTTAGGGTGGCTGTCCCTCAAAGCTTTTCTCCCTGTGCCTTCCAGACCACACTCTCTACCCGCTGCTCCAGTCCTGTCCTCTCTCCCTGTTTCCCGGAGTCCCAGGTGAGTGGTTGTGAGAGAGGTTTTCTTCACCGTCCCTTTAAGAAGAATCCTGGGTCTGAGACAACTGTCTCTTTCTCACAAACAGTATCCTAACCTGTTTCCCAGCTAAATACTGTCCATACGCCTCTTCTAGGCTCTGGGGCTGCAGGCTGGGGCTTTGTTCTTGGGACCCAGGTCCCTCCCTCTCTGCTAAACTCTCTTCCCACCACACGGGTCTCTTCGTGCTGCCTTTTGCTCCAGGTAGCTGGGAAGTCCTTTCCGCATTTTCGCTTTTCCTACCAGTCTCAATGTGGCTTCTTCAGTGTTCCCCGGTTGAAGAGTCCTCTCAGTTCAGTTCCACAAAAAATATTTTTTTAATGAGCAAGGGACTTGAATAAACATTTCCTTTTTTTATAACAGAGAAAGGGAGAGGGACAGATAGGAACAGACAGACAAGAAAAGAGAGAGATGAGAAGCATCAACTCTTTGTTGTAGCACCTTAGTTGTTCATTGATACCTTTCTCAAATGTGCCTTGATCAAGGGGCTACAGTAGAGCAACTGACCCCTTGCTCAAGCCAGTGACCTTGGGCTCAAGCCAGCAACCTTGGGCTTCAAGTCAGAGACCTTTGGGCTCAAGCCAGCAACCATGGGCTCATGTCTGTGATCCCAAGCTCAAGTCAGCAACCCCACACTCAAGCTGGTGAGCCTGTGCTCAAGCTGGCAACCTCAGGGTTTGGAACCTGAGTCCTCTGTGTCCCAGTCCGACACTCTATCCACTGTACCACTTCCTGGTCAGGCAAATAGACATTTCTTTGAAGAAAATACACAACTGGCCAACAAGTGCATGAAAGGATGATCAACGTCATTAATCATCAGGAAATACAAATAATAACCACAAGACACCACTTTATACACAGTAGGACGGCTATTAAAAAAAAGAAAGATTTCAAGTGTTGGTAGAGATGTGGATAAATCACAACCCTCATACATTTTTGGTAGGAATGTAAAGTATTCAGCTGCTGTGGAAAACAGTTTGATGGTTCCTCAAAAAGTTAAATATAGCTCCAATTGTAAACAAGCAATTCCACTTATAGAAATATACCCAAAATAATTTAAAACAAGTACTGAACCAAGTATAAATACACACATGTTCCTAGCAGCACAATCCAAAAGGTGAAATCCCAAATGTTTTTCAACAGATGAAGGGATTTCAAAATTGTGGCATATCTATACAATGAAATCTTATTGAACCATATGAAGGAATGAAGTACTGATACTTGCTACAACCAGGAGGAACCTCAAAAACATTATACTAAGGCAGTGATCGACAAATCGCGCTCGAAAACCACACGCGGCTCTTTGGCCCCTTGAGTGTGGCTCTTACACAAAGTACCATGTGCGGCGCTCCCTCGATAAGGAATGTACCTACCTATATACAGTTGTCTGTAAAGTCATGGTGCACTTTTGACCCGTCACAGGAAAGCAACAAAAGACGATAGAAATGTGAAATCTGAACCAAATAAAAGGAAAAATCTCCCAGTTTCATACCTATTCAGTGCAGTTTGATGTGGGCTCCATTTGTTACCATACACACATCCAGACAATAGTGAAGTTCTTGCCACACACGAGTAAGGACATCTGGTGTAACAGAGCAAATAACGTCTGTGATTCTGTTTTAAGTAATTAATGTTGTTGATATGTTCAATGTACATTTGTTGCTTCACATAACCCCAAAAGTAAAAGTCTAAGGGCATCAGATCCGGGGATCGTGGTGGCCATGGCTTGACAGAACCCCTGCCTATCCACAGTCGGGGAAATGTTCTATCCAGAAACTCATGAACAATGGTGGCGTAGTGTGGAGGAGCATTGTCCTGTTGAAAGATGACACCTGGAAATTGTGGCACTGCATACAATTCCAACATGTCAAGACAGGTGTTCGCCATCACAGACTGCTCCGCAAAAAATAATGGGCCTATCACCTTATTATGCATCAGGCCACACCACACGTTCACTTTAGGGGTGTTACATTCGCACTCAACATAGGCATGAGGATGTCCAGCTGCCCATATTCGGATGTTATGGCGATGAACACGTCCACAGATATGGAAGGTCGCCTCATCACTAAACACAATCTTCTGCAAAAATCTTGCATCATTGTCGATCTCATGAAGCATATCTGAAGCAAACACGCATCGTGTGGGTCTATACGCATCATGTGGGTTTGATTCCGTGCAACAGCCGCAATTTGTACCCCGTAAAACAGAGACGTTTCTTTAACACCTTATGAACTGTCGTCTTGCTTAGGTGTAATTGTCAAGCACACGCATGCACACACAGATTTTTTAGGGCTCCTTAGGTAGCTATCCCGTATAGCCTCTACAGACTCGTCACTGACTGATGGCCTACCAGAACGGGGTTTCTCCACCAAACTGCCGGTTTCCTTCAACTGCTTATCCCACCAAGTAATGTTATTCCTATGTGGTGGCGCTTTGTTATAAACGTGCCGATATTCACATTGCAATTTGGTCATGGATTCGAATTTAGCGAGCCACAGAACACACTGAACTTTCCTCTGTACCGTCTGCATCTCCACTGGCATGGCCATGGGCTGCTCTGCTGTATACATGGTGTTACGTCATCATCTGCGCATGCGCACATGCTGCCACATCATCCTACAGAAACTGAGAGGGTTTTCCTTTTATTTGGTGCAGATTTCACATTTATGTTGTCTTTTGTTGCTTTCCTGTGACCGGTCAAAAGTGCACCATGAATTTACAGACACACTGTAGTAGTTTAAGTTTTAAAAATTTGGCTCTCAAAAGAAATTTTAATCGTTGCACTGCTGATATTTGGCTCTGTTGACTAATGAGTTTGCCAACCACTGTGCTAAGGGACAAAAACCAGACACAAAAAAATTATATGATCCCATCTATATGAACTATCCAGAACAGGCAAATCCATAGAAACAGAAAGGCAATTGCCAGGGGGTTGGGGGAGAAAGAAATTGGTGAGGGAAGGATGAAAATGTTTTAGAACTAGAGGTGGTGACTGCACACACTGTAAAGGCACTAAATACCACCAGAGGCTTATTCACTTTAAAATGTGAATGATTATCTATGTGAATTTCACATCAGTTAAAAAGAATAAGTCAGATAATTTTTAAAGTATATTAAAAAGAACAAAGCAACTGAAAGTGGAAATCAAGTCTCGTTCATCTTCATGTGCCCTCACTGCCATAATCTCCAGCACAAGCTTGCTCAGAAAGACAATGAACAGTGTTTGCCTGGATGAATTATCTGAAGAAAAGCTAATATAAAAATTTTGGAGACTTAGGAGTCTCATAAGCTTCCTTATCTTTCAGTTGCCCTTTTTGTTTATTTCAAGTTTCCTTAGATTGTCTGTTTTTTGTTATTGTTGTTTTTTTTTTGGGGGGGGGCGTTTGTTTTTTGTTTCCTTTAGCAAGAAAGACAGAGAGGGACAGAGACAGGAAGGGAGAGAGATAAGAAGGATCAATTCTTCATTGTGGCCCATTAGTTGTTCATTGATTGCTTTCTCATATGTACCTTGTCCAGTGGGCTCCAGCTGAGCCAGTGACCCCTTGCTCAAGCCAGCACCCTTGGGCTTCAAGCCAGCAGCCTTTGAGCTCAAGCCAGTGACCATGGGGTCATGTCTATGATCCCATGCTCAAGCCAGTGACCCCACTCTCAAGCTGGATGTGCCCACGCTCAAGCCAGTGACCTTGGGGTTTCGAACGTGGGTCTTCCACATCCCAGGCCAATGCTCTATCCACTGCACCACCACCTACCTGGTCAGGCTCTTTCTTCAACTATCAAACCAATACTTACTCATTGCTACAAGCTAACAACAGACAGGTATAAAAAGAGTGCCTACCAGCTGCCCACCTTACCCCACAACACTGCCATCTGTGCACTTTCAAAAACACCAGGTTCAGTACCGTGTGTATCTTTCCACTGTTTTCTTCATGCTTATTCACATGTCCCTGAATGATGCTTTGCAACCCATCTCTTGGATGTTTTGGGATTCCTGGAGTGAATTACTCCTATATGTTTTTATTCCTTCATCTCAACCTGAGATGTCAGGGGACCCAGATGGAATGATTAGGAAAATGTTCCCAGATGAAAGAAATGGCATTTCAACTGCAACATGCATTGTCCAACTGCACAAAGTAGGAGTTTGATTTGAAACTTAATATGAGAAAGCTTAAGTGGGTGAGACATTTAGCAACACCCATTCTCCCACCCCTGATATATGTCATTTTCTAACCAGCCCATTTATCAGCAGAGATCATCTGCCTACAAGCATGGATTTTATCCAAAAATATTTTGACTTTCATCAATCCAAAGACAGAATTTTATCACCTTCTAATATTTGCTTATTTAGGTACTTATTTTGCTTACCATCAACCTTCCCCACTAGCCTGTTACCTCCACAGGGCAGAGATTTGAGTCTGTTCAGTTCATTGACATATGCCCAGAACCTAGAAAACTGTCCGAGACACAGTAAATAGTCCAAAAAATGTGTTGAATGTAATTTTACCAGATCTCCTGTCTTGGGTTTCTTATAAAGGTATAGTTTTCTCTAGAAAAAGTTGGAGATACAAGTCTGGAACATTACCTCTCCTCTTCCTCCTGGTTTCCCAGGAAGGTTGTAGCTACATAAAGAAGCTGACAAGGCTCTGGCTTGCCTGGAATTCGCAGTGTCTCAGCCTGCTGGGTCTCCAGTGAAGTTCAGAGACAATAAACCTCTCCATGTGAATCATCCCTTGAGAATGAATGGTTAAGCCCCTCCATGTGATCTCATTGGGTCCTTAGGCCATCCTCTGGGAGAGCCAGAGAAGAGGGTATCACTATTTTACAGAAGATATCTGGGGGGCAGGGGGGTTCTGAGTGACATGAGGTTGCTGACACCAGAATCCGCAACTCCAGCTGCATTGCCAGAGAGAAGCTTCACCCCTCCCTCTCGGGTTGCATTTTAAAACTCTAGTGTCTTATTTTTCTAATCCCTAGCAAGCAGTGTCCACCAAACCTATTTAGAAAGCAACAAATTACAGAGAAATTCTGCACTCTTTTGCAACTTTTTCTGTAAGTATAAAATCAATTCAAAATAAAAGGTTTTAAAAAGTGGTGTGTTGTCTGTTCTTACCTGGAAAGAGACAGGGGGGAAAGACACAAATATTTCTACTTTATGGTCACAAAGGTGAGAGCACCTAACCCCAACTAAAATGAGAACTGGAAAGTTTCACATAGTTTCCAAGGCTCAGAGTTGGATGACCAGCAGAGAGTGGGCTCCTCCTGGAATTCCAGGATGCTTGTATCTTAGACATTTGGCTGAAATTTTTGTTCCTGTGAACTTAGTTGTATCCTAATATAGGACCCTGGATGATTGGGCTCATTGGTCAAACTCTATCCCCATGGGAGGCCCTTGATCTCCCACCTGTCTGCATGACCACCCTCATCTTCTCTGGCATGCCAAGGCTCTACCTAGGAGTGCAGTTGTTAGCATTTCAGAAGACTGACCACCATTCCCTGTCCTGACCCTAACTCTGCCCCAATTTATGCTTGATATTTTCTGTCATCATACTGGATGGCAGGTGAGTGCTCTGTGTAATTTTCTACTTATACCATATAATTTTCACATCATCGAGGCCATACTCCATATTTTGGTAGCATTTGTAAGGATAGTTTCAATCCATGATTAATTGTGGGTGGCACAAAAAGAAAGAACTTCCAACAAACCCCTATCTATCACATCTCATTCATTCAGTAGCTATGTTTTGGAAAACTTCTGAGTGTCAGATATGTTGAGAACTGAGCAGTGATTCACTTTCAACCTGCCTTCTGCAGCACAGAGTGTAAGTGAATCCTCTTTGATGAGCTTAGACCCATCCCATGACTTGTCAAGGAGCCTAGTCTGGACCCATGGGATACATGCATACCCACAGATACACGGAGAGCAAAGGTTAGGGTTGGAGAGAGAGACATTTAAAAGAAGTAAAAAAAAAAAGGACATGAGTTACTAACTGGATGTGGAGTTATTCAAAAGGAGGAAAGGAAAGAATCATGGAGCCCTCCTCTGATCCTCTCTCTTGGTGCCTGAGGCCCGATTCTAGCAGAGGCCTTAGATCCTACACGAGGGAGGCCTTTCCACCAACTCTCTTAGCCTGTTTCGGCTGCAATAACAAACATACCACAGACTGGGTAGCTTATAAACAACAGAAATTTATTTCTCATGGTTCTGGAGCCTGGAAGTCTGACATCGGGGTGCCCCCATGGTCAGCTTCTGTGTCTAGCGAGAGCTCGCTTCTTTGTTCATAAACAGCTGACTTACTGGTGTCAACTCGCGTAGTGAAAAGGGGGAAGGGAACTCTCTCCAGCTTCTCTTACAAGGGCACTAATCCCATTCCTGAGGGTTCTGTCCTAATGACCTAATCACCTCCTAACAATTTCACCCTTTTATACCATTACCTTGGGATTAGGATAGCTACTTACAAAGTTTGAAACATTCAGACCATAGTACCAACCAACCTCCATCTCTATTCTTTGCCTGTAAGATTAAATCTTGGACTCATCCTTATAGATGAAAATGAAAAGTAGGAATGATTTGGGTTCAACCTGACTTGAACTTGACTTTTGAGGTTCTGAGCTATTATTATAAGAGAGTAAACTATGAACACATCAGCACTGAGAGCAGACTTCAGGATCGAGAGAATCTTTCAGACCCTGCCTCAGTTTTGTGGCAATAATGATATAACCATGGTATGTCAGAGGCCACTGACCACATCCCTGAGTCCCCACTCCTCTCACTGTCCACTACTGTGTGGGATGCTGGACTGGAGAGGTGATGAGTCAACCTCACACCGAGCCACCTCTTCTGAATGCTGAAAGGAGCTATTTTTCCTTTAGTCCCTTAAATGTCTCTCAGTGTGAGTGAGATGCAGCCAGCTGCCATGTTGCCCAACATGTCCGGGACGTGCGCTGTCCCACATCTGCTCAGCCCATATTTTTAATTGCTTAATAATAGCGAGTGGGCTTGTCCTCCCCTCCAGCATAACAGCGTGGGAGGCTTTGACATTCAGGGCCCAGTGTGTGGGCAGGAAGCACAGATGAGGCTGGGAAAATGTCAACCTCCTACAGCTTCTCTCCCAATTAATCACGGCGCCATATGACAGGGCACACCTCTGACGAGGAACGCTGGGCTGACAGCCCCAGAGCTCGGCTCCAGCCCTAGCTCCACGCCTAAATTAGCCGTGTGACGTAGAATAGCTGGCTCACCCTCCGGAAGCCTCAAGTTCCTACTGGTTTGAAATTTTTTAAATAGAAAGAGAACTGGAAAAGGAGGATGTTTAGGGAATGGATATGGGATAGTGATTAGGAGCATAGGCTCAGGATCCAGACCAACCAGATCCACCCCCGACTCTGCCACTTGCCAATAGTGGGACCCCAAGGAAGTGACTTCACCTATCTGTGCCACAATTCCCTCAACTGCAAAACAAGCATAACAATAGTACCTGTACAACAAGGTGGTTGGAAGAACTTGGTACCAAGCATAGCATGTAGCATGCATTTAATAAATATTAGTTGCTATAATTATTTCAATCCTAGTCGTCCAAATTGACTGACTACATTCAATGTTCCAAGGGCAATATTTTCAAAAATGAATAAACCATGCAATTTATCCCCAGATTCACAATCTAGGGGGAAAGACAAACACACACATTAACACATTTGAGGGTGAGCGAGGTGGGCTGCGCTGCTGCCATCGTTTCTTTAACTCTCACAGCTGCCCGTGAGGTTGATCCCATTTTACAAAGTGGGAAGCAGTCTCAGAGACATTAAGTAATCTGCCTTAGATCACATAGTTTCTAAGTGTCAAAGACAGAATTTAAACTTGTCTTAAGTCATTGCTCTTAAACTCTGCATCACTGGGTGATTGGGTGGGGTTTGGGGAACACTTCACCAAGGAAACTGCATTTGAGCAAACTAGGCTCCACATTTTTCATTATGAAATGGCAAGACTTCTGGAGCATCACCAGCAATACTTCTTAGCTACATAACTTATTTTTTAAACAGCTCTGAGCCCCAGTCTCTTCATTTCTGAATAAGAAGAGTGACCATCACCTCTCCCTTCCTGTCTGTCTGTCCCTGTCTGCCCCCTTCTGCTCTCTCATTAAAGGAGGGGGGGAGGAGGAGGAGGGGAAGAGGAGGAAGAGGGGAAGAGGAGGAGGAGGGGAAGAGGAGGAGGAGGGGGAGAGGAGGGGAGGAGGAGGAGGAGGAGGAGGAGGAAGAGGAGGATAGGAGGAGGAGGAGGAGGAGGAGGAGGAGGAAGAGAGGAGGAAGAGGAGGAGGAGGAGGGAGAAGAAAGAAGAAGAAAAATATTCATCACAGAGCTAAGAAGAAGAATGAATGAGTTCATATGCATAAAGCTCTTAGCAATGCCCGTTTAAATGGCAAGCATTTAATAGATGTTAATTTGCCATCATCATTGTATCATCATCATCATCATTATCATCATCACCTGTGGTCAATTCCCTTCAGCTGACAGGACCACTCATTGATTAAAAGGGAATCTCCATTTTCACAAGGGCTCTCAAGACATTTTTCTAGCCAATGCCTAAAGTGTGACAATCAACCATGCCTTGAGGAAGGATAGACAACTGAGAAAGTAAAGCAGAGAAATATATGAAAAAGACCCCTACAGCCTGACCAGGTGGTGGCGCAGTGGATAGAGCGTCAGACTGGGATACGGAAGACCCAGGGCCCATCTGGCTTGAGCAAAAGCTCGCCAGCTTGGACCCAAGGTTGCTGGCTCCAGCAAGGGGTTGCTCAGTCTGCTGAATCCCACGTGAGAAAGCAATCAATGAACAACTATGGTGTCGCAACAGCAATGAAAAACTAATGATTGATGCTTCTCACCTCTCTCCGTTCTTGTCTGTCTGTCCCTATCTATCCCTCTCTCTTACTCTCTCTCTGTCCCTGTAATAAATAAATAAATAAATAAATAAATAAAATTATAAAAAGAAAAAGAGAAAGACCCCTACAGATGGTGACCAGAAACAGGGAGGGGGTGGAGTTAGATGCTGTCTCCTTCACTACTCTGCCCATTCCCCCAAGAGCTGGTCTTTCCAAGTCTGCCATGAGCTGATTCACACCCCCACCCCAAGCCTTTCCTTCAGGCAGGGATGGCATACGAGCTGGGTCCTCATTAGCATGTGCCACCAGAGTTCAGAGGGGTGAGTGATGGCGCCCCCAGAATGGAGGGATGCTTGGTGCAGGCGCGTCAGCCCCACCCCCCATCACGGGGACCTGGGTCCTAGATTTATAACCTGTCAGAGGCTCATCTCACACCCTGTGCTGGCCTCCACTGGAGTCCAATTTGTGTGACCTCTCCGTGAGACAGGCAGGCCATCTTTCAGGGCCTGGAAGTGGGGAGACACAGAAATGCTCTATTTTTCCTGGGAATAGCTTAGGGGCCGGGAGTCAGGATTAACCAGAAGAGCGAAAGGAGAAGAGGAGAGGAGGATTAGGAAGGGATGCACTAAACATGGCTTTTTACCTGTTTTCTGCCATTAGTGCACATGGCCTTCCTCTCCCCGCCCACCACAGCTTTTCTAGGCAACAGACCACAGCTGTCTGGAGCTGATGCTTGAATCAACCAAGCTATTTTTAGCATCTGAGGCTGATGCTGGGACCAACTGAGCTATCCTCAGTGCCCAGAGCCAATACTCGGACCAACCAAGCCACTGGCTGCCAGAAGATAAGAGAAAGAAAAAGGGGAAAGATCACTTTTCCTGTGTGCCCTGACCAGAAATCAAACCTAGGACATAAACTGCAAATAATGGTATATTATTCAATATCAGTTCAAGACACTACGCTGTCACACCGGGCAGTTTCT
Organism: Rhynchonycteris naso; assembly: GCA_037038555.1. Lineage (NCBI taxonomy): Eukaryota > Metazoa > Chordata > Mammalia > Chiroptera > Emballonuridae > Rhynchonycteris > Rhynchonycteris naso. The sequence continues at coordinate 241,796,904 of CM072999.1, read as the reverse complement.
ACCAAGAGAAAATGATGCCATGACATGCCAAGATCAGATTCATATGAGACATAAAATCATCAAGTCAAAATGGCACAATTTGACTATTTTGGTTGGAAGCTCTGCTTTGCCTCTGCCCTGTTTTGTCTTAGTTAGGTTGTTGTGTCTTTAAGTCCTTCTTATGAGCTGGGGGCTGGGAGACTCACCTTAACGAGTGTGGCCAAGTCCCTGCTTCAGCAGCTCCGTCTTAAGCCCATGGCTGTGACCCTACAAAGGGCAGGAACTAGGTCTGGGAGGCAGGGGGCCCACTCCACCCTGGGGCTGCCACAGTGTCCAGCATACAGTAGGTACTCAATAGTGCCTCTTTGATGATTCATTTCAATATGATCTCTCTCACACACATGTGCAAAAAAAAAGATGATGCTGAAACCAACAGAAGTAAAGTCTTATGTTGTTTTCCTGATTTAATTCATTCCAGGAGAAAACCTGTTTTCTTCATTTTTCTCATTGAGATGGAACAACAGTAAAAATGCTACAAAACTTGACACCATGTGATCAGGCAACATTACCAAGCATTGATGTCGTACTAGGCAAGGAGTTCTGGTCTGGAGACCTCAAGTTCATGCTGGCTGTGCCCTAAGGCTCCCGTGTGACTGAGGAGCCCCTGGCCACTCTGAGCCTGGCTCTCCTTCCTGTCTACCAGGATATGATGGGGAAGCAGGTGCTCAAGATGCTTTAAAACAGGGGTTCTGAGCTGTGGTCTGTGGTTCTGCTCTCAAAGCCTAAAGCTGAGGAAACAAAATGGTAGTGCCCAGACATGGGTTTGGGGACCATATTGGGTTTTGTTTATTATTATTATTTTTAAGTGAGAGGAGGGGAGATAGACTCCTGCATGTGCCCCAGTGGGGATCCACCTGGCAATCCCTGTCTGGAGCTGATGCTTGAATCAACCAAGCTATTTTTACCACCTGAGGCTGATGCTGGGACCAACTGAGCTATCCTCAGTACCTGGGGTCAATACTCGGACCAACCAAGCCACTGGCTGCAAGAAGATAAAAGAAAGAGAAGGGAAAGAGGTCACTTCTCCTGTGTGCCCTGACCAGAAATCAAACCTAGGACATCCATATGCCGGGCCAATTCTTTATCCACTGAGCCAACCGGCCAGGGCTTGATATTGGATTTTCAAGAAAACTAAACTCATTCCAACACTGAAAAATCAGGAGACTTTACATTTCAAAATCTGAATATCCAGCCAACACCAGACCAGAAGCTGAATGTGAAAACAATCTCTCAGACCAAGCCTGTACAATGCAGGTCACCACTGTTCTCTCTATAATCAGCAGTCCTTCGGTTAAGCCACCTCCCTGGACCCTGTGGGCACCTGACTGGGTAATAACCTAACCAGGTCAACGGCTGGTCCAAGGCTGCATGTGCCCAATACTAACTAGGAATTCACACGTACAGACACACGTTGGCCCCCAGGGTTTCAGGAAGGGCAGAGGAGGTGGTCAAGATAATAAATGTAAAATGTGTATGGTCCCACTGGTGTCCAGGTGTCAATCAAACTGGCTGGAGATTCTGCGTCTGCGCAGAGAAGCAGCGGGGATAAGGCTGGGAATGATAAATTGAGTCCATGCTGTTAGAGTGAGGATCATGAATACAAAATATTATTATTCTTGGCTTTTCATGCCAGAAATTCCAAATAAAATGTGGAGTTTAGGGACTCGGACGGCCAAGGTTCCCCCTACACACATTTCCACTTCTACCTTCATGACGAGAGTGGAGGTAGGAGTCTAGGCCTCGGGAAATACAGGCTAAGTACAAAGTTCTGGAAACCACTCTGCACCTTTGCAAACTCCACAGACTGCAGGCTTCCGAAGCAGCCAGAGGTACCCTACAAAGTCCCAGTGGCAGCATGGGGCAAATTTCTGGGTGGAATTCCTCCAGAGCACCTCAGAGAAAAGAATTGGAGAAAGAAAAAAGGGGGGGAAATTCCTTTCAGCTTCATTAGAGTTCTCGCCTAACCAAGCTAAAAATAAAACTAATTGCTTTTGCTATTCTAATGTGAAAAATCAGTTTTTAAAGGATCAAAATTCTTTCCTGGCTGGAGAAATCATTGAATCAGTAATGGACCGACTGCCGATAAATTATGAATGTCGTAATCAAGCCTTCTTGGAATGCCAAAGTCTTGGTTACAAATGGGCACTATAATTAGAAATATGTCAAGCTGCCTAAATCAGAGTCCCTTTGTCTTTTTTTTTTTTTAAAGAAAAGAGGCACGGACGGCTCCTCTCCAGGTATCCTGCTTGTTCTTGAACAACACCTTGTCCTCACCATTACAGGAAGTATCTACACAAAGGTGCCTAGGAAACACCATCCCTCCCCTCTTGAAAAAGCCTCAACAATGACTAGGAAAGGGGTTCAGGTTTCTTCATCTATTACCTGGAATTCTACAAACTAGAGATATTCTAGCACAGCAAGCAACCTCTTTTCTAGACCAAGAGGTGTGGAGTATGAGCAGGGCTCAGTCGTCCACATGTTAGCAAGAATCAGTTTGATTCAGTCCTTCCACTTAAACAAATAGCTGAGCTCTGCAGGATTGGGAGCTGGAGGAGACAGGGCATGCATAACCGGGAGGGGAGGAGAGAAAGAAGGCAACCTTGAAGGTTGAGGTTCCAGGGAGGGCAGATGCAAATGAATAGGGCTGCTACCCATCTCCAAGCCCTCAACCAGGGAGGAGAAAAGGTCCCCCCATAAAACTCTATGAGAAAAGCCAGCCTAGATGGACAGGGTCAGTGATAACAATAATGTTCCTCCAAGATAGAATCATGCCTGAGAAGGTGTTATCTTACCTTGTTTTCTTAAGGATGGATCCAATTGAAGCAAACAAGGGTTAGGAGTTGCAGTCTTCCCTCAAATCCTCTATCTTTGAGCTGGCGTCTAGAGATGGGGTCAGTTCTAACCAGAAAGCTCCCTTGAACAGTAGCTACTTTCAAGAGCTTATCTTATCCCAGCCCTGGAGCAGCCATTTGGGGGAAGGGGGGGAAGGGGGGGAAGGAGGGGAAGGAGGGGAAGGAGGGGAAGGAGGGGAAGGCTCTGTTCTCTCTGAGCCCTGGACTGAAGGTGAGCCAAGCTCCTGGCTTACTTCCTAAGCACAACCATATGGGCTTAATCAGTGGTTCTCCGCCCTGATTGCACACAAGCTTCACCTGAGATCCTTCAATGTCAAGCCCGGGGCATATCCCAGATGGGTGAAATGTAATATCTCAGAGTGGCTCCAGGCATCACGGTTAAAGCTCTCTAGTGATTCTAACATGCAGTCATGATTGAGAACGGCTGACCTCATCATTCCCTTCCAGAACCTGTTCTCTGTCTTCCTGCCCCTCCTCTCAACCTCCCAGACATAGAGTGAGGGGCTTTTCTAGCATGAGTCTGCAGAGGTGGCAATGCCTTGACCTCTCAGGGTGGGCACCATATTCGGAAGCACTTCTGTATAGCACCCATGACAGCTTTCCCACACCCAAATCATTCCACTAGAAGACACCTTAAGGCACATTTTACCCAGGACAGCAAATAGAATTCATCCTCCAGCCAACTCTGTTGGACCAGAAGTGGTTCTCCAGAACACTAGACTGAGAAAATCCTTCTCAACAGGACACGTCCGCGCTCAGTGAGAAAGCATACCGTCTTCGATCACCACTGTCAGCCAAGGGAGCAGGACAGGAAAACACTAGTACAGAAGCCTAACATTTGTCAAGCCTCAAAAAACTTCCTCATTGGCTTAGAGGGGGAAAAACAGGAATGCAGAGCAAGGAAGCGACATGCCCACTAGCAGTTAACAAATTAGAGAGTTAGCTCGAAAGGCTTGGTCTGTGTCTAATGCCGTAGAACAGAGGTCCCCAAACTATGGCCCCCAAGGCCATTTTTCCGGCCCCACTGCACTTCCTTCTGGAAGGGGCGCCTCTTTCATTGGTGGTCAGTGTATGGAGTACTGTATGTGGCAGCCCTCCAAAGGTCTGAGGGACAGTGAACTGGCCCCTGTGTAAAAAGTTTGGGGACCCCTGCAAAACTTGTTACTCAAAGTGCAGTCCATTGATCACCACGATGAGCATCAGCGGGGACCTTGGTAGAGTAGAGGTGCAGAAGCTCGGGCTCCATAGGTGTATCAAATCCAAAGCTGCAGTTTCACAAGTTCCCCAGGTGACTCGACTTCACAGGAATTTTGAAAAGGACTGTCAGAGGCAGGTAGGAGATGGGGAAACCAGTGGGTTCTGCCATAGTCTAGATGAGGAACACAAGGACAACCTCTAGCAAAAACAATGCTGCGTAGTGTCAGGGAACAGAAAGGCTGTCTGGGCGCAGAAAGGGCAGAGATCCGCGGGAGTGCAAACAGTCAGGAGGCTCCAGGGAGGCTGGGTCTTAAGGGACGGCTGGAGTTTAAAACAGACAGAAAGGGCCCCTGCTCCTCTCCACAGCTCTCCTCCTTTCCCTCTGTGAGTGTTCTGCCACTTTCTCCCCCTCTTAGCTTGATGTAGATCAGTTGTTTCTAGTGCCGTGATGGCGAACCTATGACACACGTGTCAGCACTGACACACGTAGCCATTTTCAATGACACGGGGCTGCATACCAGAGAAGTCTGGGGCCGCGTGCCGAGAAGGACGTTTCATCCTCGGCTTCTGCACGGCCAGGTGCAGTAGCCGAGGATAAAACATTTGCTGTGGTGTAGACACTCTGTGCCGGAGGTCTGTAGGCCAAAACAACAGAACTCTGGCACGGAGAGTCTAGTTCTGGGACTTCCGGTTAGGCCGTTTTTCTCAAAGTGACACACCACCTGAGTTATGCTCGGTTTTTTGGTGAATTTTGACACACCAAGCTCAAAAGATTGCCCATCACTGCTCTAGTGGGTACCTTCTCTCCCCAAAGGGCTTGGGAGCTCCTTAAGGCCGGGATGGTGTCTTGTCCCTGTTCCTTCTCCAGTACATATCCACACAGGATGAGGCTCAGAGTGACCACTCAAGCCTATTTGAATGAATGAGTGATGGAATGAATGAATGAACGAATGAGTGATGGAATGGACAAGGAAGCAGTGGATCCAGGCCTGTAAGAACACAGCACCCAGCTCTGTTCGGCCGCTTGCCAACACCACTACCTCCCATGGACCCGATGGAACTTAGGCGGGTGCCCAAAATGATCAGACTATGACTTTTAAAAAAAAGAAAACTTAATAGAAAATCCCAGACCTCACCCAGGCCTGCTCTGGATGCTAATCAGCTGGGACCACTTTATCCTGGAAGAGAACTCTCCAGGCTCTGTGGTTTCAACTTTCATGGCTGAACCCCAGTGGCAGGGGATGGGGGGGAGCAGAGAATAAGGCTAAAGAGGGGGTGTGGCATTCCTAAACTTTTGTGGGGCAGGATAATAGTCACCCACTCTTGGAGGGTCGGTTCTTCCTTAATCATGATGTTCCCCCTCATATAGCAGTATGCTGAGGCCCTACCCGCCCCCAGACACCCCACAAAGCTAACAGACATGGAAGGACTTTGTAGAGAGTACAGATGTTCCGTATGAAGTATCAGCGTTGCTATATGGATGGAAAAACCTCGAACAGACTCAGAGGCAGATCTTTTCCATGGTGGAGACAGCAGGAAGGTCCTGCGTTTTCAGGGGCAGACCTGGAGGAGATAAGGCCGTATGCAAACTGGGAGCCCCCCGAAGCATCCCCCTTTACCCTCCCTGCTCAAAGAAGGCCCAATGGCAGGCAGGAGCAGATTGAATATGAAACCCATCTCTCTACGCTGCCAAGTGTAGGAGGGCAGGGGATGTTTTGAAGTAAAGCTGTAATATGCCTGCCGTAAAAGTTCACCGGCTTTTATATGGGTTTCTGATAATGAGGGGAGATATTTCAGCAGCTCAGTGCCGAGAGAGGAAAAGCAATTCCCAGCAACATCTCTTCTAGATGAGGATCTGCCTCCCCCCACCACAGTTTGTAACTAGGAGTTTCCCCATTTAAAGGGGATTGCGTTCAGTTCTCTTTCCTTCTTCATCAGGGTTCGTAATTATTGCTCAGGTCTTTTGAACAAAGAAGTCAATAAAGTATAATTCTGCACTGGAGATGGGTGGTGGATTTCTATGCCCCCCAAACCTTGGAAGAGTCAAGAGTTACAGCAACAGAACGGTAAGGGGGTGGGGGGCAGGGTGAGGAATGCTGGCGTGTTCTCAGAGTTCAGAGCTGGGGGTGGGGGGTGTGAAGAGAAGTGTGTCCTCAAGTTGTAGACCATGGGAAATAAGCTGAGGCTGTATCAAAGTGTTCCTGCCCTAGACAAGGATTTTAGGAAGTGGTGTCCCCATGAGGTGGTCAGAAACTTACATATACAGAAGAATCTCCCAGACTAGTAACCAGAAAGGGGGTGGTACGCGCGAGGAGCCAGAGAGAATGAGCGGGCATCTAGGAGCAGAGGGAATGCCTTCAGAGATACTGGTGAAGGCTCAGAAGAAGGGTGGAGGCCAAGGTAAGGGGACCGAATGAGGGAAGCCAGGACAAAGGCCGGAGCACTCTGAGACCAGGATGGCAGCCTGCTCTTCCAAGCTGCTGTCTCACACTACCCAGAAAGAACCAACTTCTTTTCCTACACAGGAAGCTGACTGCAGTCTTCACTCACATGCCCTTGTGATTTGATACAGACCTGTGAGGCCCAGAGGTCTTCGCTGTCCAGTGGGCATCGTGTCAAACCTCATTTACAGAAACATGCCTGATTTCAAACTTGTGATTATTTAGACACAGACAAGACTCGAGTTGACATGTGAGCCGTCCAGGAAAATAGAGCTTGTTCCACAAATTAAGAGTGATAACGAATTATGAGCCAGAGGGATAATTAGTTTACTTGAGGAAAATCGACTAATTTCAAGAACTTGCAATGACAGGAGCTCCTCTCTTTTTGTATCCAAACCATGTCACTTACGAAGGACTGCTGTCTCACCTCAATGTAGCCCTAGCATACCCTCTGCCTTCATTTGTCACTAATCATGTTATTGCATATAGTTTAAATAGCAAGAGTGACTCTCCCTTCATTCAAGGTCCAGCTTGCATCACCTCCCCTGCCCCTGCAGGAGTCCTTCTAGGACTTTTCCTAAAGCACCTGGCGTCTGCACCACCCATGTGCCATTTGCAGGCTCTTAGACAGGAGTTCTCCTGTGTCATGCCCACGTCTTACAGCACTAGCAGAACTGGAAGAATTTGGCATCCAAAAGGGAATCTGGCTTATGGTCATTTGACCCACTTGGTCACCAAGCACTCTGTGTTGACTAATTGAAAGAGAAGTCTATTTTTCTGGCTAAAGTATTTATATAGTGATCCTACGAAATATTAGGAAGTGATTAAAAAGGATGAGTTGGAGCTCTGTGTAGTGAGTGACCTAAAAAGACATCCATTTCACTTTTAGTGGGAAAAAAATGACTGTGGAATTATACACATTGTGTGATCCCATTTTTGAAAAAAAATAAAAAGTACTGGTTGAGATGTTTTATAAACATTCAAATATGCTTGAGAATAAAGAAGAGGAAGGAAGAATATATATCAAACTGGATGTTCATTTTCTCGGTTTGGGGGTGAGGGCAGGAGTGGGCTTTCCCTGGCCGGTCTCGGGTTGTCTGGCTTGTTGAAATGGAACTTTGAGCGGAAGTCGGTAGGCATTACAAATAGTGCGAAGTCCGACTATGTCAGACTTCGCACAGACCCGGACAGCATCGCCTCTTCCCCATGAGGCTGAAGGCTAAGTTCGGGGTGGAGAGGGACCTGGCAGATCACCTGTTCCTCCTGCCACCCCATGTGGCACCCACACAGTCTCCCTGAAGAGCTTTATGCGGGATCGTTGCAAACTCCATATCCCCTCTTCATCCCCACCTTTGAGGTCACAGTCCCATCACCAGCTTCTCCTTAAAGTAACCCTGCGTAGATCTGTTTCTTATATCCCAGACAGCCCCGTCTGAAATCAGGAGGTAGCACTACAGAGCTGGATATTGTCTGTTTTCCTCCCAGGTCCACTCTCCAACCCTTCCAGCTGGTCCAGTGCCCGGGAGGCTGGTATCCTTAGTGACGGACCATGTCACTAAGACTCCCTGACAGTCTGGACTCAGCCAACAGGGGGGTCCAACCGGGGACCAGGAGGTAGGAGGGTGGAATGGTCAAGGTCTGCATTTCCCCGCTTTCCCCAGCCCAGCCCAGCTGCCAGTCGCTGTGTTCTTCTCCGAAAACCCCCAGTGGCTGTGGGGAGCCCTTTCTGCTGCTGTCTCTCTCTCTCGAGGTGTGGTGAGTCCGTGAGTGTGATCGCAGTTTCTTGCTGTTACTAATCCCAGGACATCACACATTTCTTGCTGTTTCTTTCAGACTTACCTCCTTCCTTATAAAACTGTCCCTTTACAAACTCTCTTCAATCTGCTTTCTGCCTGCAGCCTGAGTTGCCTCCCTGATCTCTGCCACTAGCAAAGGGCCCCGGGTCGCACCAGCAGAGATCAAAGGCCGCCTTCAAACGCTGTCTATGCTGTGGGAAGCCTCTCCCTGCCAAAGACGTGGGCATCCTGGAAATACCCCTCTCTGGCAGATTGTCCAGCCTGAACCCAGGGAGGGTTCTTTCTGAGAGCGAGGCCTCTTGTTTCTCTCCCCCATGGGCCACGGAGAAGTGGTGAATAGCCCGGCTTCCCTCCTCACTGTCCAAGTGAAAAAAGGAACTGAGGCAAACTAACATAACAGAAATCTGCAGGCCGCTGGCTGTGGCAACCCCTCAGAGAAATGCCGTGAAGCTGGCCCCTGTAGCCAAATTGCTCCCATAGCCAAGTCATGTTCCTGTGCCTCTCCCCCCACACGTGTCAATCAAGTAAGGAACAGGAGAGAACAAATGCAAACAAGCCAACTAAAAATACACCCATCAGACTTCCTTAAATATGTAGCAACATCCTCAGTCCCTGAGGCAATGATGTGACCTCAGGATCTCAAGGGGCGAAAGAGATATGACAACTAAAGTAAAAGCCAATATAAAAACAGTAGCAGGAATGACAAAAATATATGTCCTATACAAAAAAAAAAAAAAATTCATGTTCAAATCTTGAGGGATACTACACCTAAATTATTATTGAAGCTAAGCAAGAACGAGCTGTGGCCTTTGAATCAGCTTCCTTCCACTGTCCAGAGCCCATCATTCAATCTCTATGTGCTACTAAGACCATGAACTCCAGGAGATGTGAAAGGGGACCGTCTCAGACTTGCTAAGCCCATGAACTACAGGAGATGTGAAAGGGGACCGTCTCAGACTTGCTAAAGCCCAGGAACTCCAGGAGATGTGAAAGGGGACCACCTCAGACCTGCTAAGCCCAGGAACTCCAGGAGATGTGAAAGGGGACCGTCTCAGACCTGCTAAGCCCATGAATTCCAGGAGATGTGAAAGGGGACCGTCTCAACCTGCTAAGCCCATGAACTCCAGATGTGAAAGGGGACCGTCTCAGACCTGCTAAGCCCATGAACTCCAGGAGATGTGAAAGGGGACCATTTCAGACCTGCTAAGCCCATGAACTCCAGGAGATGTGAAAGGGGACCGTCTCAGACTTGCTAAGCCCATGAACTCCAGGAGATGTGAAAGGGGACCGTCTCAGACCTGCTAAGCCCATGAACTCCAGGAGATGTGAAAGGGGACCATTTCAGACCTGCTAAGCCCATGAACTCCAGGAGATGTGAAAGGGGACCATTTCAGACCTGCTAAGCCCATGAACTCCAGGAGATGTGAAAGGGGACCGTCTCAGACCTGCTAAGCCCATGAACTCCAGGAGATGTGAAAGGGGATTGTCTCAGACCTGCTCCTAGGTAAAGCAGGAGGCTCCCACCAAGTGGGGCCTGAAGGCCAGGCACAGAGGGAGCCGACAAGCAAACAGCCCCTCCTCCACTGCCCACCCCCTGCTGCCAACAAGAGAGTGAAGGGTATTCTAGCCCCAGGTTTAGAACAACCTGGAGGACAGAAGACGGGTTTTCACGTCCATAAAGTCCCACGTGTTCACTTTATTTTATGCTGTGGAAGTCCAATTTAAACTAGCGTCAGCAGAAAAGGAAACTGATTGGCCCATTTAACTGAAAAGGCCAGGAGCAGTTCAGACGTGGCTGGAAATAGGTGCTCAATGGATGCCACCAGGCATCTCTTGCTCTATGCCTCTCAGATCTGCTTTCCTTGGTGGGACTTGGTTCTCACTCCTCAAGGGTGGCCCCCAGAAGCTCCGGGCTGGTACGTGTTACTAAGCATCTCCAGAGGACTGTACATGTTGCTTCCCACAGAAGTCTTAGATTTGAGTTTCAGCAGTGTGATTTGTGTCACCTGCCCGTCTACAACTGCCCTCTGTGGCTAGGAGAATGGATTGCTCTAGCTGGCCAGGTCTGGGTCATGTGCTCAACCCTGGGTCTTGACTGTGGAGTAGTCTGCCATACAGTAGTTATAGCAAAAAGACGTTTAATGTGTTTATGAATGAATGCAGGGCCCAGATGTGTGAAAGTCACAGTACACTGAACAGAGTTGGCCACTGTAAGTGAAAGAATGCGACGGGAACCAAGAACGAACAGGCAGTATTTGGTGCGGTTGCCATCGGCAAGGTACTTGCCAACTGGACGAAAAACTACAGGACGCGTGGAGAAGCCTGGATGGGCTATCTACTGTCTGGAGTTAATACCCTAGTGACAGTCAGGTTACTAGCACTCACATGTTATAACACCAGGAGAAGGCGGTGGGCCCTGCAGGAATGGAGAGGATGTCTTTCTCCCCATTTGGGGCCGGGGCGGGCACCAGAGAGCTCTTAGCGGAGGAGTTCCCGTTCTACTTGGCGTTGGTGAGCAGGAGTAGTTAGGACAGGTGAAAACAAGGATGAGTGCTTTAGGCAGAAACTCTGCTGCAGGGGGATGGGATGGGGTGAGGGTGGGTGGTCTGGTGAGAATAGGCCTGTGGGAGGGGGCCCAGAAAGTGGGGCTATAAATGGGGTCAGGAGGGCCTGAAGGAAGGTTGTGGGGCATCGCAGGTGCTTCTCAAGCCAACTCCTCTGAGTCACCATCCTAGAAACTGCACCTACATTTTCTCAGGGCATATCAATTCTGATTCACAGTTGTAAGAAAGGACAGGATCCCTGCTCCTGACAGGCACCTCCCCAGCCTGCTGCTGCGTGGGGTGGGGGGTGGGGGGTCCTCTCCACCCGGCGGCAGCATCCGCAGGCTGCTCCTCGCCCTCCCTGACTTCCAGCCCTTTCCAGCAACAATGGCATAGCTCATCTTAAAGAGGCAGGTTTCTCAGCATGCGTGATAAACTGGACTTTAAACTGATTATTGAAATCTACAAGCTGTTAATCCAGTGGCTGCCAGGAAAGCCTCATTGTCCTCACGGTTTAATCTTCACTTACAGTGACAGGATTCATATGACGTCTCAGCTGCTCCCAGGCTCCCCCGCCATCCCGCCTTCCCGAGACCGCTCCGCAGTCACAGTCACTCCACGCACACATCTATTCACGAAATCCGCCCCCCTCCGCTTCCCCCACCCCACCCTGTTTGATCTCTAATTGAGACATAACTGAAAATTACTGGTCAAAGCAAAGAAACCACTCGACAGGGGTAAATTCCGTGCAGGGGAGAAGGCTGGGTCCCCAAGGGTTTTATCAGGAGAGTGGTCCAGTAGGCTCAGAGGACTGTGCAGTTGGAGGAGGGACCTTAGGTGGCCCTCTGGGCTGGGCCCCTCAGCAGTGGTGGGCCTTGTCAAGGGCTTCCTGAGGGTAACCTAGGAGCATCAGTCCAGGATTGGGCTGTCCCCTACCCCCAGTAAGCTGCTCTGCTGCCGGCCCAGGACTCACACCTGGTAGAGTCAGAGCTGCCTCCCTGCCCCCAACATCACATGAACCACAAGCACAAGGCAGACCAGCCTGCCTTCAGCTCCCTTGCTGTCTCTCTGTCCGTCCCCTTCTCATAGCCCACCGTGAGCTCTTCAGTGGCATGTGGGCTCTCACCCTGACTAGCCCACTTGCCTTTCCTGCCTTCTCTGCCCTCCACCTCTTTACATGCCCTGGGACCCCCGTACTGAATTGCTCCATTTCCCAGATACCCTCTACTCTACCCCTTCTCACCTCTGAGCCTTCGCTCCCCGGACTCCTCCACCCAGCCACCTCCCCTGCTGCCACCCCTCCCTGACAAATTCCCCACTTTCAAAATTCTACATACCTTCAAGCTCAAGTGTCCTGCTTCCACAAAGCCTTCCCAGGTTCCTGCACTCATGTGGGACCCCTCCCTCTGAACTCCATGGTACTGTAGGTGCGTTTGTGGACATTCCTCCTATTTTACTTTGTATTAAAACAGCACAGTATGGAGTCCACAAATAGAAAGCTTTGCTGTGTGGCTCTGGGAAAATGGCTTAACTTCTCTCTGTCTTGATTTCCTGATTCACAAAACAGAAATAGTATTTCTGCCTCAGATGGTTGCTGAGAAAAATAAATGGGCCAATATTTTAAAGTGTGTGTGGAAAGATAATAGCATAGAATGTTTAAAAACCACAAGTTGTACTATCATTACAGTGGTTGTTATTATGGTTATTTTCTTTCTCTTACTATGCTGTGACAAGATGCTTGTTACTATTTGAATCCCTCTCATTGCCCGGCATATACAACGGCGCATTGCAGGAACTCATTAATTAATAAATGAATGAATAAGCAAGCAAAAGAACACACTGTATAGCTCTGGCTTTCTTTCTTGGGTTAATTAATATTTTAACTTCTTTGCCTCTTGATCTTGCTTTACACACCCCAGAGTCTGGGCACATCAAATGCCTTAGTCACAGAAGAAGGGTAGGAATAAGCCTCCCAGGAGGCTGGCAGAGGTTGCTTTTCTGGGTGTCATGCACAGAGCATAACAATGGTTTCTTTCATCATTCAGTCATTTCTCTCATTTAGTCAGTCAACAAACCTATGCTTAGCACTTAACTCTGTGCCAGGGACTGGGCTAGGTGCCAAGGCAAGATAGGCATAGTTCTGCCCTCATAGAGTTTGGATATAGCAGAGAAGATAGACCTCAATGAGTATTAATCCAAAAAATCATAACATTATCCCTGTACCTCTCACCTTCTGCTGTGCAGGATCAGAGCAGCCTGTTGGCGGTTCAAGTCGAATTTGATCAGTGTAGCCCTCTGGGCCTCTTTGAAGCTTGGTTTCCTCTGAGCCAGTGGTTCTTAAATTTTTAGGAGTTCTAGACTTTCTAAAAGGTTCTGCTCTCCATTAGAGGGTGAACCTACAAACAAATACCCAAGATCATTTTAGGGGGTTTGTGGGTTCCCTGAATCCATGTGGATACCCTGTCCCATGATCACTCCAGCCCTGGAGCAGACAACCTGCCCAAAGCCTCCATTAGCAATGCCAGAGCAAGCTTTGGACACCCGGGAACCCTCTGAGATGGCTTCTCCCGCCCTATGCCTGAGACAGAAGGTCCTTCCCTTCTTCCTCCTCTCTTCCCAGAACTCAGACCTACTTTGTTAAGTCCTGAGACTCCACTGGAGGACACATCTCTAGGTAAACCCTGACTGTCAAATCCCAGCATCTTTGTCAGGTCTCTTGCCTTTGCTCAAGCCAACATATGAAAATTATCTTGTGGGATTTTAACACATATTGTGCAAGAAAGAAACAGAGGGCAGATCTTTGCAAGATACATTTGAAAAACACTGGCTTTAACACAGTTGACTCAGTGTCTTTGCTTGAGGATTTCTCAAAGCCTTTACTGTGCTAATGCATTTCTCAGGACTATTGGACCACCCAGCCCTTTTGCACAGAGCTTCTCATAGGGTCAATAGTGCACAAAAACAACTTATAAGAATTGCCATTTAAAACCATTTCCACCACCGGCATAGAATCAGGCAGTTTCTCAAAAGTACCCCTACCCTCACTTTGGGGAGTTGGGAGTAGAGATTTGGAACAGATACACGGGTTGGTAGGAAGCAGTGATTTTCATCCTTGGCTACAGACTAGAGTCATCTCGGGAGTTTTAAAGATAAACCTTTGCCCAGACTCTACCCCCAGAGATTCCAGGTCTTTAGGTCTTGGATAAGGCATTGTTGTGGTGGTGGTGGTTATTATTTTATTGCCCCCAGGTAATCAAAATATGTAGCTAGGGATAAGAATGTGCTGAGTTTTTTTAATGAATTAGTTCTGACTAGGGTTCAGCTTTGAGGATAAGAAAAAATGGCTTAAATAAGTTTATTACTCTTTTACATAAAAGTTCAGAGGTAAGTAATCTAAGGCTGGTAAGGTGGTTCTCCATTAAATCCTCAAAAACTAGAGCTTCTTCCATCTCTCTGCTCCAGCATCCTTAGAGTGTAGTGCTCATCCTCATGGTCCAATATGGCAGCTAAAGCCCCAGCCATCCAGGCAGCAAGAGAGGGAGAGAAAAAAGGAGGGGTAAAGAGCACCTTAATGAGGCTGCTCGCAAGCTAACAAATGAAACTTCCACTTACATCTCATTGACTAGAACTTTGCCACGTAGTTAATTGCACCTCTCCACAAAGAAGGCTGGAAAATGCAAGCTTTATTCTGGTTGGCCCTGTGCCCAGAGAAATCACATGTTCTACAGAAGACAGGAAAAATATGTATCAGAGGACAAGCAGTAGCCTTTGTCCAAGATAACAACAGGTTTAATTAGATGGCGCATGTGCACTTGCCAAGCATCCTATGTGGGAATGGGTGACCACAAAGGGGCAGACTAGTCTTAGAGAGTGGCAGAGGAGAGAACTCACTTGGCAAGAAAGTTCATCCAGGAAAAGTCTTTCCTAGGACCCTGGCTCCTAGGAAAGGCTAAGTGCATCCCCATGGAGCCTGTGTGATGGCTGCAAAGCCAGGGCTATTGGAGTACAAAGTTCTAACCCGTTGGTTGCCTTACAGAGCAAGAGGGGAGGTATGACCACCTTTGTCTGCAGCAACAAGATCCCACACACACACAACCCAAAGCCCAAAGACCTTTCTTCAGTGTGAAGACATAGGCCCTGTGTGATTTTCAAGAGCAGAGGCTCTAGAGAGGACCTGCCTGTGCTGAGTGCCTCCCCCGTGCCATCCTGCTGGGTTAAGGTTTTACCCTCAGCAGGCTTCTGGGAATGACATCAGGTGGCCAACACCTGTTACTAAGTATACACCTTCTTCACCTTCTTCCTTGTGGGGAAAGGGAAGGGAGAGGAGGGCTGGAGGACCTGAAAATGAAGTTAGCTCGTGGATGGAATGGGGCATCGAAAAGGAAGCTGACCCCTGGGGGCTGGCTCCTTCTGGGAGTGGCGCAAGGATGGCCCCCTGCTTCCCAGCCTTTGTCAGATTTAATTCGTTTCTCCTCCTTGACCCTGTGCTTTACTCAGGTAGTCCCAGGATGAAATCCCAGCCAAGTTCCAAACACGTCACTGGGTGGTACCTGCTGACATACACCAGTTGGTCAGTGGCCTGTGGGTTTTGCAGAGGGTGATGGCATCCAGAGCTCTGTGCTTGACCCCGGGTGGGAGACAGGGGCACGACACACAAGAGGTATTCTTCTCCCTGACAGCTTCTAACTCATAAGACAGACAAAAGTAATCCCCCCAATTCTCCAGATGACAATGAAATTACAACCAAAAGCATGTGCTAGCTGTCTTAAGAAAGGCTCCCAGAAACCAACGTGTGACCCCTCTGCTTCTATTTCATTTGCCAGGTGTGTATGCGTCTCCTGTGAGCTGGGGCAGCTGTGCTGGGGCAGTGACGGGGATGAGTGGTCCAAGAGGGCTTCATACAACACTGGGCAAATGCGTGAGTGCTTGGGTGTGCGGGCGTGCATGTGCGTGAGTGCGTGCACAGTGTATGTGTGCGCGTGGGTGCGTGTGTGTACGTGAGTGCCTCCATGTGAATGTGCATGTTCAGACTGGCCTTTGCCAAAACTGCCAAGCTGCGGGTGTGTCCCTGACCTTCTCTTCAGCACCCCCTCCCTCCCTATCCTTGCCTCCTCTCCTGCCCACCAATGACATGCATAAGAACCAGTGGCCCCCTCCAGTCCCAGGGGTATTGTGACTAAAGGGATGGCCCCTTACCAGGGGCATCTGTCTCTGCATTTTTAAAAAGGGCAATGCTTAACCCCTAGTGTTGGGCAAATAAGTTTGTAAAATATGATTTTTATGTTTGCTTGCTTATAGTTTGCATTGGGAGCTGGGCAGCGCCAGGTATATGTGGGTCTGTGAAATTGCAAATTACCTTCCTGCTTGGGAAGGGCCATTGTTTTGTTAATGTTTGCTGAAGGAAAGGTTTTCGTGCCAAAAATTTTGAAAAGGAGAGAAGAAGGAGAAGAGGGAGAGAGAAGCCATGTTTTGCAGAGAAAGAGAAGGAAGCTATATTTGCAGAGAGAGCAGAGCAAATTTTCTGAAGAGTTCTGAAGGAGAAGCCATGATGACAAAGAAGGGAGAAGGTATGCAGATGGGGAACCAGAGGTGAAGGGTTTTTGCGAGCTCTGCTGAGACTGGTGGGGCCTTTGATTCCAGGAGAAATTGGAGAAGATTCTCCTGGTTGTGGAACCAGATAATGTATCAGGGCTTTGTGAGCTCTGAATGAAGAGGGAAGTGTTCTCCCTGTGTGTGTTTGCTCGTCGGCCAGTGTGAGACTTTAATAAAGGAATGGCCCGCCATTGTTTGTCTCCACCGTTTCTTTATGTCTGCCCAAATCCAATGAGAACCTGCATGTGCATGGCCATGGCGGCCATAACTGCTGGCCCTACACCTAGGACTGGATCTCGAATAGAACTACAGATGGGGAGATGGTACTAACAACTTTACAAGGCCCCTTTAAGTCATGCACAATGTTGGGAAAATCATGGCCAATAACTCATTCAACCCTCACAACAATTCTGCAAGACACAATCCCCAGACTCATTTCTCAAAAATGGAAACTGAGGCAGGGAGCCAGGAACAGGGCTTGCCCAAGAGAACCCTGTGGTGGAGCAGAGTCTGCCCTTTTTCAATATCATCTGTTTCATTGGGGGAAAATATCAGAGTGGGGACAGGGACAGAGCCCCTCTAGGCAGACACAGAACTCTGTATAGGCTGATGCCACATCTGTCGGCCAGGGGCCTTCCTCCCCAAAGTCCCCTTCCTTCACCTTTCCCCCTCCCCACTCCCTCCCCCCCACCCATGTCCTCCCTCCCTCTCTCTTGCCCTCTTTCACTTTGGAAAATAATTAACAAGGCAGGATTATTGGCTCTTGCATTCACACCTCCCAGAAGGAAGAGCCAGTTTGGGACCTTAAGCAGTTTTTTTAAGAAAACAATCTAAACTGAATGGAGTGAGTGTCCTTCCCTCCCTCAGATTTTAGCATCAGAGTCATTTCTCTGGGAAATATGATCATGAAAAATGGCCTCCAATTATTCAAAGCCTGTTTCCACGAATAACTTAGGAGCAAAGAAGCCACGGCTCCTAACCTGCTTACCACAGACACCTCATCCACCCTCCCGCACTCCTGGGGTGTCTCTTAATCCCCCCCAAAAAGACTAACTCTCTACACACTGAAATACTCAGAAACTAGTCACTGGGAAACGCAGTTGAGATCACCAGGATCTGTAGAGCCCGCACCGTGAGCCCAACGCCAGGCTAAGCATGCTGTGTGCATTCCTTCGTGTAAGTCCCTCAGGGTCTGGGAGTACCCACATTTCACCACACTAAGCATGCTGTATGCATTCCTTCCTGTAAGTCCCTCAGGGTCCGGGATTACCCACATTTCACCAGGCTAAACATGCTGTGTGCATTCCTTCCTGTAAATCCCTCAGGGTCCGGGATTACCCACATTTTACAGGTGAGGAAGCAGAGGCTCGGAAAATAAAATGATCCCAAGGTCATGTAACTAGAAAGTGAAAGAGCAAGGATTCAACCCCAGAAGATGCCAGCGTCTGGGCTCTCCACCCAACTCCACTGCTGACGTGCATCCACAGGGGACGGGCCAGTTCCTGGGCTGCGTTCCCCATCACCCCCCTTCTGGCGCCCACCCTCAACTCAAAGGCAGGAGAGCTCTTCCAGCTCATTCCAGTGCTTAGGATTTTACAGAATCATTCTTCCTCCTGGGATGTTTCTAGACTCCCCTTGCTCATAGCTCTGGCTTTTTGAAAGACCTGTTTGAGGGACCGAGACCTGGGAAACCTTTTCAAACCTTCTGGCATCAAGAGGAGCAAGTTTTGCCTTATCTCAAGTCCAGCTCCTCGGGGGAAACTCATACAAGTTGTATGTGTAGACGAAAGCGGACTCAGCACCCACAATCCCCTCCCTTGTCTTCCCAGCTCAGCAATCATACCCCATTGTAACTAAGAGGGGAGGCAGGACAAGCAAGCTTGCAAATAGGATTTTAGCCTCCTGATCTAGGATGGTTGTGCTTGGGTCTGGTCTGGTTCCCATCTTCTCCCTGTGAGTGAGGCAGCACCTGGTCCCTGCTCTGCACTCACACCGGTAAGGGGCCAAGTCAGCCAACCCCCCAACAGGAGACCAACACCTAGACCCCCAACAATGGAAGAAGACAAACACAGTTGACTATGCCCACCCCACCCCGGTAGGGGCTTTAATTAGCTCCATGGCAGAGCCAGCCAGTGGGTTCTGGTACCCATTCCCCCTTTTGCCTTAAAAAGAGAACCCTGAGATTTATTCTGACTGCCTCCAGGAAGAAAAACTATATTTCCCAGCTTCCCTAGGCAGATGGGTTCTGACCATATGAAATGTAGCAAAACTATGGGGGGAAACTTCTAGTAAGTCTTCCTTTTTCTTCCCTTCTTCCCATTCGCTGACCACTACTCAGCTGTGGTGTCAGAAGACCAGGGCCACCGCCAAATGGGCATGAAGAGAGTCCCTGACCTCATTCATCTCTTGTCCTCTTCCACCTTGGCCCCTTCCACTGGCCCGACCCACCCAGAAGGAAAAGGACTCAAATAGAGGAAACCTCCAACCAAGTCAGGCTTGTGTCCAGAGGCCCCTCACCCATTTCCTTAAAAACTACATTTGAATTGGGTGTGCAGTAGCTCGGGAGGCGTGCACCTGAAGTGCAGGGGCAAAGGCGAGGGGGTAAGTTAAAAATGAGGGAATGGTCTTGTTAATTGCCATGTTGAAGAGTTTGGGCTTCACTGGGTGGCACTGGGGAACCACTGAAAGTCTTTGAGCAGGAGATGTCATCATCAGACCTCTGTTTTAAGATAAGGAAAGCAACAGCAGTGCCAAAGATGGATTCAGAAGGAGGAAATTAGGAACGGGAAGCCAAGTCAAGAGGCCATTGCAAGCTGGACATGGACCGTATCATGGAGCTTGGCAGCAATGCGAGGAGAGACTGGGGTTTTGTCTGGGACTCTGGTCAGAGAGCACTGTGCAGGGTGCCCTGCAGAAGGCAGCCTCGTCTTAACCAAGCTGAGGAGCCCACTCTGTGCTGCCTTCCCAAGACCCTCTCTGTTTACATGGTGTAGACCCCAAGTCAAGAATCACTTGGCCTTTAGTGGTGCCCATGGAGGCAGGGGTGAAACAAAACATTTCAAAGGCTGGGAATAGGCCAGCTGGGCTGGGGCCAAGATGGAGGGCATGGAAGAATACCGGGTACCCCCGGTAGGAAGAGCTAGAGGAAGGCCAGGATCTCTACCAGAACCCAGAGCCTGGGAACTCTCCTCTGCCCACCTACTCCTTGGGTGTCAGCAAGATAGGCAGCGTCAGTGGGCAGGGACGTTACTGTGGAAACCACCCACACAGATCTGAAAACTTCTATACCTTGAGGCTTCCCAACATCAGTTTGGGCAGGACAGAAGTAAGAGAAACCAAGCCATAGCCAAGATCAGATGACATAAAGAGTGTTTCTCCATGGACATAGATAAAAGTGAAGTGGTTACCAGGGGTGTGGGGATGGGGGAGAGGAGAGTAAAGAGGGACAAATATACGGTGACAAAATGATTTGATTTTGGGTGATGGGTACACACATAATCAACAGTTCAAATGCTGTAGAGATGTTCACCTGAAACCAAAGCACTCTTATTGATTAATGTCACTCCATTAAATTTAATTTCTAAATTAAAAAAGTACAAAAATATGTGGGTTTTTGTTGGGAAAACTGGATAGCTAGCTACCTGCAAAAAAAATGAAACTAGATCACCAACTTACACCATGCACAAAAACAAACTCAAAATGGATAAAGGACTTAAATGTAAGCAGTGAAACCATAAGCATTCTAGAAGAAAACATAGGCAGTAAACTCTCTGACATCTATCGAAGCAATAAATTTGCTGATTTATCTCCACAGGCAAATGAAATAAAAGACAGGGTAAACAAACGGGACTATATCAAACTAAAAAGCTTTTGCACAGCTAAAGACAATAAGAACAGAATAAAAAGACAAACCACACAATGGGAGAACTTATTCGTCTGATAAGAGGTTAATAACCAAAATTTATAAAGAACTTGTAAAACTCCACACCAGGAAGACAAACAATCCAATCAAAAAATGGGCACAAGAAATGAATAGACACTTTTCCAAAGAGGACATACAGATGGCCAATAGGCATATGAAAAAATGCTCAACATCACTAATCATTAGAAAAATGCAAATTAAAACCACAATGAGATACCACCTCACATCAGTCAGAATGGCGCTCATTAACAAAACAACATATTATAGGTGCTGGCGAGGATGTGGAGAAAGGGGAACCCTCCTGCACTGCTGGTGGGAATGCAGACTGGTGCAACCACTGTGGAAAACAGTATGGAGATTCCTCAAAAAATTAGAAATGGAACTGCCCTTTGACCTAGCCATCCCACTTATAGGAATATATCCCAAGGACACCATATCATGGACTAAAAAAAGAAATGCATCCCCATGTTTATGGCAGCATTGTTCACAATAGCGAAAATCTGAAAACAGCCCAAGTGTCCATCAGTGGACAAGTGGATTAATTATATACATATATTTTTATGTATATATATGAGTGGTACATATACATAATGGAATACTATGGGGCCATGAAAAAGAAGGAAATATTACCTTTTGCAACAATATGGAGGGACCTGGAAACTATTATGTTGAGTGAAATAAGCCAGGCAGAGAAAGAAAAATATCATATGACCTCACTCATTTCAGAAATCCAAGGAACAATGAGAACTGAGGAATGAAATTGAGACAGAGGAGGGATCAAAGGGACCAGAGGAAAAGAGGACAGAGGGAAAGGGGATGATAGGATGAAATAAACCTGAAGGGAAGGGGGGAGGGCGCTGTAGGAAGAGGGGCAAGGGAGGTGTGGAGGGGAATATGGGGAGGGGGGATGCAGTCCTAGAATCTATGTTAAAAAAAAAGAGTGTTTTTCCACTCATCAGAGTGCCCGACCTATTGTGGTTAGAATGGAAAAGCAACACGTTCTGTCCCCGATAAGGAGATGCTCTCACAACTTTATCTTCTATCCTTTCCCTTGGAATAGAATTCTACCTTAGGTCCCTAACACGTGCAGCTGGCTTACCATATCCTGGCCAGGCAAGTCAGGGAGGCATGTCCAGAACCACATCTCAAAGCTGTGGCAACATGGCTGAGAATTAAGAAAAAAAACCCAGAAGGATGGGGGACTGAGTAACAGATTCACTGTGTCCGCTCCTGCAGGTCACTCACCACACAAGGGCTCTTGGTAGGCAGGGTACCTTTTTCTGATTTGCACAAAGACTCTATGGGGAGTAGCTATGGCCCTGATAAGATGGAATTTTTAAGTGGCTTCAGAAATCTTCTCCAATCTCTGATGCCCCAAAGTCAAATACCTCTATTATTTGCTCTCATAGCCCGTGTAGGTCTCCTGTGCAGTGCCTGTCACAGTCACAAATTTACACTTACTTATGTGAATCTTTATCAATGTCTGTCTCCCCTCTGCATCATAATATCGACGAGAGCAGGGGGTCGGAGGTTTGCTTTGATACCTAGCAGTGCTTAGCACATAGCAGATGATCTGATAAGTGAAAGCTACTGTCCCAGGTGTGGGTCACCACAAAGCTCTACAGGTGACTTCTGTGCCCTAGTCCCTTCTCCAGAACCTCTGGTTCCTTGGAAGATGGTTGTGGATTGGAAATGGGTGAGAAGTTGGGCCACCATTATTCTCTGGCACCTCCAGAGCTTGACGAGGGTGCAGTATGTGAAAACCCTCAAGCCACAGGCAAGGGAGGAACCAAATTAGGCTTCCTCACCTCTGGTGTCCCATCCCTTATGCCACCAGCAATGCAATAAGCCAGCCAGGGAACCCCATGACAGGATGATGGAAAAGCCCAATTTTCTAAAAGGCATCTAAGTCAGCCTTTGAGACCCGCACACCCTCGCGTGCACACAGACATTATTTTAGACTGCAGACTTACTCGCAGGAGTCGGCAATGGGAAACGCCTTTTGTAACTATGGGGGAATTGTGCTGCTTTCCAAAGAAGCCCAATTTTGTTTTCCTCCCACAAAAGCTGTCATCATTCAGGTTTTCACAGCGACAGGCTGGGCATAGAGAGGAAGACATTTGGGGAGATTTTTACACCTCCTCCACCTCCCTTGAGTCCTCTATTTGGGGAATAACCAACCATTTTTCAAGTCACTCCCCCATACTCCATTCTTTATAAAATGTCCACACTATCCCTTAAAGGCAGCTCACACCTCAAGGCCTTCTATGTTCTTCAGCCAACATTTTAGGTTAATAATTGTATTAAACAACTGTTGTGACATTACAAACCACCTTCCCATCCCAGAGACATCAACAATAGGCCCTTATTTTCGCATAAGTTTGCAGGCTGCCCGGAGCAGCTTTGCTCCCTGAGTGTCTTATCCTCAGCCTGGGGCCAGGGGTGAGGAGGGGCGGGGGTAGTAGAAAACACAGGGGGGCAAGTCAACTTGCCCCAGCACAACCCACACCTCTGCTTGCACCATGTCTGTAGCATCACATTGGCCAAAGCATGTCCAATGGCCAAACCCAAGGTCAAAGGGCAGGAACACATAATCTCCCTTTGTGAGAGGAACTGCAAAGCGACACAGTACAGGGCATGGATACAGGGATAAGCCCATCCCCCATAATAAGTGAACTACCTGCTATTCACCAAGCCTCACGTTTGCTGAGTCTCTATTACATGGAAGGCACTGTGAGATGCCAAGTTGAATTGGATCCAGTCTCTGCCCTCCAAGAATTTACAACCCAATAAAGGAAACGAGTGAGTCCATAAAGAGGTGACATTTAAATGCAAAGTTAAGAGCTTGGGAACAGGGGAAGAAGTGACACATTCGGTCTGTGAAAGTCAAGGAATACTTTGACTTTCATCTTAAGTGCAAGAATGATTTTGATGGGTGAAAAAGGGAAGGACCCCTACTTAGCCCTCTGGCCAAGAGCAGAAATCCAAGATCAGTGATGACATCTAACATCATGTTCTTTTATACTGTAAACTGCTTTCATAACATGGGACAGTGATGCCAAGAACGCAGAGGGTACCACGTTCCCAGCATGACAGTGCTGAGGGGTACATAAGAGGTTTCCTAATCCAAACCTGCATCTGGACCCCCAAGTTCTGCTAAGCCTGGGGGTGCAACAATAACGAGACATTCATTTCTGCCTTCAGACTGGTTAGTCCTTAAAACTTCCAGAATAGAGGAGACACTTGCCCGTGTGGGCAGGTGCATGGCTTGTGACTAAGGGAGATCAGCGGGACCAGTTGGTAGCACCAAAACCACATGGAATAAGGAGAGCCCTAATGTGACAGCCTCAAGGACAATAGAAATGCTGAGAAGCCTCGGGTCAGGGTCCACACCCTCTGCCTCTTCATGGAAGAGGATCTGAATTCTCTCCATGCCTGCAGGTGTCTGGAACAGAACTGCTCTTGAAACCGCTGGGCTCCAAAGGGCTTGTGCAAACCCTGATTACCTTCCCAGCACTTAGAAATTAGAAGTAAGGTCGCCTCTTCAGACCACCTGTTCTTAATTACATTGGGGAAACAAAGGCAGCATAGCAGACCCCTTTCTCACTGATGATCGTGCCCAACAAATGCTCAAGAGCATCTAGAAGTTAGAGCGGCCAGGAATTCTCACTATGGAACCCAGGGATGATCCCCAGTGAGTCGTGACATATAAATGTGTGTTTGCATGAATACAATTTTAGAGTAAGAATTCATAGGTTTCACTATATTTATATTCTCACTACAGTTAGGACCAACCCTCCAGGAAGTTAGAAAATGTGACCCTCTCATTCCTTCATTTCTTCAATACTTATTGATGCTGACTATTGGGCGGCCATGTACCTAACACTGGGATACTAGGAAGATGAGGCATCAGCCCAGCCTTCAGGTAGAACCATCCATCCATCATCTCACTCTTACAAGGAACCTGTCAGGTCAGTAGAACTTGAAACCCTATCATCATGTGGGCCCATCGGCCACCGGAACATTTTCCTAATGATTCCCCCAAATCCTCTGCACTACACACCACTCTCTCCCTACCTCCCTTCTTCCCTGCCTTCAAGAATTATTTAAGAAGTACCCCTGGCTGTATCTTTAATTTCTGGAACCATGTTTTGGACTGAGCCAATTTTGTGGCAATTTTTATCTCTACAGCGGGAAAAAGAACAACTAAGGCATCTCCCCTTATCTCCTCTCCCGGCCACCCTGCCCTGACCCACCCCAGTTGGCTAAAACTTCGTTTTCTCCTTGATGAAGCCATAATGAAGTCTCCCCCTCTGTTTATGGTTTATGGGGTGAGAACACTAGAGAATTGCCATGGTGACAGGCCCCGTCCTGCCTCCAACCAAGGACCAGAGGGAGCTGAAGAAAAGCCCCAAACAGCAGCTCCCGATGCTGCTCAGCCCAGAATCATCATTAAAAAAAATGTTTACATCACAGGAGAAATTGCTTCTCCAATCACAAAGGGAAAACGCCAGGTTTGATGAGGTTGTTACACAGGATCTTAGCTCGGTTGTTTCTCTCACTCTCACTTACCCCGACCCATTATTATTTAAGGTTGTATTAAATCTGGCAAAGGGAGTGGACAACAAAAACGCAACTTGGTGCTGGCAGCTCTGGCAGGATGCCCGGCTCGGGGCCAGCCCCACATCTAACCCTCTTCATCTTCAGCCGCCAGGGTCCACATCTCCCTGCAGCCCTGCTTGAGGATCAGCCCCGAACAGACCAGAGTGACCCACTCCATCTCCCTGGGGACTCATGGGGGGGAAGCAGACCTTTCTGATTCTGAAACAGAATGAGGGCAGGCTAGAACCAGGCAACCAGATTCAAATCCAGCTCTGGCCCTTATTAGCTGTGTGTTCTTGGGCAGGTGTTTTTGCCTCTCTGAACTATTCCCTTCCTGTAAAAGAAGGGCATAGATAACCACCTGAAGGAAAAACAGTGGAATGCTGTTGTTAAGGGTCATATTCTCTCTGTGCCTTAGTTCCCTCACCAGGAAAACAGGAATGATGGTGGCACTTACCACATGGGGTTGTGAGAAGCACAGTGTCACTCAGGAGCGGGTGTGGTTATAGCACTTTGTCCCCGCAGTTACCCGATGGGTTAAATACTGTACTTATTCCCATTATATGGATAGAAAAGGAGCGTGGAGATGTTACATGCCCTCTTCCAGTTCCCAAAGTGGAAAGTGACACAACCAGGATTTAAAGTCAGAGCTGCCTAAATCCCAACTCTAAAGCCCTCTCTGTGCCCACCCTCCTCGAGGCAGAATGTGAGAACCTTCGTGAAAGCACAAAGCAGGTCTGTTTACCCCCAGAAAAGAAGCCATGTTCTCAGCTATTAAGATAGCTTACCTCTCCCCAAGGAAGTCCAGCCTAGTTGAAAGACCGGGCAGCTACCAAAGCCAGCTGAGCAGAACTCGGAGACTGTCCATCCGTGAAGAATGAAGGCAGGAGGCATAGACACACAGAAGGAGACATCCCTAAGGGCTGCTGGGAGGAGGTGAGCTGGCAGAATGGACCCTTCAGAGAAGAAGGGGAACCAGCCCCAGCAAAGGCGGAGAGATGGGGATACAGGGAAGGAGTGAGGGAAGAGAGGGAAGCCCACCAGGGCACCCTGAGAAAACAGTTAGAAAACGTCCCCTCCAGGGGGCTGCCAGCAGTGGCAGCAGGTCTTTGAGCTGGGTGTGTGATGGACTTAGGGATTCGAGAGCAGCTGTGGGCACTGAACCCTCGGCCCCCTGCTTGTCCACTGAGGGGAAAGAGAACAACACAGCTCAGACCAGGAAGCAGAGCCCTCTCTCCCCACCCGCCCTTAAGCTCCCTACTCAGAAGGAAAAGCAATTTTCCATATTAATGTATCCGAGTCCCAAACCTGCTGACCTGTGAAAAACCCTTCCTAGTGATTTATTTGTCTCCTCTCGCTAAGACAACTGCCTCATTATTTTAAGTCACGCACACAACAGATACTCACTCTCTTCTGCCCTCAGACGGGCTTGCCAGGGGGTGCAGAGAAAGCCCAGGAGGAGTCTCAAGGGGTACCTGACCCCAGGAGAACATCACTAGGCAGGGCCACTTACAGCACTCTGGGACCACAAGGAACTCCTTAGAGGTCCCAGATGGCAAGGGATTTGGCTAGGACGAGCCAGACCAAGAAAAGTCTGGGCTCATGCCAACAGCTAGTAAAAGAATGTCTGGAAGCTTCAGTTGGCTACTATGAAACCAGGGCACCTGTGTCATGGCAGACATCCTAAAAGAGCTTTCCTGGATTCCACAGGGGAGTCAGCTGCGATCAGGAAGAGTCCTGTACTGAAAAATACCTTATTCTCAGAAAGCAATAGAAATAAAAAATATCCCACCCAGCCCCCACTTTCTCCTTCGCTGGGAAAGGATGGATGTTTAGGCAATGGATGTTCAAGACCAGTGATATCAAAAACAACTCAGAAATGGACACTCAGTTCATAGTGGAACAGACACTGATTCAGCACCGTGTGCATGGCCGGCAGGCTTTCCGACGAGCACGGAAAAGAAGAGAATTGCACAGGGACTAATGGCAGTGCCCTCCTCAGCGAGAGAGGCAGAGCCGTGGGAAGAGCAGGAGCTCTGGAGTCTGAGAGCATCTGGGCTCACTCACTAGGCATGTTACTCCCCTCTCCGTGTGCCTCCACTCCCTCATCTGTAAAATGGAGATGTTAGCAGCCATCGCAGATACTCAACTCACATTATTCCTCTCCTTTCCTATGCCTCATTTATTCCATTTTGTGAAATCTTTCAAAGCTCACCTCTCCATTGAAATATGAGCTATCTACTCCTCTCCCTCCTACAGCCTCCTATGATGACTGCTTACTATCAACGAACCTTTCAATATGTCACCAAATATTTTCATGCAGTGCATCAAACTGTTTTCAGAGTGGATGTGCTGTCTCTCGTTTACAAGGACAGTTTGTGGGAAGCAGGGCTGTCTTTATACTTATTGTTGATCCTCTCTGGGACTTGGCACTGGATGGGTGCAGGGTGGGAGCTCAAGCAATTGGTATTTAACCAGCTGATCATGGAGGCCGAAAGGAACTGTGGGTCATAAAACTCAGTATGCTGGACTGGCCAGTTAAGAACTGGCTCAGAAAGTACTGAGGGTGCAGCCTGCTCATTGCCTACACATACAGGGGATAATAGATGAAAGGGTAGAGGGATGGATGGATGGATGGATGGATGGATGGATGGATACATGGATGCAGGGAGGCATGGATAGCATGGCCTTACCCTGGGGAGAGTTCTCTGGGCTCTCGGTCCCTTCTAGTTTACCCTGAATCTTTACCTTCTTTCCTCCTGCACAGGCTGTTATTCCAGCCAGGCTGCACCCAGAGGCTTGTGAGGCAGGCTGATTCATCTCCACCTGCTTGCGTGATATAAATAAATAATATAAAAACAACTCACTGTCATGTCCCAAACATTTCTGCCAATGCTATCAGCTTTCTAATTAATGCCACTGCCTGGCAAGCACTCGGTAGCCTGTCCCCTGAGCGCCTTCCGAGCCCCCACGGGTTGTGCCAGGCCTGGTGCAGCCTGCATTGAACCCAATCAGTGACCTCCTCTACTGCCCACCCTGGAGACAGAAACAATCCAACGAGTTCAGAGCGAGGCAGCTCAGTGCTGTCACGTTGCCAGAAACACTGTTACCAAGAGGAAAATAGGTCTGTCTTTGAAGAAATGCCAGCATGGTCCCTCTAGAGCCTCCTTCCACAACCTTAACTGTGCTCCACCCAAGTCCTCTCCTCCTCCAGTAAGCCTTCCCTAGTGTCTCAGTCCCCAAAGATCAGTTTCCTCCTCTGACCTCCACAGCCTTCTGTCTGCTCTATGGGGGAGGTGCAGCTGCCTCTTCCTCTCCACTCGTATGTCAGCCTCCGCCCATTGAAAAGGGCACTTTCCCCTTTACTAGTTTTTCCCCAAAGGACACTCTGAACAGTACTACTTAAAACTGTCAAGATCCTCAGCAACAACCGAAGTCTGAGAAACTGTCACAACCAAGGAGATCCTAAGGAGAGGTGATGAGTAAATGTAATAATGACGTTCCCTAGATGAGACCCTGTGTCAGAAAAAGGACATAAACAAAAACTCAGGAAATCTGAACAAAGTGTGAACTTTCGTTAATAACAACATAGAAACATTAGTTCACTGTGTGGTTAACAGTAGGGGAAACCGGATGTGGGGTTACTATTTTTGCAATATTTTGTCAATCTAAAACTGTTCTAAAATTCAGTGTTTACTTATTTATTTTATTATTATTTTAGCGAGAGAGAGAGAGAGAGAGAGAGACATACACACAGACAGGGACAGACAGACAGGAAGGGAGAGAGATGAGAAGCATCAATTCATAGTTGCAGCACCTTAGTTGTTCATTGATTGCTTTCTCATACGTGCCTTGACTGGGGGGCTCCAGCCAAGCCAGTGACCCCTTGCTCAAGCCAGCGACCTTGGGCTTCAAGCAGGCAACTTTTAGGCTCAAGCCAGTGACCATGGGGTCATGTCTATGATCCCACGCTCAAGCTGGCGACCCTGTACTCAAGCTGACGACCCTGCACTCAAGCTGATGAGCGCGCGCTCAAATAGGCAATTTCAGGGTTTCAAACCTGGGTCATCAGCATCCCAAGCCAATGCTCTGTCTACCACACCACCACCTGGTCAGGCAATGTGGGTTTTTATTTTTTTAAGTTAATGAAAGGATTTGTGCCTGCAAACCCCGCCTACCCTGAAACCCTCACAAATATATCTCCAGGGGAAGAGTTTGTTCAGACCCCATCTCACTGCCATTTGTTCTCAGTAAGTGCATCTTCCTGAAAGGCAAGAACGAAGTCTCTTTCTCTTACTTCAGGAATAGATTCTTAACACAGAGCCAAGCATGTAGGAGGTGCTTATTAAAAATCTAATGCTTGTTTAAAACACCTCAGAACCTCAGAAAGCTTTGGAGGTGAGAGACGATGGTGAATGCTGTCCAATTGTTCATTTTAGCGTAATATAAATTTTCCACAAAGATATCAACTGACTGCCATAAGTTAAATGAGCCAAATTATTGCAACATCACAATTAGCTGACCTGTTCATATAACAATTAGTCACCCATAATATGTCAGGTGTTGTGCACATGATCTCATTTAATCTTCATAACAACTCTAAGTAGTAGGTAGTTACAATTGTTATAATCCCTATTTATAGATGAGGAGACCGGAGCTCAGTTAGATTATGTGACTTGCTCAAGGTCATAGGGCTACTCATCTGCGGAGCTAGTTTTTAACCCAGGCAGAGTAGTCGGGCTCTGAGCTAGTACATTCTACTTGCAGTAACTACCAACCAACCTGTAACTTATTTCAACCTGTTTCTCAACAAAGTCTATGGGTTCCATGTTCAAATGATTGCAAATACCCAATAAGTAAGTCAAGATAAACAAGGATTTCTAAAAGCCAGACTCACAGAGGGGTATCCCAGAGCTTCCAGAAAAACTGCTTTTCCTTCCCAGCAGATGATCTGTCTTTCATCTGCTGCTACGCTCTCGGTTCTGGTGGCTCTGCCATCTGGTCACTGTTGAACATTCCAGAGCTCTTCAAACATGAGGGAGGCCCTGAGAGGACAGCTCTGCCTGTGTCAGAACCCTGCGGTGAGGACACAGATGAATCGGTGTCTGGGGAGCCAGCCCACCTTTGTCTTTCACTCCAAATAATCCCCACTTAATCCCTCAAAGCCCTAACTCTGCCGTCTGTCCTCCAGGGCCCAGGTCTCAGCAACGACTCACCTGTCACCCGGTCCTTGGGTCTGACTTTGGTTCCCACATGGTCACCTGGAGTAGGGGCTATCCCAAGCTCTAGCGTAGAAGTATTCATAAGTAAAACAGATGAGAACAGATGCATTGAAGAATTCCCCTCGAGGACCCCTTATGTGGGCCTCCATCCATTTCTGCAAGAGAGAACATTTGACTGTCGGGCTATCATTAGAACTATGAGTAGCGTTGGCGATCTGTGGGCAGGCAGGTGCCAACCCTAGCAGCACCCGATAGCTTTTCCACAGCCCCTGCGGATACCAGCCCTCCTTCCGTGGTGCCCCGGGTCCAGACGGGCCAAGGCCCTGCTTGCCTGCTGGTTCTGTCTAATGCCTCCAGAAGAAGCCCCAGGAAGGGGTGTCATCCTTACCCCCTTCAGAAACTCCTTAAATGCCAAGACACCTTTAAAGGCATGTTGGCATATTACTGGAGCATCAGGCTAGAGCTTAGGAGACCTGGAATCTAGTCCCAACTTTGGCACTAATAAGCTGTGGGGCTTTGAGTTTTGTCAACTATCCTCCCTGGGACTCAATTTCCTCATAGATTTAATTACTTTCAGTCCTGTATTCATGATATAATTAATTGTAGTAATACCTGAAACTGCTTACCCTATAATGACAATACATGAATTCAGTTAGATAACAGACAACAGCCCTTTCTGCTATTTTTCTTTTTGTCAGCAATTTTTTAATCTCTTTTATTCATTAAATTTATTGGAGTGACATTCGTTAATAAGATTTTATAGGTTTCAAGTGTACGTCCCCATGATACATGATCTATACATTGCATTACGTGCCTGCCACCCAAAGTCAAATCACCCTCCATCAGCATATATTTGACCCCCTTTACTCTTCACTATCTCCTTGACCCCCTTCCCTCTGGTAACCACCATGCTATTGTCTGTGCCTGAGTCTCAGTTTTATATCCCTGATATGAGTGAAATCATATAGTTCTCAGCTTTTTCTGACTTACTCATTTTACTTAGCATAATATTCAAAGTCCACCCATATCATTGCAAGTAGCAATACTTATTGCATCTTTTCTATGGCTGAGTAGTATTCCATAGTATATATGTACCACATCTTCTTTATCCAACCCTCTATCAGAAGATACTTTGGTTGTTTCCGTGTCGTGGCCTCCATAAATAACACTGCACTGAACGTAGGAGTGCATATATCTTTGTAAATTAATGTTTTCAAATTTTTCAGGTAGATACCCAGAAGACAGATTACTGGGTCATGTGGTAACTCCACTCTTTTTTAAAGTTCTTATTGGATTTATTGAGGTGACATTGGTTAATAAAATTATATAGGTTTCAGGTGCACAATTCTATAAAATATCATTTGTATACTGTATTGTGTGTTCCCCACCCCAAGTCAAGTTTCCTTCCATCACCATTTATTCCCCCTTTACCTTCTCCTACCTCCCTCCACACCCTTTCTCTCTTGTAATCCCCATACTGTTGTCTGTGTCTATGAGTTCTACTTAAGGAGAATTTACTTTATGTCACGTCCTGAGCTAAAGCCATTTATAGCCATCAAAAACTAAGCATTTTATGCATAACAAATTACTACCATCTTAGCTGCTGAAAAACAGTATCTATTTGTTAGCTTTTAGTAAGAGAGTTCAGAAGTCAAAGCCCAATGGCCAGGTCTCTCTGCTCAGATGTCATAGGCTGAAACCAGGTATCAGTCAAGCTGTGTTCTGTTTCTGGTGCCTCTGGGAGAGGTCCACTCCCAAACACTATACTCCCTTCTAGTTGTAGGTGTGAGGTCCCCTCTGTCTTGCTGGCTGTCAGTGAGAAACTGTTCTCAGCTCCTACAAGCACCCACGTTCCTTGCTGAGTTGCTCGCTCCATCTGCAAGGTGACTGTTGAGAACTTCCCATGCATGAATGCCCCTCATGCTCCACATTTCTGCCTTCCTCAGTCTCTGACCTAGATCCAGAGATCCAGACGTAAAGGTCTGCAGGGATGAGGTCAGGCCCACCCAGACCATCTCTCTCTCTTAACCTCAACTGATTGGGGAACTAATTAATAATATTTGCAAAGTCACTCTGACAGCCATACCTAGATTTGTGTTTGAATCACTGGGAAAAAGTACATGTATACTAGGGGCCAGAATCTTGACAGTAGCTTAGAATTCTGCCTACCACAGAGTTTTTGGCCATTACAAATAAAGCTGCTATAAAAATTGGGGTGGGGGAGAAAACTAAGCATTTTATACACACTCAGATCAGGTCATCCTGGGATAAATTGACTTGTACATCCTAAACCTTAATCACGGGCCAAATGAATGAAAGCTGAGCCATTCTAGGCTCTTCATGCCTCTGAACCCACAGTTAGAAAGAGGGGTCAGATCCCTGGCTGGGGTGACTGCTCCAGAGAAGGTGACTGACCCAGAGGGAAATTGGGCTGTTGCTCCCCCATGGAGCAGGCGAAATTATGTCTGGAACTCTGGGGAATCACGGGGTACCTCTGGTATTCTTTTGTTCAATAATCCCGGCCAGTGCAAAAGGCAGCAATCTATTAGGTTCGCAAGAATGAATCTAGGAACACCCCTGCTGTGAAGAAGCCCGCGGGACCCACAGGCGGCGGCAGCCTTTCTGAACGTCTTCCCTTCTGGGAAACTTGCAGCCAAGGCAATCCTACCCAAATGTTCTTTTTGATGTCTTAAATCGCAGAGACAATCCACTACACAGACTTTTACGACCCAGTCACGGAATCTCCAGGTTGGCAGTCACTTCAAAAATAATTCAGTTCACAGGCATCAAGAGTGGACAAACTCATGGAGACAGGGAGCAGAATGGCGGCCGCCAAGGGGGGAGGGGAGGGGGCGGGGGCAAGCGGGGGTGGGGGGTGGGGGAGTGGTTCTGTATGATGAAGCATGATCTGGACAGCTTGGTTGTACAACAGTGTGAACATCCTTAATGCCCTGGAACTTGAAAATGGTTAAAACGGTAAATTTTATGTTCCGTGCTTTTGAAAAGTGTGATAAAATTATTTTATTAATTAATTTGAAAAATAATTCAGTCAAACCACGACTCGACCTCCACCAAACTTTTACTCCACTCTGCATCATCCTCTCTGAGAGGTCCCGTCCATCGCCACCAGCACTCTCTCTGCGTGCTCTGAACTGGGTCCCCTGAGAGGAGAGGCACTGGAGGAAGGGAGGTGGGGGCAGGAAGCAGGGGAAAGAGGGCATGGGTGTTACCTCTGGAACTCTGTGCTGGGGAAACAGTAGAGGCTCACTATATATATATATATATATATATTATTAATTCTAATGGGGTGACACCAATAAATCAGGGTACATATGTACAATGAAAACATCTCCAGGTTATCTTATCATTCAATTATGTTGCATACCCGTCACCAAAAGTCAAATTGTCCTCTGTCACCTTCTATCTGGTCTTCCCTGTGTCCCTCCCCTCCTCCCTATCCCACTCTTCCCTCCCTCCCCCCATCCCATAACCACCACTCTCTTGTCCATGTCTCATACCCTCACTTTCATGTCCCACCTATGTATGTAATCGTGCTGTTCTCAGTTTTTCTTTTTTTCTGATTTACTTATTTCACTCCGTATAATGTTATCAAGGTACATCCATTTTGTTATAAATGATCCGATGTCATCGTTTCTTATGGCTGAGTAGTATTCCATAGTATATATGTACCATAGCTTTTTAATCCACTCGTCTTCTGACGGACACTTGGGCTGGTTCCAGATCTTCGCTATTGTGAACAATGCTGCCACGAACATGGGGGCGCATTTCTTCTTTTCGAACAGTGCTATGGTGTTCTTAGGGTATATTCCTAAAAGTGGGATAGCTGGGTCAAAAGGCAGTTCGATTTTTAATTTTCTGAGGAATCTCCAAACTGTTTTCCACAGTGGCTGCACCAGTCTGCATTCCCACCAGCAGTGCAGAAGGGTTCCCTTTTCTCCACATCCTCTCCAGCACTTATTCTGTGTTGTTTTGCTGATGAGCGCCATTCTGACTGGTGTGAGGTGATATCTCATTGTGGTTTTAATTTGCATTTCTCTAATGATTAGTGATGTTGAGCATTTTTTCATATGCCTATTGGCCATCTGTATGTCCTCTTTGGAGAAATTTCTATTCATTTCTTTTGCCCATTTTTTGATTGGATTGTTTGTCTTCCCGGTGTTGAGTTTTATAAGTTCTTTATAAATTTTAGTTATTAACCCCTTATCAGATGTGCTGTCGAATATGTTCTCCCATTGTGTGGTTTGTCTTTTTATTCTGTTCTTATTGTCTTTAGCTGTGCAAAAACTTTTTAGTTTGATATAGTCCCATTTGTTTATCTTGCCTTTTATTTCATTTGCCTGTGGAGATAAATCGGCGAATATACTGCTGCTACAGATGTCGGAGAGCTTGCTGCCTATGTTTTCTTCTAAGATGCTTATGGTTTCACAGCTTACATTTAAGTCTTTTATCCATTTAGAGTTTGTTTTTGTGAATGGTGTAAGTTGATGGTCTAGTTTCATTTTTTTGCAGGTAGATGTCCAATTTTCCCAACACCATTTGTTAAAGAGGCTATCTTTACTCCATTGTATGTTCTTTCCTCCTTTGTCAAATATCAGTTGTCCATAAAGCTGTGGGTTTATTTCTGGGTCCTCTGTTCTGTTCCATTGATCTATGTGCCTGTTCTTATTAGAGGCTCACGTTTTAAACACACACACACACACACACACACACACACACACACACACACACGGACTCTGGGCCAGTCTTCGCCCCTCCCATGCTCCGACCTTGAAGCCAGAGGTATCTCCCCTTCCTTCTCTATCCGAGAAAACGTCTATGGCAAAAGGTGCTTCCCTAACTGGCTCCTGGTCCCTTGAAAATGCCGGCTCCATGGCTCCAGTTTCCACCAAGTGACACCCTCACCCCCACTCCCGGACTCTGGTAACACCACCTCTTCCCTTTGACTGTCCGGCTTAGGAAGGACAGCTACTTCCACTGTTGCTGATCTCTGGGTTGTCTTGCCAACCTTTTTGACTTGAGACTTTTTCCTCACATTGCATTCGATGTTCAGCATTGTGAAAACCTCAGTAGGGCCTGTTTGCCTAGTTGGACCCTGTCTATTGATATCAGCACCCCTGGTTATATCAGAATCTCAGGCCTGGAAGGCAAAATGCCTTTGGCCCATTACTCAATTTGCAGCTCATCAGGGAGCCTGTGCTACACAGAGGAGGAACACTCCAGACTCCAAATGGCTAAGAAGGAGACCAAGCATCTTCCAAGTCCAGGGATTTGAACTGCCAGTCCATGAGCTCCCCACCTGTGGCTCAGGCTCTCCCACTGCTGTGACACCTACCCCCCACTCCAGATGTGTTTGAGAACCCAATAGCCTGATGTACCCAGAGACAACTGAGAGCTGGAAGAACCCGCCAATGCCCTGGTGGCGGAGGGAATCTGGAGTGGGCGGCATTGAGGAAATCCAGCCACTGCCACACTCCCCTGCTGGAGACACAGGAACTTTGCCAGGTGTCCAGGGCTCCTGCTGAGAAGCATTTGAGGGTCATTCTCTTCTAATCAGGAGTAATCTTGTTCATAGACCTACACTGTCCTCAGCGGGGGCTAATGGCCACATACGGCTTTTTCTCATTTAATTTTAAGTTAAATAAAATTAAGTAAAGTTTACAATTCATTTCTTCAGATGCACAAGCCATATTTCAAGTGCTCATGACTAGTGGCTTCCGTATGAGCAATATAGAACACTTATATAATTGCAGCACTGTCGGTAGACAAAGCTGTCTTTAACAACAGAAAAAGAAATGACACCTGCAAATCAACCAACCACATTAACCAATTAAAGAGTCTCCCAGCCATGTGTGTAACCAAAGGATGATTGCATCTTTATACAGAAGCAGCTTTTAGCTGGACTAGCTGGGGGTTCGGGTGGACTGGAAGAGGCAAAGAGATTATTTTCTAATGCCTTTTCCAAAGATGCGTGAATTAAGAGCTGATGTGATTAATGGGAGAGCGCAGGCCCACAGGAGCAAGGAACTTTCAGAAACAAAATGTCTACTTAAATGGTAAAGAGGAAAACAACATGTTTACTCTTTACATTCTTTAAAAAAGAAAAAAAATCAAAGAGTAACCGCTACAATGTGTTGAACCACAGAGCCAGCTGACTTGAGGGCAACGCTGGCATGGGCACATGAGATGGGTTGTCTAACCTATCTGCTCGGACATGAAAATTAAAGTCAACTGAGCATGGCATTGAGCCTGGAGACACAGACGTCCCTTTGCTCGATACCTTCTCCCACTACAGCTCTGAGCTAGAAGGAAACAGCTTCATTTCCAGTTCATTCAATATCTACATACTAACTGGGAGAGGTAGGGGGTACGAGTGGGGACAAAGGATACAAGGGAGTCATTGGCTGCCCCTTACAAAGTTGACCTTTTTATGCAGACCAAAAGAGGCAGGAGGCTACAGGGATATTGTCCTGACCTGGAGAGAGAAGACCCTGTTCTTCAAGAAGGGGTTCTCACTTTTCTGGCCTCCACCTCCTGATTCAGTCCAACGGGTCTGGAGCCCAAGAATTTTCATTTTAATAAGTTCTCGGGTGATGCTGATGCTGCCAGGGAAGGGGAGCCCCTCTTTGAGACAAAGCAATCCCAGGGAGGGTCCTGCTCCCTGTTGTCCACTCAGGCCTGTGTCTAAATAAGCAGAAGGTGATATACTAATTTTGATTTTCTTTTTATGTTACATTAAAATATTATTTCTCTTGATGACTGAGGTTTTGGTGCCTCCGTGCTTAAATTTTGCACCTGAAGTCAGTGCTTGACACTCCTTACTCTAGTCCTGACCCCGGCTGCAAGATTCCCATAAAGATCCCCATTTTCTCCCTTCTGAGGCTCAGAGATGTGAAGTGACTTGCCCAAGATCACACAGTACGTGCAGAGCCACGACACCAGCGATGGGCTGTTGAATCCCAAATCTAGGACTCTTTCCACTAACTGCAGTGGCCCAAACTAACGCCCTCTGGGATGCCTGTTTTCCAACCTCTCATGTGACTCCTTTGGGCAGGTTGGCAGAGGCTGCCCCCTCCATCCGACCCACCCCCCATCCGCCCTCGTGCATACAGGGAGCCGCTGTGGTCCTGTCTGCCAACACCCCAGTCCGTACCAGAGAGTCTTTCTTCCATCTCTTATAGGTGTCCAGCTGAGAACCGACAATTCACCTGTTGAATCATAAAAAAACTTCTCCAAACCAAGAAAAGATCATTGCTAACATTAATTTACATTTACCGCGTGCTGGGCATGCTACCCATATCATCTCCTTCGATATTTATATCAAATCAAGGGGAAGAGGCACTTCTAGTCTTTCCATTTCATAATGAGAAACACCAGGTACAGAAAACATGTGGCCTGCCTTCAGAGGCTGTACCCACCGCCTCTACGCCACACACGAGAGGGGAGAGGAAGGGCCCAGGTTCAGCAGATGCCCACCGCAACCACACAAAGACGTCTCCAATTTCTTCTTTCCGCCACAGACTGATTGCACACTACGATGTGTGGGCACCCAATAAGATTTAAAGATTCCCAGGTCCAAGTTCCAGCCCTCCAGGCTTTTACTGCTTCCCTCTTTCAGGCACGCAGAGGGGGCTGGTCCTTCGTGGGTAATGCCTAGATCACTTTTCTTTAAAAAAAAAAAAAAAAAAAGGAAAAGAAACAGTAACGACACATTTTTAGCAAGTAAGAAGGAGCTGGAAAGTAATGGCTTTGCAAATCATTGTAAGTTATAAATGGATCAATGATCTTTTCCAAAGTTAGAATCAACTGTAATTAGCAATCTGCCGATGGCACCCTGAACCCTTCGCTGGCCGCAGAGAGGTGTCATTTATCTTCGTGTAGAAGAGGTCCTGGTGGGTGCCCCCCAAATGGGGTTTGCGGGCATGAACTGAAGGACGGTGGGGAGGAGCAGGGAAAGTTGTATCCTGCTCACGGTGGAGAGTGCTCCCGGGAGCTCTTCTCACAGAAGTTCCATCCCTGTCCCCAGCTCGGCCTGAGTGGGGGTAGCAAAGGAGGATTTGGATTGGATGTGACTTCCCCCCACACCATATGGTGAGCTTGGGGAAAGGATGGGAAAATTGTCAGGATTTAATTTCTAAATGAAATTCTCTGTTTGTTACCTGAAGGCAGAAATGGCCTGGGTGAGAAGAATGAGCACTGAACTAGGAGTCCAGAAACCTGGTACTAGTCCCACCTCTGCACTATTAGCCTTGAGGCCTTGAGCCAGGCACCTCGCTTCTCAGATCATCAGGTCTGTATTAGTGCAGGGAGTGGATTGGACAAGGTGCTTCTTAGGGCTCCCTCCATTCACTCATTCCTTCACTACAAGCACCTCCTCTACCTACTGTGCGTCAGGCTCTGCGCAAGGCACTAGAGACAGAACCCCAAATGAACCTTGTTCCCACAATCAGGAGCTCTTAGTTTACCAGGAGTAAAGGTCATATAACCAGATCATCTTAAAGATGTATACTGAGTACTCCAGTACACATGTGAACAGTTCATCCCAAGGGAATCAGGAAGGCTTCTTGGAGGAGGTGACATTTCAGCTGGACCTCAAAGAATAATTCTATACTTCATTTCTAAGCAATTCACCTGTAACTCCTTTTGGGGCCAAAAAAGGTTTAAGGCAGTGCTTCCTGAATTTTATGAACATATGAATCTTTGGGGAGCATCTTAGAATGTTCGTTTCTGGAGCCCATTTCACACAGTCTGAGATTGGTACTGAGAATCTGAGTTTTAACAAGCTCACTAGTGGTCTCGAGCAGTTGGTCTATGGACCATATTCTGAGAAGAAACTGGTTCAGTCCTTCTTGAATCTATCTGTGTTATTACAAAAAAAGAAAGAAAAAAGGCTGTTTTCAGACATATGACAAGACACTTGACATTTGAAAACAATTCTATAAATTTCCACATAGGTGACCCCCGCCCTCCGCAAGAAGCAAACTGATAGATTCTGTCACTACAGTGGTACCACCAAGAAGTTACAGAGTTTCTTCAGAAATGGAGCCCCCAGACCATTGTGAAGGGCCAGTAGTTCGGTCTGTTCTTTCAAGGCACCCATAAAGCAGTCTGGGAAGATGTCCCTAGACTGCTCCTCATCCCCGACCAGCCCATCTAACATCTCCATCCCCACCCCATCGGTCTATGTGTCACCTCACCTAGCACGTCTGGGATAGCCCTGTAATGACGGTCCCGATCCATCATGCCTCTGGTAATTATGCCCTACGCAGGCTCATCCCAGTGAATCTCAGCTGGGCTGGTGATATTTTTTAACCACGGAATATGGCAGAGGCAATGCTGTGACTGAAGAAGTCCTGGCAGCTTCCACTTCTGTGCTTGTGGAAATGTGCCCGCCCCTGGACAGACCACATAGAGAAGCCCCATGGAGAGGGAGAGGCCCTGAGACCACATGAAGAGAGAGAGAGACCCAGCTGATCTGACTGACCCCAGGCCCCCCAAACCTGCCAGCCAAATGCAGCCACATAGGTGACCATCAGCAAGATTAGCAAAAGAACCACCCTGCTGAGTGAGTTCAGCTCTGATGGTAGCATTGTAAGCAAATTAAACAGGTCTTGTTTTAAACCATTGAGTTTTAAGAATGCTTGTA
Source organism: Rhynchonycteris naso (assembly GCA_037038555.1). NCBI lineage: Eukaryota > Metazoa > Chordata > Mammalia > Chiroptera > Emballonuridae > Rhynchonycteris > Rhynchonycteris naso. The sequence goes on along the minus strand of CM072999.1, from coordinate 241,757,034 downwards.
TTAGGCTGCAATTGATCCCTGGTACCATATCACTCTGTTTTACTCTTTACAACCTATTACAAATAAACAAAAACTCTCTGTCTGCTTCCTCTAGAATGTAAGCGCCACGAGGGCAGCGACTGTCTGCTAACCGCAGTATCCCCACCTACAGCCTTGCCTGGCACCCGCAGTAATAACCTACTATTGGTTGAATGAATTCATCACCACTCATCTGAACCCCAGGCTGGGCCAGGAGAAAAATTTTAGACAACAATCTAATGCCCAGCAGCCTCTCTGCCAGAGCCAGTGTCAGACAGACACGTTGATTTTCCATTAACAAACTTCACACTCATCAAAGGAAACTTTAAAGGATAAAGAAAAACAGCTATTAAGGGATTTCATGCTTGTTCGTTCGGAGATGCCATCAACAGCTGGCTTACAAGAAGCAAGCCCTGCTGTTCCCTGGGGTCATGGGACGCAGCAGCTGAGACCAACTGGCACTAATGCCAATCTCTGCACTGTCCCAGACCCAACAGCTGGCCTCCGGTGCTCTCCCTCCCCTTTTCCCTGCCATGCAGGGACCACAGAGTAATGACACTTCCCAAGCAGATCATTCGCAGCCACCTCCTGCAGAGCGCAGCCAGCTGCTGATGTCAAAGGACAGGAGGTCCCCTCTGGGATGTATGAGCTGACTATATGTGGCACAAAGGGAAACGGTGTGGAAAGATGCTTCCTGGCTGTATTCCTTGCACAAATGGCCCCCTGACACCAAGCAGTTACTCCCATTTGCATGCTCTTCCGGCCACTCTGTCCTTCTCCTCTGTGTCTGCAATGGCCACCTGGACCTTTCTCCATATATAGCAACTGGTTGCAAGAGATGTAGAAAGTGTTCAAAGCACTACCTGCCAGTGTCCCCAGAGCCCCCAAATTAGTTGGCACTGGGATTTTTGAGGGGACCTAGTCAACCCCCTTATCTTGAACCTTTCCATGTGTCCTTGTTTTCTCTTTACTGGGGATTCTCAGTACTTTGTGAGAGTTAAATTAGGCAATGCATTTAAAGCAGTGGTTCTCACACATCATTGTGCACAGGAATCATTCAGCAGGGCAGGCATGAGGCCCAAGAATTTGCACTTCTAATGAGTTCCTCACTGGTGCTGATGCTGCCGGTCCAGGGACCACACTTTGACAACCACCAACTTAGCAAACTAGAAATGTACAAGTGAACATCTACATTCACATGCATATGCCTAAAGAGCCAGGATTTTTCTGGAATTGTCCCAGTTTTTAGTCAATCGAAATACAGAAATCAGTTAAATGTCCCTTACTACTCATCCCTGAAGAGGCTATCAAGAAAACAACAAAGCAGTGAGGCAGAGAGGATAAGCATGTCACATGCTCAGAACCTGGTGCCCCTCGTATGTCCAGAAAGAAACAAGGGGGTGTCTAAGGCAAGAGAAATGAATTGTGCGTCTTCAAAATCCATTGGCCCAGAAGCAGTAATTACTTCACTATTCATCAGTCAAGGAGGACTTTTAGGTGGAGGAGGGCTTTTAGGGTTGCAGGAGTTTTGGTGTCCTAGGATCTAGGGAACACCTGACTCGAGCTCTAAGATCCATAGACCTGCTGTGTCGCTATCACAGAAACTCGGGTCCCCAGACCTCACTCCAGACCTGTGGAATGAAAATCTATGAAGGGAAGATCTAAAACCTTTCAATTAAACATGATCCCAGGTCAGACTCATACATACCTAAAGAATTTTTTTTTGGGGGGGGGGTGTCTGATGCCCCCTCAAGGATGTAAAGGGCTAGGGGGAGCGAAAATGGGCAGTTAATGTTTCATGGGTACAGTGTTTCGGTTTAAGATTAAAAAGTTTCGGAGATGGATGATGCTGATGTTTGGAGAACAATGTGAATGTACTTAATGTCACAGAACTGTACAACTTTAAATGGCAAGTTTTCTGTTATTGTATATTTTACCACAATAAAACATAAAGATGCTTCAAGGAGATAAGAGTGTAACCAATGATGGGGGGAGGAGAGGAAAGAGAAGGAGGGGGTGGGGCACAAAGAAAACCAGATAGAAGGTGACAGAAGACAGTTTGACTGTGGGTGATTGGTATGCAACATAATCAAATGTCAAAATAACCTAGGGATGCTTTCTCTGAACATATGTACCCTGATTTATCAATGTCACCCCTTTAAAATTAATTAAAAAAAGAAAATAAATTTACTGAGGTGAAATGCATACGATATAAAATAAATTAATTTATGAGCCCACACACACACAAAAAGAGTGTAACCAATGAGATAAGGTGTATCTAATTAATTCCAAGTTACCTTGACCAAGTTGTTATAATGTATCGGACGCAGTGCAGAAAGACAAAAGAAATCATGCTTGGTGGGATCCCTGCCCACTTGAATGGCTGGTCTGATTCTATGTATTAGCAAACATTTCTGAATGAAGCAAAAGGATCTTCAGGATAAATGAGAGGCCATATTCTTGGTGAACATCCAGCTCCCTTTGCTCCCCTTTTGGGATCTGCAGGCAACAGTCTGATCGAGCCCTGCTCTCTTCCCTCCACTCCTCCCCGCCTCCCAGGAGACAATGTCCCCTGCAGGTGCATGGGGCTGGAGAAACCTTCTGTTGTAAATTTCCACATCCATTCCCCAGAACCTCAATGCCTGTCCAAGTGAAAAAGCTGAAGTTATAAACCTGCAAAGCTGGGGATGCCAATAACCCTCTCAAGGATCACAGATTCCAGGAGCCTAGCCTGGAAAGTGAACTGTCAACCCCATCCACCTTCTTCCTCCCAACACTTACCTGTTTATGATGACAGTGGAAGTCACACCTAAGAAATCTCTCGGCCTGCCTGGGAATGGGAGGAGCATCACCTGCTTCTGCTTTCCAAGCTCGTCCCAGGGATCTGCCCTGTCCCACTTTAATCTCATCTCCTCAGCAAAACCAACTCTCCAAACTCATTCCCCCTGTCTCTTCTAAATGCCTACTGAACCAGAATCAAGTTTTTGGCATTTAATTACACATAGCCTTGTGTCTTCTCCCGGCATAAATAGCTTGAGAGGGGGCAAAAGGTGTGGGCTTGGTAGCCAGAGATTTAGGGCTGTATCACTTTGATTCTGAGCCTCAGAATTGGCATCTATGCTTAGAATTTAAGAAACTCAGTCAAGGTAAAGAGCTAAGAGGCAAGATAATGGTTGCAAAAGTGACCAGCACTGCCTGACCAGTGGTGGCACAATGGATAGAGAATCAACTTGGGACACTGAGGTCCCACGTTCGAAACCCTGAGGTCACCAGCTTGAGTGCGAGGTTGCCGTCTTGAGTGTGGGATTATCAACATGATCCCATGATCATTAGCTTGAAGCCCAAGATCACTGGCTTGAAGCCCAAGGTTGCTGATTTGGGTAAAGGGTCATTGGCTTGGCTGGAGCCCTCACCTCCCAGTCAAGGCACATATGAGAAGCAATCAATGAACAACTAAAGTGATGCAACTATGAGTTGATGCTTCTCATCTCTCTCCCTTCCTATCTCTCTTTTTCTCTCTCTCCTCTCACAAAAGAAAAAAGTAGTGCCCAGCGCTGTGCAGGCATCTGATAGCTGCTCTCTGAGCTTATCTAGAGTGAGGAACGCTTGCCTTCTCCCTTCCTCCCAGAGCCGTGGTTCTCAGCCCAGGCTGCACGTCAGTCTGGTGAATAGCTTTGAATGGCCAGAGGCCCTGAAGCGGGGCTCCAACATCATCTGTCCTTTTAAAGCTCCTCTAGCCACTTCCCTATGGCAAACAGCACCGTGCCAACTTCAACAGATGTCTAAGAAGGACTTAGTACAGTAATTGAGATGCAGACTTCCGTGATCAATATAATTGATTGACAAGAAAGGACTATTCTTTGCGGGCATCATAATTATTAGGCTCTATTTTCATAGCAGAAAAAAAAAACCCCAACAAAACATTGAATAACTAAAGATGAGTGTTAATTGAGTTGCCGAACACTTGCCCTTAAGGTCAAGGATCTCAACAACTTTTCTTATTAATTATTTACATTCAACATCAGAGTCTCTTCACAACCTGAGGCTCCCCATTCGGAAAATAACCATTTCTCCAAGCTGGTTTGTTTGCTGCGACCGTAAAAAATAAAAGGGTCATAGAAGAACTTTGGGAGAAGAGCTGAAAAGCCCAGTGGTGCATAAATAGATAGCTGAGTTGTTACTAAATTTGACCCCAGAGTCATATAATTAGAGAACAGGGAGGGAAAACCTCATTAACTACAAAAGTCATTAGCAGAGAAAGAGAGAAAAGGGAAGGCTGAAGGTGGAGGTATTGAGCTGCCCAGGGAAGGCTGCTCGGAAGGCGGCCAGGACTGCAGCTGGAGCGAACGCTGTGGGTCAGAGTGGGAGTCTGAGAGACTGAGGAGAACTGAAGAGTTGGCCCACCCCACACCCACCTGGGCATCGAATTGGCGTGGCCTCTGTCTGTCATGTCCAGGGTAGTATGGCAGCATCCCCTGCAGGCATAGAAGTCTGCAAAAATGGCCCTCTCTGCATGGACATGAGGGGTTCTCTGTGACCTGGAGAGTAGTCAGGACAGGACGCTGAGTGAAGCCTAGGCCCCAGACAAGCCCAGTCCCCAGCTAGCTAGCCCTACCCGATGCCTGCTCAATTCCCTCTTAGACTGTCCAAGCCCAGATCCTGCCTTTGATCCAAGTGGAGTAAGCCCTGATGCCTGTCCCATGACCCAAGGAGGAATGTGTTCCCTTTGCTTTAATTCATTCAGCCAATTCTCTGCCCAACTCCTCTTCAAGGCAGCAGCTTCAGGCAGGACTGCTTTGGGGAAGCACAACATGCAGCCTTGTCTTCCAGCTGGGCCAAACACAGCCATGCTTTAACCTCTCAGCAGGAGGGTAGCTGTCCATAAAGCGAGACTGCGGTGCTCTGTGGGAAGGCAGGGAGAAGGGGCAGTGCCACACGGACACAGCCCTGTCCATCAGGGGTAGAAATAGTCAGCCTGGCAGCAGCAGGACCGGGAAGACACCTGTGGTGGCTGACCAGGCTTGCTGTGAGCTCTTACAGGATACTCCCAGGTATGCCCAGGAACACGGGAGAGGCTTTTTGCAGAGACTGGGTACTGCATTAGCAGGACAGGGAGCATCTAAGAAAGCATAGGAGATGGCTGATGACATGACCCACTTTCTTTTTTTTATTATTTCTTTTATTTTTCTTAGGTGTGAGGAGGGGAGATAGTGAGACAGACTCCCACATGTGCCCCAACCAGGATTCACCTGGCAACCCCTGTCTTGGGTCGATGCTTGAGTACCAAGTTATTTTTAGCACCTGAGGTTGATGCACTTGGACTAGCCAAGCTATCCTCAGCGCCGGGGCCATACTTGAACCATTCAAGCCCCTGGCTGTGGGAGGGGAAGAAGGAGAGTAGGAGGAGAGGGAGGGGAAGAGAAGCAGATAATCGCTTCTTCTATGTGCCCTGACCAGGAATCAAACCTGGAACATCCATATGCCAGGCTGACTCTCTATCCACTGAGCCACTGGCCAGGGCCATGACCCACTTTCAACCTGAGAAAATCTATAGCAAATGTATGCAAGAACTCTCTGATATGCAGCCTGACTTTTTTTTTTTACTGACCCTTATTGTTTTTAAACCGAAAGGTCAAGTTAAATGGTAAAATAATAATAATAACAATGATAAATAATAAATAGATAATTAAACTAAAAGGGAAAATTGCTTGTTACCCAACATCAAATTTCCCCCTAAATTATCCTCAATATTGATGAATATTTTTGGTTTATATCATCCCAAGTCCTCTTATCAGCCCTGACCAGCCTGGGAAAAATCAACCGACTCCATGAACAATACACATCACATCCCTTGAGACCACAGGGGTAAACACACAGACCTCCATGCAGGCCCATATGTACCCACCGATGTAGAGCACAGAGCTGACAGGCTAGGGTTAAGGACTCAGCCTAGCTTCTGATCAGCAGATGCCGTGTGAAAAGCACTAGTCTGGCAGTGCCCTGTGGCTTCAGGAATCAGGCAAGGAAGGCTAATTAGTCAGCTGACAAACTCAATAAGCAGCGAGTGCCTGGACCCCAGGGGCTCGGAGGGAGCTAGAACCACATGAAAGCAGAGGGCAGCAGGTCTGGGGGTGGCAGAAGGGCAAACAGGTGTTCTCCAAAGAGCTCTTTACCTGCTGACCTCTTCAGCCTTTATTACAGAGATTATGGTATTTTAAAGCAACATTAAGGTGGCCTTACCAAGGACTAGGCGGTGTGCTCATGCTTTCTCAGATGCTCATACCTTTGAAATGGGAGATGAGTGGGTGGTAGAAACTGACAGGGGATGCCAGGAGTCACAGGGCTTTGCAGGATGTGCACCACGCACCATCATCCTGGAAGGTCAATGCTCCATCCAAAGTTTGGGGAGGGGTGGAAAGCACCACTGGATGTCAAAACAAGCATGTGTACGTTATAGAATATAGTACAAGCTTTGCAGAAATGTTTAACATAGAGCTGAAAGCTTTAGGATTAGGACTGCACTCCCGGAACCCCTGAGCACATGGTCAGTGTCATCTGCAATTAGGATGCATCAGAGGAAAAGCAGAATATACACTGCGCACAGAAATTAGGGGATATTTCAAAAATGAATATGAAGTGATAAAACATCCCTTAATTTTTGTGAGCAGTATGTTTTTATATACCCCAATACTAACTGTAAGGGTTAGATTTCAGTATCTCTTTCTCAAATTAAAATAATAATAACAGTGGCTTAATAAATAGCTCAAGCTCACCCAGCTCATGACTGAGCTAGAAGTGTAAATTCAACGTGTCTCATCCACTACCCCATTCAAGAAGACAGCTGGGAGGACTTAGATTCCTGTTCAGACTAAAAGGGTATTTAAGCTCCTGAGTATTTCCCCAGGTTTCCCAGAGAGTACTGCGGGTACCCGGACAGTGAGAGAGAGATGACTATGCAGAAAAAGACCTTGGATAGACTCAGAGAGGAACACGGCCCTAATGTCCACACCACCACCAACAGAGCCTAAGAAAATCCTGAAACAAACAACAATTGTCGTTTCCCTAGAGATCAAGTATGATGGACACTGGATTATACAGAGTAAAAGCTTTTCTTTTTCTCATATAATGTACCTTTCTTTTGATGTGTACTGACTCAGGACATCACAGAGGCAGACCAGTTGTGAAAAAACTGATTTGGATTTAATAAATGTATTCACATACATGTCTGGGCCTTGGTGGAAACATTCAATAGTAGTGAGTTTTATGCGTTTCTGAACATTAAAATTCATAAAGCTTGAGTGAGTTTTTATTTCATTGGCATATCTGTATTTCACTGATTTCCTTGCATATCTTCCCAGTTGAATGATATACTGTAGGCAGGTGAGTCCAGACGGGAGGCTGCCTAGTGTTGGGGCAGGAACCAGGGACACAGACTATTCCTCAGAGGACTCGGAGCTCTTCTTCCCAGACAGCCCTGCCTAGTAGGGGCCAGACTGATTTACCAGAGGAACAGAGGTTATGGTCTAGCAGAAGAACAGACTTTGGAATTCACCCACTCGGTAGATAGTTACTATGCCAGGGAACAGTCCCGGGTACCAGGGATACAATAGCAAACTAACAGTCAAACATCATTTCTCAAGGCATGACAGAACGGATGCATATTTAGACTCTTCGGTGAATAATTGATGTACCTCTAGTAAGAGCAGGAGCCCTGTGGTGTTAGTATTAACTAACCAGCTCCCTGGTGCTCACTTAGTTTCCTAGCCTGTACATGAAGATGGTTGTAATAGCCACCATAGGAGGGCTGTGACAACTAACTAGTTTAAAATAGATAAAATATAAAACACAGTATAGTAGTATGATAGTGATATAGGCTTGGAGTCTGAGTTCTGAGTTTGAGGATGTAACACTTACAATAATGCCCAGGACATAATCAGCACTCCATAAATATTAGCTTTTCTAATGAACAATATATACATAAGAAGACAGAGACCTGATTGCTCACTGAATGGCATTTTGTAAATGTTCAGTGTATGGATGTCAGTTGCCATTCCTGCCTCCTCCTCTTTCTGTCCCCAGCTGGGAGGCAGAAGAGAGCTGGGAACACACTGAATACTGGTAAATATGTATGTCCAAGCTCTGGCTTCACTACAAACCAAAGAAACATCTAATTGTGAACTTCCTCTGGTTTTTGCACCGGGTGGCCCTGAGAAGAGTGAAGAGGTATTGTGTCCGAGTTACCCACGCATGAAGCCAGAAACTGAAGCCAGCATGAAGCTGAGTTTGATCAGCATTTAGTTTTGTTTCTCACCCTCAGGAATCCAGATCATGGCCTTGATTCCCCCTTGGATGGGGCATTGTAAGGAGCTCTTTTTACATGACAAAAGAATAAACAAATAAATGAATGGGGAGGGGGTGCAGCAAATTGTGTCCACTGGGTACAAAAACCAGATCTGTGCTCTGTTCCCAAATAGACACAGGACCGGCTCCCTCAAGGGTAGTGTTGAGTAAAAAGCCAGTGCTGAGAGCACACAGCATGTAGGGGGTGTGCTCACAACCCTACTAACTGTCCTCCCTCTGCCCCCAACACTGGCCTTCAGCTGGGAGGAAGGGGACGCATTCTCACATAGAAGCAATACAAAGAAGCCAGGTGAGAACCTTGAGGAGAACAGATGTCAGACTTTCTCTCCCTGGCTCTTTAATGCTGCTTTCAGCCTAATTAGCCAGCTGTGTGCCTTTCACACCTGGATGGGGTTCTGGAGGGCTGACAAACACCCACCACTATGGGCGGTCCACATGCTCAGCCGCCCAGGCTTTGTCTGAGCCACAAGAGCCTGCCTCCCAGTATGCCTCTCCTGGGTGCCTGGGCTGTAGCCAACGCCCTTGAGGGACTGCAGGGCCAGGGCCTGAAGGGACACAGGGCTTTGCTTCTTGGCTTCCCCTACGCCCCCGCTGGCTATGGTCCTCCTGAGGGAAGAGCAAGATCTGAGAGACTGGGCACTCTCTACAGCTTAAGTGTGTGCAGTCATTCATTCTTGACAAGAACGCTACAAGTAGAGAATGTTGCTTCTTTTTTACCTACGAGGGAACTCATAGGTAAAATATGCCTAAAGTCACTTGGCTAATGAGTGGTTTAACTGGGATTAAAATCCTAGCATTCCAGCCGTAGAATCTGTGTTCTTCACCATGACACCAGCTGCCTGATGGATGAGCTCACCAGGAAGTAGAGATGGGTGAATGTTATTAGGTTTGAAGTCATAAATAAGATGTCATTCAGCCCATCAATACAGGAAGCCAGTGGAGCACTGAGCTGCCCCAGAGAGATCAACAGAGGAAGGAAGCGTGGCTCTGTTTAATAACAGTAGTTGACATTGGTCAGGCGTTGACCCATCCCCCTAACCCTATGTTATTATTTTCATTTTACAGATGACCAAAACTGACACCCAGAGAGAAACCTGCTGCAGGTCACACAGATAATGCGAAGTGGAGCTGAGATTTGGTGTAGTTGTCTCCCTCCCAAGGAGGTGTGCTGATCCCTGTGCCAGGCGAAAAGGCAGCATTTATTCAGGCATACGGGCCAATCAGGAGTGGGAGGACTCTCCCGCACCCGGCTCCACGCTACAGAAACCCCTAGGCCACAAGAACTAGACTTGGCCCCTGGCCCCATTAGACCCACCTTTGGCTCTCTTGGTTACTCCTGGAAATAAAGGAGAATCATGAGCTTGAGCCCCTGCCTCCTGCCCATGCGGGCATCTCAACCAGGGAGCCAAGGTTCCCAGCAGCATGTCCCTGGGCAGGAATCCTCCTTCTCCAAGCTCCCAGGAGAGTGGGCAGGTACCTGGAGCAATCTGATCCCCCTGGCCTGGAACTGCACCTGACTGAGCCTGCTATGGGACCCTGTCCAGCCTGCTCCCTCCCCACACCCACCTGTCCCATTTCCTCAGGGGACTGAACAGTACAGCCGGATTGCCTCCAGGGGGTGCTCTCTGTGAATTCAAATTTTTGTTTAAAAGGTTATTTTGGACTTTTTGAGAAGGTTTTTCTGAAACTCTGAGTTTGGACCTTTTGATGTCTTCTCTTTCATTTCTGATGTTAGTATTTATGTCATCTTTATTGTCTTAGTCTGGCTAGAGGCTTATCAATTTTATTGATTTTTTCAAAGAACCAGCTTTTGCTTTCACTGATTTTCACTATTAATTTCCTGTTTTCAGTTTCATTAATTTCTACTCTAATTCTTTTCTTTAAAAATTATTTGATTTGAGAGGGAAAACCATCAATCTGCATCTGTATGTGCCCTGACAAGTGATCAAACCCACAACCTTTGTGTATTGAGACAATGCTGACACTATCCAGCTGCGCTATCCAGCCAGGGTTCTGCTCTAATTCATTTCTTTTGCTTACTTCGGAATTTATTTGTTCTTTCTTTTTCTGGTTTTATAAGGTAAAAATTCAGATGATTAATTTCAGATCTTTCTTCTATTCTAATATATACATTTCTTGCTATAACTTTCCCTCAAAGTACTGCTTTCACTGCATCCCAGAAATTTTAATAAGTTGTGTTTTTATCTTTATTTAGTTCAAAATATTTTTAAGTTGCTCTTAAGGAGTCTTCTTTGATTCATGTTTGGAAGTGCTAACTAATCTCCATAGACTTTGGGATTTTCTGGTTATCTTTCTGTTATTGATTTCTAGTTCATTGCCATTGTGGTCTGACAACAGACATTTATGAACAGACACTGTATGTTTCTATTCTTTTCAAATTGTTAAGGTATATTTACTGGCCCAGAATATGGTCTCTCTTAGTGAATGTTCCATGTGAATTGAGAAGAATGTATATTCTGTTGTTGGATGAAGTTGTCTAGAGATATCAACTATATCTAGTTGACTGATGTTGTTGAATTCAACTAGGTTCTTACTGCTGGTTAGATCTATCTATTTCTGATTGAGGAGTAATGAAATTTCCAACTATAATAGTGGATTCATCTATTTCTCTTTACAATTCTAATAGTTTTTCCTTCCTATAGTTTTATGCTGTATTATTAAGCTATAGAGCAATTATTAAGGATTGTTATGTCTTCTTGGAGAATTGACTTCCAAATCAACTATGTAATGACTTTCTTTATCCCTAATAAGTTTCCTTAGTTTGAAATCTGCTGTGCCAAAGGTTAATATAACTACTACTGCTTTCTTTTAATTAGCATTACCATGGTATATTTTTCTTCATCTGTTTATTTTTAATCTATGTGTCTTATATTGAATGTGGGTTTCTTGTAGACAACATAGATTTGGGTCTTGTTTTATTTATCCACGTTGACAACCTCTGTCTTTTAATTGGTGCATTTAGAGCATCAACATTCAAAGTGATTATTGGTATAGTTGGATTAATATCTATCACATTTGTTACTGTTTGCTATACATTGTCCTTGTTCTTTGTTCCTATTTTTGTCTTTCACTCTTTTTCTGTCTTTTGTGGTTTTAGTGGAGCATATATGATTGTTACTTTTTCTTCTCTCTTAACATATCAGTTATAACCACTAGTGTTTCTGCAAAACCGCTGTGGTCATTCCTTTCCAGCTCTTTCTTCCTGCCAATCCAGGCTGTTTCTCTGTTCCTCCTTCACCAAGTCCATCCCATACAAGCCGCTGACCACTTATTCAGTTAAACAACTTTATTTTGCATTTCAGTCTAGGTGCAGGTGACCCCACCCTCAGGAGTTAATGATCACAATTGCCATTTACTGAGCAACTATCATGTGCCAGTCACTGTTCTGGGTGTTCTTAAATACTTCAATATAGGGATGTTATTATTCCAGTGTCAGAGATTGTCTGTAAAAATATACTTCATCCTGCATTGTTATCATTTTTTCCAAAAGAAAGTTGGGATGGTCCAGGGTCTGAGTTGAGATGAGAAACCTGATATAGCCTCTTCTCAACAGGGGAGGATCCTGACTTTCTGCCCTCTGATTTTCTTTGTTGTTGTTATTGTCCAATGGGGGCTTACTTGACTTAAGTACTAGCAAGTATATATTGTTATTTATAAAAATAGAATTTTAAATTTTTTTAATTTTAAAAATGTAGAGCAGCCTGACCTGTGGGGGCGCAGTGGATAAAGCATGGATCTGGAATGCTGAGGTCGCCAGTTCGAAACCCTAGGCTTGCCCGGGTCAAGGCACATATGTTAAACAACTACTACAAATTGATGCTTTCCACTATCCCCCCTTTCTCTCTCTCCTCTCTCTAAAATCAATAAATAAAATCTTTTTTTAAAAAATGTAGAGCAGAGGCATTTGGTGAAAAGCACTGAGAAGGATGACATCATCCATTCCATGCATTCTGATCTAATCTTAGCTATAACATTAATATTGTAGTAAAATGATAGGGGCACCAAGCATTTTGGGGTGCCCTGTCTATAGCCAATTCAATCAGCAATGGCCATTTCACCCAAGTGATGTGCGCCCAGCCTCAGATGGGGCAGGCCAGAAATGGAGCCTGAGTCAGGGAATTCTATGGCAGCTCTTGTCCTGGGAGTAGACGGTTCCCACCTTTCCTGTGGCCTAATTGTCCAGATTTTACCTTCCAGCAGGTCCATAGCCTTAGAATATTCTTCCCCTTAACTCTGAGGCACTTCTGTTCCCAGAAAATATGTGATCTCTAGCATAAACCAATTTTAAAAATAAAATGTACCACTTTCATAAAAATAGAACAGATACCCTCTCCTGAGCTTCATGTCAGTCAGGCAGGTGGTGTGGAGCTCCCACCATGCACCTGACCCTGTGCCAGGGCTTGTGGCGAGGCTGGGGAAGGGACAATGCTGGGCAGTGGCAGGCAGATCCGATTCTGTTATGGAAGGAGGGGGCAGGAGTGAGAGCAGAAAGCCTGGCTTCAGCTCGGGAACAGGAAGACAAGAAGGGAGCTGACTTCTCTTCCGGGCTTGCCCTTGGCATGGTGCCAGCTTTCTGGCTGCCACAAAGGTGGACTGGGTTGTTCCCAGGGCTGGCACTCCCTCTCTGGGAGCTGGGAAAGAGAAAAGAGCCACAGCCAAACCCTGGCTGGCACCTTTGCTGAGCTAATACCCTGCAGTCAGTGGGGAAGGTGAGCTCATCCGAGGACGGTTATCTTTAGTGATAAACTGTGCAAGGTAGGCAGGTAGCTTTTCTACAAGTGCCTCAGGAAACAAAATAGAATAACTTTTAAAAGTTTTATGTATCTTATATAGAGTGGGTATGTTTATGATCACATGTGCTTCTTCGGAGGTGACTCTTTGGAAAGGAAAGCGTAGTGACAGAGAAAGCCACTGATTACGTATCCCTGAACAAGTTCCTTAAGCTCCTTCTGAACCTCAAGTGTCTTCATAAAAAAAAAAAAAAAAAAGGCAAGAATATCTACCCCACATGGTCACTGTGAGGATGAAATGATCTAATAATGTCAGGTATGCAGTATGGTCCATATTCAATAAGTGGTAGCTATTTAAAAAAAAAAAAATTCAGGGAGACATAGGGAGTCCTGTCAGGTCCTACAACATCCCTCCTACCTCGCTGTCTGGATGAGACAGGAAGTTCCACCGGCATTAAGCATCGTCCCCACTCTTAAAACAGCAGACAGGGAAGTTGTTCAGGGGGAGTGGCAGAGATGGAAGCCCTGGGGAGAGGGCCAGCAGCCATCTCAGCACTTTGCAGTCTTCGCCTCTGTCCCCTACCAAGTCACCAGGTTGGTTGACGTGCCCTGAGCAGAGGCTGCCCTCGATCCACAGAACAGCTTGAACGCAGGCACCAACTCAGGGTTTCACATTTAACACAGCTAACATTTAAAAGTCAGATTTTATATTTTAAACAGTCCAGATTTCTGGCCCCTCTTGAAAAGTCAGAAATCAGGCCACATCCGGGCCCCTTCCTTTGTGTCCATAGCAGGCTGGCACTCGGAAATTGAGGAATGCCACCTTTCATCTGCCATAGCCCCACCATTTCTTACTGCTTCATCTTCACGTACATGGCTAGACCGGCCCCAGGGGCATCTGTAACATCTGGTCTAGACACACATACTTAGCTTCTTTCTGAGCCAAATATTTACCTTTTATCAGCCTCTTCTGTAAAAAGACAAAGAACAGCTGTCCTATGCGGTTCTATGAAGTCCTTAAATGTCACAGAAGAGGCCAGGACAGTTTTTCCCTAAAGTCTCAGTTTCTTCCCCAATAGGAAAAGAGCACTGGCTTGGGAGTCTGGCACCTGGGGTGTCTAAATTCATTCTCCCCCCCCTCCATCCCCTGTCTGCATTTCAGTTCCTCCTGTGACTTGGCAGGACTGCAGGAGAGGAACTGTGGGTCAAATAAGTTTGTAAAATGTGATTTTTATATTTGCTCACTTTGTTAAAAATGGCGCTGCCCACATAAATGGCATTGCTCAGGTGAAACTGCTAATTACCTTCCTGCTTGGGAAGGGCTATTGTTATGCTAATGTTGCTGGAGGAAGGGTCTTTGTGGGCTCAGGTAGTTTTCTAGAAGGAGGAAGAAGGAGCAGGAGAAGAGAAAGGAGATGAAGAGGAGTAAGCCAAGATGGCAGGGTGCTGAAGGAGAAGCCAGTTTGTGCAGAGAGAAGGGAGAAGGTGTGCAGATGGGGAACCAGAGGTGACTGAGAATGGTGGGGGCCTTTGATTCTAGGAAAACCCAGATGTGTCAGTGGCTTTGGGAGCCCTGAACGGAAAGGGAAGTGTTTTCCCTGTATGTTTCTCACCAACCAGGTGCGAAGCTAGAATAAAGGAATGGCCCACCTGTGTTTGGCCCCACTATTTCTATACAGTCTGACCGAATTCAATGAGAATCTGCATGTGAATGGCCACGATGGTGGTGGCCCCTGGCCTTACAGGGACTCAGAGGTTCCCTTTGGCCCTTGTTTGTCATAACTGCAGAGTCAACAACTATCTATTTTACTTGGGAACAGAGGTGCACAATGCCCCCAGGGGCCTCCATCCCTGTACAGAGCTAGTCGCCCAGGATTTCCTATGAGAAGTAGGCTGAGCTGAAAACTCCCAGCTACTGGCAACCCAGCAGTAAGAGGAAGAAAGCCAGAAACCTTTGTTTCTTGCTGTGATGGTCCATTTACAACCCAAAGGCACATGGCGGGTGGGTGTCAGAGAAGGAAGTTCCTGAGTGGGGCCAGGAAAGCAGTAAAAACTTGAAGGAGAGAAAAAAAACACATTAAGAGCCGGAGGGATGGGGGGGATAAAAGGGGGTGAAGAAAGAGGCTCCTGGTTAAAGAGCTCCATAATTCTGGATTTAAAAGAGGAAAATTAAATCAATCCAGAAAATAAAATAACACTAAAAAGGGTCATAAATTCATGACGGGACTTATGCTGGTGCCGCCCCAGCTCCTTGTGGCATTTACAACCTTGGCTCCTCTGTCCCCTCTTACCTAGGACGTGCTCTGTCTGCTCACCCTCCCACTCCTGCTCCCCCTCCAAGCTCTGGCTGCTTCCAAATGAGCCCTCAGCTCTGTAAGCTGTTTTCTTAGATTGCACGGAACATAAAGTGTTCCACTAGAATAATATTGTTTTCATTTCACCAAGCAAGAGAAAAGACTTGAGATGCTTTATAAAAGCAGCCAAGCCCAGGCAATTTTAATAGGCTAGCGGGTGGGGTAATAAGAGTACTTTAACACAGATTTAAAACAAAGTAAACACTTCAGAGAGAATAACAAAGAGAGAGAGCGAGAGAGCTCAGCAACAGAGGGTTTTGGACCATTCCTCGCAAACCGCAGTACCTCGCCTGATATCCTGCAGGCTCTGGGAACAGGACCACCTACTACCAGAATGTCAAAGATCTCCACCAAGCAGCCTTGACATGACACAGTATCCCTACAGCTGCCCCTTAGACGGATGGCCCCCGGGAGGAGCCTTCAGACGTTTGCTAGATGGCCGATGGGTAACACTTAGGGAGACCTATGTAAATTTTTCCAGAGCAGTATGATGTCCTTGGCCTCTCAGAACATCCCACAAGAGTCCTGCTCACTGAGGCTGTATGCCACGAAGTTCCATGGTGATGAGACACTACAGAGCTCTATACCCAGCCAACTCGTGGGTGGAGAGTGTCCTCCTTAAAACCTGAGTTCTGGAACCTTTGGGGGGTTGACAAGGAAGAGAGTAGTTCTCTCCACTGATAATGAAAAACAAAACAAAAAACTTCTCCTTCATCGCTGTAGCAACTGTCTCCTAATGGGCATGCTGCCTGCCTGCCTGCCTGAACCCAGTCCACAGTGAATCTCCTCACTGCAGCCAGAGACTTGTCTAGGAAACTTGAAGCTGATTCTGTCAAGGGCGGACATCATATGCTAAAAACACTACAGCAATTACGCATATTTCAGAATAAGAACAAAATCCTTAACAAGGCGAAAAGGGTGACCATGTGTTCTGCTATCTAACAGTATTGGGGATAAAAGAAGACACTATTCCTAATTTGCCAGGTGAACAAAGGCAAACCAGGACAGTCCCCAATAGACACTGGAATAGAGATGTATGGTCACCATCCAATCAGGCCTGGAATGTTCTGGCCCCTAATCTCTGCAACTCAGCCTAAAATGCTTTGTTCTGCATTCCAGGTTTGTGGACTTTCTTTCACTCCCCAGAATTCTTCATGCTCCTTCTTACCACAGGATCTTTGCATGTGCTAGATAAATACTCTCCCTGAAATACTTTGGCTATTCCTTTTAACCAACTAATTCCAACTCATTACCTGAACTCCTCTCCCCCACCTACAGCCAGATAGATCCCTTTGCTTTGTGCTTCCAAAGAAACATATATTCTTCCCTTCGGATGATTTCTCTCCTGCTTCACTTTGTGGTTACTCACTCATTTCTCTAATAATCTAATTGCTGTCTATTTCCCTTATCAGACTGCATAAGGGTGGAGACTAAATGTGTTTGCTCACATGACGCACTTAGGACTCAGTACAGTGCCTGGGGCACAGTGGTGCTCAATAACTCCATGATAAATTAATAATTATTGACTCTGGCCCTCCCTAGAACATGAATAAAAACTCACTTTGTGCCCAGCTCTCAGTTCTGGACCAACTTGGTCCTCCTGCCCCAATCACTGACCCCACCTCCATGTCCGTCCGTCTCACCTGGTTTCACACCTAGTACGGGCCACCAACCACAGCATTGGCTTGTGTCCTGCTCTAAAGCATTCTTGGATGATTTCATAGGTAACTGTCATGGCTCCTCCCACCTAATGTAAGTTCAGGAGCAAGAGCCTTGCAGGTTGGACAGAATCTCTAAGTTCTGAGCCAACTTCTCAACCTGAGTGGCTCTCAATCTTCTCTGCCCCGCCCCATGCCCGCAGCACCTTCTGACCAGGCTTTAGCTCTGTGATTGGGAGGACCGGCCCAGGGAACAGCACTGTGAGGGCGCAGGAGCAAGAGGAAACAGGAGGCACAAGGAATGAAGAAAGATTTGGGGCAACTGGACGGTTGAAGACAAGGCAGAGAATGCGTGGAGGGAGCCTGGTAAGGGGACCAGACTGCTTTAAGCAGAACCTGAGGAGCCTCGCCAAGGCGTGTGGACTTCATCTTTACGCAGTGGAAAACATTCAATAGATGTTTATTCAGTGACTTCTACGTGTCAAGATTGGACTAGACACTGCGTGTACAGATTCTGGAAGCAGATCAGATCCTTGTCCTCCTGTGCTTTGTAATTTACTGCCAGAAATAGACATGAGTCCAAAAATAACTGAACAAATCAGTGTGCAATCATAAAGAGAGATGAGCGATTCAGAACGGCCCTACCAGGACCTTTTGGTGATGATGGGCATATGTGGAAACGGCACAGTCACATATGGCGACAGAGCACCTAGAATGTGACTGAAGAACCAAATGCTTAATTTTACTTAAATATTTTTATCTTCAATTCAAATTTAAATATCCACAGTTAGCTAGGAGCTACGGTATGGGACAGCATAGAAAAGAATATACTCAGTTCTGAGCGCTCCTAACACAGGAACTGGTCTCAGCCAGGGGATCAGGGTAGGCATTCCTGGGGAGGTGACATGACTTTGGATCGCAATTATGTGGTAGATACTGTGGGCTGGCTTGTTTCAAAACCCCTAATAACCCTCTAGTATACAGTGGAAAATTATTAAAACTAGAATGCACAAGATTTGGGCTGTCACCCTGGCTCAGTGGCTTACAAGCCAGACAATGCATTATTCAAGTCTCTGATCTGCTCTGAACCTCGGTTTCCTCATCTGTGAAATGGGAACAACTGTCCTACCTAATTCACAGAACTGTTCTATAGGTCAAACAAAAGGATGTATGTAAAAAACATTAGAAACTATAAAAACTACATGAATGTAAGATATGATTTTAACATCTTTTTTGTTTATTATAAAAGAAATGCATGCCATTGTAGAAAATTTAGATAACAGAAATAATGAGAAAAGCAGACAGAGGGAAAGGGGATGATAGGATGGGATGAGAGCAGAAAAGCAAATCCTGGAGGGAAGGGAGGAGGGCTTTACAGGGAGGGAGACAGGGGGGGATGTACTGGGGAACACGGGGGAGGGGAGGATGTATTCGGGGGACACTAGAATCTATGTAAACACAATAAATTAATAATAAAAAGAGAAATATTGAAAGGTGAAGAAAAACTTTAAAAATAATATTTTAGCTGTTTCTTCATTTCTTTACTTGCACATGTGTGCATATAAGTCATTTTTTAAACAAGATCTGGGAGCACACCTGTGTGCTGTTTTGTAGACTGTTTTTTTCCCTTAGCGATTTATCATGAAACTTACTTCCCGTATGGCATTAGTTTCTACAACATGGTTTTCAATGGCAGCAAAGTGTCCCATAAGATGTCATTTTACCTTCAGAGCCCATTTCCTCCTTCATTAGCAGGTAGTGAGTAAGTCGAGGGAAGTTTCCAACTGCTTCCCCAACCACAGAGCTGCCAGCACAAACTCCACAGTGCCCGGTGCCTAGAACCACTGCCTCTATGTCCCAAAACAAACCGAATTATGAACGAGGAAATCTCTGAGGGGACTCAGCTGATCCCACCCTTATCTGTGCCATTGCTCCCCTGGAATCAAGCCAAGCCCTGATGGCAGCTCTGCCAGATTCACCAGTAATTACACGGTAAATTCTCCAGGGGGCTGACCATCAAGCTCTCCTGCCCAGTTTATCCTTAAATCTCTATTTGAGGGATAGCATCCTTTCTTTGTCATTGATGAGCTTCTCTGGGCTTTAATATTTTCAAAGTTCAGGTGGCCCCGGACCCTCGGAGAGGTACTCCGGCTGAATTGGTTTTCAGACTGTGCCACTTTAAACATGATTCAAGAAAAATTACCGGAGCCTCCACTCCATCTGTCTCTGGAAATGGTCTTTGTGCTCAGGTCATTTGCCAGCAACACTCCATCTCCACAATTACCTCGGCTGTTTTATCTTTACCTGCCTGGAACCCGGAAGGGAAAGCAGCAGATAATGCCGTCATTTAAGTGACTTGTTCAACTTAAACACTCCTGCACCTCAGAACATGAAATACCCACTGCCGCCTTGGTCTTTCCCTGGGGGACCAGACCCTGCACTGTCTCTAGGTTTTAAGGATGATAAAAAGAAATTGCCAAGGAAACAATTTTATTATAACGGGGCTGCATCCTTAGGAACACAGGATGGGTGGCTCTGTGGATGGCAGGGAACTGTAACAATCCTGTAGAACCAGTGTGGCTTCTATCCAACTACAATATTCTGCAGTGGACAAAACTACAGCATGCATGAAAGGTCAAGAAGAAAAGAGCAAGGAGCAGACCATTAGCATGTGACCCCATCTGGTTCCTACACATGGATTTTTTTCTTTATGTACTTACTACACACACATACTATAGACACTAAGCAGAAGAAAGATGCCACCACGGGCCTCCTGCCTTCAGGGAGATCAAATAGTGAAAGGTAATGAACAAAACCAGGCTGTATATGCCAAGTTAATAACAACAGCTAGCAATGATTGAGCTCTTTCAATGTGCCAGGCATTCTGCTAAGCACCGTCGCATTTTCTTATTTACGGCTTGCAAGTATCCTATGAGGTGCACATGATGAGTCTCATTTTTCAGATGAGGACTCTGAGCAACAGTGAGATTTAACAACTTGCCCAGCATCACACAAGCGGAAGCTACTACCAGAGCGATCTGCTTTGTAATTGATACAGAGCTGCTTCCAAAGGGAGCAGCTGGGAGAAGGAAAGGAGGTGGCCCACCCCACTTTCAAATGAAGCCAATCCACTGGCCATTTCAACTGTTAGGACTGGTCACTGAATTAAAAGGAGGCAGGGCAGCCCCAGTGGGCAGTGAACACGGCTCTCCATCGGCCCTGGTATTTCTCTCACTAGAGAGACATCGCTGTGTCAAGCCTGAGGTGTGGCCCCTTCAGGCTTTCTTTCTTTCTTTCTATTCCTTAGTCCCTTAAAAATGAGATTCCATTCTTTCCAGTCAAAGACTGGGCCAATCCAGCTGCAGGACTAGCCACAGGGACCACGGGAGGGTCCGGGGAGACAAGCCAGATCATTGTACAGGTGATCCTGAGGCAGGTGTGACCTGAGTAGTTCCACAATTTCCAAGTAAGAAAGGAGCAAGAAGAGCCTGTGACAGCACCAGACAAGCTGCTAGTCAGACCTTAGACTCAAGGTAAGAGAGTCATGGCAGAGACAGAAAACAGGAGTGAGATCTGGCTTAGGCTGGGCACCCCAGAGGCAGGCTCTGAGACAAGGCTAAGTGTGAAAGGTTTATTTGGGATGTGATGCTGAGTAGTAGTAGGGAATCGGGAACTAGGACAAGGATAGAAGGAAGCAAATACAGGGCGTTAATAAGTTTATTATTTGGGGCAATTGTGGATCCATTGCGCCAGGGAACTCTGGGAAATAATGTGCAACGTGCCTCGGAGTTGCCCCCACCCCAAGGGGCTAGGGAGCTGGGGTACTTGGCCACTGACACCTTCACTTTCAGAGTTGAGGGCTGCTTCCACGTGGGAACAGTCCCAAGATTTCAGCCCACCCACATGCTCAGGCTAAGTGACTCCTGCCGCCAGAGGAAGCCCACAGGCAGACAAAAGTCCACTGCTCACATATAAAAGCCGTGACTGCATGTGCGTGAGCATATAACAAGGTCAGAGCCAGAGCAAACAGTAAATGGGAGGGAAAGAATGTGAAGACATGGTGGACGTCCCCAAGCTATAAAGGAAACAGAAGGACTCTGAGCTTCCTGGTGCAGCCTGATTACCAACCACATGACACAGGGACAGGCAGGCCTAGGGTTTCAAGGGTCACGATGAGGCTGCTGGGGAAGCAGCTCCCAATGAAAAGTCACTGAGGCCCTCTGGCCCTTGTGGACCTGCTCCCCAAACCCTTCCCTGTTCTAGGGATGAGCTGGCCAACCAACCTGGGAATCAGACCCCCGGAAATGGAAGGGGCCCCTGCAACTCCTTGCTCCTCTTGTCACCTTTGAGCTTCTCTCCCTATCCCCACTCTGCTTTGCAGGACCCCATGAACTTGATCCCCGGCAGGGTCCATCCAGGCAGGGTGATTTTACTGAGATGGTACCTCCTCTCTTTTGGTCCAAACTACTGCCTGACTCTGTGATAATGGCCCCAGAGCTGTCATTCTGAGAATAACTGGGGCCAGGGCGAGAGGTTCAGAAGTCAACACAAGGATCTGAGGGAGACAGCTGTCATTCCACACTTGGAAAAGCCCAGGCCTCCAAACCGAAGTGCCATTCCAATTCTCTCTCTCCCATTCTTCTCTAACCTTGGGCTGAGCGGGGAATAAATGCTCTCTGATTAGTAAACAGAATTCTTGAAAGAGCCAACCTGTCCTTTTTTAAATATATTTTTTTCCTTTTGCTTAGGGCAGATATCAGAGACCCAAAATGTGGGAATCTGGTACCTTGGTCAGATGGCTCAAAATACCAGAAGTTACCATGGGGAAGGGCCTGCTACCAATCATCTTTCCTGCTAATCCAGAAGTCAAATAAGTCCATGGAGGGCTTTTTTTTTTTTCTAGAATTTCAGGCTCCCTAAGGACTAATTTCTCTGAAAGCTGCATTAAACTAATAGCACCATAAAAGGCCCATTGTGAGATATAATTGGTTTGCAGGACTTTCCTATAAAAATAATAAAAAGACTGTCAAAGGCAGTTTCCAAAGGTCAATTATCTTGTGTTGCTTGAGCTGAGTGGAGGTCAGTCCCAGAATTCCATTTTATAGGCATATTAATCAAAACTGGGCCTGCCCTATCCATCTGACCCCATCAGCTGTCAGAGAGGTCACAGGTTCCTCCTCATGCTGATCTCCAAGAGGGGGCTCTGGGCTCCTTTTTTTCCCAGGCAGAGCCTGGCCCATTACCACCAGTGAATGCAGAGCTGGAAGCTGAAGTTTTGAAGGCAGAATGAAAGGCAGAAAAGCTACAGCCTGAGCACAAACATGAAGAGATGACCCTTAGTGAGCAAGGCAGGCACGTGCCTGGCCGTGTGTGTAGAGACTAGAATAGACAGGGTCCCTGTCTCAAAGAGCTGGGGAAGTAGTTACGACCAAACCAACTCCAGCTAGCTTAAGCAGTAATGAAAAGTTTACTCACAGACACAGACACCAGATTGGTGGTTACCAGAGGGGAAGGGGGATGGAGAAAGGGTGAAATGGGCAAAGTGGGTTAATTATATGGTGATGGGTGGAAACTAGACTTTTGGTGGTGAGCAAGCTATGGCTTATACAGACATCAAATTATAAGGTTGTACACCTGAATTTTATATGATGTTAACTAGTGTTACCTCAATTTAAAAATTAATTTGATTAAAAGAAAAGTTGTCTAACGTAACTGGGAATTTTAAGGATGGCTGGATCCAAAGGCTCAGACAATGTCAACTCATTGATGAATGTTTTCATCTCTCTCTCTCTCTCTCTCTCTCTCTCTCATCCTCGCTCCTTTGTCTATCTCTGCACTGCTGCTCTTATTCTCAGACAAGCTCCCCGCCACGTGACAGGCAAGAAGGCATCAGGCTGACCTTGTTGGCCATTTTCCCCATTGACCTACCTCAGTACGAAGAGACGTTTTCATACTTCAATTCCAGGAAAAGCCTCTGGTTAGCCTTGTTTGGATCATGTGCCCACCCCTGGACCAGTCATTGTATCAAAGGGGTTGTATAAATATGATTTGCTCAGCCTGGGTCATTATACTCTTGCCTGTGGCTAGGAGGTCTGAAGAGAGAGGACACACAGCATATTTGACAATTAACCAGATCACATCATTCCCCCAGACAGGATGCTGGCAGACAAAACCTTACCCACCCAAAGAAAGCTATCCAACTTCAGAATGCACTCTCCTGGTTAACTTAAAGTATTTTCATTCTATTAATCTATTAATATTCTATTAATCTGTTCATCCCTCCTTTCTTCCATCCATTCATCCAGCCAGCCACCGATTTATCTAGCAAAAGTGTTGGTTTTACAGGAACAAGTTTTTCTCCTTTGTGCACCTGCTCAAAATAAAATCTGAAATATAATTGCTCTTGCAGGGCCCTAAGACTCTGAAAGAGTGAATTATTCTCAAGCCCTAGAGTCTGCAAGACTCAATAAGGAGGCCTTTAAAAGCATGTGAGGCTGCCAACCAAAATATTAACAATGGCTATCTCTAAATGATATATATGGGCTCCTTTTATCATTATTGCATATCATGTTTCTAACCTTTCTGCAATGAAAATGTGGTACATGTGTAATTTTTAAAAGGAAAAGCAATGCTAAAAGCCTTTTAATCCCATGACTTTGATTCTACATGCACCAGGCAACCCTTTGGGGACATTGACTGGTTTCCCAAGCCCACTTTGCTGCTAAAGAGAGAACAGGCTGACCATCCTAAGCTTTCAGTAGCTGTGTCTTCCTATAAAAATTATATTCAGCTGTGCCAGTTTGTCAAGTCTTTTCTGAGTCCTGAACATGAACATCTGCTCACAAGGTGCTGGCCCAACAGCCAGCCTCCTCTGCAAAAGTTGAGGACAACATCCAAGACCCTGGAGGATGAAAGTGTACACCTTCTCCCAACAGCCCTGTGCTGGCCACATGTGCAGTGGCCACAGAGCCACTACTCAGCAGCAGCTAAGGGGAAGTCAGGGCGTTTTCTATCATCTGCACGGAGGGAGGGGTAGTCTCTTAATGCAATCAGTGACCATCCACACTGGCTATGAAAGAAAGTACCTTTCCTGGGAACAGCAGCAGAAATGTCCCCGCTTGGGTCAGGGGCTCCATAAAGGGTCGTCCCTGTGTTGGCAATAAAAGTGGAAACTATCAGACCATTGACATAGCTTAAACTTAGATCTTGGAATTTTGAATAGGATCAGAGTGTGTTGATATATTACAGTACTTTTCACGGAGTCTTTTGTCACACCAGTACGGAAACAGATATATATGTTGGTCAAAAGTATCTTAAACTCTTTTTATAGGTACGATTTTAGAAGTAGGATTGCTGATTGAAATAGGAATACCACTTTTAAAGGATGTTGGTGCTTCTCAAATGTGACACTGTCAAATGATTGGATACCAAGCTACATATATAATACTCACATGGACCCCGAATCTATTTACCAAGGACACAGCTATTATTTAAAAGTAAAGTGGCATTTACTATTTATTACATACTACTATTCACCTTCAATGACTTTGAGTAGTCCCTTACAAGAGCCCTATAGTTTTTGAAGGTGGGGAATTAATAAACCTAATCATCGGAAGAACCAGGGTTTACCTGAGCCTGTTTTGTCCCACCCCCCGCCCTGCTTCCCTTCCTCCTAGGCACCCTTCTCAGCCACCCCCAGCTGTATCTGCATAGGCGTGCACATCCACAGACATGTGTG
The DNA here is from genome assembly GCA_037038555.1 of Rhynchonycteris naso. NCBI lineage: Eukaryota > Metazoa > Chordata > Mammalia > Chiroptera > Emballonuridae > Rhynchonycteris > Rhynchonycteris naso. Next base: position 241,732,154 of record CM072999.1, on the reverse strand, counting down.
ATAAGCTTGCTCAATGCTCAGGTGCCCCATTTTCTGCATCGACTACATATTAACCTTCAGGCAATGGAAAGGAATGCCAAGTGAGAAAAACTCAAGCGAAAAAGGAAAATGGAAGGTGGAGTTACCTATGAAAGAGTAAAATCAATTGACCTAAAATCGTCCTGCTCCCCAGTGCATAGAAAGTCGCAGCTGAGTAGCGAAGGCTGGACGGCCTTGGCCGTTTTTGGCGTAAATACCACCCCTTTGGAGGAAATTTTCCAAAGTGTCAGGGCATAATCCTAAAACGAACACCAAATATCACCAGGAAAATAGACCCTGTGGTTTATACATCCTATGAGGAAATAGTAAAAATGTCTCTGACTAGATAACAGCACAACACACTGGTATTCCAGAAAGAATATAACATAAGTTGCTGCTTGCTGTAAAAAGAAGAGGGAGTGACAGGTTCACTCTGCCTAGTTTGCCAGATCCCACCTATTAGTGCCTAGAAAGTTACAGGGCCTCAGGGCCCGTTCCCAGACACCGTTTACTGGGAGAGGTGCTGGCCAAAGTGGGTTTATTTCTTCTAATGCTCAGGCTGGGGAAAGCACAAATCTTTCTTTAGAGTTTCATAAAAAACAGGACTGGCTTATTGAGAGGATGGCATTTCTGTTGTTTTCCTTGCAATAACAAGAGAATTTAAAAACACTGAGCAGGGTTCTTTGTTGTTGGAGATACTGATAAATCTCCAGGTCTTTGACGGGGAATCGAGAATAGAAAACTCACTGCAAACCCTATCTCAGGTAGGCATCTAAGCCAAACTAAGCTGACAGTCGTTAATTTCTTTTTCTATTAAGCCACCAAGCACAAATGGAATGGTTTTCTCCTTTTCTTGTTTCGATCTGAAATCTTCTAAGGACAAGAGCCAGGATCCTGTTCTAAATTTTCAGAGAACTGCACAAAACTGTTCTTTTCTTTCTCCTTAACAAGAAAATAAAACAAAACAAACAAACCCACGGTGTGAACAAAACTGTCACTTAACATGGTATTAATAGAGGGAAATTAGCTACTGCTATAAGCATTTCTTTCTCATTTCAAACATCACTGGTGCCGAAGTGATCAACATCTGTATCACAGTTAGGATAATAAACCCACCTGATGGAGAGACAGGATGCTTTTACCTGTCTTGATTTGGTAACAAAATGTCCCTAATTTAATTTCTGAATGATTTTTCCAAGGCCTCTTCGTGGATGAAAAAGAGTCACAGGGGCAAAATGCTTCCACAGGTGAATCTTCACATCTGTAAACATAAACAGCCCTATAACAAACCAATTAACTTTCCATAACAACATAAATATGGGCAATACCAATAAGGCAGCCAAAAGCTGACCCTGAAATTCCAGGCAAGGCTGGAACAATCTCTCATGGTCACAAACTAGACAGCTAGCCCTCAATTATTGAACCGCCTAAGCCGAAAATCACACTGCCATCAGTCTACATAAGACCGTATAACAAAGAAAGATTAAAATACCTGTACCATGTTTAGCAGGCTGTGTTTAGATGCTGTTGTACAGATTTATGCTGTACCTGGCTTTCCTTTTATTACAAGAAAGCAAAGGTTTTTCAATCAGAAAATAAGATCCAGGCATGCAGTTTGATTAGTGATTAGCACGCTGCTGGTTTACTGGATCTTTCATTCCATCATCCCTCCCAATCCTTCCTCTCCGCATCTATACCAAAACACAAGCTGTGGGTGGGTCCCATTACCTTCTCCCATGGCACACCTTTCTCCCTCCAACTCTGTCTACTTCTCACCACCTCCTGTAGCTTACATACTGGAGTCAGTCCATTGTAGTCTTTGCTTCCCACTTTTTAAAAACATTTGGGAACTTTAATGTGGTCTTCCCTGTATAATCAGTTATAAGGTGTAATTACCCCTTTATAAGTACAATCACCATTCCATAGTTTGTTAATTTCTCCAGGAAAAATGGGGTTGCAAAACATGTAAGCTTGGAGGGCTTCCTCCAACGTAGTCAGCTCTGGGCTTTCTCTAGGACACAAATGTTTTTAAAAGCCACACTCATGATCTCCTCCCTCTGCTTAAACACTTCAGATGGAAAAAAGGTCACCATATTTGAGATAACCCATTGCATTGCCCGGCTGCAAACAGCTGTAGGCTTATATTTGCTGCAGACTGTCTCCAACAACTTGAGATGTTGATACTGGCTCCCTTCTCAAGGGCTCTAGAGAACACGTCAACTCCCCTTCTAACTAGGAAATCTCTCAACCATCTGCGGACAGCAATTTCATCAGGCATCTACAAAGACCAAAGGTCACATCAGGTAGACTCGTGGAACCATGGGGAACCAGAAGGCAGCTCACCCAACAGGACCAGCAGTGACTGCGCCACGTGACTGTTGTCATAGCTAAAGACCCAGTGCTGCCAGACCTTGCAAATTTCCAAGAGGAGCATGCCATCTGGATTTGCATGTGAAATTCCCAGTGTTTGGAAGTGGACAAGCAAGTCAAGAAAGTATTTTAAATTTCATGTAGCTCAAATAAAACTCATCTGGAAGCCAGATCCAAACCACAGAACACAAGTTGGAATCTACTTCTCTGAAACTTTCTCTTCCTGGAACCAGAGGTATATGGTTTAGTTGACAGTGACATATGGTATTTGGGATCCCTTTTCATTTTGATTGTCCTACATACTCGCCTGCAGAAAAGGATAAGTGTCTTGCTGAGAGATGTGTTTGTATTTACCTGGCAGTTTTCTTTTCTAAACCATTCAAACCAAACTAACTCTTCATGCAAGTCTGCCCACATGAATACACATTAGATGGCTCTGAGTTACTTAGATAATTAGCCAACATCATTAGTCACACAGCTATGGGTAGCCTTAGAAACTTCACTTAACCTCTTTGAGCCTCAATTTCTTTATCTAAATAGTGGGATAGAAAACATTTTTCTTGGTGGAACTTCATTACTACCATTTCTTCACAGGTTGAGGTTGCACTAGAAGCGAGTATGGAAAGAGAAAAATAGTTATTTTAGAGTGGCAAAACCTGGCAAACTCTAACTTAACCAAATGATAAAGGGGAACGTCACCTGTGATGTCATGTGGCAATTGTGTACCTTCTGATACAAAGGGATTAAAAGGGTACTTCATCTTTGTGGTATTCTTCCCCCCAGAAAATAGTTCCAGTCAAATCAGGAAAAGAAATCAGACAGTTTCCTATTGGAGGAAATCTACAGGAAAGTGTTTCAAGGAAGAGGAAGTAGTCAGTTGGGTCAAATGTGGTTGAGTGTCTAAGATTAGGATGGGAAAGTTTCTACTGACTTGAGTCTTTGCAGAGATGTGTCTGGAGGCTGAAGCTAGATTGGTGAAGGTTGAAGAGTAAGTAAGACCAGGGATAGATAGCAAGTTCAGGAATATTTTTGGAGAAGAAAAAAAGGAGAAATTGGGCATGAGCTGAAGGAGGATATGAAACAAAGAAGACTATTGTTGGTTTTTAATGGGCCATGCTAATATATTTCTATAAGCCAATGAGAATAATCCTGTAGAGGAGGCAGGAGGCAATAAAACTTGCTTGAGCCACTGAGGAGATGGGACCCAGAGCACAAGAAGAGAGGCTGGTCTTTAATGGAACTTGGAATTCTTCTCACCTCTAAATGGGAGGGAAGTGAAGGCAGGCCAAGCTCCAAATACGTAGATTTCTAGGTTTTTCTGGTGGGAAGAATATGGCGTTACTCAACTGAATATGAAGCAATCCATAAGTTAAAAGTCCGAAGTGTGAGGAAGTGTAAAGATATGACAGTGGGAGCTCACTCACACTGGGAGACTGGACAGTCAGTTACAGCAGAGAAGGAGGGTCAAGGAAACTGAAAGTGTTTCCCAGGAAATTATAGTAATTATGGACCATGAAATCTAAGCTATCTCAGTAGAAAAAGAAAGAAAAGGGACTAATAGTGACAAAGTCGTGGAGTCTAAGTTTGGAAGGGCTTAGATGTTGGAAAACTCTTGTATTGGTTATTTTAGGGCTTATCAACTAAAAAACTAGGAAGAAGAATATTAAAAATCTAGATTTCTAGACTGCTGGGATAATTGGATGACAACCTGAGGTGGAAGGGAATAAAAGTTGTTAGAAGTGAGACATTCAAGGAACTGAGAGCCGGGAGCACTGCATGAGTCATCTACATAGTTGCTGAATTCACCAGATGCAATAAAAGGGGTAGGCATGAGAAAACACACAGTGAGCCCCTATCTAAGGACTTCAGGGCATGAGGAGAGTGCCCAGGAGGTGGGTATGTAAATGAATGAGGGCTTGGTGACTAATATAACAAGATGGCCCAACCTCACACATACTGATATTTTGGAGAAAAGAATAGGAACTAAAATAGAAATACAGAGGAAGGATGACACCTACTTCACACTCTTAACCTAAAGAGCATAGAGTATGTGATATTTAAGAAGGAAAGGGTCTTCACTTAAGAGGGCTACAAGGCAGTGAGCCAAGTCTCCATCAGAGCAAGAAGACAACTTCCATTCAGAATAAAATGCTGAGGGTGTAGGAAGTTTGCTGATCACACACAGGTCAGAGTACAGAGGGCCCATGAGGGAGAGATCAGGTCCATTCATTCGAGCAAAATCAGAATGGGATAGCAGGAGCTTGTGCTTCCATCAGAAATGGAAAGAAATCTCAATGTCATGATAAGGGGCATGGCACGATCAGTCAAAGAGCTGTTACCAATGCATGTCTTTCCTCTGAAAATCAAGCTCCAGAGCCTGGAAAGCTGCTTGCTCCCTCACTAGTGAGGCCATGTGGGTCTGAGGAGGGGTTCTTTCAAGGAGGTGATTCTGTATGTTAAAGCAGCTATTCCCAGCCTGGCTGCCACCCAAGAACTTTAAAAAATCTCATTGCTCACATCACACCTTAGCCAATGAAATCAGAGTCTCTGAGGGGAAGACACAGACATTAGTATTTTGGAAAGTTCCCCAAGTGACTCCCATCTCCAACCAAGTTTGAGAACATGCTGTTTCTCTCTCAAAGATTCTGGGGCATGGCTGGGGCATGAGGGTTTTAAAAAGCCTTTGCAATGGCAGCTATTCCTGTTATTTTCACACATATTAAGTTCCTTTTAGGATCACAATGGGAAGGAGGAAAAGGAATTGTTTTTGTTTAAATAGAAGAGAACAGTGTTATTTTGAAACTAGAAGAAAGAGATTCTGGCATTGTCTCAAATTAAGTATAAGAAAGACTAATCACTTATGTGAGAGACAGAATTGGCACAATACCCTTTAATAGCCATTCAATCTTCTAATACCTATTTAAAGAACATAAGAGAAGGCTCCACAGTCCAAGGAGGATTCTTGATCATGTCCATTCAGACAGCAGTTAAGCAGTTTTTATGATGTTTATTATCCATTCACTTAACCACTTAGAAAAATATTTTAAAACTTTCCTGGCTATTAAAAAAAAAAAAAAAACTTTCCTGGCTATTATGAGGAGCAAGGAGATGATTTTCAGATACTAATACTGAAAGCTGACATTTTGGGGGCACTAATTGTGTGCCAGGTACTATGCAAATAATCACATGTGGAGAGACAATTCCCTGAGATGGGTATGTTACTATGCCCATTTCACAAATGAGAGTCCAAAGGCTGGAGATGCTACTGAACTTGCCTGAATCAAACATGGTATGGATTCAAATTTGAAAGCCTGTCTTATCTCAAAACCTATGTACTCTTAACCACTATGCATCCTGTCTGCTTATAAGATTCCATGAGACATGAAAGTGTTCTGGGCAAAGGTGGAGGAACTAGCCTTAGAGAAAAGCAGAAACATGCTCTCTTGCTTGACAGAATAAAAGAAAAAATGGGTCACAGGGAAAAGAATGTAAGGAATTTGAAAGTGGAGGAAAACTCAAAGCACTTACCATCATAAATTATATACACAGAAACTCAAAACATATTATTGATTAAATGTTCTTTCAATTGTCATTGTATCATTAAATGAGAAATCTTTTTTTTATTTATTGTGTTGACATGGTTTCAAGTGTTCCACTCAATATAACACCCTCAACACCCTTGATTGTACCCCCTTATACTCCAAGCAAAGTCTCTTTTCATTCTCTTTTACCTCCTGTTGGGCAGATAAATTCGTTTATGCTCACTCTGTTAAAGATGGCCGCTGCTCCCATATGGTGATGCTCTCACATGATACAGCTAATTGCCCTTCTTGCTTGGGAAGGGGCCTGGTTATGCTAATGTATGGTGTGGGAGGAGCTTTCACACTGAAGGTTTTAAAAGGTAGAGCTAGGAGGCCATTTTGGGAGAAAGTGACTACGTTATTGTAGGGAGGAGGAGCCCATGCTCTAGCAGGGCAGGGAGGCAATGTGGAGAAGGCAGACAAAGTGGCAGAATGGTGAAGAAGAAGCCAGTTTGTGGAGGAGAAGGAGATGGGGAACAGAGGCGAATAAGACTTGTGAGGTAGAAGCTTTTGATTTTAGGAAAACTCAGATGAGTCAGTGGCTTTGGAAGCCCTGAATAGAAAGGGAAGTGTTTTCCCACTGTGTGTTTTTACTCACTTGCCGAGTACAAGTCTAGAATAAAGGAAAATGGACCACCAGTTTCAGCTCAATTGTTTTTCTACGATCTGTCCGAATTAAATGTGAACCTACACGGGCCAGGGGCTTTGATGGTGACTGCGGCTATTGGCTTTACACCCTCCCCCCACCTAAATGAGAATCTTAATGAAAACAATTGATTTGTCAAAGGGCTGGGATACTGGAAGCTTTTTGTTCATTTCTCCATTTCTTGTATTTATTACAGGTATATTGTTTGTACAGATATCTTAGAAAATATAAATATTAGAAAGGGAAAAAAGGAAGGAAGGAAGGTAGAAAAGAAGGAAGGAAGGAAACACTCTTCCTACCAGTAAAGAGCCAGCTAGTAAATAAAGAAGAAATGATAGAATAAGAAAATCACTGTTTGGCAAAAATATTATAATTGTTGTTGATTCAGGTAAGAATTATCAATGCTGTTAAAACTAGTGGGTAAAATTTGAGGAAAGAAAATTGACATAGGCTCAACCACCTCACAAAAAGATTATATGAGGTGTTAATTAACTCAATATATACATATATCAAATCATCACATTTTACAACTATCAATATCTTACCATTTATTTGTCAATTATACCTCAATAAAGCTTTAAAAATTCAGCATAAAAGCAGACCGGAAAAGAACAATGAATGGATGAGACAAATCAAAAACAGACAGCTAGATGGTAGACCTAAACTAAATAATACTGATAATTATATAATGTAACTTATCTAATGCTTCCAATTAAAAGAGCAAGATTGCAATGCTGAACTTAAAAAAAGGAAGCAATATGTAACTGTATCTACAATGGGTGAATTTTAACATAAAAGATACCAATAGCTAAAAAGTAAAAAAATGTAAAAAGATAGAATATGAAAATACTAATAAAGCTGGAGTGACTATATTAATATAAGATAAAGTAGACTCTAAGACAAGCAGTATTACCAGGAATCAAGAGAAATATTTGATAATAATAAGAGGGTCAATTTATCAAGACATAATCCTTAATGTCTAATTTTGAATCTTCAAAATACATGCAGCTAAAACTGACAACAGTGAAAAGATAAATAGACAAAGCTACAATATATTTAGAGATGGAACATTCCACATTCAGTAATTAATAGAACAAGTAGATAAAAAATCAGTAAAAATTTAGAAGACTTGAATAATACTAGCAACTAACTTGACCTAACTGACATTTATACAACACTCCATCCACCTAACAAAAGTAAAATACACATTCAAGTGCACATAAAACAAGCACCATTGATAGAGTCTATTTATAACCGAGATTGTGATCTATAAAACATTTCAGTAAATTCAGAATGATTCACTAAATACAGGGCATGTTCTCTGATAATAACAGAATTAAATAAAAAATCAGTAACAAAAAGATATCTGGAAAAGCACCTAAATATTTGAAAATTTAAAAACACTATTCTAAGTAGCCCATGAGTCAAAGAAACAGTCACAAAGGAAAAGTAGAAAATAGTTAAACTGAATTATAATGAAAATGCCCCATATTAAAATGTGCAGAATAGATTTAAAGCAGAGCTTAGAGGGACATATATATATATATATATATCTTTAAAGGCTATATTAAAAATAAAGGAAAAGATTAAAATCGACTACCTTAAGAAGCTATAAGTAGCAGAGAAAATAAAAGTTAATCCAAAGTAGCAGGAAAAAAATACTAGTAGGGAAAAAATTAATGATAAAACACTAGCAAAAGAAAAAAATTAATGAAACAAAAAGCTGGTTCCTTAGAACAATCAATAAAATTTATTGATAAATTCCTAGACTTTCAAAAGAAAAAAGAAGAGACTATTAAAATTACTAATATCCAGGATGAAATAGGGAACATCTGTTTATAACCGAGCAATGATAAGGGTAGTAAAAGAATATTTGAAACAACTTTATGCCAATAAACTCAACACATATGAAACACACAGATTCCTTGACAGACCCAAAATACCAAAAGCAACACAAGATGAAACAGAAAATCTGAATAGCCCTATATCTACTTAAACCTTCCCATTAGAAAAATTGTAATTTCAGATGACTTGACTGTTAAATTGTATCAAATATTTAAGGAAAAAAATAATACCAATTCTATACAAAGTATTTCAGGAAATAGTGGAGGAACCTTTTCCAATTCAGTTTTGAGGCCAGCAAAAACTTGATACCCAAACCAGACAAAGACATTACAGGTATAAGAAAAGTACAGACTAAATAATCCTCATGAACATAGTTGTAAAAGTCCCTAACAAAATAATCCCAAAGTTGACTCAACAATATATAAAAGTGATTATATATTGTGACCAACTGGGGTTTACCCAAAGACTGTAAGTTGGTTTAGCATTTAAAATCAAAGAAATTCACCATGTTAATAAAGAGAAAAAACATCTATAACACATGCAGGAAAAGCACTGACAAAGTTCCCTATCTGTACATGATTAAAATCTCTAGCAAATAATAAATGGAGGCTTCCTCAATCTAACTAAAGGCATCTATGAAAATCCTATAGGTAACCTCATACTCCATGATGAAAGACTCAAGCTCCTCCTCCCACTCCCTGCTCCCCAAGACCAGGGAAAAGGCAGAGATGTTGCTCTCACCACTTTGTACTAGAAGTCCTGGCCAGTGCAAGTTTGGTGATTATGAACAAACAAAGAAACAAATAATAGAAAGCATACTAATTGGAAACAAAGAACAAAACTGTCTTTATTTGTAGAAAACATGACTATGGTCATAAAAAGTCCTAACTAATTCCAAAAAGCTGTAAAACAAAGGAATTCAGCAATGTCACAAGACACAAAATTAATATACAAAAATCAATTGTATTTTCATATACCAATAACAAATAGAAATGATATTTAAAATACCACTTACAATAACATCAGAAAATGCAAAATATTAAGGCATAAATTTAACAAAATATGTGCAACATCTATACACTAAAAACTACAAAAAAAGTAGTTGAGAAAAAGAAAGAACTAAGTAAGTGGGGACATATATACTATATTCATGGATTAAAAGGCTCAATAATTTTTAAATGACAATTCTCCCCAAACTGATCTATAGACTCAATGCAATTCTAACCAAACTCCCAGAAGGTTTTTCTATAGATATTGACAAGCTGACTCTAAGCTGTATATATAGATATGCAGAGGATCTAAAAAAAAACCAAAAATAACTCTAACGAGGAGAAAAAGGTTGAAGACTTTATGTCACCCAATATTAAGACTTGCTACACAGCTATTGTTATCCAGCTAGATAGATATAAAACTATAAAAGAGAATAGAGACTTCATAAATAGAACTACTCAAATATAGTCCATTGATTTTCTCTAAATGTGCCAAGGCAGTTCAATAGGAAAACGATGCTGAACTCCTGTATGTCTACATAAAACAAAAATGAACCCGTACACTAACTTTCTACCACATGTAAAGTTAACTCTAAATGCACCATACATCTAAACATAAAGCTAAAACTATTTTAAAACTTCTCAAGAAAAACACAGAAACAAATTGCTACTGTCGTGGAGTAGGCAAGAATTACTCAGGAGAAAAAGAGAACAAACAACACAAGAAAAATAAGAATAAATTGGACCTTATTAAATTTTAAAATGCCTGCACTTCAAAATACACTGCTAGGAAAATGAGAAAGCCACAGACTGAGGGAAAATATATGTAATACATATATCTGATGAAGATTTTATATCCAGAATATACAAAGACCTTTTACAATCTAATAAGAAGATAAAAAATAATGAGTAAAAGATTTAAAGACACTTCACAAAATAAGATGTATATATGTCCAAAGTACATAATTAAAAGCTTCACATTTATTTTTCCAGAAATACAAATTTAAATCACCATGAGATATCACTATATATCAAATAAAATGGCTTTAAAAATACTGACAATACCTAATACAGTGTGTCCGTAAAGTCATGGTGCACTTTTGACAGGTCACAGGTTCAAAAGTGCACCATGACTTTACGGACACACTGTATAATAAAAATTGGAGTACCTGGGAGCCCACACACACTGTTGGTAGGAATGTAAAATAGTCCAATCAGTTAGGAAAACAGTTTGGCAGTTCCTTATCAAGTTAAATGTACACTTACCCTTTGACCCAGCAATTCTGTAGCTCATTATTTGCCCAAAAGAAATGATACCAGTCCACATAAAGACTTGTACATGAGCATTCATAGCAACTTTATACTTAATAGCTAAACACTGGAAACAACCTGAATTCCCATCAACAGGTTAAGTCAATGAACAAATTGTATCATGCTGATATAATGGATTGCTATTCTGCAATAAAAATGAATGAATTACTGATATACACAACAATATGGGTGTATTTCAAAAAGCAGTGTACTTACTACATGGTGGGAAAAGCCAGGCACAAACGAGTACCTAGTGTATGACTCCTTTTAACTTAAGTTCTGAGGAAGACAAAATTAATATATAATGATAAAAAAAACAGATCTGTTGTTCTTAGGTTGAATGGGGGTTGGGAATATTGAATGCCAAGAGGCATGAGGGCATTTGAGTGGCAGGGTGGGCTGATAATTATGGCTACTTGGGCATATGCATTTGTCAAAACTTACAAAATGTACACATAAAACACTATATTTTACTAGATATAAATTATATCCCAATTATATCTTTAATTTTTGAAAACAAAATATATCTATATATACTTATTTTAAATTTCCATAAAGATACACTCAACATTATAGAACAGTAGTATTTCACAAGTGATATTCAAAATATTTAACAATTGGGAATTATAAGCACCAACCAGTTAGAACAAATGGTGAGCATGAACAATTGGTATAGTCAACCCATGTGAATGAGACAAGTGTTAGCCCAGAGAAACAATAGTTGTCCATAGGTGGTAGTATTACTGACGTCCTCTTTCTTCTCTTTGCTTATCTGTATTTTCTAATTGTCTATCCATATTTTTAATCAGGTACCTTAAAATAAGGGTGGGGGAATCTATTTTTAATTATAAAAAAGAAAAATGGTGCCCTGTTGGTATCACATCTCATACTGTTATAAAATTTTAATGGGTCTCAAAACCCTAATGGAACTTTTAATAATAGATATGAGGAATGGTATACTAAAACAGCATTGAATTAGAAGTTAAAAATGAATGATGCCATAAAAATATTTTCCATCTACTACAAAGAAAATAGTGAGCTGTATTTTTAAACTACTTTACCATTTTAATATTTTAAAATGCCCTCCCTCTGCTCCTATTCCAACTAGATCTCCATATAATTGATTATGTTTGAGAAAGAGAGACGATATCTTTCCTCAAATTGTCCAGGCTCTCAAATGCCACACTGCTCAAAATGCATTATATAGTATTTTCCAGAGGGTATCATGGGCTAGGTCAAACTTCAGAATCAGGCTGAGCAAACCAGAAAATCAAACGATAATCAACCCTGGATAAATTTTCATAGCAAATTATAGCTCATGATAAGGAAAGTCATTGCCATATCCTCCTAGCGTGACTCCCCGTCTCTGTGGCTATCACAGCGACAAACTTTGCTCTGAGCAGTATCTCCAGAGGTAAGCACAATAAGAACAGTCGCTGAGAAGCTATGATCAGCAAATAATGATCGGGCGGACCCCTCTATCATGTCTTCCTCTATCAACAGAGAAACCATACCAGATCCCCAGCAGCTCAGTCGAGAGTCGATGGCTGGTTTAGCAACATGACTCCTTTCCGAAACTTTGAAAACTCCACAGTAAAATGATGCTACTGTACAATCTACTAATGGTGCTCTACAGTGCAGCTCAAATCTGTAATTCTAAAAGCACCTCATCTCCACTGTGAGATCACAGTTATCCTTAATGATTTACAAATCTCCAGGTTTTAAATAGCTCATTTCTGTACCGTGACCACGATGGTAACACCTGCACCTAAATCGTTATTGCTTATAACACCCTGGACTCTCAGGATATGCAGTAAATGACAGGCAGGCAGCAGCAGTATCTTCCACCTTTTCTAGCCTTAATTTACTTCTGTGTTTAAGCGGGAGCACATGGAGCTCATCGAGCTGCCCTGTCAGCATCCAGAGCCCATGCAATCTTGGTGCACGGGACCTATCATGAGCAGAGGTTGACCACCCTATTTCATTACATGGAAAGAAATAAGATGACAGCTCAAGGCCACTCATGTCTTTCCCTCTGGAAGCTCTGACTTCTGAAGGTGAAAGATCTGTCCCTGAATCACAATTGCAAAACTTTTATATACATAAGTTTTCGTGAAGCACCCAAATGTGGCATTTTTACGAGATAGCTATAACACTGGGGAACAAAATTTCTGCTGCATCCACAAAAACACCTGTTCTTACCTAATTCGAGTGTGCTGATCTCAAATCTGACATTAGTTTTTCTCTGTAAGCTACAGTTCTATTGCAATTCAAGATTTTAGGTTTTCATCTTATTGTAAAATTTTTAACATTTAGTTTAATATAAGGAAGCAGAATGTCTTCTTGGGCATCATCTTTGTAAAAATATAATAATTTATATAATTCAGTAAATACTCTAATACACTAAAAGATATGATTGCATCAGAATTTGTCTACAATTTCAAAATAGAACATATTAAAACACTTACTTTAATCATAAAATTTGCACAAAACTTATTTAAATTCTATTCAGGTAAAAATTTGCATTTGTAGCTCTTGTGTTTGTGTACTTGTTGAGGACAATCTTGTTTGATGTTTCAGCAGTAGTCTGCTCATCACTAACAGCTCCAAGATTTTTGGGAAACTTATCAAGGTGACTGTTCAGGAAGTGAATCTTAACACTCATGTTACATCCAATGTCGCGGAAAGCCAACAGCATCCTTTGAACCAGAAGTTCATAGTTTTCTGCTCTTTTGTTGCCAAGGAAGTTCTTTGTATCTGCCACAAAAGACTGCCATGCTGCTTTCTCCTCCTTAGTCATCTTCCTGGCAAATTCATCATCATGTATGAGGCTTCGAATTTGAGGTCCATTGAATACACCTGCTTTTATCTTCTTGAAAGACAAGGCAGGAAAAGCAGAAATAATATGTTGAAAGCATTCACTTTCTCTATTAAAGCCTGAAAAAACTGCTTCATTAAGCCAAGTTTGATGTGAAGTGGATAAAAATGATCCTGTCTCAATCAACTACAGGTTCATTCACAATATTTTGATTCCCTACTTTAAGAACTTCACGTTTCGGCCACTCCTTCTGTGTCCAGTGTTTCTCCTGAGCTCGGCTGTCCCACATACACAGAAAGCAAAAATACTTTGTGAAACCTCTCTGTTGTCCTAGCAGGAAATTGACCATTTTAAGATCCAAACAAATGATCCAGTTATGCTCCTCATACTTCAGAAAGTCGAGGACAATTTTTATGTCATTATAATCTTTTTGCAGATGAGTTGAATAACCAATTGGAACCGCTGCATAAACATTACCATTGTGTAGGAGAACAAATTTCAGACTCCATTTAGAGCTGTCTAGAAATAGCCACCATTTTGTTGGACTGTAAGTGGTAACACCTAGCTGGCTGAGAAGATGACTGATATGACAGTAAACAAAGTGTTTGTTTTCAGTAAAAAAGTCCACAAAAATTTGTTCACGCTTCCTGAAATGGGATACTTTAGCTGACTGGTGAAGTACATTCTTTTCTTGAAGCCTGGAGGCTAATAACTCAGCTGCTTTCTTTGATAGGCCCAAATCTCTTACTAAATCATTCAATTTGGGTTGGCTAAACTGCTGAGGGCTAATGACTGCTTGGCATCAGAAGAAGACCCTTCAGATTCTACGACCATTTCTTTATGCATCTTATCAAAATACACTTGATCACCATGTTCACTTTTCTCATCCTTAGAAGAAATAAAACCATTGAAAACTGGAACTAGGAGAGTCTCAGAGTGTGGGATAGGTCATATTGCTGAAGGAATATTAGGATATGTGATCATATGCTATTTTTTCTGGCAGATGCCCTTTGTATGGATCAGACAGAAATACCAGTCACTGCTGTGGTCCTTAGGTTCACGCCAAACCATGGGAATACCAAAAGGCATTCCTTTGCATTTTCCTTTTGTCTAGTCGCAAAGCATTTCCTCACAATTATGACACACAAAATGACAAACCCAATTCTTGTCTTGATCGCCAAGGTAAACTTGAAAATAGGCAATATATGCACGTGTCACAAATGATGAAATATTGCACCTTTGATGTTGAAGTGTGTAACAGCCACATATATAACAGAAGGTGTCAGGACTATTCTTACATTTACACCTACTCGAAGAAGCCATGATTCAATCTTAAAACAAAGTAAGAGGGTGTTTTTATCAGATAATAATTTTTTACACTTAAAAACAACTACAATTACATAAAAGTGATGTTTTTAAAACATTAATTGCCTTGTGGTTATGTTCAATCCAAGAGTTGTTACCCTTTATCTCCAATTTAAAAACCAATGCATACCATTAACTGTAACAAAAAGAAATTTAAATTGCATAAAAACTAGAGCGTGCACCAAAAACCAGATTTCAGATTTGGAATCAGCAATGCAGAAATTAAAGAAACAGTTCTAAAACCTCATGCAACAAAAAATGAAAAAAAAGTTGTTCCTCAGTGTAATTTATTACTTGACCAAATCTTGCTTCATCCAGATCTGTTATTGTCACCCTCTAAAGAAGCATTAGAACCACCTCTATAGTTGATACAATAAAGCATTATGTAACAATTTTTATTCTCTAATTTAAAACATTAGGTAGCTTTTATGTAATAATAACAATGGCAGATACATATTGAGGGACTCCTATGTGCCTGACATTGTTTTCAGTTTGACATGGATTAACTCATGTAATTATCAAAAGAACTCATCATTATGAAAGTCAGGATTTGAACCCACATCTGTCTCTGTAGTCTTTGCCATACTGGGATAGATCAAGAATCATTGGCCTCATTTCCAGAAGTGATCCTCTTATAATAGTCGTCCAAGAACTCAGAAGAAATGACTATACTGTACCTCAAAATGTCCCTGAACAGATGAGAACATCTCCATTATTGTATATGTATCATAACTGCCTTACCTTACCTGCAAAAGTCTTTGGTCTAAACAAAATATGGTGGCTCTGAGGGAAGATATCACCAGTGATTTTCAAAAATGGAAATGGCCCCACTCTGATTCTTAGGTTTAAAGTGCACTCAGCACCTGACCAGAAGGTGGTGCAATGGATAAAGCATCAGACTGGGACGCAGAGGACCCAGGTTCGAGACCCCGAGATTGCCAGCATTAGTGCGGGTTCATCTGGTTTGAGCAAGGCTCACCAGCCTGACCCCAAGGTTGCTAGCTTGAGCAAGGGGTCACTCGTTCTGCTGGAGCCCCCCACTCCCCAGCCCCCCCCCCATGCCCAGTCAAGGCACATCTGAGAAAACAATCAGTGAACAACTAAGGTGCCACAACGAAGAATTGATGCTTCTCATCTCTCTCCCTTCCTGTGTGTCTGTTCCTGTCTGTCCCTCTCTCTGTCTCTCCCCATCTCTGTCACAATAAATAAATAAATAAATAAATAAATAAACAAACAAACAAACAAAGTGCTCTCAGCAAATTCCCTAGGGATCATACCCATTCTCCACCACTGATGGTCACAGCTCCCCATGGAGTGCTCAGCTACATGGAGGTTGATTTCTATTTGTAGTTTTCCTCTGGGACCATTTAGAAGAAACAGAAGACCCATTTCCCCAAGCCTTTAGCCACTTTTACCTCCAACAGTCAGCACCTATGGTCTCTTTGTCTGTCCGAAGGCCACGCCCAGGACGCCAGACCCTGCTTTGCCCACGAAAGGACCCCTTCAAAGCAGTCCTTGGTCAATGACTAACAGCATGAGGGACATAAACACCTCAGCTTTCTCACCTCTGATGGGGACGATTCTGAAATATGATTACATTGTCTCCAGAGTCCCACGCAAGATCCAGCCACAGTGTCCTAGCATGGGACTTGACTTGATATTGCATTCTAGCTGGGTTCTCCTCCCCTTCCCTATCCCACTTCCTCACTCTTACTGGGATTTCTAAGATTGTTTCACAATAAATCAGTTGCATGGCCATCATTGCCTTGGGTTTGCTTCTAGTGGGGAACGCAGTGAGACAGCAGAACATGAAGAAGTTCCCTCTAAAATCCTCAACTCTGGACCCTGGCCAGCTGGCTCAGTGGATAGAGCGTCAACCCAGTGTGTATACATCCCAGATTCAATTGCCAGTCAGGGCACACAAGAGAAGTGACCACCTATTTCTCTTCCCCTCCCTCTCTCCTTCTCTCCTTCTTCCCCTCCTGCAGCCAGTGGCTTGATTGGTTTGAGCATGGCCCTAGGCACTGAGGTTAGCTCCTTTGCCAAGGCACTAAAAATAGCTTGACAGATTTGCACTTCAGCCTCAGATGGGGCTGCCCAGGTGAATCCCCCTCAGGGCGCAGTAGTCTCCTGCTCTCAGTGGAGACCTTGGCCCAGTAAAACACACAGAATGATCACTTGTATTGTCCTTGCTCATCCTGGAGCTACTTACTTCTCAATAACTTTTAAAAAACTACATAAGTTATTGTGAGAGAGATGGCCAGAGTGTCCTCACATAATATTACCAAATGAACACTCTTAACAAAGGAACATTGAACAATATCCACATAATTGTGACTTCAACAAAAAGAAAATACAATGGATTCAATGGCTCAAAATGCTGACTACAGCTGGGGGAGCTGGGTCCCTGTTCCATGAGTTCTAGAAAGAAAAGCCCTTCAAAGAGCTTCAGCTCAAATTCCTCATTTTACAGTCTTGGTTCCTCTGAATCACATCCTCATGTTAAATATTTTTCATGGTAGTTCTAAACCTTAATTACTTTACCAAAGCAAAGCTCAAAATCTCTACAAAAGTTCTTTTTTATTTCTTATGATGAAGTATTTATTAGTATGTCTCTTTGGAATAGATTTTCATACCCCAGGCCAGAGAAGAAATTCCACCTAGGAATTATTCTGGAAACAATTTTATTCTGAAAAAGAAATAATTGTTTTCAGGATACTAATTAAAAGAAATGTAATCATTTTAATTATAAATTAAAATTATTTTATTTTAAGTAGGAATAATTAAGAGATTCTTATTAATAAGAATGTACTGCATTTTAAAAGTCCCTTTTAAATATAAAAATCTCTTCAAATGCACAAATGTCCGTAATAGAGAAATTAATTTCCATAGCTTTGTCCACACGAGTGTCTAGATGTGACGCATTTCAAATCAATCAATGTGGTGGTAACAAAAGAGCTGCTTCATGCAATGGGTCTGCCTAATTGAACAGATATAATTACATTCTGTTAATACCCATGTGGACCAAGTAGAAAATCATTATTCTGATATATACATGACTATGATAGTTCCACGTTTCTTTCCACCCTATAATCTGAGCACTGATTTCTGTAAATATATAAAGGATTTGAAAGAGTTTTTTCCAAAATGTTCCAAAGTAAATGTCATGAGCTGTTCAACTGGACCCAGCCAGGAGCTTCAAGTTAGGACTTCAGTTGGGATGACTTGTTGAGGGGAAATCCTCCCCCAGTAAAACGAGGGCGAGCTGTTTTGACCTGTGGGAAGATGTTATTCGTGTCTTCTCTGTCCTCGTTTCTGTAAGAGAGGAGGTGAAAGTTAACCCCCTGAACATTTGGTGGTTTCTAAGTTCATAGGGTGAGTTAGCTGCTGAAAACTGGCTTATTACAGCTTCCAGTTTTAGACAAGGTGGCTGGTTAAAATCTAATTAGGTGCTTGCTGATAACACATAGAATTAGGGAAAGACACGATTAATGTGAGTTCCTAAATTGATCTAAATATGGATAGAAGACCTCATCATAACTCAAGCACTATGGACTTAAGGCTTCTGACTTGTAACCACCTTCCTGTTTTATAAAACACAGGTTTAGTTGCAAAGATCGTTCAGAAGAATCTTTCTCTTGAATTTATTATAATGACTGATTCACTATATTCCAAAGTACCAGTACAAACATAAATATTTACTACACACACATTCGCACACAAAGGTATCTTCATCAATATGTTTATAAAAGCAAATTTTCCTGTAACTTTCTACAAGTAGCAGTTATTATTAAAAGAGTTCAAGATACAAAAAAATCTGGGAAAGATAAATAAGATACAGTCATCCCTCGCCACATTGTGGTTCACATTTTGTGGTCTCGCTATATCACAGATTTTTCAATTGTATATGTCTAATTTTGTATCACAGATTTTTCACTATGTTGTGGGATTTTGCGGTATATAAGTATTTTTATATATTTATTATTTTAATTATTTTTGCAGTAAAATAAGCATTTTCTAGTCTAAAAATTTGAAAACAACATAAAAAATATTAATTAAAATATCATCATTGATATGATATTGTATATAGAAAATCCTAAAGTTTCAGTCAAAATACTACTGGACCTGATAAATGAATTTAGCAAGGTGCCAGGATATAAAATTAATACTCAGAATTCAGAGGCATTTTTATATACCTACAATGAACTGTCAGAAAGAAAAATTAAGGAAACAATCCCCTTCACTATTGCAACAAAAATAAAGTACCTAGGAGTAAATTTAACCAAGGAGATTAAAGATATTTTACTCAAAAAAGTATAAAACATTTATAAAAGAAATTAAAGAACATACAAACAAGTTGAACCATATACCGTGCTCATGGTTAAGAAGAATAAACATTAAAACATCTATATTACCCAAAGCAATTTATAAATTCAATGCAATACCAATTAAAATACCAATGACATACTTCAAAGATGTTGAACACATATTCCAAAAATTTATATGGAACCAAAAAAGAACACGAATAGCCTCAGCAATCTTGAAAAGGAAGAATAAAGCAGGAGGTATCATACTTCCTGATATCAAGTTATACCACAAGGCCATAGTACTCAAAACAGCCTGGTACTAGCATAAGAACAGGCATATAGATCAATGGAACAGAACAGAGAACCCAGAAATAAACCCACACCTTTATGGACAACTGATATTTGAGCATACAATGGAGTAAAGACAGCCTCTTTAACAAATGGTGTTGGGAAAATTGGACATCTACCTGCAAAAAATGAAACTAGACCACCAACTTACACCATTCACAAAAATAAACTCAAAATGGATAAAAGACTTAAATGTAAGCAGTGAAACCATAAGCATCTTAGAAGAAAACATAGGCAGTAAGCTCTTCGACATCTCTTGCAGCAATATATTTGCCAATTTATCTCCATGGGCAAGTGAAATAAAAGACAGGATAAGCAAATGGGACTACATCAAACTAAAAAGCTTTTGCACAGCTAAGGACAATAAGAACAGAATAAAAAGACAAACTACACAATGGGAGAACATATTCGACAATACATCTGATAAGGGGTTAATAACCAAAATTTATAAAGAACTTGTAAAACTCAACACCAAGAAGACAAACAATCCAATCAAAACATGGGCAAAAGAAATGAATAGACACTTCTCCAAAGAGGACATACAGATGGCCAATAGGCATATGAAAAAATGCTCAACATCACTAATCATTAGAGAAATGCAAATTAAAACCACAATGAGATATCACCTCACACTAGTCAGAACGGCGCTCATCAACAAAACAACACAGAATAAGTGCTGGCTAGGATGTGGAGAAAAGGGAACCCTCCTTCAATGCTGGTGGGAATGCAGACTGGTGCAGACACTGTGGAAAACAGTTTGGAGATTCCTCAAAAAATTAAAAATTGAACTGCCTTTTGACCCAGCTATCCCACTTTTAGGAATATACCCTAAGAACACCATAGCACTGTTCGAAAAGGAGAAATGCACCCCCATGTTATGGCAGCATTGTTCACAGTAGTGAAGATCTGGAAACAGCCCAAGTGTCTGTCAGTGGATGAGTGGATTAAAAAGCTTTGGTACATATATACTATGGAATACTACTCAGCCATAAGAAATGATGACATCGGATCATTTACAACAACATGGATGGACCTTGATAATATTATACTGAGTGAAATAAGTAAATCAGAAAAAACTAAGACCTATAGGATTCCATACATAGATGGGACATAAAACTGAGACTCAAAGACATGGACAAGAGTGTGCTCATTACCGGGGGCGGGGGGGACACACACAAAGAAAATCAGATAGAAGGTGACAGAAGACAATTTGACTTTGGGTGATGAGTATGCAACATAATCAAATGTCAAAATAACCTGGAAATGTTTTCTCTGAACATATGTACCCTGATTTATCAATGTCACCCCATTAAAATTAATAAAAACAATTCATATTAAAAAAATAGAATAAACAAGGAAGCAGAACAGAAACAGAGTCATAGATACAGAGAACGTTTTGATAGTTGCCAGATGGGAGGGGTTTGGAAGGGATGGGTGAAATAGGTAAAGGGACTAAGAAGTACAGATTGGTTATTACAGAATAGTTATGGGGATGTAAAGTAAACATAGGAAATATAGTCAATAATATTCTAATAACTATGTGTGGTGTCAAATGGGTCTGAGATTTATTGGGATAATCACTAAGTTATGTAATGTCTAATCACTGGGGTATTAATAGAATAATGTGTGTCAACTGTAATTGAAAAATAAAAATGATTTAAAATGAAAAATAAATAAAATAAATTAAAAAAACATCATCATTCAAGTTGTAGGATATTCACTGGTGAGTACCCATATAGAATTTTAAATGCTGTTAAAATTATGTAGGTTTAAGAGTGTAGAAAGTGTTTAAGAGCATAGGAAGTGTTTATAAGAGTGTGGGAAAGGTTCATAAAAGTGTGGGGAGCGTTTATAAAGCCTAAAAATGTATATAAATAGCCTGACCAGGCGGTAGCACAGTGGATAGAGCGTCAGACTGGGATACGGAAGACCCAGGTTCAAGACCCTGAGCTCGCCAGCTTGAGCGTGGGCCCATCTGGCTTGGGCAAAAAGCTCGTGAGCTTGGACCTAAGGTCGCTGGCTCCAGCAAGGGGTTGCTCGGTCTGCTGAAGGCCCACAGTCAAGGCACATGTGACAAAGCAATCAATGAACAACTAAGGTGTTGCGACAGTAACGAAAAACTAATGATTGATGCTTCTCACCTCTCTCCATTCCTGTCTGTCTGTCCCTATCTATCTCTCTCTCTGACTCTCTCTCTGTCCCTGTAAAAAAATAAATAAATAAAATAAAATAAAATAAATATAAGGTTGCTACTTCACAGATTTCTGCCTATCACAGGGGGTTCTGGAACCTAACCCCCACGATAGATGAGGACCACTGTAGTACATCTGGCAATAAAGGGAGTTCTACCCTAAAATCTACAATGTACCCTCTCCATAGAGCTCCTTTAAACACACACACACACACACACATACACACACACACACACACACACATACAAACAAACCACAAAAACACACACATATCCAGGTTTCCTGCAGGGGTACCTTAAATTTACACAAATTATCTATTGTATAAGTAAGGGTCTTACAAAAATCAACTTTGGAATCCATTTTTTAAAATAGCAATAAATAAATAAAAATTAAGCAAACTACGAAGACCAGAACCAATTAGATTTGATAATTAGGAATGATTGACTTTAGGGGAATTAATCCACATTTTGGAAAAAGAAATCTGACTGGTACTGCAGACTATAGACCAGCCTGAGGGGGTCCAGGTTACGGAAGTCAGGGGCAGGTGAGTGTCGTCCAGGTCCGGACCGAAGCATGATAAAAAGGGCATGTGAAAAAAAAAAGAAGGTAAAAAGGTAAAAATGATAGGAGTTATTTTATAAAGTGCATGTGTAAGGAGAATTTCCACAGAGATTATTCTAAATTATTCCATTTGGAAGGAGCCTGTAGAGGACTGGTTAATCAATCCAGCCATTTTAGCAGACTCAATTTCATTATAATATCTTTTTTAAAATCCTCCATAAATAGAACAAAAGCTTTAGCTTTGAGTAGATCCAGCAAAGAGAATTCCTTCAAGTACTGTGACAAGTACTTGTCTTCCTCCTGTTGTTATACGTGGGCAGTGGCCCCCATCCTCTGCCCTCCCTTGCCTTACATAACTCAAGTTCTTCTTTCTGAAGGAACTAACACTTAAGTAGTCTGATGTGATCAGTAAGGTCAAAGGAGAGGAGGCAAAACCCAAGGACCAATGCAGGGAAGTTAATCAGCTCCAGAAAGATAATTAATGTTTAGCCAAGCTGGCTGTTTGTATAAATTATATCACTGGTCTCCAAAATGTAGTGCATGAAATCTGCTGAGTGAGATGACCCAATGGGGCATAAAAAGAAGATAATAGAGATTCTATATATAGAATTCTATATAGAGAGTCTTAAAAATTAAAAATCTCACTTTACTAATAATTACTCACAAAGTGACAATAATATTGGTGTGTAATTTATAAACTAAAATATATGTTCATTGCCATATTATCTACAATAGCCAAGATCTGTAAGCAGCCCAAGTGCCCATCAGTAGGTGAGTGAATAAAAAACCTGTGATACATTTACACAACGGAATACTACTCGGCCATAAAAAAAGGAGGTCTTACCCTTCGCAACAGTATGGATGGACTTGGAGAGCATTATGCTAAGTGAAATAAGCCAGTCAGAGAAACACAAGTACCATATAATTTCACTCATATTTGGAATCTAATGAGCAAAATGAACTAACAAGCAAAATAGAGAGACTCACAGATGGAGAGCAGGTTGACAGCTTTCAGGGGTTTCTGGGTGAGGAGGGTGGAAGAATTGAGCAAAAAGGGGAAAAAGAAAGGAAAAACCCTCATGAACACTGACAACAGTGTGGTGATTGTGGGGGGGAGGGGAGGAGGAAGATAGAGGGGGATAAATAGTGATGGATGAAGACTTGATTTGGGGGTAAACACACAATAGAGTGTACAGATGATGTGGAGCTGTGCGCCTACAACCTGTATATTTTGTTGAGCAGTGTCACCCCAATAAATTCAATTAAAAAAATACAGACCAAGAGGTGAATAAAAGAATATTTAAAATTATATATATATATATATATATATATACACACACACACACACACACACACAGGAGGCAAAAAATAATTCTAAAATAAAAAGTTTAGTTTACAAACTATATGCATTTCTATTGAGGGGCTGCAAGTTTAGAAAGGCTGTCCTGATAGAGGTATGCAATCATACCTCTATGATTCGCATAGAGAGTCTTAAAAATTAAAAATCTCACTTTCTAATAATTACTCACAAAGTGACAATAATATTGGCGTGTAATTTATAAAATATATGTTCATTGCAGTATTATCTACAATAGCCAAGATCTGTAAGCAGCCCAAGTGCCCTGAGTTTGAAGTCCACTGAGCTGGACACCTGCTTCCTATGGAAAATAGCCATGTCAAGTCTTTTCTTTTTTTTTTTTTATTTTCAGTGAGAGAGAGGGGTGGGTCAGACAGGGATAGAAGGACAGGAAGGGAGAGAGATGAGAAGCATCAACTCATAGTCATAGCACGTTAGTTGTTCATTGATTACTTTCTCATATGTGCCTTCACCAGAGTGCTCCAGCTAAGCCAGTGACCCCTTGCTCAAACCAGTGACCTTTGGGCTCACTGACCAAGGGGTCGGGTCTATGATCCCACACTCAAGCCAGAGAGCCCACACTCAAGCTGGTAATAACTGCGCTCAAGCTAGCGGCCTCAGGGTTTCAAACCTGGGTCCTCAGCGTCCTAGGCTGACGCTCTATCCACTACACCACCACCTGGTCAGGCCATGCCAACTCTTTATAAGCATGATTTTTAATGTCCTAAAAGAAAACAACATTGTTTTCACTCCAACAATTCATTTAATTCACATCATTATTATCTGTGGTTCTCAAACTTCAGGGTGCGTGGAAACCACCTGTGGGGTGATTAAACTAGAGATTTCTGAGACCCCTCTTGAGCCTACTGAATCCAAATATCTGGAAATGGGGGCTGGGGACCTGCTGTTTAATAAGTCTCCCCAGTTATTCTGAATGAGATAGTTGCCAGACCCACACATTAAGATAGATTCAACTGAATTAGCTATAATTCTTAGCATATTTTATTCTACCAAGGAACTGACATTGAAATGTAGAATAGGGGAACATTCTGATTTATAAAAAGGGTAGATTTTTACTGGCTAATGAATTTGCATCCAGTTAACTTAAATAGCTATTTACCAACTAATAAATCATAGGTAGATGCATTCAACCCTCTTTTACCATGTCCCTGAAATACCCACATGGAAGTAATACCAAACTTGATTTTCAGGCCTTAATGTGAGCCAGAATAGAATGAGCTAGATGATTTGGACAATGCCACACAGCCAAACCCAGGTTCAAACCCACTGATTTGGGCCTCCTCTCTCACCCTCAGATTGGGCAAATGGTAACCTAATGAAAAGAACACTGACTTGTCGACATGTAGGCATCCTGAAACACAAAATGTTAACCTGACCTCTGCACTATCCTGTCCTAGAAGAATGAGAGATCACATTGATACCCGAATGTAGATACTGAAGTCAGTTGTTAGACATAGAGATGAGTCAGAGATCGTTCATCTACATCACAGGTGAAAATTATTCATTCGTCATTACAGGAGTAAGCTATATTCCAGAAAGAACAGCTTTACCAAGCCCAGACCCCTTGACAAAATGACCTGTGGTTTTAAATGTGAATATGCTTCAGGCAGTACAAGACTGACTGTGAAACCCATTTGCAAACATACTTATGGCGTGATTATTTCCAAACTGTGAGAAAAGTGTGGGCAAAAATCACACTGTTTCCTCTGCTCCAAGTTAGGTGCACCAGGGAGCAGGTGTTAATGGACCCCTGTTAGGGTCCCGTGGAGAGGCCGCACTATTGGCAGAGACACTGATCTTGCTGTGATACATTCCCAGTGAGCAGTCTGCAGAATGTCACCTGGTCACCTGTGACTTAGTTTACCCCAGTGAAATCTACAACTCTGTGACCGTACACCAAATAAGTTCTCATTGGCAACAATAAAATTAGAACATTTGTCTAATTCTTACCTCTGAATGTATTCTTTTCGTTTCTGTGCGAGGTATTTCTTCTTTAAATTCACTAGTTCAGTGCTAAGTTTGCCCAGCTCATACTTAAATTCTTCGTTCTGTGACTCATACATATTCAGTTCTGCAGACAGAACCTAACATGGCAAATGACACAGCATTAACAGAAGATATACAGTTAGACATGTTTTTTTCTGAAAAATATTTTTGATCTCCTGCCATGTACTTCAGTGGTGTTAAAGGTACAAAATCAAGCCCAGTTTAACAGTTAATCTGCACACTTCTACCAGTTCAAGGCCTGTGTCTGGGTGAAAATCTGGCCGAGGGATGAAGACTCATAATCCAGGGAAAAAATTTAAATGAAACCTCATTCTGCTGCTTAGAAAGGAGAACTATCAGCCTGACTGGTGGTGGTGCAGTGGGTAGAGCATCAACCTGGGATGCTGAGGTCCTAGGTTTGAAACCCCAAGGTCACAGTTCATATTGAGCTCAGGCTCACCAGCTTGAGCATGGGATCATTGACATGATTTCTTGTTCGCTGGCTTGAGCCCAAAGGTCACTGGCTTGAAGCCCAAGATTGCTGGCTTGAGCAAGGGGGCACTGGCTTGGCTGGAGCCCCCCATCAAGGGACGTATGAGAAGCAATCAATGAACAACTGAAGCATTGCAACTATGAGTGGATGCTTCTCATCTCTCTCCCTTTCTGTCTCTATCTCTCTCTCAAGAGAAGGAGAAGGAATAAGAAGAAACAAAAAAGAAAGAACTATCAATAAACATTCCACAAACTCACACATGAATGCTGTGATGTCTTTCAAGGACTACTGTAAGGAAAGACAGAAAATCTCCCATACATACAGTACAAAGTTGACTTTAAAACCTTTTTTAAAAAGAATTCAGGAAAGACATCACTAGGGAAATGCAATTCATCTGAGGATTACGGTAAAACAAACAAACAAAAATCTGGTATTATCCTGCCACCACCACTAAGTAGGAATTCAATTTATGTGTTTTTTGCTAAATGCCTGTCACCTTTGCATTGTATTCGTTGGGACTATTCACAGGTTTTGGCTTTATCCCCACTAGGATGCTTTCCTCTAAGAATCAGGGAGAGTCTCATGCACGTGGGGGGGGGGGGGGGCTGTAACAGGAAGCTTGATTATCTGCCTCCTCCATTGGGGTGTTCAATAGATGCTTCTGATCTCAGGCTGGGCAAGAAGAATGGAAATTTACTCATCTGCACAGAATGCAGAAAGCAGCCAAAGCTAGGGGTGCTCCCCACAGAGCCAAGGAGAGAAAAGAAAGCCTATTGTTCTAAGGGGCATGCAATAGACTTGGATTTGTTTTTCCTCTCACTCGCTATTTTAAAAAGAGCATAAAAGGGGTTCTTTTATCTTCTTAGTGTTCATCTGCTTCTGAACCCTTTCCTGTTAATTGCTCTGAAAATGATTCTATGTTATCACGAGCTAAACAACATGATTTTCATGTTGAAATAAAAATTGTCTTAATAGTTAAACTCTTGGGAACCAAGATCTTGTTTCCAAACAGTGAATGTGGAATTTCCTAAAATAGAATCTAGATATTGAGGACAAACTGGCCAAGAGGGTTGGTACCATCCACCCCTGAACCTTTCACTAAAGGTCACATTTCATTCAGGGCAAAAATCTGGACTTCCAGAAATAAAGGGTTAAAGTGACAAAAGTCTCCTATTAGCCATCGAATGCAATCCAGGGCTAAGTGTAGCTGCTGACAGTAAAGACAACCATGTGCTTTCCCATACTATACCCATCCCTGAGAAAATAAGCTTTTATTCTGCTTGAAATATTCAACTGTTTAAAGAGATGAAAATAATCAAAAGATTATACCTCATGTGAAATTTGAATTATGTCTCAAAATGATAGTGTGAAATGAGTACTTAGAGTGATAAGTTGAAAATTAATGCTCTAATTAGACTTCTGTTCTATCTGCCTTATTTTTTTAACTAAAAGGATGTACTATTGCAATGTCCTTTTCTGTGAAAAGATTAGTCCTATATTAGTAGCATCACGTCTATTTTACCCCAGGCAGAAAGGCAATAATTATTACCCTCAATGCGCAGGTAAGCGCCAGGATTCAGCTGGCGTGTGCTACCTTCTGTGCACGTGTGTGTGTGTGAGACTTCCCTGACATGCCAAGAATATCGAAGTAGGCACTTAGGAGGCAAAGCTCAAAATATAATGGGAACGCACAGTCTTTTGGAGAACTTTAAAAAGGCACATGTAATAATAAAGTAGTCCATCTCCCCAACTGAGGTTTTATGTCACTTAGCAGCAGGGAATATATACCAAGAGGGTTCCTGCACAGTTTTACTTCCCTTTCATGGAAATTTCTTTGGCAGATTATCATAAAGTGAGAACGTGAAGCTAGGGAGTAGCTGGTGCTTTGTGTGCCTTTATTTCAGGTAGAGCAGAGGAGCAGAAACCTGCTTTGGCACAGTGGTCTTCTTCCGTGGGCAATGGTGTCAACGGATTTCCTCTGCTCTTCCCCACCATCCAGGTCCCTCTAAATCTTCTAGAGATCATCTATACAAACCCTACGCCCAAAATTTCCATTCTGTTGCCATCATCCTCAGCCCAACTCTTTCCTCACTTGCTCACTCCCCTCTTTCAGAAAATGAAGAAGTGTGGAGTCTGTGAGTCTAGCAGCAGAGGCGAAGCCCTGAGGCTGCCCTGCTATCTCCTGGGACTGAAAAGGCTGAGCTAGGTGGAGTACCGCATTTGGGAGCCCAGCTCGTTGAACTGAGGCAGTGGACTTGCTCTGACGTGTTCCCGAGTTTGGCCAGGAAGGAACAGAGGGCGCTTACCTTGATCTGCTTGGTCTTCTGCCGCAGTGAGTGGCGGTAGATCTGCAGCTGCTCTGCAGCCTCGGGCCCAGGCTGCCGGGCCAGGACGTGCTTCAGTTCCACATACAGTTTCTCCTTTCCCTGGTGGAGATCAGCAGCCCCAACAAGACAAAGAAAGAGCCTTTAGCATAAGGTGACCAGATGTCCCGCTTTTGGCTGGACAGTCCCAATTTTTAACAATTTGTACTGCGTCCCGCAGCATTTTTAAAAAGTCCCAATTTTTGGAAAGAATGCATGAAAAGCTAGGGAATAGCAGGAGAACAGGAAGGGAATAGACGATTTTCAGCAGGGAGACCCCGCCTTGACCTGGAATCGCCCGCACTGCCGCAAGAGCTGGCTGCCCAGTGCAGGGGCCCTGAAACAAACAACTTCAGGCAGGACGTACCTGCTGGGGCAGAGGCTGTCAAGTCCCCTAACTACCCATAGGCCCGTGTCCTGTACGCCGGTGTGCGGCTCCGGGCTCCAGAGGCGCAAGCCACTTGGTCTCCAGCGGGCTGTGGGGCTGGATGCGGAGAGCGCCCGCGGCAAGGACGAGTCCAGGTGGGGAGTGTGCGTGACCGCTCGTGTGCGAGTGCGACGGTGCTGTTCCCGCCCACTCGTGCAGCTCTGGCATCGTTTTCATGGCCATGTAACCCGATCCCTCTGACTCACTCAAAATTTCCCATATAGTAATATTTCCGAAAATGATCTTTTTAATGAGGTATCATTATTTAAAAAAATAAATTGATAAGGAAAAGGTTAAATCTTGGCCATCAGCAAAAATCACAATAGAGAACAAATGGTTAGAAATATTTCGTCATTTGGAAACAAACCATGTTCCATACAATAATGCACTAAAAATTGTGGAATACGCGCTGTCTTTACCAGGAACTGATGCTGCGACTGAACGCATTTTTTCTACGGTAAATAAAGTGTGGAAATTAAAAAAATCACAATTAAGTGTCGAGACTTTAAAAGCCATTTTATGTGTGAAATATAATTTAACAAATTCTTGTGAAAAATTTCATGACCTTTTAAACGACAGCAATCCACTAAAAAAATTCACTCAAATGAGAAATATGCCAAAGAATAAAATAATACGATAGATAATTTTTAATGTATTATATTTGTAAATTGTACTTATGTTGTAATTTAAAATATATATTATAATACTATTTTTGCATTCTATGAAAATTTTTTTTGCTCTATATAGACCAAATTTTTAATCAAGAGCCCCACCCCCCACCCCTTCGTCAATGCTGTCCCACTTTACCAATTTTAAAATTTGGTCACCTTAATTCAGCAGCATGGGCAGGATGGTTCAGGACCATCCTAAACTCTTCACAGCTCCATGGGGATTACATTCACCCACAGATTCATTCAATGATACATCAAGCTAATCCCAATAAAGGGCTAGGATGTGTCCAGCATTTAGATACAAATACTAAGGCAGATAAGGAAGATAAAGTCCCTTTATATCCAAACTTACAATCATAGCACTGAAAGACCAGGGCAGTGATGGAAGAAATCAAGTGTTGTGTAAAGGCAGTGAGTGACCAATTCTGGTTGCAGGAGTTGGGGGAGATTTCACAAAAATGGAGCTTAAATTGTCCCTTGAAAAACAAGTAGGTTTTCCCCCAAGCACAGAGAGAAAAGGGGAGCTTTACCGGCCAAAGTTCAGCAATAGGAAGGGGGAGTCCAGGTCAACAGGTACACAGGGCAGGAAGAGGGAGGAGCAGAGAGAACAGGCCGGGCTTGTTTGCTGGAACCAGATTGTGTGTGTCACACAGAGGATGTAGTTTGGGGCCACATCCTTTATGCTTTGGGAGCCCAGGGCGAGCCACGGTGAACCAGGAAACCAGATTTGGGAGAGAGCTGGCACTTATGGAGTCGGGAAGTAAGAAAGATCAGGAGGAAGAAAATAAAGGAGAGTAACTGGATGTCCCCAAAACCAAGAAAAGGCAGACATTTCAAAAGGGAGGAACAATCTGAATGGTCAGTGACATCCAATGGGCTACGGAGAAGCAATAGGAGAGGGACTGAAATGGCTTTTGCGGTGGACGATTAGCACAGCGCCACTGACTCATTCAGAAGGGTGCAGTGATGTTTTGGGAGCAAAAGTCACTGAGGTTGAAAAATAAATCAAAAATAAAAAGTAAAGAAAACGAGTCTTTTAAGAAATATGGGAAGAGCCAGACCAGGTGGTGACGCAGTAGATAGAGCGTCAGACTGGGATGTGGAAGACCCAGGTTCGAGACACCAAGGTTGCCAGCTTGAGCGCGGGCCCATCTGGCTTGAGCATGGGCTCATCTGGCTTGAGCAAAAGCTCGCCAGCTTGGATCCAAGGTCACTGGCTCCAGCAAGGGGTTACTCGGTCTGCTGAAGGCCTGTGGTCAAGGCACATGTGAGAAAGCAATCAATGAACAACTAAGGTGTCGCAATGAAAAACTGATGATTGATGCTTCTCATCTCTCTCAGTTCCTGTCTGTCTATCCCTATCTATCCCTCTCTCTGACTCTCTCTGTCCCTGTAAAAAAAAAAAAAAAAAAAAAAAAAAGAAAGAAAGAAAAGAAATATGGGAAGAAAAGATATCTGGAAATGGTTGAAGGGAATACATTTTTCAAAAAATAATAAAAATATAAACCTAGGACACACAAATTTGTAGACTTAAAAGAAAGGACTTCCTAAAAACCCAAAACAAATGACAATTCAGTAACTTAATTTAACCAATAAACAACATAGAATTCCCATTTGTACCCTAAAATTTAATTGTTTATTATCTACAAGGAAAGATTTATTTCTAAGGCATTTCAATTCTAGATTCCCCTTTCTCTAAACCACACTAATTTGAACAAACATTGATAAAGACTAGTGTCTAGTCTCTATTCATTTGTCTCTGTACATATTATTTTCTTAAGCTAATCATGTTAAAGGAACAAAATGTAAATAAAAGCCCTCTCATTAAATGAAACATCTAGTCAAAGGAAAACAATTTCTTAGCTAGAGTTAAGTATTCTTAACATTGTCATCAAATAATCTGCTTTTGCCAAAGAAGATAAAAGTCATTTTAAAAACAGGTAAAAGAGAAGTCTTTAATTAGTCATTGTTACCATGTGACTTCGGTTTTTTTTTTTTTTCCCCAGGCCGAATTATAGAAATTTTCTCATCAATAGCATGGCTCTATTTTCAAAAGAGCATAGCAACTTAAAAATTAGTTGGATTAATAAGTTTCTGGAGAAACACACTTAACACAATATCGACCACTTAAGAAGTAATTCCAGAAATGACAAGGAGATACAAAAGCCCGTGCAAAAGAAGAAAATGTCAGCAAGAGGAATTGCAAAGGGGTGACTTCGCCTTGCTCTACAGCACCCCCATTACTCCTGACAATATCATCTTCCCAGTCAGTGGATGCAACAAGCGATGAGAAAGATATCAGAGGTGAGTTTGTTTTCTACAGCCACCTAATGCCTGCTCTGTTGGGGAAATAACATTTCTGACAAGGTTTCAAGATTCAATCTGGAAAGGGTAATAAATATGTGGAGAAGTCCATGAAACTGTTTTGTCCATTTCTTTCAGCTCACCTTTCTCTAGACCAGAAGAACGGGTCGACTTGAAAAGCAAAGAACCCCACACTGATGAGGAGGACACAATCTGGTGTGGAATGGAATCATGTAATGTCTGAAGCTGAAAAGCCATCTTACTCCAAGAACCTTCAAAAGTTTCACAGGAGTAATTCTTTCCGATTGCTCCTGGTGGGGACGGATGAGAGAGACACAGAAGAAAAGCTGGAAGAAGCAAACATTCTCTTACCTCACCTCATAGGTGAGAATCCCAAGGTCAACAGAAATGAATGTTATGTTTTGAGTCCCTTTACAAGTCAAAAATTTCATCCTGAGTTACTCAAGGATCGCTTTTCCCGTGCAACGATCACTTTTCCCGTGCAACACCTCCTCTGGGGCTTGAAATCACATTATAACCCTAAAAGAATCTGGATCAAATGGAGCTACATAATTCCTAAAGGCTAGAAGATAATAGAAGGATAGAGCCAGGTTCAGAGCCAGGTTAGAGGGCGTTAGCAGGAAGAGCATGACCAACCTTCCACCTCCCCTGACCAACACCATCTGAATGAGTCTTACTCGTGTCCTCTAATAAGACGTGTAATGTTCCTATAAAGAGGACAATGATGCCACTCATCCTGCTGTCTTCTTTAACTTCCTGGGCTTTTTAGAAGTGGTAAGTGAATTGAAATGCATTTATTGTAAAGGATAACTAAGCAATGGGAACACTGAGGACCCACAGGTGTGGGGAAAAGTGAAGACACTGAGTAAGTTAGCATTAAACCTGCCTGAGTATTAAAAGTCAAAAAGTTCTGAGAGTTAAATAACCCAGGACAAGCGACGCATGTGTGTTCTCAGTTGGTGAAAAAAATACCAAATGAAGCCTCGGGGACTGACAGTGGAGTGTATGGAGAGCGGAGGGAAAGGGGATGGGAGGGCCGTGGGCAAACGCACTGCCAGGCTCCAAGGCAGTGTTTTAGTCCATGCTTACAGCGGGCAACCTGATAAAACCAAAGTGAAGGCTGGTCAGCATTAACATTCTAGCTATGTGTATCATCCAGATTTGTATTTGGGGAGAAAGCCGCCAGTAATTTAGATAAATATGGAGTGTTTGATGGATTGAAGGTCTTAAGTACGATTGTTTTCTAATTTATTTCTCTCTTAACCCTCCAAAAGGGCCAACCAAGCTCTTCAAACATTGTGCAATGGTGTGTATAATAACCCCATTTAGAGACAAAGCATGCAATTCTATTATAAAGAGAATCTATCTTAGGCAGCAGAGACTCATTTGCTGTCCGATGTATATCGTCTCCATCAGCCCGCAGTGGCGGAGCCAGCTGCCTGGTAACACATACCTGTCCTTCTTCATTAAGCCACCTCCATTTCTTTTTATACCAAGTCAATTAATTTGTCACTGGTTTAGAAGTACCATATGTCAATGAATCATCATAAGAAAATCATAAATACTTTATTATTTCCCCACCAACAAAAGATTGCAGCTTCAGGTTGGCGTTTCTTTACTCCGAGTTTGCTCATATCAGACATCAATACCATTTTGTCTCATGCCTCACTCTTTAACTTACTTTATGAACAGCTATACTAGAAAAATGCTAAACTATTCACATCAAGAGGCTAGCTTTCTCTTCGGCTGAGTAAGTCTTGACACATTAACCATACGTACTATGTCCATCCTTAAAATGATGTTCTCTTCCTACATATCCTAGACCTGTGATGGCGAACCTATGACATGCGTGTTGGCACTGACACGCATAGCCATTTTCGATGACACCAGAGAAGTATGGGGCCGCATGCCAAGAAGGACGTTTCATCCTCGGCTCCTGCACGGCCAGGTGCAGTAGCCGAGGATAAAACATTTGCTGTAGTGTAGACACTCTGTGCCAGAGGTCTGTAGGCCAAAACAACAGGACTCCGGCACAGAGCGTCTAGTTCTGGGACTTCCGGTTAGCCGTTTTTCTCAAAGTGACATACCACCCAAGTTATGCTCGGTTTTTTGACAAATTTTGACACACCAAGCTCAAAAGATTGCCCATCACTGTCCTAGGCTCTCAGCTGGGCAGACGCAGACACAGTTGTGGATTCTTCTCTTACAAGGCCTCTGCCAAGTTATATTGGACAACAGTACAGTTCATTGTCAACAGTGGCTGGGTAAAGTGGTAAGTAATTAATTACAGCATTAGCTTCAAATAATGCTGTTATTACATGGTGACAGTCTCTAACCCCCATACTGGAAACTCAAGGAATCACGCAGACTTCAGGAATTTGTATTTTATCTGACAATAAATTAAGTCTATATTCTGAATGGTCTATGCAAATAAGATTCAGTGCTATTCTAGGTACAATTCAGAGGGAAAAAATTGAATTGCTCACAGAACTCCTTTCCCCACAGAGCTACAATTTTATATTCACTGCCTGTTTATATGCCATCTCTTGCTTTGCACCTGCAGCTGAAAACAGAAGGTAGTTCACGTTCAATTTGCACCTTAACCTCTCTTCCTCCTCAGCTCGCCTTCTCGAGGCAATAACTGACTAAGAGGAACTAATTAATTTTGTTTTCATCTGAGTCTGTATTTGGCAAATGCCAATGCATTGATTCTGCTCATCTTGGATTCATCAATTTGCTTGGGTGAGCTCTGGGAATAATCATCTCACCCCGAGACCAGCTAACTCATGTGAACAGGCAGCTTTCCTTGTGAGCCAAAGACACATGCTTATCTACACCCACCAGGGTGAGAGGTGCCCACTCAGGTGCTTGGATACCATGTACTCGCAGAAAAGAGACACTGTCTTGTCTTCGCTCTAGCTCACCCAATGGGTTCAAAATGAAGTTAATTTTTTTTAATTCCAGAACCAGGGCTCCCAGAAAGGCTACATCACAGAATACACGGAAAATGTCTTTTGCAAATGTCAACAGATGCCATTTCTGTTACTTCAGTATTTAATCTTTATGAATCCATTCTCTCTCTCTAATTGAATTATGAACCTTTAAGGTCAGAACCACAGTGAATCTTTCTATATATCTTTTGTACCTACTATTATGCTCTACTCATTTTAGGGGCTCAGTAATTATGTTGTTTGCAATTATATTGTCAGCAAACTATGCTCATTATCTTTTAGTAGTACCCATCAACAGAGGTAAGATATATCTATGTTGAGAACTTTTACTTGAAATAGACCATTGGATAACACCTTCCAGTTAGCAGGGCTTGTATAATTCACTGGTACTATACATTTCATAACTTTGAGCTAAATTTTTTCATTGTCTATATTGTATATATATATCTCAGGAAATCACTTGATGCACAACCTTGATCTCTCAGTTAAGTGTTTGCAGTGGTTTTCTGATACTGCGGGTGGTTTCAAACACTTTTTTAATTCATAAAGCTTGCAGATGGATTCAA
The DNA here is from genome assembly GCA_037038555.1 of Rhynchonycteris naso. Taxonomy (NCBI): domain Eukaryota; kingdom Metazoa; phylum Chordata; class Mammalia; order Chiroptera; family Emballonuridae; genus Rhynchonycteris; species Rhynchonycteris naso. The sequence continues at coordinate 241,696,643 of CM072999.1, read as the reverse complement.
TTAATTGGCTCTGAAAGCTCTACCTCTGTGCACATGTGCACACTGGTACATGGAAGTGTAAAATGCAAACATAACTCAACCTACAGTCCTCAACTAAATAATGTGTTGACTTTTTTCCCAACAGCATCCTTAAACACAGAAATTCTAATTGCACACATAACTCATTTCCAAAAAAAAAAATGCAATACATTTATGCCTCATTGCTTGGTTTCAGTCCATTTTCTATCCTCCTATCCCTACCCATAATTCTTTACAAAAGACTAAAGCCAGATTTCCAATCTTAAGCAAAATTGCTTCCCTCTCTATATACAAGTAACTCCAGAACACTGCCTAATTTATCTAGAAATGCCTGGTTTTATTAGTAGAAAAATAAATTAGAAACTCTGTAAACATATTGCATTTCTATCTAACTTTAGAAAAGGAAAAAATAATGGCTGATACCTTGAGTCTTTCTTTGTTTATTAGCTTTATAACAAAAACGCCAGCTAACCTGAACTTTGGACCTATCTTGTTTACGATGTCATGAAGTGGTAAAGCCCCCTAGAGAGAAGAAGAGAGGGTATGCTGAACTTGGGGATGGAACAGAATTACACAGCTGAGTTCCTTATGAGCAGGGAACTACTTGGTTACACAGTGGTTCTTGGCTTCGGATGTAGATGATTAAGTGTTTTATGAGGCATCTGAGAAATTTGCATGCACTAACCTTCTCTATTTTTGTAACAACTGGGAAAATGCTTCTGGTGCATTCTGATAGAAAGCAATAGAAACTTTCTTGAGAGATCATTCTGTAAGTGATTTTATTTTCAAATGCAAATTTATGTTTGTGAAGTCCTATACAAAATAGATAATTATCTAGATTAGCCTGAACTTCGTTTACAAAAACAGTTGACTTATTTCACCTTTGCACCTTTCTTAGCAACTTAATACAGTATATATGAAAAATTTGCATATTAAGTAGTGATAGTGTTGATTTTTGTAAAAACCTGTAATAAAACAGGTCTAGAAAATTCAAGTGAACTAAATTTCTATTTAGTACCAGTACTATGCATATTATTGTTCTATTTCATACATAGATAAGTAAAACCAAAAACTTCAAGGAGCTTACTATTCAGCTGAGGAAAAACAAATAACTAAGTCATAAAAGAAGACAAAAGGAATGCCAGGTCCCCAGAGAGGTGCAAAAGATAGTGTTCTGTGCAGGGTGGATTCCAAGGTAGGGATGATATCCATTTGGTGGATGGACCCATAAGAAGGGAAATAGGTTAGACGGATCTTGGTGAGAATAACAGTAGAAACAATAACATCTGTATTAATAAATTAGATAAGAGCTTCACAATCAAAAGGTAAATTTAATAAAGTCAATACACTTAACATATGACCAATTTCCATAAGATATAGCAAAGAAAAATGTTTGACTGCAATTTTTTCCTTAAAAAACTGTTCTTCCTGACCAGGTAGTGGCGCAGTGGATAGAGCATCACACTGGGATGTGGAAGGACCCAGGTTTGAGACGCCGAAGTCGCTAGCTTGAGCAGGAGCTCATCTGGTTCGAGTACAGGCTCACCAGCTTGGGCCCAAGGTCGCTGGCTCCAGCAAGGGGTTGCTTGGTCTGCTGAAGGCCCATGGTCAAGGCACATATGAGAGAGCAATCAATGAACAACTAAGATGTCGCAACAGCAACAAAAAACTGATAATTGATGTTTCTCATCTCTCTCCGTTCCTGTCTACCTATCCCTCTCTCTGACTCTCTGTCTCTGTAAAAAAAAAAAAAACAACCTGATCTAATACTCATAAAAAGAAGTTTATTTGTCTTATAATTGAAAACTTTACATTTTAATTTTAATAATGTCTACTTACTGGAAAAATAACCTATTAAAATGACTAGGGTTTTTGACATAACAGAATTATATAGGACAATTTAACTGTCTTCATGTACGTCACTTCTGCAGCACAACGTTTTCTTAAGATTTTATTATATAACAACCATCCAAAAGACTATATAGCATATAGAACTATAAAGCAGAATAGTGAAATGAAATAGAACATTATCAGATCTGTGTACTTCCTTCTCCATCTCACCCCTGTACCTGCACATCAGCCAAGGTAAGCACCACTCTGAATCCCATTATCATTCCCAAGATTTTTTCATATAATTTTAGCATACATCTATTACTTAATTTTGCTTTGTTTGAGCTTTATAAAAACATATCTAAGTGTACCTAGTTTTCTTTGACTCAACATGATGTCTCTTAGATGTACTGATGTTGTATGTTTCTGTTCATGTTATTCTGTCGGGTGATAGTCCACAGTTTACTCATTTTCCTATTTGTGGACATTTGGGTTGTTTCCAGGGTTTGTCCGTATCGACAATATTGCTCTGAACATTCTTGTGCATGCTTCTTAGTCTACAAGCACAGGTCTTCCCAGCATGTAGACCTAGATAGAGGTGGAATTGGAATGATTGTGTCTGACAGATATAAAAATGTTCTACTTTGTAAGATAATGTAAAATTATTTTCCAAAGTGTTTAATAAAAATCCCCACTGATTTGCATCCCTGCCATTGCTTAGTGTTGTCAGGCATTCCGAAGCATAGGACCCGCTAAGCTACACCCGGACTCCTGATCCACTGAGGTTATGAGATAAGGTGTGTTGTTTTAAGTCACTAAATTGGTGGTAATTTGTAACAGAGAAACGTATAACTATACAGACATCTGAACTTTTGCTTCTGGTAACAATAAGATGGTATACCAATGTGGTCATACATTTATTTTCTCTCCTTATATAATAAGGTTGAGCATTTATTCAAGTTTATTCATCATTTCTGTTTCTCTTTCTTAGAAATGCCTATTCACATACATTGTCTTCCTATTTTTCTACTGAGCTATCTGTTTCTTCCTGGTTTGTAATTCTTTATATATTCTGAATAAAAACAGGGGTGGGCAAAAATAGGTTGACAGTTGTTCATATGGCAAATAATACAATAAATAATAATACAAGAATAAACTCTGTTTTGCATAGTCACAATGGTAAGCCTACTTTTGCCCACCTCTGATGTATAAAATTGTGCTTTTTTTTTTTTTCTAGTGAGAGAGACAGAGACAGAGAAAGGAACAGGAAGGGAGAGAGATGAGAAACATCAATTCTTCATTGGGGCACCTTAGTTGTTCATTGACTGCTTTCTCCCATCTGCCTTGACCTGGGGGCTCCAACTGAGCCAGTGACCCTTTGCTCAACCCAGTAACCTTGGACTCAAGCCAGCGACCATGGGGTCATGTCTCTATAATCTCACGCTCAAGCCAGCAACCCTGCACTCAAGCTGGTGAGCCCGCACTCAAACCAGCAACCTCAGGGTTTTAAACCTGGGTCCTCTGTATCCCAGGCCAATGCTCTATCCACTGCACCACCACCAGGTGAGGCTGTGCTTTATTTTCCTTATAACTTCTTTTGAGAAGCAGACATTTTTAATTTTAACATAGGAAGATTTATCCATAATTTCTTTTAACGCTTAAAGCTATTTGTATCTTAGGTAAGTGCTGAGACCAATTACATTTAAAGGACTTATTTTATCAGAACTATTCAAAGACTTCATTATTTTTTCCCAAATCCCGTCTTAATCCTTGATAGTTAAAACATTCTTTTTGGAAGGGTGGGAAGATGGCGATGGAGTAGGCGGACGTACCAACTTCCAACTCCCAGAACCAAAGTAGATTATAACTCAATTTTAAGGACCATCATCTGGATAAACCAACTTTGAACTAAACTAAGTGGACGGAACACTGCAGAAGCCACACTGAGACTGGTAGGAATAGCGAAAATGCGAAGAGGGCTGCCCAGCTCCCTGGAGCAAACAGCAGCCTGGAGAGACCCTCATGGAGGAGAGTTTGGCAGAGAGGGAGGGACCTGGGTCCCAGGAACAAAGCCCCAACCTGCAGTTCCAGAACCTAGAAGAGGCGTTTGGACAGTATTGAGCTGTGAAACAAGTGAGGATACTGTTTGTGAGAGAGAGACAGCTTTCTCAGACGCAAGATTCTTTTTAAAGGGACAGCGCAGAAAATCTCTCTCACAACCACGCACACGGGGCTCCGGGGAACAGGGACAGAGGAGAGGACCAGAGCAGCGGGAACAGAGTGTGGACTGAAGGCACAAGGACACTCTGAGGGACAGCCGCCCTAACCCCTGGGCTAAGTCATTTCCCTAATCGAAAACGAATATTTCCCCTGGAACTAGCAATACCAGCAAAGGGAGACAGGACACTAGCCAAACAAGCTCTCCCGCGGCAATTAGAGCAGAGCTGCTTAGAGGGAGGGAGCTCCCAGGACTACAGTATGGAGAGTTAGGGCACTTCCATCTCTCTGAGGGTTGTTGAAGGGATGGTGGCGGCAGGACTTTGAAACGCGGTTCTGTCGGCGTGGGCTGAGGCCCAGCCAGTGCGAGCTCGGTCTAACCCAGCAGGGGTGGAGGGGACACACGAAAGCGGTCGGGCAGCTGCGGGCCCGCCTATAATCCCACCTGCGGGAAAAAAGCAGGAGGCAAGGAGCGGGCAGAGACCTGCTCTGCGACCCTGCACAAGCCGGCCCTGACTGCGGGGACGGGGCTAGGACCAGATATGAGTGGGGGGCTCGCAGCTGAGCTCACGCTACCAGCCCCGCCCGGCCGGAGAAACCACAGTTTGCCATCCTGCATGTGCGAGCGGGCTCCGAACTCGGGGGCGGGGTAGATCCCGAGACGAGCGGAAGCTCGCAGCTGAGCTTATGCTACTAGCCCCGCCCGGACGGAGAAACCGCGGTTTGTGACCCTGCGCAGGAGGGCCCTGGCCTCGAGGGTGGGGCTAAATTCTGGACGGGCAAAGGCTCACAGCTAAGAGCACGTCAAAAGCCCCGCCCAGCCCGCGAAACTGTGGCAAGCAGGCTCTGACTGCGGGTGCTGGGCATAAGCCCGGAAACAGGCTGGGTCCACAGCTGAGCAAAGATGCTCACCTCTGCCCTTGGTGCTGAGGCTTGTGACTTGAGTGACAACCCCTTCCGCGGAGGAGAGGTGGAAATCACAGCAACAGCCGCAGTAGGCTGGCGCTGGCAACGCCCATACCCAACCGCCCTAGGCAGTGGCAGAGGGGGTGGCAGGCCTACAGACAGACCACACCTAGAGAACACAAAGGCAATACCTACTGAACTCCAGTGGCCACAACTTGCTTATACACAGAAAAAATGGGCAGGCAGAGGAATGCAAACCAAATGAATCAAGAGAAATCCCCAGAGAGGGACCTGAATGAACCAGATATAACCAAACTACCAGAAGCAGAATTTAGAATAATGATGGTTAGGATGTTCAAAGAAATTAGAACAACAATGGATAGTCACTATGAACACCTAAATAAAGAGATAACAAGTATAAAAAACGAAATTGAAATAATAAAAAAGAATCAGACAGAAATGACAAATACAGTCTCAGAACTGAAGACCACAATGGAAGGAATTAAAAGCAGGATGAATCACGCTGAGGATCGAATCAGCGAGATAGAGGACACAATAAACAAAGGCACAGAAGCAGAGAAGAAAAAGGAAAAGAGACTCAAAAAATGTGAGGAAACTATAAGGGAGCTCTGTGACAACATGAAGAGAAACAACATCATAGGAGTACCTGAAGAAGAGGAAAGAGGACAGGAAATGGAAACTTTGTTCAATCAAATCAGAGCAGAAAACTTCCCTAAATTAAGGCTGGGAAACATTCCACACGTTCAAAAAGCACGCAGAACTCCAATAAAGAGAAACCAAAAAAAATCTACACCAAGACACATCATAGTTAAAATACCAAAGCTAATGGATAAAGAAAAAATTTTAAAAGCTGCTAGAGAAAAAAAAGGCTATCACCTACAAAGGAGGCCCCATAAGGATGACATCAGACTTCTCAACAGAAACACTTGAGGCCAGAAGGGAATGGCAAGATATAATCAAAGTAATGCAGAACAAGAACCTACAACCAAGACTACTCTATCCAGCAAGGCTAACGTTTAAAATTGAAGGAGAAATAAAGAGCTTCCCAGAAAAAGAAAGTCTCAAGGAATTCATTTAAACCAAACCAATTCTGCAAGAGATACTAAGGGGCCTGTTGTGAACAGTTCAAAGGGAGGAAAGAATATAGCAAAAAAAAAAAAAAAAATTACAGCTTTAAAGAATAAAATGGCAATGAACAACTACATATCAATAATAACCTTAAATGTAAATGGATTAAATGATTCAATCAAAAGAAATAGAGTAGCTGTGTCGATAAAGAAACAGGACCTATACATATGCTGTCTACAAGAGACACACCTTAAAACAAAAGATGCACATAGACTGAAGGTAAAATGATGGAAAAAAATATTTCATGCAAATGGAAATGAAAAAAAAGCCGGGGTAGCAGTACTTATATCTGACAAAATGGACTTTAAAACAAAGGCTGTAGTAAGAGATAAAGAAGGACACTACATAATGATAAAGGGAACAATTCAACAGGAAGATATAACTATTATAAATATCTACGCACCAAATATAGGAGCCCCGACATACATAAAGCAGACTTTGATGGATATCAAGGGCGAGATTAACAGCAATACTATAATAGTAGGGGATTTCAATACCCCACTAACAACAGTGGATAGATCCACAAGAAAGAAAATTAATAAAGAAACAGCAGAATTAAAGGAGACACTAGATCAACTTGATTTAATAGATATCTTCAGAACTTTTCACCCTAAAGCAGTAGAATATACATTCTTCTCAAGCGCGCATGGTACGTTTTCTAGGATAGACTACATGTTAGGACACAAAACTGATATCAACAAATTTAAAAAGATTGAAATCATATTGAGCATTTTCTCTGATCACAATGCCATGAAACTAGAAAGTAACCACAAAAGAAAAACTGAAAAATACTCAAACATTTGGAAACTAAATAGCATGATATTAAATAATGAATGGATTAACAATGAGATCAAAGAAGAAATTAAAAAGTTTCTAAAAACAAATGATAATGAGCATACATCAACTCAAAATTTATGGGACACAGCAAAAGCAATACTGAGAGGGAAGTTCATGCACTACAGGCTTATCATAAGAAGCTAGAAAAAGCTCAAATAAGCAACCTGACCCTGTAGCTAAAAGAACTAGAAAAACAACAGCATAAAATTCAGGACAAGTAGAAGGAAGGAAATAATAAAGATCAGAGCAGAAATAAGTGACATAGAGGATAAGGAAACAATACAGAGGATCAATGAAACCAGAAGCTGGTTCTTTGAAAAGGTAAACAAGATTGATGAACCTTTAACTAGACTCATCAAGAAATAAAGAGAGAGGACTCAAATAAATAAAATTAGAAAGGACAGTGGAGAAATAACAACTGACAGCAGAAATACAAAGCATTGTAAGAAAATACTATGAAGAACTATATGCCAAAAAATTAGACAATCTAGGTGAAATGGACAAATTTCTTGAATCATATAATCTTCCAAAAATCAATCTGGAAGAATCAGAACACCTAAACAGACCAATTACAACAAATGAGATCAAAACAGTTATCAAAAAACTCCCAAAAACTAAATGTTTGGGCCTAACGGCTTCACAAGTGAATTCTATCAAAAATTCAAAGAAGAACTAACTCCTATCCTCCTCAAGCTATTTCAAACAATTCAAGAGGAAGGAAGACTTCCAAACTCCTTTTATGAGGCGAGCATAATTCTGATCCCAAAACCGGGCAAAGACAACACAAAGAAAGAAAATTATAGGTCTATATCCTTGATGAATTTAGACGCTAAAATTCTCAACAAAATATTAGCCAACCGGATCCAGCAATATATGAAAAAAACCGTACACCATGATCAAGTGGGATTTATTCTGGAGAGGCAAGGCTGGTTCAATATTCGCAAATCAATCAATGTGATTCATCACATAAACAAAAGGAAGGACAAAAATCACATGATAATTTCAATAGATGCAGAAAAGGCATTTGATAAAATCCAGCACCCATTCATGCTCAAAACTCTCAGTAAAGTGGGAATACAGGGAACATTCCTTAACATGATAAAGGCCATCTACGACAAACCCACAGCAAACATCATACTAAATGGACAAAAATTAAAAGCAATCCCATTAAGATCAGGAACCAGGCAGGGTTGCCCCCTTTCACCACTTTTAGTTAATATAGTTCTGGAAGTCCTAGCTACAGCAATCAGACAAGAAGAAGAAATAAAAGGCATCCAAATTGGAAAAGAAGAAGTAAAACTGTCACTATTTGCAGATGATATGATATTGTATATAGAAAACCCTAAAGTTTCAGTCAAAAAACTACTGGACCTTATAAATGAATTCAGCAAGGTGGCAGGATATAAAAGTAATACTCAGAAATCAGAGGCATTTCTATATACCAACAATGAACTGTCAGCAAAAGAAATTAAGGAATCAATCCCCTTCACTACTGCAGCCAAAATATAAAGTACCTAGGAGTAAATTTAACCAAGGAGGTTAAGGACTTGTACTCGGAAAATTATAAAACATTGATAAAAGAAATCAAGCAGAATACAAACAAGTGGAAGCATATACCGTTCTCATGGCTAGGAAGAATAAACATCATTAAAATGTCTATATTACCCAAAGCAATTTATAAATTCAATGCAATACCAATTAAAATACCAATGACATACTTTAAAGATATAGAACACATATTTCAAAAATTTATATGGAACCAAAAAAGAACACGAATAGCCTCAGCAGTCTTAAAAAGAAAAAATAAAGCAGGAGGTATCACTCTTCTGGATATCAAGGTTTACTACAAGGTCATTATACTCAAGACAGCCTGGTACTGGCATAAGAACAGGCATATTGATCAATGGAACAGAACAGAGAACCCAGAAATAAACCCACACCTTTATGGACAACTGATATTTGACAAAGGGAGAAAGAACATACAATGGAGTAAAGACAGCCTCTTTAACAAATGGTGCTGGAAAAATTGGACATCTACCTGCAAAAAAATGAAACTAGACCATCAACTTACACCATTCACAAAAACAAACTCAAAATGGATAAAAGACTTAAATGTAAGCCATGAAACCATACGCATCTTAGAAGAAAACATAGGCAGTAAGCTCTCCGACATCTGTAGCAGCAATATATTTGCCGATTTATCTCCACAGGCAAATGAAATAAAAGGCAAGATAAACAAATGGGACTATATCAAACTAAAAAGTTTTTGCACAGCTAAAGACAATGAGAACAGAATAAAAAGACAAACCACACAATGGGAGAACATATTCGACAGCACCTGTGATAAGGGATTAATAACCAAAATTTATAAAGAACTTACAAAACTCAACACCAGGAAGACAAACAATCCAATCAAAAAATGGGCAAAAGAAATGAAGAGAAATTTCTCCAAAGAGGACATACAGATGGCCAAAAGGCATATGAAAAAGTGCTCAACATCACTAATCATTAGAGAAATGCAAATTAAAACCACAATGAGATATCACCTCACACCAGTCAGAATGGCACTCATCAGCAAAACAACACAGAATAAGTTCTGGCGAGGATGTGGAGAAAAGGGAACCCTTCTGCACTGCTGGCGGGAATGCAGACTGGTGCAGCCACTGTGGAAAACAGTTTGGAGATTCCTCAAAAAATTAAAAGTCGAACTGCCTTTTGACCCGGCTATCCCACTTTTAGGAATATACCCTAAGAACACCATAGCTCTGTTCGAAAAGAAGAAATGCGCCCCCATGTTCGTGGCAGCATTGTTCACAATAGCGAAGATCTGGAAACAGCCCAAGTGTCCGTCAGAATACAAGTGGATTAAAAAGCTTTGTTACATATATACTATGGAATACTACTCAGCCATAAGAAATGATGACATCGGATCATTTAGAACAAAATGGATGGACCTTGATAACATTATACAGAGTGAAATAAGTAAATCAGAAAAAAAAACTGAGAACAGCATGATTTCATACATAGGTGGGACATAAAAGTGAGACTATGAGATATGGACAAGAGAGTGGTTGGTGGTTACGGGGTGGGAGGAGGGAGGGGAGGATGGGATAGGGAGGGAGGGGAGTGGCACAGGGAAAACCAGATAGAAGGTGACAGAGGACAATTTGACTTTGGGTGACGGGTATGCAACACAATTGAATGTTAGATAATCTGGAGATGTTTTCATTGTACATATGTACCCTGATTTATTGGTGTCACTCCATTAAAATTAATAAAAAGAAAAAGAAAAACATTTTTGAGATACCTATATTTACATTTTTTCAGTTTTCACTTTTTCCACCAGATGCTATTATTGCCTTTGTATATGATGCTGGCATTTTTTTATATCACTGCATTGACTTTATGAGATATCGGCATGTTTTTCAAAGTTTACAATTTTACATTATAAATGCTTTGCATTGAATTTTCATTCCCTATTGCCTGTTAGTAATATTGAACAATTCTACTGGAAACAGAGAACCCAATGTCAAGATGAGCAGGAGTTAGTCACATGATGCAGGGAAGCATGAAATATTAATGGCAAGTTCTTTAGTGAATATATTTATATTATGACAATAGTCACTCTCCCACACAATCTCGCCATCTGACAGAAGTGGATAGGGAATACTTGAAAGAGTAACGGAAGCAAAGGCAGCCATTCTTATTATAGAACAGGTATTACGAATGGCTCAAACATGTGCCCTTTCAATAATGCATCACAACAAACCTGGGAACTGATTACTCATCTGTTTAAACATACAATCATCCAACCATTCATTTACCTAACCACTGATCCACCCATCCATCTATCCTGATGCTAATGGATGGATGCACCAGGTACCGTGCTACACTCCGGCATCACTATCACTTGTTCTGGTTGTTCTCATTATCACCAGCTACTATAAAGCTCACATAAAATTAGGGGATATTTTATAGCTTCATATTCATTCTGAAATATCCCCTAATTTTTATGAGCAGTATATTTATTGAGAAATTGCTACATTCCAGTTACTTTTCATAAGTTATATCTAATCCTTATAACAATTCCATAAATTAGTGGGCATTTTCACTTTTATACTTGGGGAACCAGGTTAAATAATTGAAGCAAACCTAATTCCAAAAGACCATAATCCTTCTTTTATACTGTGTAGTCCTCAAGGAATTTAGAGTCTAATGAGAAAGACAGAAAAATGCGTGAACCAACAATATGTTGTGATAAAAGCAATTCTAAATAGACACAGATGATACCACAAGCATCACAGGAGGGGCAACCCTAAAAAAAAGTCCCCTGAGAGCCCATTAAAAATGGTCCATCACTTCCCAAGCTCAAGGGGTTCATCTGCAAAGGCTGCCTGGCTGGTTCCATATGTTTATTTTCTCTGGATATCTGTCTGTCTCTCTGTCTCTCTTTCTTTCTCTCTCTCTATCCCTCTCTCTCTCTCCCACATACACATATACATGCACACATCATTGCTTCTTTTTTACTTTTTTCCAATGTGGGTGAACTACACTGCATGAATATTGGGGTTCAAGAGGGAGAGACGGCCTAGGGGCATGGATCAATCAAATATATTACATATTCCTTGGTCCTAAAAGGGGATTATTCCTCAGTCTCCAAGTTGCCTAACTTAGAATACCTCAAGGCTTTCTGTAATTCTCTCCTTAAAGCCTGGAGTCAAGAATCAAGCCAGAAAGTGAACTCCCAGCTTCCTGTCACCAAGGGCCCACTGAGGCAGGAAACATAATGGAAATTCTAGAACCATAAATAATCAATTGGGCCTACAATATGAATGATCTCTTGGGAACTAATAGAAAAAGGCAGAATGATTACAATTATTCATAAAATAATAATAATAGCTAATATTTATTAAACACACAACACAAGCTCTGAAAACCACTTTTAGACATTATCCAAGTAATCCTCATACATCAACCCCATATCACAAATGAGGAAACTGAGTCTCAGAAAGGTTAAGTAATTTGCCCAAGATCACACACCTCCAAATTGCACTCAGAATTCTAACCCAGGCCAGTGTGACTCCAAGCCCGGACAAGCACACTATTGGCACTATTCAGTCCATTGTCAAACAACCTCCCTCAACCATTCTTCATCACCAGCCACACCAGACGGAGGGGTAAAGAGAGAACAGAGCAGCTGTGTAACTATACACTGACAATGATGGTTGCATAAAAAAAGGACCTCACACTACCAAGTTGTGAAAGCATGCAACGGAGCCAATGAAAGGCAGCTCGGGGAAATCTCGCTAACATGGAAAATTCTTTGGAATGGTGCATAGTTTTGAGTAAGCCAAATTAAATTTTAACACAAGTAATACTCTGATGGAATTACATACTCAAGTTGAAATAACTCCAAGTAATGTGGATATTGTGATTAAATCCTAAAAAGCTTCCAAGCATGACATCAGAGGAATGGCTCAGAGCAGAGCTCCGTCCTTGCTCTGCTCCCAGCATGCTCCCTGTATGCCCATCACACTAAGTCATTGTCACTCCCTGATCCACCAGGTTCATTCAAGTTTCCTTGCCTTTTGAACTGGTCACTAATTTCTCCGGAATGTCCTCCCACTACTACCCACACCTTTTGTCAAACCTTCTGTTCTATCAAGACCATACTCTACTATGGGGCCATGAAAAAGAAGGAAATCTTACCTTTTGCGACAACATGGATGGACCTGGAAACTATTATGTTAAATGAAATAAGCCAGGCAGAAAGAGAAAAATATCATATGACCTCACTCACTTAAGGAATCCAATGAACAATATGAACTGAGGAACGGAATTGAGACAGAGGAGAGATCAAGGGACCAGAGAAAAAGAGGACAGAGGGAAAGGGGATGATAGGATGGGATAAACCTGAAGAGATGGGGGGAGGGTGTTAAGGGGAAGGGGTCAAGGGAGATGTTGAGGCAAATACGGGGGAGGGAAGAATGCATTCGGGGTGACACTAGAATCTATGTAAACACAATAAATTAAAGTCAATAAAAAATTAATAATTATATAAACATTAAAAAAAAAAGACCATACTCAAAGTCACTTCTGTTTGGGAGACTTTTTTAAAAAATTTATTTAATTAATTGTGTTTACATAGATTCTAGGGTAACCCCGACTGCATCCCCCCTCCCCCATATTCCCCTCCACATCTACCTTTGGAAGACCTTTCCAATGTCAATTGGACTGCATCAGTTTAACTTGGTGTTATCACAATATTGTTGGGTATTTCAACCTTGGGTTGACTTAGTCATATTCTTCGGTTCAGAGTATATGACATCATTGATCCATTTTTAATATTATATATAACATAAATAACACTACAATAAGCATCTTCAGTATGACATATTTTTACACAACTGATTTATTTTTCTCTGAATTCCAAGTGTAGAATTTCTGAGTCAGAGTTTGCACAGTATAAGGCTTGTGGTATGTGTTCAATAAATATTAACTATTATTATAATTATTATTTTATGAATAATTAGAATCATTATGCCTTTTCCTATTAGTCCCCAAGGGATCATTCATATTACAGGTCCAATTGATTATTTATGGTTCTAAAATTTCCCTTATGTTTCCTGCCTCAGTGAACCTTTGATGACAGGAAGCTGGGAGTTGACTTTCTGGCTTGACTCTTGAACCTAGGCTTTAAGGAGAGAAGTATAGGAGACTTTGAGGTCTTCTAAGTTAGACAAATTAGACAGAACCTGAGGAAGGAGGCCCTTTTGGGACCAAGAAATATGTAGTTGATTGAAGCATGCCCCTACCAAATTCTTCTAGAAAGTTTATATCAATTTAAACTCCACTCACTGTATATAAAAGTGTCTATTAGCCTCACATTCTCACTAGTACTAGATATCTTTTTTTGTTATTGTCTGAGAGAGGGACAGACAGACAGGAAGCTGAAAGAGACAAGAAACATCAACTCATAGTTGTGGAACCTTTGTTGTTCATTGATTGCTTTCTCATGTGCCTTGGTGGCGGGGAACCCCAGTTGAGCCAGTGACCCCTTGCTCAAGCCAGCGACCTTGGGTTTCAAGCCAGTGACCTTTGGGCTCAAGCCAGCAACCATGGGGTCATGTCTATGATTCCATGCTCAAGCGGCAACCTTGGAGTTTTAAACCTGGGTCCTCAGTGTCCCAGGCCAATGCTCTATCCTGGTAAGAGAGCTAAGTATCATTATTCTCTTTTTCATCTTTGCCTATCTGATAGGCAAAATAAATATTCTTTTAATTTTCATTCCTTTGATTCCTAATCATGTTAATTATATTTTATATATTAGCCATTCATATTTCTTCCTTTGTCAATTGCTTGCTTATGATCTCTACCAAATTAATCATTGAGGCAAAAATCTTTTTTAATTGATTTGCAAAATTTCTTTATATATCAAGGGTATTAAGGAATATTAAGCTTTTTCTGCCGTATTTGTTGCAAATATATTTTTCCATATTTCTATTTTTAAAGTATTTCTGCTATACTGATAATATTTTTAAATTTTATGTAAACAAACCTATCACTCTTTTCTTTTGTGATTTCTGCATTTGGTATAATACTTAGAAAGTCTTTCCCCTACATTTAGAAACAGACCATAGAGAGAAACTCATATATGCATACAAAAAAACTTGTACAGGAATGTCCATTGTAATATTTTTACAGGATCTGACCAACTTGCTCAGTGAATAGAGCATCAGCCTGGCATATGGATGTCCTGGCTTCATTTCCCAGTCAGAACACACATGAGAAGAGACCATCTGCTTCTCTCCCCCTCCCTTTCCCCCTTCCCTCCCTCTTCCCCTCTCCCTCTTCCTCTCCTACAGCCAGTGGCTCGATTGGTTTCAGCGTGGACCCCAGGTGCTGAAGATAGCTCAGTTGGTCCAAGCATCATCCCCAGACAACGGTTGTTGGGCGGATCCTGATTGGTGAGCATGTGGGAGTCTGTCTCACTATATCTCCTCCTGTCACTTAAAAATAAAATAAAAATAAATATTTTTATAATAGTGAAAGCTGAGAGGGATTAAATATCCATCATAAAATATAAATATATTAGAGATACAACATAGAATTACCTACAACATCTATGTGTAGCAAAATAGATATTGCTCAAAAATATGTTGAGAGATAAATAAATAAAACATGCAGTACCACACCATGTGTGTAAATGTAAAACATGCCAAGTAATTCTCTCTGTTGTTTATAGATGCATCAATTTTCAGAAATAGAAAAAAATACATACTGAAGAAATACACACCAAATTCATGGTAGTTGCTGCCTCTAGGAAGATCAGAAAAGAAATGAGATTTTGAAAGAGTAAAAAGAGACCTTCCCTCAATCAAAAAGCTCTCGTGATTTTTTTAACTGAAACAAATGTGACAAAGCATTATTAATATTAACCACTCTGGTTGGGTAGAGAGTATGTTTTCTGTTATATTCTGTTTTCTATTACACTACATTTCCACATTAATATTGTTCCCCAAATTAAAGAGGGGGGCTTTCCCCACCCTCCATGAATATATAGAAATTCATTTTTATTATATTCTAGAATCTTTGCAATACATCTTATTTTAGTATATGGTATGAAGTAGGACTCTGAATGAATGAATGAATGAATGAGTGAAGAAAATGAGTGAATGAAAAGAATGATGAAAGACTGACTCATCTAAATAACCAAATTATTCTCAGCCACTGTTTTTGCATTTTCTGTTGCATGATGTTTTAGAACTGTTTCTATATATTTCTGCATTGCTGATTCCAAATCTAAAATCTGTTTTCTGGTGCATGCACTAGTTTTTATGCAATTTTAATTTATTTTTGTTACAGTTAATGGCATGCATTGGTTTTTAAATAGGAGTTAAAGGGCAACAACTCTTGGATTGAACATAACCACAAGGCAATTAATGTTTTACAAACATCACTTTTACATAATTGCATTTGTTTTTATATGTAAAAAATTATTATCTGAGAAAAACACCCTTTTATTTTGTTCTAAGATTGAATCATGGCTTCTTTGAGTAGGCATAAATGTAAGAATAGTCCTGACACCTTCTGTTATATATGTGGCTGTTACACACTTCAACGTCAAAGGTGCAATATTTCATCATTTGTGACACGCGCATACATTGCCTATTTTCAAGTTCCCCTTGGCAATCAAGAAAAGAATTGGGTTCCTCATACTGTGTGTCGTAAATGTGAGGAAATGCTTCATAACTGGACAAAAGGAAAACGCAAAGGAATGCCTTTTGGTATTCCCATGGTTTGGCGTGAACCTAAGGACCACAGCAGTGACTGGTATTTCTGTCTGATCCATACAAAGGGCATCGGCAAGAAAAAAACGGCATATGATCACATATCCTAATATTCCTTCAGCAATACGACCTATCCCACACTCTGGAACACTCCTGGTTCCAGTTTTCAATGGTTTTATTTCTTCTAAGGACGAGGAAAGTGAACATGGTGATCAAGTGTATTTTGATAAGATGCATGAGGAAATGGTTGTAGAATCTGAAGGGTCTTCTTCTGATGCCAAGCAGTCATTAATCCCTCAGCAGTTTAGCCAACCCAAATTGAATGACTTAGTAAGAGATTTGGGCCTATCAAAGAAAGCAGCTGAGTTTTTAGCCTCCAGGCTTCAAGAAAAGAATGTACTTCACCAGTCAGCTAAAGTACCCCATTTTAGGAAGCGTGAACAAATTTTTGTGGATATTTTTTCCAGAGACAAACACTTTGTTTACTGTCATGATATCAGTAGTCTTCTCAGCCAGCTAGGTGTTACCACTTACAGTCCAACAGAACGGCAGCTATTTCTTGACAGTTCTAAACGGAGTCTGAAATGTGTTCTCCTACACAACGGTAATGTTTATGCAGTGGTTCCAATTGGTTATTCAACTCATCTGCGAGAAGATTATAATGACATAAAAATTGTCCTCGACTTTCTGAAGTATGAGGAGTGTAACTGGATTATTTGTGTGAATCTTAAAATGGTAAATTTCCTGCTAGGACAACAGAGAGGTTTCATGAAGTATCCTTGCTTTCTGTGTTTGTGGGACAGCCAAGCTCAGGAGAAACACTGGACACAGAAGGATACTGTGGCCGAAATGTGAAGCTCTGTAAGTAGGGATGCAAAATATTGTGAACAAACCTGTAGTTAATCGAGACAGGATCATTTTTCCCCCACTTCACATCAAACTTGGCTTAATAAAGCAGTTTGTTCAGGCTCTGAATAGAGAAAGTGAATGCTTTCAACATATTACTTTTGCTTTTCCTGCCTTGTCTTTCAAGAAGATAAAAGCAGGTGTATTCAATGGACAAAGAATTTGCCAGGAAGATGACTAAGGAGGAAAAAGCATGGCAGTTCTTTTGTGGCAGTTACAAAGAACTTCTTTGGCAACAAAAAAAGCAGAAAACTATGAACTTCTGGTTCAAAGGATGCTGTTGGCTTTCCACGACATTGGATGTAACATGAATGTTAAGATTCACTTCCTGAATAGTCACCTTGATAAGTTTCCGGAAAATCTTGGAGCTGTTAGTGATGAGCTGACTACTGCTGGAGCATCAAACGAGATTGTCCTCAACAAGTACACAAACACAAGAGCTACAAACGCAGATTTTTGCCTGAATAGAATTTAAATAAGTTTTGTACAAATTTTATGATTAAAATAAGTGTTTTAATATGTTCTACTTTGAAATTGTAGACAAATTCTGATGCAATCATATCTTTTAGTGTATTAGAGTATTTACTGCATTATATAAATTATTATATTTTCACAAAGATGGTGCCCAAGAGGACATTCTACAGTGTGTCTGTAAAGTCATGGTGCACTTATGACCAATTACAGGACAAAAGTGCACCATGACTTTATGGACACACTGTACTTCATTATGTTAAACTAAATGTTGAAAATTTTACAATAAGATGAAAACCTAAAACCTTGAATTGCAAAAAAAACACTGTAGCTTACAGAGAAAAACTAATGTCAGATTTGAGATCAGCACACTCGAATTAGGTAAGAACAGGTGTTTTTGTGGATGCAACAAAAATTTTGTTCCCCACTGGTATATTAATATGCTCAGTTAATCAGAAAGAATTTAGCAGTTGAGCTGGTACTCAAGAAATCATGGCCGTAAAATAGATTGATGCTGGTCACTATGGTAGCCACTTGTAACAAGAGGCTATCAAGCACTAGAAATGTGGCTAGTCTGAATTGATAGATAGATGCTGCAAGTATAAAATACATACCCTATACTATAGACTTAGAATTTTAAAATGTAAAATAATATATCAGTAACTTTTGAAATTCATTTCATGTTGAAATGACATTATTTTGGATAAATTGGGTTAAACTATATATATTTTTCTTTTGTTAAAATAATTTTACCTGATTTGTTTTACTTTGTTCTTGTGACTACTAGACACTTTGTAATTATATTTTTGTTGGGACAGTGCTGAAATAGAGCAGCAATGTTGTTTTAGATCTGAAATTATAGAAGAAAAAAAATGCAGTTTTCACATTTGCCTAATCTGAATGCAAAGTAACCACCTTTTTATAAAAATAATGACAGGAAACTAGATTAAAAATTATGAAGTCATACTGTACAGCGACAACTTGGAAAATTAGACCCTACACAAATTGTTCCATAATGCACTTTATAAAAGTTTAGGGAAGTGGAAATTTTTTCTATTAAATTCTGTAATACAAAATAGATTCATTTCTTTAAAAAGACCGTAAGGTGAGATGGTAACATGAAAAATAATAACCATAGAGAAATGACATTTTTATTGTCTGTCTCCTAATGTTTCTGTTGTCCCGTGAATCATTGCATATCAGCTGATGTGATTTCAGTGGTCCTGGTGTTACTTTCTTTTTAATGCCCTCTACTCTTCACTGAAAAGTGATTATTCTAGTGGTTCTTCTGGTACTAAGACCCATGTCATCTAGTCATGGTCAAAGAAAGCTAGCTAAAAGTAATTTCAGATTAACTTCAGAACTTTGTTGGTATCATCTACTGTGAAGGGAATATGTTATCCACATCAACCTACTTTCACGTCCTTGAATTTGCAATTCCTAGAAAAGCTTCTTCATGTGCTGCCCTGTCTCTCATCCCTCACTTTTATTGTGATCGTGTATCTAAGAAGCCAAGACAACCACTCTGGCAAGGACAGACCGCCCCTCCCCGGACTAGAGCAGAGGGATGGGGAGCTGACAGCACAAGGACAAAGCCAGAACCTCTAAAGCAGGCAGAAGAAGAGAAAAGGCTATGAAAAAAATTTAGTTTATATTTTGAGTCCTGCCCAAACCAGCCAAAGCTAGGACTTTCAATTCTAGGCATAGCTAAAGGGTTAACAGGGGTAACTCAACAGAATAAAAGATCAGATTTCCTAAAACAAAAGCAAGGGGGGATACAAAAAATGTACTTTTAGTCACTTTTTTTATTTAAGAAAAATTCAAGTTGAATCAGACCTTGATGAATGGGAGGATTTCACAAGTCAGAGACTGTCTATAATCGTTGATTTTAAAGAAGAATTAGACCTCCAAATAGGTGTCATTTGATTTTCAGAAAACACTTACTAAGGGATCCTTAAATAACAAGGAAATTTTGGTTATCAAATTGGGGAATAAGGTCTGAAAGACCACAATAACCACTGATTATTTTTGGTGGGGGGTTCTTTTGGTTTGTTTTTTGTTTTTGTTTTGTTTTGCTTCTATCTGGTTGAAATAGTACACCTGAAACCATAGCCAATTGAATATGAATGTCATTAACTCAGGACATATTAAAAAGTTAGGTCTTTAAAATGCACTATCTCCTTTTTTCCCTTCTCTGAATGTAGACTCCTAACATCATTTCTCTCACTCCTTTGCTCTGTGCCTTCTCTGGGACTTACAATCACTCAAACCTCCCACTCCACTCAGCCCCTTAGCCTTCTCCTGACTTTGATGTTCCACTCCCCTCTTCTTTACCCCAGAGTCTGAATGCCCTCTACACTTCCAGCTTCCTCATCCTGACCTTTTATCCCACCTGCCAGGCACAGTCCCGGGACCATCTCTCCCCTTCTGTCCAATTCCTCTGACTCGAGAGCCACGCACTGTTGCTGGAGGCACCACAGAACTTAGGGAGTGAGGCCATGACAAATCTAGGTAGCATATTGATCTGTTCCTTCCCCCTCCTCAGCAATTCTCATTTTTGTGCCTGTGAACACCCTGATATCACCTCCTCAGACCTCTCCCCATGGGGACCCCAGTTTCAGCTTGGTCACACTCACTCTCAGAAGATGACCTGGTCTGAATAGATTGAAAGTGTCTTAAAAGACTCTCTCTGAAGAGACATCAGTGCTACATAAACCCTCCCTTCCTGGTTGCCTTCATCCTCTCTCTCTGGTTGTGTGCAAGAATAAACATGTAGGCATAAGCCATGCACACAAAACCCCTCATAGTAAACCCCTACACACACAAACATACATGTCTACCTTGAACCTCCTCTCCTTCTGAGCTTACTCTCTGCACTCATGCCTGACACCAACATAAAGCTCATGCTCTCTCTAAATTGTTTATCAAAGATTGGAAGAGTATTTGTCACTCTATTACACTCGGGGAGGGGGAATATGACAAAAAGGGACAGAAGGTGTTTTACATGGTTTATTCTGCGCATTTTTAAACTCTGAATCTTTTATAACAAGAATGTATTTGTGCTTCATATGTACTTATTAAATTTTTCTCAATCTTTCACAGTCACATCTTACTCAAGTAATACAAGTCTGCTGCCCCCATTCTCTCAATATCGCTTCCCTTCTGAGCCCTTGGCAGCCAGGCTTCCCTGCCCAACAAGCTCCCAGAACTGAACTCTTCAAAGGGCACCAATGGGCAACTTCCTTGTGGCTACATCCTTCCCTCAGTTCTACTTCTCTTGGTAGATGCCAACAGTGATTGATGACCTACTCCCCTCTTGAAATTCTCTCCTCCCTTGGTCTCTGTGAGACTGTCTTCTGAAACCCATTGAGAAATTGAACACCTTTCCCTGAAAGACCCTGAAAAAAACCAAATAAGCTTTCCTTTTTCTTCTCCTAAAGTCAAGTGAAGTGAGAGGAGCTCCAGATACAGAGCATGTGTTTGCACGCGCAATGTCGCCCTCTATAAACCCTTGCACAACCACCTTCTCTGCTGTCTCCACTACGGGAAAAAGCCAAAGATGATAAAACCGCACCAAAGTTGTCATAACCCTCTGTGCTGCCTAGCGGACTTCTGGTCAACCACCCTCTACATACACACCCCAGCGGCCACAGGACTGGGTCCTCCCTTCTTGAGCTGGCTTGCTCAACTTCTCTCCACTTCACTGCTGTCCTTGTGATCAAAGGGAAGAAATAATGACTTAAACACACAACATTTTGAAAAATGAAGAGAAGTTTGGTGCCTGCACAAGGTAAGGATGAACGTTTTATGTGAAGGGTTGCATATTTTAAAAATACAGAAAAGAAAATCTGTGTTCAGAGAACCACAATTATGTTAAAATCAATGAGTGTGAGCATCAAATGAGGTAATGTAGGTGGGAGTGCTTTGCAAACTGTAACTTGCAAGACAAATGTTAAATATTTCCATCATCATCTATCTCATAGAGTTGTTGAAGACCAAATCCAACAGTATATGTAAAATTGCTTTGTCAATTGGAAAGAACGTTAATAAATTGTAATTATTATGTGATGTTTTGCCTCGAGCTAGATTAAGAGTCAGACCGTTGTAATATTGAAAAAAATTAAGATACTGCTGATTTCTTTTAAATCCACATTTCTAGAACTGTTTGTAAACTGAGAAGTCTAATTAATTTCCCTCTTATCACCTCTTTTCAGAGAAACTGATTGCAATACTCTTCAACATCTATTAACAACAAAGACAAGTGCCTGGTAACTATCAGCTAGACTACCAAACTTTGGATTTGAAGCCTGAAAGTCATCTTTTGCGCCAGCCTCACAATAACTAAGCCAGTCCGTTTTTTCTTGGGACTATTTCAATCTCCATTGGCATCATAACATCATGATTCTACTATGGTAGCTTCCTGACCATTTACTCCATCTTTAGCCTCTCTGAATTCCCATCCATCCATCTTCTAGCTGCTGAAAACTGCAACATCACTTTCATTGTTACAACTAATTTTTTTAAATAATTGATTTTATAAGCAAAGTGGTGAGTCAGGAAATAAAAAAACTGAATAATTATTGGGAAGGAAAAAGAAAACCATTGCTTGAGAAGGTATCATGATATACCTAGAAACCCCACAAAATCGACTGAGAAGCTATTTAATAGGATAGGTTGGACACAAATAGGTATGCAAAATTTTACAGCTTTCCAATATGCCAGCAGTAACCAAATGGAACACATAATGGGAAAATATTTCTTTGACACTAAAATGCCAATCTCCACAAGAGGCATCATCAGGAAGAGAGAGAGTGAGACAAAAAGATTACTGGAATCTCTAGTTTTTCTGTGACAATAACTGTTTGTGGCCTTTATGTGGCATTGGTTTTTGCTCGTTTTGTTTTCCTTTTGCCTTCTGTTCAGATTTAAAGAGTCAGCCTGGATAGCTGTGAGGGAAATGAGGAGGGGGAAATGTTGGGTAAGGAGGAACAGCAAGAGGGGTGTGGTGTGGTGTGGTCCATGGGCCTGAAGCCAGTGGCTCAGCTGCATCAACCTGGGAGTTATCACTGACCTGGATGAAAAACCTTTGACTCTTCTCCCTTGACCTTCATGGATGTTCAATTGCCAAGTCCTACAAGTCTATCTTCGTAAAGATCTCATAGATTTACTCCTGTCTCCTCACCCCCAGTACCTGTCCCTTACCAATATCCTCAGTAACTTGGGCCTAAATCATAACTGCCTCTTAGCTGTTTCTTCATCTCCAGACCATGACCCCAATCCTGTCTCCATTTTAGTCTTTCTTCCTCATCAATCTTATCATGTCACACAGCTGACTGGTTAATATCCTGCACAATGCAAGTCTGGAAGGCCAACCATCCTGGGCAAGAATATGGGGTTCACCTCTCACCACAGACTGCACGGGTTTGAGTCACAAAGTATGCTACTAGTTAGCTTTGTGAGCTTGACTATATTATTTAACCATTCTGAGCCTTGGTTTCTTTATTTGTAAAATGGGCCTAATGTATAAATAATAAAAAGTATTGTGAGGACCAAAAATAATACATAAAGGACCCATCACAGGATCAGAAACACAATAATACAAAAGGTATTCAAAGGCTGTGACTGTTGCCATGGGAATTGTGTTTTTTCTCACAACTACAGTCTATAGCTGTCTACTGGAGCAAGTTTGATGCCTATGCTTAGTCTCTAAGATCTATATATTGGTTCCTGCTTAACATTCAGACGTATTCCTCAACATGAAATAGCCACTCAACCCCATCTTCACATCCCAATCGTATGCACCTTGCCTCAGAACTTTGTCTCTTCGTCTTCCCTCCACCTGAAATACCATTTTCACCTGTTTCCAAATGTACCTCTTTCAGTAAAACTCCCCGTTACCCCACCCATGTGCCTCCACAGTGCCTCTCCCACACCAATACCACCACCTTCGCACGCAGTTAGCCGTGACAATCCTGCCTGCCTCACTCTGTCCTAAGCCGTTTAAATGAGTGATCTCACTCGATCCTCACAGGAACCCTGGGAACCAGGTACTTTTCCTCTTGCCAACTTACAGCTGGAGTCACTGGGGCTCTGAGAGGTGGAGGTGCTTGCCCAGGGTCACAAAGTTGCCAAACTAGTTCCGAGCTTGCTACCACTATCCCATCCTTCCTCGACACATATTTCTTAGGCTGGATGAGTCAGTTTAACACAGCAAAGTCCAGTGCAATCACATCTTTTTTGTCCTTGAGAAGCCAGTTCTCATTTATCAACCCTGCCCTTACCCCTTTGGCTCTTCCAGCTGTTTTAAACAGCAAACAGCGTATTATATACTGCCCTAGACAGTATCTCTACCGCATAATTGGACACTCACTATTGTCAGCGCCCAGTACAATGTGATTATGCATAATTGGGTATTGTTCACTAAGTGGAGCAGTATGCAATGGCCTGGATTTTCACACACTGCTCATTTCTTCTCAGATACACATCAGGAATCTTCTCAAATAGAATATAAACTTTTTGCAGGTAAGGACCACAAACTTCTCCAGATATTAGTGATATCCCCAAAGTACCTTTTGGTTCTGAATTGGCCTTCTAAGCAGGCTTTCTTAACTGGGGGTTATGGGGTGGGTGGGGGTGGCAGGTCCCCAGAGAGACACAGAACAAAAGGATCTAAGAGGAAATGATCTTCTATCATTTCAGGACAGACAGCACACTGGGTCCCTTAAACACATTGGGGTAAATGTTTTCAATAGTCAGAAGCCAAAAGCAAACTGAGTTTGATGGCATCAATATAATGCTTAATATGATACATATCTGGCATCTGTTCTAGAGGAGACTGCATGTCAGGAACTTGGAACAGGTCTCCTGGGCATACAGGCAGCTCTCAGTCTGTCTGCTGCACATTAAATACACTCACAGTCGGGAATATACATTTTTAAATGCATGAAACATGAGCCAGACTTGACACCCATCTATCAGCACTGCTTTAAGGATAATAAAATCAGTGCTGCCATTATAAGGAGAGGGAACTTGATGACCCACTGGAGATTTCTTCCAATCTAAACGATTCTATAAATTCCCTTCAAATCATAAAAAAAGCAGATTAAGGATTCAAGAAGGTGTTTGGACTATAAATACAAATTAATTTCTGCTCCAGCTACAATTTTTCTCATCCTCGCAAGAAGTACCTTCATCTCTGAGATGTTTCTGGGTGAAACACCACAGTGCAGCTGAAGATGGATAGGACTCCCTCAGGTTCTTGTTGGCAACTATTTTCTTCTAATTTCACAAATAAATCTGCATCTTGAAATGAACTGAATTGAATCTTGCTGCTGTCCAAAAACATTTATCACTGAGAATCTGTTTTGTTTGGGGAGTAAGATGTAATTGTGTACAGATTCAATAAGAACCTAACTGTCCCACTGAGAAATTCTTTATTGAAAATGTTTTGTTCGGACCCTAAGTAATCTATTTATTTCCATTCTCGGTTACTAGACATATAATCCAATTTGTTTTTACTTTAAAAAATTGTGCTTAAACACTGCACAATTATCTTAAAATCTGGAATAGTCTGTGATACCTTCCCACTTGGTTTTGTGAAACTTAATTCGAACTGACCCTTATAAAAGAAAATTAATTTTCTTAACATTACCTCACCGATTAGAGCTAAACAGAAATCAAAAGAAAATAGTAAATAATATTTTGAAAGATTAATTTATCAACTAATAGGTTTTTAGTCCACATATTTGCTCTGATTCAATATGAAGTCAGAGACAAAGATAGAAATGAACAAATGCATTGTGGCTCAGGTCTCTAAACACATGGGGATAAGTGCATATCCCTAAGGAAATGTGCTCAATTATGACATCACAGCTGTTTCTCCTATAAAAAGAACTATGTCCTGCAGCAAACTATAATTTCCCAAATAAAGGGAATAAAAGATTAAAGAAGAAAAAAAAACGTCAGCAATAAAATCCAAAGATAGGGACCAGATGCCAGGCATATTAAAATACCATATCCATCAAAGAATTAAAAAAAGAAAGAAAGAAAAAAATCTTATACCGTTTGAATGCTTAAACACAACATAGTTCCACTTGAATTCACCAAAGAAAGGAGACTGTGGTCAATTGTTGCAATAAGGCTACATGCATCCATGATCTTGGCCCGTCCTCTCCCACATTTACTCTGGGCTTGCCCATGTGACCTGCTTTAGCCAAAGGATGTTAGCAAGCATGACACAAATGCAGGCTCAAAAACGTGCATGCATGTTAGGGCTTGTCCTTTTCTCCTGCTCTTGGAAATACTGACACTATCATGAGAATAAATCTGGGCTAGCTAAGTGCAAACATGTAGTTCACTCCCTCTCCTCGCCCCAGCCACTAGCCAGCACCACAACTGTACATGCGAATAATGCTATCTCTATCAACCAGCTCCTAGCAACTGCCAGCTGCCTACAGAAACAGGAGTGAGTCCAGGCAAGCTCAACACTAGAACTGCCTAGCTCAGAGGTCCCCAAACTACGGCCCGCGGGCCCCATGCAGACGCCTGAGGCCATTTATCCAGCCCCCACCGCACTTCCGGAAGGGGCACCTCTTTCATTGGTGGTAAGAGGGGCACAGGATGCATCCGCACCCATAGTTCCCATTGAAATACTGGTCAGTTTGTTGATTTAAATTTACTTGTTCTTTATTTTAAATATTGTATTTGTTCCCGTTTTGTTTTTTTACTTTAAAATAAGATATGTGCAGTGTGCATAGGGATTTGTTCATAGTTTTTTTTTTATAGTCCAGCCCTCCAATGGTCTGAGAGACAGGGTCCACTGTGTAAAAAGTTTGGGGACCCTGGCCTAGCTGAACCCAACCTAAATGACCAACTAATAGAACCATGATCTAAGACATTACAGTTTCAAGCCACCAAGTTTTGGACTGGTTTGTTATACAGCAAAAGCTAACGGATACTGAGGTCATCACAGAACCTATTTCATGAGAATACCAATAAATAGAGAAGTAACTATAGAAGGAAAGAGAGAGACCGTCCTAAGGATTGGTGGGTCTAGCAAATATTCCTGAAAGTGAGTTTGTATATGAAATACTGAGTTGGTATACTAAGCCATTTTTAAGAAAGGATTCTTTAATCCATTGGATTGGGGAAGTCTGGGCCGAAAGACCTACTTTCTCTTTCTTGAATCTTAGATGGCCAGGCAGAGCAGACCCAATGGAGCTTATCCAGCTAGTTGAAGATACAAAGGCAATGGGATGGACAGTGGACTTTGTGGGTCTTGCCTTAGCCTGCTGACCTCTGACACAGAGACCAGAGCAAGAAAGTGTCAGTGCATAGGCAGGGGCTATTTGACACATAATGGCCAGGCCCACAAGCCATGTGTGGACTAAGTCTTTTGTGATTATGTGTTAATCAGATTGGCGATGCCTTCCTTTCAGTTTTGGGGGGTTTTTTTTGGGGGGGGGAACAGAGGGGGGGCTAGAGAGAAGAAAAGGAGTCTTGGATGAGGCTGGAAAAATAGGTGTAAAGTTGGGCAGAGGTTACTTTCTTCTTATGGGTGTAGAAGGTGTTTCCACAAGGAAAAGGAAGAGGTTCAATATCTATTACAAACTTAATATATGTTTGTTCTTTCTTAATGAAACTTCTGGAATCAGACCTGCTATTTCCTGGATTTCTGACAGTTTAAAATGCCTCAACTCTAACTCTTAATATTGAGATGAAAATAAGAGTGAGGAGAAGGAAGTCAATAAAGACAGTCCCTTTTGCAAAAGACTTGATGCAAGATATATAACAGGAACAAATACCCTTCCTAACGAAACCCTTCCTAACGAAACCCTTCCTAACGAAACCCAAAATCGAGCCTACCAGTCAGCTGTGTATCTCCGTGGGTTGGCTGACATTCAAGTATTTAAGGTACAGTTGAAGGTATAAACTGGTTTTTAACCTCTGTCTGCCAAATTGAGCCTACCAGAGCCGATCCCTTTTTAAGAAATTCTTAATGCTTGTAGGACCCTAATGCTATGGGAAGTTATTCCTGGTACATTTATAGAGAACTAGTGAGAGGAAATATGGAAGGAATGAGATCATTGAGCACATTAAGTATACCTAGGCAAGTTTGAAGGGGCACAGGTTGGGAAACTTATTCACCTTAAATGAAGCTGAACATGATTTTATGCCCAAAACATCTGCATATTAAAAGACTACTCCTGTAAAAGAGACTAGTGGGTGCTAGACAACCTTGCACAATCGTCCTTTTTGTTTTAGGGCTGCCAGCAATGGCAGAGACATTTCCTGAGGGCCTATAAATCTTTCAACCTTTAGTTTCCTGATCTGTTAAATGGGATTGTTGCAAAGATTAAGAGATAAAGTCGTAGTTCCTTGATTTTAGATTCCTTGGACCTGAATAACTTGCCCCAAATCTTGGAAGCATAAGCACAGTCTTGCTAATTCCTTCTTTTGCTAAATTCTAATATGAAAAAAGCCTAAGAGATAAGGTTGGTGTAGTATAATGTAGTGCTCTGTGCCAGGAACTATTCTAAATGTTTTCTAAATATTAATCGAATCTCCCCAACAACCCTATGAGATAGGTATGATTACTCCCACTTAACAAATGAGAAAACTGCATGACCACAGCCAGGTTAAGTAACCTGCCCAAGGTTTCAGAGACAGTAGCAGAGCCAAGATTCAAACTCCAGTAATCTAGCTCCAGGATACTTGCTCTCGACAAATAGAAAATTGTCTGGCGCTCTTCCCAATTGTTTCATAAAGGAAAGGAATGCACAGAAAATAATAATAATAATGAGAATGCCATTTTCAAAAATAAATAATATTTTAGAGCTCCAAAAGAATGAAAAGAACAGAAAAGAATATCAGTCCCCAAAATTGAAAAGTAAAAATTGGTTTCATGCTACGCAATCATTGTGTTCATTTTACTACGAACTAAGGAATATTTATGTTGGGAAACATATAGATTCTCCCAGTCCCCAGATCAGCCTTTAAGAACCACTGAGATAATAGTGTATGGAAAGCCCATCAGACAGGAATGGTTGCTATGGAGCTAAAAGACAATGAGCAAAGTGTCCCAGAGCCCACCCTCCTGGACTGCTCACAATAAGGCTGTGTTTGCCAAACCACATGAATAAGAGGTATATCATGTCCCACAGGCCTGCCACAGGGATGTACGCACATCTTGGTTTATGGCCAGCATGAACGTTCTGTTTCCCAAACCTATCTCTAATTGCTCCTTCCATCCTCCCTGACACAGGAAGAGCATGGGCTGGAGAGCGCGCATGCCCCAGGAAGTCCCAGGAAGACATGGAGCAGAGAAGCAGCCTGCAAGGAGCAGCCTGCTGGGGAAGGAGCCTCCTCACCATTCCACATACTTTAGATATTCTTCGGTGAAAACAGCAAGTACCTCTTCTTCCCCTTGATTTTGGAACAGAACAGAAACCTGCAAGTGGGCTTCTAGTCAACAGGTCCTGCTTACACAGTGCCTTTCAGCCCATCGGTCTCTCTATTGAAGGAGCATCTTCAATAATTTCACAAGAATTACATTTAGTGTAGGTTGTACCACCAGCTACTGGGACATGATATTAGAATTCTGCCTTCCATAGCTTAAACCAGTTCTTTAACAATTGAACAATTCCTTTGCAATTATTTTTTGGGGGGGGAGGAGCAGTCAAGGAAATGAAATGGTTAGTGGTGTTACTGGGAGACACCATAGAATAGTGGTGATGGTGAGTGGTTGTGTTCTGGATTCCAATGACTAAAGTTCATAAGAGGGTCAGTTTATCTGTCTGCAATGGACCCCACAGTTAACTACTGTAGGATTCATGGGCCGTGCAGTCTCTGTCAGAACTACTCAACTCTGCTTATAGCATAAAAGGAGCCATAGACATAAATGGATGAGTGTGGCTTGATTGTGGACACTGCGATTTGCATTTCATATCATTTTTACATGGCACGAGATAGCATTCCTCTTCTGATTTTTTCTCACCACTTATATATATATATAAACACCATCTATGTTGTGGGCCAAATCTGAAGAAGCAGATATAGCCCACTGTCGGCCAGGGTATACCAAACCCTGTTTACACTGCAGCTCTGGCATTTCTTAGCTATAAACTCTTGAGCAAGCTTTGTTTTGAAGCTTCAGTCCCCTTGTCTGTAAAATAGACACAATAATAGCATCCATCTCCTCTGAGTTTCCTAGGTGGGTACAGTAAAAGCAAAATGCTTTAGCACACAGCAATTGGGTGTGTGCTCAGCATACAATTAATGCGAACAATCTCTGCATTTTCCTCCTCTTGTCTGTGCAACTTCTACCAAATCCATCCAGGCTACCATCCAACAGGATCAAGGATTTTCATGTCCTTATCGACAAAGAAATGTTCTAGACTTTGCGTACTAACGTCAGTACCCTCAGAGGGCGTGGGGACCTAAAACATGCCCAAACCCTGGGTGCTCTCATTTGTCAGTCTCCTCCTTGACCTCAGTCACTGCAGTTCAAGAGCTGAAGGTCAGAATGTGAGGATATCATGCTCCAAACCAGAAAGAATGATTTTTTTTTCAGAAATAATAATGTTTTTGAGCACTGGTCAAATCTCATGACCACTGGCCCTCTGCTGAGCATCGTACGTGATTCCTTCCCTTCACGTTCACACACCTGAAGGATCTGATGAGATGATGAGCTCTGAGTCTCAGAAAAGGAAACCCCAGAGTAGGGAGGCAAGGAAACTAGGCAAGCCCACAGGGCAGGTAGCCCAAAGTCGTGGAGTTTCTTCCTGAACCACACAGCTCTTGCTTTGTAGCAAAGAAAGGGGTGGCCCTCTTCTAGGGCCCTCATGCTTTTCTGACTGCACCCATATCCTGAAGCCCCGGGGATCTTGTGAAAATGCAGGTTCTGAGCCATTAGGTTTTGGTATGGTCCTGAGGTTCAGCATGTCTAAAAAGCTCTCAGGTAATGCCAATGCCACGGGTCCTAGCACCACACTTTGAATAGCAAGGCTCTCAGTGAAGTGAGAAATGTGAGTTTTTCCCATTAATGACCAACGTGGGCTACACAAAATGAATCAATGACCATGGATTTCCTATGGTGAAGAGTCGTTGGAGCCAGACAGCAAAAGTCACACTCACGACCCCACCCGGTGCCAGATGTGCGACCTGGGGCACAAGTCTTTCCACCTTTCTGTGTCTCCTGTTTCCTGCCTATAAGGGAGAAAGGTAATCAGTATTATCTCGTAGGGCTGTGACAATGACTCAATAAGATTGGACATATAAAGCAGTTAGAGCAATGTCTAACACATTGTAAATGATCAATAAATGAAAGATAATCAGAAGACCAGGAAAAATGAAGATCCTTACCAAAGAAGTATCTAAAGATGAGCTATATGCGGTCTGTTTCCCTGCACAACTAATAGCTTGTGCAGGGCCATTCAAATCCACCTCTCGTTCAAGCCATTTTACAGTTAAGTAAACCAGACTTGCATTCAGTCAGTCATAAAATTAAATTAGAGAGAAAGTTCACCTTGAAAGGGCAGGACCCAGGGGGCAACAAAGCAGCGACCCTTTCCTGCCTGCTCATTAGTTATTTGTCTGAGGGACATGCCCATTCCCTCGACCTCTGCGCACAAGAAACAGTGGAGGATGCACATGACAATTTCCCAAAGCAACACAAATGTCTACTTCACCAGAGCAGTTTCTCACTTAGGTCGCTTCGGTGAGTCACTTGCCCTTAGACATCCTAGCCTTCTAAAGTAATTAACCCTCCAGTGATATGTCACTACTGTCCATATTAAGGGAATTGCCTCAGTGGTCTCATCTGTAAAATGAACATACTGGACAAAATATTCCAGTGCTAGCATTCTAGGAGGTCAAGTTTGTTTCCTTTCCCCCAAATCGCATCACCTCCTCAGGTGACTCATGAGGTCTATGGGCAGGAGAAGCACAGGGCCAGGCACACAGGAAGCACTCAATAAAAGAAGGCTGTGATTAGAACCAAATCAGGGTGCTCTCCTCTAAATGAACCACAGTATGACCTGACCGTGTCATCTAGTTACAGGATATCGACCGGAATAGTAGTAGGTGGGTGGAACGGGCAAGGCTAAATGGGATCTTGGTTGAGGAAGTGGCCACTGCCTTTTCTAAAGTTGGATTGGCAATTTACCATTCAGGTGAGAAGCTAAGTGAGAAAGGGACTGGAAGAAGGCGTCTACTGGTTGGAGGTCTTCAGGACCCATTGGAAACCTCATCACCTCTCGCAGACACTTTCCATGCCCTGAGCTTCAGTTTCTCAGTCCATCTCAAAATTCCAGCTACAGCTGAAATTCCTGGCACACTGGGACGGCCATCAGTTCCTGGAACACTCTGGCAGCTTCCACCCCAAGGGTGTGCTGAGTCAGCTTTCCTGCTGCAGGGCAGGGCTTCATCAGAGGTGGGAGCTTAAACAAGTAAAGTTCCCTCTGTTTTCACAAGCAACCAATGGCCCCTAAGCAGATTTCAACCAGTAGGGAGTGGGAGTCAATGAAAGCAACCCAGCCTCTCTTCCTTAGGACAGACACTTCAGCAACAGTTTCAGTGTGTTCCTCTACACACTCTAGTGACATTGAGATTCATATGTTCACAGCTATGACAAGTATGTGCGCTTGCTCGCTCTCTCTCTCCTCTCTCTCTCTCTCTTTGCTGGCTTTTCTTTTCCTGCCTCACTCTCCTGCTCCCTTACCCCAACTTCCTGAGATTACCTCCCAAACTCCCAGGACCCAAACCCTTGTCTCAGTCTCTGATTTGGGGAACCCACACTAAGACCCATGACTGCTCCAAAGTCTTGTTCAGAGTCCCATAGCATTCTGTACAAAATCACAGCCCTTGTTACACTGCACTGTGTCCACCAAGGCCAGGGTCGAGTCCATCCCATCCACTCCAGAACCCCAGGCACGCTGGCATGTAGAAAGCACTCAGGAACTGTTGGTTAAGTGGATGCCAGCAATGCATCTGCTGCCTGGGCATCAGCGGAACCACAAGAGGCAGCCCTCGGACTTTTTAATGATTCAGGTAAATCCTTTTCTGTTTTAGAAAAGTTTATAAATGAATTAAGACAGAGTCATTAGCAGCAGAGGAAAAGCCATCTAAAGAAAATTCACAAGCTCCCCCATCACTTCCCAAAAAAACATACCCCAGGTTCCTCTGCTCTCTGCTTGCCTCTCTGGAGGAACCTAGCCTCATCCACCTCGGACAGCCCATCCCGGCACACCATCTGCAGCCTCCCCCTTCTTCTTGTCCTTCCCCACCTCCTCTTTCCCCTTTTAGTATTGTGTTCTGTGTTCTATCAAGGAATCATAACAAAGGACTGGACCAAAAGTAATCCCAACAAGTCAAGCTGATTGTGCTATTGCTGTTCCTTTAAATCTCTTTCTTCCCCAGGCCTTGAAGCTAGAGGGTTGTAAACTAGCCACCCATGGGTCAAAAGTGGTGGGAAGATATGTTTCTAGGAAACCCATGCCATGTTCTTAATGTTGCCAATGTTTAAAACTCAGTATCCGCCTGACCAGGCGGTGGCACAGCGGATAGAGCATCGAACTGGAATGCGGAACACCCAGGTTTGAGATCCCGAGGTCACCAGCTTGAGTGCGGGCTCATCTGGTTTGAGCAAAGCTCACCAGCTTGGACCCAAGGTCACTGGCTTGAGCAAGGAGTTACTCAGTCTGCTGTAACCTACCCACCCACCCCCAACCCCCAGTCAAGGCACATATGAGAAAGCAATCAATGAACAACTAAGGTGTTGCAATGAAAAACTGATAATTGATGCCTCTCATCTCTCTTCGTTCCTGTCTGTCTGTCCCTATCTATCCCTCTCTCAGACTCTCTCTCTCTGTCTCTGTAAAAAAAGAAAAAAGAAAAAAAAAACCCTCAATATCCTGTGCATAAAATTCCACATTCCCAACTATTCTTGAAAAATTAAAGGATTTCACAGCACGAGCCCACACTTAGCTGGGATGGGGTTACCAGCTTTCTCAAGATGAGACCCACAGCTCTCTGTGTGTTGCAGTTCCCATCACTCCCTTGTGCCTCTGGCTCTGAGACCTCTGTCAGTTGCCATTCATGATTGTGATATGCAAGTCTACTTTGCTCTTATCTGTTGTCTGCCTGACCCTGAGGGTGAGTGTGTTTGAGCTTGCCACCCCATATTTAAACACTTGGAAAAAACAAGTCCCAGCTGCCGTGATTGCTCCATGTATTTTTGAGCGCCTCAGGAAAGAGCTTAGAGTTTCCTGCTCTAATGCTATTGTGCCTTATGCAATTATTTGAAAGCTCATCTTAATGATGATGATGGTGGTGATGATGACAATGTAATCATACCTGGGTAACAGATAGCAGTTACTCTTGGCACATGTGTCTGCCTGATTTTACAGGTCCTTTTTTCCCCAAGAAGTTATTAATACTGAGGGATCCAGGAAAAAATGAGGAATAAATGGGGCAATAACAGAAAGGAGCAGCCAGCAGGAGGCACATCTCACGGATGTCTGCAATGCCCCTGCTGCCTTCAAAGGAAGAGGAGACTGCTGGGCCAGAGAAAAGAAATTCTTCGCATCCACATCTTCACTTCTAATCTGGCAGGAATACAGACTGCTTCATCTTACTTTTGAAGCAGTAAAGTCAAGTTCAAGAACCATTTCACGTTAACCCCAAGCAAGAGGAGAACTTTGGGAGCACCATGTGAATCAGCCCGGCTCAGCATGCAGAAAGGACACTGACAGTTTGAATCAAGTTTATAGATCTATAAACCAAAACACAGTGAATTCCAGACTCCTGCAGAGCCAGAAGTCAATGACGAAAAATGCAAAGGCAACAGAAAGATTTATTTCCGTAACCTCTCAGAGTTCAAAGACAGAACCTCAATGACTGTGAGCCACATCACTTAGCGAAGGACCAGCATTGTTTTTATCATTTAATTAGTCACTAAACAAATATTTACCCATGTGCAAGGAGCTAGGGATGAAGTGATTATCAAGGCAGACACAGGAACTGCCTTGTGAATGGCTTATCAGGAAAGGGTAATTAAACACACCATTCAATGATTTCATTAAGTACAAGTATGACAAGTGGTATAAAAGAGAAGTCAAGATACGGGAACATTTGCCAAGAGACCTATCCTAGCAAGAGAGCCCCTGTGTACCCTCTGCCAGGAAAAAGCTAAGACCTAGGGTAGTCAAAGTTGCCCAGGCACAGAGCCTGTCCATCTTTTGTGAGCATTTACTACGTGCCTGGTACTGTACCAGGCATTGGGGGTAGAGAGAAATTAGCAACAGATATTCTTCGAGAAGTCCCAGTCTGTTGGAGGTAAACAGGCTTCCATCATAGCTGCTGCTTGGAAATGAGGGCATCTCTTTGTCACCATATAACCAATTAAACAGTCATTTTGAAAAATGTTCTGATACTCAGAAGAATTCAACCAAAAATCTTCCTAATTGCAAAATGTTCTGTTGTGAGGTGCAGAGTATTTCTCTAATAATTTAGTAAAACAGATGAAAATGAGAATCTGTCAAATCCCACAGAGAACCGGGGGCTTTACCAAGATAACAAGGCTTGTTGTGGGATATACGAGCTGCCCAACCATCCAAGAGAAAGGTTAAATGAGGATGTGAATAAAGGGACTGAGGCAAGATATTAACCTTTGGAGGCCTGTAAAAAACTGCTTGGCAATTAATAATATTAATAATCATCATATTAATGTTAATGATAATTAAACACTCTGACAAACCTTTGTGTGTATTTAATTAACATATTTAATTCTGTGGGTAGGTACAATTATTTTCCCCACTTTATGGATGAGAAAACTAGCAATTAGAGCAAACAAGAAATTTCTGTTTATGACAGTTTGGCAGACTAAATAATCTGGAAAGTGAAGTCTTCAAAGTTTTAGACATGCTGAATAGAGTGACACATCTGTTCAGTCACAAAATGGTGTTTGCAAGTGATTTAATCCTCAATGGCAGTATCAAAGAGTGAGCCCGATATTAGAGCGGTGAATAGATAGTGCAGCTATCCCTTGAGCGCCGATTAGAACAAGTAGCTGGACTCACGGAACAAAGGAAGAGCTTGGATTATAACAGCCACAGGAGGATAACATATGAGGTGCTGGGCTTGTGTGGTGTGGGTAGTTAGTACTGAGACTCCTCCATATAAAGTTGAAAACTACAAGAGTTACAGCCCCAGCAAAAAAGAGACAATAGACAGAAATCTACCCAATGGGACAAGAAGACCACAAGGAAACCTAACTATCTCTCCTGGGCTCTGGGTGGGGGAATAAATGAGCTACTCAGAAAACCTGGCCTGACCCAGCATCAGACTGGGATGTGGAGGACCCAGGTTCGAAACCCCGAGGTCGCCAGCTTGAGCGCAACTCATCTAGTTTGAGCAAGGCTCATCAACTTGAGCCCAAGGTTGCTGGCTTGACCAAGGGGTCACTTGGTCTGCTGTAGCCCCCTGGTCAAGGCACATATGAGAAAGCAATCAATGAGAAACTAAGGTGCTGCAATAAAGAATTGATGCTTTTCAACTCTCTCCCTTCTGGTCTATCTGTCCCTATCTGTCTCTCTGTCTCGGTCTCGGTCACAAAAAAAAAGAAAGAAAAGAAAATCTGCACCCATGGATCTTCCATCATAAGAGTTTGGGGTTCTAGCCTGACTGGGCAGTGGCACAGGGGATAGCACATCGGACTGGAATACGAAGGACCCAGGTTTGAAACCCCAAGGTCGCTGGCTTGAGTGTGGGCTTGCCAGCTTCAGTGAGGGGTTGCTGGCTTGAGCATTGGATCATGGACCTGACCCCATGGTTGCTGGCTTGAGCCCAAAGGTTGCTGGTGTGAAGCCCAAGGTCACTGGCTTGAGCCCTAGGTCTCTGGCTTGAGCAAGGAATCACTTGCTCTGCTGTAGCCCCCAGTCAAGGCATATATGAGAAAGCAATCACTGAACAATTAAGGAGCTGCAATAAAGAATTGATGCTTCTCATCTCTCTCCCTTCCTGTCTGCTGTATCTATCTGTCCCTCTCTTTGACTCTCTCTCTCTGTCTGTGTCAAAAAAGGAAAGAGTATGGGATTCTAATATACATTTATTAAGTGATCCAGGAAGCCCTAAAGTGAGAACTTAACCTAAAAAAATTATTCTGAGCAAGAGATATCTCCTAGACACCAAGCAGAAACAAATGAAAAGACATGCCTTAACCTGGACTATTACAAGTCCCATACATAAGGCCATTCTGAAAATGAGTTCACAATACAAAATCATAACATTCCCAGAAAAAGATCCATCACAAATAAAAATCAGCAATTGCAATAAACAATAGGAAAGACGCCTGACCAGGCGGTTGCGCAGTGGATAGAGCATTTGTCTGGGATGTGGAAGACCCAGGTTCAAGACCCCAAGGTCGCCAGCTTAAGCACGGGCTCCTCTGATTTGAGCAAAGCTCACCAGCTTGGACCCAAGGTTGCTGGCTTGAGCAAGGGGTTACTCAGTCCGCTGTAGCCCCGGTCAAGGCACATATGAGAAAGCAATCAATGAACAGCTAAAAAGTGCCACAATGAAAAACTGATAATTGATGCTTCTCATCTCTCTCCGTTCCTGACTGTCTGTCCCTATCTATCCCTCTCTCTGACTCTCACTCTATCTCTGTAAAAATAAAAAAATATGAAAGACCTCCAAGACCTTTAAGTAACAGAACAATCAGATAAAAACAAGAAAATATTTAAATTAATTGAGGACATAAAGGAAGGAACAAAACATTAGCTCAAGACACAATCAACAAAGATTTGTATAAAGGATCTCTAGAAAATTAAAATAAAATTATTGAAAATAAAATGTGGTAGATTGGCTACTTACAAATAAATAGACCTAAAGAAAGTTTTAGTGAACAAGATGATAAAGCTGAGAAAAATGTAACACTAAAGATAAAGAGAAAAAAGTATCAGTGAGGTCAGAAGATAAGGAAGAAAGAATGAGAAAACCCAACATACATTTAATAAGAAAGAGTCTCAGGAGAGTGCTGCAGTCCCACTACTCCCTTTCGCCTCTAACTCTGAGCCCCTCTTAGTTGCCATTTATGATTGTGATGTACAAAGTTCACTTTGCTCTTTCTTGTTACGTGGAGTCCTCATGTTGTTTGTAAGAATGACAAAGACATTGATCAACTTTAGTTTTGTTTAGACTTGACGTTAACTATACATGTTAACTTTTTAAGGAAATCCATGAGGGGAGGTAGGAGAATGAATGAATGAATGAATGATAATGAGTGATGGTAACTATTCAGAAGAAAATAAATCAGGAATAGAGAGTAGTGAGGATAAAGATGTGACAGGTGCCAGGGGAAAATAAGAGGGTATTAAAAAACAACTCAATCTAATAGAAAGTAGTAACAGAGTCCTGCACTAAAAAAGTTGGGATAAATAATAGAAAATAAGGAGATAAAAATAAACCTTAAATTATCAATAAATATAAACAGACTAAACATACCAGACAAACCACAGATATGTCAGATATATCATTTTTTTTAATTATAAGAGACTTGCCTAAAATATAAGGACAACCAAAAATTTAAAAATAAAATTATAGAAAAATTATGTTTAAAAAACCTGGGGCTATATTAATATCAGGCAATTTTGTAAGAATTAAGAATTGAGGAGGGTTCTTGCGTAATATTAATGGAACCATTCACCAGGAAGAAATAAAAATCATACATACTTTTCACTCACCTTATGAACATAACTTAATATGTACTTAGAGGAAAAAAAAAACAATGACAGAACTACGTGTAAGGAGAAACAGACAAATCTCCAAACATTTTTTCAGTGATTAGGAAGACAAACAATTAGGAAAGATACAGATTTGGACAATACGATTAGCAAGGTTGATCGGACGGACATCATATAGGGTCCTGAATCTTGAACATTTAGAGTACATACCCTTTTCAAGCACATGGGCATCAGTTTTATCAGTTATAAAAGCTGTTCACTTAGTTGATCTCAAATCAAGACACAACAAATTCCAGTTAATTAATATAATACAGACCACAATGCAAGAAAGTGAGAAATCAATAATAAAAAATAACGAAAACGATTCGGACACAAGATGGCGACGGAGTAGGCGGACGTACCAACTTCCAACTCCCAGAACCAAAGTGGATTACAACTCAATTTTAAGAACCATCACCTGGATAAACCAACTTTGAACAAAACTAAGTGGACTCTACAACCAAGGAACACAGAAGAAGCCACATTGAGACTGGTAGGAATAGCGAAAACGCGAAGAGGGCTGCCCAGCTCCCCGGAGCAAACTGCAGCCCGGAGAGACCCGCGGGGCGGGAGGAGAGTTTGGCGGAGAGGGAGGGACCTGGGTCCCAGGAACCAAGCCCCAGCCTCCAGTCCTAGAGCCTAGAAGAGGCGTTTGGACAGTATTGAGCTGTGAAAAAAGTGAGGGAGCTCCCAGGCCTACAGTGTGGAGTATTAGGTCCCTTCCTACTCTGCTGAGGGCTGCTTAAGGTTTTGGGGCGGCAGGACGCTGAAAGGCGGTTCTGTCGGCGTGGGCAGAGGCCAAGCCGGTGGGAGATCGGTCTAGCCCAGAGGGTCAGAGGGGACCGCAAAAGCGGTCCGGAAGCTGCGGGCCCGCCTTTAATCCCACTTACGGGGACAAAGCGGAAGGCCAGGAACGGGCAGGCCCTGCGCAAGCCGGCCCTGACCGTGGGGACCGGGCTAGGACCAGGGACGGGCAGGGCCTGTGGCTGAGCTGATGCTACCAGTCCTCCACCCCCCACCCCACCCCCCACCCCCAGGCCGGAGAAACCGCGGTTGGCCAGTATACGTACGCGAGGGGGCTCCGAGCGCGGGAACGGGGTGGACCCCGAGACAAGTGGAGGCTCGCAGCTGAGCCCACACTACTATCCCCATCCGGCCGGAGAAACCACAGACAGCATTCATACGTGCACGAGCGGGCTCCGAACGCGGGGGCGGGGTAGAGTCCGGGACGAGCGGAAGTACGCAGCTAAGCGGAAGCCAGCAAACACGCCCGCCCCAATAAACCTTGGTTTCCGACCCTGCGCAGAAGGGCCCTGGCCTCGAGGGCGGGGCTAAAGCTCCAGACGGGCAAAAGCTTACAGCTGAGAGCACGTCAAAAGCCCCGCCTAACCCGCGGAACTGTAGCGAGCAGGCTCCGACTGCTGGTTCTGGGCGGAAGTCCGGAAATAGGCTGGGTCCGCAGCTGAGGAAAGGTGCTCAACTCTACCCTAGGTGCTAATCTTGTGGCTTCAGTCACAGCCCCTCCCACGGAGGAGAGGCAGAAATCATAGCAAAAGCCACAGTGGGCCGGCGCTGGCAACGCTCATACCCAACCACCCTAGGCACCGGCAGAGGGGGTGGGGGGCCTGCAGATAGACCACACCTAGAGAACACAAAGGCAACACCTATTGGACTCCAGTAGCCACAACTTGCTTATACACAGAAAAAATGGGAAGGCAGAGGAATGCAAACCAAATGAATCAAGAGAAATCCCCAGAGAAGGACCTGAATGAACCAGATATAACCAAATTACCAGAAGCAGAATTTAGAATAATGATAGTTAGGATGTTCAAAGAAATTAGAGCAACAATGGATAGTCATTATGAACACCTAAATAAAGAGATAACAAGTATAAAAAATGAAATTGAAATAATAAAAAAGAATCAGACAGAAATGACAAATACAGTATCAGAACTGAAGACCACAATGGAAGGAATTAAAAGCAGGATGGATGACGCTGAGGATCGAATAAGCGAGTTAGAGGACACAATAAACAAAGGCACAGAAGCAGAGAAGAAAAAGGAAAAGAGACTTAAAAAATGTGAGGAAACTCTAAGGGAGCTCTGTGACAACATGAAGAGAAACAACATTCGCATCATAGGGGTGCCTGAAGAAGAGGAGAGAGGACAGGAAATGGAAACTTTGTTCAATCAAATCATAGCAGAAAACTTTCCTAAATTAAGGCTGGGAAACACTCCACACATTCAAGAAGCACACAGAACTCCATTAAGGAGAAACCCAAAAAAATCTACACCAAGACACATCATAGTTAAAATACCAAAGCTAATGGATAAAGAAAAAATTTTAAAAGCTGCTAGAGAAAAAAAGACTATCACCTACAAAGGAGCCCCCATAAGGATGACATCGGACTTCTCAACAGAAACACTTGAGGCCAGAAGGGAATGGCAAGAAATAATCAAAGTAATGCAGAACAAGAACCTACAACCAAGACTACTTTATCCAGCAAGGCTAACATTTAAAATTGAAGGAGAAATAAAGAGCTTCCCAGAAAAAGAAAGCCTGAAGGAATTCATAAAAACCAAACCAATTCTGCAAGAGATACTAAGGGGCCTCTTGTGAACAGTTTAAAGGGAGGAATGAATAGAGCAAAAGAAGAATACAGCTTTAAAGAATAAAATGGCAATAAACAACTACATATCAATAATAACCTTAAATGTAAATGGATTAAATGATCCAATCAAAAGACATAGGGTAGCTGCATGGATAAAGAAACAGGACCCATACATATGCTGTCTACAAGAGACACACCTTAAAACAAAAGATGCTCATAGACTGAAGGTAAAACGATGGAAAAAAATATTTCATGCAAATGGAAATGAAAAAAAAGCAGGGGTAGCAATACTTATATCAGACAAAATGGACTTTAAAACAAAGGCTGTAGTAAGAGATAAAGGAGGGCACTACATAATGATAAAGGGAACAATTCAACAGGAAGATATAACTATTGTAAATATCTATGCACCAAATATAGGAGCCCCGACATATATAAAGCAGACTTTGATGGATATAAAGGGCGAGATTAACAGCAATACTATCATAGTAGGGGATTTCAATACCCCTCTAACAACACTGGATAGATCCTCAAGAAAGAAAATTAATAAAGAAACAGCAGACTTAAAGGAGACACTAGATCAACTTGATTTAATAGATATCTTCAGAACTTTTCACCCTAAAGCAGTAGAATATACATTCTTCTCAAGCGCTCATGGTACGTTTTCTAGGATAGACCACATGTTAGGACACAAAAATGGTCTCAATAAATTTAAGAAGATTGAAATCATATCAAGCATTTTCTCTGATCACAATGCCATGAAACTAGAAATTAACCACAAAAGAAAAACTGAAAAATACTCAAACACTTGGAAACTAAATAGCATGTTATTAAATAATGAATGGATTAACAATGAGATCAAAGAAGAAATAAAAAAGTTTCTAGAAACAAATGATAATGAGCATACATCAACTCAAAATTTATGGGACACAGCAAAAGCAGTTCTGAGAGGGAAGTTTATTGCACTACAGGCATATCATAAGAAACTAGAAAAAGCTCAAATAAGCAACCTGACCCTGCATCTAAAAGAACTAGAAAAACAACAACAAATAAAACCCAAGACAAGTAGAAGGAAGGAAATAATAAAGGTCAGAGCAGAAATAAATGACATAGAGGCTAAGGAAACAATACAGAGGATCAATGAAACCAGAAGCTGGTTCTTTGAAAAGGTAAACAAGATTGATGAACCTTTAACTAGACTCACCAAGAAAAAAAGAGAGAGGACTCAAATAAATAAAATTAGAAAGGACAGTGGACAAATAACAACTGACACAACAGAAATACAAAGCATTGTAAGAAAATACTATGAAGAACTATATGCCAAAAAATTAGACAATCTTGGTGAAATGGACAAATTTCTTGAATCATATAACCTTCCAAAAATCAATCTGGAAGAATCAGAACACCTAAACAGACCAATCACAGCAAATGAGATCGAAACAGTTATCAAAAAACTCCCAAAAAAGAAAAGTCCTGGGCCTGATGGCTTCACAGGTGAATTCTATCAAAAATTCAAAGAAGAACTAACTCCTATTCTCCTCAAGCTATTTCAAACAATTCAAGAGGAAGGAAGACTTCCAAACTCCTTTTATGAGGCGAGCATAATTCTGATCCCAAAACCGGGCAAAGACAACACAAAAAAAGAAAATTATAGGCCTATATCCCTGATGAATTTAGACGCTAAAATTCTCAACAAAATATTAGCCAACCGGATCCAGCAATATATGAAAAAAATCATACACCACGATCAAGTGGGATTTATTCTGGAGAGGCAAGGCTGGTTCAATATTCGCAAATCAATCAATGTGATTCACCACATAAACAAAAGGAAGGACAAAAATCACATGATAATTTCAATAGATGCAGAAAAGGCATTTGATAAAATCCAGCACCCATTCATGCTCAAAACTCTCAGTAAAGTGGGAATACAGGGATCATTCCTTAACATGATAAAGGCCATCTACGATAAACCGACAGCAAACATCATACTAAATGGACAAAGATTAAAAGCAATCCCCTTAAGATCAGGAACCAGGCAGGGTTGCCCACTTTCACCACTCTTATTCAACATAGTTCTGGAAGTCCTAGCTACAGCAATCAGACAAGAAGAAGAAATAAAAGGCATACAAATTGGAAAAGAAGAAGTAAAACTGTCATTATTTGCAGATGATATGATATTGTATATTGAAAACCCTAAAGTCTCAGTCAAAAAACTACTGGACCTTATAAATGATTTCAGCAAGGTGG
This sequence comes from Rhynchonycteris naso, assembly GCA_037038555.1. Classification (NCBI taxonomy): domain Eukaryota; kingdom Metazoa; phylum Chordata; class Mammalia; order Chiroptera; family Emballonuridae; genus Rhynchonycteris; species Rhynchonycteris naso. The sequence goes on along the minus strand of CM072999.1, from coordinate 241,653,381 downwards.
CAGGATATAAAATTAATACTCAGAAATCAGAGGCATTTCTATACACCAACAATGAAATATCAGCAAAAGAAATTAAGGAAACAATCCCCTTCACTATTGCAGCCAAAAAAATAAAGTACCTAGGAGTAAATTTAACCAAGGAGGTTAAGGACTTGTACTCAGAAAATTATAGAACATTGATAAAAGAAATCAAGGAAGATACAAACAAGTGGAAGCACATACCGTGCTCATGGCTAGGAAGAATAAACATCATTAAAATGTCTATATTACCAAAAGCAATTTATAAATTCAATGCAATACCAATGACATACTTCAAAGATATAGAACACATATTCCAAAAATTTATATGGAACCAAAAAAGAACACGAATAGCCTCAGCAATCTTAAAAAGAAAAAATAAAGCAGGAGGTATCACTCTTCCTGATATCAAGGTTTACTACAAGGCCATTATACTCAAGACAGCCTGGTACTGGCATAAGAACAGGCACATAGATCAATGGAACAGAACAGAGGACCCAGAAATAAACCCACAGCTTTATGAAAAACTGATATTTGTCGAAGGAGGAAAGAACATACAATGGAGTAAAGACAGCCTCTTTAACAAATGGTGTTGGGAAAATTGGACATCTACCTGCAAAAAAATGAAACTAGACCATCAACTTACACCATTCACAAAAACAAACTCAAAATGGATAAAAGACTTAAATGTAAGCCGTGAAACCATAAGCATCTTAGAAGAAAACATAGGTAGCAAGCTCTCCGACATCTGTAGCAGCGGTATATTTGCCGATTTATCTTCATGGGCAACTGAAATAAAAGGCAAGATAAACAAATGGGACTATATCAAACTAAAAAGTTTTTGCACAGCTAAAGACAATAAGAACAGAATAAAAAGACAAACCACACAATGGGAGAACATATTCGACAGCACATCTGATAAGGGGTTAATAACTAAAATTTATAAAGAACTTATAAAACGCAACACCAGGAAGACAAACAACCCAATCAAAAAATGGGCAAAAGAAATGAATAGAAATTTCTCCAAAGAGGACATACAGATGGCCAATAGGCATATGAAAAGATGCTCAACATCACTAATCATTAGAGAAATGCAAATTAAAACCACAATGAGATATCACCTCACACCAGTCAGAATGGCACTTATCAGCAAAACAACACAGAATAAGTGCTGGCGAGGATGTGGAGAAAAGGGAACCCTTCTGCACTGCTGGTGGGAATGCAGACTGGTGCAGCCACTGTGGAAAACAGTTTGGAGATTCCTCAGAAAATTAAAAATCGAACTGCCTTTTGACCCAGCTATCCCACTTTTAGGAATATACCCTAAGAACACCATAGCACTGTTCGAAAAGAAGAAATGCGCCCCCATGTTCGTGGCAGCATTGTTCACAATAGCGAAGATCTGGAACCAGCCCAAGTGTCCGTCAGAAGACGAGTGGATTAAAAAGCTATGGTACATATATACTATGGAATACTACTCAGCCATAAGAAACGATGACATCGGATCATTTATAACAAAATGGATGTACCTTGATAACATTATACGGAGTGAAATAAGTAAATCAGAAAAAAAGAAAAACTGAGAACAGCACGATTACATATATAGGTGGGACATGAAAGTGAGGGTATGAGACATGGACAAGAGAGTGGTGGTTATGGGATGGGGGGAGGGAGGGAAAAGTGGGATAGGGAGGAGGGGAGGGACGCAGGGAAAACCAGATTGAAGGTGACAGAGGACAATTTGACTTTTGGTGATGGGTATGCAACACAATTGAATGATAAGATAACCTGGAGATGTTTTCATTGTACATATGTACCCTGATTTATTGATGTCACCCCATTAGAATTAATAATAATAAAATATATATATATATAAAAAAATAACGAAAACATATATATTTGGAAAACTAAGGTTTTTTAAATTACCATAAAATAAACAGCAAATATTATTAAGACTTACTCAAAAGAGAAATAATTCTCAAAATAGAAAATATTTGGAACAAAATGAAAATACCACCTTTCAAAATATATGGGAAAGAACTAAAGAAATTATTTAAAGGACATTTTATAGCTGTAAATGCTTATATTAGGTGAATTGAACATTAACGAGCTGAACATCAATCTAAAGAAAGTAGGGGGGAAAAAAACAGAATAAACCCGAAGTACACAGAAGGAAGAAAATAATAAAGTTAGAGTAGTCAAGGAAATATTAAACTTACCACAGAGAGGTTTGGCAAAACACAAAACCTGATTCTTTTGAAAACTAACAAGGTGACTATAGCTGGAGAGGCTGGGCGATGCAGCTGTAGAAAGTGTGGGCTCTGGAACTGACTGCCTAGTTTGAGTCCCCACTCTGCCATTTACAGCTGCAGGGCCCTGGACATGTGACCTGCCGTTGGCAATGGTAAAATCACAGCTCAAACCCTGGACTCCTAGACTCCAGTGCCTGTGCACTAATTACTTATTTTTATGACAGGAATTCTCAGTCACGTGCTCTGATGGGAGTACCTTCCTCCCATCATGCAACTGAGTATTATTATCCTCATTTCACAGATGGAGTAAATGAGGCTTGGAGAATTTATGTAATTCTCACCAAGTCATGAAATATAAAGAATTGGATTGGATTCAAGACCAGATCTGACTCTGAAGATCATCCTCTTGACTACCATGTTTATCTATAAGAGAAGAGAAACATCCCTGTCAGCCATTCGGCATAGTGATGCTCTGGAAAGCTACTTACTATATCCCAACTTCAGGGAAGATGTCTTTTTTAAGGTAGAATGTAAAGAGAACAGGAAAATGCCCCTTCCTCATACACAGAATTTCCTAGTCTTACTTACAGTGATTCAGTGGTTAAGATGATGTGCTTTGGAATTAGAAATAAAAAGGATAATTGCTAATATTTATTAGGCACTTACTATGTGCCAAGCATAACGCTAAGCTGTTTCAATCTTCACAACATCCCCTTTCATATCTGTTGTGATCCCATACTACAGACTGGGGCCCTCTGGTGCAGAGAAGCTAACCTCACACAGCTACAAACTGGCAGAGGCAGGGTTCCAACCCTGGCCTCTAACACCAGAGCTCATATTCTTTTCCACACTACACTCCCGGGACCCAATTTCTTCATCCACTGACTGGGGAACGACACCCACTCTCCTGATCTACGAAGAGGTATCGAGACAAGGTAAGTAAAGCCACCAGCACAGTATCTGGTATGATGATGATAATGGTGATGATGGTGGTAACAAGGGGTACTTGCAAAGATAGAGGCCCAAAATGATGGCACCATTCCTGATTGCTTCGGAATAACTTATCGCATCAAATCCTCACAAAGAAATCTCCTTCCATGTCACACACAAGTCTTCATGGGGACATAGTGTGCTTTATGTGAAAGCTAATTTTCAAAATCAAAATCATGGCATTGAACATTATGTAAAGATATGAAGAAAAGTATTTAAAAGAGTCTAACAAACAGAACTGCAGGAAAGTTAGGGTGGAGGGAAGCTCACATTACCCAATGCAGTGACTCTAGCCTTGAACTTATTCGCCAGAATTCTTCAAATATCAGTAATGGCAGCATAAGAGACCAATTAATCAGGTTGTTTGTTCTCTGTGTGTGAGTCACTGTTGCCATCTACAGTTAAAAATGGGGCATGCAACACAGCCACATAACATTCTAAAACACAGTCCCGGAGATGGTGGTACTAAGAAAACACGCTTGTATGGAAAATGAAAATGCTACCTGAAGGAGCAGCTCTTTCTCAACCACCTCTTCTGTTTTGCTGATGAGACGCTTCTGCAGGGAGTGAATTTTCTGTATCAGCTCATGAGTACTGGGGTCACTGGCCTGTTCAAGCAGAACAAAATAAAGCAACTGAGACACCGCCGATTTCAAAGCACTGAGGTCTCTATGCAAAAGAATGATTGTTTCATCGATATCTACTGCACACCTGTAGACCCAACACAGCGGGATTGAGAACCACAAAAAAAAATTCTTAACAGATGAGATGGCCATCAGAATAGATTGATGTTTGGCTAATGTCTTATCTATTGGCTCTGGTTAGCCAAAAAATGGAAAGTGAATATTTATTGCACCAAGAGAAATAATACCACTAATAACAATAGCAATAATGATAGCTATTGTGCATATGTGGCTCTTTGCCACTATCCAGGCACCACGCTAATCTATCCCTCTCTCTGACTCTCTCTCTGTCTCTGTAAAAATAAATAAATAAAACAATATTAAAAATAAAAAACTATCGGTGTACAATTCAAACAAGATACACACTTATAAATTAATATTCTGCCCTCTAGACTTTAATCCAAAGCTTCACTTTCAACTGTATTGACATTTTGAATTAATCGAGCAGCTAAATATTTTCAACTGCCTCCCAGAATCTCTATTTTCTCATTTTTAAATAGACATTGACATGGAATAAAAAAATGTTAAAGACCTGCTCGAAAACACATGAAATAAACTAATGTGACAGTAAATGGATTTAAACTCTTCAGCTCCACTTCCCCAGACATCCATATTATTGTTAGTTTAGTAAACAACATCACCCCTGGCATTTGAAGAGGAATAAACAAGGGTCCAAAAGAGTGGAAAGATATTCCATTAACTCTGACTTTGCTTAAGAAATGCTACGGGGTGCCAGAGTGATCTCCCTACACTGGGACCAACTTTGGCATACACATTCACTTTGCAAGACTGGATGTTGTTGAAACACAGGCCTTGTGTTTATGTAACAACTTATAATGCGTTATCCTTAATGCTTTCTTCAATAAAAGGAAAATATAAAAATTAAAAACAAAAACCTACTTGGTTGTTTTTCACACTTGCCCTGTTTTTTCCTAAAACACATACACTCCCCACATCCTAATTATTCATTTAGTTGAAGCCCCTACTGGTGCCCCAGTTGCTGAGTACAGCTAGAGGAGATGGCCACCTTTTCCTTGAATAAGCAGAGATGGTCTTTGATCCTTATCTGCAGTGCTGGTGGTAATGTCTATCAGGAAGTCAAACATAAAACGGAGGTTTCTAGGCATACCCCAGAGATACTGTGTATTTAGTTCCAGACCACCATAATACAGTGTATTGTAAATAAAGCAAGTCATGATCTTTTCTGCTGGTGGAGGATTTTGCCTTCAATTTTTTTAAAAAAAAGCAACAACAAAGCACTGTGAGCACAATAAAACAAGGTGCGCCTCTATTATCTATCATCTACCAATGGGACTTTGACTGTGTTCCCAAGATCCTAAGAGAAAGGGTTTGGCTAACACAATGCTAGTCCTTCACAAAGAGGACTAGTTCACAAGAGCCATATTTCCTGCATGGAAATAAAAACATGCAAAGACCAGCTGAAAGATGGTTGAAGATGCTGGTGGCCAATGTAACTACTCTAGAGGCAATTAACTGTCCAAGACTAACAGGCAGCCAGCTGCAGGATAGCTGTTTGAGCAAAAACTACCTAAGAGAGAAAAAGCACATCTCTATTTGTGAGGCCAGTTCACAGCTTCCACTAGGTCTGCTGTATGTAGGTCGAAAGGATTTCATACAAGACCTTTTAAACAAACCCGCCAAGTGAACCATCTGGTTCTGGGAACTCCCATTCTTTTCCTAAGAACTCAATTTACGTTTGATCCAGCCTTACATTTTAGGGAACAACTTGCAAAGCATTACATAAAACCAGGCTTCTCGCTGTGCTTCCGGTGGGAAGCCACGTGGGGTGGAAGAGGTTCGGGGGTGCGGGGTGGCTCTGCCAGGGCTCACCTCGAGCTTCCGCCACCTGTGCTCGTTCATGGGGTTCTCCAGCTCCTCCTCCAGGGCTCTGCAGCGTGTCCTCTCCTTCAGGAATTCTCTCTGCATGTGAAACAGCTCCTGCCTGAACAAGACACACCTCCTTTCGCAAAGGAATTCTCCACCCATGTGAACTATCACATCTTTATGTGGTTTTATATACACGCTACATGTTATGCAAAAAGTTGGAATTAAGGAGACTTCTGGGAACACTGAGAACAGCCTCCTGATCTGAGCCAGACGCAGATGATACTAATTCTGGCAGAGCTCAAACTTCAGCCTTGGTTTAAGGGGAGAAAAAAATAGAGCCAGAACTTCAGAATCAGGATCCTAGATACCCAAGGCATTTAGAAGTATATGGAAAGAACAGGGAGAAGGTGTTTTAAGGATTTATAAGGATTTCAGTATGCTTTTTAAGATTTCTAAATGTCTCTACAGTAGCAACTAAAGGACAGCCTATATTCCACCACAAGGTGTGGCACCTGGCTGCAGGAGACTGAGGCTCAGGTGATAACCTGACACCAATTAGGGCAGGGCATCACCACCCTGACTGTCCCCTGGAATCACCCTGGGAGCTTTGGAAACATGCCTCTGCCTGGCACTAATCCCCGGAGAGATTCTGCTTTAATCGGTCTTATCTGGGGCTTGGATCCTGTAGGTTTTCAAGTCTTAGTGGTAATTTCTACTGCCCAGCCAGGATTGAGAAACACACAGTTAGGAGCGACGTTATCTCATATTCCGCAGCTATGCAGGTGGCTGGAAAAGTCCTGAAAAACTAGCTAGCTCTGGCTCAGACATACTTCTAAAATCTGCGGGAATCTCTAGGTAAGTAGGTAATGAGCTGCACTCATCCTCAGTACCCCGTGAGCTGGCTCCCACCCTACTGAACAAGACTCTTCATTGGGGCGTGGAGAAGAACCAACCACTGGCATTGACAAGGGCAGGAAGGAATGATCATCTGTCTGCTGCGGGTATACAGATTACCAATACTAAGCCATCTCTTTTACTTAATTGCTTCATTTAAACCAATAATACAACTTCCCCTCATTAGCAAGACAAACCATTAGAATTAACTGCATGATGTTCACTCAACAGGGAGCTCAGAACAAGCTGCTTAGAATTAAAAGCATATTTTTAACACTTCTATTTCCCAGAGTGTCATCAGAAGAAGAGGGTGAAAGCATTAGCTACCGTTATGATGGCCTATCTTGTACCAGACACTGTGGGAGGCACATTACAGTTGTTTTCCTGGTTAATTTTAACTACAACTCTGATGCTCAGAGAAGTTAAGTAATTTCCTAAGGCCACACAGCTTGTAGGTAACAAGGTTGAGACTGGAATTCATGCCTGCTTGCCTCTGATATCTTTATTAAGTTGTCTTCCCATTGAAAAGAAAAACAAACTCTATTATCAACAAACCAGCAACATTGACTAGGAATGGGTAGAATTTGGTCCTGTGTGTATGTAATAAAAATAACTCATGGCTGGCAAGTTTAGTAATGCTCTCGGAGATCATTCAATAGCTACTGAGAATGAATCCATTTGTCTCCAAAATGCCAATGATGGTATGTGTCTTTGGGTAGTAAACTTATGAGTAACTTTTCTAATCCCTTCTTTATATTTTTTCTGCATTTCCCACATTTTCTGCAATAAGTCTGTATTACTTTTATCATCTGAAATGCTAGAAACTCTTAGAAAAAAAGAGTATTGATTCCTCTTTGGTCATGGCAGCTTCCTTTGCTATTATACGTGTTATTCCTGCACATATTCGCTGCATTTAAGTATCAAAACTATTTTCTAATTTGATGGATTTAAGCAGGCACTTCGCACTGTGCCCTTGTCCCAAGGTTGTCAAGGATGTTGTTCATCTGCGAGTCTGCGGGGAAGAAAGATAGTTACTGAGACAACACCAAACCTCTTATTTGGTTCTTGCAATTGCCTATATAAAACATGGTGATGTTTTCCCAACGGGAAAGTACGTCTTGTATAATGGAAGATCTCATGCAAGAAGAGGGCGCACTAAGCTAAAGTGAAAGCTGCAGACGATAAATCAAGAGTGAGATACAAAATATGACTGCCATCTAAGGAAACGGTTTTCAAAGAGTGATCAAATTAAATCTTCCCCCTCCTTTCATTCTGGATATAATTCCAAGGGGGGAAATGTGCAAATGTTACCAGGATTAAATTTAAATATTGATGCTCCATCTCCTGCGTCCTACCTTATTAAAGAAAGTCTAAGGAACTCACGGAGGGAAATATTTTTTTCTGTATTATAACTCGTTTGTATTTGTGATCTGACTTGAAATTTCTTGTTTTAAATGCAGAATGGAGTTTTAAAAAAATCTTTTTGCGGTCACTTATATTCCCCTGAAAGGGACGTCATTCACTTCTTTTGTGACACTGAAGGGGCACAATGTGGATTCTAAATTATAGAGAAGTTGTTCTTATTATTTGCTCTTAATTTCAACCTATAAAATATTATTTTATACAACTTGATAAAGATCTCAACGATCACCAGAAGGAATGCAAGGTCATTCCAGGAGCCCTCCACAGACTGCTGGGCCCTCAGTTGGAGAGGTCCCCCATTACCTGAGTTCGTTAACATTAGCCACACTCCTGGCAAGAATCCCCTTTTCCCGGCGGAGCTTCTTGATCTCCAGCTTGAGGATTCTCATGTCCTCCAACCTCTGGTTGTACTGGCTCTCGCCTTTGTTCAGCACAGACTGTTGGATCTGAACCTTCTCGTAGAGCAGGGCCAACTCATCATTGCGCCGAATAAGCTGTGACCCGAGGATATCTCTCTCACCGATGACCTAGAAAGGTAGGGAAGGACATGGTCACCAGGGGACAAAACGTCTCACTTTTCATTATAGCAGCAGTATTCGTTCAGTCGATGAATATGTAACCTATGCCCACTTGTAATAGGTACTCAGTGGGTGGGACATGGAAATGACCTGCTAGATCAGGGGTTCCCAAACTACAGCCCGGCCCACGGGCTGCATGCGGCCCCCTGAGACTATTTATCCAGCCCCTGCTGCACTCCCAGAAGGGGCACCTCTTTCATTGGTGGTCAGTGAGAGGAGCACAGGACGCATCCGCACCCATAGTTCCCATTGAAATACTGGTCAGTGTGTTGATTTAAATTTACTTATTCTTTATTTTAAATATTGTATTTGTTCCTGTTTTGTTTTTTACTTTAAAATAAGATATGTGCAGTGTGCATAGCGATTTGTTCATAGTTTTTTTTATAGTCCAGCCTCCAACGGTCTAAGGGACAGTGAACTGGCCCCTGTTTAAAAAGTTTGGGGACCCCTGTGCTAGACAATCGACACTGCACTCCACCCGTGAGCGTTCTCAGCCTTGTTAGAAAGAGAAAGAGTACAACAAATAACACTGGGGAACAAAATTTTTGTTGCATCCACAAAAACACCTGTTCTCCCCTAATTCGAGTGTGCTGATCTCAAATCTGACATTAGTTTTTCTCTGTAAGCTACAGTTTTTTGCAATTGAAGATTTTAGGTTTTCAACTTACTGTAAAATTTTCAACATTTAGTTTAACATAATGAAATAGAATGTCTTCTTGGGCATCATCTTTGTGAAAATATAATAATTTATATAATGCAGTAAATACTCTAATACACTAAAAGATAAGATTGCATCAGAATTTGTCTACAATTTCAAAATAGAACATATTAAAACACTTACTTTAATCATAAAATTTGCACAAAACTTATTTAAATTCTATTCAAGCAAAAATCTGCGTTTGTAGCTCTTGTGTTTGTGTACTTGTTGAGGACAATCTTGTTTGATGCTCCAGCAGTAGTCTGTTCATCACTAACAGCTCCAAGATTTTCAGGAAACTTATCAAGGTGACTGTTCAGGAAGTGAATCTTAACGCTCATGTTACATCCAATGTCGCAGAAAGCCAACAGCATCCTTTGAACCAGAAGTTCAGTTTTCTGCTTTTTTTGTTGCCAAGGAAGTTCTTTGTAACTGCCACAAAAGACTGCCATGCTGCTTTTTCCTCCTTATAAATTTTCCTGGCAAATTCTTCGTCATGTATGAGGGTTCGAATTTGAGGTTCATTGAATACACCTGCTTTTATCTTCTCGAAAAACAAGGCAGGAAAAGCAAAAATAATATGTTGAAAGCATTCACTTTCTCTATTTAAAGCCTGAATAAACTACTTCATTAAGCCAAGTTTGATGTGAAGTGGGGGGAAAATGATCCTGTCTCGATTAACTACAGGTTCATTCACAATATTTTGCATCCCTACTTACAGAGCTTCACGTTTCAGCCACAGGATCCTTCTGTGTCCAGTGTTTATCCCGAGCTTAGCTATCCCACAAACACAGAAAGCAAGGATACTTCGTGAAACCTCTCTGTTGTCCTAGCAGGAAATTTACCATTTTAAGTACCACACAAATGATCCAGTTATGCTCCTCATACTTCAAAAAGTCGAGGACAATTTTTATGTCATTATAATCTTCTCGCAGATGAGTTGAATAACCAATTGGAACTGCTGCATAAACATTACCATTGTGTAGGAGAACACATTTCAGACTCTGTTTCGAGCTGTCAAGAAATAGCTGCCATTCTGTTGGACTGTAAGTGGTAACACCTAGCTGGCTGAGAAGACTACTAATATCATGACAGTAAACAAAGTGTTTGTCTTCAGAAAAAATGTCCACAAAAATTTGTTCATGCTTCCTAAAATGAGATACTTTAGCTGACCAGTGAAGTCCATATCTCTTACTAAGTCATTCAATTCGGGTTCGCTAAACTGCTGAGGGGTTAATGACTGCTTGACATCAGAAGAAGACCCTTCAGATTCTACAACCATTTCCTCATGCATCTTATCAAAATACACTTGATCACCATGTTCACTTTCCTCATCCTTAGAAGAAATAAAACCATTGAAAACTGGAACCGGGAGTGTTCCAGAGTGTGGGATAAGTCGTATTGCTGAAGGAATATTAGGATATGCAATCATATGCCATTCTTTCTTGCCGATGCCCTTTGTATGGATCAGACAGAAATAACAGTCACTGCTGTGGTCCTTAGGTTCACGCCAAACCATGGGAATACCAAAAGGCATTCCTTTGCGTTTTCCTTTTATCCAGTCATGAAGCATTTCCTCACATTTACGACACACAATATGAGGAACCCAATTCTTGTCTTGATTGCCAAGGGGAACTTGAATTTAGGCAATATATGCACGTGTCACAAATGATGAAATATTGCGCCTTTGACGTTGAAGTGTGTAACAGCCACATATATAACAGAAGGTGTCAGGACTATTCTTACATTTATGCCTACTCGAAGAAGCCATGATTCAATCTTAAAATAAAATAAAAGGGTGTTTTTATCAGATAATAATTTTTTACATTTAAAAACAAATACAATTATGTAAAAGTGATGTTTGTAAAACATTAATTGCCTTGAGGTTATGTTCAATCCAAGAGTCATTGCCCTTTAATTCCAATTTAAAAATCAATGCATGCCATTAACTGTAACAAAAAAGAAATTAAAATTGCATAAAAACTAGAGCATGCACCTAAAAACATATTTCAGTTTTGGAATCAGCAATGCAAAAATATATAGAAACAGTTCTGAAACCTCATGCAACAGAAAATGAAAAAGAAATAGTTCCCCAGTGATAGTAATAATAAGCCAGTAATCCTTGGCCCATGGGTGACTGGTTGGTTTTTTTCCAGCTCCTTATTTTATAAATGCTTAAATCTGAATGACTTACAGTGGACTAGCTCTTGCCAGTTCCATTACTACTTACTCTCTTACACTGGTCACTTCTTTCTTTTTAACCTGGCAGATCTCTGAAAGCACATACATTTCTAACCCCCATATTATGTAATTATTAATTGCAATTATATGCAAGCAATTATATTATACTAGAATGTAAGCTCCCTGAGAATAGGTATCTTATATTCTTGTTGATCAATATATCCCCAGCGCCTAGAGGAGTGACTGATACATAGTAACTAATCATCAATGTGACTTGAATAAATAAATATTTCATAATTAAGCAACAGAAGATAGCCTCTGCTGCTGTTCTTCCAATAAACTAAATGGAAGGGCTTGGAGAAGAATGAGGATTTTGAAGAGTTGGATCAAGCAGTTGTGTCTGCTGATGAGGCCTGTGGGTCTGATGAGGAGATGTTCCTACCTGGTCTAACTCCTTCTTCAGTCTCAGCCTCTCCCCATCAGCTTCGGTAATAATTCGCAGGAGTTTCCTCTCTTCGGCTTCCTGCAGTTCAATGAAGTGTTTGGTCTCCAGGGCTTGTTGTCTCAGCTTCTGCAGCTCAGCCTGACAAAGAGGAAAAGATAGCGACAAATTTCACTCTGTAACAGCACAAACCAGGACTGCAGGGTCCAGATTTTTAGATGTACAAGTGTGCTTCTCACACCTTCCTCTGATGTTTTGTTTAACATGGTTTGATCACTCACACAAGCACAAGCTTCATATGCACACACACACACACACACACACACATCCTGTAAAGAAACAATAATGCACATTACAGTGATCGTGTTTATTCTATGAGTTGTGCCCTAAGGGGATTTTCATCATTTTTCTATATATGTGTAGCAGGGACCTCATTGGTATTCAGTGGCACTTCTCTTACCAGCTATACATAAGGAAAATTCACAAGGAACAGTGCAGGAGAAGATGTGGGGGAGAGTATGGGGGCATCTTTGTGTGTACCAGCTCCTGTAATGGTCTTAATACCATCATCACATCAACTACAGAGGTAAAGCGCATTTCAAGCAAAAATTAAATTAAAAGATAACAGTCAATCATCTATCTTATAAAACATCTTGACACAACAGAAGAGATGTCATGGTATAAAAAGATACCTAGATCCTACGCCTAAGATGCTCCCAATCTAGATGAGAAGATAAGATATATAAATATTATGCAAATATTAACAAGTTCAGGCAATAATGGTTCCATTTCTTTATTGTCACAGTGAGTTGATGTTGTAGGAGGTCAACAGACTGGGGTTGTCAGGATAAAACTTCCTGCATAACATCAGATCTTGAAGCTCTTGAGGTTACATGGAAGTCATAAGAATGATGGAGAAAGGGTGCTGTGGTCTGTAAGTTTCAGAAGGAAAATTCCTCTCATCATAGAATACATTCACTTCATCTCCTCAAATATATTTGTGACCTAAAATATCCTACGCATGTTATTGGGTATTTTGCATAGCTACTCTTACCCCATTGTACAAATGCAATTACAGAGACATGAAAAGCAGATTCACTCACCCAAGGTCACACAGCTAGTAAGTAGCAGAGCTGAGATTCCAACCTAGATCTCTTGATTTCAAAGCTATCATCCCACAACAGTTCCAAGTCAAACGCAGATGAGTGAGACATAGGGAATTCCCGCCCATTGGAGATGATAAAGTGTGGAGATGCAATGTACAGTGAGGAAAAAAAGACATGGGAGTAAACAGGAACAAGTTTCTATTTCTGCCTGGTGTTTAGATGAAAGAACCAGTCAGGGCCTTGGCAGGTGACAGACATTCCCAAAGTGGACGGGTATGTTATATGCGGAGAGTAGTCAACAGTCAGGCTTGAATGAACAAAGGCACATGCAAACTATAAAAAAACCTGGTGCATTCACCAGTCAGCAAAGCATCCCAACTGGCTGGGTTAGAGTATATTACATAGAGAACAGCAGAAGGTAAGGCTGGTCAAACAGCTGAGCCAGCCTGGAAATGGCCTTGTAGGCCACACTCTATACAGTACAGGTAGTGGGAAGCCACAGAGGTCTCCATATTGAAGGAAAGAAGAATACTTCTTTGAGAGGGTCCATGCCCAAATGGAAAAGACAGGTGGTATCACAGACCAGGTGAGCACAAGAAGAAACAAACGGGAGGAGAGCTTGCTTTCACCCATCGGGGGCATCACAAGGGAGAGGACAAGACAATATTAAGGTTCTAACTTTTCCATGCTTTGCAGATCAGCAAACAACAGTGAAAAGTAATAAGGTTTTTCTTTCAAGGCAGTATCAGAATCCCCCTCACCCTCACCCACTCAGAAATGTCACTGGGATGTTCGAAAACCCCATATTTGCAAGTGCCTGTGAACCAGCCCAACTCTCATGGAGGTCTGCCTCTAACCCATGAAGACTGAGAGTTACTAACTCTATACATCAAACTTATCCAAACAGTAGAAAATACTGTGCACTCAGTAACGTGCAATGTCACGGACAAAATGCAGTCAGCTACTATAAAATCAAGGGCTTCTCTTATGACATTTTGTTTGTTCATTCATGAAATATATTTTGGTCCAAAGATAAGCAAAAGAAAATACTTATCGAGAAAAGATTTGGTCTAGTATTCACCACTTCGGGGGATTGCCTGTTAGGAAAGCAATTGAAGAACCAGCCTTTCTATTTCTGCAATCATTTAAGGTGACAACGAAGACAGCAGTAATATACCTGCTTGTTTCCTGCTTTCTTTAATAAAACTTTTATTTTCCCAGATGTGCAACCTTCAGTTCCCTATTTCCTAAGTGCCCAGAGCTGATCAGAATTCGTCAGCAGAACAAAATGAAACCCCTGTTATATTAAAATGCAATCAATGATGTGGAAAAGTGTCTGTCTGGAATTTAAAATCATTTATGCGTTTGGCCTCGCTGGGTGTTGTTGTTTTTTTTATAATACATCAAAATGCTGAATGGTCTCCTTATGTCAAAAATTTATGAACTGTAAACAAGATGTGTCATTAGATGTTGGCAGCAAATGTTAACATCAACAAAATACCTTGGGTCTAATGTATTTAGCAGCTATAAGTCTGAGCTGTCTCACCCGGAGAAGATGGTAACAACTGCACTGCGCTGCACCCTTCAAGCGATGTCCTAGGTGGAGCCCAACGTATTGGCACTTCTCAAAGCTGATCAGAATCCATCAGCAGAACAAAATGAAACCCTTGCTATATTAAATACAACCCCTGTTATATTCTGGTGATATGAAGTTGTAATACAATGGCTGGCTGGACACACTATTTGGTCACTGCCTCCATAGTTATACTATTTCCTGGTAGGTGTTTATGGACTATCTATCATCTAATTTGGGTACAGGCATACCGGTAAATCGTATCTCCAGAACTGCAATTGTGGGAGTTTCGCTCGTTCATACATGATCCTGACATTCACTGGGTTTCACAGACACCATTCATTTATATATAGCAAACAAATAGAACCACATGAAGCCTTCTAGCCATAAGAATAAGTAGGCTTTCTCTCTCTCTCCAACTGTCTCTCTTTGTGACAGTCCCCATCTATATCATTCTAGAGTTCACTAAGTAAAAGGAGGTGGTGTCCTGAAGCCAGTCACCAATGTGATGCTGAACCCTGGACATAGAGAACTTACTGCTAAATTATTCACCAAGAATCAAAGTGCTCTCAGATTGATGTGGGATGACTGGGAGGTGACAAGACAGAATTAGGGGCTTGTGAGGATTAGAAGGCAGAGACTCCAAATGAGATGGCTCTTTTGGTGCTGATGAAACAAGACTAGGACAGAATGGGCAGATGAACACAGATGCAGTCACATCTACAAAGTACTATTGACATTCTGTCATAACCATAATGTGCTGACAATGACTAGAATCCTGAGGAGTCAGTAGAACCTGGTAACAACTGAAAAGGGAAAAGAAACATGAAATGGGCAAGATTTTTTCTTTTGAGGATAAATGAGAATGGGGATGAGTTATCATAGGCAATTGTTTATCTGTTGGCTTAGGGAAGTTGTAAATTGGGCTATCCTGTCTAGAGGCATCTCCTGGTCTACCAAACAGGGAGAGGGATTGCCCTTCCGGGAGAGTTATGTACCCTCAGAGCTTTGTAGAACTCACAATAATAAGCTAAATGTATGTCTCTTGGAGCAAAGTTACTAGAAAAGCTTCCTTTTCCCCCAGGGTTTTTGTTTGCAAATCTTAGAGGCATGAAACCCAGAGCTGTGTGGATCATGATACAAATTTGAGGCTAAAAAAGTCAAGAGTCTTAAACTCAACATTTGTGCTGTCATATTTCTCTACAGAATGTCATATGGGCGTAACGATAGGCCAAAATTATTTAGTCGAAGCACCATTGCAAGTCACCCTTGGATAACCTCAAAATAATAAATCAAGCTGGCATCTTTTCTCTGTAACTCATTTTTTCCTTAATGGGAAATGCTGGGGGGAAAGGTATCAGAGTTTCACTGTAAGTCCAAAGCAATCATCTTCCTGTAATGGATGACCTAAAGCTATCCAGACCTAGGATTCCCCACTCAGCACGGGCTCTCTGGAGCAAAACCCTTTAATCATCTTTCATGTGCACCAGCTCCGCTGGACCAGGGCCAGAAAACAGGGCCCTATTGCCCTTTATTTTATTCTCATATGATGCTTCTTTGGAGCTATATGTGTAGATGCCTGGCGATGGAATGCATAAGTAAAACAAATGTTAAGTAAAATCAAACTCTAAAGAATTAGGAATAATTGTTCTTTTGCATAGGACATTGCTTATTCTAAAGCAAGATTTGTAGAAGGCAATGAATTCCACCTTGGACCTCATTATGGGTTAATAATTAATCTTGTGAATAGAGCATTACTCGGGAAAGAAAGAGATGAGGATCAATATCATCCTGTAAAAGGAAAGAGATAGTGGGCCAGATGAAGTTATACTGAAGCCTCACTAACACGGGTCCATGAGACCCATGGGTAAAGCAATGTTTAGAATAAGATTCTTCCAAAAATTTCAATGATAAATAAACCCGTTTCCACCACAGGCTTCAGGGCGGAACAAGCTATCTTCTATAAAACTATGCCCTTTGAACGAGGAGAATAAGGGCAAAGATGTAGGACAGTATTTTCTAATTTTAGAAAATGTGTTCATTTTTAATATGCAAATAAATTTTAATGCAGAATTTTCCATTCGTTTTCTATCACAGGCTGGAGTTAGGAGATGAAAGTCTCAAACAGGTAAATATCAATTACTATTTTCTGGTTAGGTACTTTGTTACATTTTACTCTTCCTCCAACCAAGTAGAGTAGTAGTTCTATTTCCACGGAGACCTATCTGTTAGCTGACAAAAACCCATTTTGAGAGTGCATATCTCAATCAATGGCATCTTGGAATCAAGGATGTATGGCACTAAATCTGTCCAACACAACATACACATTTTCAGGATAGTTCCTATCTTGGGAAGCTAATTAGGTGCAGAATCCAAGGTATTCAGTCTCATTTGTTACAGATAGTTCCTGCAAGTGGCCCTTAAGCATCCAGGAGTATTCTGCATATAGATTTTCAAAATAAAAGTGGCATGTTCCTCTCTACAGTTCCTTTTTTAATTCTTTGGTCAAATGGATTAGAAAGGAACTCAATTGGATTGGATTGGATTGGATTGGACTGGATTGGATTGGATCGGATCGGATTGGATCGAATTGGAAAAGGAAAATGCATTAGGCTTAGTGAATGTATATAGTAAGACATTTGGTTTGAAGATTTAAAATGGTTTATTCTTGAAAGTAGTCCTTATATTAGCAGGCATAGAATGTCCTAAATTAGCAGATTTAAAACGGTAAGTCTTAGTATATATATGAAGTCAGAGATGATTTCCTGGAGGAGTAGCTGCATAGTTCTTAGATTCACAGACGCAAACTGAACTATGAACCAGTTTGAGGGCAAATCAAGTGAGGACAAAGCTTGATGCCCAGTAGCTAGTAATATCGCAGGCAGAAAAGACATGCATGAATGAAATAAACAACAATTAGGAGCAGCGGGACAAAGTCTTGCCAGCATTGCCTTATAGAGGCCCCAGGGAGGAGTGTGGCAGGATTGTTGGGTGTGAGCACAAGGGCTGGATGTGGGCTGTGAATGTAAAGAGAGTGTAGAAAGCCTGAACACTCCAGGAGTTCTTGAGCACAGCTGACCTGCTAGGTTTCTTCCACCGATGTGACAAAAGCTAGCCCAGGTGAACTAGGTGCTTGTGCATCTCCACTGGCCCCCTCCCCTGTTTACTTGGGAGCACCCCCTGTAAGGCAGACTGACCGAGAGGTAGTATAGCTCATCCTCCTGGTGCCTTGGGTGTCCTCCCAACCCCTCACTACCTTCAGTGAGCACAGAGCTGTCTCAAAAGGGTTAAACAGAAAGACTATTGGTCCATCACTTTAATCATAAGATCTATACCTTCAATATTTCCTTCTCCTTCTCTATCCGCTGCTGTTCCAGATGTAACTTCACAAGTGCTGACTCTTTGGCAGAGATTTCTTCTTTCAGATGGTCTACCTGATGGGTCATAATCTTTAATTTTCTCTTCATTTCTGTTATTTCATCCTAACAAAATGAAAGGAGAAATGTTTTAAAGCAAATTAAATAGACACCACCGTCCCCATGGAAATTCAATACACATTTAAGAACTTTTAAGAGAGACTCTCTCAAAACAATGGTCTCCTGAGTAGCTATGACTGAGCTATTCCTTTGTATGTTGTGCCATCAAACTCAAAGTACTTTATAACATGAACTCTCAAAATATTCTCGTGAGATATATACAAAGTATAGATAATGACTATGCTCCCCCACCCACCCACACACACACTCTATTCCTCATTTTACAAGAGAAGAATTGGAACCACAACATTGTAACTAAAAGATTACAAAGCATATCTCAGCAATTAAATGACAAGAGTATGCTGCTCCCCTCTGAGTCACAGCAGCTATTAGCAGTTTAAAAAATTAGGAACAGGAGAATGGCAACTCTACATAATAATTAAAGCAGGACCATGATCTTCCTATCCTATCAAGTTATGTCATTTCCATTTCAAACAATCTGAGAGTTCTGCACAGATTCATTGTTTCCATATAAATTCTAGGAGATTATTTCCTTGATCTATTCTAAATTCTACCATTAGGAGAACAGAGATTGCTTTCAACCTAGGATACAGAGCAATCAAAATATAAAGACATAAATATATTCTGTACCTGGGCTTCAACCAGATTTTTGCTATACAGATTCCGGTCTGACCTCAAAGATTCATACAGGTTCTGTTGCTGTTTTATTTTCGTCTCTGATTCAGCAATTTTTTTTTTGTAGTCCAAAATCTGCGTTTCACAGACTTTGATGTCTTTCGTGTTTGTGAGGACCTGGAGGAGAAATTATACAAAAATGGTTAAGCGGTCCATCTGTAGTTATCGGGTCAGGACACAGAGATTTTCATCTTAGGGTAGCTAGTAGAAATGCGAACAATCAGAAAATCTGTGGCTTAATCATTGAAGTACAACACAGAAATTCAACCCAGCTGATTAGAAGGAAACATACATTTTATCCACTCTGAAGTCCTGTTCAAGCATGAAGGCTTATTTTGTGATCACAAGAAGGGAAAATAAAGAAATTCTTTCAATTTTGAAAACCTCTTGACCACAACGACTACCAAAAAAAGAAAGGAGAAATACAAGGCACAGACTTAAACAGATCTTAATACAGAGCACTAAGAAAGATAAGAGGGAATTTAGCTGCTTGGCACCTGCGCGTCTTTATAAAGTTAAACACAAGAAAAGTGGCCTTTGAATACTGATAGCAATCATAACACTGTCTTGCTAGTATCAATCTTTTCCCATCAGGGAAACTCAAAGGACTTCATAAAAATGTGTTCTAGTGTGCACAAAACACTTCCAGGAAAGATGAGATCCAAGTATAACGGCCTCCTTTTGGCAAGTACGAAAAACTGAGGCACGAAATTCCACGGAGAGTCAGTATGTCTAGACAAGCAATCCATACAGTAGGAGTTACAATGTCCACAGAAATTGATTTTTTATGGACAAACTTCTTCAAAAACTCCTTAAGTAGAAAAGTGTTAACGAGGAAAACTGATTCAAACACAGAACGGCCCTGGCAGTTGGCTCAGTGGTAGAGCGTCGGCCCCATATGTGGATATATGGGTTTGATTCCCAGTCAGGGCATACAGAAGCAATCCATCTGCTTCTACACCCCTATCCCTCTCACCTCTCTCTCTCTTTCTCTCTCTCTCTCTCTCCCTCTCTTCTCCTCTCCTCCTGAAGCCATAGCAGCTCAATTAGAGGAAGTTGGTCCCGGGTGCTGAGGATGGCTCTGCAGCTTCCTCCTCGGGCACTAAAAAATGCTTCGAGTTACAACAACAGAGCAAGGGCCCCAGCTGGGCAGAGCATCGCCCTCTAGTGGGCTTGCAGTAGTCTGTCTCTGCCTCCCCTCCTCTCACTAAAATAAAAATAGAAAGGTAAGAAACAGAACTATAGCATATAATGGAGAATCTTAATATATCACTAAATTTCAGTGAAGTTCTCTTGTTTTTTTTTTTAGCGAGAGAGACAAAGAGAGAGAGAGGGACAGAGATGAGAAGCATCAATTCATAGTTGTAGCACTTAAGTTGTTCATTGATTGCTTTCTCATGTGTGCCTTGACCAGGGGGTTCCAGCAGAGCCAGTGACCCCTTGCTTATGCCAGCAACCTTGGGCACAAGCCAGCAACCTTTGGGCTCAAACCAGCAACCATGGGGTCATGTCTATGATCTCCAGCCAGCAACCCCGCACTCTAGCTGCTGAGCCCATGCTCAAGTCGGATGAGCCGACATTCAAGCCAGCGATCTCGGATTTCAAACCTGGGTTATCTGCATCCCAGGGTCAACTCTCCATCCACTGTGCCACTGCCTGGTCAGGCTATCCTTCATATCTTCAAATAAACACCTTTCAAAATTTTCTTGGACTTATAATGAAGAAGAGATAGGATTACATTTTAGCAAGTGCCTTTTCAGCATTAATTATTTTGTAGCAAATTTTTCTTATTGGGTCTACTGATTTGATATACCTGTGATCCTTTTACAAGTATTTTAATTTTAGCTCTTTATACATAGTTCTGTGTGTCATAATTTAAAATAAATACATAAATGTGAAACATACATTTCTTTTTCTTATTTACTTGGACCTTCTTTCTCCTTTCACATCAGTTCCTCATTGATACATAAAGTAACCAGGTTAATAATCTAGTCCATCTTCTTCCACGTTTGTCTTTGAATTCTGCATATTCTATTTAGGGCCAGTAACATCATCATCATAATAACAACTAGCATTTTTCTAGTACTTTCTATGTTCCAGGCATTTTCCATGTGTGAACTCATATAATCTTCACCAAACTCTGGTAACAAACATTATCATCACCCCAATTTTCAAAGAAGGAAACTGAAGTCAAAAGTACTATCATTCACAACTATTCAACTAGTACATTGTTTCTTTTCTTTTGTTTTGCTTTTGGGGGTTTGTTTTTATTTTTTAGTAAAATGGGATTTTCTTATCTTACTTTTTATGCACCTTGATTTTTATCACTCAATAATACTTTGTGGAAATCTAGTGGAGTAGCTCTAACTCATTCTTTTTAAGGGTGGTGTAATGCAATACAGTATGGGTGTACCATCATATACTCAGTTCTCCCCTTCTGATGGGCATTAGCTTGGTTTCCATTTTTCCACCACTCTGAACCATGCCACAATAAACATTTTTATACATATGTCCTTTTACTTATTTCACCTGTGCTTTCACTTCTGTTGGGATTGATTCCCAGGAGTAGCTATGACTGGCTCAAAAGATATCTATCTGTTTAAACTTCAATAGATATTGCTAGATTGCTTTCCAAAATGGCTATAACACTTTATATTTCCATACCGCCAGCAATAGTTTCCTTAATAGAAAACTCTTCTTGCAGTTTCAGAATAAACTCTCTTTGGTCATAATGGGTGATTCTTTTAATGTACTGTTGAATTTAGTTTGCTAGAATTTCATTTGGGATTCTGCATACATCTTCATAAATGATCTAAGTCTATCACTTTCTTTTTGGTTCTATTTTAAAATCAAGGTTTCTGCTAGTTGCAAGAAATGAATAAAGTCCCTTTCCCTTTACTTAGTCATTCACTCACCCATTTATTCATTCCCCAATGAACATGTATTGAGGACTTATCTACAGCAGGCACTGTGAAAGCACTAGTGATGTAAAGAAGAGTAAGACCATTTCCTGCTCTCAAACTCACCTCTAGTGAAGGACTCAACCATAAAACGGATAATCAAGGAATGGATACCACCAGTAAACTGAGATATACAGAGTGTTATGAGAAACTCAAACATTGGAAGGTTAATGGATCTGAGAAGGGTCCTACCCATCTTACTGAAGCAGTTCATATTTGGGATTTACATAATTTGTGGGAACTGCCTCTGCTTTCTGCTTTCTTATTCCTCACCCATTCCAACTTCGGGGCCCCAAGTTTTCTCCTAGGTCTGGGCTCTTTATTCGTCATCACTACAGAAAGCATGGGTAGTGTCAGAACAGCAATGCCAATCAATATCACCCCTAAGAATACAAAGTGCATGAACAGCACTTTTTCTAAATTTATGAAAGAAAAAATATTTTATAGCCTGAGAATTATCTGATTCTCAAAAGTCTGAAGAAACTCAATTCTATAATCATTGCTCCCTCGGGAACAATGTTGGAGCTAAGTGTCTCTCCACCTTTTTGGTGGCATCTATACTTACTGATCTTTTCTGTTTTCTTCTGCTTCTTGAATCAAACCTTGATATATATACAAATAAGTATTTGAAAGAACTGTCTATTACAACTAACTTTTTAAATTTATGTGACTAGAGTTGTACAACATATTTTTGTATGTTTTTACTATTTTATTATTATTTGCAATAATCACTTTGTATAGAAAGAAAATGGCAAAGTAGGAATATATACAGATTCAGTGGTAAATGGCTTGGAGGGCTTGGAAGAAACAAAATCAGAAGACAAGAAGGTGTGGGGAAAAGGCAGGTGGGTAGATCTGAAATGAAAAGAAAACCCATTCATTGTGTCTTTGATCCTTATCTAGATTCCTTAAAACGAGTGGCAGGTGGCCTTTCAAGATACGACCCCTAGTAACTAAAATGGAATGAATGTGAAACCTGAATAAGGTATCCATGACTGGATCTGTTATTTGCTTGATTTTTTTTCTTAAAGAAAGATACTATCTTGGCCTAAAATTTGATCTTTCTATGAACACAATTGCCCTCTTTGGGGTCAGTGAAATGAATAGATGGAAGATACTTTGAACTGTGTAATCAGCACTCAGAATATCAAGCAGCATGTCAGAGAAAAGGGGAAAAAATCCTTCAATCACTCTGAGAGAGGATATAACAAGCATAATCCTTTGCACAGACAGAAGAATGCTCTGGAGAAAGGATGCAGCCAAGGGCACTTCTTTGAGGGGCACCCAGCTAGCAGGGTCCATCTCTCCGCAACAACTGTGCATAAAAAAAAATCACAATTTTGCTTCTGCATTTTTGAAGCTGGGAGTAATAAGAACCCATCATGATACCATGAAGATCAAAGGCATTCAACTTAAATGACAACAAAAAAATGTATTGAAACCAAGGGAAAGGACAATTCACAAGCCATTCGGTTCTGTTTGTTGGGAACCAATTTGTTTTGACAGAAGTCATTCAAAGCAATGTCACACAAAAGTTCCAGTCCTGAAAATTCATTACATGTGTGGGGTGTTAAGTAGGAGCAAAACCTTCCGTCAGCAAAATGTCCCCCGTTAAAAAAATGGTTTATCAGAGAATGGTTTATCAGCTCTGGGGCTGGAGCTTAATTAATTGATTGCACTTTAGATACTTCAGACCAACCCATGAGATAAATCACCCCCAAATATAGGAAGTTTTATTACAGCTGGAGAGTTGGAGCTCCCAGAATTGGTAGGCCCTCCTTGGAGGAGCTCAGAAAATGCTTACGGTGCAGTCTCAGGGCACAGTCCCCGTTTATAAGCCACTCCTGCCTTCTCCTTTTCTGTTAAAACAATCTGCCAATAGAAATAAGACTGAGATAGAAATCAATAACATATGCCAGAAAGCTGCCACCTAGTCAAAACACCATATGGATGGAGTCAGGCTAAGAAAGTAGGTCACTGAATTTGGATCCCGTTAACTTGCATTTGATGAAATATTAGTGCAATAATCGCTCAAATAAGTTTTTCTGACTCAATGTCATTGGTTTGAATGCTGACAGTGCCTTTACCTTCATCATGAAACTAGAAAACTCACTCTGAAAAAAAGAACCTAGGTGCCCAGGCGTGTGAAATTTTAAATCGTTTTTTTTCTTGCTTTTTTATTCTATTCTCTACCTTAAATGTATAGCGCATATCTATATTTCTGGTTTTCAGTAACACTACATTATATAATGAGAGATATAATGATATCTACCTCAGAGGGTCATTATGAGGATCTGCGTGAGAAAATGCATGCTTATGTCACCATATAGTTACCTAGCATATCGTAATCTAATCATTTAATAAATGTTAACAGATTGTCATGATAGGTTAACATTATGTCGTACTGTATTATCAGTACTTAACAAATCAGTTTAATTTTTCTATGGCTCAAATTCAGTTCTGCAGGAAAACAGTGATTCAAACTCCACTTCTTTTATTATAACACAAAAAGCTTCTAATTTGTGTCTGGCCCTGGAAGCTCCTCTCCAGGTTCTAGCCTACTAAAGACGCTCTGTATAAAACTTCAGATAAATATCGAAGAAACAGGAGCTTCATTTCATTCTGAAGTGCCCATTCAGTGAACAGTCTTTCTTTGATCTTTGGCTTTCCTCACTTACTTCTAAGTCCTTGAAAGCACATTACTATTCATTCCTTAGAACCTCTGTCTATAAGAGGTTTGCTTGGCACTCTTATAGGCAAATAGGCAGAGAGCTAAGAAACTTGTAAGTAGGGAATTCATTGTGAAAGACTGCTTTGGGGCAAGTCAAATGTCTGGGAGGCAAAGTCCAGAAGTTTAAAATTTAAATAGAATAGGATGCCGAGAATGCTTCCGAGAAGAATGATACCCTACAGTGGACCAAGACGTGGGAAATGCCCCTCAGGTTTAACCATTAACTAGAAATGGCTCTACCTAAAATTTGTAACAGTTCAGAAGCAGAGTAGATATGGCGGACCTCCATGTATAATGCTATAACTGATGTCTCTTAATTTATCTGAAGAGGAAAGTTTAGAGAGCAGCAGAAGAAAAACCATGAGGATAAAAATGCTGAGACACTTTAGTAAATTATTTGATGGCTTCACAAATATTCACTACCTCTCCCTTCCCCCCGACCCCATGGAAGGAGTCTCATTCCCTTTGCTTTTGAGGTTAGGTCTGGACATGTGACTTGCCAGAGCCAATGGGATGTCAGAGAACATTAGGCAAGTAGAGAGCTATGAAATGTCCTTGTGCTATTGGGTTTGTCCTTTGCATTGCTGCTTTTGTCCATGAAGATACAACGGGTCCTGGAGGATGAGAAACATGTAGAGCAAAACTGAACCTGAGCCCAGCCCTGCCTCAAGCCTGGGTAAGCCCAGCCTAGATCCTCTGACCACCCGGGCAACTGTTGGTGTGTGAGAAACAAGTGCTTCTGTTTGCATGCCAGTGAGATTCAGTGGTTGTTTACTATGCAGCAAGATTACAGCAAATGTTGACTGACAAACACATAAGAAAAGGTTAGGGATTCTGAGCCATCCAATTCTGGCACAAAACGGGATCTTCTTTCTCTTTTGCAAGGGCCAAGTTAAATTAATAAAATGTAATGTTGGGCTTTCAGCATCTAGAGCAGTGATGGGCAATCTTTTGAGCTTGGTGTGTTAAAATTCACCAAAAAAACGAGCATAAGTCGGGTGGTGTGTCACTTTGAGAAAAACGGCCTAACCAGAAGTCTCAGAACTAGACGCTGTGTGCCGGAGTTCTGTTGTTTTGGCCTACAGACCTCCGGCACAGAGTGTCTACACTACAGCAAATGTTTTATCCCCGGCTACTGCACCTGGCCGTGCAGGAGCCGAGGATGAAACGTCCTTCTCGACATGCGGCCCCATACTTCTCTGGTATGTGGCCGTATGTCATTGAAAATGGCTACTCATGTCAGTGCTGACACACGTCATAGGTTCGCCATCACAGATCTAGATTTCACCTTTCTTTCTCAACACACACAGAAGGCAAATGTTGGTACTGTTTTTGTAGCCCAAAAGGAAGAAGAGACCATTCCGGAAGTCACTCACACCTAAAATTGCTGAGGATAATTCAGGTAACGTTGTCTATCGTGGGACACAACATGTTTCAAATGAATTTAAAGGGAGGGCAGAACCATGGTGAGAAGCATATTATTGAAGAAGTTACCATAGACACCTAAAAGTACCATAAGCCTTCGACCACTTAATTCATACATCTAATTATGCTTTTCATTCATTCTTTCAAAAATATTTCAGTACATTCCTATTTAGCAAATACGTAAATGAAGAGCTCAAAACGGAATAAGCCTGTCCTCAAGGAGCTTGTAAGTAGAGCAAGGCAGGCACACAAGTATCAGTAAGTTAACACACAGTTCCTCAACTGCCAGACAGGTGGACCAGGTATGGAAGGGTTAGGGATGACTTTTAATAAAGCCCCTTGGGAAAAGTGGGATTTGATTTTTGTTCCTTGAAGGAAGGGCAAATTTTTATTAATATTTTTATTTGTTCTGTTTTAGGCAGAAGCAGTATACGAAAGTAATACCTAATCATTTTAGAAAAACTTTAAAATATAAAAAGCACAAAAAGGAGAAATTAAAACAATCTGCATCATGCCATCCAGATATAACCACTATTCATATGTTGGTATATTTCAGGTTTGCACTCTGCTGGGTCCATTTCTACACATCAATTCTGTTCTTCACTCACTCCAGTGAGGATTTTAAATCCATCATTGTTTTCGTTTTGTTTGTTTTCAGTCTCTTTATAACTGTTCCTTATTTTGTCCATCTCTCTTTTTGTTTCCCTCTTTTTTCTATTAAAATTAAAAAAAAAATAACTAGGCTTCTGCTTTATCTTCTTGCCTAATTCTCAGAGAATGCCTTCATCACTGTAGGTAAAACAACACACACACATACCTTTCTTCCAGGGCAAGTCTCTGTGGGGTTTTCCTGTCACCAACTTTGCCTGGAACATGGTCGAGCTGCATGCAGAGGGATCCTATCATCTCCAGAAAATATTTCCCCATTACATCTCCAATGTGGACCTCAATTCCACTGTCAGAGACCAACTCCCTCTTTTTGTTTCATCTTTGCTTTACCCTAGAAGTGACGTCACCTTGGACTTGCAACCCAGATAATAGTCCTGTGTCCTACAGGGAGCACCCTATTCTTAACAATGACAACAAAAAGTCTAGAATCCCCATTCTGTAAGCTAGGAAACCCAACATCCCACCTAAAATCTCAAGAATTTGGGGTGGAATTATTTTTCCCCTATTGATTATGGCTTTAATTTTCTGTTTCCATAAAATTCTGGATCCTTCTTTGGCACCTTGTTTCTTGCATATTCTGTCCCCTTTCTAAGATGTGTTACCTCACTCCCACCACCACCCCATGCCTGCCCCCCTCCAAAGTGCAATCCGGCCACAGCAGGGATGTTTCAGACTGTCACTGAAGGACTGAGGTACAGTAACGAACTTAAAATCAAGTAGTGTGGGCATACCTCCGGGAACTCCCCATGGGTCCTCTCTTCCAGAAGAGCCCAACCTACTGCTTTCATGTTTGTGTTGTCTGCTCTCCTCTTTCATCTTTTCAAATCACCTCCTTATTTCCTGTTCCCCACATTTCCTCCCCTCCCCAATTTCTGTTAATTTTTTTTTACTTTCCTTGGTATTACTCTGGTTGATTGGGACTCACCTTTCAAATCAATGCAAGGATCAAGGTGTTTTGCTAAACAAACACTATTCATTACATTAGAGGAAACCTGACACTAATTTTTGTATATTTATACACTTGGAGGAAGCCAAACCTTTTCTCTACATTTGCTTCTGTTAGGTTGGGCCTTATGAATCCACCGAGCGTCAACTGTTTTTCCCCTATGAAAAAGGTTATTTCAAAGGGTTCAACCTAAAGATCTTCCCATAGAGGAATTTTCAGAGCCAGGATTTTACCCTGGGGTCTCCAGAGGCCATTCTCTTTCTGTGGTTCAAAAAAGCATATTTTTCCATAGGTGCTATTAATCTGCTTTTTCCTTATTCAACTTTGAGCAAGGTAGGATTTATTGCATCCAAGGTATAGTTCTATTAAGGTAGGTCCAACTCTTATCATCACAGGATGGTGCTGGAATGTACTTTCAAAACTACAGGTGGAAAACACAGTGGTTTGCAGGGTCCCATCCACTTTCTAACCCCTAGTATTCTTCTGTTTAGGGATACTGTAGGAGGCCCAGGCCCAAATGCTTATTCCTTATCACTCTGAGCTGATGTAACCTATGGAAAACTGTAACTCTTAGTAGGCAGCACTTTTAGGAGTGATTCTCTCTGCCGGCCACAACCCTAAGCCACCATCCTCAGAATGCACTGGGCAGCCACTGGTTCCACACTACCTTCCCAATTGTTCTTTGGGTTTGCTGTAATTGCCTGACCAGCGGGACACAGACAGCTGACCTCCGGGAATGCAGGAGTCTGCTGGCCAGTACAGACACTGAGGCAGGAAAGAGGTGTTAGGAGAGTTCTGTAGGATCTTCCTAGGTCTCCCCGGGTGCTTTCTTTTGTGAAGCAAATTCAAGGGACTGTGAGTTGAGGTTCAGGTAGATTTTTCTCAGTTCACCTATGTTGGCTTTAAAATTCTCATCCATTCAGCATGAGACTTTACGTCAGCCTTAGTGTTTGATGCCGTTGAAAGTTGTTATCTATGTCTGCACCTTACTGACACTTAATAAGAGGCTGAGAATAGCTATTCTCAAATGCTACCTTAAAACATACCTATGGACTATTTAACAACAATTTATTTACTTATTACTTACTTCTGTATTTATGGAACATTTACTGTGTGCCAAAGATTGTTCTAAATAATAATAGTAAGTATTACCTCATTTAATCCTCACAACCACTCCAATCTATTTCCTATGCACAAAGGTAAAATTGGGGTCAAACCACATATACAGGTTGGGGCAAAAGTAGGTTTCAAGTTGTGAATATGCAAAACACAGAGTTTATTCTTGTATTATTATTTATTATTTTCTTATTTTCCATACAAACAACTGTAAACCTACTTTTGCCCCACCCTGTATTATTTTGCATTGTTTTTTATCAGATTCATATTGTGAACATGTTCTCCGTTTTAAAAAATGTTTTTCAAACACATGGAATTTGTTTGTTTGTTTTATTGATTTTAGAGAGAGCGGAAGGGAGAGAGTGAGACAGGAACATCAATTCGTTCCTATAAGTGCCCTGAGTGGGGATCAAACTGGTGACCTCTGCACTTCAGGACAATACTCTAACCAACCAAGCCATCCAGCCAGGGCCAAACATTGGTTTTAATGGTACATGATTTTGTATCAAATAAGTGTGGCACAATTTATTTTGAAGAATATCCTTTCATAAAAATCTTTGTATTTCTTATTTTTCATAGATTCAGTTTTTAAAGAAATTGCTGGATCTAAGAACTTGGAATAATGTATGCTCTAGAAGTAGATGAAAATACCAGCTTCATGAGACTTTCCCCATACCCTGATATTATTCCTCAACTCCCTATAAATAGAATGCACAAAAGGTAACTTTCTGTTTGTGGAAATAAGGGTTAGGTGTGTGTATGTGACAGGGAGACAAAGGAAAAAAAGATAAAAATATGAGAAGGAGCAATAAGACATATATGTCTTTGATAAGAAGCCCAGAGATGACACAAGTTGCTATAGCAACTGATGTATACTGTCAGAGGTTAAGAGATGGAAAAATTATAAGTGTTAAGTATATTTTAAATTGTGTTTAAATTGTTTAGGTGAAATATTGTATAATCTTGTATAGTTAGACATCAGAAAACTTGTGAAAAACAGTTACCAGCAAAACTTGGTACTGTTATCTCTCCTTTACAAGGAAAGAGAGAAAACATACCATCCTACATTAAAATCGGTGGCAGCATTCTTCTCATCACACATCATCAATCCATTTGTTTAGCAAACACTTTTTCAGTGCCCACTATTTACCAGCATGCTGGAAATGAAGAATAAATGAGGTAAAGTCTTTGTTCCTAAGAGCTCACTGCAAAGTATGAAAAACAAATATGCAAATATATGATTATACTAGAAGATAATGAGTGACATTCCAGAGATATAAACAAATTCATAAAGTAGGAAGTGACTCACTTTGCCTAGGGAGTCAGAGCAGACTTGACCCCAGAGATGAACATTTGAGCTGGGTATTGAAGAATGAATGAGTTTTCCGTGCAGTGAAGGAAAGAAGGACTTTCCAGGGGGAAGAAAGACCTTGAACCTTGTCTTTTAAGTCAGAGCATACTGATTGCTGTCTTACATGAGTGACAGGTATACACAAAAATACTGATTCTCTCTACCCACCAGATAGCCAGCTGAGGTGGGACCTGGGCAGCTAGCATCCCTGGGTTGCTCCCCTCCAGCCCTGAACAGTCCCATCCTCCTTATTCCCACATGCTGTAGACCTCTTCTTTTCTACATGTGCTGTGATGCAAAAAAATGTTAGGAAGCACCGCCCCAGGTGGCTGAGAGGTAACAAAGGTTGGTAAGGCCAGAAATAATTATAAGACCACCTGGCATTTTAACAGTTAGCTCTGGTCATGTGATGGCAGCCAAGAATGGAGAGAGACTGATTTTCAGAAAGGAGAAGTAGAAGTCTGTAACAGATTATATGTTCAGATATCTTTACTGTCTCACCCGATAGTTCCCTCTTTTCGGATGCTCTCACTCCTGTCCAGGGAGTATGACCAGGCTTCCCATGTGGTTTTCTTTGATCAGTGGAGTATGAGTGGCAGGTCCTGTGCCCTTCCCTTGCCAGCAGAAGTGTGTATCAAATAAGTGTGGCACAATTTATTTTGAAGAATATCCTTTCATAAAAATCTTTGCATTTCTTATTTTTCATAGATTTAGTTTTTAAAGAAATTGCTGAGAGCTCACTGCAAAGTATGAAAAACAAATATGCAAATATATGATTATACTAGAAGATGATGAGTGACATTCCAGAGATTTAAACAAATTCATAAAGTAGGAAGTGACTCGCTTTGCCTAGGGAGTCAGAGCAGACTTGACTCCAGAGATGAACATTTGAGCTGGGTATTGAAGAATGAATGAGAGCATCATGGAGGTCCACTGTTATGTGGTTTCCTTCTGAAAAGGCCAGCACATCCCAACAGGGTCAGTCTGGAGTGAAAAGGACGTGAAGCAGGGCTACAGCTGACTCTCAAAGGTCATTCTTATAAGCAAAAATAGATCTTTGTTGCTATAAACCACTGAGATTTGAGGGTTATTTGTTACAGCTTTAGCTGACTGATACAGAGGCTAATGGACTAGCCCAAGCTAGAGAATATGAATGCCTGAACTGGCAACTAGTCTTCTCAGAGTCAGAAAATCTATCAAGGGAGCTTTTAGATGATTAAGTCAGAATGAAATATGCTGAATTCCAATGGCTCCCAATGGGGGTATGAAATGGATTTGGGGTTAGACAGATCATAGGCATCTGTGCCTCTCTAAATTTATATTCTGCAAATAGCTGCTCAGCATTTATTTAGCCTAAATGGTATGAAGCTATAAAGCTTGTTTCCTACTTTCTTTATGTTTATAACTCAAATGTTGGCTGTCCCCCTAGAAATTCCACTCCAAAAACAAACAAACAAAGCAAAACTTAAACATACAAGAGCATCAGTAAACACTGTGGAATTTACAGCAGGTTTCACTGAGGAGATGGAAGACAGGGCTACGCAATCATAACAGACGACACTCTGCGGCGGGGGAGGGGGGCACGCAATCATAACAGACGACACTCTGCTGGGGGTGGGGATCTCATTAAATGAGTCTTTTCGCCAAAACTCTTCTCAGCCACACAGCTAAAACTTTTCTTCCTCCCCCAGCCTCCCCCAGCCTGAAACCCCTGTTCATTGCCATCTGTGTATGCACCAAAAACAATACTAGTTTAAGGCCAGCAGTGTTCTGAGACAGCTGGTTTAAGTAAAATCCAAATCCCTGAAGTCATTCTTAAAAACGCTGCCAGAGCCTTTTCCCCCATAAGCAGTTTTTGAGAAGTAGAGTCTGAAACTCAGCTACACAGCGGGAGGATTTCCATCACTGGTATAATTTTAGGTTTACCATAATTATAAAATAAAAATGCTCTTTGAATGTGTTACACACTTGGTTGATGACAGTATTTACTTGCCTCTTAGTTTGACATCATTCAATTAGACGCTTTTCTCAGTAGGGCAAGAGGGAAGATGGAGAACCCAGAAATTAGGAAAGGTCCCAGAAAGGGGAAACTGAGGTCACTGAACATTAACCTTGCCCATTTCACTGTTCAGCCTAAGATCAGCTCTGGGACAGCTCTTAGACAGTCTACACCGTTCCCCTTAAATCATGCAAACCACAGGCTGAAATCTGAATAAAATCACCTTTGCAACAACGTGACCCTCAGAAATGTGACAATCAGAAAGGATACGCCGGTGCTCTCTCACCCACATCACCAAGGAGTGGCTTACCTTTTGGGTGAGGTCACTGGCTTCATTGATGTACCGATCTCTCTCCTTTTCCAGTTGGAAGATGATTTTTCTCTGCTTCTGAGCCTCCTCTTTGTAGTTATGGATTTCTTCTTCCAGGCTCCTCTTGGATTGTTCATGGAGCTTTACCAGGTCTATCTGTTTCTGGGTTGAGTGTATTGCTTTCAGCATATTCTAAAAACAAGGGCAATAGAGCATCAGGAATTTGGGTTAAATTTGTCCCCTGCCTCAACCCTAAAATATTGTATTCTCTATAGCTTATCAAGAGTGTGTTGTGTTAATTTTGCACAAGACACTTTAAATTCATATAAATGCACTAAGTGACCACACATCTCTAGGAAGTAGGCACTGTGTTGCTCCCAGGAAACAGACTGAGAAGTTAAGCTACTTGCCTACATGTTCATATAATAAGGGAGTGAATGGCAAAGCCAGAATCTGAATCAAGGGCTGGCTGACGCCAAAGTCAACCTCCGTTCCAGCTCTAGTCTTTTTCTTGTGAGCTTAGAACAACTGAACCTAATCATGTAACAGCATTTTGACTACAAAGTAAAATAAAATCAGTTTATTAAAAATGAAGATACCTAGAGATAACATATAATCCAACAATTTCATCCCTGGGTATACAAACAAAAGAATCTAAAACAAGTATTCAAACAAAATACTGTACATGAATAGTAGCACTATTCAAAAAGCCCAAAGACAGAAACAACCCAAATGTCCATCAACTGATGAAGAGATCATGGAAATGTGATATATCTATACAGTAAAATATTATTCAGCCAAAGAAAGGAATACACTATTGATACACAACATGGTGGAAGATTAGAAAGATAATGCTGAGTGAAAGATGTCAGATATGAAAGGTCATATATAAATGATTCCATTTATATAAGTATTCAGAACAGTCAAATCCATAGAAATAGAAAGTAAATTAGTAGTTTCCTGGGGTGGGAGGAGGGGGGAGTGAGGGATAACTGCTTAACAGAAACGAGGGTTCCTTTTGGGGTAATGAGAATATTCTGGAACTAGATAGTGGTAATGATTCTACATACTGTTAATGTACTAAATGTCACTAATGGTAAATTTTGTCATATGTGTATTTTAACACAAAAAATAATTCACCCAATTTTTTAAATGCAGGTGCCTATATCTCAACTCGAGAGATTCTGATTAGATCTGGGGTGGTACTCAGGCACCTACATTTAGACAGACAGGGCATAACCAGAATGGTATGGCCATAGACAGCACCTACATTTTTTTAAAAAAAATAATTTTTTACATGTTTATTTTATTGACTTTAGAGAGAGAGAAAGGGAGAGGGCAGTAGAGAGACAGGAACATCTGTTCCTGTATGTGCCCTGACTGGGGATCAAACCAGCAACCTCTGTGCTTCGGGATGATGCTCTAATCAACCGAGCTACCCAGCCAGGGCGACAGCACCTACATTTAAAAAAACAAAACTGCTCTGGTGATTTCTGATGCTGAAATAGAAAGCCCTTGTGTTGGCTGCCCAAGGAGCCAGGTTGCTCCTTGAAACGCAGAGTTAATAGCACTGCCGGTCTGGGCGCCATGCTCATGGAACAGGGTCTGCTCCGCTGGCCATAGCTGAAGGGGCCAAATGTCACTTCTTGGCAACTTTTGAAATTGGGCCTTTCAAGTTTTGCAACTCAGTAGAAGCTGTAAAGTTGGGAACTACTGATGATAGCCAATATTCTGCCACATGAATTGTGCAGAAACTCAGTCAAAGTCTAGCGGTGGAGAGAGAGAGTCTAGTGCAGGCATGGCCAACATACGGCACGCGGGCCGGATGCGGCCTGCCTAGTGAGTTTATGTGGCCCACGATTAAATTTTTAATATTCTCCGCTACTTTAAAATCTCAGCTACTCAGAAGCGGAAGCGCCTTTGATTATTGGAAATCGAGATATTTAAGAAGATAGTGATACGCAGAAAAGAATTCCGCGTGTGACTAATCTAGGGTTAACTTCCAATAATTGGTCGAATGGATTCACGATACTTCTTTATTTTTTTTTTAAATTCCATTATAAAGATTTACAACTTTTGTACTCGATATGAACTGTGTGATGTTTAGCAGCGATGTGAAACCCACATTCTTTTAGGCAGAGTTTACCAGTGCGCACCCAACGTCAAACAATTCGTTATTTTTGTGCTCAAGTGCACTGAATCAAGTGGCATTGTAGCATAAACAATAGCTGCAGTTGATAACTAAAAACGTGTTCAGGCTGTTTGTAAAACTAAATAATTGTTTTATTTGCAACATAACACCTTCAAGTTCATTCTATTAATTAAATATTGTTTCGATTGATTGCGATAGTTTATTTATAAGGTATGTAATTATATTTTTATTAAAATAATATATTGTATATTAAAATTTTTTCACTCACTTACATTTATTCAGAAACAAATTACATAATAAAATTTTGTTTACTTAAACGAATCATTTTTGTATTTAACATTTTTTTTAATTTTAATATTTCGCCTGGCCGTGAAAAAAGTTTTCTTTCTAATCTGGCCCCGGGGCAAAACCTGTTGGCCACGCCTGGTCTAGTGGTATCCCCAGAGTGCCAGGTCAAGATCCTATCAGTTCTGGGGTTCCATGAGACACCTCGTAGTCCCTCCTCAATCTTTAACAATCAGACCTGCAACCAGTCTGAAAACCACTGAACTATAAACAGGCAAAATACACACATTAAACCTGGCTTATGTGATGATATAGAAAACAGAAAAGGTCAATTTGGTTTTCAAGTATTGAATTAAACATTTGCTCTGTAAAAGACAAAACCATTTCAATCTGACACTGAAAGAACCAAAATATATTAACATTGCTGCTTGTCAAAAGTATGTCACTCATTCATTCAATGAAGGTGGCATTTCAAGTCAGTGGGGAAAGACTATATTATCAATAAAAGCGGATTGCATACCTGAAGAGGGTTGGGCTGTGTGCTTCGTAGGCACTAAAGATACAATGGCCAGAAAAGAAAAAAGTATACCCTGCCCTAAGGGAGAAGTTGATATTAGTCAAATCAAAGAAATAAATATAAAATAAATGTTCTGCTACATGTCCTATCATGGCAGAAAATCTATTGGTTGTTTACCACTGTATATAAAATATCAATGGACTAACTATTGTATGTGTTAAAAATAAATTAAAAATCTAAATCCAATAATACTGGATTACATGTACAAATTTACAGAACAAAGAAGCAGTTTCCAGGATTATTTTTAAAAAAAAGATTCAACAATTTTCCTAAGGAGTGCTCTGCACGTAATTATATCTAATCTATTTCCTGAGATTCCCTAAATAGTCTACTTTAAGCCAAAGGGTATTCTATTTTGTTAATATTTGTTCAATTCTGGGAAACCTAAATCAATCATGAAAAGTCAGAATGAACAAATATAAGCTGTATCAAGTGGGATGAGATGTAGCTGTCTTGGCAAAAAGCCATCAGTCTGTCTCTTAGGAAGCAGGCTCTCTGCTCTACACCTGGCCAGTCACTTCTTCCTCCCTGAAAGACAAGTTGTTGTTTTTTAGTGAGAGACAGTAGACAGGGACAGACGGACAGAAAGAGAGAGAGATGAGTAGCATGAACTCATAGTTGCGGCACCTTAGTTATTTATTGATTGCTTTCTCATTTATACCTTGACCAGGGGCTCCAACTGAGCCAGTGACCCCTTGCTCAAGGCAGTAACCTTGGGCTCAAGTCAATGACTTTTGGAATCAAGCCAGAGACCATGGGGTCATGTCTATGATCCCACGCTCAAGCGGGTGACCTCGGAGTTTCAAACCTGGGTCCTCAGCGACCCAGGCCAACGCTCTATCCATGGTGCTACTACCTGGTCCGGCTGCAGGCAGTCCTTGAGTAGGAAAATTTATACTGTATCTTTGAAAGTAGTTGATCTCTTAAGAGTGACTGTTAATAGAATGAATCCTTTGGAAGGGGCAAGAAAAAGAAAGGGGTGGGATTGGGGCGGGGGTTCTTGCCTTGAATGAAAGGGCTCCCACAGCCCCTTGGCTCTGGACCATATTGAGCTCAAAGAATAGGAGAAATAAGGGCTGAAAACAAAGTCCAAAACCTACAACAATCCAGAAAAGATGGACGCAAAGCTTAGAGACTTTTTAGATCACCAACCAGTCATCCTTATACCCGACACCTCCCATTTAAAATTTTATTAGCAGTCAGCTGTATTTTCTAGATTAGCAAAAGTTTCACATTATAGATAACGATTCAGACATTTTAATCAGCTTTGGCAGTTTCAAATGCCAAATAGCACATCAGCAGTAAAAAATAAAAAATAAATAAATAATAGAATCCACAAAACACTCTGAAATCCCTGCTAGTTTACATGATAATTCTCCCACGTTCCTCTGTGCTCCCAGGTAATAGTGCATTTCAATTCAGATAGTGAAAGCTGGATTGCAGACAGCTGCTTAGAGGAAAACTGAGCACTATTATTTATTCTAATCTACTTTTGTTTGCCTCGGAGTTTCCTTTTCCCATATAACCTGTTACAGACAGATATTCTAGCACTAAAGAAAGACATTTATTTACCAGCATCACCATAACAAACTCACCTTATTTAACATGTCCCTTTCTCTCATAAGCTCCTCCATGGCTTTCTTATCGAGTTCTGCATGTTTCTTTGAAATTTCCACCTCTAAATCACCAGGGAGAAAAAGAATAATAAATACAGACTCAAGCTAAAAAAAAAGAATCTGCCAAAGCCAAATTGATACACAAACTGTCGTACATGTTCACCTGTAGCTATAAAACTAGTTTATTAACTGTTATGCAATCTTCACTGTAACTAAGCTAGGTCTGCCTGTCTCACTAAACAGATGGAAACTGAGGCACAGAGTGATTAAGCCACAAGCCAAGGGTCTGCAGCCAAGAGGTGACGGACAGCACTGAGATTGGGAGCACAGATTCTCTGACTCCAAAATGTTCTTACTCTTTTTAAATCCTTTTTATTATACAAGTAATTAGAAACATGGAGAGAAATTAGAAATAAAAATAAGCAAAAAGAAACTATTTAAATCAACCATAATCTATTTAGAATCTTGACGTGTCTCTTACCAGATATTTTTCCTATACAAATTATGTGTGTATAATTATAAATATATGTGCATTCATATATTTATGAATATATGAATAGATTTCTTTCATATATTTTCTCTCAAAAGCAAATCATACTACATATATTGTTTCATAACTTGCTTATAAAATTAACAACCATAAAATAAATGCCGCTCAATATTATGAATGTGTATCTACATCAGAATTTTTTATTACTGTATATTTCACTATTTGAAAATGTGAAATTTATTTAGCCCCCTTCTTAACCTTTAAGTTGCTTTCATCTTATTTACTTATTTGTAATTATAAACAATGATCCTGTAAAAGTTCTTGTTCTTGTTCATTTGTTACTTCAGAAGCAGAAATCCTGAATCAAAGGGAATTTAAAAACAAAAAAAAGACATTTTTCTCTTACTGCCAAATTTCTCTCCAAAAAAATGAATAGCAGTTTAATTCCACACCCAAACCCCCACTGGGTATTATGATTCTCTCTCATCTTTGACAATTTGATAGATTATTAAAACCAATATGCCTGTATTTAATTTATATTTCTTTGATTAGTAGTGAAGTTGACTACTTTTTCTGTTTTTCAAACTGCCTGCACTTCCCCTTTGCCCATTTTCTTCATGAATTGTTTAGTTTTGTGAATTTTTAAGAACTCTTTATGTATAATAAAGATACTAACTCTTTGACTAACAATATTTTGATCAATTTGCCTTATTATATAGTCTTTGGTACATTAAAAAAATTAGCTTTTATTTTACTAAATCTCTCAATCTTGGCTTTATGGCTTTTACATTTGGTGTTAACTCTTTTCCTCAAAAAAGTAACTTATTGTTACACTATCATTTTTTTAAGATCCAGACCATACTGCACACTTGTATGAAAAAACACCTTTATCTTAAATGATAACCTTGGCTCTTTCTTGGTCTTTCCAATCTTTTCCATTGATCTGTTTATTTAGACATCTTCACTATACTATTTAATTATTGAAGCTTTATAACACACTTAAACACCTGGGGAGGCAAATGCTCCCTCATCATTCTTCCTGAATTTTACGGCTATTGTCAGATGTTTGTTCTAGAGAACTCTAAAATCAGTTTTCAAGTCCGAGCAATAAAACTCACTGAAGTTTTTACGGGAAATATTAAATGTATAGATTAATTTAGACAGATTTATATCATCATTATATTAAGTTTTCCCATCCAGGAACTTGGGCTAGCTCTCCATTTTTCAAGTCTTCCTTTACACCCCTCAATAGAATTCTGTAACACTTCTAATATATAGGTCTTAAAGGTATCTTGGTAACTTTATTCATAGATATTTTATTACTCTAGTTGCTATTGTGAACGAGGGGCTTTCCATCATATATTTTAACTGATTCTTTGTATGAAAGAAATCTATTGATATCCATATATTTATTTTATCACCTGCCACCCTATTGAACTCTCCTTAGTTCTAACAGTTCTTCAGTTCATTTCTTGGGTTTTGTAGTAGAAAAAACATATGGAGAACTCGTCCCCCTAACCATTACATCTAAGGCCGCTCTTTGATCTGGCAGATCAAAAGGAAGAGGTCCCTAAG
The DNA here is from genome assembly GCA_037038555.1 of Rhynchonycteris naso. Taxonomy (NCBI): domain Eukaryota; kingdom Metazoa; phylum Chordata; class Mammalia; order Chiroptera; family Emballonuridae; genus Rhynchonycteris; species Rhynchonycteris naso. The sequence continues at coordinate 241,614,323 of CM072999.1, read as the reverse complement.
AAGAAATAATGGTTAACAGTATCTATAAAATAACAAGAAGAGTGTGATGACCTCTTGTAAACATGATTTCAGGATGAAGGATTGAGTTCAACACTAAATACATATGTAACTTTTTTTTCAAAGCTTAGAACTGCTGCAAGCAAAAATACAGAAATGTAAACATGGAAGTGTTTTGAAAGTCACTAAGCCTGTTGCAAAACAAGCTCTAGGGGTTCCATTTTCTTTCCCATCTGCCACTGCCAACATGAGATCGTAAACTCCTGCTAGGTCGTGAGCACTAGGTCGTGAGCAGGCTGAGTGCAGGGACCTCCGTGTACCCAGTGCCTAGCATGGTGCCTGCAACATAGCAGACACTCAATTTATGGAATGAAAAAATAAGTGAATGAAGAAACTGTCAAGACAAAAGATTTTTCCCTGATCTCTTAGAAGCTGCACTTCTCAAGGGTTTACATAACAAATATTTCCAATCATCTTATCTGGAGATTTAGATTTTGCCTAAATGTATGTTTTCATGCTTTTCTGTATGTTCTCTCGTTTAGTGATTTACAACTCACAGCAGCCCGTAGCGTTCCTGCCTCCCTTATTCTGGTGCAGTCAGAATCCAAACCAATCCTGTCTCCAAGTCTGGAGCTTTTTCTGACACAACAAATTTAACTATGTACCCTATTTTCAGTTATATTCTTTTCAGAATGAGATGGGAGTCTGAGTTATTACTTTTATAAACAGTGATATATGTGGATGACATTTAGTAAGCACACACTGTGTGCTAGGCGGGCACTTGTCCCCACATGTTCTATGTGTATTAGTTCATTTCATTCATCAACAGCTATATATGGTGGGATCTGAACCCGGGAAGATACAACTCCAGAGTTTGTATCCTTAATGATTTTTCTGTACCATACAGCCGTCTGAGGCACTTAAATTTTTCCTCCACAAATCAATGGGAGAGCCAGTAGAATAAGCGTTTGTCATATGGTAAAATACTAATAGAGAAAAGAAATGAGAAGTGATTTATTTTGGTCCTACTGATCCTTGGTACAATATTGCCTCAAATACTGTTAGTGGGGGACATTTATCTGAATTTATCCTCTGTCTCCTGGGGGGCAAGGGGCTAATGCTAAAGGCCATGTAGAACCCAGGCCTTAATAGATGTTGTTTACTCCAGTGACAAACACTGAGCACTACTTCGGGCTGAATTTTCAGTGCGCCATAATAGTCTGTTAAAGAATTTTTTTCAGGTATTCAAAATGATGCCCGCTGCATATTGCCCACCCACCAGGTTGAACGTTGTTGTGCTGATGTCACTTGGCATGGTTTGCGTTTGTATACACCGAGCCTCTGCCAAATGACATTAGTCACCAATGAAATGCTTATAAATGACTTTTTTTAAAAGCACAAAGGACTCTTGGTTTACCTCTCTCTAATGCCATGATCTGATTTTTTAGCGTCTCCTTCTGCTGCTCTATTTCTGCCTTTTGCTCTTCAATCTGGTGCAATTTCTTGTGGGCTTGCTCTCTGACTTTGTTGAGTTTCCCCATGTCAGTGCGCATCTGATGAAGTTCCTCCTCTTTGGCCTGTAATTAGTGAGAGAGAATGAACCAGGGATACTCAGTAAATAACAGGTCGGGGATGGCATGATTGTAAACTCAGAACCAGTGAAAAAAAATTCTTCCTGTGTCAGTATGAAGTTGTTCTATTGGACTAAATCAAAACACGCAGTTTGGTTTTGGGGGAAACTGAAAAACCCTATTCCCTGAATAAAATATGTGGCTGTATAAACTAAAAATAATGAAAATACTGGTTAAACCTGATGACTCAAGGCCCCACTAAATGTTGAATCAAATAAGATAAGATGCTGAGATGCATGTATTGTGAATGTATGAATTTTGTGTACAGATGCTATATTTGATTAGCAGTTTTCACAGATTCACAAACTGATCTCTTTCAGAAGGTTACTAACATGCCATAAAATATTCAAATATGCTCTTGTACCCACATGGCCACTGTAGTGTGATCACATATGGAAGAGAAGGGGTCCTCCTTCCTTGGACTATGTCAGCCATGGGTATGCAGGCAGGTGGACAGGGCAACATTAATAGGAAATCTGTCTACAAAATGCTGAACGGTATCAGAACAATAATTCTAGCAGAGGAAAGCTAGAATTATTTCATCTATGCCTTCAAGTTTTATGAATTTTTAAAAATTCAAATGGAATTCATTTTTCAAAAATTTCCATCCTTAGATAGAAATTACTGGAAAAGCAACCAGTGACCCTCTGCAAATAAAGGTTAGTAATCATCCTCTGCTCTTGAAGATGAAGAGACTGAACTTAGCTGGGCATGGTATTCTCAAATTATTGGTAGATGCAGAATCCCATCAGTTCAGGATCTGATAACAAAAACTGTCATCTTTTAAAGTGCCCCATTCGTGTTATTAGAGGAGTGAATTAATGGCATAAGTACTTTTACTTTAATTTCACCTTAGGGGCTAATATATTATTTTGTGTTAAGTAGTCATTTCATTTCCACTTCAACTCACAGCATTCTCATAAAGAATGGTTCTGAGTTAAACCATTCTGAACTGCTTTAAATGTTCCACAGCCTCAGGTCCTACAGGGTCCAAATTAATTGACCTAAAAGCCCCTTTTGATTATAATAAGATTTTATAATTCAATAATTATTATTCCAAACCCCATTATTAGACTTCTCCAGGAAAAATCCTGGAGACCTCTGAGACTGCATGCAAAACAAGATCCAAGAAGTGCAAATAAGTGTGTGTGTGCATGTGTGTGAGCGTGCACACTTCATTAGATTCTCAAAAGGGTGTGTGATGTAAAAACTATATGATTCACTAGTGGAAATCATGCTTCTACAATCCTGGAAGGAAATACCCAATTGAACTAGTCCATACCCAACCCCGCCCACTACACCTTCTCCATATAAGTAATAAAATGTAATCTGACTTCTTGGCTACTTGCTTGTGTAAATGGTTTCTAGCTCTGGGCAACTGGTGACTTGAAAGGCTAAGTTACAGAGATGAACATCTGAGCTTGCTTTGGAAATCATTTGCATAATCATATGGTCAATAATCAGGTTTGCAATTTTACAAGTAAGAATGGAAGTTATCACTCTGTTTGCTTCTAGGCATAAAGCAATCATGGTAGACTTGCGCCTGTCTATTGCGTCAAGGCTAATTCAGGTTCTAGAAGCAAGGGCTCTGGCTGCATGGCAAACCCATGTTAATAGGGAGTGAGGGAGGGCGTGCTAGGCAACACATATGTCACTTGGCGGTTACTTTGAGCTCCAATGCCTTCTGCTGGTTTTCCTGGGATAGCTGCTCGCAGACCAAACTGTGCTGTTCATTCTCTTGCTGAAGTTTAGAATTTCTCATCTGAAACTGCTCCAGTTCCTTTGCAGCTCTCTCGTTCAATATCTGAAAGAGGCAGAATGACTGGTTAATGCTCCTTAATCTGATGACAGTATCTATGTATCCACATAAGAAGCCCAGCAAAACTCCTGGGACAATCACAGCAGCCACACTTCTTTTGTCTTTACTGAAATAGTTCTTTTTCCCAGTGGAAACACAAACACACTCAAATATGATGAATGTTAAATGTCTGAGGAAAATGACAACTTATAATGAAAAACACAGAGAGGATCTTTTTTTTTTTTTTTTCTGAGAGCCTTGGGAAGTTTTGTTCAGAGGTGGTGGATAAATATTTTAATACCTGTTTACCATTTGGCAGGCTTTGCATATACAACAATTGCTACAATCATTGAAAATGAGCTAGAGAGTCAAACAAGTTTTATCTGCTGTGGGGCTCAGAAGCTACATCTTCAGAAGCAAATCCAGCATTAACATGCCTACTACATTTTCCGGAGCAGAACCATTCACAATTCCCCCTTAATCCAACTGGAGTCAAAACTGTAGAAAGGCAGTGGAATGACTTCTATCTGCCTGACTTTAGTGTCAGCTGGATCTTCCTCTTCCATAACGTGACTACAGGTTTTATAAAATCAGAAGATTAGATATTAGGGGGCCATTTCTATTGGAAGAAAATTGGGGAAATGGAAGGATATCAAATGGGCTGAGAGAAAGAGAGAGAAGCTAGGCACATACATAGCTGACCCTTGAACAACGTGAGGGTTAGGGGTGCCCTCCCCTGCACAGTCAAAAATCTACATATAACATTTGATTCCCCCAAAACTTAACCACAGTCATCCCTCAGTATCCACAGGGGATTGGTTTCAGGACCCCTCGGATAACAACATCCATGGATGCTCAAGTCCCCTATATGAAAAGGCACCAAACAGTGTGTACAGTCAGCCCTCCACAACTGTGGGTTTTCAACTGCAGATTCCTATTTTTGATCCATGGTTTGTTGAATCTGCATATGTGAAACCAACAGATAAGTAGGGCCAACTGTATATTTATTGAAAAACACCTGCATCTAAGTGGGTCTGTGCAGTTCAAACCCATGCAGTTCAAGGGTCGGTATAACCTTCATGTAAGTAAGAGTTAAACATGAAAAGAATCCACCCAATTTCCCATCACTAGGGACTAAATAACATATAGCTGGCTTTGCTAAAAATGAAATTGTTTTACATGAGTCTTGGATATTGCTAAATAAAGCACTATAGTTTCATCATGATGTCCAAAATTCTCTCAGATTTCATGCTCAAAAACTCTCACATTGTATAGTATCTATTTTATTTCTGGTTCTATATAAAATAAATAAAGCAACTGACAAAGAAATGTGTTCTAATATCTATTTTTTAAATAGAAAAATGCTATATGACTTGACAATTCTTTGGAAACTTCCTCAGAGAAAATATTTTCAAGAAATGACTTTTTTTCAATTACATGAATTGCTTTTTTAAGAAATGAGAAATGACAGACTAGAATTATTACTAAGTTACCTTAGACCACTATTACAGGGGAAATGTTATTTTAAAAAAATTGGTACCTTATTTAAAGTGCATAAAGACGGAGTATGGTTCCCTAAACTTGAAACTTAAAAATAAACCTGTTAAAAATAAATCATGTTATATTCACACAGTGGAACACTATCCAGCTATGATAGCGGACACTCTATGGAGCTCTGTCCAATAGGACTTTCGCCATGATGTAAATATTCTCTATCTTGGTTACCTGCTATGGTATCTACTAAGTCATATCTGGACATTGAGCACTTGAGATGGTAGTGCAACCCCAGGAACTGAATTTTTAATTTTATTTAATGTTAAATAACAAATTGAAATGGCCACACACGGCTAGTGGCTACCATATTGGATAATGCAGTTCTATAACCATGTGGCAACAACATGACTAAATCTCACAGACAGAATTTGGACAAAGAAAGACAGACACAAAAGAGAACATCTTGCATGATTTCATTATTCTGTAAAGTACAAAAGCAGACAAAACTAATCTCTGCTTAGAATTCAGAACAGAGGTGACCTCTGGGGGAGAAAGTGCCTGGGAGGGGACACAAGCACATGCCTGGGTATTGTTTCCTGGGCTGGGTGCAGGTGACCAAGTGAAGAAAATTCATCAAGCAGTACACTTGTGACTCAGACACTTTTCTGTGTATATTATACAATAATAAAAGGTTAAAAATAAATTAACTTGGTCTGGCCTGTGATGGCACAGTGGATAAAGTGTCGACATGGAACACTGAAGTCACTGGTTCGAAACCCTCGGCTTGCCCCATCAAGGCACATATGAGAGCTGATGCTTCCGCTCCTTTCCCCCTTCTCTTTCTTTCTCTTTCTCTCTCTCTCTCTCTCTTTTTCCTCTCTAAGATGAATAAATGAAATCTCCAATTAATTAACAAATTAATTAATTAATTAATTAACCTGTTGGAGCTGGAAGAAAAAGAGAGAGAGAGAGGACACATACCTAGCTATAAGAGTCATTCAAAGTGCTAAGTGTCAAGTTACCAACATCTACAGTGAAGGGAGTTTGCTGCTTTCCAAAGAAAATACAAAATGCCCCAACGGACCAGGGGCAAAGGCACCCTTCTGGTTCTCGCGAGGACCCCGGTGCCGCCCGCAGCCATGCACCTTCTGCTCCTTCAGCTGCTGCTCCAGCTTCTGCAGCTCCTCCTTGCTCTTGTTCATGTACTGCTGCAGCGCCTTGATTTCCGTCTGCCGGGTGTCCATGTCCGTCTGAATCTGCTTGAGCTCTTTTTCTAGTTTTTCCTTCTTCCGAGTCTCCCTCAAAGCTTCATTCTGACGTTGCTCGATTTCTTGTTGGAACTACAGGCACAGAAAGAAGAGGGAGAAAAGAGATGGACCCCTCCCCAGGACAGGTCTCAACCGGCCCAGCCCCTCCCTCACTCAGATCCCTCATTTCCAGAGCAGTCATGTTGTCGTAGCGTCTCCCCTGTAGGACAGTCACCTTCAAACCCCAATGTAAAAACTTTTCAAGAATATTCTGCTTTGTTTTTTAGAGCTTTGACACTACATGTCCACCCTGATGCTGGAAACAAATCCACCAAGGAGGTACAAAATCCAATTAAATATGGAAGCCCAGAATCCGGAGAAGTTAAACATGGAAGGAATTCATCCAATTCTCCATTGATGGAAACTAAATAAAATGTAGTCAAATACCCTAAATATGAAATTTCTTTTTACATGAGTAATGGATATTGGTAAAGGAAGCTCTATAGTTCTATCGTGACGTCCAAACTCTATGAAAGGCCTTTCTCTTATTTCATGCTCAAAAGAGTCCAGTGTTTTTCTCCTAAAGACAGGATTTTTGCATTCTCTGTTTGACTTCCGGCTTAATATAAAAGTGTTCAGAAGGGTTCAGTTAGGTGGCTTCCTTACAATGGAAAAGGGTTAGGGGAACTATTTTCACCATCCCCAGATGCAGGGCACCCTGGCCTTCAGTGGGGACACCTTCTTGGGCCAGAATTGTAAGCAGTGCCCTGCCTTACAGACTTCTCGGGGAATTCTGGGAAAAGTGATCTCAATAAAACTGCTCTTGCAAGAACAAACAAGAGAAACAAGCAGAACAGTGGATGCTTCTTTTAGGCTGCAGGGGTAATGTAAGAGAGGGAAACCGGGGAAGGACAAAACATCCTTATGGGAGGCACTGTCCTTTCCTCGCACCCTCCCTAGCAGAGCTGACCTGATTAATGGCTTGCTCCGCCTCTTCCCGGCCTCGCTCCATTTCCTGTTGCTGTTCCGTGGTCTGCGCTAAGGACTCTCGCAATTTCACCACTTCTGACAGAAGCTGGTCTCGCTCCTTTGTCACTTCTTCTTTGAACTTCAGTAAATCTCGAATACTAAAAAAGAACACAGGAGAAGGCCATCTGCTCAGGAGGCCTTCTTAGCATCCTCTGAGTTCACCTCATGGGAAAGACTCCAGGGAAGGATCTTTACACCCTGACATGGGAGCTGTTTGTGAGTTGTTAACTGAAAAGGAAGTGACAATAATAACATGCATAATATAATCTTTTTTCTTATATTTAAGAAAGTACAGTGTCTGCGTGTATGTGTTTTATAAGAATTATTTTATGGCCAGAAAAATAGACACCAACTGGTAAATTATCTCTGAACAGTGAAATTTAGGGTGAAAGAGTTGGGAGGGATGACCTTTACTCCTTAGCTTCTACACCTCTGTTTTATTTTGAATTTGTTACAACAGGACTATAATTGCTATTGTCAATTCTTGTAACTAACTCTAAGGAGATGTAAATTTAGGAAATTATTTAACATATCTACTGGAGGGCTATGATCATAATTGTAAAGTCTAAAGTGAAGCAGAAACATAAGCAAATAACATTGCCATTGTTTCTAGCCATTCACCCACAGAGTATATAGTTTCTCCCAAAGAAATGCAACCCGTATCAAGTGTACCCAACAACAAAATTGAAAAAATCATTCATGATGCCAGTTTTTAGAGAGTATGTGACAATATTTGTTGATTTGAATTGTAAACCAGTTGCTTTCGCCTTTCAAAGACCATTACATGTAAGTTGTCATGACTTTCTGCAGAATAAGCATTTTGAAAGTAGAAAGACTATGTCAGATATGACTTATGCAGCAAAATTAGACTAGATCAAGGCAGCACAATTTAGAGCTGAGAAAACAGAGGCCCTTGCTGCTGACAGTCATCAAAGGACTGTTCAAAACAATAATTTGATGATGTTTATTTACCAACAGCTTTGATATGACAGAAGGGAGCCCTCAAAACCATATTGAAACTCTTCTCCCAAAACAAAACCTCAAATTCTAAGGTTGCTATGAAGAGAGTAGCTATACCTGAGTGCACTGGTGACGATAAAATTGTGGGCTGGACAGTTTCTTCACTTTACCTCCTCAACCATATGCCAATTCTCATTAAAATACCTCCTAACTAAATCAGTCCTCTTACACTGCTCTTCGGTAAGTTGCTCTGACTATGCTCAACTTCTTTAATAAGAAAATCGAGTCCATTATGATGGACACCACATCTTCTATTTTTCTATTCCCTCTCCCAATACCTACACTTAGAACTATCCATCTAGATGCATTGGATAAATGCATCTAGAAAGCATAAGACACCTAAACAGCAGTTAGATTTGGTTCAAGATACCTAAAGAAGTGTATGCTCATTGCTGGTTAACTCAAGGTTTTGCATGGCCTGCAGAGTGCAGGGAAAAGAAAGGTGTCTTTCCTCAAGGAGTTCACAGTTTAATGGGTACAGAAGCACATCAACTAAATACTTTCAATACAGTGTGCTCAGAGCCACACTTGAGGTAGATGATGGGTCCGATGGAAACAGAACACAGGGAGTCTTCTGCTCAGTCATTGGGTCTAGGGGTAGGAAAGACGTTGGAACAGACGCTGATGACAATGATGTTAAAGAGAGTGTTTGAGATGGGTCCTGAAGGATGCATAGTTGTTGACGAGGTAGAGAAGGAAAGAAAAAACATTTCTGGCATAGAAAGCAACGTGCTCAAAGGTGTGGAGGCGTGAGTTAGCACGGCATTGCTGGACTGGAGTTGAGCAAACCTGACTGGGGAAGACCTACGAAGGGCCCAGAAAGACATGTTCAAGACTTTGGCCTTTATCCTGTGGGAATGGGTAGCTATCAGAAGGTTTGTGCTGGATACAGAAGCATGCAGGTACAGGTTTCAGAATCATTAAATCTGGAGTGTGGTGGATGGTAAAGAGGGGAGGTATCTCCCTGAAGGCAAGGAGACCAGTTAGGAGTCTACTGCCAACTCCAGCCCAGAATGGGAGGTCCAAACCAAGGCAATAGCACTGGCAATGGGGAAGAGGAAAAGATAGAAGTGAGGACTGAATCAACAACATGAAGTTTTAAAGGGTGAAGTTTTAAAGGGTGAAAGCAGAGTTCTGCTTTCTGGCCAAGAACCTGAGAAGTTGGAAAGATGGTGATGCCACTAATTGTTGGGGAGGGGAAGGTACAGGAGAAGCTGAAAATCTGGGCAAAAAGGCAGCCAGTTCCATTCCACATACATTTGAGAGAAATAAACCTAAAAGTTTTTTCCATTTTAAGCTGTTGTACTATTCTCATACACCCAGAAGCTTAATATTACCATAAACTAGGAGTTCTTGGGTGTGGAGAAAAGCAGTATTAAAAAGAAAAAATAGTAGACAGAAAACAATATCCAGGAAACCAGCAAAGAAAGTCTTGTATCATGCTCAAAGGAACACGGGCAAAACCCAGGCTGTCTGTTGAAGCAAGTCCAACATACATCAAGGAGGCTATGACCTACTTGCTATCCTGATCCATCGTCAGCCCAGACCCTTGCTCGACTAGTTTGGTTAGGTTCGCTATTTCTTCTTTCAGGATAAGAATAGTCTCCTTCGCCTTCTGTTCTTTATCATAGGCTGCATCCACCATCTTCCAGGCCTTTTCAATTTCCTAGATGGACCACAGGACATCAATGAGAAAAACCAAACTAGATTCCAGATGTAAGGTACCCTGAGCAAAGGTAATAATAAAACAACTACAATGTAGTAATCACTTACGGAGAAAGAATATCATATAGCATACATTATATATTACATTGATATTGACTTACTGAATTGTTCAACCTGAACACCGGTTTCTAGGTGGGTCTTGGTAAAGGGTATTTTGTGTGTGTGTAGGTGAGTGTGGTGACAAAGCTCACGCACTGCAAAGATTGCTATACCTAGGAGGATATTTTTAATTAAAATGTTAAGATAGGTTTACAAAACTAAAAATGAAAGTTTATGTGCTTTCTGGGTCCAGATTTTTTTTTCTCTTTTTATTTTATTCATTTTATAGAGGAGACACAGAGTGAGAGAGAGAAAGAGAGAGAGAGAGAGAGAGAAAGAGAGAAAGGGGGGAGGAGCTGGAAGCATCAACTCCCGCATGTGCCCTGACCAGACCAGTGCAGAGTTTTGAACTGGCGACCTCAGTGTTCCGAGGTCGACGCTTTATCCACTGCGCCACCACAGGTCAGGCCAGATTTTTTTTTTAATAAGCTTTATTACATAAGGAATGATCTTGGATCCATGCCCTAAATTTGAAGCTCTTGATAGACTCTAAATAAAATATATATTTTTGTTCTTAGGTTCGAAGTAAACTCCTGATGGCCATGTGAGCTTTAAAACAATTTATAGAAAAGTGGTCTTTGCTGTTACCTAATTGTACACAACAGCCTTGACAATTCCCATTTCTAGAAACTCAAGCCCAGACCCTCTCATGCTTATGGAGGAAAAATAAGACCCCTAGCAGAGAATGGGAGTAATGACTTATGTAGCTTTGCCTCCCTTACTATTATAAAGTGAAATGTTGAATATTAACATAAATACTTAAAAGTGAATTACAGCTATTCAAATAAATGAACAAAGCACAGTAAATATTGCACGAGCTTTGTCTTTTCCCTATCTCTTAATTTTCTTGCAAAATTCTATCCAGTGGAATATGAGTCCTTCATACAGGCAAGAACCTATTACCTTCGGGTAAAAATATGCCAATTTCATGTTGACAAGAATGAAATGAGTGGTAGAAAGTATTTAATTAAAGAAATTCATACTATAACAATATAAAGAGATGACTTTTGGGTAAGTACAACATATAAGTCAGTGAGTAAAAGCAAACTGTCAGCTCATGGGACATGTACTTCTGTAACAACCATATACACTATTTTTAGCAAAACAGATGAAGGACATTTAAAAGAAAATACGATTATATGAAGATTTGTCCAAAGCAACTTCACCAATTAGATTTTTATTAATTCATGTCTTTCATTTCCAGTTTTTAAATGTACAATAAAAAGTGTGGTATTTTTTCCTTATTATAAAATAAATTAAAGCCTTCTTTATGTTGATTTTTCAGCAAAGAGAAGAAGTTGGCAATAGGGAGAAAATAACAATTCAAAAAATGTCATTTCTAAGAAAATGTCATATTTTGCACGGGTCTTAGAAATGTATTTGAATTGGCTGAAATTTAATTGGATGATATCAAGAGAATTATCATAAAAGTATAATTTTTTCTCAACACTAGGGTTTTAATTATAAATTAAGATGGCTTAACCTCTGCTCACCCTAAAATCAACATGGAACACTTATGTTTTATCATCAGAATAATGTCATACACTTGAGGATGGAAAAAGAAAGTGTAAGACAAAGCCAGACTGAATCCCTATTTTCCCATTATGAGGAACTGGGAGGTCAAGGCAGAAGCAAAGAGATGCTAAGAAAAATATCATAAAAATTTCTATCTGGATAGTTTCAAGGTAATATCTCCTAAAACACTTTTAAAAAACAGTAATGTGAAAATATCTTTAACAAGCTATTATCATGAGATATTTCATTACTACCCCTCTTGTATCAAACAAACCATACTGATGAGATTCTTAATACTGCACTTACTTATCTCTTAATTCTTTTTTGCTAACCCATTATTTCTTAGAAGCCAAGCCAGTTAGGTTTTACATTATTTTCTGAATAGTGAAACTCACCCAGGCTAATTATTTTCTTTGAAAATGAACATTTTCCCTAGGCTTAATGAATATATAAATCATGTACATTTTAACATAATAACTCATTTACTACCAACCCAGAGTTGTCAATATGATGAAATGATAATGTTTTAAATATAGGATGAAGTTATGGCAGCTCTCCATTGAGGCCATTTCTAGATCATCACTGACCTTTTTCAAGGATGCAATGGTGGTCTGGTCATCCTGAGAGAGCTTCAGGGCAGTGGCGACCTTTGCAGAATTGACCACAATCTCCGCATTTAGCTCTCTGCATTTGGCCATTAGACGCTTTTCATTCTCATAAGACCTTTTCATGACAGCATGAAGCTTCTCATATTCAATCTTAAATCTCTCCAGACTTCTGTCTCCTGAAAGTTCATTGAGAACCTCCTGAAAATCCTTTTCGATTTCTTCAAATGCAACTTCTTCCAGCACTGGTTTTTCACCCTTTTCCTGTACAGACAAGCAGGGATGGGAATAAGCTTTGCAACATTTACTCCATGGCTATTCAGGAACTATTGCTAACATCCACAAATAAAAGATCTTCAGACAAGCAAGTCAAAAGCCACTGACAATCAGAACATTTAAAACTATGTTGGAAAGGGAATAACTATATGATATTCATCCCCTTATGAGATATGATATATATATATATTTGTAAATTGTGTGTGTGTACATTTCCTACCACATGGTGTTGTTATGGATTAGATTAAATGGGATAATTCATGTTCAACACTTAGCCAAGTGCCTGGCAAGCAGTAGGTGCTCAATAAATTTTGATAGCTGTTACGATTATTCCAAGCCCTGATCTCTTTTCATTTCATCCTACTTCTTACTGCTCCAAGGATCACAGAGGGAACCCATAATACATTGAGGTCAGACATAGGGAGATCTTGGTATAAGTACCATGAAATCACACATACTCACAGTGAAACCCATCAGAAACATAAATAGTCTCCTAAAAGATATTCCATCATTTTTATCCTCTAAGAAAATTTGGCAAGGTCATCTCCACAAGTATATTAAAATGCCCTCTGTGCAATGCTCATGGGTTTTCTCCGCATTTGCTTTCTGTGATTAGCTGGACAACAAGTCTTTTAAAACTATAAGCCCAGACATGCAAATGTAATTCACGCAAGTCTGGCTATGACCTAGATGAAAACCCAGGAGTTAATAATACAAAAATTCTTATTTCCCTACTGTTTGGGTAGAATTGTGTCCCCCACTAAGTTCTGTTGAAGCTCTAACCCCCAGTACTTGCGAATGTGACCTTATTTGGAAGTAGAGTCACTGCATATATAATTAATGAAGTAGGGTGGGCCCTAATCCAATATTACCGGTGTCCTTATAAAGGGGGGATTATGACCAAACTTATTGGGGTAATCACTTTGCAATATATAAATATATCAAATCATTATATTGTACACCTAAAACTAATACAATGTTACATGTCAATTATATCTCAATGAATAGCAGTGAGGGGTGTAGACTGGGACATAGACACACACACAGGAAAACACGGAGCAGAGATTAGACTGATGCAGCTCCAAGCCAAGGAAAGGTAAGGATTGCTGGCTACTGGCAGAAGCTAGGAAGAATCAAGGAAGGATTTTACTCCATCTCAGAAGGAACGTGACCCTGCCAACACCTTGATCTCAGACTTCTAGTTTCCAGAACTGTGAGACAATAACTTTCGCTATTTAAGCCACCCAGTTTGTGGCACTGTGTTATGACTGCCCTAGCAAACTAATGCATCCATTTCTTGTAAGACACAGCACAATAATAAAAAAAAGAATGGGTATGGTTAATATTCTTCTATTCAGCAAATGTTTATTAAACATCTGCTATATGTAAGTTGAAATGATGGAGCTTGTAGGGGATAGTAAGAAAAAGAACAAAACACCCTCCCATGGGGAATTTATACATTAATAGTTGACGGGCTATGTTTTCAGATAATGGAAGTATAAAATTTGATACCTGCCTTAAAATGGATCCAAATTTTACAAGGACCTATACAAGACAGAATTACTCCCAGCAGCAAGAATTAAAGCAAATTTCATAAAGGAATTAGCATTTGAGCAGGCCCACAAAGGACAGTGGAATCTTCACAGGTTCATATGGAGAGAAAGGGCGTCCCTGGCAGATGGCAAAGCATGAGCAAAGGTTCAGGGCCAAGCAAGTGTCTAGGATTTGAGACTGGTTAAGAAGCTCAAGTTGTCTGACCAGGCAGTGGTGCAGTGGATAGAGCATCAGACTGGGACGTGGAGGACCCAGGTTCGAAACCCCAAGGTCGCCGGCTTGAGTACAGGCTCATCTGGTTTGAGTACAGCACACCAGCTTGAGCCCTAGGTCACTGGCTTGAGCAACGGGTCACTCACTCTGCTGTAGCCCCCGGTCAAGGCCATAAGAGAAAGCAATCAATGAACAACTAAGGTGCTGCAACGAATAATTCATGCTTGTCATCTCTCTCCCTTCCTGTCTGTCTGTCCCTATCTGTTCCTCTCTCTGTCTCTTTCTCTGTGACACACACAAAAAAAAGAAGCTCAAGTTGCCTAAAGTGTAAGAAGTATGACAGGGATGAGGGCTTTAGCATCAAAGCTCTATTGCTAATCAAAGAAATCAACTGAACCATCTTTAATCCTAATAATAAAGTAACCTTCAAATTCACCCTAAAGATTTAGGGCAGATAGTCTAGTTTCCCTTCTGATTTGACAAGCCTGTCTTGGCCAACATGAAACAAGTCTACATATTTTTGGTTTTCAAAAATATATGTACTATTGATTAAGTTTCTAAAGATGACATGCAAGGCAAAACAGAGTCCACGTCTTTAATAGATGTTGAGTCACATGCATATCTTTAACATTTCATGTAACAATGTTAGTACTAATGTTAAACTCAACGGAAGTTTTCATAACTAAAAGCGGATTGTTGCAAATATCACAATATAGCAATTCCACAAAGGAGGGAAAATCATATTAAGAAAATATGAAGCTGCTGCTGCTCTGTGCTCTCCCCTTGTTGATGCCAAACATCAGCACACACACAAATATATCATGGCAATGTTCTCAGTTCCATCCCTGTAAATGGTATTAATGTTAACATTGGATCATCAGCCTAATGATTTGTTGGCATACCACATTTTCCCTGTACACCAGGCACTTAGTATAGAAGTGGAAAAATATCAAAGAAGGAAAAGTTTTACAGAAATTTTTAAAGAAAAAAAAGAGATTTGTTCTATTGCTATTTAAAAATATACTATTAAAAGCAAAGCAAAAGTTATTTCTTAGCTGTGACCAACAACCAGTTGGTATCAACACTGTTGTTATGACATCTAAAGATAACTGTTTTGGGAAGCATGGTTTCAACATGACCTAATCAGAGAGGAACTATGGTGCTCCTTCATTCCACACCTGTCTACTGAAAGCTTGCTATCTGCCAGGCTGTGCTAAATGCTGAGAATGCCAATAAGCAGGGAGAAGGAGAAGGAAAAGGGGAAAGAGAGCTGCAGTGGAAAATGAGGCTAGAGTGAAAATGAAGACATAGGAAAGCGGAGGTTAGAAAAAGTTGACTGAGGTTAAGTGAGAAGAAAAATAGAAGGAAAAAATAAGGAGAGATAATGAAAGGGAAGGAAGACTGGGAAATAATTATTTCATAGTATTGGTATCTGGGGCTAATATCCAGAAAATGAAGAAGAATTAAATGAACCAATATGATTCATGGGGGAGAAAAGGAGGAAATAATCAAAAGCAAATAATGGGAGGGGGGAGAATGAGAAGGAACAGGAGGAGAACATGAGAAGAGATATGAATGAGTGTGGGTAGTGGGGATAAGTAATGTGGCCCTAGCAGTATGGATGTAGGAGAGACAGGAGAGTGATGGAAACAAGCACCCAGGAAGATAGAGGGTATGAAAGGGATTGTATGATAAGGAGAAAAGGAACTGTTGACCACAGAACATGGAGTTTAGAAGGGGGGACTAGCTATGGAGAAGATGGAATCACAAGGGGATGTGAATAGTGTAGAGAAGACAAGAGAAGAGGAGGATGATGGTGGTGACAGGAACTGGAACCAGGGCTGGCCACAGGATGCGTGACTTCCTCTGCACAGAGCCTCTTGCTCAGATAGGCCCCAACCTCCAGTCAGTTTACTACCCTACTGTCTCGTCTTAAAATTCTTAATAATCTTCAACAAGGGGAACTGAATTTTCACTCTTCATTGAGCCCCAAAATTATGTAGCTGATCCTGAATGAAACTGACCCTGTGATGGATACAACGGGGGAGAGCTCTGATGGGGTCATGAAGGTTTTGGGTAGAGCCTTGGTGAATGGAGACTATGAATGGCAAGTGATGACAGGCTCTTGTGGAAGTTATAAATGAGGGTGCTAATGGACAGACAGGGGTCTTTAAAGGATTGCAGAAATGATCCCTCATCAGCGAGGCTGAAGATGGGGTGTACTACATATGGGGCAGTGAATAAAGGTTACAAGATCATAACAAAATGGTCAGTGATACCACAGGGTAGGCAAGGGGCTGAAGAGCTTAATGAAGATGTATCACAGCAGGTGATCAGTTGATAGAGAATCATGGTGTGACAAGTGTAAAAGGATCAGTGAATAGGGGTGACAGTAGAAACCTATGAAGCCTTCTTGTAGTCCCATCAGTCGGTGAGACACCAGTACATCTATGTGTATCTCTCTTGTGGCTCAAAATGTAGGATTGGATGCCTGTCAAGAATTTCCTACCGCTTTTAGCACAGGGCCAATTTAATAGTGGGGGTGGTGGAGTAATGAGGCCAGGGCCAACTGGGACAGGGAGGAAAGGTGAGGCTGTGGGTAAGGTTAGGATGTTGATGGGTTAAAATATTGGAATCAGTGGGTATGACAGAGGATAAGTCGACAGCAGGAGGGGTGCAGTGGGGAGGTGTCTAGCGAGAGGCGACAGAGAGAAGGGCGCTGACTCCTGACCTCAGCCATCCTGACGTTCTCTGGGGGTGGCCTTAGAGGCCCCTGTGTAAGTCGCAGAGACTGGGCGGGAGTCTGAGGAAGGGGCTGTGCACTGCCGCCGGCGTCTAAAACCGCGCCACTTTATTTCTATTCCCCGCCGGGGGCCGCAAGCAGGCACTCCGCGCGTCCTCCGGTCGCCGGGCAACCGCCACGCCCACTAGGGGCGCTTGCGGAAGTTCGAAAGGGGAGGAGCCCCTGATGCCCGCACTCCAGCATTGTTCCTCCAAGAAATTTGCAAATATTTCCAAATAGGGCGGGACCAAGGAAATGAGGGTAGTAGTCTCTTTGAGAACCTAGGTGGAGTCTCAAGGTGGACGCAGAAATTAGACCAAAGAGAAATGCGACAAGGAATGGCTAGAGGCAACCGAGGAAGAGGACGGTGGAGGAGACCAGGGAGCTGGCAAAGGAGAGCCGCAAGACCAACGCTTTCTAGGAAACAGGGCTCAGACTGTTCCGGATGAAGGAAGGACCGGCAGCCACCCTCTGCTCTCTGTGACGAAGCGACTCCGTCACAGGAACAAGAAATCATCTCAATTAGAGTCAATCCAACGCTTAGGAAGCAGTAAATTCTGTGTGCAAGACAAAGGCAGGAAAAACAAAGGTAGAAAAGACTACAGGCCCAGCCTTCAAAGAGTTTGGCCACTAGTGGTGAGAAAAATGGGGTGCAGAGCTCAAGACACTCGGGACAACGTATTTGGAGCCACATCGTGAAAATCTGCCTAGCACCGGAGGCTCCTCTTTCACGACCCCTTCTTCTCTCCCTCCCTCTCTCCTCCTTCCCCTTCCACTCGACGTCTTTTAGACTTAAGGCACAGAGAATGGGAGAAATTAAACTCCTCGATTCATAAGTCAGGCAAGAATCCTCTGGTTTTATTTTTTCCTCCCTTTATCCTCATCCCTACTCCTACTCCTCATCCTCAGCCCATTGGCATCCATGCTACTGTGCCCTGGATATGTATTTTTGAAAAATGTATAGCATTATTATTAGTACATTTTTAAATGTTTAGTAATGGTATCAGACTTTAGGGATCATCTTATTTTCAACTTTTTTCTCTCAACCTTCTTTTTCAGGATCTCTCCCTGTTGCAGTTGGTATTGTAATCCCAGTTCGTTTCTTCTGATTGCTGCATAGTAGCCTGTATTTTACTTTTATCTGGATACCAAGGCTGCCTCTATACCTCCAATACCTCACACAATGTAGCGATGATCATCCTTGCCTGTGCTCCTTAATAGACCTGGGTGCAAATTCCTCTGAAATAGGTGCCTGGGAGTGAGAATGTTAAAGTCACAGGGATTGCACAGGGCCATATTATTCGGTTATGCTCAGCCAGGAGGCCAGTGGTGGCTGAAAAGCAGTCCCTACTCTTTCCCCATGTCGTGTTCCCTACTGGACGAAAATGTCTCTTCTTCCCACAAAAGCTCTGTTCCCTAGTCAAGTCATGAACCTGGAAGGCTAGACTACCCAGAGGTTATGCCGTTTTCAAATTCATTGACCCACTGGTGAACTGCCTTTTCTAATGGCACAAAGGTGTCTAGTAGCCTGATGGAAGCCTGAGGACTGAACTTCACCAAGTCCTGCTAGACTTAGACTGCACACCAGAAGTGCTGCCCCACACTGCCCTCTAGCGTGCAGTCTAAGGGTTTCCGTCCCACACTCCCATCCTTGCCTTCATGTGGTAGTTTATTATTTTAAAATTTATATAGTTTACTAAGTGCCAGATACTATCTTAAGTGCCTTATAAATAATGTCTCATCTAACTAGCCAATTTAAAATATTTTCTGTCAATACTGAATAGCATCAACACATTTTTTAAATTAGTATTCCTCTGACTACTAGTGAAATTGAGAATTTCTTTATATGTGCATAAACCATTTGGGGTTCCCTTTTGTGAACTGTTTATAGCATTTGCCTATTTCTCTATTGGTCTTTTCTTTTTGATTTATAAGAGGTCTTTGTAAAGTCTGGACATTAATATGCTTTCAAAGACTGCAAACTTTGTGATATCCTTTGTAAAACAATAATACTTAAGCCTGACCTGTGGTGGCACAGTGGATAAAGCATTGACCTGGGAACACTGAGGTCGCCAGTTCAAAACCCTGCACTGGTCTGGTCAAGGCACATATGGGAGTTGAGCTTCCAGCTCCTCCCTCCTTCCTCTCTCTTTCTCTCTCTCTCTCTCTCTCTCTCTCTCTCTCTCATTCTGTGTCTCCTCTCTAAAATGAATAAAATAAAAATTTTTTTAAAGTATTTTAAAAAAATAATACTTAATTTTGTAACCCTTTATATATATATATTACTTTTTATATGCCATTTCTGTATGATTTAAGAGGTCCTTCTCAACCCCAAAGTTATAAATTATTCTGTCATTTTCTTTCATTAACTTCATAGTTTTACTTTTTCCTTCAGTTCTCTAACCTCTCTGAAGTTCATCTTTGTATGTGTGTGAGATGAGGATTTTATTTGACTCTTCTTGATGGAGTGAACCAGTTTCTCAACATCTTAGTTCCTGAATACACACGGATATGTTCTGAAATCTCTAGTTTGTTCCTGTGTTGGTACCATGGTGTCTGGATTTCTTCACACACACACACACCCCCATAGTGCTTTATGCTGACACAGCATGTTTATACGATACCATTCTGTATTACAACTGTAGATTTCTCTTTCTCCCTTTTCTCCAATGCAAAGGGCAGTGACTGCCACAGTCACCTCGGGGTTTTTTGTGCCAGCCTGTGCCTGCTATGTAGCAGGTACTTAAAAAGAGTGTTTTCTGTCACCTTGGCAGACCACCTGCCTGTGCAGTAGTCTTTTAGGAAATTCCAATGAGAAGACAGAGCCCCACAATAGTACATGATGTGGATGGTTAGGCCCAGTCATCATCATTTTGTAGCCAGTCATCATCGTTAAAGGGCGAGGCCACCCTCCCTACTTCTGTCAAAATTACATTGGCCATTTATGAACATTTTTCATCCCGTATAAGTTTTAGGATTTTTTAAAGCTCCTCTTGAGAAATTTTAATTGGAACTTCATTGAAATTATGAATTAGTTCGGGGAAAATGAACATTTGTACAATAGTATCTTATTCATGAACTGAGAGGTGAAAATTAACGTTTGTACAATATCTTATTCATGAACGGAGACTGTATATCTGGTGGACAAACACAACAAAATATGGCTGTGGCACAGTGTGCATGAAGGGGGGGGGCAGCAGAAGCTGAAGAAGCAGACGGAACAACTGTAAGCCAGGCTCACAGAAATGAGGTGGGGATGGGGCAGGCATCACAACTCAGGCTGCTGGGTATGTTTACAGGAAACCTGACTACACACTGGGACCACCAGCTGTGGGCCCACCACCATCTAGGGAGACTCCATGACGTTCCTGAAGGTACATCACATCAGAGAAGGGCCTAACCATCCACATCATGTACTATTGTGGGGCTCTGTCTTCTCATTTCCTAGGAATTTCCTAAAAGACGACTGCACAGGCAGGTGGTCTGCCAAGGTGACAGAAAACACTCTTTTTAAGTACCTGCTACATAGCAGGCACAGGCTGGCACAAAAAGCCCCGAGGTGACTGTGGCAGTCACTGCCCTTTGCATTGGAGAAAAGGGAGAAAGAAATCTACAATTGTAATACAGTACGATGGTATCGTTTAAACATGCTGTGTCAGCATAAAGCACTATGGGGGGAGGGGCAGAAATCCAGACACCGCTATTTGAAAGCATTACTTACAAATTAAGGAAAGAAAGACCCATACATGTGAAATCTAGGAACCACAGGAAGTTGAAAGGCATGTGACATGTTGGACTCACAGGAAAGAGATTCAGGTCGACATAAACATAGATGAATGAATGGATGAGAGCATGGGTGGCTGGACAAATTTTATATGCTGATGAAAGAAAATGTTTCGTTTCGAATTTTTCAGATTTCTGAAAACAGCAACCTGCTCCCTCCATTGCTGTGATACAAAGGAGCACTAGGTGGCATCATACTACCGAAAGTCCTCACCTTTTGGAGCCTCTACAAATAACACACCCACCAAGATAGGGTCAGCTCCTAATTTAGACAAATAAAAGTGCTTCTATCAATCTCATATCTCATTACACTCACTTAGTTTACTGATTGAGCACCTACTATATTCCCAGCCCTGTGCGGCCCAGTGTGCAGGATATGAAGGAGTTGAAAGGATCTCCTCCCTAAAGGAGCATTAGAAGAAGCCAGCCCTCCCCCACACAAAATATTTTAATCCAGTCCAGGGCAGGGTGTAATAAGCACTGAATGAAGATGTCAAGACGTACTATCCATGTACTCTGACCCTTTTGGACCTTCTGATGCCTTCCTACCACTCCTGGTCACACCGGATTCCTCAATTCCTCATGTGTCGGGTTCTTTCCCACCACTTGGAATATACAGATGCCAAACTTTCTGTCTAGAATACCCTACCCTCCTTCTTCACCTGGCTGATACCCATCCATCCTTCCTAAAAACCTCATTTTCTCAGGGAGACCTTTCCTGACCAAACCCCAAACGCCTTTTCAAACACCATGTGTTCTGCTTCTTGGACCATCCCACAATGGTAATTATTTATTCATGGAAATGGTTGTTTAATATCTGTCTTCCTTACGAGGCTGTGAAATAACAAGAGGACAAGGATCACATATGTCTTGTTCAGCCCTGTCTGCACTGGTGTTGTGAGCTGAATTGTGTCCCCCTAAAATTCATATGTTGAAGCCTTAACCCCCTATGACTGTTAATAGAGATAGGGCCCTTAAAGAGGTGATTAAGTTAAAATGAGGCCATTTGAGTGCGTCCTAATCCAATCTGACTGATGTCCTCATAAGAAGAGGAAATTTGGACAAAGAGACCCCAGGGAGGCACACACACAGATGACAGACACAATGAGAAAGAAGCCAGCTGCAAGCCAGGCAGAGAGGCCACAGGAGAAACCAAACACTGTGATGTCCAATTTCTAACCTCCAGGACTGTGACAAATAAATTTCTGTTGTTTAACCCACCCGTCCATGGTACTATATATTATGGAAGCTGCAGCAAACTAATATAAATGACCATCACTCCTCTCAGTATAACTATTAAGTGAATGACGATTGAATGAATTCTAAAACAAGGAAGACCAGTGAAGGATGGCATTATTAGGGAAAGGTACATGGTAGACATAGCTCTTGGACTTGACCTTAAAAGATACATATGAATTATAAGCATGGGAGAAAATAGAAGAAATTCCAAAAATGGGAAATAGCATTGAACACATACCAAGGCAAGAATGCAAAAAACTTGTAACAGGAAGGATAGGGTCCCTATCAGGGGCCAGTGGACACTAATGTTGACAAGAAGGTGTAAGTCCATGGTGAAGCTTTGGAAAAACAGCAGGGAAGTAGTTGCAAACTCAAGGACCAGGGACAGCCATTCACTTGAATATGTGATCATGAGCTCTAATACTTCTGCAAAGCTCCTTGTTTAAATATGTGATCATGAGCTCTAATACTTCTGCAAAGCTCCTTGTTTAAACCTGGATATAAGTGCCTCCTACAGCACCCTCCTAGGACATCTAAGCTATGTGCTGTGACTCAATAATAAGAACAGCATCACATACAGAGTGTTCGCCTCTTCAACAGCACCCAGGGAGGTTATAAAGTGGAACTCCTGAAAAGCAGACAGAGACACTAATATGCAGTCCTCCATGGAAACCCCCAGCCTGCAATGCACAGCAACCATGCCCTAAAAAGAAGCTACTCCTTTAATAGGCCACAGAGGTCCTAGCCTCAAGTGGGGGATCCTACACAGCCTACAAACCTCTAGTGAGACACATAAGGATGTTACTAGTGAGACTAGTAACTCCCACTTAGAAAGATGTTTCTCCCTGAAGCCAAAAAATACTAGAAGGCCCTCCCTGTTCCCTGGGGTCATAACTGGAAAAGTTCAAAGTGGAGACCTTGCCCACATAAGGCCAATTTCATTACTTTTTCCTGGGGATTTATAGTTGGGACCAAGCCCCGCAAGCCACTCAGTTCTGGGGCCTCGAACTGAGTATGTGAAACCCAGGAGATGCAGAGAAAGGCAGACTGCACAGAGGGATGAATAAAGCCAGTGAACAAGAAGGGGGAAGCCACAGGCCCAAGAGAGAAAAAAAAGTCGAGGGAGAGGAGGCTTCCTTGGCCGTTGGTGCCCCTTCAGATTCTGGTTATGGTCCCTAAAGAGGCCCAGCAACACCTGCTCTCTTGGGTTCTGCTGGACACTTTGCATCTTCCGTTATAACGAAGTCTAGATGAAGTAAGTTTCTGTTGCTTATACCTGCCCCCATTCCAAAAAGAAAAAGTCTAAAAGCTCTGACCAATACAGGTCTTCTTTGTACAGTCGTCTCTGTGATATCTCTGGATTTAGTATCCATAAAATCTAAAACCTGCATCTGCAGACCCCAACAACATGGTAAAAACTGCTCGGGTCACCATATCTAACATTTCTCCTCCAGGCTGTTGGGAAGATTAAAAGCCCACGTGTTGCAGAAAATTGTGATCATTTATCAGCTGAGCCCAGGCTCACCTTAGATGACAGAGCAGAGTCCCAGTCGGCCAGTGCTTTCCAAAACTGTTCAGACCGTATTTTAGTTCTTTACTCTGTGCCATTTCCAGCCTGCTGCAGAGGTAACTTAACAGAACATTCGTGGAGCATTTGACATCGAATCCCAAAGGGTCTTCATACAAACCCCCTTCTTGATACTAGAGGAGGCAACAGAGCTCAAGCAGATTTGTTAGGCGGACTGAAAGGTCAGGCATGAGGAGGAGGCAGCGGACAACCTGCCACCACAGGAGGTCATTTTTACCAGGAGAAGGGGAGGACAGTGTCACAACCACCCAACCATCTTACCTGGAGCAACTGTATCTCTCCCAGTCAGATTCCTTTTGGGTGTGACTAGGTAGGCTAGCTCATTGCGTTGGTGCTTCTTGCCCAAGAGGCCAAGGTCACAGTCCGATGTCCTACCTAGAACTAGCGGTGACTTACACAAACCAACCAGCTAACCAGACTGGTTCAAAAGACTGAACGGCTCCGCAAAACCTGTTCCCACCACAAATAAATTATTAACAAATAAATTGATTGAGAAAATAAGCCAATAAATAAAATTGTTTTAAATCAAAGTAAAAATTCCTTTTATGATGGGTTAATGCTCTTATTTCTACTATCCCCTGAAAACATATTCTAAAATATTTCTAGACTTTACAGATGTAGGTCCCTTGTTTAAAATTTTCTATCCCTTCTGTGTCCAGTGATTTTTGCAAAACTCAGCTGTGTCACCTCCTCCAGGAAGTTTTCCTTGGTTAGCTACTCTTCTTGTGTTGCTAGAAAACCTGAATGCTCCTCTGTCAAGACACTATATTTTAATTGTGTGTTTATTTCTACATCTTTCCCATAAGACTGGAAAGGGCAGTCTTTTCTTTAATATATCTATTGAGCTTATACATAACAGACACTCAGAATAGAAAGTTTGATGAAGAAAGAAAGAGAAGAAGGGGAGGAAGAAAAGAAAGAAAAAAGGAAGAAAAGAAGAAAGAAAGAAAGGAAAGAAAGAAAGAAAGAAAGAAAGAAAGAAAGAAAGAAAGAAAGAAAGAAAGAGAAAGAATACAATTAGCTTATACACTCACAAACACAGCAAGTAGTCCCAGGAGTTATTAGTGATTAAGGGAAGTTAAAAGCTACGGAAACACAAACATTTAAGATTCTAAGGTAGGCAAACAAAATCCTCCAAGTACACACCAGGTCCCCAAACAAAAGTATTAAGAATTACAATTAAGTGCATTTATCTCATTTCTCTCCTCACTCTGATGCATATAGCAAACAACCAAGTCTTTTATTTATTTGTTTGTTTATTTATTTTATGTGTGTATGTATGTATGTATGTATGCATTTATTTCCCCAGGGCCAGCTGCACAGTAGATACTCAAAAACGTTAACGCCCTGCTTCTCACGGCAGCAAAGATAGACATCTATAAACTGAAACTGCTACGTTAAAGGAATAGACTATCTTTCCAATCCTATAGGTAGGTTGCTTTCTTTCCATTATCTGCTGCCAGATCTACTGAATAATTTCAGCAAAAGAAAATGCCTGCTGAGCATCTACTGTGAACAGGTGCTCTCTGAGGCAATTCAAGAGAGGTAAAAAGCCTGGACCAACCCCAAACCCCACCCCCAGCTGAAGGAACTTGTAACCCAATTAACACTAAGCAGGATAATTCAAATCTCCAGGATGGCGGAGACCAGTCTAAAATAACATTATATTTTAGAATAACACCAGAGAGTGCAAACTTTTTCGGTAAAGGACCAGATTAAGAGATATTCTGGGCTTCACAGATCACACGGTCTCTGTGGTAGCTACTTGACTCTGCCATCATAGCACAAAAGCAGCCGCAGACAATCCTACAATGAATGGTCGTGGTTATGACCCAATATTATTTACAGAAGCTGGTGGCGCTCTAGACTTGGCCTGCTGGCCACTGTTTGTCATTTCCTAATTTAGCACAATGCCTGACCTATAGTAGGTGCTCAAATATTTATTGAATGAGTAGATGGCTGGATGAGTGGATGGGTGGATGAAGGTTTTCCTAAGGTTACAGCTTGGGACCTGTTCTGAAGACCCTGTGTATCATCTTTAGACATTAACTACGGGGAGAGCAATAAATATCTACTGACCAGAAATGAGCTGGATAGAAATCATCTGACAGTGCTTCCCACTCCAAGTGATGTGTGGATGGAAATTTACCGTGTATAAACCACTAGCAGCTTTCATAACAGTGATGTGAGCTAGAAGGGTGGTTTAAAGAAACATTTTTTCAAACTGTGGATCGTGACTCAGTAAATCATGGCCTGCATTTTAAAAAATAGGGGGTGGGGTGGGGTTGGGGTGAGAGACAGAAATAGAAAAAAGAAGAGGGAGCAGACCAAGGCATATCACAAATAGTAAGTATAAGGATTGTTTTTAACCCTTTGAGTGCTAAGTTTTTTTCATGTTCACTGAGCCCTGGGAGTGAGTTTTTATTCAAAAAATGAAATTAGTTCCAGTTCCAGTTTTATTAACTTAAAATCATGTTTGTTTGATAACCAATTTATGGAAACAAGAAGAACATACCAGTTGAAATTAGTTCCTTTACTGCTCCAGCTCAAAGTTTAAAGACATACATGTACGATCATACTCTGGATGATCAGGAGGCACGGACGTACATAAACGTTTGTACTACTCAAAGCATTAAAGAAACTTGATCTAAGTGCATTTGTGGGTAAGTACTATTGGGTACTGAGGTAGAATGCATTTTCAAAATAGTTTGTTTGAAAAATATTCTAACTATTGTAACTATTTCTTGCGGAAATCAGTGTAGCTGTACATTTGAAGGGGATTTACTATGAATTAAATGATATAGAGTCACAGTTAAGGTTAAGATTCTGGAGCCCAAGATCCTTGTTCAAATCCTAATTATGCCACTGTGTCGCACACTCTGCTGTGTGACCTTAGGCAAGTTACTTAGCCCTTCTGGGCTTCATTTATTCATCTGTTAAATGGGAATGCTAGTTATACCTACACTATGAGAATAAATTAGTTATTTTTAAAATGTTTAGAGTAATACCTAGCACCTAGTATAAGCTTTAGTTATTATTATGCTATCTCTAAGCAAGAATGCTACCTTTAGTATGTGCTCTAACTTCTTTGGGCTTCAGTTTTGTTGATCAGTAATTTCTAAAGGTCCTGCTGGCTCCAGCTTTCTAGAAGAGGTGGAGGAGTTCCCAGGACTGATTTTGAGGAAAGAAATAGGCAAATACAAATCATCCATCCTGTTCAACTGACACCACTGATGTCTCAGCAAAGGAGTCTGTTCCAATGAAACATCCAGTAAACCCTTATTGTCTCTCAAAATTGCATGCAAAGGTGAGTTCAGGATGGTGACTGACCGAATCAAAAAAAATGTTCTTTTTTTCCATCCATCAACCCCTTCATAACTAGCACTGGCTTCCTGTCTGTCCCATTGTCACGCTTTTTATTCCATATACTGGGATTGCCACAGCTGGAGGGGGACAGGAAGTCTGTCCCCGTGTTTGTTCTTTGGTTTTATTGCCAGTGTTCCTGACTGTGAAGTACAGTGTGAAGCTGCCCACAGTTGGTCCAGTGTTTATCACAACTCACCTTTCAGTGTGGAATTTGAAGACATTTCTAGCACCTAAGGTCATGGAAAATACATACAAAAAACAAGCCAACAGAAAAACAGGTGAAGTTATGACTGACTATTCACAAATAGCAAAGTAAAATGGCCAGTAATAATGTTCCATTCAACCTCACTGTAACTAAAGAAATGTAAATCAAGATATTGAGATACCTCTTTCTACTTATAAAAGAAGCAATCTAAAGTTAGGAAATAGCCAATAATAAAAAAAGATTTAGGAAAACAGACATCTCATATTTTATTGGTGAGTTTAAGTGGTGAAACACCTTTGGAAGATAATTTGCAATATACTGTATCAAAGCAGTAAGTATATATAACCTTTGACCAGCCCCAAAGCTATCAAAGCATTGAGCCAAAGCAGATACCTCTCTATAGACTTAAAAATAAAGCCCTCTTTGCTTGTACCTGACTAGGCGGTGGTGCAGTGGATAAAGCATCAGCCTAGGATGCTGAGGACCCCGAGTCAAAACTCCGAGGTCACCGGCTTGAGTGTGGGCTCACCAACTTCAGCACAGGCTCACCAGCTTGAGCACTGGATCGCCAGATTGAGCGTGGGATCATAAACATGACCCCATGGTCACTGGCTTGAGCCCAAGGTCACTGGCTCATCAGGAACACCACCCAGGGGGTCAAGGCACCTCAACTATAAGTTGATGCTTCTCATCTCTCTCCCTTCCTGTCTCTCTTGCACATGCTACATAAATAAAGCCCTATTTGTTTAAGTCTCCTGTACTCTTAGACACATAAAATTATAGTCAGATATTCTATTACTTGCAACCAAACACATTCCTAATTGACAAGTATTTTTAAAAAGGTAGAAGAAAACATTCATATATTGTACTGACTTTAACATGAAGGTTTCTAATATTATTTCCCGATTAAGCATATCAACTTTAGGACTTCACTTCTTATTTTTATATATTTTTTTTTGTGTGTGTGTGTGTATGTGTGTGTGTGTGTGTGTGTGTGACAGAGAGAGAGGGACAGATAGGGACAGACAAACAGGAAGAAAAAGAGATGAGAAGCATCAATTCTTCATTGTGGCACCTTAGTTGTTCATTGATTGCTTTCTCATATGTGCCTTGACCTGGGGCTACAGTAGAGTGAGTGACCTTGGGCTCAAGCCAGCAACCTTAGACTTCAAGCCAGTGACCTTTGAGCTCAAGCCAGTGACCATGGGGTCATGTCTATGATCCTACGCTCAAGCCAGCAACCATGCTCAAGCTGGTGAGTCCACGATGAAGCCGGATGAGCCCACATTCAAGCCAGATGAGCCCGCGTTCAAGTCAGATGAGCCTGCGTTCAAGCCAGTGACATTGCAGCTTTGAACCTGGGTCATTTACATCCCAGTCTGACACTCTATCCACTGCACCACCACCTGGTCAGGTTCATTTTATCTTGCCACAAAAGCACTTACCTATAATTGGATGCTAACTTTTATCTAATGGCTTTTCAGCAGCTATGGTGATGATCTTTCCATGTTTCCTTTTTGATCTATTCATAATGCAACATTCTTTTGATGTGCTGCTGGGATTTTGCGTTAACATTTTATTTAGTGTTTCTAAAATAGTATTTATCAATGAGATTAGTATGATACTCTTCTTTATTTCCCCATTTTTTGTGTGTATTTTTCTGGAGTAAGAAGCAGGGAGGCAGAGAGACAGACTCCTGAATGTGCCCGGCCAGGATTCACCTGGCAAGCCCAATAGGAGGCGACGCTCTGCCCATCTGGGGCATGTCTCCATTGCAACCAGAGCCATTCTAGGCCATAGAGCCATTCTCAGAGTCAGGACCAACTTTGCTCCAAAGGAGCCTTAGCTACTGGAAGGGAAGAGAGAGAAGAGAGAAAGGAGAGGGGGAAGGGTGGAGAAGCAGATGGGCGCTTCTCCTGTGTGCCCTGGCCAGAAATCAAACCCAGGACTTCCACACACTGGACCGATGCTCTACCACTTAGCCAATCAGCCAGGGCTATTTTCCCCCTTTTTAATGAGTTATTTTTATTCAGTTTTTGACTGATATATTATTACTGCCTCAATGAAAAAAAAAATCCCAATCATCAAAGTTTTAAATCTAAATGACTAAATTTTTATTACTATATGTTGTATTTGTGCTTTTTCAATTTGCTTATTCGTTTTTTCAATGGTGTTATGGTAGATCATTTTTTTGTAATTATTTTGAACACAACTATTTTATCATCTCTTCCAAACTGTGCTATTGTCTCAAGTTCTTAAGGGGCTAATTCTTCTGTTTATTGATCCATCCCTCGAGTGGTTCATTTCCTACTTTGGTTTATAATTTCTTACTAATAAACTCACGGTCAATGGGTGATGTTTATTCTGTCAGAGATCAGAACGAACAACGGGTTTTGCATTTGCTTCTGACAGGACCAAGGGGTTCATCACTTTGGAACCAGCTCTTATGCTCTGTGTTGACTTCAGGATTCTCTCAGCACATGGGTAGTACAAACTGGAACCTCACACCAATGAATGGCATAGACAAGGTAGTGGTTTCAGTTTCAAAAGTAGACATTTTTAATTCATCCAGAGCTCCAACAAACCACAGACTTCCTACTGTGGCCCTGGACCAGTAGAAGGATTTTTGGTTTTCATCCCATCTTCCAGTCACAAAAATTCTTTCCAGTGTCCCGGTATTAAGTAGTGGGTCTCAAGTCCAGATCTCTACCTTTCTAGAACACAAGGCCTAAGTGCTCACACAGTACTTAACCATTTGGGCTTATATTCCTACATGCAAATACCCTAACATACCTTAGAGTTCCCTCTTCCTATCTCATACCTGAAAGTCCTTCTTTCCTTTCTTCCATCCTTCCTTCCTTCTTTCCTTCCTTCCTTCTTCCCTCCCTCTCTCCCTCCTTCTTTCCTTTTTTCATTTCTTCTGTCACTTCCTCCTTTCCTTCCTCTCTCCCTTCTTCCTTCATTTTCTTCTTTCCTTCCTTCCTCCATTCCTCCCTCCTTCCTTCCTTCCTTCCTTCCTTCCTTTCTTCCTTCCTTCCTTCCGTTGACTTTTTTCCCCAGGAGTTCTGTGTTTGAAGCACAAGTTACCTGACTTCTTAGCCTCTCATGTTTCCAAAAGTTTAATCTTTTGTACTTTCCTGCCTTTTAAAATACCCTTTCCAGGGCCTGGCCAGGTTAGAGGATTGTCTTGACATGCCAACATTGTAGGTTGGATCCCTGGTCAGGGCACATACAAGAATCAACCAATGAATGCATAAATAAGTGGAACAACAAATCAATGTTTCTCTCTCTCTCTCCCCCTTTCTCCCTCTCTCCCCTTTTCGCTTTCTAAAATCAATCAGTCAACCAATTAAAAAACTCCTTCTAATCTAGAGTATAAACTACATGGGGCAGAGGGTGTCTAAACTCAGCATGGATGTTCAAGGAAGACATCCTGGAAGAGAAATCACCTAATCTAAGACCCGACAACTGAGAACATATTAGCCAGGAAAAAAAAAAATAGTATATGTGCACTGAGGGTGACAGGTTGGAGGAAGAGGTGGGTTGAAGGTTGCGGGGAGAAGATAGAGCACATGTGAGTACCCAAGGTGGGTGGGGACAAAGTATTACATTCTGAGAAGCACAGGTTCCAAGAACTGCAAGGAGTTTGGTGTGGAACATGAATTGAGATATGAGGTTGGTGAGATAAGTAAAGACTAGTTCACAGATGACAGATATGCCAGCAGAGTGAAGCCAACAAAGGTGACCATTAGGTCACAGAGTGAGTCAGGTTTAAAAGAAAAATAAATCTAATAAATGTTCCTTATATAAATAAATATACACAGCTAGTTAGAAATTGCTAATGACAATCCCAGAGGGCATTCAAGCAGTACCCTTGCCATTCTAGCACGCATGACCCTGAACTCTGACCCCAAGATTACAGGTAGGAGTGGTGCTCAGTTCAGTGTTCTCATCTCCCAGGAATTTCCCCCGCCTGCTTGAGGATGAGTACCCCACTCTTCCAACTTGCAGACATTTTGTAAATACACAGCTCTTTCAAGAATATTTCCTCAGATAACCCCTTCCACATGGCTCCCAAAACTCTGCCAGAACTGTGCCTGCTGTAAGGAAGGAGCTGTAAGCAGCAGGAGAAATTTGAAAACAAGAGTAACCCGGACCAAGGGACAGGGGTCTATTTTTAGAACCTTTTCTCCTCCCTTTTTATCTTTGGACTCAGCCTAATGTCTTCCAGGCGAGTGTTACAGGTATTTGACTAACTTGAGGAGGAAAAGAAGACGGAGATAAGACCCAACAGCAGTAGCAATGCTGTAATCACTTGTGCAGTGAGTTCTCCTAATTTCTTCCCCAACGCGCCCCCACTGATGGAGCACGCCCCCAAGCAACTTTATGTAGGATTAATTCAAGCCCTTCCCGGTTACTCGTACTGCCTGTGGAATTTGGGCAGGTCACAAGGATACTAGGTTATGGATTCCATAACCCCTTAAGTAATGCCAGGTTGCTGCTGCTCTTGCCTTCCCGGCCTCGATTCCCTCCTGTCTGAAATAGAGGTCTAACTAACTTCACAACTGTAAACAGGCTTTGGAAACTGAAGCGCCCTCTGCAGATAAAAGCATCTAAGTCATCGTTTTCCTTTGTGCCTTGTTACTCAGGGAAAAAGGCAAGGATGCATTCCTTTATCTTTAGTTTGGTAAACTATTTTAATCCTTTCAAGTCATAAAAAAGGGTAAAAGGCAGCGTTGTGCCTTGATTTACATCTCTCTCCAGGGGACAAAAGAGGTGGCCCCAGGAATCCACCTCCAGTAAAAGTTGCCGCGGAAAATGCTAGGTAGAGAGCAGTGACTTAGCCCCTCCAATCAGCGGGCTGAGACCGACTTTTAAGGGCGTCATCCCCGACTCCCTGTCCACTTGCCCCAGTTCACTCTAGTGGCCAGATCCCGTCCCTCCTAGTCACTCTCCAGGTCTGCTACCCCGCCCCCGGAGTTCCTGGGAGTCAGTGGGCTGGTTCTGCGGAGGATCCTAGGCCCGGCCCCCCTATCTTGCACGGTCCTCCTTAAGGGGCTTTTGCGGCCGAGAGTAGAGGCGGGTGTTTTGTTCTTATAAGGACGAAAAGTTTCTGTAACATCCAGGAAATGAGTAACTCCGAAGCCCTTTAGATCCCGGTTGATGGAGACCAGAAGGCGGGAGCCGGCTGGGGTATCTCCGCCCCCAACCCTCTAATTGACCACAAACTGCGGCATCGGGGCCTTAGGGACCCGCGAGTGCAGCCGGGGCCCGCGTGGTGCTCCCCGCGACGGCGAGTGGGGATAGAGGCTAACCGTAAGTTCGGGCCAGCAGCCGCGAGCTCTGCGTCCTCCTCGTGGGTTGGAAGGTAGAAGGCGGCGATGGGCAGCGGGGGCGAGGCGGAGCTGCGCCCGAGATGGCGTCCTGGGGCCGGGCGCGGGGGCCTCCTCCGGCCCCCAGGTTGGGGCTGACTCTGGAGACCGTGTTGCAGCGCCCGTGCCAAGGCGGGGCGCATTGCGGTGCGGCGTCCACGCTCCTCCGCGCGCCGCGCGGGGTCCCGCGCTCACTCAGCTCCGGCCCAGCCGCAGCTCCTCTCCCAGGTACCCGACGCGGGACCTCTTTGTTCCTCCAGCCCCGACGACCCGTTATTTTTCACCGTCTGAGCAGAGTACCGGGGCTGAAGACAGGCCCGGGGCCGGGGGGCATCTGTTTAGCCAGCTCCCTTCCAGCCTTGCCTCACACCCCTTTCTGGAAGGCGGGAGCAAGAGAGAAGCTTGTTTATTCTCGGTAGTGAAGCTATGAGGTTGCTGGGACCACACAGAGCTGCAGCTTCCTCTTTCGGGACTATTAGCGGAAGAGACCCCACGCTGTGCAGGACTTTCTCTTGGAGCTGCAAATAATCTGCCACTTGACCCCTTACTCCATCCCCAAGCCTGTCGCAGTGTCTCCACCTGTCTGACTGCCCGCTGAAGGGACTCCCAAGCCCAGCTTTCCATTTAAAATACTCCTCTTTGAAAAAAAAATGTTGCTGCCCAAGAAAAAAATATTTTACTGATCCTCTCTTTGGTGGCACTTTGCCTTTTGCCCCTCTGCCTGGTGTGAGAAAGGGTCCCCCCTTCAAAACTGTGTAGAAGAGCACCAGGTACTGGCAAAGCCTGGCCCTGGTCTTTGGATCTAAATCAGTTTTGGAGTTGTATTCAATTTTCTTGTTCCTCTTAGATTTGATGGAGGGTCCTTACCTTCCCTTTTATAAAGGGATTCTAGCTTTGAGATGGCCTGTGCAGTCACAGATCCAGGCTAGCTGGGGACACTGGCATGGCACACATAGGTAGAATTGCTGCCATTCCCCTCCCTACTGATAACATAATAAACTCTGCTTTTGCCTCCTTCCAGCCTACGTGCCTAAGTGGCTTTCATTGTTTGCTAATTCCCTGTGTCTGCGCTGCTCTGGGCCATTCTGCCCTCATATTTTCCACTTGTGGGTAACCATAAAGCAGTTACAATGACTCTGCTCTCCCTGGATGGATGGAAGGGTGTTCATTCAAGGGCCATCATCTAGCTCCCCAAGTGTCAAAAATGCAGCAATTTCAAGCTCCGGCTGTTGGTGGGGAAAGGATCTGAACTTTTCATCTGATGCCGGTATCCCAGAACTTGTCACCTTACCAGGAATGGGCTCTCAGCTTCTGTAGCACACAGGAGGAAAACTAAGAGGAGGGTGCTGGGTGAACTGTTATCGGAGAACAAGTTCAGGGAGGAACTTCTAGACAGAGGCTTCTGGCAAAATGACTCACCTGAGAAAGTACTGTCTGAGAGGAGCACCTGGCTTTGTGTTTTTCCCTCTTGAACCCCATGGGGTCAGTAAAGAGAAAGGTTAGGGAGTCTGTTGGAGAGGGGACGGAGGCTGGTGGGAGGCAGTGACAAGCACCCCCCTGGCACAGAGCCCAGGAAGAGTAGGCACACGGGAATGCAGAAACCCCCTTCTTAAATGTCTCTTCTTTCAAGGGACACCACTGTCAAATGGGGAAGTGTCCAGAGTGGAGGGGATGGATGGTGTGGAGGTTCTAGAACGTGTGCTTGTGAGGGTGAAAGGATGAACCGGCAATATTTCCCCTAAGGACAAGAGGCTGAGTGTTCCAGCTGTGGCCTTCAGGAATCAAAAGCTTTGTCGCTTGTGAAAAGTCTTGTTCTGCCTGGCCTCAGAGACTCACTGGTTAGGAGGAGCAGGGAATATTATAAGGAACCTGCCAACAACTAGTTCTCCTCAGCAGGTAACGGGCTGCCCATCGCTCAGCCGAGGCAGGTGGCCATCATCAGTTACCAAGGAGAGGTCCTTTCAGAGGCTAAGACTCGGTGACTCCATGTTTGGGGTTGAGAGGCGCGTCAGTGGGGATGAGGTAGTAGGGCAGCCTATGGGGCTTTGGGTACAGGCTTTAATCCAGCAGTGTCCTAGGTGGGGGCAGGGGCTCCAGATGTGCTGGGCAGCTGAGGGGTAGAGCCTTATGAGCTAAGATGGGTCCATCTTAGACTCCCCTCTTTTCCAGTCTTGCTGGGAAGGAGGACATAGCCATGATGATGCTGAGAGCCAGTAATAACCTCCAGGTCTGCCAACCTGTTCCATCCTGTGTGTGAATTAGAATAAGGTGCTCCCTCTAGGCAAGCACCTGGCACCTTGGTGCCATCTAGAAAAAGGAGTCTCATCTGGGTGGACACACCAACACACATAGCTGGGCAAACAGCATGTGAACTGGACCTCACCCCCACCCTTAGCCGCGGGTTCTTGAGTGGTATACTTAACCTGTACAATCATACATAGCAGCCTTGATAACCAGCAGTTATTGAGGACTTAACATTTTCTAGGCTTTTTTCCCCCAAAAAAACACGTTGCTTCTATTAACTCATTGAATCTTCACATAACCCTATGATGTAGGTATTATTTTCATCTGATAGCTGAGGAAACTGAGGCACAACAAAGTAAAGTGTTCAGGAGCTTGGCAGTGAGTCCCAACTACTGAGCAGTCCAGCACAAGAAGCAGGTTAAACTTAAAAATCTAGCTCACTTGGGATCCCTCTTGAGAAAGAGGAAAGAGTAGTTGTCTTTTTCTTTTTTTTGTCAGAGGAAGAACTGCCCGCTGTCAGCTCTGATGGAGGAAAAGATGGAAAACACATCTGGCAGAAGGCAGACATGGAAAGAGGCAGGCCCAGCCTTGATGGCTGCTGGGAAGCCTGCCCCAGGCATCAGATGACCTTCCTTCTCAAGAGCTGGGTAGCACGAGGTGGCAGATCCAGTTTGGGGCCTGGCTTTAGGGTGATGAGTAAGCGCCACCTGGGTGTGGCAGGGAGGGAAAAGGCCAGGGCTCCTAGGGTCCCTCATCCAGGCAGAGAACTCCCCCAGCAATGGAACAAATTGGAGAGTGTCTGAACATGCTGCCCCGACACTTCCTACCCCAGTCCCCATCCGTGTCCAGTTCCCGGTCACCTGCAAACAGCCTTCCCAAGCTCATGCAGGAAACCTTTCCCAAAACTCCCATTTCGCAGCCCATCTTTTTGATCATTTAGTTTCCACACTAGACATTTCAGCACTGAATTAGCCAGAGCAGAGCATTTTACTACTGACAGATAGACAGCATTTTAAACAAACCAGGCTTCCCAGCCAGTGAGGAATTCTCCATGTCTTATGTCTCCTGGGAAGGGCTGGCTGATGTCCAGCAGATTTCCCATAAGGCTAGTGTTTGCCTGGATCGTGTCACCTGTCCCAGGGTCTGGCTCTTAGTTGGGCTCACTTGGAAACTCTATCTCTGCAATTTCCAGAGTGGTTTGGTCTTGGGCTATTGAGTCATCTGGAGAGAGCTCCCAGAAGTGGCTGGACAAATCAGAATGCTAGTTTATGAATTTGCAAGGAGACCTGGGGATGCAGACTACTAGGTGCTATCTGTTCCCTGCATCACAAGCAGGCCACATGGCAGACCAAAGATTAGAAGGCAGTTTGTGGTTGGCAAAGCTGGAGTCAAGGCCAGGGGTAGGTGCAGAGTGATGTCCAATAGCATGGGACTTTGCTTGCCTCTGTAGACCTCACCAATACAGAAATACCTGCCAGGTAGACCAGTACTCTGATCATCCTGGCTATGTATATTTCTTTGTTTAGTATTCTAGAAATCAGTGTTTATTTACCTGGTAGGATTTCTTCCTTTTCTCTTTCATAATTTACCAGTTTTAACTTTATCTATTTTGTTTAGTGAATTATAAGCCTTAGCTCCCAACCACATCAAGTTGTATTTGTATAAATTTAACTACTAGACAATTTTAGGGGTTTCAGGCCACAGGGTTGGGGGTGGTGGTGGTAGACACTATGTGCAAATCAAGAGGACAGTCAGGTGGCCTGGATGGGTCAATGGGAAGCCAAGCATAGAAAAAAGGAACCTGGTCCCTAATCCACACGGCTGCCCACGGAAGTGGAAGGGCCAGAACTGGCTGCTTCAACCCCTGTGTGAGCATGGCATCCAGGCAGTCCTAAGGCAAGTGAGTGCTTGGGTTCCCTTAGCCACCTGGCCATCCTGGCTGGCCTCTCCCTTCCTTATCTCTGTCCAGGCCCCCTCATGGCCCATCTTTAGTAACCTGCCATCTCCAGGTATCCCAGAGCCATGGAGGTTGACCCAGGTGGGCTTTGGAGGATGGTAATTCTCTGCCAAATTGGGACCCTAGTGTCCCTGTTAATGCCACTGATTTCTTCACCGTGGTCAGAGCTAAGGGCAAGGTATCAGGGACACAGGCAGCCCCAGGTGATGAGAAGATCGTCAGTGCCCTTATGTGTAGCTTATTCAGAATGGAGAGCGAAGCTGCTTGTCCTGACCTCTCAGCTGACCCTGGGAGGGGGAAGGTCAGGTTTGAGTTTTGGCTTGTCTCAGGCATCCTGTGGGGAGAGAAGGGTGAGAAAAGTTTCTGTGAGAAAAGGAAGGTCATTTGAGAGTGCCCAAGAGGTCTATAGGATCGCCCCCAGCAATTTGGGGCCTGTGATGTTTTTCCATAGAAAGCACATCCCCCTCTATTTGGGTGGCCCGCCCCATGACATCACTGGAATGGAAGCACCTCGCCGGTGACATCACCGTTGCCCAAGGTAACACCTCCACCTGAAGGCAGACAGGGAGGAACAAGAACCACACCAACTGTAAGACGCTTGTTGAAGGGAAGGAGCACAGAAGGCTGGACTCCCACAGGTGTGTTTCTCAGAGGATGGGCAAGAAGAGGGAGGGAGGGGCCCCAGGCCCCAGGTGGGCACTGTGAGCCGGTTGGAGGTTGGTCTCTGGCCTTGGGTTTGGCCAAGGGAATAGAGCACAGTGCTGACGGTTGCAGTCTTGTTTTGTTCTCTGAGCTGCGACTGGGAGCAGAAAGCGTGACTCCTTACAGGGGTTTCTGGCAGCTTCCATGGCTCTGGGCGTCCCCTCAACAGCCTGAATCCGTGAAGTGGGAGGGGAAGAGCAGGGATGGGAGATCAGAAAACTGTGGCTTCCCTCTTCTTCATTCTCACCCCCAAAAGAAAGTGAGACACAAGGATGTCCACGTCCTTTCTGTGCGGGGGCCTGGGGCCTGACAAAGAGAGGCCCTTCATTCACTGAGTGTGTCCTGTGAACCTGCGACAGGCAAGGCACTATGCTGGGGGTTCAGTGTCCGTGTGGAGCTTTGGGATCAAATGCACAGGGAGAAGGGAAGTCCAGAATAGCCTGCCCCGGGGGTTGGAAATAGAAGCAAGGTCTCACCGGTCACCTCTCACCCAGCTCTATCGTGGCCCCTGGAATTCCTGATGGTTCAGTTAAAGCTGTGGAATCCCTCCGTCCCCAGTAGTTTGTGAGGGATTGGGAGGCATCTGAGATATACCAGAGATTTAGGGAGTGGTATGAAAGAGGACAGCCTCAGAAGTGTCTTCTGTGTCCTGCCAAAGGGCAACCCTGGGGACACACAGCACTATTTGTAAAGCTCAACTCAAGATTCTGATGTTTCTAACTTGGCAACTTGAGGTTGCAGCCAGGTCTCAAGGTGATGACTCCTGTTCTCCTTACGGTAGAAATTCCGAAGCAAGGACTGTTAAATGCCCACGCAACAAATGAAAGTTGCAGGAAAGGAAGAACTCCTTGCCCTAAAGAAAGGTTAAACACCTAGATGACGGGCAGCTCTCTCTGAAGAAGTTTTAGAACAGGGATCTCCTTGTCTTTCAACTTGAAGATACTAGATTAAAATCTTTGCTTTGTATAGCTGACCATAACATCATAATCTCTAACATAGCTTCATGGACTTCCATGATATCAGTGGCTAAAGAAATTACCCTGATTTTTATATGAATGTAGCTTTTTCAGGGTTATAAATGAAAATTAGAGTATCATTAGCAGAGAATATTATTTGCATATTGTTTGGGAATCTGGTCCTCAAGTCAGTTGTCATGACCTTCTGTTCATAAAAGTAGAATAGCCTTTAAAAAAAATAAATAATGGTTTCATCCACTGAACACCTACCGACTATCTGAGCAAAGCCCCATGTTAGGGCTTTGCGTATGTTTATTTCTCTTTCTCACAACAGCCCTTTGAGAAAGGTGTTATTCCAGTTTCACAGATAAACAGGCTCAGAGAGGCCAAGCTCCTTGCCCAGAGTCACAAAGCTGAAAAAAGCAGAGGCAGGGTTCAGACCTAGAGCTATGCCTCCCAGAGCCTTTGACTGTGCCACATGAGGCTCTGCTGGACACCCTGGCCCAGTGAACGTGAGGGTAGCACACAGAATCCCACAAAGTCTAAGTGTCAAAGCAAAGACGACACTACCAATTCCAGGTTTCCTCTAGCTGTGTCACGCTCTGTGATACTAGCTGATGGAGCTTAGTTTCCCTGTCTATTTAACGGGACAGCAGCAGCCAGAATCAGATACTATACAAAGTACTCTGACATCTTCAGATGGCAGTTCCTAGGAAAAACACAAAGCCCACAATTTTCAAATGACTCACTTCCAGGTGGCCAACTCAGTAGGACGCTCAGTGCCTGGCAGGAGCGCTCACTTTGAAGCCATCCTGGGCTGTTCCTTTCTCCCTCCACGTCATCCCTGCAATGGATGGGAGAGTCTCCTATCAGCCCGGATCAAACCAGAGGGAGGGCGTGGTCAGAATTCTGGCCCTACTTGTTGGTGCAGAACCACGTGTTCATAACAAACTGTTCTCCTGGGAGCCTGTTTCAATAGCCTTCTTAGGAGCAGACAGGGGACCCGCCTGAAGTTTATGAAAGGGTCCTTTGTTTGCTGAGACTTTGTTCCAGAGTCACTGAGGAGACAGGACCACAGCATGCCTGGGTTGGAGGGGGAGTGGGGGGGGGGGTGGATGGAGAGTAGGGGATGCCTGACACCCCTGTGTGCTGCTCCAGAATGCCCCCAGGGCATGCCACTTTCTTTGCTCGTATTCCCCAAGGCACTTACCGCTATTGGCACTTGGCTTTTCTGAACACAAGCTGCCTCCCAGGAAAAAAACCTTAGCAGGACTTCCCATTCTAGTCCCATTTAAAAATTTTTATTTTATTTTATTTTATTCATTTTAGAGAGGAGATGAGAGAGAGAGAGAGAGAGAGAAAGGGGGAGGAGCTGGAAGCATCAACTCCCATATGTGCCTTGACCAGACCAGTCAGTGCAGGGTTTTGAACTGGCAACCTCAGTGTTCCCAGGTCTAGTCCCATTTTAGATTCTTACGCCTGGAAGTAAAGGCAGAAATGTTTTTCCCAGTCCTGACTCCATCCACTCATTCATTCAGTGAGCAGGCATGGAGCGCCTGCCCCTTTCATGCTGGGCATGAGAGACCAACACTGCTTTGTCC
This sequence comes from Rhynchonycteris naso, assembly GCA_037038555.1. Lineage (NCBI taxonomy): Eukaryota > Metazoa > Chordata > Mammalia > Chiroptera > Emballonuridae > Rhynchonycteris > Rhynchonycteris naso. The sequence continues at coordinate 241,574,325 of CM072999.1, read as the reverse complement.
TTCCAGGAGCTTGGGGAGGGGGGGGAGCTGTCAGCTGATGCTGCCAGACTGGAGGGGGTAACTATGAGCTTCCCACCTCCCAAGCTTCCTGCTCTCACTCTGTGGCAGTCCCTGAGGCCTTTGCAAGAGAACAAAGAAGTGAGGGAGACAACTTAGCCCTGTCCCCAGACTTCTGGAGTTGCTGCAGGGGTGTGGAATACCTCAGATGCACCCAGCAGCAGTTAACATTAAAAGGAGACCAGGCCTTATTACCACTACTATAGCCAATAGCAGCATCCGCTACAGAGCTCTGCCATGTGACTTCCATGCTGTAAGAAGGTGCTGTTCTCATAGTGCGAGAGTCTGGATGCAAACCCAGGACTTCTGACTCCAGAGGTGGGGACCTTGGCTCCTGTAGCTAAGCCTCTAACTGTTAAGCTCTTCTGAGCTGAGGAGCTTTGGGCCATTTCTGGGTGACCCTGGAACGGGAGTATGTCCTGGTGACCTTGGCAGAGTCTCTGGCTGCTTGCTGCCCACCCCACTGTGTACCTGTTGTTGATTCAAGGACACCTACTATGGGCCAGGTGCCACCTCGGGCAGAAGCCAGGGCAGAGCGTGAGCATCACTTGTTACCAGTTTCCCCTTGTGCCTGGAAAGCTGTGGTTGTAGGTCAGTGTTGGTTTGTGTAATTCTTGGGGGGAGGGGTGACTCTTTGTGGTCAGAGATGATTCTGGGGATAGTTCTGCTGACTGTACCTGACCTTGCAGTCGAGACCCCTGCTTTCCTTGGAGGACAAGAGCTGGGTTGCTGTGGCAGCTGCGGCCCTGCTGTGTGAGGCGGACTGATGGCCGGCTCTGTTGTTCAGCCCAAGGTCTCTGAAGCAGAAAACGCAAGCCAGGAGGCTGACCACAAGCTCTTAAGTTTTTACAACTGGCTTGGCAACCTTCTTGCCTTTGTGTCTCTTGCTTTACCCTTTTTTAAGATGAAAGGGGTTTTAGATCTTTGCAGGCAGAGAGAGAGAGAGAGAGAGAGAGAGAGAATGTGTGTGTGTGTGTGTGTGTGTGTGTGTGTGTGTGTGTGTGTGTTTCCCCACCACCACCCTTCTCCCCTTTGTCCCCTCTCCCCAGCCCAGCTGGGTACCAGGCATTGTGTTAGGTACCGCCCAAGCCACAGGGAACCAGGGTGAGAGAACAGCCCAGGATTTCTCCGTGTGGGGGGGCGGGGGGGCGGGGGGAGCAGAATCCCTCTCAGCCAGGACATGAATAAGAGGTGGTGGAATGGATAGGATGGGTGGGGGAACTGGCTTTTCTGAGGCCATGAAAAAACCTTGGGGGCTCATCCCCCGATGCCCAGAGTCCAGGTGAACTTTCTGAGCTGGTCTCTTTGTTCCCATCCAGGGATCGCAAGGAAGGTGGCTTGAGCAATCTATCTAATTCCACCCATCCCCAGCTCTTTGGTGGGAGGGGGCAGCAGGTGTGCAGGGGAGGACATTGTGTCCCCTTGGTTGTTTTTTGTATTACTCCACCCCCTCAGCACTCCTCCCCATCAAGCCAGTGTGTTTGCTGTTGTCTGGAACCTGCTTTCTGTCCCAAGCCTGCCCTCCCTGCCCCAAAGCAAAGCTGTGGCCCATCCTGAACATTGCTGTTCTGCTTGAGGCCCAGGGGCTGCAGAGAACACAGAGTGGAGGGAGAGACGGGCAAGTTCGGGGCACCCTGGCATGCCTGCCCTGAGCTGGGTGTTGATGTTTCCTCCTCCAACATGCAGGCACTCTTGTGGGTGAGAGGGGGCGCACAGACAGAGGGAAACCGTGAGAAAGACAAGCTGAAGCCAAGCCAGCCTCTGACAGCTGAGGGCTGCTTCCCACAGGGAGTGGTTAGCACACTGTCTTATTGTTAGCACACCCTTGTGATTTCAGGTCTAGAAACCTGCGATGGGACTTTAGGGGTCAAGGCAGGCCCTAGGGGACACCCTCCCTGTAGCAATCGCTCCTTCCTAGAGTGGGGCATTGAAGCAGAACTCCTTTTGAAAATGGGTGTGTCCGGCATGCAGGGTGTGAGCATGCTGGTGCGTTCCCAGCATCTGGTGGGTCCCCAAGATTGGGCATGTCCTGAGTGCTGTGAGCAGGCAGCTCTGCCTTTGGACTGTGTCCGGCACTCTGGGGCATGGCAAGACAGATGAACCCCGCCTGGCCCTGCCCCAGGAAGGTGGCGGTGGGATGAGACCAGAACTTAGCCGCTCACTGATGAAGGAACAGGATGGGGTCAGGGGAGACGGGGGGCGTCTGAAGCCTCAGTCCTGGCATGGCCCCCAGGTCCTTTGCTCTCTTCCTCCCTGTGTGGCTTTGGGAGAGCCTCTGAGCACCCAGGCTCACGGGGCTAGTGACGGTGACGGGGCTGCGGCACAGGTGGGGGGCTGGCTAAGGACAAGACACTGCCTGCATAGGAAGGGACCTTACAAGCATTCCCTCCCCCTCCACTGTTCTTTTGTTCCTTTTAAGATAGGATTTGCCTCAGGGGGGTGTTGGGGGGCAGGGTGAGGAGCAGGGGAGATCAGGAAGGCTCCTGGAAACAGTTTCTGAGATAGGCTTGCTGTGAGGACCGTTGTGTAGGGTTCTAACTGCAAGGACATGAGGTGTGGGCACGGTGCAGGGAGCGGTGGGGAAGCGTAGGACTTTTGGGGACAGTCAGTAATTTGAAGTGGCTGTCACAGGCCAGAAGGAAAGCCGGGTGTCACCTGAAGCCGGCTGGGGCCAGACCATGCACATCAAGCCCAAAGCTCAGTCCTGTGTGGCATGAGAACAGGAACCCCTGAAGTGGGGAAGGGAGACTTCCAGGACTGGGAGGCTGCCCGGGGTGACTGGGATTAGGGACGGCTAGGAAAAGCCCCTTGCAAAGGTCCTTGCTGGCCTGGCCTGGGAGCCCCGTGGTGTGGAATCCCCCAGCATTGGTGCAGATCAGCAGCTGCAGCAGAGAAGGATGGGACAATGGAGGTGCCCAGTGGAGATGTAAAAGCTGACAGGGGACCTGGGTGGGGAGAGCAGGGAGCACTGAGCTTGGAGACCAAGCTAGTCTCCCGGAGCTGTTATATATAACACAATGCCATAGACTGGTGGCTTCAAACAACAGGAAGGTATTGTCTCACAGTTCTGGAGCTGGGCATCTGGCATAAGGCACCTGTAGTGCCACACTCCTTCAAACACTCCAGGGAAGAATCCGTCCTTGCCTCGTCCGGCTTTCCGTGGCTCCAGGCCTTCGTGGGCTGTGCCAGCATCACTCCAAGCTCTTCCTCCATCTTTCATCGCCTTCTCTTGGTCTTTTTTCACATTTTCTATCCCTTTATAAGGACATGAGGCATTGGATTTAGGGCCTACCCATGTAATCCAGAATGATCTCAGCTCAAGATCCTCAATTTAATTATATCTGTAAAGATCCTTCCTTCCTCCAAATAAAGTCACATTCACAGGGACCGGGTGTTGTCGCATAGACTTATCTTTTTGAGGACCACCACTCAACCTACTGCAGTGATATTGGAGGGTGACCGAGGAGAAAGGGGGATGCGAGCCCAGACTCCGAGCTGGCAGGGGAGCCCCTTCCTTGTCACTGACCTGCAGACCTCGTCCCTTAGCCTCTTCCCCTTCCACAGCCCAGCCTAATCGGTCAGTCCGTCAAGATGCTGTGATTTTCCATGACATCCTGTGGGTCAGGCCCTCTGCTGTGGGGAGTCACGATGACTGGACAGGAAGATGTCGTGCCCTTCCGGGGAGATTGATGGCTTCCCTGCTGAGACAGGAAGGATGTGGGCTCTCCCACCCACATTGGGGTAGTCCAGGTTGCTGTCCTTCCTGTGCCTGGACTGGCCAGTCACATGACTCCAACTCAGAGAATGGGATTGGCATCCTGGGGATATTTGAGAGACCCTTTCTCTTCTGTGGTGGGCCTCGAGGAAGTTCAGTGCTTTGGAGGGTGTGAGCAGGCTGCTCCGCTTAGAGGGTGCACTTTCCATGTCCTCATGGGCATGTCCACTTCAGCTGGGCATGGGGGCAGGGCTCTCCTCTCTGCTCTCATTCTGCTGCCCCATCCTCACCACAGTCCAGTCTTGACCCCTTGGTCTTCCTGAGCCTGGTCTCTGCTCATTCTGCCTGGGGCCTCCCCCAGGTTAGGGAGGGGCAGTGGGTCTCTGTTCTTGGGCCCTGGGGACCAATGACATCTGTTTACTACCAAGTGTCTTTCCATGAGGCAGGCAGTTTTGTGACCCCTGAGCACAGGCCTAGCACATAGTCAGCCCTCATACATGCTGGTTATGATTATTATGCTGCTGGGGCTGGCTGGGAGGCACGGGAAGGAGCCCAGTGGCCAGGAGGGTGGCAGGTCCGAGGAAGCTGAGTCTGGCTGGAGGCCAAGACTAAGGTCCTGCCCCGTGGATGAGTTAGAGGGTGACTGCAGGGATGGGGGAGGGCTGTGAAGCAGTCCAGAAGGGGAAATGCTATGGCCCAGAACTGTATCCTTTCTACCCACTTGCTCAATTTTTGGGGGGGCCTCTTCCTTCCTATTTCCCCACTTCCTTTTTTTGCCTGCCCCTCCCTCTCCTACCAGGGCCTGAGGCCTGCCAGGACCAGCCCGCACCTACAATGCTGCCCCTGTCTGCACCCCCTTCCACCCCTAGTTGATGTGCAGGTAAAAAAAGACCTCAGTCTTAGAGGCACCACCGGGGCATCTCCAGCTATGGCCTTGCCCTCGCTGGGCAGGGGCCCTCTCCACACGGCCTGTCTCCTTTCCCACAGGGACCCCCATTCTGGAAGCGTGGGGGCCCTCATGTTGAGCAGCAGTGTGTTCAGAGCTGCTCTTTATAGCTAGCTGTGTGGAGTCTGTCTGTCTGTCTGTTTGCTGGCCCTGAGTTAGGCAAAGAGGAAGGAGTTTGTGGAGACATGTCACTCCCACGGCCGACAACCTCCTTCCAAATTTGTGATAGGTCAACCCCCACTGACAAATCGGGTGCCTGCTACGTGCCCAGCCCTGAGCCGATAAGGGCACATCAGCGTCTGGGCCTTGCTGGAACTGCAAGTAGAAAGGCAGGGACCGGCTGGTGGGTGCACTGACACACAGATAAAGAGCAGGAAGGTGACTGGCCCACTACAGCTCAGGAAAGGGCAAGGTAGACCTGCACCAAGGGGCAGGCTCCCCAAAAGATGGTGGCCTTGGACTCAGCGAGGGGAAGCTGGTCTTTTCTCAGCATGGGCGTGACTGCTAGCAGGGAATCGGCGATGTCGCAGGCAGGCCTGGCCACAGGAGGAGAGCCGTACCAGGGCTTCAGGCAGTCTGCTCCTGGGGCCCAAACTCCAAAGCCTGGCTCAGGGTCAAACTCCTGCTCTGCATTCAACCTGTGCTTTTTCCCCAAGTCCCGGGAAGCTTGGGGGACAGCTGACCTGGGTGATTTGTGTGGTCGCCACTGGCAATGGTACCAGACAGGTGCCATCAGGCAAAGGGAGGTGGCAGAGCTCACACAGCCCTTAAGGGGAAAGAAGGAGAGCAAAGGGAGGGGGACAGACTGCTGACAGGGAATCTTAGAAACCACCCAGTGGACCTCCCTGACCATCAGTCTCTTCATAAGGTAGGGATGTTGCAACCACCTGATATTTTGCAAATTAAATGACAAAACAAAGGAAAAGTACTTAGCTCCCTAAATGTGGGCTGTTAATGAAAACATCTTCATTTTCACCACTTTTGTCTGCAGGAATCCCTGTGAGATCCACAGGGTGAGGCCCATCCTGCGTAGACCACCTCTACCTCCACCCCTCACTCCCAGTCAAATATATCTCCTCTTTAGACCTCAGTTTCCTCATGCATAAAATGGGGCTTAGATTAGTACAACTAAAGTCTTTTCTTGAGAGAGAGAGAGAGGCAGGGCAAAAGAGACAGGAACATTGAGCTGCTCCTGTATCTGCCCTAACTGGGGAATCGAACCAGCAACCTTTGTGCTATGGGATGATGCTCCAACCAACTGAGCTATCCGGCCAGAGCTAGTACAATTAAATTCTGACACTTAAACATATAGCTTTATTGCCCCAAACCACTGCGTACCTGCTTAGCCAGAACTGCAAAACTCCAGCACAACACCGGGTGCACAGTAGGGGTTCAACCCAAACTTATCAACGTTTAGGTCGCCCTTGGCCCCTTCTCTCTCAGAGGGCCCAGAATCTTAAGCAGTGAGAAAGGGATCAAGTCAGCTCATGGGAAAAAAATGCCCTCCCCTGCCTCAACCCGCCTCCTTTATCCCGGTTCGGTTCGGAAGAAAGCGTATCAGCTGCTCCCTTAGGGTCGGAGGAGGACTCCAGGGCCGGGGCTGCTTTTGCTGCTGTAATTCACAGAGCTAATTGCATCTGACAGCCTGGGCGTGGGGCAGAGGGTTGGAGTGCCCCAAAATCTGGGCTTCGGTGACACTCAGGAGCCCCAACCGCCTCCTCCCTGGAGTCCTTCCCTGCTTGGCCAGGGTGCGCTCAGACCTGAGTGGACGGCTCGTGAACGCAGGTGCTGGGCCCAGCCCTGTAATTTCGGATCAGCAGGTCTGCGGCTGCACCTGAAGATTTGCATATCTAACAGCTTCCCAGGCAGTGCTGGGGCTGCTGTTCTGGAAGCGACATTTTGAGAGTCCCTGTCCCCGGGGGACTGCTGGGCTGCTGAGAAAGGGGCCCTGGGCCCCCCTGCCATGGAGGCTACAGGCAGTCAGTCCTGGGTGCGGGAAGGTGGGCCATAGGGTAGGAGAGGTACTGGTGAACACTTCGTGGGGTTGGACACCAGCTCCACTGCTCCAGGTTTGCTGTGGGAATTCTGTCTGGAAGGAGGCAGGGGGCTAGATGTGGAGTTGAGGAGCTTGACCCCCACATCTCCCCAGCAGGTGGGAGCAGGGAAGGGTCCCCAGTGAGCAGGAATGAAACTCTCCCTCTTCCTTTTCATAGCCCTTTGCTCACACACCATTTTTGCCACACAACTCATTCTGTCCATCCGTTCAGACAGATGCGTTGGCAGCAGTCTGCTTCCCCGTGGGGCTGTGGTGTTTCTGCTGCCAGGGGCCGTGCCGCACTGGCCCTGTGGGCCCTGCAGCACCCAGTGTGTTCCTCGCGCACAGCAGGTGCTCTGTAAACAGCACCGTGGAAAGAACTTGGGCTTTGCAGGTGGAGGCAGGCAGAACAGGCTGAGTCTTGGCCAGGGTGTGCCTTTTCTAGTTGTGTGGCTGGAAAAGTATGTCGTCTCTTGGGTTTTGGTTAACTAGTCTATGAATAGGGGATAACCCACCACTTAGAAAGTTACAGTGCCCAGCACATCCCAGTGAGGGCTTGCTGAACGGAAGTGTGTCCCTGCCCTCAGTGGCATCGCTGGATTCAGCTGTGGTGGAGGTGCTGTAGGGCTCAGGGGGACGCAGGCGGGAGGGACCCCAGGGAAGAGAGAAGGGAGAGTGCGGTGGGAGAGAGGGGCCACCTTGGACTTCTTCCCAGGCTCAAAGTACCAGTCTGAGTACATCACTGGTTCTGGCCAATCATCTGCAGGTCTCTGCCTCGGCCCTTGCTGCCCCGTGACCCTGGCCCTTTGCCAAGCTAAGTTTAGCTGTGACCTGCATGGCTGCCATGCTCCGTGGGCAGGGGCCTGGGCGGAGAGGAACTCAGCGGGTTTCCTGCCGACTTCCTGTCAAGCAGATAGACGCAGCCCTTAGGAGTGACCCAGGTTTATTTTCAAAGCCAAACCCACCGAACTGGATGTCTCAGATCACATGTGTGGGGCAGCCTCATAGAGGTGAGAACTTGGGGCCAAGGCAGAAGTGGACATCCTTGAATTGGGGGAAAGGGGCCCTTTGGAGATCAGTGGATGCAAGTGTGTAAGTGCGTGCCTGTGTGTGCTTGTGCTTTTGTGAGAGGCTCCCAGCTATACCTGTCCTGTCCCCATGGTCTTCAAAAGTCTAACTGCCCAGGTTCCTTCCGCTCAGGTTTTTGATCCCGAGGGCCCCGGGCCAGTGTTCCAAGTGACTTGGTTTGGGGAGGGGGAGTAGCAGAGGCTTCCAACAGCCCCGTCTCCTAGGCACTGCACAGCCACAGCCGACCCGTTCCTCAGTGCCCGAATCCGGGGTGCCGGAGGCTTCAGGCAGAGCCGGCCTGTGCAGAGGTTAATAAGGAACATAATGATCCTGGGATCCGATCTGATCCCTGGGAGGGCGTTGATGTTTTAAGTTAGGAATGAGTCAGCCCTCAAAAGGCTTCTCCCTTTGCTGGGGGGCAGGGTGAACGGAATGTCGGGCCAAGGGGCAGCAGTCCCAAGGGAGCATTTGTGCTTTCAAAGCACTTTTGAGCGTGTGTTCCTCCACACCCCTGGGACTGGGGCAGGGCTGGGTAAGAAAACAGACCTGTGGAAGCTGAAATGGGAAGGAGCTGGTCTTATAAGGTGCCTGTTTGCCAGGCACTGTGCTAAGCACTTGAGCTGGATTACCTCGCGTCCTGACCCAATGCCCCTCTGAAGGAGGGCCTGCTCTCGGCGCCATCTCATAAGTAAGGCAGTGGAGCCCAGAGCAGCCAGGGGATTACCCAAGACCACTCAGCAAGGAGCAGAGTTAAGGTTCAAGCCCAGCCCGGGCTCCTTTTGCTGTGTTTGCCTTGTGCTCATTGTCCGGGTCTCTTTTGCAGCCTCACTCTTACCAGTGGTCCTGCGGCTGCCTGCATCCTGCCAGAGCTCCTAGTAGGGGCATCTGTGTGGCCCCCTCCCTCATCAACCCTTGCAGAAAGGTTCGGCTGCTATTCCCATCCCGTCACCGCTCCCCCTCTGTAAGAAAACATGCTCGGGGACAAACATTTTACTAAGTGCTTTATATGAATCCTCAGTCAAGCTTTATGATAGAGGTATTATCCCATTTTATAGATGAAGAGACAGGTTCTGAGAAGCTGAATGATTTGTGCAAGGTCACGTCTAGGAAGTGCATGTGCTGGGTGCGAACGCAGCCTTTGTCCTCCAGAGTTCGTCCTGCTGCCCGTCATACGTGGAGTCCACTGCTCTAGGTGGTTTGGAGTTTTCAACCTTGCTCTCCCAGGACAAGGTGGCCCTCACAGCCCTTCCTCCTCTGCAGGCCCAGGGAGCCCTGGGGAAGCCATCGGGTAGAAAGGACTTCCTAGTCATAGGTGACCATGGCACCACTCCCCAGTTGGTGGCGTCTTAACTGGAATTGGCATGGAAACTGACCTCTGGGGTTGAGAGTCACCAGGGACTGTCACTCTGACTTGTTAGGGCCTGCTACGTGTGCCCAGAGGTGGCCACCTATAGCACAGAGACCCTGAAGGGCCTCGAACCCCCAAATTATCTCCTAACTGGCTGTTGTCTGGTATTCTAATGTTAACACTCCTTTACTTTAAAATGCTGGCTTACACCACTCAGCCAGTTCCATGGCTTTGCCTCGGACCACCCTGACAAAAGTTTCCAGTCATGTTTCTCTAATGTAGAAACCAGGGCTGACCTGTTTCCGCAATTATCTAACAAGCTGCTTCTTGTCTTGGGTAAGAAAAGCTGGCTAGCTGCCCCCCTACGTTTTTGTCACCTCACCCTCCTTTCAGTCTGACTTCCTCCACTTTCTCCTGACCTCCTCTTCCTCCTCAAATGGAAACACGTGCTGCTGAATTCACCTCTGCAGTCTGACCGAGCTTGCGAGCATGCGTACTGAATTCTGCTCCCCGTGGGCCTCCCTCCCCACCAACCCTTTGGTTCGTCCTGGCACATCCAGCTGTGTACAGGGTGGAGTCACATCTGGGCAGCAACTCAGGTCATTTACATCCCTGCTCTGCCAGGTAGAAACTGCAGAGCTATCTTTACCTGGGGACAAATACGGGCTGCTTGGCGCCAGGTTAGTTTAGGGTAAGAACTAAAATAGGTGGTCTTCAGGGTGCAAATTCAAGCTCAGGGAATGGACTCAGTCAAAACAAAGAAGCTTTTACCAGCACCTGGGGAGGAGTCCTCTGTATTCTCTTTGTTGTTCAACCAGGATCTCATTGGGCCATTTGCTCTTCCAGCTGAGGTCTTAGGCAGGAAGGAGGCAGGGCACATGTGGAGGAGGCCCATTGTTACTTCCCAAGGTTTGTGCCAGGGAGAAAAGAAGGCATAATGTAAGACACTGTAAGACAGTGCTTCACAGGCTTGAATGCAGGTGGTATTAAAATGCAGGTTGTGGTTCAGTAGGTCTGGGGTAGGCCTGAGAGTCTGCATTTGTAACAAACTCCCAGGATATATTGCAGCTGCAGAGTGTGAATGGCAATGGCTTTAAAATAGTTAGCCCTTCCCCCAAAGTCCCTTGAGACCTAAAAAATGTATTTCTCCTGGGGGAATGGAGTATCTCCTTTCACAAATAAGAAGTCGGATTTCAAGTTCAGATGACTTGTGGTAGGAAAACCAATGACCGGTTTGTCTCCAAGATTGTCCTGGGAAAGACCCAGGAGATCAGTTTCTGAATTTGGGGTGAGGTCTTCCAGATCAGAAGGAAAGGTTTACAGGAGGGGAAGGTAAGGGATCAAAACGGCTTCAGAGAAATAACTTCAAACATGCCATCACCATTCTCTGTGCTGTGTGTGCAGTGTGCATGGGCATCACATCTATCAATGTGTTAACTCTGGGTACTGTGGCCTCACTGGTGAACAACTAGGGAACCGGGGCTCAGAGATGTGTGTTAACATGCCCATCCTCACACAGCTAATCAGTGACAGTTTTTCTTAACCACTAGACTTGACTGCATTGAGGAAAGGCGACTTTGCCACACAGCAGCCACTGGGGGAGAAAGGGATGTCTTATTTGAGACTATATGGGTTTCAAGTGATGGAAAAACTACTCAAACTGACTTCATCATAAAGGGAAATTTATTGATTTATATGACTAAAAAGTCCAGAGGTAGTGGCTTCAGGCATAGCTGGATCCAGGGGTCCACTTTCCTCTCTGTTGGCATCTTGGGCAGACCCTGCACTGAGGGAGCTAGAGAGCCAACAGCATGTGTAATCCTGTTCCAAATGGTCCCAACAAAATCTACCTCTGTCTCCCTTTGGCCCAAACAGTCATGTTCATTTCTAATCACTGAGGTGAGGCGGGAACTAGTCTTGGGCCTGGGTTATATGCTCCGCTGGAGCTGGAGTGGATTTATCCTCACCCAGGCCATAGGGACTGGGAATAGCGAAGGGTTGGTTCCCAGGGAAAGTGGGTGCTATGCCAGAAGAGGAATGTCTGGACAGACAGCAGAGGCCCATTACAATGGGCTGTTCAGTTAGAATCGCCAGTGTGGGACGTTGGGGTTCTTGTTCCGGGGCTGGACTGAAACAGTGAGGGGATGGTGGGTGGGGGGCGGGGAGAACTGTAAGACATTCACCAGCTCAACAGCGCAGGGCTTGGTGGGCAGGCCAGGGGAAGAGTGCTGTTGAGAGAAGCTTGGTGTGAATGTTGATCTATCTCTTCCTGTTCCCAGGAAAGCTCCAGCCATGGCACTGGGGCTCTTCCGCGTGTGTCTGGTGGTGGTGACAGCCATCATCAACCACCCGTTGCTGTTCCCGCGGGAGAACGCCACGGTCCCCGAGAACGAGGAGGAGATCATCCACAAGATGCAGGCGCATCAGGAGAAGCTGCAGCTGGAGCGGCTGCGCCTGGAGGAGGAGGTGGCGCTGCTGGCGGCCGAGAAGGAGGCCCTGGAGCAGGCGGCGGCAGCGGAGGGCCAGCAGCAGAACGACAGCCGCACGGCCTGGGACCTGTGGAGCACCCTCTGCATGATCCTCTTCCTGGCGATCGAGGTCTGGCGGCAGGACTACCAGGACGGGCCCTCGCCTGAGTGCCTGGGCGGGGACGAGGATGAGCTCCCTGGCCTGGAAGGGGCCCCCCTCCGAGGCTTCGCCCTGCCCAGCAAGGCCTCGCTGGACCACTTTTACGAGCGCTGCATCCGCGGGGCCACGGCCGACGCGGCCCGCACACGGGAGTTCGTGGAAGGCTTCGTGGATGACTTGCTGGAAGCCCTGCGGAGCCTGTGCAGCCGGGACAAGGACATGGAGGTGGAGGACTTCATTGGCGTGGACAGCATGTACGAGAACTGGCAGGTGGACAAGCCGCTGCTGTGCCGCCTCTTCGTGCCCTTCATCCCCCCTGAGCCGTACCGCTTCCGCCCAGAGCTCTGGTGCTCCGGCCGCTCGGTGCCCTTAAATCGCCAGGGCTACGGCCAGATCAGGGTGGTCCAGGCTGATGACGACACGCTGGGTTGTATCTGCGGCAAGACCAAGCTCGGGGAAGACATGCTATGTCTCCTCCATGGCAAGAACAGCTCCGTGCCGCCCAGCAGCGAGGGGGAAGACCCGCTGTGTGCCAGGGGTTCCCCGTACCTGGACACGATGCAGGTCATGAAGTGGTTTCAGGGGGCCCTCACCAGAGCCTGGCACCGCATCGCCCACAAATATGAGTTCGACTTGGCCTTCGGCCAGCTGGACACCCCAGGGTCCCTCAAAATCAAGTTCCGCTCAGGAAAGTTCATGCCCTTCACCCTGATTCCAGCGATCCAGTGTGATGACTCAGATCTGTACTTTGTCTCCCACATCCCCCGGGAGCTCTCTGGGGGGACCCCGGCGTCCAGCACTGACTGGCTCCTGTCCTTTGCTGTCTATGAGCGACACTTCCTCAGGACGATGTCGAAGGCACTGCCCGAGGCAGCCTGCCACCTCAGCTGCTTGCAGATCGCCTCCTTCCTGCTCTCCAAGCAGAGCCGCCTGACCGGCCCCTGCGGGCTGAGCAACTACCACCTGAAGACGGCCCTGCTGCACCTCCTGCTCTCCCGGCGGGCCACCGACTGGAAGGCCGGGCAGCTCGACACTCGTCTGTATGAGCTGCTCCGCTTCCTGGAGAAGAGCCTGCTCGAGAGGAAGCTCCATCACTTCTTCATTGGCAACCGCATGGTGCCCGAAACCATGGGACTCCCTGAGGCCGTGCGCAGGGCCGAGCCGCTCAACCTCTTCGGGCACTTTGTCCTGCAGCGAAGCCTCTACCGGAAGACAGTGGACTCCTTCTATGAGATGCTCAAGAATGCCCCAGCTCTCATTACCGAGTACTCCCTACATATCCCCTCGGACCACGTCAGCCTGCCCCAGAAAGCTGTCGTCTTGTAGAGCAGCCGCAACCTTGAGGCCCAAGACGTAGGTCATCCCACGTGTCTGCACTCCTGGGGGCATCCGCAGGCCCTGTCCTGAGAAAATGGCAGGCTATGTTGGGAGCCATGGCTCAGCCTGCCGGAAGGCAGGCCCCATACGGTGGAGGACACAGAATTCCAGGCTGGAAGCTAGTTGGCTTTCATGCGACTGGGGCCTGCTGGTGAAGCTGTCGTCTGAGTTTGGGAACTGAGCCTTCGCAGCTTACTTTTGGGTCATCGCAAGTGGCCAGGATGATGATGGAACACTCTGTGGACACTGAGTTAGAGATAATGCAACATCACTTTGGGTGTAATTCTTTTTACACCCAGGTCCAGTCTTTACTTGAATATCAACCGAGGAGTGAGGGCATGCACCAGGGATTTGTGTTAAGACCGCACATCCCTATTTCCTGTAACCCATGGCCCCAGGCACCTGCGGCCAAAGCCCGAATAGGGATAGATGTGGGAATTCACAGCCCTACATCCAGAGCCTGCACAATGGCAGTCCCACAGTGGCTGCCATCTTTTATACTATTTGGAGAAAAGACCTAGTAGAGATTCCAGGCCCTAGGTGGCTAATGTCTCTGTTGCACAGAAGTGGGTACTTGGTGGCAGAGAGAAGTTTAATTTGACCACTTCTTCAGCTACACATCTCATTCATTCAGGGTACGCCCCCTGCCCCCTGCCCGTCCCCGGTGTGCTGTGTCCCAAGCACCACGGATATCATATCCCATGCTGAGTACAAAAATCAGTGGTCCCTCACCCTGTTGTTTCTCTGCATAGTGTTGGGGCAAGGAAGTCACTTAAGGTGGAAGCTGATAGGCACAGGGTGACCTGGCGAAGCTCAGCCTGACACCCGGAGTGCAGGGGTCTGGCTGCAGTCTGGCCTCTGCTACCCAGTTCAGAGGAAGTTGCAGAGCTGAGAGGTGAGGAATGCTGTTGCCTTGAGCCCCAAAAGGTCCCAGTTCTACAGCAGGGCATGCCTCGAAGCACAAGCTGCCGTGGAAACCAGCTCAGCTCCTATCTGCAGGCCCAAGACCCCCTCAACTGCTCACATCACATCAGTGGGGCTCCCTTACTATACAGAACCCCCCCTTTCTGGGTGGGCCTGGCCGGCCACACACATGACTGAGACCCTCAGAGCCTGACGGAGGCTCAGGTCACTGGGACCACACAAGGACAGCACTGCAGGCACAGCCCCCAGGCCTCAGAGAGGCCACCCTGGCATTGCTGGGGGCTGTGGTCACTTGGCAGGCACAAGAGCCTACGATTGGAGCTGGCCTCTGTCTCCAGGCCTGGTTCAGGAGGGTTGGGGGGCCCTTCCCCCTCTACTTGTTGCTTCACTGGCCCTTTGGGATTTCCTCTCTCGCCATTGCATCGCTCAGTAACCCTTGCAGAGGGCCAAGGAGGAGGAAAGGAGTAGTGTGCCTTCACCAGCACCCGGGCTCTCCCTCCAGGGTGAAGGCTAGCAGTGCCTCCCAGACAGCACACCCAGCGCCACAGGGTGTCAAGTTCACCGTGAACTGAAGAGAGGGTATTCTCCCCACCCCAGGAGTCCTCTCTCCTGGCCTCGGAGTGCTCAAGATGGGCAGCACCGGACAGGGCTACTCAAGGTGGGAGGCTCGGCCAAAGTGGGGCATGGAAGCCTGTAGGACGCCTTCCATGTGAGCCTGAGTTAGACAGCTCAGTGGCGGGTCTGCTGCTCCCCAGGCCCATGGTGGCCAGTGTTCCAGGGACTAGTCCCGCCCACGTGGTCTCCAACAATAGCCCCAAGCCCCTCATTCTGCCGGGATTCGTTTTCAGAATCAGTGTATTTCCTTATTTATTACCCCCTGTGCCTTTCCTTTCCCCTCTTCATCTCTATCTTGTTGTGCTTGGAAGAGACCCCAGGAAACCAAGAACCAGCCTCCAGACGCCAAGCCCAAGCCTGACTCCCTCAGCTTCCCCTTTGCTGCCAGAAGAAAGTTCACTGGACACAAACACTTTGTTTATGCAGAGAGGACAGAGCTCAGCAGGCAAATGGGGTCTTTTATGCACCAGAGCTGCCTCTGAAGCAGAAAGCAGCAAGGCTCTTGATGTTCCGTGCTGCCTTATTTATATTAAAGGAAGAATTAAATTCTTGCAAGGGGCAGAAATTGGTCATGGCGTTTGTTTTTAACTCCTGGAAATCTGTGAGAGGTCCAGGACCGAGCTGGAGTGTGGGAGTGGGTTTCCTATTGACGAGCAGCAGCTTCCACTCCTTTTTATTCTCATGCTTTCAGGAAACTTAAAAAATAGAAAAAACGGAGCATTTCTAGCCCATCTTTGAAGCAGCTGGCAGAGTTCCATAAAGGGCCTTGGAAGCCAGCTGCTGGGCGGGGTCCAGCCCAAGACCTTGTCTGACAGAGCTCAAAGCGTGCAGAGCAGTGCAGGAGCTGGGAGTAATGGGAAGGTTTGGGTTTCCAAGGAAAGAGATTTTCTAAATGGAAGAGTGTTAGTCCTTTAGGACTCTTCAGTGTCCTCTCCACTAAGGACAGTCCCACTGTCTATCCAAGGACTCCTCTTTCCTTCCCAAGCGTTCTTGGCTTCCCCAGCATCTGCTTGCTTGTGCAGAATGCTCCCGAGCTGCATTTTGATGAACCTCTTGACAAGGCTGAAATGAGTAAGGTCAACACAAGGCCCCGAGGTTGGTTAGATTGGGGAGGGCCCCACATCCTCAAAAGCCCCAGCCCTTCCTCCTGCCTTGCCGAAGCACAGCCCGGGCTGAGAACCTGCGACCAGCACTTTGGTTCATAATCAAGGTGTCATCAAAAACCCCTGGAAAACTTGGTCAAATGCCCACACCCCACCTTGAACTCATGTGGTACCCAGGTACAGCTTCATTTCTAAAGCTCACTCTGGTGACAGATGACACTTCCAGTGGAGGATGGTTTGTTACATCCTTTCCAAATGGAAAGGAGACTGGGACCGCTTTCTCGCAGAGCTGTCGGAAGATGGACTCAGGAGACTGCCTGGGACCCACCACCCACGCCGCATCAGCTACACCACAGTTTTCCACAAGTGCCCCTCCCCCACTCAACCAGTAATAGGCGGAGCAGAGAGGACGGGCGAGAGAAAAGCTGGTGAGCACTTCTTTCCAGCAGGTCTTTGATAGTCTACAAGCATTTACTGGGAGCCTCACATGCCCGAGGCATTGTAAAAGATAGGAAAATAAATAGGACCCAGCCTGTGCCCTAGGAGGGACAGGAAGGTGGCCTTTCAGGTCCTCACATGTGAAAAGTGCCATAAGAAAGAAATGTGGCCCTGGTGGGGTCAAAGGAGAGGCCCAGTTAGAGCCTGCCCCTCCAGGTGTGGCCCCCACTAACCACACCGTCTCAGTGCAGGTCTCTAGACCATGCTTTAGACTTCAGGGGAATCTCTGGGAGTCGGGCTCAGGAATCTGCGTTCTGTCAAGTTCCCCAGGTGATCCTGAAAGTTAAGAATGACTGATGATCTGGAGGGGTTGTGACAGGTCTCCTGGCAGGGTGCTGGCCCCGGAAAGCCCTCCAGCCAGCAGCACGGAGCGAGGGCGGAAGCATAATGGATTTAGGCAACATTTTAAGTAGCGCCTATTGTGCAGGCGCACTTCTATGTCCCTGTATATACAGTCCTCGAATTCCTATGTCAACCCTGTGATGTGGGTGCTGTTATTTTCTGCATGAGGAAGTGGAGGCCCAGAAGGGTTGTGATTGTTCCAAAGTCACATGGTGCTAAGTAGCAAAGTCAGAATTCGACCCGGGCAGTGCTGGAAAATATGTGCTGATACATACTGAGAAATAGCAAATTAGTTTGAAAATGTTGAATGGGGCTGACCAGAGAAAACCTTGAATGCTCTAAGCTAAGGTCAGTTTGAATTTGATATACAAACTTATTTCATAATAAAATTTGGACTTAATACAATGGCAAGCTATTGGCAATCTTTGAATGAGATAGCAACTTGATTCGCCCAAAACTCTGAAGTCCTGAATTATGTGATCAGGGCTAAGTGCCATGAAGGTTTGTGGCTGGCTTCCAGAGTGGAGTTGGTGACAACTATAGCTGCAGTCAGTGAATTCCCCGGAAGTCCTAACTTAAGTCACTCTGAAGGCTGTGATTCAGAACATTCTCATGCTCCATCCATCTCCACTTCATGGGATAGAGCTGGAAGGTTGTTTGGTTTGGCCAGCGGACCACGAGCAGAGAGAGCCAAGACCCACCCAGTGAAGGGTGGCCTCAACTCCTTCAGCTCACCTCATCCCCACCCCCTTCTCCCTCTTCCCTGACCCACGCTGCCACCCTGGAGGACCATCTTGGGAGAGTTCACTTTTTGCCTTCTAAAGATAGCTTGTTTTACCGACTAGTTTTCTTTTTAAAGTAATAGAAACAATACAGTCACAAAAATTTTCAACCACTGACAGAAAAACTAAGTAACAGATAAAAGGTCCCACCCCTGACCTCTCTCAGTCTATTCCCCAGCAATAGCCAGTATGAAATGTTTTGTGTACACTTACAAAATTTCCCTGTGTGTGTTTCCCATGCGTGGATACAGAGCTTTTGATCTTGTTTATATAAATTACATCACACCATCTAACTTTCCTTCGATATCTTTTCTGAACATTTGACTCTACCATATTCTTTAAAATAACTGCTTCCTATCTCTGTATGTGTAGATGTCCCCTAATTTACCCAATCTCCCTGGCTGAGGAACACTTAAGTGTCCCCACCACCTCCCTTTTTTTTTTTTTGCTACTGTAAACAACAGTGCAGTGAGCACTGTGCACAAAGCCTGTTTTAGAGCGATCCTACCTCGTTAGGTAATTGCTACATTCTGTACTCAACAACATACTGTCCGTGGATTCACCACCAACCATCTGACCATCAAAATAAACTATCGCCTAGGATTTATTCAATCATCATGACACCAGAATGAGGAAAGGGCACATTTAACCAAATATAGCTGGTGTTCCACCCTGGGTCAGGCACTACGTGGGGGACAGAAGTATAGGACGGGAGCTGTGTCACCAAGGATCTGGGTCTATTAGGAAGACAAGGCCAACCGCCACAAAACAAGTCAGAGAACAATGGAGGGTGGGGTAGTTGGTGAAATATGGCTCAGCCTCACCCAGGATGAGGGGAATGAAAGACAGGTCAGCTTTGGGTTGAGTTATAACAGCTTGGGCTCCCTTATACATGGGCAAATATGAAGAGCCTCCCCCCTCCAAAATCCAACACAGTTGTTGCTCTGTCGCCAAATGCTTGTTCCATTCATCTGAGCCCAAGGCTGGCTTACTGCCCGCTGCACAGTGTAGGGCACCTGCTTCCTAGGTGAAATGTATTCTCCCACCGTTTTGATGTTTCTCTAAGGCCCACAAAGAAACCAGGAACTAAAACTGTCAACAACAAATTATTTCCCAACAAGATGCAACCACATAAATCTCAAAAATATTCAAAAATCTTTCTACTTTTCTTGATGGGAAAAGATAGGTCTTAAAAGTGCCAGGTGAGATTTGCAGGGCAGGGGTGAGGTAGGATGATGGGGAAATTTGATCCTGTTTCTTTAAAACCAGCCAATCAGGGATATTTTAGGCTTCTCCTAGGGTAACTGTTTAAAACAGAAATTGAAAGCAAAGACCCACTTCCTGCCTCTTCTCACAAGCCACCCCTGGGCCTCTCTTCGCAACCAGCCAGAGATGACTCACCCGGCCCCCATGGCCTCACTGCTCACCCATTCCTGGAGGGTGGACTGAGCTATGTTAGACCAAAAGGTCTCTTGGGACAGTGGTTAGACTCCAAAAGGCTGACAGCAACCTTGGGTCTCTCCCAAAAGTCATGGTTAGTGCTAAATCAGCCCCCCAGGAATTGAACCTGCAGGTTAGCGCCCCCCTCCCTGCCAAGTACATGAGTCAGCCCATATATCCTCCTACCCTCGAAAGACTGCAGCAGAAGCCTTAAGTAGAGCCAGATTCAGGCCATGGAAGTCGGTGGTATTCATTCCTCTTGACAGTCACAGCTTTGTCTGAAACGATTCCTAAGAAATCCTCTCTGTACCCTGATTTTCTCCTTGTGACATGTTATAGTCCTGCCCAAGCAGGGAAGCTACTGACGCCACACCAACACAGAACAGACTTTAAGCAGCAAGGTTGCTCGGCCTGGATGTTTAATGATCCAGAGGGAGAGACAAGAAAGGGTAGCCCCTGCCCGATCTCCATGTGCCCACTTAAAATGGAGGTTCTCGCCTGACCTGTGGTGGCACAGTGGATAATGCATCGACCTGGAATGCTGAGGTCGCCGGTTCAAAACCCCGGGCTTGCCTGGTCCAGGCACATACAGGAGTTGATGCTTTATGCTCCTTCCCCCTTTCTCTCTCTCTCTCTCTCTCTCTCTCTCTCTCTCTGTCTCCTCTCTCTAAAATGAATAAATAAAATTTTTAAAAAGTTGATAAAAATAATTCTTAAAATAAAATGGAGGTTCTCAGATGGGGCTCTGCCCACTAGGTACCCAGACTTCTCCCAGGACAAAGCCATGCAAAGACCAATGAGACTGAGATTCCAGAAAGTATAAATAACACAGGAGCTAAGAGCTTGGGCTCTGTGTTCAAATATCAACTGTGCCGTATCCTAGCTCAGCACGTCTCTAAATTTCTGAGAGCCTTGGTTCAGCCTCAGTTTCTTCTATAAAAATGAGAATCCTGCTGTTCACCTTATAGAACCACTGAGTAAAAAGGGCACATGTGAGGCACTTAGATTAGGTCCTGATGAATCATAAACTCGACCACTACGAAAATGGGAGCTGTTTCACCCCTGCTCTCAGGAGGACTTCTTATAGCCAAATTCCTACTTCCTGGTTCCCCTCCTGGTGACAAGGCTTGTCTGTCCCTCAAGTAACTCCCCGCACCACACTCCATCACATGTGAGCCTGTCTTCCCCGGGGGCTCCCTCAGTACACAGCATGGATGCATAGGAGGGCAGGCGCATGCTCAGGACATGTTTGTGCACCTGATTAAAGGGGTTTGGGGAACTGACCCCTCCAACCCCCCTGCTTTCCTAGTCTCTTATAGGAGAATAGAGCCTAGACCAACAGTTGCCATAGCAACAACAGCCAGAGCAAGGGTACCAGGTAGGACAGTCCACTTCTTGGGGTGACATGGGTGCTTTCTGGACAGCAAAGTGGATAAAGATCTATGATAGCTACCTCACCATGAGCTCCCCAGAAGGAGTCCAGGTTTGTCCTCAATACAACCATTCATTCCATCATTCATCCAATCATGCATTTGCTCATTCTCAAAACATTTACTGATTGGCTACTATGTGCTAGGTGCTGTGCCAGGTGCTCAGAAAACAAAGTTCAGGAAAGACACTAGTCCTACCGGAGGGAGCACCCAGTCATGAATGGCCAATTATCAATTATACTATGGTGAAATTTTAAAAATACCTCCTGCCTTCATCATTTCCAGGGTTCCTCATTATGCATCTATGGCAGAAATGCACAGAAACATACACACACACACTCACATATTTTGAGTGATTTTCTAAACTCTTGAGCATAACCCAAAAATTCCACAGCTTTGGAAACATAAATCCAGGTTTTGCAAAGGCTGCTCCTGCTAACAGACATCGTCCTCCTCACTTCCCAGCCATACAGTCCTCCTGTGTTGTTGGGAGAAGGGCTGTCCCTGCTCAGGCCACCCTGGGTGGATGGCACAGTCAGAGCCTGCCTCAGTTCTTTGTCCTCTGCCTGACCAACCTACAAAGGCTGGTTCCAACGGGCTCCCAGGCAGGGAGCTGACCGTTTTTCTTCAACAATGCCCCCTGGAGGGAGGCTGTCTGCTACTGACAAAGTGGGCTGGGATGGGACCCTTGCCATCTGCGAGGGGATTCTTGGTCCTGGTAGGTCCTTGGGAGGAAATGGCAGGGCACAGTACCCCACAGTTCTTGTCTGAGGTACATATGTCATCATCCTTTCCATGAGCAGCATGGTCCTGGGGCACTTGTATGTTCCATGCAGCAGCCAAGCTTCCTGGCAACCGCACAGACCTGTGGGCATTTCAAAATTTTAACCCTCGACAGGAGTTAATGCTCTCTAAGAGGGCAGTAAAGTGACATTCCAAGTACTCCTCCCTAACATCATCCTCAGTCTGACAGGATTTCAGGGGTCACCCTGTTAAACTAGGAGGGGGTGTGAGGAACGAGGGAGAGGGATAAATGTCCCAGCTTCCAAGCACTCACAGGCCATTTGAAATTAAACCCACTGGTGGTCAGTAGTCGCCACTGTTGTGGCCATGCACATGCAGGTTCCCCTTAGATTCGGACAGACAGTAAAGAAACAGTGGAACCAAAAAATGGTGGGCCATCCTTTATTAAAGTCTCGCACCGGCCGACGAGCAAACACACAGGGAGAACACTTCCCTTTTCATTCAGAGCTCACAAAGCCCTGATACATTATCTGGTTCCACAACCAGGAGAATCTTCTCTAGTTTCTCCTAGAATCAAAGGCCCCATCAGTTTCAGTGGAGCTCCTAAAAGCCCTTCACCTCTCTGGTTCCCTTTTTTTTTTAAGTTACCATTTTATAGTTCATTTATTTTTATTTTTATTTTTTTTTTTAAAAGGGACAAAGAGAGAGTCAGAGAGAGGGATAGACAGGGACAGACAGACAGGAACGGAGAGAGATGAGAAGCATAAATCATCAGTTTTTCGTTGTGACACCTTAGTTGTTCATTGATTGCTTTCTCACATGTGCCTTGACCGCGGGCCTTCAGCAGACCGAGTAGCCCCTTGCTCGAGCCAGAGACCTTGGGTCCAAGCTGGCAAGCTTTTGCTCAAGCCAGATGAGCCCATGCTCAAGTTGCAACCTCGGGGTATCAATCCTGGGTCCAACGCTCTATCCACTGCGCCACCGCCTGGTCAGGCTGGTTCCCCATCTGCTTCTTCTTCAGCACTCTGCATTCCCTCTGCTCTCACTCTGCAAACATTGTTTCTCTCTTCTCCAGCACACATTAGCAAGACAATGACCCTTCCCAAGCAGGATGGTAATTTGCAATTTCACAGATGCAACTGCCCAGTGCCATTTTTTAACACTAAAAGTGAGCAGACTCAAAAATCATATTTTACAAACTCATTTGCCCAACACCCACACATGAAACCACCAGAAAAAAACTCCAAACCATGAATCAAGTTACATATAATGCAGGACATCTTATTCCACAAAGCAATGGGAGAATGAACAGAGTTCAAGTCTGATCATCTGCAGAGGCCTCGGCATGATGATGGAGTTGCCTGCCATTCACTGAGCATTTCCCCGGCAGGTGCTAAGCTGTTACATGGATGATCCCATCATTTCTCAACAACCCTGTAAAATAGGTGCTCAGTGGTCCCATTTTACAGACAACAAACTGAGGCTCAGATTGGTTAAGCAACTTACCCATGGAATTAATGAGTGGCAGTTAGGATTTAAATCTGGTATGCCTGAGTGCACAGCCTTCTCTTACTAACTATGGTACGCTACCTCTTTGCACAAAAAATTTTTATCTGAACTTTGCAAGAGAAAAAGCTTGTTGAAAAAAACAAAAACAAAGAAAAAACAAACAGCTGCTCTGAAGAAGATCAGAGAGTGGAGGGAATAGCAATTGCAAAGGTTCCAGAGCTCTGAAAAACCAGGTGTGAGCAAAATGTTTGAAATGACCACATGTCCAGCCTTCTAGGTACACAGAAATGAGAATGAATGGAAAACAGGTCTCCTGGGGGGGGGGGGGGCGTGCTCAGTGTGGCAAGGAAAAGGGGTGAGGGGGAGGTGTTGAGGCTGATCACTGAGAACTCCGTTGAGCAGGATATTTGGTTATTTGTGAAGACTTCGGATAACAAATGAAACATAAACCGTTGGGTAGTCGAGCTTGGTTCCCCAGGCAGAGAGCACAGTCCTTTCTCTATCAGGAAGGCCCCCGACTTGGACAAAGGAAATCAGGCAGGACCTGAAGGGGAGACATTCAAGGAGAAACCCCGCCTCGCCCCCCACCACCAAAGCCTCAGGGAGCAACGTGGAAGCTCAGGCAGGCGGACCTGCACGCTGAAGGGAACGCCCCAGCATAGACCTGACCACGTAGCGTGAATCCACTCACATCCACAGCCGCCCTGCTGTCTGAGATCAGACAAATTTAGAGCTAGAAAGAATTTCAAGTAACGTTTAGTACCATCTCCCCCACCACCACCGCTGCCACCTGTCAGGCCACCGCCACCCCACGCCCACGTCAGGATGGAACGGACTCATCCAGACGGCTCTAGTGCAGAACTTGTAAGGAAGGGAGTTCCACACAACCTCCTCTGGTTGTGGATTCGGATGTTAACATCCTCTGTGACTCGGAGGCTCTTTCAAATGCTGTCTGTGTTTGAAGCTAGTTTTCTCCTCTTCCAATCTGCAAGACTTTCACCTTCAGTCATTAAATTTGACATGCTCTTCTAAGATCTGCACCAAGTATTAAAAGTGGTTACCTCTGAGATATGAGATGATGGACCACCTACTATTCCTTTCCACGGTGTTTCTGATACCCTGATGCATGATTTCGCCCCTCCCCCGGGCCCCCAGTAAAAAGAGTGATATTTGAAAAAGATCCTTATGGAATATTATTTCATTTCCTCTTTTCTCCAGGTTAACTCCTAGGTTCATCCAGAGGTTGACAGCTCAGATTCCTGAGAAAAGTGGACCGTGGACGGTGGGAGGTGGGAGGTGGACGGTGGGAGGTGGGAGGTGGACGGTGGGAGGTGGACGGTGGGAGGTGGGAGGTGGGAGGTGGGAGGTGGACGGTGGGAGGTGGACGGTGGGAGGTGGACGGTGGGAGGTGGGAGGTGGGAGGTGGACGGTGGGAGGTGGGAGGTGGGAGGTGGGAGGTGGACGGTGGGAGGTGGGAGGTGGGAGGTGGACGGTGGGAGGTGGGAGGTGGACGGTGGGAGGTGGGAGGTGGACGGTGGGAGGTGGGAGGTGGGAGGTGGGAGGTGGGAGGTGGGAGGTGGGCGGTGGGAGGTGGGAGGTGGGCGGTGGGAGGTGGGAGGTGGGAGGTGGGCGGTGGGCGGTGGGAGGTGGGAGGTGGGAGGTGGGCGGTGGGCGGTGGGAGGTGGGAGGTGGGCGGTGGGCGGTGGGAGGTGGGAGGTGGGCGGTGGGCGGTGGGAGGTGGGAGGTGGGCGGTGGGCGGTGGGCGGTGGGAGGTGGGAGGTGGGAGGTGGGCGGTGGGAGGTGGGCGGTGGGAGGTGGGCGGTGGGCGGTGGGCGGTGGGCGGTGGGAGGTGGGCGGTGGGCGGTGGGAGGTGGGCGGTGGGAGGTGGGCGGTGGGCGGTGGGCGGTGGGAGGTGGGCGGTGGGCGGTGGGCGGTGGGAGGTGGGCGGTGGACGGTGGGCGGTGGGAGGTGGGCGGTGGGAGGTGGGAGGTGGGAGGTGGGCGGTGGGAGGTGGGAGGTGGACGGTGGGAGGTGGACGGTGGGAGGTGGACGGTGGGAGGTGGGAGGTGGACGGTGGGAGGTGGGAGGTGGGAGGTGGACGGTGGGAGGTGGGAGGTGGGAGGTGGGAGGTGGACGGTGGGAGGTGGACGGTGGGAGGTGGGAGGTGGGAGGTGGACGGTGGGAGGTGGGAGGTGGACGGTGGGAGGTGGGAGGTGGGAGGTGGACGGTGGGAGGTGGGAGGTGGGAGGTGGGAGGTGGGAGGTGGGAGGTGGACGGTGGGAGGCAGAGCAGGTGACATGGCAAATGCAGAGAGCACAGCCAGCAGAAAGGCCCGCAAACCCAAGACTGGGCTTGGGCTGCCAGCCGCAGCCTTTCCCACGGGCACTTTTCTCCAAGCTCTGTCTCCTGGTTCTTCAAGCTTTCTAAATTAGTATGTGGTGCCCTGAAAGAGAACGTCTTGGGTTTGGGCCGTCAGAGACATGCCAATATCTGTTGCGCTGACAGCAACTCCAGTCCTATGCTGGACACTTGCCAGGACATGGGATTGGTACCTGCAGAAACAGATTGGTGTCTCCTCCCCACCTCCCACCCCCCACCCCCCCCACCCCCCGCCGCAGCCACCACCCCATCCAGGGAGTGGCCACAGAAGCCAAGCAAAGTTCCAGGGAAGTGTGACTCACAGACCTCACTCTGCATTGGCTTGGGCGCCATGGCAACAGGGCACCCCATCCTGAGCAGATGGCACAGCAGACGGCCCCTGTCATGTGGCGCCTGCAATGGCAGACCAGCACCAAGCAGGCTAGTCCAACTGGCACAGAGTCATGCTGGTAACTATTGACATGAGTCAAAATCCACCCAGAGGCAGCAGATGGCCGGGCCAGGCTAAGACGTGGGGAGAAAGGGGGCTGGTCTGGGCTGAGTCCGGCAGGGGCTGCAGACATCTCTGTGGGTACCGACACCTCAAAACATCATTCCAGCTATTGCCTGGTCTCAGCCTGGCTGGAGGCTGGGCAAAGGTTAGATGTGAACGAAGCTAAAAGGATCACAGGTTGATCCCTAGACCCCGAGACAAAATGCCATTGGACGGGCCCATCCCACTCCTAAGGCACTGCTGGCACATCAGGCCATTTTCCTGGGTTCTCTGACACCCTTGGTGGCCCGAGCCAGCAGACGGGTCATGTAAGTCTGAGACAAGCATTCCCACAGCGTGACAAGCAGCTCCAAACACCAGGTCTGACACTCAACCAGAATGAGTGGAAAGGGGTCAGGGGCTCCTGTGTCTTTGTCATCTCTGCCACCTTTATCCCACAGATGTCCCAGGGCTTGGTACACAACAGACAACCAGAGGTATTTGCTGCAGTGAATTGAAAGAGCATGTGACGCAAATCCAACGGAGTGACCTTTGCCTGTGGCTGGGTTTGGGGCGTGTGTATTTTTTTAAGGCAGGATGTCAGCTATAGAACATTTTGTGAGCCATCCTGAGCCCCGACAGCACCGGTAACATTCTGACGTCATTAGAGCAGGGCGATAATGGGTGTTTCATTTCCTGCTTTGGAATTCTCTTGGTCATAAGACCCTCAGTATCTCCCAGGCCCACAGCCAGTGTTTGAATGAGACTGATACTCGTGCACACCCACGTGGACTTCAGCTTTCATTTGCCAAGTGTAGAGTGTCTGGACTTGGATTTCCTTTTTCCTCTGTAGCTTTCCTCCCACCAGGGAGGTTGTGGAGGTTGCCAGTCTATGGTGACAAATGTCAATGATGGATGGGTAGGCCTTGAACTTCAACATCAGCATCAATAATCTGGAGGTCAAACTGGGCCAAAGGCCAAGGAGCCAGGAGGGCACACGGGCTTCCAGAATGTGCTTGGACATTAGCACCGAGCACTAGATTTCTAGACAATTCTTAGAAGCTATGGGCTAGAGGAATCAGACAAGTGCTTACCAGAAAGAATACCTTTTCTGTCTCCATGTTTATTGGGAACCTCAGAGAAAATGAACAGAGATTGATTAACCCACCCAAACACTTCCTGATACAAAAATCATGACATGCCAGGGAATGCTGGGTGGTAAAGGGGTGGACCGTGAGGCTTAGAAACAAAGCCCGTAGTCAAAGGCATCTGGGTGGTTCTGAAAATAGAGATTCAAGAAGCCCTGGAAAATGTTCTTATCTATGAGAAGAGCGCACACCGTGGGGTCTTGCTGCATGGCCGCGATCCAGAGCCGAAGGGCCGGCGTGTGGCTCACGGAGCTGCAGGACAGGAGAGAAGTGTTAGCTCACCCACGCAGGTGGGCACCAGGGAAAGGGGCACGTGTCGCTTTTAAAACGAATAAGCTACAAACAATGGGTTTCATTGGGTAACAAAGTTATTTTAGTTACCTGATTATCAACTAAGTATGACCACTTACTAAAGGAAAGTCTTATTTTTGGAATACCTCTGTGTGCTTTGGAGTTGTATAAATTGCTGTTGATTTTAACCACACAGCTAAAATCCTTGTAGGCTGATGGCTCTGGGGAAATAAGGCGCCTGGGCCTCACTGTTCACCAACAAAAGGACAGCCCTCTGCAAGGAACATTTTTCTGTCCTTCTCAGGTTTTACTTTAGTGGATTTGAGAAAAAAGACAAGTCATTTCCAAAACATTAAAAAAAATGAGTAAAACAATCATCAAACTTTGAAACAATGGAGTTGACTGGACTCTATTTTTTCAAAGATGGATCAGGACGTTTAGACCTAGAATGTGTCAAGTGACTTGTTAAAGATTGTACAACTGGTCAGGGGGAAATGCCGTAATAGAAGGCAGGGTTCCCAATCATGTGGCTCAATACTCTGTACCCAGAGGAGATAGATGTTTATGCTGAGACAGGGTTTAAAATATCTAAGTCTATTATATCTGATCTTCCCTCAGAGACAGCCAGAGCAGGAAGTGCAGTGACTCCTGAGTAGCCAAGCCTGTGCATGACTAGGGTGCAGAGGCAGACCTGGCTGGGCAGGACCGGTTCCCCGATACCGGGATTCTCCAGCACCCCGTGCAACTGGCTGGTGCTGGAGCAGGTGCTGGTGCATCTCTGAGCATCATAAGAGCAAAGCCTGTGTTCTGCCCAGGGCCCCGGCACAGTCTCCCTGCGTCTCCCAGCCATTCCCCCTACTTTGTCCACCCCGACCCGACACTGCCATGGTGGCCAGCTCACTTGTTTGCTTTACCATCAAGCATCTAGTGCTTTTAAAATCATTTGTTTTAAAAATATATTCCTATCTGGGGAAGATTCTTCAGGGAACTAAAATTTTAAGCGTATAGTGTCCACTGGGGGCTCAGCAGGTCCAGGTGCAGGGCCACCAAGAGAGCGGAGCTGCAGACAAGCCACTGACACCCCGTGACTGAGACTCACTGACTGCTTGCACGAGTGGCCTGAGTTTGGACGGGCTTGCAAGGACAGCGACTCAGAAGCACTGTGGGAGGCTTTTGGACACAGGGAGAGCTTGGGCCACTGATGGTGGGGGAAGAGCACAGATGCATTTGGAACAAGGACACGGTTTAAAACCTGATTTCATTTCACATCATCATGAAACACGTCCCCAGGAGCACAAATGGCACACAGGCCATTTCAACCACTGGTACCCAGTCTAACCCCAGAAATTCATGACCATGTGATCAAATGTCTTACTCAGCTAGTCCATATATATCCAGCCGCTCAAACCAGGGCCAAAAGAGGTAATCAATCATGGATATACATTCTCCACCAAAGAACACGGTGTTCTGGTAGACAAGAATCTAAAAGTTAAAACAGAACGAAAGCAAGTTAATTTACTGACCTGCCGGCATCGTTATGGACACTAAATACAAATATAAATTAGTATCCAAAGAGGGGGGAACTAAGGCTTTAATTCTCCTTCTGATTTGTTCGGTGTTTCCTCTCTTTTCCTGGGGTTTTCTCTACCTCCTTTAAGGTCATACTACTGGTCACACTTAGCCCCCTCCCTCCTTTCCACTCAGGAGGGACGGTGTGGTTCATCTGACTAGAGAATTTGGAAGGACAACCCAGGCAGAGGGATCCAGACACTCCCTCTTAACCTGGAGCAGGCTCCTGTGTGTCCTAAGCTCTCCGTGGACAGCTCGGCCCTGGAGAGGGGAGGCCCTGACTCAGGCCAGCGCAACCCATTACTGGGATGGAGGGAGGCCATGCTGGGCATTCAACTTGTTGCAGTTGTAACCCCCATTCTCCAGGATCCACTTTATCTGTAATAAAGGAAATTCTGTTTTCCTCTTTTGCCTTATTTCTCCACCGGTTAAAAACTAAGGCAAGAGCCTGACCAGGCAGTGGTGCAGTGGATAGAGTGTCGGACTGGGATACAGAGGACATAGGTTCGAGACCCCGATGTCGCCATCTTGAGTGTGGGCTCATCTGGTTTGAGGACATCTCACCAGCATGGACCCAAGGTCGCTGAGAGAGATGAGAACTGATGTTTCTCATCTCTCTCCCTTCCTGTCTGTCTGTCCCTATCTGTCCCTCTCTCTGACTCTCTCTCTCTGTCTCTGTAAAAAAAAAAAAAAAAAAAAAAAACCAAAACACTAAGGCAAGAAAAAGCAGGGCTATCTAATGCTCCCTCAAACTCCAACATTGCCTTTCTATCATATTTTCTTTTTTATTTGAGCTCTCACACTTGTTGACCACTCAATGTTATCAACTTTTTACATGAAAATAATCCCAAATGGGATAAATCAACCCACACAGAAAACAGATAAACTCTAGACAGACAGATAGCCAAAGACAATTTTTAAAAAAAGAAAGAAAGAAAGATAGCACCTGAAAATTTAAACAGCAAAAGTACTTAGCAGAGATAATTGTTGGGCCAGGTCTTTCCAAGGAGAAAGGTAAGGAGTCAATTACCTAGTTAAAATAAGCAAATGGCCCATATAATTCATAATCAATTAAATACTTCCCTATAGCTAGAGATCTAGATTCCTATACCCATAATCTAATTTCCATGTTTCTATCAGGCTTGATTCTTCATACCCTAGACCAGCTATTGACTCTATGATGGTAGTCTCAGGTTGTCGTGAAGAAGGTAAGTTCTGGGGCCAGCAGACCTGGCCCCATGCTGGGTTTTACCTCCAATTCAGCATAAAACCCAGGGCCACTTATGTACCTCCTCCAAGCCTCAACTTTTTAAATGTTTATTTTATTAATTTTAGAGAGAGGAAAGGAGAGAACAGAAGAGTTCCTGTATGTGTCCTGACCAGGGATCGAACCAGCAACCTCTGTGCTTCAAGATGATGTCCTAATGAACCAAGCTATGCAGCCAGGGTCAAGCCTCAATTTTATCATCTGTAAAATGGCAGTAATGTTAGTGGGCCACCTCAAAGGTTGACTTAATCATGCATGAATAAACATTAGTTCTTGACAAAATACAGAGACCTTGGAAGCTTACATCTACAGAAAGCATATTCATTCATCAGAAAGAATCGGTGGGATCACCCACCCACCACGCTTCTCAGGGGAGAAAGCAAATCTTATGGCCCTTTAGTCTCAGTCTTCATTAGCCCCCAATATGGCATAAGGCAGTCATAGGGGAGTCCTCCTGGCTGGTGTCCTGAAGGTCTAAAAAATGTGAGGTGGCATCACTTTGTTCAAAGAAACTAACAGGATGGTACTAAAAGAGCAGAATCTGGCCAATAAAAACTCAAAACAGGGTTTTTCAGTCTTGTATAAATAAGATCTGACTCACAGAGCACAGGACCAATTTGTTCAGTGTTTACAGGTTCCAGAAAGGCCCAAGCCTTCTTTATATTCAGAAAAAGAATAATAATCACCCAAGCTTTTATCACTGACTTTGATATTTAGCCCTGCAGCTTATTACTGGCTTTCATGGCACACATCAGAACCCAATCTAAATGGATGGACTCTGGAATTTCTGCATGAAACGTCTGCTTTACAGAGTGGGGGTGCTCTGGGGAAAGTCTTTGTCAACACAAATGACATGTAGACCTTTAATGGGACCCATGATGGTCTTTGGTAAAGTAGTAAGATATTTTGAAAATGTATAACTGCTGCCTGACCAGGTGGTGGCACAGTAGATAGAGTGTCGGACTGGGATGTGGAGGACCCAGGTTGAAGACCGTGAGGTTGCCAGCTTGAGCGAGGGCTCATTTGGTTTTAGCAAGGCTCACCAGCTTGAGCCCAAGGTCACTGGCTCGAGCAAGGGGTCACTCTGTCTGCTGTAGCCCCCCGGTCAAGGCACATATGAGAAATCATTCAATGAACAACTAAGGTGTCACAACGAAAAACTTATGTTTCTCATCTCCCTTCCTGTCTGCCTGTCCCTATCTGTCCCTGTCTCTGACTCACTCTGTCTTTGCCAAAAAAAAAAAGGATAACTGCTTAGTAATAGATGTTCATTTAGTATATGTTTCTAAAGTTTTTCATATACTCAAACTATATAGATGCCTTTAAATATATATAGTCTTGCCTGACCAGGCGGTGGCACAGTGGATAGAGCATCGGACTGGGATGCAGAAGACCCAGGTTCGAGACCCCGAGCTCGCCAGCTTGAGTGCGGGCCCATCTGGCTTGAGTAAAAGCTCGCCAGCTTGGACCCAAGGTCGCTGGCTCCAGCAAGGGGTTGCTCGGTCTGCTGAAGGCCCGGGATCAAGGCACATGTGAGAAAGCAATCAATGAACAACTAAGGTGTTGCGACGGCAACGAAAAACTAATGATTGATGCTTCTCACCTCTCTCCGTTCCTGTCTGTCTGTCCCTATCTATCCCTCTCTCTGACTCTCTCTCTGTCCCTATAAAATAAATAATAATAATAATAATAAAATAAAATTTAAATATATATAGTCTTATAGATATGATCAATTGGTAAAAAACAAAAACAAACAAAAAAACCCCATAAAGTAATTCAAAGACTATCGAGGTACTTTATATAATAAAAGGTCGAGATGACCATCTGGCTGCAATGGATGAAGCATCAATTATCTTCTGGCAGCCTCTACCCCACCCCCAAAACAAATATGCACATTCCTTCCCTCAGACTTTTCTTAAACCCAAGTATGACTTGGAGTTCTTGACTCAGCTGCAAATTCTTGAGGTCTGCCCTCAGACAAACATTTCTCCACCAGATTTCTCACAGGGCAGTTCTAAAAATCCTAATAGAATACAGTCTTCTATAAACTAGCACAAAGTGCTGGCTCTGTTTTACAGACACATCCCGATGACACAGAAGACCGTATTGGCCAGGCCTCCTCAGATGACTACTGAAGTCTTAGGAACATCAACAGGAGAGCTCCCTTCTACACAAACCTGGTAACTTCCAGACATGGGAAATGAGTCTTCCCATTAGAATCACAGGGGCTACTGAGGCTTGTCTAGTGATTCCCCCTTCATACGTCTTACCAGGCTTTTTTGTAGTATATTGATAATGACATAAAAGATTAGAGGTACAGTATTAAAAAAGTTTACAGTAAAATTCTAAATATTTTATAATAATAAAATGCTAAGATCTGGGAAAATAAAAGTTGGAACAGAAGGTCAAAACAAGGAAGGAAACAGTATCAAGACATTAATCCAGGAATCCTGCAGAGGTCCTTAAAGCTTTGAATCTGATTTGTGTTTCCTGGCATCCAAAGTGGAGAGGAAAACAAACTGGTGAGCTGATCCTTGCCTCTCCTGTGGAAGCACAAGGGGTTTGCACTGTCAGGGCAGGAAATTCAGTCCCAGGGAGGTACACAGACCCTCTGGTTAGTGCCAGAGCTAAGACAAAAACGGCATTCTCCTAATTCCCAGATAAGTGTCAATCCTTCTGTCATTCAAGCTTAAATATATGTATGCACGAGGACTCTAATCGCAGAAGCCTCCTCAAGTCTTTTGTGAATTCTTTGCTTGTTCTTTAAATTTAAGTAATGGCAAAAAGCTCGGAACCAGGAGATTCTGAAAGCCTCTCCCCTCCACAGCCAGGGACTGGCCCAGCTCGGCTTCCTGGTGAGCGTGCCCTACCTCCTTTATCCTCCTCTTTCTCTTCCTCTCCCAGTCGGACTCTGCCAGATCACCCGACAGGGAGTGAGACTCACCAACGTACTGCTGCTTGAGGAGCTTACCAAAACCATTTCCTTCCTGTTTCAGACCATTGATAAGATGATTTTCAGGCAACGTAACACCAGTGGTTCTTCCGTGTTGTCAGTTTCAACTAGCCCCTTGCTTACAGCCAATTAGCTCCTCTGACAATTTTTAGGATGGTCGGAGGTCAAATAAACTGGCAGTCTTAATTTCCGGCGTCTTACCCTTCCTATGTGTTCTGTTATCAGAAACGCAACAGGAATCTGCTGCTGCTATACCTGGACCCACTTAGCGGTGGTCGTGTTAATATCCAATGTCATTTTTAAAAACTCTATTTTGAGTTTTTTTCTGTCACCTGCCTGCCAAATCTAATGATGTAGGCCATTCTTCATGTTGAATAGCTTCTCCCACAATGGGATCCCTCCGATATCCTGCTTTAGAGAAGACACAGTACTTCTTAGGTCCCAGACACACCTCACGTGGGGAGGGAACTGAGGCTCTGGCTTCAAAGCCTCAGGTTTCCCAAAAGTATTAACACATCTTCAATGCGGGTCTAAGAATTGAGACATTTTGGTGATAACCACGCTGTTCTGGAATAATAGAAAATATACTTCCAGTTCACCGAAAAAGGACTACAGAGGGATGACTTGCTTTTTTGGGTGTGATAAGGGAAAAAGAGTGAGCATGCAAATGAAGAGGAAGAGATTGTTTGCTTTCATGAGGGAAAGCTAGTTCTACCCCCTTAAGGTGAAAGTTCTGGAAGGTCTCCTCATCTGCGAAGGACTCTTGAGCTCCCCCAGAAGGAACAAAAAGGAGGTTCGAGCTGGAGCACTAGTGAAAGGAAGAAGCGTGCGGGGCTCCCCCTTGTGGCCATCGGTGGTGAGCGCACTGACCGTGGCATCTCCGGGAAGTTCACCAGGGAGAAAAATCTGTAAGGTTTTTGTGGACAAGCAGTACCATGGAGAAAAGAGAATCGCAGACTTCTTCAAATCAGGCGTTTTAAAAAGCTTACGTCTACAGTCTTGGACTCTTAGATTCAGCTCTATTGCCAAAAAATCCCAGCCTCTCACGAGGACAGAGAGCATGGTGGCTCACAGCGGGCGCTGCCGTCCTTGCTGGAGGAGGCAAAGAGCGTTTTTTCTTGATGGAAATAGTTCTCAAGAAGCAGAACAGGTGAGTGACGTCAGAGAAATGGCGGCGTGAAGAGGGCTCCCGACACCTCTCCCTGAAATTTCAACAACTAGAGACAGAAAAACAATCCCAGGAGCATCTGAAATACACATACTTCAAACAAAGGTACGATTGGGTGAAAAGGTGGCTGAAAAACCTCTCTGAAGGAAATAGGATGGAGACCAGAGTATTCCGTTTCCCTCACTGACCCGAGAAAACTTTTTTTCACTTGGAACTGAGAGGAAGGGAGGGTTGGGAGACATTCAAGCCGAGGAGAGAGTGTGCCTGCGGCTCAACCTACGCGGAGCTAACACCAGCAGCAAACCCCAGCAGAGGTGGGCAAGTGGCTTGCCTGCGGAGTGAGCTTTATTAACCCTAGGTCTCTGGATCAGTGAGTTCCGGCAGTGTACAAGTGGTTCCTCCCAGCGCCTTGGGTGTGGGCGCCCACGTTCCTGGACGGAGGGGGTGGGTCAGAGACTATCAGTAGTGGCCTTCTGAGTGGGCTGCAGCCAGAGTTTCTGTATAATCCCTGCTCCCCAAACAACAGCGCACAGGGAGTGCATGAAAGCCGGCTTCCCTACGCCCGGACCTCTCCAGGTGGGGCACCTCCCCCAGCCATACAGGCTAACAAAGCAAATTCCCCGGAAAGAAAACTACAGAAGTGCTGGGGTGGGGAGGGCCCGCAGGCAGCTTGCAGACAGCCTATGGAGAGCAGACCCACGGATCACTGAAAGGAACCTAATATGCTGGCAGCTGCTCTGGCTGACAAGGTCTTCTTTCCCAGGTATTTGAATTCAGAAAACCCAGAGGAGGGACTTGATAGTTCTTAGGGTCTCTCGCTCAGCGGGCAGTGGCTGGGGCAACTTCCTGCCAGCCAATACAGGGTAAAAAACACATACCTATGGAACAGACCTCAGAGAACACTGCAGAAGTTGGGCGGGCTGGGCTGTAGGCTTCCCAACAAGAGAGAAGCCTGTGAAGAGAAGACTCACGAACTGCTAAGGCAAATTTAACTAGACTTACCCAAGGAACCTTAGAGAGGAGCCTGACCAGAAGTCAGCTCACCCCCCTGCCTGCTTAAGCTGGTGGCTCTGGTCAGCAGAGCTTTTATACCCAGGGCTGTGCTTCAAAGGGACCTGGAAGAGGGACTGGGCAGCTTTTAAGACCTCTTGTTCTGCAGGCAGTGACTGAAGCATCTTCCTGCCAGCTGATACAGGTTACAAAGTGCAAAAAGCCTGGGGAGAGTAGTCCCATGAAGTGCTGAGGCATACTAGACATACCTGGAGGCTCAAAGGAAGACACCTGAGGAGCAATCGGCTCCCAGCCCTGCCTGATTATGCTGGCGGCTCGGGCTGGCAAGGCCTTACCCAGAACCCTGCGTTGAGTGAAGATAAAGGGGGGTTTGGGCAGCTCTTAGAGTGTCTTGCTCTCTAGGCAGTGGCAGCAACAACTTCACAGCTGGGTCCCCAGGCTGCTGGTTCAGGAAGGAGAGACTGGGGGAGAGGCTCTGGGAAAACAGACCGTCCCATTGTCGAAACCTACAAACGCTAACAAGCCCCACCTACCAATGGGACTGAGGCCTAGTTTATGTCATCACCATAATGACACATCAACAGCAAATCCCTACCTAAGAGTGACACAGGGGCAGAAACTGGGGTACAGTGCCACCAGCCAAAAAGAGAGAGAGAGAAAGAAGAAAAAGGAAAAAGATAACCTCTCAAAACCAGAAAAAAATCCAGTCTTTATAATTTTTCCATTTTTTTTATTTTTGTATTTTTTGTCTTCCACCTTGGTCCTTTTATCCTCTTCCTGTTTTATTCTTTTCTTTTCATTTTGAACTTCATTACCCATAGGTGTTACATGTCCATTCTTTTTTTTTCTCTCAATGAGGGTTACATTCTAAAAACCTTAACTCTCTTCTTTTTTTTCTTTTCTCTTTTTTTCTCCCTCTCTTTTGGTTTCTTCTTTTCTCTTTCACTTTTCCTCTCATTCGATCCTCACTCACAAACAAATTATTTTATTTTGGATTCAAATTTTTTCTTTGTGGCATTTTGTGTGCTTCTTACTTTGCTGTTTATCTCATTAGCATTCCCCCCAACTCCGGTTCTCCATTCTATGTAGTTTTTGTTCCACTTAATA
The DNA here is from genome assembly GCA_037038555.1 of Rhynchonycteris naso. Classification (NCBI taxonomy): domain Eukaryota; kingdom Metazoa; phylum Chordata; class Mammalia; order Chiroptera; family Emballonuridae; genus Rhynchonycteris; species Rhynchonycteris naso. Next base: position 241,538,399 of record CM072999.1, on the reverse strand, counting down.
CAATAGAAATTGCATCTTTCACTGTACTTTTTTTCATTTTCTTTTTTTCTTCTTTTCTCTTTCATTATATCTCTCATTCAACTATCATTTACAAACAAATTAATTTATTCTTAATCCAATTTTTTTCCTTGTAGCATTCACTTTGTGGGTTCTTACCTCATTTTTTGTCTCTTTGTCACTTCTCCCCAACTCAGGCCCTCCGTTCTATGTAGTTTTTGTTCCATTTAGCACAATATAATTTTCATTTTTCACTGTATTTTCTCAAAAAATTTTTTAAAATATTTTTACTTTTTATATTTTTATCTTTATATTTTTATTCTTTATCAACTCCTATTAGTGTTATTCACAATACCACTCTCAAATGCCATTAAGAAGAAATCGAATATCATGGATACAAAAGACAGAGATGTAGCTCAGATAGATGAGGAAAAATCTATAGAAAAATACTTCAATAGCTTGGAGACCTTGGAGTTAAATGACAAAAAAATTAAAATTGAAACCCTAAAAATATTCAGAGATATATAAGAAAGCACAGAAAGACAATTTAGGGAGCTCAGAAAACAATTCAATGAACAGGAAGAATACATCACCAAGGAAATTGAAACTATGAAAACGAATCAAACAGAGATGAAAAACTCAATTCATGAACTGAAAAATGAGATAACAAGCTTAGCTAATAGAACAGGCCAGATAGAGGAGAGAATTAGGGACATAGAAGACAGGCAACTAGAGGTACTACAGAGAGAAGAGGAGAGAGACTCAAGAATTTAAAAAAAAAAAATGAGAAAGCCCTACAGGAATTGTCTGACTCCATCAAAAAGAGCAACATAAAAATAATAGATATGTCAGAAGGAGAAGAGATAGAAAATGGAATGGAGAACATATTCAAACAAATAATAGATGAGAACTTCCCAAGCCTGTGGAAAGAACTAAAGCCTCGAATTCAAGAAGCAAACAGAACACCAAGTTATCTTAACCCTAACAAACCTACTCCAAGGCATATCATAATGAAATTGGCACAAACCAACAACAAAGAAAAAATTCTCAAGGCAGCCAGGGAAAAGAAGAATACAACATATAAAGGAAAGCCCATAAGATTATCATCAGATTTGTCAGCAGAAACTCTAAAAGCTAGAAGAGAGTGGACCCCAATATTTAAAGTTCTGAAAGAGAGGAACTTCCAGCCAAGAATACTATACCTATCAAAGCAATCCTTCAAATAAGAAGGAGAAATAAAAACATTCACAGATACAGAAAAAATAAGGGAATTTATCACCAGAAAACCCCCACTTCAAGAAATACTAAAAGGGGTTTTCCGACCAGATACAAAGAACAAAACCACAAATAAAAGCTCCATCAAGAACACAAGAAAATCAAATTTAATCTGTGAAAGCAAAAACAAAAAGGGGGAGAGGACAAAGATTAACTGTAGCAAAGGGGGATGGACTGCAGAAGCACTCATGAGATAGTATACTACAATGAACATGATAGATACCCTTTCCATTACTTAATGGTAACCACCCCTGAAAAAACCACCACAAAAGCACATGGCTTGAAAAAAGAAGCAACAGAGAAAAGAAGTATGGATTACAACCAAACAAAAACAATTGATAGAAAAACAAAAGAGAAGAATCAAACAAGATACAAAACTATCAGAAAGCAAAATATAAAATGGCAATAGGAAACCCTCAAATGTCAATAATTACACTAAATGTAAATGGATTGAACTCACCAATAAAAAGACACAGAGTAGCAGAATGGATTAAAAAAGAAAATACAACTGTATGCTGCCTACAAGAAACACATCTAAGCAACAAGGGTAAAAACAAATTCCAAAGTGAAAGGCTGGAAAACAATACTCCAAGCTAATAACATCCAAAAAAAAAGCAGGTGTAGCAATACTCATATCTAACAAGGCTGACTACAAGACAGCAAAGGTAATCAGAGACAAAAACAGTCATTTCATAATGATAAAGGGGACATTGAATCAAGAAGACATAACATTTCTTAATATATATGCACCAAACCAAGGAGCGCCAAATATATAAGACAGCTACTGACTGACCTAAAAACAAAAACCAACAAAAATACAATCATACTTGGAGACCTAAATATACCGCTGACAGCTCCACATCCTTCATCCAAACAGAATATCAATTAAGAAATATTGGCCTTAGACGAAACACTAGAACAGTTGATATGATAGACATCTACAGGACATTTCATCCCAAAGTGCCAGAGTATACATTTTTCTCTAGTGTACATGGAACACTCTCAAGAATTGACCATACGTTGGGCCACAAAAATAACATCAACAAATTCAGAAAGATTGATATTCTACCAAGCATATTCTCCGATCATAAAGCCTTGAAACTAGAAATCACCTGCAAAAAGAGGTAAACAAACCCCCCAAAATGTGCAAACTAAACAACATACTTTTAAAAAATGAGTGGGTCAAAGAAGAAATAAAAGCAGAGATCAAAAGTTACAGACAGACAAATGAAAATAACAATACACCATATCAGAATCTCTGAAATGCAGCAAAAGCAGTAATAAGAGGGAAGTTCACATCACTACAGGCCTATATGAACAAACAAGAGAGAGCCCAAGTAAACCCCTTAACTTCACATCTTAAGGAATTAGAAAAAGAAGAACAAAGGCAACCCAAAACCAGCAGAAGAAAGGAAATAATAAAAATCAGAGCAGAAATAAATGAAATAAAGAACAGAAAAAGTATAGAAAAAATTAATAAAACAAAGAACTGGTTCTTTGAAAAGATCAACAAAATTGACAAACCCTTGGCAAGACTCACTAAGGAAAAAAAGAGAAAGGACTCAAATAAACCAAATCTAAAATGAAAGAGGAGAAATCACCACAGATATCATAGATATACAAAGAATTATTGTAGAATACTATGAAAAACTATATGCCACCAAATTTAACAATCTAGAAGAAATGGATAAATTCCTAGAACAATACAATCTTCCTAGACTGAATCATAATGAAGCAGAAAGCCTAAACAGACCCATAAGCAGGGAGGAAATGGAAACAACTACCAAAAGCCTCCCAAAAATAAAAGTCCAGGACCACAAGGCTATACTAGTGAATTCTACCAAACATTCAAAGAAGACTTAGTTTCTATTCTACTCAAAGTCTTCCAAAAAATTGAAGAAGAAGCAATACTTCCAAACACATTTTATGAGGTCAACATAACTCTCATACCAAAACCTGAAAAGGACAACACAAAAAAAGAAAACTACAGACCAATATCACTAGTGAATACAGATGCTAAAATACTAAACAAAAATATTAGCAAATTGAATACAACAACACATTAAAAAAATAATACATCATGATCAAATGGGATTCATCCCAGAATCACAAGGATGGTTCAACATATGTAAAACAGTTAATGTAATACACCATATCAACAAAACAAAGAACAAAAACCATATGATCCTATCAATAGATGCAGAAAAGGCATTCGATAAAATATAACACAATTTTATGTTTAAAACACTCAACAAAATGGGTATAGAAGGAAAATATTTCAACATAATAAATGCCATTTATGATAAACCATCAGCTAACATCATATTAAATGGCATAAAACTGAGGACTTTTCCCCTAAAATCAGGAACAAGACAAGGTTGTCCACTTTCTCCTCTCTTATTCAACATAGTGCTGGAAGTTCTAGCCAGAGCAATCAGACAAGAAAAAGAAATAAAAGGCATTTATATTGGAAAAGAAGAAGTAAAGGTTTCACTTTTTGCAGATGACATGATCCTATACATCGAAAACCCCAAAGACTCCACAAAAAGACTGCTAGAAACAATAAGCCAATACAGTAAGGTCACAGGATACAAAATTAATATACAAAAGTGCATTGCCTTCCCATATGCCAATAACGAAATATCAGAAACAAACTAAAAAAAATAATCCCCTTTATGGTTGCAACAACAAAAAATACCTAGGAATAAACATAACAAAGAATGTAAAGGACCTATATAATGAAAACTACAAAGCATTGTTAAGGGAAATCAAAAAAGATACAACGAAATGGAAAAATATTCCTTGTTCCTGGATAGGAAGAATAAATATAGTCAAAATGACTATATTACCCAAAGCTATATACAAATTTAATGCAATTTCCATCAAAATTCCAATGTCATTTTTTAAAGAAATCAAACAAAAAATCATCAGATTTATATGGAACTATAAAATACCCTGAATAGCCAAAGCAATCCTAAGGAAAAAGAACGAAGCTGGGGGCATTACAATACCTGACTTCAAATTATATTATAGAGTCACACATATAGACAATCAAAACAGCATGGTATTGGCAGAAAAATAGACACTCAGACCAATGGAACAGCATAGAAAGCTCAGAAATAAAACCACATGTATATGGTCAAATAATTTTCGATAAAGGGGCCAACAACACACAATGGAGAAAAAAAAGCCTCTTCAACAAATGGTGCTGAGAAAACTGGAAAGCCACATGCAAAAGAATGACTCGACTACAGTTTGTCCCCTTGTACTAAAATTAATTTAAAATGGATCAAATACCTAAATGTAAGACCTGAAACAATAAATTACATAGAGGAAAACACAGGTACTAAGCTCATGGACCTTGGTTATAAGGAACACTTTATGAATTTGACTCCAAAGGCAAGGGAAGTGAAGGCAAAGATAAATGAATGGGACCACATCAGACTAAGAAGCTTTTGCACAGCAACAGAAACAGACAGCCAACTAAATGGGAGATGATATTTTCAAACAACAGCTCAGATAAGGGCCTAATATCCAAAATAGATAAAGAACTCATAAAACTCAACAACAAACAAACAAACAATCCAATAAAAATATGGGAAGAGGACATGAACAGACACTTTTCCCAGGAAGAAATACAAATAGCCAACAGATATATGAAAAGATGCTCATCTTCACTAGCTATTAGAGAAATGCAAATCAAAACTACAATGAGATACCACCTCACACCTGTTAGATTAGCTGTTATCAACAAGGCAGGTAATAACAAGTGTTGGAGAGGCTGTGGGGAAAAGGAACCCTCATCCACTGTTGGTGGGAATGTGAAGTAGTACAACCGTTATGGAAGAAAGCATGGTGGTACCTCAAAAAATGAAAAATAGAGCTATCATATGACCCAGCGATCCCTCTGCTGGGTATATACCCCCAAAACTCAAAAACATTGCTACATTAAGACACATGCAGTCCCATGTTCATTGCAGCATTGTTCACAGTGGCCAGGACATGGAAACAGCCTAAAAGCCCTTCAATAGATGACTGGATAAAGAAGATGTGGTACATATATACTATGGAATACTACTCAGCCATAAGAAATGATGACATTGGATCATTTACAACAACATGGATAGACCTTGATAACATTATACTGAGTGAAATAAGTAAATCAGAAAAAACTAAGAACTATATGATTCCACACATTAGGTGGGACATAAAAAAAAGGCTCAGAGACACGGACAAGAGTGTGGTGGTTACAGGGGGGGGGGGCACAAAGAAAGTCAGATAGAAGGTGACAGAAGACAATATGACTTTGGGGGATGGGTATGCAACATAATCAAATGTCAAAACAACCTGGGGATGTTTTTTCTGAATATATGTACCCTGATTTAGCAATGTCATCTCATTAAAATAAATAAAAATAATAATAAAGAAAGAAAGAAAAAAGAATTCGCTACGTGTAGGATTTCCAAATGGCTAGAACGTCGTCACTTAGATGAGAGTAAGAGGAACCTCTCCACCAAATCTGGCTGACAGGCGGCCTGAAGTGCATTCCCACGCCCTGGTACGCCCACTAGAATTAAGCGGCCCTCATGTGACCGGGAAGGGTACCCCTGAGGCCCACCTGGTGTCCAGTGGACAGGGCGTGGCTGAAACAAGGACTACTATTTGAGACCCACGGGCTTGGCAGTTTGACAGACCTGAGTTCAGATCCCAGTTTTGCCAGTCGCCTGTCCTGGGCAAGTTCTGCACCTGTATGAGTGTAACACCACTAGGGGCTTCACGAAGGCAGCTCTGAGAATTAAGTATTTCAGGTAACGATTCAGTACAGGACCTGATAAAGAGTGCAGGCTAAACAACAACTCCCATGTTACCTGGAACGGAAGCTCTTCCCTGTAATGAAAATAGTTCTCCTATCTCCAGGAGCCTGGTGTTAGAAGGCAGGCTGAGCCTGCCATGGCCAGAAAGCAAGAGTGAAATTCAAAATATTGAACAATCTGTGGGCCCTGGACAAGCCAGTCACAACTACAGCCAATCTTCAAGCCCTCCTGTGCTGAGCATTAACTCTTTAGGTGCTGGATGGAGGGAGGTCTAGGAGATCCCAGGGGATAGCCACGGCAGGCAGTATGGCAGGGGAGCCCCTCCAAGGGCTTGGAACAGTAGCTATGAACCAATAAATACAGAAATAGTTCAGTGCTGTAACCCCAAGTATGGCCAGCTAGGTGGGGACCAGCTGAACACCAGCCTCATCTAAGACAGCAAGTGCCAAGACCCCTCTTCTGCAGATGATCTGATCAGTGCAGCTGGCCTGCAAGACAGAAACCCAGACCTACCCCTCCTGTCTGAAGGAGCATGGCATAAAAAGCAATTGAATTCCAGCAACACTTCAAACCAGGGAACAAAAGTGTACCCCAGCAGTGTTGTCGGGGTCCCGCCGCACACTGCGGCCCGCACCCAGCAACGGGAGAGAAACAGCAGCCTAGAAACAAGCAACTCGCACCAGAGAGAGCAGGTGAGCAGTGTCCGAGGCTCTGACGTGGGCAGACACCACTGCAGCAAGGGCCACCTCTGTGCAGCTCCAGGTATCAGAAGCCAGGTCAGCCAAAGGTGTTGAGCTCTTTAACCTGAGTAAGTGGAAGGAGAAGGGGGTTTCTTGGGGAACGTCCACACCACTGTTGCGAAGTTTAAAGATCTGTGCTTAGGCTGGTGGCCGGGACAGTGAGACCACCCTTGCCTATGAGGGGCCTGTGTCTCCGTGACCAGAGAGCTCCCTGCCTGAAGGAGGGGCACCGGGGAGACAAGTGATGGATGATGAGAAGCAGAGGCTAGCGGGTGGGCTCCAGCAAGAAGGGGCAGGAGGGAGGGCAGGAACGCCCTCCTAGTAAGACCAGGGTAAGTGTGGAGGGGCTGCTCTGCTAGGCCTTGGAGGCCTGGGCAACTGTGACAGTGTGGCAGGGCAAGTCTCTAAGTCCTACTGAATAAGGTCCCATTTGCAAGCCTAGTCAGGACCCTGCACAGTTGTGTTCTCCACCAGCATCGCCCCCCCAAGTGATCACACCGATGGGACGATGACAGCTCTCGTCACGGGGCAGGACCGGGGAGGAAGAAAGTTAGTACGTGTGTGGAGCCTGGACAGCCTGGCCCACGGTCCACACCCTGTGATGCTCTGACCGTCTCCAGCACAGGCAGGTTGGCAGCTGTGCGTGGAACTAAGCGGTCTGGTCGCTCCACGTTCCCATGAGCTGTGTCTGCCCAAGGGGCACCATTTTCTTGTGCCCCAAAACTACTGCACAGACCAGCAGAAGCCTCACTTGCTCATCAGGTTCTGAGAGATTTGGTTGAAATTATGATTACTATGTGCTTAGCTCAGTGTTGACAAAAATCATATATTCAATAAATGTTCAGCCACTAAAAAAAAAAGCAGAACCAGCCTGACCAGGCGGTAGCGCAAGGGATAGAGCATCAGACTGGGATGCCGAGGACCCAGGTCGAGACCCCAAGGTCACCAGCTTGAGTGCAGGCTCATCTGGTTTGAGCAAAGCTCACCAACTTGGACCCAAGGTCACTGGCTCGAGCAAGGGGTTACTTGGTCTGCTGAAGGTCCGCAGTCAAGGCACATATGAGAAAGTAATCAATGAACAACTAAGGTGTAGCAACAAAGAGTTGATGCTTCTCATCTCTCTCCGTTCCTGTGTCTGTCCCTATCTATCTCTCTCTCTGTCTCTGTTCAAAAAAAAAAAAAGCAGAACCTCCTCCCCTAAAAGACACAAAGCCCCCTGCCAATAAATCAGCAGTTCCAGCCTTTATCCAAAAGCAACAGTAAAGTTCTCAACTCCAGAAGTCTTCCAAGTTCATAAAAGGTAAGGGGAGATTCTCAAGATTTTGAATTTCAGGTTCTGGCTACACTGATATACAGCTGAGGCTGAGCTAACGACAGTGAACCTATTCACCATAGAACAAACCAAGGGTACAGAACAAAGTATAGATCAATCATTTCTCCTCTAGAGAGAAGCCTTAGCAGCAGTGTCTGGTAGAACATGCCCCGTCCTGCCACTCACCACTTAGGATATACAGTCCCCTGTGAAGATTCAGACAGCTTTTGCTGACATTTGGGGGGATTAAAGGACCACACTGAAAATTCTGTCCTAGAACCCTTTTAATGGGCTTAATTCTTTTGTCAAAATATATCTGCAAGATATTGAGGGTTGGAACTAGCAGGGCGATGCTTGACAAGTCAAATAGCTTTAAAGTGATGGATCATGGATGCAAAGATAAATGACTATTTATTGAATCTCTGAAGGGAAGAGGACATCCTGTGTATAAAAACAGTGAAAGAAATCGTAACAGGAAAGACATATAGCATAGCGTTTTTTAAATGTTATATTTCTATATGTACAGAAAAGAGAAGCCAAATTAATAGAACAAAAGAAAGCAAAAACCTGTCTTTAAAAAAAAAGGCAAATATCCTTTCTACACAAGAAACTCTTTAATAAGAACTTTTATGAATCAGCAAGGAGAATCAGTAAGACCTTGACAGACAGATGGCTAACCGGTCATTTTCACAAAAAGAACACTAAGAGATGACATACTTTGGAGAAAATATCCCACTTCATTAGCAATCAAAGAAATATATAGTATATCAACACTGAGAAACTATTGTTTCTCTCCAAAACAAGCAAATATCTTTTTAAATGAAATTTCCCAGTAGTGAATAGGAGATAGAGAAAAGGGCATTTTCTTACACTGCTGGTGGGGGGTACACAGCACAAGTCTTTGGGGAAGCGTGTAGCAAAACACAGCTCTAGCTGCAGTGTTCATGCCCTTTGACCTTGTCACTCCATTCCTGGAAACCCAACCTCAGCACCTATTTTAAAACAGAAAACACACTTCTTATGCAAAGATGCTGCTGTTCACTGAAGCAGCATCCATAATAGTAGATGGTGCTGGGTAAATCACTTTGTGGTTTATACACATGGCAAATTATGCAGAATGAGAAGTTTTTATGGGTTTTTTTTTTTCCACTAAAAAATAGCCTGACCTCTGGTGGCGCAGTGGAAAAAGCATCAACCTGGAACACTGAGGTCGCCAGTTCAAACCCTGGCTTCCTTGGTCAAGGTACATATGGGAGTTAATGCTTCCTGCTCCTCCCCCCTTCTCTCTCTCTCTCCTCTTACTCTCTTTCTCTCTTCTCTCCTCTCTAAAATGAATAAATAAAATCTAAAAAAAAAAAATTATACATATGCCGTTTCCATAAGTGGCCTGAGGTGACCTCTGAAAATAGTTCATTGTTCACTTGACCCAGAAAACCCCACAAAATCATGCAAATCAAGAGGTTCAAATCACGTTCACTTTAGCAGTACTCGTGAAACAGCCCAGGCCATCAAGGGTATGCATATCTGAAAAGTCACCAAGTGTCTGAAGGACGTCACTTTAGAAAGCAGTGTGTGCCATTCCAATGGTGGCATCGGTAGGTGAGCCCAGGCTGACCACTGGGGCTGGACACAGGGTCAGTGGCCCAAACAGAGTGCTCGATTCCTCTGCTGCACATGCTTTAAAATGCAGAGAGTAATGCTGAGCTTCAGGGTTTAGATGTAGATTCTCTGGTCACTGAGCACATCCAGGTGAACCAATCTCCCAAGATGCAGCACAGAATTTACAGAGTTCATGGGCGGATTAGCACCCACAGGAGTTCGTCCTGCCACATTCAGAGGATCGTTACTGAAGAAGAACAAACAGATTGTTCCTAAACCAGAAGAGAAGGCCACACAGAAGAGATACCCCAGAAGAAACTGAAGAAACAAAAACTTATGGCCCAGGAGTACATTCAGCATAAAATAAATGTTAATAAAAGTTTTGAAAAATTACACATGTAATAGAGAAACACTTTCTCATTATTGTTTTGAAATGAAACACAGAAAACACTATACAAGGTAGAAACTTTCCTTCCCCCATCCGTGTCCTTAACCACTTTTCTATCTCACTTCCAATCCCCTTCCTAGTAGTAGCCACTACTGAGAGTTTGATGTGTATCGCTCTAGATATTTTCCTAGACATTTATTCACAGATTTATACATGAATAGTTTTATTTTTTTCTTCTTTAAATATGGGATCACACCATCTGCATTACTGTGTAATTCACTTAAATATTTTCAATCTTTCCATGTCATTACACATGGATGTACGACAGTCATTTTTTTCTCCTCGTTCATTTTTAACTGCTTTACAGAATTCCACAAGATGGGCAAGTACTAGTTTCCCTAGAAAGCAACAGACAGATTTGGGTATAGAATAAAGTTACCGAACTAGAAAAAGCTCTCAAACTACTCAGCTAGCCATTGTGAGCAAAAGATAACCAGCTCCCTAACATGGAAACACAGTGGTTACAACTAAAAAAATGGCACATTGGTGGATGTGCTAAATTAGCTGGTAAATTCAAGAGAATTGACAACATAGGCTCAACCCAAACACTTGTACCTGAATGTGCACAGAAGCGTTACTCATAATAGCCAAAAAATGGAAACAATCTAAGTGTCCGTCATCTGAAGAAAGGATAAACAAAAACTGGTGAATTCAATACAATGAAATATTAAGTCATAAAAAGGAACAAAGCATGAAACTTGAAAGCACTATGCTAAGTAAAAGAAACTCACAAGAGGCTAATATTATATAATTCCATTCATATGAAATGTCTAGAACAGATAAATCCATAGACAGAAAGTAAATTAGTGGTTACCTATGGCTGGGAGGAATGGGAAGAAATGGGAAGCTACTGCTAAGGACTAAGGGGTTTCTTTTCAGGACGATGAAAATGTTCTGAAATGAAAAGTGGTGGTCATTGCAAAATTGTCCTTAAATAGCATCCATGAAAGTTATCTACACCTGGGCTTATTTCCAGGACTCTGCTTCTGAAGAGAGAGTGAAAACATGTTACTCAGTGATGAGCCGGAGTGGCTGATGGCCCCCGTCTCTTCTCAGCTCTGAGTTTAGAGACCTATCATTCATTGGTCAGTTAAAAGCAACCTTTGGTGGATATTTACGCCACTGAAACCAGCAAATCCCACAAACTAAGTCTCATTTTCTTCTTCCTCCTCCTATTCTCCTTTTCCTTCTCCTCCTCCTTCTTTCAGAAAGAGTCAGTTGTGACAACATTTATCCCCACATCACGGGTTATATTCCTAATCTCTCTGGCCACAAAGGTAAAACCCTGAGTTTCAATTCTTGTTTTTATGATTAATGCATTCTGTGGCTCTGTCAAGCGGCCTCACCTACTCCATTTAGCCCTAACTTCAACAAAAGAGGTATGATTCTTTGGTCTGCAGGGTGTGGCTAGGGCCTGAGCAGGTTGGTGGAAAGATTAAATGAGATAGTTATACAAAGCACCTGCAGCATGATATGGGCACAGAAATGCAAGCTCACTTGTCCTGGAAGAGCCCCAGCTAGGAAACTGTGCACCCATCATATTTAGCAATCTGTAATTCACAAAGTTCACCCATCATCCAAATGCACAGGAAGAGAGCAACAGGAAAAAGTGGGTTTGCAATTATCTTTGATTTCAAAGGGTTTTGTTTTCCTTTTCCTTTTCCTGGCCTAGCATTTATCTGTAAGAAGGTAACCGGGTATGATAGAATCAGTTCAGCTAATATTTGAAATAAAAACCTTAAAAATTCTCTTCTGCCTGACCAGGAAGTGGTGCAGTGGATAGAGCATCGGACTGGGACACAGAGGACCCAAGTTTGAGACCCCAAGTGTGGGCTCATCTGGTTTGAGCAAGGCTCACCAGCTTGAGCCAAGGTAGCTGGCTCAGGCAAGGGGTCACTCACTCTGCTGTAGGCTCCCCTTCCCCCCAGTCAAGGGGCATATGAGAAAGCAATCAATGAACAACTAAGGAGCCACAACAAAAAATTGATGCTTCTCATCTCTCTCCTTTCCTGTCTGTCTGTCCCTATCTGTCCCTCTGTCTGGCTCTCTCTGTCTCTGTCACAAAAAAAAAAAAAAAAATTCTCTCGTGCAAGAGTTTTCAAACTTCTTTTTGGAAACAGCAGGCCCCCTTCCTGCATTAAAAGCAGGGCTGTTCTGGGTGAGGCAGCATGTAGAACCACCCACCAGGCCTCCCGTAGCTGGGGATTCCTATGCGGAACCTGGAGACTCGGGGACACATCTTTCAAATCACGCCTTCATTCCATAATTGTGGAAACCAAGGCACAGGGTGAGCCAGAACCTTGCCCAAGCTTCTGGAATCTGGGAAAGCCAAGCCTAGCACCCAAGACTCTTTATGCCATGTCAAACTGCCTGCTCAGAATCAAGACCCCCAGTGTGCGGTCTCAGGATCAAAGGCTGACATTTCTTAAACATGACTCTTTGTCACCCATAAATACTGCAACTGTACAAATCTAAGACAGGCAGCTGAAAGTGTAAATAAATGTAGTCTGCTTCCTCTGACAAAAGTTAAATGGAAGAGTATTAATAATTAACCTTCCCTTAAGGGAATAAATAGCATTCTCTAGCTGCCAACAGAGTTACAAACCACTTATAAAGGGAACATAGTTTCGGAAACAGTTAAAGGAAGTCAAAGGACCACCTTCCAGAGTATTGTAGAGGTGAAGGGCAGCCCCATTACTGTCAGGTGAATGAAGGATCTGCTGGTAGAGATTGCTCCTTGCCACCCATAGCTATTTCCCCCTTCTTTCTTAACTACAAAACCCTTATTCAGGGTGTCCCAGATAAAAGACTAAATTTCCCAGCCTCCCCTGCTGATTACTATGACCCTACAACTAAGTTCTAGCCAATGAGATTGAAGTGGTCATTGGGTTGGACATCTGGGACAGCTTTTTAATGGAGCGTGGTCTTTTGCCATTTTTTCCCATTCTGTTCTCCTTTCCACTACCTGGAGTGTGGATGTGATGGCTGCAGTTCCAGCAGCTATCTTGTCATTTTGAGGATGAAGGCCTTGCACTGAACATGACAGAGCAGAAAGTCTCAGTCCCTGGTCATTTCATGAAGAAGCCATCAAAATAGACCTGAACTGTCCCTACTTCTGGCTTTTGTTCATGAGAGAATAAACCCTTATAAGATAAATTTATAGTAGTTAAGTTCCTTTTTCTAGCAGCCAAACTCTGTCCCTAACTGACAGAGACCTTGACCTCATTGCCAGAGGCTACTGAAGACATGCAGAGATACTTAAGGAACGTGGTGACTTTGCAAAAGGAAAAACATCATCACATGCCCTTCCTGAACTCCTTGCCAGATTTTTAAGACTAATTCCACAATGGGGTAGTAGAGAGCCAGTACCTAAAAGTTAAAATCAGATGACTAGTAGCTAAACTTATCAAGGTCGGGCAAAAAGACTGTCTGTGAAAGCAGAGTGTGTCAGTGTGACCAGGTTAGTGACCCTACATCTCTTCTTCCATTGGCTCTAACCAGGAGAAGGGCCCCTTTTTATACCTCTTCAAGGTTGCAGAATTCCTCTCGGAGGGCTTTTTTCAGTTCACAGCATTCTCTCCCGCATCTCAATGCCACCAGACACTCCTTGGTCAAATGTGGGATCTAATCAGAGGACACAGGTTTCTTAGTGGAGAAGTCTGAGGGAACTCCATGCTCCTACTCTGCCTAAAAATCCAGCCAAAGTGTTGTCACTCCAGTTTAACAGGCCAACACCCACCCATATCCAGGCCTCCCAGCTGGTGCTGAGGGGTATCTCTGTGGTTTTAGGTATCTACCTGTCACAGCACCCTGGTAAAACAACATGCATTAAAAAAGAGTTCTTGAGTGCTTCCTACTTGATCAGCTATTGTCATGTGTCTTAGGCAGGCACTTAATCCCACTAAGCCTCAGTGTTCTTATCTTAAAAATGGACACAGTAATAGTACCCACCTTAAAGGGCAGTTGTAAGGGTTATATGAATTAAGGTAGTTAAGATAGTCTTGGCACTTTATTTTTATTCCCTGTCAAAGAGAACTACCCTAAAGTTTCTCCATCATTTTTTTCTCCCATTATCAACAGGTGCCCCTTTTCTCTCTTCTTCTCATTTCCTAGACACCTGGCACGTTCTCTGCATAAAGAGCAATCCCTTCCATGCATTAAGCGAGAGGTTGGGAGGCAGAGAGACAGACTCCCACAGGTGCCCGGACCAGGATCCATGCTCTGCCCATCTGGAGCCACTGCTCTGTTGCTCAACAACCAAACTATTTTTAGCACCTGAGGAGAGCCCATGGAGCCATGCTTGGCACCTGGGGCCAACTTGCTCGAACCATTCGAGCCACAGTTTCAAGAAAGGAAGGAGAGGAGTGGAGAAGCAGATGGTCACTTCTCTTGTGTGCCCTGACTGGGAATCGAACCTGGGACATCTACACACCGGCCCGATGCTCTGCTGCTGAGCCAAGTGACCAGGGCCACATTAATGTCTTTATACCCCAATCTTTTTTTAGCTGAAACCTTAGAAATATTCTCTTAAAAGCACAGTCCTAACTATGCCATAATTATACCTTTTGAGACTGCTAATTCAAGTGGCAAAGCACCTGTCAGTGAAGGCTTTACTTTAATAACTGAGGTGACAGCTCTACTATAATTGCATACCAGTTATTCTCCTACAGCAAATGGAGTATCACAACAAATCAATTTCATCAATGATTGGGCTTTAAAAATGAAGTTTGGGAAAGACATATAAAGTAAAATAGAGTGTAAGTGGCTTTTTAAAAAGTTAAACATACCTTACAGAATAGCTCTAACAACATCTTTTGGCGAGCTCGCTCATAAGGGTCACATGGATATAGCTTCCTTCCGGGGAAAGCGTCATCCAGGTACTCACAAGCAATTATAGATTCGTAGATCAGCTGACCTTTGCTGTTTTCCAGGACAGGAATTTGGCCAAAAGGATGCTTTGTATAGTACCAGTCAGGCTTGTTTTTCAAGTTAATGTTGATAACTTCATGTCTTAAAAACCAAAGGGAAAACAAGACAATAAAAATAAGAGGCTTACACATGCAGAATCTCATCTTGAAAGCAGGAATAATCAATTTATAAAATTTAAATTTGGAATATTGTTTTTAAGTTTAGGTCTTTTATAAAGAAAAATATATAACAACATTGCTGTCTTCATTCGTACAGTAAGATGTGTTAAATGTTTTCTGTCTTGTCTCATTTGCTCCTTGTGATTCAACCTAGAGGGTTGAATCTCCTGCCCAATATCACCTCCAGGAAGCAGACCCCAAGATTCTGATTAAGAGCTCACACATTTAACCAATGCACTACAGAGTTTTATACATTTTAAAGCTTGAAAATACAAATCTGTTATTAACAGGTCACAACAGAATATGGTAATGTTAGCAGTTACAAGCACAATTCTGGCATCAGACTATGTGGGGTCTGGACAGTCTAGCTAGGTTGAATTCCTTAGCCTCTCAGTGCTCAGTGTACTTAATTGTAAAATCGGGTAATAACAACGCCATGTCTTGGCATCACTGCGAGGATCAAATAAGTAAATTTGTATAAAGTGCTTAGTGCCTAGTACATAAGCATGTAGTAACTTTTTAATTCTTATATTAAAATTATTATTATTAGAGGTTCAAACTTATAAAATTACCATAAGTACTCACATATGTTTTAAAAAGATTAAAGGAAACAAATGAGAATATTCTTTGCTCAGTCAAGGAGGTTCTTTTAAACCCTAAAGTAGTGGTTCTCAGCTGGGACTAACCTTGCCCCATTCACCAGGGGCACATGACAATGTCTGGAGACATTTTTTGGTTGTCACAACTTGGAGAGAGGGGATTCAACTATCTAACGGGTAAAGGCCAGGGATGCTGCTAAACATCCAGAAAGGCACAGGACATCTCCCCCCGCTCCCCCCCACACACACAAATTTCTGGTCCAAAATGTCAATAATGCCAAAGCTGAGAAACCCTGCCCTTTCTAAAGAAATAGTATTTATATTCATTCATACGCTGCCAATTTGTCGCTACTGGTCAAGTATCAAGCTATTGTTATTTTAACTAGGTAGGCTTTGGACCAATTGGAGTTGAGCAAGAGGGAAGAATCTGGTGATATACGCCATGCTCTGTACTCAACAAAGTAGAGATACACAATTTTATTTAAACTCTCTATTAGTCTCTGCATTTTGCTGACATGAATCTGAAACTCTGAAGTTGTCCCCTAATGATGGACTCTGCAAGACAAGAGCCAAAAGCCTGGAGTAACACATTCTCGACACTTCAGCTTAGAGGCCAGCTGCATCATTCAGTACCCATTCCAACCAAGGTGTTCTGCCTTCCCATTCCGCCAAATCCAGACCTGCAGGACTCAGCATAGCAAAATTCCCCTTGGCAGGATATGTGCCCATTTCCACAGGTATGCCAGAATCTTCAAGACACTTCTTGAGAGCAGTTTGTTCTATTTCGTTGTCTGGAACTATTCGTTCATTCATTCATTTAAAAATATATATTTTGAAGCACCTACTATGAGCCAGGCTCTCTTCTAGGCCATGAATAAAAAAGGCAAAGTCCCTACCCTCCACAACTTACATTTAGGGGGAAGGAGTGGAGGAAAGAAGGATAAAAAACAATATGTCGGATACAGTAAGCCCAGTAAAGATGGAGAACAGAGTTGATCTGAAGGGGAGTGGAGACGGCTGCAGTCAGCACAGGCCTGTGCTGCGCAGTGCCCCTTACTTCCCCAGCAGGACTGCAGAAAACCAGCTCACCAGAGCCATCCTTCCGTTTCCTCTGAGTTGTCCTATGTAACCCCCCCCCCCCCCCCCGCACAGAAAGGATTCTGCATTTCAGGCCCGCCGACTAAAGAACCCGCCCTTTACTAACCGTTTATTAACTTTGCCTCAGATGTAAAAGGCAGGGGCGCTCCAGGTTTTAAGCATCCCGCGGTGCCTGTAGGGCGCTGCTGACCTTTCCTTTCTTACCTGATGCCTTTGGCGAGGAGAACCAAGCGCGTCCTGTGCGAATAAGGACAGAACCTCATGCTGTAGATTCGGATCAGGCCCTCTGGGACCCGTCCTGGGGGGATACTTCCTGCGGAGGGAGCAAGGGTTACCAAGAGGCAGATTGCCCAATGGGGAGAGGGGCTCATTCGCCTCCCTGAGACCCCAAGAGGGCTGTGCGCGTTCCACCTCCCTAGTCCAAGACAGGACACTTTTGCACGTGGCTTTGGGGAAGAGAAGTCCCTCCCCACCACGCTGGTCTGGGGGCCAAGGCCTGGAGGGAGTCTCCATCCCCCGGACCACTGTTGAGAGGACTCACCTTTCGCGAAAGCCCTGGTCGCATCATCAGCCATGAGTTCCAGTAGTCTGCACAGTGCCCCAAACTCCTGACCGCAGCCCCAGGCTCCGGGGACAGCTATGCTCTGGAGCACCCCTCCTGCCCAAATTCAATTTTTGAGGGACTGGGCTCCGGTGGGGCAGAGGGTTAGCGATGTGGGACACGAGCTAGGTAGGATAACTTATCCTGGGGAGACACTGCCCCAGATTTGAAAGCCGAAGTAGGAGTAGGCAAAACAAACAAAACACCTGAAAAGTACCCCTTGCTTTGAACACATGGGTACAACAAGCAGTGGGGTCTCCTCCACATCAGGAATCTGTGGAGAACAGGCATTTAAATTCCAGCATGTATTTCAAGGGAGTTCAATACAAATTGCCCAGGGTAATGCTAACGTTTTCTTTTCCATTCTAAGCCCTCCCTCCTGCATCTCTAACACAATTGACCACATTCTCTGAATCATGAGTATAAATAAATAAATAAATAAATAAATAAATAAATAAATGCAAACTTTTTCATGACATAGCAGATAAGAAAAACATTTTTGTTAGTGTTGAGATTTTGCATGACCCTGAGAGTGTCTCCTTAAATTTTGTGCCCTAGACAGCTCACTGGCCTCACCCAAGTGCCAGCCTTATTTGTGAGATTGTACCCAAGCTATGTACCCAAAGTGGTAATGAATTAGAAACAAGAACCTAGAGTCAAAGAAAAGTTTGTGACCTCTCCCCATCCCCCAGCATAAATTTCAGAGAAAACCCTTTATAATGGCTAAGGACATGTCAACAATACAATAATACAGCAATACAGGCGGCCACTTGGATAGCTCTTCCAGCCTCTGTTCTGATCCTAAGAAACTGAGATCCTGAAATCTAGCATATGGAAAGATAATTCCTTTAATTTGACAGGATTGAGCTGAAATAGGAATTATTTATAAATGCATTTTATGGGATTGATAAGGAAAGGAAAGTATGATATGCCTCACTCACACTGATTAAATGATTTCAGTGAATTTCCTTATTTGATTCCTACAACTATTCAGTTGGGCAACTATCATTTCTATTTTACAAACTAGAAAATATCCTCAAGAATGAAATCATTTACCCAAAGTGACCAGCTAGTAAGGATGAAGAACTTTAAAAGTCCAAAGCCTGACTCATTGTCTTGGCCCCTAAAACTTGTAAGACTGTGGGGAGGAAATGATCTAAGACCTAGAAAAGATACAGCACATAATTGCCGCTAAACAAATGTTAGCAGCCATCTAAAATATCTAAATATCTTTTATCAAAATGACAGAACCTGATTATGTAGCTTATGAATGGACAACTTTTGTCCTTTGGAATTCCAACCTATCCAGAAATTCTTGGTTAACAGTATTAATATATATTTTTTCTATTGAATAGGATTCTTTGAAAGTCTTTGGAATAGTTACTCAACATGAAATCACTCTGAATGACTTAGCAAAAAATGTAGTTGCTATTTATTTAAAATGTATCTGTGTGTGAGAAGTCACATTCTGAAATGCAAGTGCAGTTAGGGGAGAATAGACAAAGGAATGCAAACAGTTCTTCCTCTAAAGCAGGGGTCCCCAAACTTTTTACACAGGGGCCAGTTCACTGTCCCTCAGACCGCTGGAGGGCCAAACTATAAAAAAAAACTATGAACAAATCCCTATGCACACTGCACATACCTTATTTTAAAGTAAAAAAAAACCAAAACGGGAACAAATACAACATTTAAAATAAAGAACAAGTAAATTTAAATCAACAAACTGACCAGTACTTCAATGGGAACTATGGGTGCGGATGCATCCTGTGCTCCTCTCACTGACCACCAATGAAAGAGGTGCCCCTTCCGGAAGTGCAGCGGGGGCGAATAAATGGCCTCAGGGGGCCGCACGGGGCCATAGTTTGGGGACCCCTGCTCTAAAGCAGTGGTAGTCAACCTGGTCCCTACCGCCCCCTAGTGGGCGTTCCAGCTTTCATGGTGGGCGGTAGCCGAGCAACCAAAGTATAAATAAAAAGATAGATTTAACTATAGTAAGTTGTTTCATAAAGATTTATTCTCCCAAACTTAGCAAAAATCCAACATAAAGTACTTGGTAAGTAATTATTATTATATGCTTTAACTTGCTGTAACTCTGCTTTATAAATTTTATAAAGTAAAGTTACTTCCCTAGTTTATAAATCACCATTACTGTGGAACCGGTGGGTGGTTAGAAAATTTTACTACTAACAGAGATACAAAAGTGGGCGGCAGGTATAAAAAGGTTGACTACCCCTCCTCTAAAGGGAAGCAATATAATGTCAAGGTTCTCACCTGGCACTATATTCAAACCCTGGCTTTGGCACTTAGACAAGCTATCTCTGACCTTCATCTTCCTCACCTGTAAAATGAGAATATAAACAGTACCTTCTTGATAGGCTTTGAATATTAAATGAAATCATGCACACTGCACTGCCATTTTCAGTATAGTAAGAGCTCAAAATTAATGAGTAATACTAGTAAATAAGAATACATTTTTAGTAGTACAGTGCATTCCAGTTTTGTACACATAGAGATGGAATGCACTGTAATTCAGCTTTGCCAAGCATATTAGACTTAGAATTAAACCTAGAATATTGATTTCACCAGTTACCTGGTAAACACCAATTGAATAGGTTGAATGATACAGGCCACATTTCAGTAGTGTGGTTTTAATCTTACCACTGAACACTATGGTTTCTCTGGAGAGATTTTAATTATGACTTTTGAGCTTATCCTTACTTCCTTTCTAAGACCCAATTGGTACCTCTTTGAAATTCTTTTTTCAAAATTTCCTTCTGTGTTATTATACATGTTTACACCTCTATTATACCGACCCACTCAAGCAAGAAAGAAATGGTAACAAGGTCATATTAAACCTACTCCAAATTGGTTTTCTGCTACCTGAAATATGATCGGATCTATTTTAAAATGTGGGATCTCCAGTCATGGGTAATATAATACCTTATGCCTTCTAGGAAAACAATGCTACCACAGAAATAATTTCTTTATTCTAATTAAGTGGATCTCTGTTTTGAGAATAAAAGTGGAGTTTGCATTTTTCTATTTTTCAAAAATTGTTTTTATACCTATCTCTGATAGTGGCAGAAACTGGAGGACATTCCTCTTAATATTTCAGAAACCTAATTTACATGAATAATTACTGGTGTGCAGATATTATTCACTGAGTTTAACGAGTGAGATAAGTGAGCAAAAGGGCTCTATTTTCAAATGGACCTAGAATCAGGAATTGTTTCTAGGAAGTTAGAATCATAGGGAATACTATGTTCACATGTCTTTGGGACTTTTTTTCCCTAGTATTTAGATAAAATAGATATACAGCTCTCTGTATGAGTTTTTTTTAAATTTATTGATATTTTAGAAAGAGAGAAAGGGAGAGAGAGAAACAACAGACATGTTGTTCTACTTATTTATGTATTCATTGGTTGATTCTTATGCTCTGACCAGGAATCAAACCTATAATTTTGCATATAGGGACAATGCTGTAACCAACTGAACTACCTGACTAGGGCCAGCTCTGCATGAGTTTAATGTGTACCACATAACAACCTGACACACATATATTGCAAAATGATTACCAGAATAAATTTAGTGAATATCCACCTCCTCATAAAGTTATAAAAAATATTTTTTTCTCCTGATGAGAACTTTTAAGGTTTACTCTCTGAGCAACTTTCAAACACACCACACAGCACTGTTAATTATCTTGTTATACATCCCCAGGACTACTTTTGTTTGTTTGTTTGTTTGTTTGTTTTTTTACAGGGACAGAGAGAGAGTCAGAGAGAGGGATAGATAGGGACAGAGAGATAGGAATGGAGAGAGGTGAGAAGCATCAATCATTAGTTTTTCATTGCCGTTGCGACACCTTAGTTGTTCATTGATTGCTTTCTCACATGTGCCTTGACCGCGGGCCTTCAGCAAACCGATCAACACCTTACTGGAGCCAGCGACCTTGGGTCCAAGCTGGCGAGCTTTTGCTCAAGCCAGATGGGCCCACACTCAGCTTGCGAGCTCGGGGTCTCGAACCTGGGTCTTCCGCATCCCAGTCCGACACTCTATCCACTGCGCCACCGCCTGGTCAGGCCCCAGGACTACTTTTATAACTGGAAGTTTGTGCTCTTTGACCACCTTCATCCAACTCCCCCCTTCCCCCACAAATCTGGGACGTGTAAAATAAAAATCATTATCAACTAAAGTTGTCAGAGGAGGAACTCCCTCATCCCACTGGAAAAAGCAGAGTCAGAGACTTGCTTTTCTGAGTACTTGATTCTGTTTTCCTATTCCTCTTTCTCTGTACAGCTTAAGGGATCAAAGAAAATAAAATTTAAAAACATTTTGATATAGTGACATTTAAATGAACAAAGGCAGATTTTCAAGATTCTGAAATCAGCCAAATCAAATATTTGCAAAATCAAACAAAACACACTGCATTTGAAAAGGGACATCAACACCCCTGCTAAGTCACAGGTATAGAGTGGTGCATCAAAAAAGGTGCGTCCTATCCTCTCCTGGTTCAACCTCTCTAAATGCTAGGAGCTGATGAATAAAAAGAGACTGGAGCGGAAGCATATGTAAGCTCTTACCTCAAGTGATCTAAATAATGAAGAGTTCAGGCTGAGTTTGAATCTCTTCAGCATTTACTAGCTGGTGACCTTGGGCAACGTCACAACAACTTTCCATGCCCTAGATTCTCTTTTGTAATTCAGGTTTAATGGTACCGATATATCAGGTAGTTTGGGGAAGATTCATTCAGATACTAGATGAAAAATGCTTAATACTTAGCATTTAGGAGGAATTCAACATTAGCTATTATTATTGTTATTATTATTATTATTATTATTAGGCCCTGGCATGTAGCTCAGTTGGTTAGAGCCAAGTCTCGACCAATGAATGCATAAATAAGTGGAACAACAAATTAATCTTTCTCTCTCCCCCTTCCTCTCTCTCTAAAAACCAATAGGTTAAAAAAAAAAAAAAAAAGTCCTGCAGTTAAGATCCACAGTCCTCACAAAGACATCCTTTGGGACCAAATTCTCCCGCCTGCGAGTGCCTTATAATACAGCTAAACTAGTGGTGTCCAAAGCAGGGCTGAGAATTAAGGATCTTCTGGCATCTTTACCTGTTTCCAGGCAAATCAGAAAAATAAATAATTTAATGAGTTCTTTTCCCCATTTTAGTTAAAAGTATTCGCTTTAAAGACCTTTTTCTTTATTCGTGGATAATACAGCCCTTGTACCTTTTTTAATGTTAAATTCTTTGATGAAACTTTCATAAATTACTTGGGCTTTCTTTCAAAAGCAACATAAAAATTTGGCAATCCTATTCTGGGCCCCAAAATTCAGAATTGACCTTAAACCCCTTTTCCCTTCATATGCAACTCAACCGGTGCAGGTGACAGATGAGCCACCCCTAGGAACCACGGGGAGCAAGGCAAACGGAACCGGATGTAGAACGACGGAGGGGCCCGCCCCCTGGAATGCGATCCTACCCGCTCACTGGCCGATTTTAAGAGCCGTTGGAAGAGTTCCATCCAATCAGTGCGGAGCTGAGCCTATGGGCGGCAGCGTTCAAGGCTCCCAGGTACCAAAGTCGTGATTCCCCGCGGGTGTCTGTGACTAGGTAGTGGCTGACCGAGGCACCTCAATGCCGGATCTCCATCCAAATGAAGTTCGCACGCAGCCAACCTGGGCCTAGAGGGTGGGGCAGGCCCACGGTTTGTGAAGTCAACCATTGTCAGCTGCCTCCCAGGGTGCGGCCCCCAGATCGCCTGCATCACCATGGGGTAGGGTTGGGGAGGGGAGGCGTTCATGTCAAACATGGACCACCCGGCCCACCCGGACCTTCTCACAGAATCGGAAACCCAGCGGTAAGCCTCCAGTGATTGATAAGTGCTTTTACATTTAATAAATACAGGACGCCCTTCCTGTGGTAGCACAGTGGATAAGGTGTTCACATGGAATGCTGAGGTCGCTGGTTCAAAACCCTGCGCTTTCCCTGTCAAGGCATATACCAGAAGCAACTACTATGAGCTGATGCTTCCTGCTTCTCCCCCTGGCCTTTCCCTTTCCTCTCTAAAATCAATACATAAAATATTTTTTTAAATAATTTTTTTTTAAAAGAGTAAGTATAGGAAACCAGACTATTGGGGCCAGCGGCTCAACGACCCCTTAATTCTGATAGAACAAGGTGCTGGGTATGTTCTCCACATATTTCTGCCAGCATTTTGCCTCACCTAAGCTGCAGACATTAGTTGAATCATCTGTAGAATGAAATGCTCGCTGACCTACCTTCTTCTCATGGAGGTGATAAAAACTAGAAACCCAATGAACTATGAAAATATATGGAAGATGGCATTAATATTTCTGAATGAGGATATTACCTATTACTCGTTAAACCTTACATACTACAATAAGGGATGTGGTCATCACAGTGTGTATGTGTGTGTGTGTGTATATATATACACTCTATATGTATGTAGGTATAAATGGGACACCTGCTATTTGCCCAGCATGGGATCTGGCAACAATTTGAAGGGGATTGAGATTGGATATTGGAGATGTTGGGCAGATAAAATAGATTATGCTCACTTTGTTAAAGATGGCACTGCCCACGTGGAAGCCCATCACCCAGGTGATATTAATTGCCCTTCTTGCTTGTGATGGGTATGATTATATTAATGTGTGTTGGGGGAGGGCTTTCGTGCCAAAAGGTTTTAAAAGGAAGAGAGATCACGTTGTTCCGGGAAGAGTGATTTTGTTCTAGGAGCCCACACTGGAGGAGAGCAGAGAAAGGCCACGTGGAGGAGAGGAGAAGCAGCCAAGATGGCGGAGTGCTGAAGGAGAAGCCAGTTTGTGCACAGAGAAGGAGATGGGGGAAAGAGGTGAATAAGGCTGGTGAGGTAAAAACCTTTGATTCTAGGAAACTCAGATAAGTCAGTGGCTTTCGGAGCCCTGAATGGAAAGGGAAGTGTTTTCCCACTGTGTGTATTCCTTGCCCGCCGGGTGCAAGATAGGATTAAAGCTAATGGCTCACCAGTTCTTGGCTTCATCGTTTCATTACCGTCTGTGAACCATCATGGGCCAGGTGGCTGTATAGTGGCTGTGGCTACTGGCCTTACAGGAAACCAAGTAGTAGGCCACCTAATCACCTGGCTTTGAGGTGCTGTAGGTCTGGTCTTCATTGACGACAATGGGAATAAAAGGATTCAAATTCAGTTGACTATGTAAAGAATGTGGAATTGAATGTTCTTATTTCAGAACCTCAAAGACAAACTAGAAAGAGCACCTCTTGAAATGACGATGGGGTATCCAAGAGGAAATTACCTAAGGGGCAGTTAGAAATCTAGATTGAAGTCCAGATCTCACTAGAAAGGATGACTTAGAGGTTTTCAGCACAGACTTATAGAAACCTTAGTCATTTGAGCATCCTGAGCAGGAGCTGTGTTTACATTTCTGCAGGAGGTCCTTGAGGAAACCTCACAGCTGGGCCATGATGTCAATTCAGAGAAGGTGATCCTGTTATATTGGAACAGTGAGAAACAGACATTTGCCACACAATTAAGTAATCAAATTAAGGAGTCTTTATTGCAAAAACCCAGCGACCAACAAGGGAACTAGTGTTCCAAAAACTTGCAGCCCCAAACACACTCAGGAGCAAGCTTTTAAAGGCAAAATTACATTCTGGCCAGGGTGTGGGGAGGAGGAGAAGCCTAGCAGTAAAACTAAGCAGCGATACAAACTCAGTTACAATGTTTATCTATAGGATTAATTCAGGGAGAAACATTCTGGGTACATCTGCAACCTTGCAAAACTAGCCCAGGGCCACAGCCTGCAAAACTAGCCCCAAGGCCACAGCCTGCAAAACTAGCCCCAAGGCCACCAGCCTGCAAAACTAGCCCCAAGGCCACAGCCTGCAAAACTAGCCCCAAGGCCAGGGATAGGGAGTCTTTTAGAAAAGGTAAGT
The DNA here is from genome assembly GCA_037038555.1 of Rhynchonycteris naso. Lineage (NCBI taxonomy): Eukaryota > Metazoa > Chordata > Mammalia > Chiroptera > Emballonuridae > Rhynchonycteris > Rhynchonycteris naso. The sequence goes on along the minus strand of CM072999.1, from coordinate 241,512,867 downwards.
TCTGCTAAAAGTGTCTTTGTTTTAGAGAAAGTAAGTTCTGCTAAAAGTTACTTATGCTAAGAGCCTTTCTTTTCTACATTTCAGTCCAAAAAGACAATAAAAGCATGTTAATATTCATTAGTGAGGGAAATAGCAGACATATCTTCACTGTTGACTCTGCCCTCATCAGAGCCCATAGTCACAGGCCTCCACGCTGTTCTGCAAATACAGTTTTAAGAAACCGCTAAAGGACTTCATACCAGGGAGGAGGGCTGATACTGTGGGATCTCCTCTCATGGCTGCCATCCAGAGCTTAAGTTTTGGAGTGTGGTCTACACACCTGTGGGAGGTGGAAAGAAGGAGGGTGTGAGCTAGATTAAACGGGAAGGCGTCGCAAAGTCTCCTATTGTCATTATTACTACAGTTTCATTTTGTCGTCTAACCTTTTAAAGTAGTTCTTTAAAAATACTTCTTTAAAATGCACATAATCACAGAATAAGACATGCCTCCTTTTGTTGCACTTCTCAGATACAACGTTTAAGAACTGAAAGAAACCTGAAGAGCTCTAAGCTCTAAAAGGGAGTACACCGATGTGACTGCCAAACTTCAGATATGGAGCTTGGACACTAGCCGTGGGAATCTTACTGGTAAAAGTGAGGTAGCATTGGTCATACAACCCTGCATGACAGCCTTATAAAAATGTACATCCTTACGGATTTAAAAAAGTTCAATTACAGTTGACATTTAATATTATGTTAGTTTCAGGTATACAGCATAGTGGTTAGATATTTATAAAACACACAGAATGATCCCCCAATAACTCTAGTACCCATCTGACACTATATATACTTATAATAATATTACTGACTACATTCCCCATGCTGTACTTTACTTCCCTGTGACTACTTTGTAACTACCAATTGTACTTCTTAATTCCTTTACCTTTTTCACCCAGCAACGCCCCCCCCCCAACCTTCCCTATGGATTTTTACTTAGGAGGGAAGGAGTAAGTTACTTTTAAAACATTTTACTACACATCAGAGGACTCCTACCTCCCCTCCCTCTGAGATGGGAAGCAGTGGTGAGTGTAGATATATAATATGCCCAAGTCTTTCCTTCTGTATTTTTCCCACTCATAACAGTTGCAAAAATATTTCAATTTTGTTCAGAAAACAGATCAATATATACTACTTCAATTATCATTATCCTAAATTATGCACAAAATATTCAAATATCTTACTCATTTAACTCCAGTGCTTCCAGCCGTTCAAACCAGGGCCAGATGAGGTAATCAATCATAGAAAGTGAATTACCACCAAAGAAGGTTGTCTTCTTATTGGTCAGAACCTGAACATTAAACAGTGTAAGAGAACTTATTTGTGCATCTAGTAAGACTCATCATCAGAGATGATGCAGGGGAGTTAAGTAGAGGGGTGAGGGCAGCAGCTTTTACCCTGACATATCTACTAAGTTCACTTTTTGTCTGTTTGTTCAGATTTAGCTTAGAATCTGTTTGGGATGAAGCAAAACAATCAATAAAATAAACTGGAAAGCAGAGAAAAAATAAGCAACAGAGTACAAGATCTCCATAATATAACAAAGGAGTGGCATTCAGAATATAGAAAGAACTGGGAATCAAGAAAAAAGGCAAACCCACTAGAAAATTGGGCAAGACTTGCACTTCACAAAAAATGAAAGTCCAAATGGCCAGTAACCATTTGAAAGGGGGCTCAACTACTGTAGTTATCAGGGAAATGCAATTTAGAACCAAATGTAATACTATTACACATCCATCAGAGTGGCTAAATGAACACAGACAAAGTTAGCCAGGGTGTGGAACCATTGCTGATAGGACTGTAAATTGGTACCACCATGTTTTTTTGTTGTTTTTTTTTTTACAGGGACAGAGAGAGGGATAGATAGGGACAGACAGGAATGGAGAGAGATGAGAAGCATCAATCATTAGTTTTTCATTGCCGTTGTGACACCTTTCATTGATTGCTTTCTCACATGTGCCTTGACCGTAGGCCTTCAGTAGACCGAGCAACCCCTTGCTGGAGCCAGCGACCTTGGGTCCAAGCTGACGAGCATTTTGCTCAAGCCAGATGGGCCCGCGGTTAAGCTGGCGAGCTCGGGGTCTCGAACCTGGGTCTTCCACATCCCAGTCCGATGCTCTATCCACTGCGCCACTGCCTGGTCAGGCGATACAACCATGTTTTAATAGTAATAAAGCTAAGTGCATGTACACTTTATAACCCGGTACTTGTACTTGGAGCAAAAAGGATAAACTAAAATTGTGGTAGACATACGCTAGATGGAACTAACAAAGAACAGGAATGAACTATAACATAGATGAACTTTGCAAACTTAATACTGTATGAAGGAAGCTAGACCTAAAAGAGGGTATATTATATGATTCCATTTGTATAGAGTATAAAACAATGGGCAAAACTAAGACTCTGTTTTTGATATGGGTGCTGGTTCTATGGTTATGTTCTCTTTGGACAAATTCGTCAAGCTGCACTCTTATGTTTTGGGTACATTGCATATAATCCTTCAATAAAACAATTTATTTAAAATATACTGGAAATAACCAGATTAACTATCAACTATTAAATACACTTGTTTGAAAACCAAGCACAAATAGTATATTTCTGAAATATAAGAAGGTGAATTGGTATTATAGTTTTGTCGGGGGGGGGGGGGGACTTTTTGCTGAGAATATTACTTGATTAATTAACACTAAACCAACTTACCCATTATAAAACTTCTATAGTTTTTTTCAGGGCCCATATAATATTCTGCACTGTAAATTGATTGTTTAAATTTACTTGAGTACTTGGAATGTCTCAAGGCCAAGAGGAAGACTCAACCTAAAGGCCCAAAATGCAGTTCTGAGGAAGTAAACTCATCTGCACTTTGCCAAGAGTCTGTATGATTCATGGCAGATTCTTTGTGGTGGGAAATATTTATTGTATAATACTAAATAGAAAATAAGAACAGAGTGATGTTTATGCTTCGATTACAACTGTGTTCATTTTTTTTTTTAAATATGTGGACAAGGACTGGAAACAGCATGGAAAAAAATAGGTGATGCACTATAGAAATGTTGAATTTCCTTGTTATTTTAACATCAATGCAACAAAATGTTTTAAAAGCAAGCCCATGACAAAATATTTTTAGGTGTTTTGGTTTCTTAAACAGCTTATAGCAATCTGTGATAAACGAAAATTTCTTATTTGGTATTATTACTAATTGCTGAAAAGTGGTTTGGGAAATGGGAATATGAAAAAAAGAGTAGAAAAAAGAAGAGAGTAGATGTAGGGTGTCATTTACTCTAATTAAAGCTAAGGAAATGTGGTTGATTACCTCTTCAAGCTTGCTGAATTCTTTACGAATTTCTTCTTTGAGGCCAGAGCAGTTTTCCTTATCTGTATTTCTAATGAAGTTTCCTATCAAAGGTGGTACCTAGACAGAGAAGAATTTCTTAGTTTATCAATGGCAGGCTAAGAGTACCGGCCTCATATAAAAACACAGCAGAACCCTTACAATTCCAGTGTCAGGAGTGTTTTAGAAACTTCAAGGGTGCACCATTCCTGTGTCCACAGAGGTCATATGCTGATCTTAGAAATGGTTTTGTGACCTAAGATGCTGTATTAAACAGGATTTTATGAATTGCAAATAACAGAACCCACTTTGGCAAGTTTAAGCCAAAAATATCTTTAAAGGACACAGTGCCTCACTGAGTTGTTGGGAGGCTAAAAATATAGGCTTGGAACTAAGGGGGGAACATTCTAAAACCATGGTCAAACTGGCCTAATGGAAAGGACCCGCTGTGACCAGTGAGCTGAAACTAGGGGTATGATTTGTGTCACTGTCAGCAACTGGACTCAGGTGATTTCTACCCTGGAATTTAATTTTGCAACCATCACTGCTCCTGAAAACCAGAAGCTCTGCCCCCTGCCACTCTCACCAAGCCTATTTCCTCACATTGATCATTTCTGAATTGAACTCTGCCGTGTGTATGTCTGACAGGAGAGCGTTGGTCCCAGGCCTTGGCCCCAACTGCAAAAGGAGCTGGGGAAGAGAATTTTTTTATTTCTACCTTGGAGAGGACATGAAAAGACTGTTCAAAGGGGACTGACAATCTAAAGACCTGACAGATGTAGTGTCACATACTTTAATGCTTGTGGTGGAGGTGTTTGTGTGTTTTAATACTTCGGTCTCTGGTATCATCTCATTGCAAAAGACGGAAGTCCACTCATCCCAGTTCTAAGTAAACAGGCTCTCAGGAAAATACAGAATCCCCTGAAGCCCCATCGATGCCAGTTCAGCTTGCCCTCATTGGAACTGAAGGTTGGCAGGCAGCCCTTCCATCCCCATTTCCTTCCTGGTCCTTCAGCTTTGCTTCTCCTTACGAGTCTTCTGTATTATTTTCCATATATATTTCCCTTTGCAGTGTTCTTAATTTCCACTTCCCTAAAAGTGTGTATTTTTATTACATGGTTTTGGTTTGTCAAGTCTCCAATTACATACATATATCCAAAGCTTCCCTACTTCTGTCCTAGTCTGTCTCAGTTCCAAGTTTCTAAGAAAGAAGATGATTGGGCTGGGGGTACAGGGAGGGACATTTCTAGTTTGCTGAGCTGTGACCAGGAGGGTGGGGTCATAGGGTACCTCAGACCCCCTCTTTCTGAATGTGAGTAGGAAGGTAATAGTGGGCATCTCCAGCCTTTTAGCTCATTTTCTTTCTAAACAACACAATGAATCTCTTCTTATTCTTTAAAAAAATTCTCCAACATGTTCCTTGTAAACGCTGTAGTCCATACCCCTCATCTTGGACAGCAGTGACCTCACTGTTCTCTCCCCTCACCTCACCCTGCTAAGCCAGGCTTTCCCTTCCTCCTTCCTCAGCGGCTCCCCTTTCTTTGCATGGTCTGCTTAAACAACGTGTCTGCCCTGGAGGTCCCATCTTTGTGGTATTTCTTTCTCTAGAGACAAGATACCTGCTCACAAAAATTAGGGGATCAGGGAGCGTGCAGATACTCCAGTACTTTCAGCCTTTTTGATCATGCATTTTCACCAATGAAATAAAAATTGGTTTTGTATCTCATTTGCATAATCAACAACTTTCTTTGACTTGTCATTTGCTTTTCTAATGTTTTGTTTAATAAAGAAAAATTGAATGCTTTTTTTATCACTTCATATTCATTTTGAAATATCCCCTAATTTTTGTGAACAGTATATTTCTGTGTATGCTGACATAGGATGACAAAGTAACAGAATTCTAGAGACAGAGACATACATGAAGTTACTTTTCCTGCTGTCTACTGTTGGTCATGTCTTTATTAATACTAACTGCTTCAACTAATCTATAACATTGATGTTAATTATGATGCACACAGTTCTTCTCCAGGAATGCCATACATACAGCTGAGAGCTATTGCCAACACAGTATAGAAGCTTACTGCTAGACACTGGCTAGAAAATCCAGAGCTAGCACTGAGCCCTGGCCAGGTAGCTCAGCTAGTTAGAGAATCATCCTTATACACCAACGTTGTGGGTTCAATCCTCAGTAAGGGTACATTTAAGAATCAACCAATGAATGTATAAATAAGTTGAACAACAAATTGATGGGGTTTTTTCTCTCTCCCCCTTCCTCCTTTCCTCTCTCTAAAAAAGTTAAAAAAAAAACAAAACCAAACACTGAGATTTACCATTTATTAGACTCTACTCAGTGTTTTATATGAATTGATTTTTATGATGAAGAAACAATTATATAACTGATTTTTATCTCTGAGGAAACAATTGTACTCATTTTACAAATAATGACCTGAGAAACAGATAAAGCAGTACTATAAATTGCTAAGTAACTTATTAACAAGATGGAAGTGGCAGAGCTGGCCACAAACCTAGGCAGTGAGTCACCCGAGATAGGATCGCTGCTCACCCCAAGAACCATGCCCTGGTGCAACACACAGGCAGGAAGGTCACTGACAGGGAAACATTAGTATGTGTGGGAACACAGAGCTGGGCACTCATCTGGTCTGGACAAGCTTCCTGAAGGAGACAGTATCTGAGCAGATACATGAAAGAGGATTTTGAGATAACCAGGCAAAGTAAGAAGGGGAAGAGTCTTCCAGCAAGAGTTGATAAGTTGGCAAATTTGGGAAAACTGAAAGCATTCAGTATGGCTGGAATATAAGGTCCTCAGGAGACAGGTAAAGAGGGTTAACTTTGGAAAAGTAAACAAACTGATCAAGAAAGGGCTTGCAAGGGGGAAGGGAAGGGAAGGGGAAGGGGTAGGGGAAGGGAAGGGAAGGGAAGGGAAGGGAAGGGAAGGGAAGGGAAGGGAAGGGAAGGGAAGGGAAGGGAAAGTAGGAAAGAAAAAAGGAAGGAAAGAGAGGGAAAGAGGGAGGGAGGGAGGGAGGGAGGAAAGGGAAGGGAAGGGAGGGAGGGAGGGAGGGAAAGGGTTTGCAGGACATGTCAGGGCAGAAAAGAGTGTAATCTTGTTTTGTTTTCCTTTCCCAAATTACTGAACCGTAAATGACCACTGGCATAGCTTAAACAAAATAGGAACTGAAATTTCACATACCTTAGAAAATAACTCAAAGACCATCTTTTGGCACGCTTTCTCATAGGGGTCAGCTGGCAGCAGCTTCTTTCCTGGGTATGCTTCATCCAGGTACTCACAAGTGATGACCGACTCGTAGATGAGCTGGCCCTGACTGTTCTCCAGAACCGGCACCAGACCAAAGGGATTCTTCTCAAAGAACCATTCAGGCTTATTTTTCAGGTTGATGTTGATAACTTCATGCCTGAATGACACATAGTAGATAAAAGAATGAAATATTTTTTTTTTATTTCTGAATGAATCCTCACTGGTCCTGCCATCCACTTAGCTGACCAGATACCAAATTTAGAAGTCAACTTGGCCTTGATTTCTCCCCCAGCCCCCATCCTCCTTCCTCAAGTCAAATAGTTCTGCAAGACCTGTCAGCTAGACCTCCAAATCATACTGACTTTCTTCACTTCTCAGGTTTATCACTGCTACCCCATCCAAAACATCATCGGCCACCTGGACGTATACGACAGTCCCCACCAGCCTCTAAGCATTCACTGCAGCCTCCATTCTATACACATGGCCAGGCGGAGCTTTGACAAAAGTAAATTAAATTAGGCCACTCTCCTGCTTACAATTCTTTGACTGTTCCTCATTGCAAAGAGGATAAACTCTAAATCACTTTCTATGACACACAAGGTACACTTGATCTGTCCCACTTGTTTCCTAAGACTTTCCCTCTGGTCACTGTGATCTGGCCACACTGGCCTTTTTTATATTCCTTGCATTTGCAAGACATGTTCCACTTTAGAGCACTGGCATTTACTGGTCCTCTGCCTCCTCCGCCTGTCTTCCCAGGTCAAACACCACCTCCACAGAGAGGTCCTCCCTGACCACCCATTCTGAAGCGCTGAGAGCCTCCACTGTGGGATCATACTGTTTTACTCTCTTCACTGAATTGACATGTATCTGATCTGATATGATATTGATCATTTATTTATTCATTTATTACGTCAAGAATGTAAGCTCCATGAAAGCAAAGATCTTATGTGTTTTATTACATATAAAAGCAAGTTTAAAATAGATTTTAATGTTATGAAGAAAATAAAAATAGTTTCAGATAGGCACTCAGTTAATATGTGTTGAATAGGTGAATAAATAAGTGGAAATCCTTCAATACTGTCGGTAAAATACTACATTTTTGGCTAAGAGGCACCTTATTGGGCTCCTTAAAAAATGAAAGAGGGAAAATAAAAATTCATGTTAACCATATTTTTAAATAAAAAGTATTATGTACTATTTTAAATAAAATGTATTATGTACTATTAATGTTAAAATTGCACATATGAAACCAAACTTGGTGTTATTAGAAAAAAATGTAAAGTTGGGGTTTTGCGGGGGCCCTTCAGAAGTCTGGGCCCAGGGTGCGCGCCCAGTGCGCTCGCCGTTAAATCGCCTCTGCTACTACCCATTGCGTGAGAATCAACATGATCACATTCAATTCCTTTTGCTAATTTGGATAGAAAGTTCCTTGCTTTTTACAAGGATATAAAGGAATACAAAACACCCACAAAATAAGCTTTCAGGTTAAATCTCCATGCATTGATATATTTTTTAAAAAATACTGCATGGTAAATTGTACAAAGTAAACCCAAGAGGAAGAAAGCAGGAGAAGTCTGGGGCTATATTCAGATTGTAATTCGATCTAACTTGTATCTTACCTGAGAGGTTTTAGAGGAAATAAGAGAAAGTAAAGTATCACATAATTGCTAAAGCCAGATCTATATAATAGTCAAAGCTAGTTAACTGTTCAATAGAACAGATTAGTTACTCAAAAATAACATAAAGTAACAACTTTTGTTTCCTATTTCCTCATCCACCACCTTATCTAAAATAGCACTTAGTCTGCAGATTAAAATATGTAATCACCCATGGAAACAAAGGAATAGCCAGATGAAATAGAGAGAGAGAGAGAGAGAGAGAGTTAAAAGGTTCATGTGCTGAGCAAATACTGGACACTCAGATATGAGTCATTGCAAGAAAAATAAAGCCCTCTGCCAAGGAATTATCAATACTTCTGAAATTTTATACTATTAAAAACAAAAGGTAGATCCTGGGCTTTTATACAAACATTTGGTGGTAACCTGGCATTATGAGCCAACAAGTCAACATACCTGACATAACAAGTTGGAGGACACATCTTTGAAAGAAAACCATGCTTTGTTAGGTTGTATGTTGTAAAAATCTAGTACCTCGCTGATGAAAACCTCCTGGGACTCAGAACTGGTCATGACTGTAGTGGATCTCTTCTGTTGGCACTTCCTGGCAGCTGTCACCACTCTTCACCACCCATACATACACTATTATGGTAAAATCATTACAATTTTCCTTTGGAAAACTTACAGTAAGTAAGGGAGGATTGGTTTCAACCTCGAGTTGCAGAGGGGCACATAACCCAGGATTTGATGCCCTGAATTCAGCTGAATCTTGCTCTTGAACTTTTCAATTACATGAGCTCAAGATAGGTCTTTTTTCAGTCCAATTCTAATTCGAGTTCCCTTACCTGCAATAAAATATTTCTGACTAATATAGAAATACTATATAGTATTTGGATAAAATACAGTGTTTTGGATGAATGTTACTAAATGTAGAGTATTTTGCTGTGTGTTCAGAGTCAGTTTCATTCAAATAAGATGCCAAATTTAGTGAGGTGTGGGCTTATCCATAAATAATTTTTTTCTTTACACTGCATCTTATATTTCTTTTAGGGAAGATAATTGCCTGCTTAATTCTCCCCCTAGAAGACTAACAGAGCTGCTGCCTGTCACCGACTTAACTGGAGCCCCTTTTTCTAATCCATAAAATGGTTAGGTTAGTCCGAATGGAGTGTCCTAGACTGCTGGAGTCGAGTGGGATTCCCCCCGCCCCCTCCTACCCAGGGACAGGGTCCATAACTTGCTATGCTCTCCCCAAAAGGCTGGGGAAAGTATCTACCTGGCAGATAGCTCCAGGGGCCCTATCCGAGACTGCCACCCCCGCCGCCGGCAGCACCGGCCGGATCCGGGAGCGGCCTCCGCCTGCACCCTCACCTGATTCCTTTGGCCTTCAGGACAAGGCGCGTCCTCTCGGCGAACGGGCAGAACCTCATGCTGTAGAGGCGGATCAGGCCATCGGGGACCGGCCCCGGGGGCGCGCTTCCTGTCGAGGGAGGTGGGGGGAGTGGGGGTGGTTACCGCCCGTGGAGAGGCCCAGACCCCAGCCCCGCGCCGCCTCCAGCCCGGCCGCGGAGAGGCCCCGCGCGCTGCCACCCCGACCGGTCCCCTGCGGAAGGAAGCCCTCGGGGAAGGCTCGGTTCCGGGGCAGTCGCACCGGGACCCGCGGCCGGGGTCGTCCGAGATCATCCCCGCCTCTCGCGGCGGGCAGGCCTCACCCTTCCCCAAGCTCTTGGCTGACCCTCCGGACATCGTGGTGCAGCGAAAGCCGAGCTCTCGTCCCAGGTTTGCAGGCGATTCACGAAGTAACCGTCCCTCCTTTTCTGCCCTCCTCCCGCAGAAATGCGACCTGGGCGTGCTCGCAGCTCCGCCTCCGCTGTTCCTGGGACCGCGTGCAACCCCGTGCGCACGGCTAACCCACGCGCAACCGCCCGGAGCAAGCCCGCAGTGCGCGGGTTCTAGTTCATCCACTGCAGGAGGGGTCGTGCCGCCCCCGAGGCCTCCGCGCCAGCGCTGGGAGGGAAGTCGCCGCCTATGCCCACCCGCTGCGCCCAGACCCAGTGCCGGCCTTCCTGGTTTTGTGAGGATCCGGCTTAAAACCCTGCCACTGGTTGTTGTGGCCAAGTGTTTCGCGCTGGCCAAGAAATGCGCCCACCAGATGTTCTCTCTCTCTCTCTCTCTCTCTCTCTCTCTTTTCCTTCCTCTCCCCTCACCCCCCCCCCCCGCCCCCGGAGCCCCTGACTCAGAACGATGGTAGTCTCTCATCTGCCCTCGCGGGTCCCCTTCGACCCTAACATCCCCTATTCCCCAGCCCTGCTGGGAAGCCCACTCTGGCCGCCATCAATCACATGGCACAAACCTGGTCATAGCGTCCCCTTTGCTTCAAGGCTTCCCCAGCTTCAGGATCAGAGGCTTGGGCCCAGCACTCGCTCATGGTTCCACAACATGCTCCCCAAAGGTTCCTGCCCAGCCAGTCACCTGGACAGCCTTCTCATTTTTCTGTCAGTGCTAGCTTAATATGACTACTGAGAGGGTCACTGTCCCTGCTGTGCCCATTGACACATCCTTTTAATTTTAACCCGGAAGAAACAGCCCAGATCTGGATATTACTAACCTCAGATGGTGCTGTTTTTTAAAAATCTATTAAACATTTGGATTTTGAAGCTCTAGTAGGGTTCAGAGTCTGGCAGGTGGCCTGAGTAAATACAGTGTGTCCCTAAAGTCATGGGGCACTTTTGACCATGTGACGGGTCAAAAGTTCACCATGACTTTACCAACACACTGGTATATCTAGTTCCGTACATCTATGAAAAATACCTGGCCAAGCGTTTGCTCAGACAGCTCCTCTTAACTTAAGGGTTAGGAAAGAGGGATTCCAGGGGACATGGTATAGATATAGGAAAAGGGTAATCAATGTTGTGTTTGTCTGCCTAGATTTGAGAGCTGGTGACAAGGCAGGGTTAGAGGGAAGCTATTTTGATTTGTGCTGTTAGGGAGGAAACAGAAAGTAGGTGATAAGCACACCTATCTCAGAGCCTTCCTGCCTGAGTTTGATCCTTACTCTCACTCTATGTTTATTAGTTTGCTAGGACTAGGACAAAAAAAAAATACCACAAAGTGAGTGGTTTAAACAACGGAAATCTAGTCTCACAGCTCTGGAGGCTAAAAGTATCAAGGAGTACCCGGGGTGGGTTCTTTGTGAAGACTGAGAATGTTCCATGCCCCTTCTCTAGCTTATGGTGGCTTGCTGGCAATCTTTGGCATTTTTTGGAGTATAGAAGCATCTCTGCCTTCGTCTTCACATGGCACCCTCCTTATGTGGCTGTCTGTGTCCAAAAGCTCCCCTCTTTATAAAGTAAGGTGACCAATTCTTTTACAATGAAAAGGAGGACAAAAATAAATTGAAGAAAACAATATCGTAAATAAAAGAAACATTTTATTCATTGCAACAATAATACACTATGATATGATAAATGCATAATAGAAACATTTGTAATATTTTTATATTGTAATTGTGCTTACATGCCTATTAATTTTTAAATAATTGTAAGAAAAGAAAAAAGTACTCATTTATTAAAACTAAATATCAAACAAAACCACTAATTTGGAGTGATATTCAGGTGTATTTATCATTTTCTAATTAAAAAACGTCTGTTTTATGCAACTATTTAATCAAAGTGCGTTATTAATAGATATGGTTTGAGATTGGATTTTCACTTTAAAACTCCAATTTCAGAAAAATACTTTTAAATAAAAGTATATGTATTTGGAAATTATTAATAGATAATAAATTAATAAAACATGAATTGTGCTTACCTATCTGTGATTGAATATTCACTAAAAAAGAAATAATCGTGAGTCTACAATGTTGTATGTGCCATGTCGTGTTTCAGTAAGAAGTACACAAAGCCATTTGCGCTCTCGGTATATCACACGCTGTCTCAAGGTCTCCTGTGTAAAGCACATGTGTCTCTCATAATTGCGTCTTGCCACACTGTACTGATCCTTGATGAATCATCATGTCAAATGTCATATCACATGCAATGGATCGACTGCATCAATTGAATATGGACATTTATAGATTAGCCTTCCAATATCAGAAAGGAGGACATGTAGGAGGACTTTTTTTTTTTTTACAGGGACAGAGAGAGAGTCAGAGAGAGGGATAGATAGGGACAGACAGACAAGAACAGAGAGATGAGAAGCATCAATCATCAGTTTTTTGTTGCAACACCTTAGTTGTTCATTAATTGCTTTCTCACATGTGCCTTGACTGCGGGCCTTCAGCAGACCAAGTAACCCCTTGCTCGAGCCAGCGACCTTGGGTCCAAGCTGGTGAGCTTTTTTTTTTTTCTCAAGCCAGATGAGCCCACGCTCAAGCTAGCGGCCTCGGAGTCTCGAACCTGGGTCCTCTGCATCCCAGTCCAACACTATCCACTGCGCCACCGCCTGGTCAGGCTAGGAGGACACTTTTCGAGGGAGGACGGAACTTAAAAAAGAAGAACTGTTCTCCCTAAAGGAGAACAACTGGTCACCTTATATAAAGACACCAGTCATATTGGAATAGGAGTCCATCCTAGTCCAGTATGACCTCATCTTAATTGAATAATTACAATTGCTATGAATCTATGTCTAAATAAGGCCACACTCTGAGGTCCCTGGGATTAGAGCTTCAACATAGGAGTTTATGAATTTTTAATTCAACATATGGATTTTTTAATGAAACCATGTTTTGTTGAAAAGATTTAAAAGATTCAATCCATCAATAAAGTAAAAAGTTAATTTTTCAAAGAAGTAAGTTGAAAAGAAAATATACATCCCAGGAAATGACTATACTGTTAGCACTGCTCCGCATTATTGTGGATCACTTCCAAGCCCTTTGTGGTCATATGCATAATATGTGAACACCTGGATAAACTCTGTGGATATCCACAAGGAGAAACACAGTATTTCATACTTTTGCAGCTGTAATTGTCAAAAATTAACCTGAGTGGGCAAACATCAACTGATTCTGGTGGTTGAAGATTAAGATTTAGAGGTCTTAGCCCTGGCCAGGTGGCTCAGTGGATAAAGCATCCTCCTGTTGCATGGAGGGTTCAATCTAGTCAGGGCATATAGGAAAAGCAATCAATGAGTAAACAACTAAATGGAACAACTAAGTGGATTGATGAGTTACCGGTAATGCTTCTGTCTCTCTCCCTTCTTCTCTCTCTCTCAAATCAATGGGGAATTTTTTCTTAAAGAATTAGAGGTCCTAGTAATAAGAAATAGTTTTCTACCTTCTAAGTACCAGCTGTCTTTACTGATGATGATATACATCCACTTGATACAACATCCTTTGACTTTTCAGGAAAAGTATTTGAATAATTTGATACTTTTAATATATAATAAATTAATATTTATAAAGTATTTTATAGAGCAAATTAGAAATATTGAAAGTCACATGAAGTAGTTTACTGTTATTTTTTTATTAATTATAATAAAAATCTCTTTTAAAATATTAGGGGCCCTTATCTTGTGAATATGAAGGTTTCTTTAAAAGTTAACATTCTCTGACGGTCCATAGCAGGGAAAAATAGCCGTCATAAAAGAGCTTCCATGAAAAGATCCTGGCTGAATGATTGAGTAAAAGTATTAGTAGGGCCCAGAGTGAGGTAAAACAACAACAACAAAACCATTATAATTCTCACAATAAGAAGACATACAGGAATAAATGGTCCATAAAGAAAGGAGTTTGAATAGCAAATATATAGACATATAGGGGAATATTAAACGTGCATTGAGAGTAGAATGGATAAATAAATTGTAATATATTCATATAAAGAACAACTATCCAGCAACAAAAACTAAAAAACTACAGCTACAGCTATCAAAATAAATGCACATCACAACATAAGATTGAGCCATAAAAACAAGTCACAAAGCAATATATACGGTATGACTAAATATATTACCTTTAAAAGCATGCAAAATGAAACAGCATACTGGTTATGACACTTGCATATGTGATAGAATTGAAAAGCAAGAAGCAATAAACAGAATTCAGAAGAGTTCTTATCTCTGGGGTAAGGAAGAAAGAAAAAGGAAGCATAGCATGGGGGGGGGGGGGGGGAGGAGAAGGGGCTGCATCCCTGGAATTGCTTACGTTCTATTTCTTAAACTGGAAAGTGGCCTCTGGACAATGGAATTGAGGTCAGAAAAGATGGAGTGAGAAGAAATGAGGTGGGGACTGTTTTCATTAGAAAAACTTCCTGTAGAATCTGAGTTTTTACTATATGTTATATTTGAAAAAAAATTAAACTTTAAGAAACTGATTTTAAAAAAACAACTACAACACAACAGAAAACCTAACTACTGTTCAAAGGGATGAAGCAGACCTATATATACTGATGCAGAAACATGCTCAAGATATAGTCTTACATAAAAATGTGGAAAAACAGCATAGAGGAGATAATTCCACTGTTGAATACATACTGCCTGCCAGGTATCGGCTAAGCATTCTACATGAAAACCCTTTAATCCTTACAACTCTAAGAATGAAATAAGAAATGCTGCTAATGTTACCATCTCATAGATGAGGAAACTGGAGGATGGAAATTTAGTGATTTTCCAAAGAGGAATCTACTTTTGAATGGTGGAGCTGGTTTTCCAACTCCGGACTGACATCAGAGTCTGATCTCTAAACTACTACCAAATTTCATTGATTCTAAGCACTACATTCTTAATTTTTGAATGCCTAAAGATTGGTCTATATCTTAAAATCACTGTAGGCTGGTTGCAGTCCTGATGTAGATGTTATTGCTTGTGCTTGAATTTGTAGGGTGGATGTCAATGGCTTGAAAGAAGATCCTAGAAATAATAAGAGAGCATTTATTTTTGTGACAGAGGCACAGAGAGGGACAGATAGAGACAGACAGGAAGGGGGAGAGATGAGAAGCATCAACTCAGTTGAGGAACCTTAATTGTTCATTGATTGCTAAGGTGACCAACTCTTTTACAATGAAAAGGAGGACAGCCTGACCAGGCAGTGGCTCAGTGGATAGAGCGTCAGACTGGGACGCAGAGGACCCAGGTTCGAGACTCCGTGGTCGCCAGCTTGAATGTGGGTTCATCTAGTTTGAGCAAGGCTCACCAGCTTGAGCCCAAGGTCACTGGCTTGAGCAAGAGGTTACTCCATCTGCTGTGACCCCCGGGTCAAGGCATATATGAGAAAGCAATCAATGAACAACTAAGGTGCCTAAACAAAGAATTGATGCTTCTCATCTCTCTCCCTTCCTGTCTGTCTGTCTCTATCTCTTCCTCTCTCTGTCTCTGTTACACAAAAAAAACAAAACTAAATTGAAAAAAACAATATCATAAATAAAAGAAACATTTTATTCATTGCAACAATAATATACTATAGTATGATAAATGCATAATAAAAACATTTGCAATATTTTATATTGTAATTATGCTTATATGCCTATTAATTTTTAATAATAATTTTAAGAAAAAGTACTCACTTAGATTCAAATATGTCATATCACAAGCAATGGATTGACTCTGCATGGATCGTATACTGTATGAACACTTACAGATTAGTCTTCCAATATTAAAAACGAGGATATGTAGGAGGTCACTTTTCTAGGGAGGACAGAACTTACAAAAGACTGTCCTCCCTAAAGGAGGACGATAGGTTACCTTATTGATTGCTCTCTCATATGTGCCTTGACTCGGGGGGGGGGGGGCTACAGCAGAGCAAGTGATCCCTTGCTCAAGCCAGCGACCTTGGGCTCAAGTCAGTGAACTTGGGCTTCAAGCCAGCAACAATTGGGCTTAAGCCAGCGACCATGGGGTCATGTCTATGATCCCACACTCAAGCCAGCGACCCAGTGCTCAAGCTGGTGAGCCCGCACTCAAGTCAGCGACCTCTGGGTTTTGAACCTGGGTCCTCTGCATCCCAGTCCAAAGCTCTATTTACTGCACCACTGCCTGGTCAGGCTAGTGAGCATTTTTGATGCATTATTAAATGAAATGATTTGTTGGCAAAGAGGATAAAACTAGGGTGGGGGATGTAGGGGAATTGAATGCCTACGACTCTGATTTGAATAATTATTCTAAAAGTGAAGAACCTATAGATACACTTTAGTTTATGTCACTTACATTTTCTTTTTTTCTACTTGCACAAGTCATATAGGATAAAAAAAATTTTCTAAATAAGTTTGAGTTCTTCTGTGATAAAAATCTAAGTTTAAAAGAGTTCTTTTAATAAGTATAAAATTAAAATTCTGGGTGATTAGAAAGGATTCTGTTGTAATTTCATTGATGGATGTTTCCCTTTCTCGTTTTCTCTTTGATTTGATGAAATACAGTACTATATCTTGTCTCCTTCATAATCACCTCTGAAGTACTTAACTGACTTTTTTAAAGAAAAAAAAATGAAGTTTATTTAATAATCAAGTGCAAAAATACAAATACACACAGAGATATCTGAAACATTATTTACTTTCATGTGGGATGCATTGTAAAATTTTGTTTCATTAAAAAAAGAAAGCTGGTCATGACTTAGACACACTACTAATATATTCCAATCTGTAACTGCTCTAGAACACAAACTGTGTTACTGATGCTCATTAATAATTCAAAGAACTTGATAATCTATTTTCTTAGTATGAACCCACTATAGTAGTCTATGCACTCTGAGAAAAAACTGTAGCAGTCTTATAACCAGGTAGCCAGCCTGAACATGATGTATGCTTGCTTATCAGTGTGCACCTAAATCACCTTCTTTCCCAGGTTCAGTAGATAAAGGAAATGACTTGCAACTATGTAACAGGACCATGCGTCTGTATTTATATGTTATATAAAGTTCTTTTTATACACAATACATTATTTCATTTGACCCTAACAATCTTGTGAAGATAGGGAAAATATCAGATTCACTTTAGGGATGATGAAGTTAAATTTTATAAACTTCAGTTTTCCAGTTATCACCTACCTAGTAAGAAGCAGAGACAGAATAAGAGCATCAACTTTTAAATGGAGAGTTCTTCTCTCTAAACCACATAGCCTGAGAGTATAATCTGAACTCAGATATTTTCATCACTTCATCTTCATTTTCTTGTGGATTCAAGTTTTTGTCATAGGATACAATGAAATACCTGCTTCTAAACTTGTTATACCAGTAAAACGTTACAGCCACAGACTACATATTTTTTAAAGAGCAGTTTCTCTGTCTCTAGTCTAAAGGAACACAGGTAATATGAAAGACCCTAAAGGCAAAGGAAATTGAAGGGAAGTAAGATGAAAGGATATTAAGTGAAATGTAGTGATGGATTTTAGTGCCTTTAAAGCTTTTACTTTTGTGAGAGTTCAATGGAGAATTTAATGCAAATGAGACTTGAAGCTTTTGAAGAGGATAGTAGCCTGAATGATGTCATTCAAACTCAAATCTTTTTTTTTTTTTTTTTTTTTTTTTTTTTTACAGAGACTCAGAGAGAGGGATAGATAGGGACAGACAGGAAGGGAGAAAGATGAGAAGCATCAATTTTTTGTGTGTGTGGCACTTTAGTTGTTCATTGATTGCTTTTTCATATGTGCTTTGACCGTGGAGCTACAGCAGACTGAGTGACACCTTACTCAAGCCAACAACCTTGGGCTCAAGCTGGTGAGCCTTGCTCAAACCAGATAAACCCATGCTCAAACTGGCGAACTCAGGGTCCCGAACCTCGGTCCTCTGCATCCCAGTCTGACGCTGTATCCACTGCGCCACCTCCTGGTCAGGGTCAAACTGAAATCTTGAATGTAATAATGGTAAACCGTAGTCTTCAAAATCCTGAACTTAATGTTCTCCTAGAGTGCTGTTATAAGTGATACTTGTGCCACAATGCAAATTGATTCCTGTTTTTCTCCATTAATGGCTTTTAGATTTTCTTTTTAATGTTTATTGTGTTGATTTTAGAGATGGGGGGAAGGGAGAGAGAGGGAGAGAGAGAGACAAGTACATCTATCTGCTCCTGCATGTGCCCTAACCTGGATTGAACCGGCAACCTCTGCACTTCCAGATGATGCTCTAACCAACTGAGTTATCCAGCCAGGGCTTAGATTTCTTTAAATGAAGTCCATGTTAGAGTCCATTGATACTAGGGTTCTGCAAAATTGCTGAGGATCTAAGGCCCCAAGCAACCTCAGAAGACCCGCCTTGTTCATCACAATACCCCTCCTGGTGCCCACTGCAGAGATAACTTCCTGACTTTTTTGTTACATTGTAAAATAATTTTATCACACTTCTTATAAACTCTACTGTTGGGCAGAGGAAATATATTATGCTCACTTTGTTAAAGATGGCACTGCCCACGTGGAAGCCCGTCGCCCAGGTGATATTAGTTGCCCTTATGCTTGGGATGGGCGTAATTATATTATTGTGTGTAGAGAACAGGCTGTAAGCAGGCAGGGTCATTATAGCCGAAGGCTTAGTTTTAAGACTAAGCTTTTCCCCACACCCTTGACTGATTGGATGATGTAGGGTGGTGCACTCTTATGAGGAATCCCATTTATGACTTATATAAGCGGCTTTGTATCAGACTTTCTTGTTTGTAGATTGAATTAAAGGTTTGGATTTCTACACTATAAAGTGGGGCAGACCTGGAGCTTGCTCTCTCTCGGTTCCTGAGATTAGCATTAGAGAGGAGAGCAGAAAAAGGCCACGTGGAGGAGAGGAGAAGCAGCCAAGATGGTGGAGTGCTGAGGGAGAAGCCAGTTTATGCAGAGTTTGTGCTGGAGAAGGAGATGGGGAACAGAGGTGAATAAGGCCGGTGAGCTAGAAGCCTTTGATTCTAGGAAACTCGGATAAGTCAGTAGCTTTGTGAGTACTGAATGAGTGGGTTTTAAAGCCCAGTGTGTGTTTTTACTTGCCTGCTGGTGCAAGCTAGGATTAAAGCTAATGGCCCACCAGTTCTTGGCTCTGTTGTTTCATTACCAACTGTCTGAATCAAATGTGAACCTGCATGGGCCAAGCGGCTGTGATGGTGGCGTTGGCTACTGGCTTTACATCTACTGTTTATCCTTTTCATCAGCACCTACAAAGTTTTCTTCCTACATTATTTAATCCTTCACTGGTGCATAATTTGTCAAACATGCACTAGTGGGTGACAGTGCCACCCACAAACACTGCAAGGTATGCTCCTTCCATGCACCTCACTGCCCACCCCTCTGTCACATGGGAACAGTGCTCAACATTCCCCTAGCACAACTGCAACCCTAAAGATCTATGATTGTGACTAATCCCCTTTCCTGCCCCAGAGAAAACCTTCTCCACTTTTGCCCCAGCCCCTGAAACAAAGGACTACCTAGTGTCTGAGGATGTGAGGTTTGTGTGCTGCATTTCTATCCAGCTCAAAATGCCAACAGTGATGAGCGCAGCAGAACGTACTTTAGCTCCCCTTGTTAGGACCATGAAATTTACTCCTTCAAGATCTTATTTCTATTCTCCCTACTCTCCAACCCAATTGATAATCCTCCTGTAGCAAGAATAATCTTTTCTAAACAAATCTGATCGTTGTTCTCCTGTTTAAAAACTGTGTCATGTCTTTCCATGGCTCTTTAAAAAAAGACCAGAATTCTCAGCTTGACTTTTACGTGGCCTTTGGCTCCTTCTCCAGCCATATCTTCAGTATTTTCTATTCACCTCTCTCTGCTCCAATCACACTGCTCTCCCCAGTTCATCCAATCTGTTGTCCTGCCTTAGTACCTATAAAGCCAGGAGTCAGGGCCAAGGCCACCATCACAGCCGGCTGACCCATGCAGGTTTACATTCGATTCGGACAGTCAGTAATGAAACAACGGAGCCAAGAACTGGTGAGCCATCAGCTTTAATTCTAGCTTGCACCCGGCGGGTAAGCAAAAACACACACTGGGTTCCCAAACCCACTCATTCAATGCTCACAAAGCTACTGACTTATCCAAGTTTCCTAGAATCAAAGGCTTCTAGCTCACCAGACTTATTCACCTCTGTTTCCCATCTCCTTACACAAACTGGCTTCTTCCTCAGCACTCTGCCATCTTGGCTGCTTCTTCTGGCCTCCACATGGCCTTAATCTGCTCTCCTCTCTAATACCTCAGGAACCAAGAGCGAGCAAGCTACTGGTCTGTCCCACTTTATAGTGTAGAAATCCAAACCCTCAATCCAATCTACAAACAAGAAAGTCTCTGATATAAAGTCACCCATCTGAGGCACAATGGGATTCCTCAGGAGAGTGCACCACCCCACATCATCCAATCAGTCAAGGGTGTGGGGAAAAGTTTACTCTTAAAACTAAGCCTTAGGCTATAATGACCAGGCCTGCTTACATTACAGCCTTTCCCCCACACCCATCCCAAGCATAAGGGCAAATAATATCACCTGGGTGACGGGCTTCCATGTGGGCAGCGCCATCTTTAACAAAGTGAGCATAATATATTTTATCTGCCCAACAGTACCTTTCCCAAAACTGTCCTCTGCCCATTCTCTTCACTGCCCAGCAACCACTCCTTATCCTTTGACTTTCAGTGAAAACAACACATGAGCACAGAAACCATCTCTTGTTATAAAGTAATGTACTTTAATCCATGGGTTACATAGAAACACCAAGACAGGTATTGAGCAGATACAATATATTATGCTCACTTTGTTAAAGATGGCGCTGCCCACGTGGAAGCCTGTTGCCTAGGTGATGATATTGGTTGCCCTTCTTGCTTGGGATGGGCGTGATTATATTAATGTGGGGGGGGGACAGGCTGTAAGCAGGCAGAGTTGTTATAGCCTAAGTCTTAGTTTTAAGACTAAGCCTTTCCCACCCTTTCTGATGTAGGGTGATGCACTCTCATGAGGAATCCCATTATGCCTCAGATAAGTGACTTTGTATCAGAGACTTCCTTGTTTGTAGATTGGATTAAAGGTTTTGAATCTACACTGTAAAGTGGGGCAGACTGGGAGCTTGCTTTCTCTTGGTTCCTGAGATTAGCATTAGAGAGGAGAGTAGAGAAAGGCCAAGTGAAGGAGGCCAGGAGAAGCAGCCAAGATGGTGGAGTGCTGAGGGAGAAGCCAGTTTGTGCAGAGTTTGTGCTGGAGAAGGAGATGGGGAACAGAGGTGAATAAGACTGGTGAGCTAGAAACCTTTGATTCTAGGAAACTTGGAAAAGTCAGTAGCTTTGTGAACACTGAATGAGTGGATTTTGGAGCCCAGTGTGTGTTTTTACTTGCCTGCCGGATCCAAGTTAGGATTAAAGATGATGGCCCACCAGTTCTTGGCTCCGTTGTTTCATTACCAACTGTCCAAATCTAATGTGAACCTGCATGAGCCAGGTGGCTATGATGGTGGCCATGGCTATTGGCTTTATAACAGGTTACAGAATAAATTTTAGGAGGAGTTTTATTAATTAGCCAGCTAGCTACACAGGGCATAATCCCAAATCACATAGGCCTATTACAGTTCTGAGCCTGCTTTTCTACAAAACCAAGTACTGGTTGGAGTGGCTAAGAAGGGCCTTGTGATCCCTTTGTCTAGAGCCGTGATGGTGAACCTATGACACACGTGTCAGCACTGACACACGTAGCCATTTTCGATAACACGCTGCTGCATGCGGCTGCATACTAGAGACGTATGGGGCTGCATGCCGAGAAAGACGTTTCATCCTTGGCTCCTGCAAGGCCAGGTGCAGTAGCCGAGGATAAAACATTTGCTGTAGTGTAGACACTCTGTGCCAGAGGTCTGTAGGCCAAAGCAACATAACTCCGGCACAGAGCGTCTAGTTCTGGGACTTCTGGTTAGGCCGTTCTTTTTGAAGTGACACACCACCCGAGTTATGCTCAGTTTTTTGGCGAATTTTGACACACCAAGCTCAAAAGATTGCCCATCACTGGTCTAGAGGTATATGTTACTCTCATGACTTTAGGGTGAGTCTGAGTATAGGAATTCTTGATTAAGGTACATAAACATTGTTTTCTAAGGTTTTCAGATAAGTTCTATCTTCTTTGCTCTGTGTGGCAAGTGGCCCCAGGCACCCTTTCAGAGAATTCTAGGAATCAGCTAACCTATGACTAGATGACCCAGCTGCCCTTGTAAGCCAGGAAGCTCCTGCATTCTTCTCTTTCCTTTCTCCACAGAAAGAAGGGAGTAAGAGGCCTGACTTTTCCTCTTTAAAATGGCGTTGCTAATGCTAAGTTTTACAGTTCCTTGGCACCTTATCACAGTCTGACACTGCCCATCCAACTAGGTGAGGACCCCAGCATAAGCTCTCATATATCATGTTCCTAATCTTCTTAATTAAATGTATAATTCTGTATTTGTGTAATGAAGTGGATGTCTATGTCACACGCGCACACACACACACACACACACACTTTAAGGTCCAAGAAGGAAGGAATTTAACCTGTTTTGCCTCATTATTTTGTTTTTGTTCTAAGTGACATGCAATGCAAGGGAGCTACTTAGTAAACATTTGTAAATGAACCGAAGGAAAGAGGATGGTAAAACAGGAAGGAGGGACATAAAGAAGGAAAAGGGAGGGCAGGGGGAAAGAGAGGACTGGAGGGATGGAAAGGAAAAGGAACCGGAGAGATAGATGGCTAGGAAGAGCCTGAAAAAAAAAGGAAGAAGCAAGGACAAGCTGCTGATTTTTTGATTAGGTTATTTTCAGAAGCTGTCTGCCTCCTTTCAGTAGCGGAGAGTATCTTTGAAAGTGCAATAGAGCAATGAAAACTCTTGCTTTACCAGGGGTGCCCACACCTTTTCAGCTTGCAAGCTACTTATAAGATGACCAAGTCAAATGATCTACCTACAATAAAAATGCAAAACATAAATTTATTTCTTCTATATTATCATTATTTAAGTTACTATTATTACTATTTAATATTGTGTATTCTTCTTTCACCTTTCTCCTTCTCAGCTCTCTTTTCGGAGGAAAGTCAATGTCATAGTTTTTATGAACAGTCCGAAAAAGCCGCTCCACATTTCCCTTCTTTGGAATAGCAATGGCACACAGACAGATGAGGCAAATGCACTTAGAATATGACATAGTGAAAAAAACTCCCCTCCCATTCTGTATGAAAGTGGTAGGTTTTAGGCTTCTTACTCAGACCAGCTACTGCACTCATTTTTATACCCTTTGTTGTATTTGGTTTAAATAAATTGAAGGCTAACTACGCAGCAATGTAACTGAACAAGTTAGCGCGGTTTAACACGCATGCATAGGGTGTCAAAAGTTCAGACAGTCAGATTGGCTACCCTGTATGCCAGTCAAAAGACAAATGTCTTTTTAATGTCATGGGATCTACCCACACTTCCTTACCGATGGACCAGTAAATCCCGATCCACGTATTGAGCACCCCTGGACTAGACCTTCCTTTAAATCCCACTCAGTTTTGCAGCCTTAGGGAAGTTCCTTTTCTTACCCTCAATTTCCTTATCTTTAAAGTGGGGACAAAGGGGGATTTGAAGATTAAATAAAATAATGCCTGCATGAAGGTTGGAACGTCTGCCTCGGCAAGCACTCAATATTAACTTCTGCTACCGCTATTTACTAAGACTATTTGCCACTGGGCTAGGCGGTGCCAATCCCACCCACTTCGAGGGACCCGCCCCTCGCTTTGTTTGGCGCTCTGCCATTGGCTAATACAGTGCTACACTTTCACCAATCCGCTCGGCTCTAGAGGGAGAAGGTTGAAGGGGCAGAGCCAATAGCAGCAGGGGTTACAGTATCATGGCTACGGTGCAAACAGTGCATGGTCTGCTGAGGGGACGGAATAGCCCCGGAGTAACGGTTGCAGATCCGACCGGGGATCTAACGTTTGCTGCCCGAGGTCCGGGTTTGAGAAACACGGCCCATGGCGCATGGCCGGGAGCGAGAGGAGAACATCACTGGCGCCAGCAGCGCGTCCCTGTCCGTGAGGTGCGGCAGCGCCGCCCGGCGACTGACTTCGGGCTCGTGGAAACGTCCTCTGATCTACATCCCTATCCTACGTTCTTCTTCTTCCCATTCTTTAGACCTGCTCTCCCAGAAACTTTGACCTCTTCCCTTCAAACCCCACCGCCTTCTAGCAGACTCCCTCCCTGTGTAAACTCTTTTCCCCACCCCTTCCTTGTTCCGTGACCACAGTCCACCTCTCCTTGCCCCACTCTTTCATTTTTCCCGCCCCTTGCCCGTTTACCCAGTGTTGCTCTCCTCCACTCTCCTTTCTCCTCCTTTTCCTGACCCAGCCTTCAGCGATTCTTTTCCTCCTGACTTTTTATAGCTATTCCTCTCCACCACCCCATTCTTGTCCTCTGGTGATTTTCCCCCAAATGTAGGGCCTTCCATCTTGTCCTCCTACCTCCTAACCACTAGCTTTGATTTATGTGCATTTATAGTGGCCTTTGAAAAGCATGAAGCGCTGCACAGATAAAAGTGGTCTTTCTTTCCTAACGCCTTCTAGAGTGTTACCTGCAGTCTGTTCCGTACAACATACTTCCCGATCTGGCTCTCCACTCTCTTCAGGTTACCAAGCCAGTGGCCTTCCCTTCCTTTCTCCACCAACAATCTTTTAGCAGATCCTTAATATTTAAGTAAAACTAGAATCTCCCTCATCTCAGATTCTCACCTACATATACCCAGCACGCACTCCCTACTTAAAAGTATGTTCCTTTTGTATTCTAATCTTTTATTCACGTTGGCTTAATTCCTTTTATTTTTTACATTTAATCTGTATTTTCAAATCTAAAATATGGCTGCACATGCTTCATCTTTGTAAAGAAATTTTCCTACTCTGCTCACAACTGCAAAGCAGGCTGACCTAGTCAAAGTCGTTTTTTAAAGTTTATTTTTTAAAATCAAAGCTAATTATAAAAGAAAGGCCCCATGCTAGCTCTGGAAGCACATATACCAAAAGAAAGGGCCCAGGATACACCCTGTTTTATGTTAGGATCAAGCCTCTCTCTCTCTCTCTCTGTCGTTTTCACTTTTTCTTTTGCAAGTATACAAGATCCCAGAAATCCTTCTGAGATTTTCTCGGATTTAATCAGAGGATTTGCTTCCCTGAAAAAGTTCTCTGAAGAAGGCTCTTGAGCCCTATAGTACTTGAGATCTACATTTAAACTTCTATAGTAACTGGACTCAAACTGGCCTCACAGCCAACATAAATGTTCTTTTATCTTAGAGACTGTTTTGGGCAGAAAACGGGTGAAAATAGAATAGATATGTTTTGAAGATTTTGATGACCTTTTGCTTGCTTGTAAAAAATATATTTGGAGTGTATTATATTGATGATGATCTATCTTTTCCCTAAAGATGGGTGCAAGGATTCCCTAAGCAGACTGTTCATTTCATCAACAACAACACCATTTGCTACTCTAGTGGCAATTTCATAATTTTTATTAATATTGAAACCAAGAAAGAAACTGTACTCCAGTGTATGAATGGAATTGTGGGTGTCATGGCAACTAACACTCCTTATGAAGTTGTGGCTTTTTCTGACCGGAAGCTAAAACCTGTCATCTACATATACAGCTTTCCTGGATTGACCAGAAAGACCAAATTAAAAGGTATCCTGCAATATCTTTCCTCTGCCATAACTGAAGGATTTTGTGAGATGTAACAAAACCTAGTTCTTATAAATGAAGGCTACTTGGGAACTTCTTTTTTTGTAATACACATATTTAAAGGAGGAATCAGGGTGATCACAAAGGATTTAATTAATTGGGCTAGAGCTTTGCTACACTATATATGGAGAATAGATTGATAGCTGTCAGAGGGGATGGGCGTCAGGGTGTTGGGTGAAAAGGTGAAGGAATCAAGCAAGAAAAACCCCACTCATAGACACAGACAACAGTATGGGGGTTACAAGAGGCAAAGGGGTAGGGGAGGTAGAAGAGGATAAAGGGGGATAAATGGTGATGGAAGGAAACTTGACTTGGGGTGGTGAATCCACAATACAATATACAGATGATGTATTATAGAGTTGTACACCTGAAACTTAAAAAAATTTATTAACCAATGTCACCCCAATAGATTCAATAAAATTAAAAAGAAATAAAAATCCTTTCAGCAAAGAATAAAACCCCTTTTTTTTTTCGAATAGTTTATTAAAAATCCAAGTGAATTGATGCTATAAACTTCTAAAGATAAGTCTCTGAGCTTCGATTTCCTTTTCTGTGAAATGAGGATAATGGAAATATCCACCGTTAAGGTTGTGGTGATAATAAAGGAAATTTTATATATAAATATATATATATATATATATATATATATATATATATATATATATATATATATGTTATATGTTATATAATACGTCATTCTATATGACATGTGCCAATCAATGTTATCTCCATTTAAATTGTCATTGACTCATTCTTAGATATGGCTGACCCAGACCAGGCTGCTGCCCATCTGCTGGAGCTCATCTAATAGTCCCTCATTTAACACATCATGGACAGAAATCGCAGGAGAGCTTAAGGCTGGTTTGATTTCTGCAGCCTTTTTGGTCAAATAAATATTTGGATCAAGCCAGTGAACTTTACTATAATTTAACATCTTATTTCTGGGGAAATTTATATTCTCACAGTTTAAAACAATAACCCATTTATACATTAGGAACTGTCTCTGTGGACTGTAACTACCCTTCATCTTTAAAGTTTTCCTAGCAGGGTTATTTGGCTATAGCCATATCCAAGCAATTGGAAGTTAATTCAAACCAACAGCCAACATTCATACTAGATAATGAAAATCCCAAGGCATTCACAATAAAATTTAGAAATAAGTCATCAAAGATACCCGTTGTTACTATTACTATTTAATGTCAATCTGGAAGTTCTAGCCAGTGCAACTAAATATGAAACTAGGAAAAAGCATAGCTGTGGGAAAGGAGATGATGAGTAATGCAGTAGTCTACTAGGACCAGTAAAAGAGTACTCAATAAGATGCTGATTTCAAAATAAATATTCATGCAGTTAGAAGATTTAAGTACTTTAAAATAATCCAAAGAAGAAATATGATTGATCTCAGTGAAGAAAACTATAAAAATCACTGATTTAAAATATTGAAATATATAGAGACATTCCTGAATGGGAAGCCTGGTATTTGTATTTCTGATATTCTTCATAGAAAGTAATTCATAGGTTTGTCATATGTTTTAGAGAGTCAGGAGTACTTAATTGAAATGATTCCAAAATTCATCAGGAAGAACAAGAAGTAGAGAATGGAAATAATTTGAGAGAGAGGGATGGTAAGGCACAATGTTTTTAACCATTCTAACATGGTGCTACAGAAATTAAGGGTGTGCATAGATCACCAGGTCAGTGAAAGAGTTCAAGTCTGGGGACAGATTTTAGAATATATAAATCTAAGAATATGATGATGGACATTTCCATGTACACAAAAAATAGATTTAGCCAACAATAGTGTTAAGGAACTATTTGAACAGAAGTATCAAGTTCTGTTATACTGTACATCAAAACATATAACAAATGAAAATAAGAGACTGATATAAACAAAGCAGAGAAAACATGGCAGAAGTAGAAGGAAATATGGTAAGAGAAAATACAGTATTGAAAAGTAGAAGAAAATATGGTAGAAAATTGAAAATGAAATTGAAATGATTTCAGGATGAGGAAGAACTTTTTACACAAAGGAAAAAAATTAGAAAGATTGGCCTATTTGATTACATATAAATTTAAAACTTAGGAACATAAGAAATACCATAGAAACTCAAAAAGCAAATAATAAACGGAAATATTTGGAAGAAATATGATCAAATGTTTCAGAACATTATGAAACAATAAAAAAAAAGACATTCCATTAGAACAATGGAAGAGGAATTTGCCCATACCACAAAACTACAAATGATCAAAAGCATCAAAAACTGTTTCATCTCAATATTTATTTTAAAAAGTGTCATTTAGATCTTGATGAGATTTTTCTGCTTACCACGGTCACAAGTTTTTTTAAACCTGATAACTGCTAGGCAAAGTGCAATGAAATTAGTAGCACTCATTTTTTGCTGAAGGTGGGACTATAAATTGATACATTCTTTCTGGGAAGTAAATATTTATCTGATTCAGTTAGACCTACTTCACTGTTAAGGAAATAATCAGAAATATGGTCAAAGATCTGTATGCAAAGGTGTTAAAAGCACTGTCATTGCACAAGACTGGAAACAAATTATCTCCAATAGCATGAACATGGTTAAATTAGTTAAAACATCCCATAAAAGGATATTATATGAATATTAAAATTCACATTTTTCAAGAATTATTAATTATAAAATGCTCAGTGTAAGGTAAATAACAACAAACCAATAGGAGTAACATTAGGTATGATCTAAGTTTCATTTAAAAAGTGAATTATTATGTATAATATTTAACCCATGATTATTACAGCTATAGAAAGCAATGTTCTATTTAAGGAAAAAAATACGTATTTTTTACATGTAAACACAGAAGAAAATACCAAAAAGAAATATACCAAATTTTGTAGCAGGATTACAAAGGATATATTTTTCTTTTCATGCATTTTTATATTTTCTTCAAAAGCCATGCTTATTTTAAAATTTAAAGCAAATATAAAAAGTAGAAAATTAATAATTTTTAATTATAGATGGAAATGTCTGTTTAGCGAGACTAGAAAATTATTAAGGCCTCTAAGCCACAGAAAAATTTTGTTCATTTTTGCATTGAATGTTTAAAAAATACAGGCTCTTTTTTGTTGATCAGACTATGGTAAATAAATTCAATAAATGACAAAGTTGAGGATTATATTATGGTCAGTTAAAATGAGAAGGGTAAGAAAGCAGGAAACAGCCATTAAAAATACACAGAAGTAGCAGTGGAGACATGAATGTGAGAAAGGCCTGGGAAAGGGCAAAGCATGAGAACAGCAGGTAAAGCAGGAAAGCCAGAGCCTCATATACAGAGAGGCAGAAGCAGACACTGCCCTGTTTTAGCATCCTCACGATGCTCATTTTAACATATTGTTGCTAAGACTTTTAAAGTCATGCTTCATTTCTTCAACTACAAGTAGGAATGAGAACAGTACTTTTTATAGTAGTTCCAAGAACTGGACAATATTAAGCTAAGGGCCAGATATGGAGATAATAGAAGTAAGCTAGAATTATTACACCTCCCCAAGGTATTTAAAGTTGTTTGAGTAACTTTTCTAATTACAATGTTTCATATTTTATGAACTGTTTTATGGTTCTTGGGTCATTCCAAATCTCACTAGGACACACATGGTACAGTTTGCACAGTTGTGCATTGAAGTCTAGAGACAGTGAACTAATCGTCTTAATTCACTTAAATATCTTTCAAAAATAGATCTTATCTTTACTCCTAATTTTGTGTTCAACATGTTAGAAATCAGTCAGGAGATCTCTTATTCCAAGAGTTATATGTTTTTGAATTACCTGAAATGTCTTAGAATAGGAAATTAAGTTCTATACTTTAGTTGATCTCAGGATATCATAATTAAGGCCTTATAATGGATTTTATATTTTAGGCAATGTTCTTCTGGACTATACTTTACTTTCATTCAGTTATTGTGGCACCTACCTGGCTAGTTATTCCTCTCTGCCAGAATTTGAATTGGCTCTCTGGTAAGTTCTAGCACCCTGCAGGATTCCTTTCATTTGGGTTACATTTGACCTGTTAAAGGAATTTACAGAATTCCTTTACATTAATTCACTTTTGCTTCTGGATTTTATCAAAGGACATATATATGAAAAATCTGAAACAAGGAAAAATGGAAGAAGTAAAAGTCCTAGTCATAACGTTTAATATTAGTTACTACTATTTTTAGGCAGAAAATTTGGTAAGCTATATGAGAGCTAAGTTAATGATCATATTCCTCTTTTTATTAATGTGTTATAATATCTCCTTTTTCAGGTAAAGAATACACTTATGACTATATAAACTTTTTTCTTAAAATAAACAGTGCCTATGAGTTGTTTGCATATTTTCCACTAATGTTGAAATTAAGATGGTCTCTATATTAGAGCTCAGTTTGAAGTAATTGTTTTCAGAGACATTAGGACAATTATATGTTCAGAGAGAGACATATCTGCCAGCTGTACAGGAAATACCTGTGGATAAGATGTACCTGTTTTTTTGGTTTGTTTTTTTTTGCTGGGTTGTTCCATGTGGCCAGTTTCAAAGTGGCACTCACTCTTCTGTCCTTAATATAAACTCCTTCATGGGAGCCTTATTAAGGGATAGTGCAGATTGTTCCCGGAATGACTGAGGATGCTCCTTATATATTAGTATTTCTAATACAAAAATGTAATAATCTAGGTTCAGTGAGCCACGTTTAGTTTATGCAGAGTTTTTGTAGAAAGTTTTATTGAGGTATAATTCACATACTTATAACAAATTGTTTATATGTGTGTATACACACACACACACACACACAATCTGGTAAGTTTTGACTTATGAATATACCCATGAAACCATCACCATAATCAAGATAATAAATATGTCTTTAACCCCCAAAAGTTTCCTTGTGCCTCTCAGATCCTTCCTTATTGGCCCTTGCCGCACATACCCTTACTCCATTGCTGCCCTGCCCCTGGTCCCCGTCCACCACTAATATGCTTTCTGTCACTAGATTAATTTGTGTTTTCTAGAATTTTATATACAAAAGCCATACATTATATACTTTATTTTGTCTGGCATTTTCCATGCAACATAATTTTGAATTCTCTCATTTTGAGACTCTCCCACACTGTGTGTATCAATAGTTCATTCCTTTTATTCTGTGGTACAGGTATAACAGTTTGTTTATACTGTTGACAGATGGATTCGTTTGCTAGGCCTACCATTAACCAAGTTTTATAAACTTAGTTTTTTAAACAGCAGAAATGTATTGTGTCGTGGTTCTGGAGGCTGGAGTCTGAGATCAGGGTGTCAGCAGCGTTGTTCCCTCCTTGGCTTGTAAATAACTCTTTTCATGGTCACATGTTCTCCTTGTATGTGTATCTGTCTCCAAATGTCCCCTTTTTATAAGTATACTACTCATAGTTGAGTAGGGCCACACTAAATGATCTCATTTAACTTATTAAAGATCCTATTTCCATATAAGGTCATACTCTAAAAACCTGAAGGTTAGGACACCAACATATGAATTTTAGGGGACACACAGTTCAACCCATAGCAAAAGTTAAAGAATGAGTAGGGAACAGCCTTGTAAGGAGAGAAGGAAGAGGATTCCAAGCAGAGGAATGGCATGTGCAAAGGTCATGAGGTCAGAGCTAAATATGGCAGGTTTGAAGATTTAATTAAGATATTAAGAGACCATAATAATGAAAACAAGTTATTAGCCATAAGAGGCAAGCCTAGAGGGACAGTCTGAGGGCAGCTCATGAGCAGCCTTGTAAATAAGTGACCATAGAGTTTGTCGTCCAAATCAGGACACTTTTCAGAGTGATGTCATAGATTATATAAATTGTATAATAAATTAAGCCTCCATTTATATAAATTGTTTCTAAATAATTTGATAAATGTTCTCAAGATATGATATTCAAATGAATTATTTTTTTACCAAATGCAATTGTCCTCTAAGGAACTGGGAATCAGGTGTCATTTTGTGCAAGAAGTCACAACCAAATGTGGATGTGAGCCAGATGACTTTTAACCCTATGAACTGGCACCAGCTGTGCTTGTCAAGTCCAAGTTCAGTGACTGTGTGGATCATCGAAAGAAGTAACCAGGAGCATTACCTCAAAGCAAAGTGAGAGAATTCATTACAGTGCAATGTAGTAGTGGCCTTTGTTTGCATTCATGTAATGTGATTGGATCAATTTGATGAATTAAATGGTTTTATACTTATATGTTAACTTATAACATTTTTCTTCAGATATAATGACCTTGAGTGGTTGTTTGCATTTTTGAAAGATTCTCCATGACTTGATTTCCCAACGAGTATCTTTTTTTCTTTCTTTTTTTTTTTTTTACAGCGACAGAGAGAGAATCAGAGAGAGGGATAGATAGGGACAGACAGACAGGAACGAAGAGAGGTGAGAAGCATCAATCATTAGTTTTTCGTTGCCGTCGCAACACCTTACTTAGTTGTTCATTGATTGCTTTCTCACATGTGCCTTGACTGCGGGCCCTCAGCAGACCGAACAACCCCTTGCTGGAGCCGGCGACCTTGGGTTCAAGTTGATGAGCTTTTTGTTCAAGCCAGATAGGCCCACACTTAAGCTGGCGAGCTCGGGGTCTCGAACCTGAGTCCTCCGCATCCCAGTCCGATGCTCTATCCACTGCGCCACCGCCTGGTCAGGCCCAATGAGTATCTTTTAAATACCAAATCCTCTTACAGCATGGTTTTTCCAACATGGTTTAATTTTCTAAAATTTTATTTGTTCTTACTATTTAAAAACATACCTATTATATAAAAGGGATGGTTGTGACGTTTTACTCCTATTACTTTGATGCCCAACTAAAATCTCAAAAATCAGAAATTTTTAGATATATAAATTTTATGTATAGGTTATAACTTCAACATTTTCTGTAAACAAAAGGGTAGTTGCATATAGTGGATCATGGGAGTTACCTATTTAAATAGAACTGGGTCAAAGAAAAGTTCTATGACCACTGTTGTGGTGATAGTTGATGTTAATGTTGTCTTTATTGAAACGAGTTCAAAGACTCAAAATGCCTATGAGTTGGCCATATTCTCTCAAGTCAAAGAGTAAGGAGATGTTGGCCATGTACATCCTTGAAATTGCACTCTTTGAAAACTACTTTCTTAGTAGAAATGTAAATCCAGTAAATAAAGTTTTCTAAATGGATATCCCTAAGGGAGGCAGTTCATTTTGCTCAGTACTGTTTATGTTGCAATTTCATTTTTACAAGAACCCACTGTATAGCCAAATCTGTCTCTAGGCAGAGATGACAACACTATACCTTTTCATAAAGTGTGTGATATCTCTAGCAGATCCTTGCCAGGGTAGGCAAGTAATTTATCACACTCTTCTCTCTTTTTGCTTCCCTTGAATATTCTCTTCTAGTTCTGAAAGCTAAGTTGTGCTTTTTCTACAAACTAACAAATAAAGTGGGAAACAAAATGAATGGATTTTCTGGTTCAGAAAGCAAGCGGGATTTAAAAACACCTTTGAGTAGTAGGTACTATTTTTATGTGAACATTTTACAAAATTATTATTCATAAAACATAACCAAGGAGCCTGACCAGGTGGTGGCGCAGTGGATAGAGCATTGGAATGGGATGCAGAAGACCCAGGTTCGAGACCCCAAGCTCGCCAGCTTGAGCACGGACCCATCTGGCTTGAGCAAAAGCTCATCGGCTTGGACCCAAGGTTGCTGGCTCCAGCAAGGGGTTGCTCAGTCTGCTGAAGGCCCGCAGTCAAGGCACATGTGAGAAAGCAATCAATGAACAACTAAGGTGTTGCGACGGCAACGAAAAACTAATGATTGATGCTTCTCACCTCTCTCCGTTCCTGTCTGTCTGTCCCTATCTATCCTTCTCTCTGACTTTCTCTCTGTCCCTGTAAAAACAAAACAAAACAAACATAACCAAGGAATATTTAATTTAATGCATTAAGCTGTGAATTCTCCATATCACCTTAATAGCCACATTATAAGTTAAAGGTAGACATATGGTAAATTTGAAAATGAATTCTTGACACCAGAGGTCACAAAGGTAGCTGAGTAGAATCTATTATATGTTTATTTTGGCCAACAGTGTTTTTTATTTGATTGGATGCCAACATCTAAAATTTGAGAGATTTCTCATAAGTATCCAAATTATGATATTCTCTTGAAATTTTGAAACTGGAATTCTCACATGTCAGCAAACCCTCTTAGCTGGAATTAAGTGGTACCTGACACCTTTATGAGGGAAAACAATTTGCCATTTGCCACAATTACCACCTTGCCCCTCATAACCTGCTTGGCCCCATCAGCATTCAAATTTACAATTTTGGCCTGACCTGTGGTGGCGCAGTGAATGAAGCGTCGACCTGGAAACACTGAGGTCGCCAGTTCAAAACCCTGCACTGGTCTGGTCAAGGCACATTTGGGAGTTGATGTTTCCAGCTCCTCCCCCCTTTCTCTCTCACTCTGTGTCTCCTCTCTAAAATGAATTAAAAAAAAAAAAAGATTCAAATTTACAATCTTCCTTTAGATGTAAATTTTGGAAATCTTTGAAAATCCCTATGTATTTAATGTATGCCTGTGAATTACTTATCCTTTATGATACATACATACACACACACATATATATATATTTAAATCTCTTTGGCTTTTATCTGGTTTTTTTTTTTATGTTATAACACCTCCCCACCTTGCTTTACCACCAATAAATAGCAGTGACATTAATGACTAGTTTCTGTTAATGTGATTATTCTGATGTTCTTTTTTTTCTATAGGTCAGTAAAACTACCAATGGAAGATGGGTCAGTTTTTAATGAAAAAGATGTAATTTTCCCTGACTCGTTGCCCAAGGATCTTATCTATGGACCTGTCCTCCCACTGACAGCCATTGCTGGGCTAGTAGGTGAAGAGGCCGAAACTTTCAGGGTAACTACCTGGCATGTCTTCCTTTTTGCCTTCACATAATCATCCCGTGAGACATGTAGGGTAGAGAGAATCATCCTGGTGTTCAATGCAGATTAGCTTGGGGACCATGGGAGATGAAGACTTTAGAGTCACGAGTTTGGGTGACTGGAGGATAAGGGCACTGCCACTGCAACAGGGCACCCAGATGTGCTTTCAGTTTGGACATACTGAATTTGAGGTGCTGGGAACACAGCCCGGTGGAGATGCCCAGTGGCAGTTGGCAAAGTAATTTACTGTAAGGAGGAAGTCAGGGCTGCAGACACACGATGTCAGAGTCATTCCCACAGAGGCTGGTGGAAGCGCTGAGGGAGAGGTGTGAGGAAAAGGGGAGAGGGGGTCTTGGGTAAGAGGGCCAGAGCGGAAACTGACTGCCAAGAGTTGGGAGGAGGAAGATGAGTCTGACAAGGAAGTCAGAATAGGAGCAAGTCCAGGAAAATGCAAGACTGTGGAAAACTGTGGAAGAAAGTTTCAAAAGGGAGTTTGTCAGCAGTTGCACACTCATTCATTCATTCATTTATTCATTCAACAAATTTATCAAGCTCCTCCCATGTAGCAGGAACCGCTTTAGGCAATGGGGTCACATGGTGACCAATCAGGCATAATAATCCATGCCTTTTGGAGTTTACAGTCTACCAGGAGACAGCAATAATACCAAATCTAAAGAGATAGTTTAAATTATTGCAAAATGTGATAATTTTTTAACAGGATAAATGGGGGATGGAAGTGAGGACAAAATTAACATATGCTGGTCAAGGAAGATCTTTGGAGAGATGGCTCTTAAGCTGAGACTTAAAGGCCTATGAGGTGTTACTCATTCTATAAGAGCGTTTAGGAACAGGGAATTGCTGTACATGTAGAAAGGTCCTAGGGCAGGGGTCCCCAAACATTTTACACAGGGGACCAGTTCACTGTCCCTCAGACCCTTGGAGGGTCGGACTATAAAAAGAACTATGAACAAATCCCTATGCACACTGCACATATCTTATTTTAAAGTAAAAAAACAAAATGGGGACAAATAAAATATTTAAAATAAAGAACAAGTAAATTTATTTTTCCCCCAGGGACAGAGAGAGTCAGAGAGAAGGATAGATAGGGACAGACAGACAGGAACGGAGAGAGGTGAGAAGCATCAATCATTAGTTTTTTGTTGCCATTGCGACACCATAGTTGTTCATTGATTGCTTTCTCACATGTGCCTTGACCACGGGCCTTCAGCAGACCGAGCCACCCCTTGCTGGAGCCAGCGACCTTGGGTCCAAGCTGGTGAGCTTTTTTGCTCAAACCAGATGGGCCTGCGCTCAAGCTGGCGAGCTCGGGGTCTCGAACCTGAGTCTTCCGCATCCCAGTCCAACGCTCTATCCTCTGTGCCACCGCCTAGTCAGGCTCCCAAATGTTTTGACCACTGCAGAGAATTAAGCTCTAGATGTTGAAAAATTCAATGTGGTAGTATATTTTTTAAAAATCTCTTGGAAGCAAGAGAAAAAGTTATATGCTTTTTGTGTTTCTTCTAAAGAATGACAAGTATTCACTTTCTTAAATTACAGAAAAATACTAATTTAATAGCACAGATTTGAGCCTTGGAAATGCAACCACACTTGGCCACAGTGGGGCAGCAAAGTAAACACAAATAGATCCACTATCAGGGTTTACAATTTCAGCAAAATGTTTCAATTTTTAGTATTTGATACCTAGGACTCCAAATATTCAACTATCTCAAAGATTTTTTTAGGAGCCCTCTCTTTCACATTTTGCACCAACATAAATAAATCCTACATAAAACATTTAAAATTCAGGCAATTGCCCTTGTCATTTGAAAAATGTGATGGGAATGGGAGCATCAGCCAAGTGTATAAACATCCTGGGTTGGATCCTCGGTCAAGGCACACAGAAGAATTAACCATCTGCTTTTACCCCCTTCCTTCTCCCTTTTCTCTCCTTCTTCCCCTCCCACAGCCAGTGGCTTGATTGGTTCGAGCATGGCCAGGGTTGCTGAGGATAGCTCCGTTACCAAGCACATCAGCCTCAGGTGCTAAAAATAGCTCAGTACCTGAGCATTGACCTAAGATGGGGTTGCTGGCTTTATCCCAGTCCAGGCACATGCAGGAGTCTGTCTCACTATCTCTCCTCCTCTCACTTAAAAAAAAATTAAATGTGGAGTTACCATTTTACAAAATGCTCATGATTAAACAGACATCTCTATTTCCTAGGACTTTTGTACTCAGTGCATTTTGACCTTTTTCTGAAAACAACTTCAGTGTTAAAGTTTTTTTTTAGTTTTTTTTAATATATTTCTTTCTTTTTTTTAAATTATTTATTCATTTTAGAGAGGAGACACAGAGAGAGAGAGAGAGAGAGAGAGAGAGAGAGAGAGAGAGAAAGGGGGGAGGAGCTGGAAGCATCAACTCCCATATGTGCCTTGACCAGACCAGTGCAGGGTTTTGAACTGGCGACCTCAGTGTTCCCAGGTCGACGCTTTATCCACTGCGCCACCACAGGTCAGGCAGTGTTAAAGTTTGACAACTCTAAATCATATAGGGAATAGTAATAAAGTCATATACTTTGCACTTAAATAAGAAATTAACTTTCCCTGTATTTAATTCTTTATTTTATAGATAAAGAAGGAGAGAGAAATGGCTAAAAACAGTAATTAACATCTATACAATGAGTGAAAAGATAAAATAGATCTCAGATGTCTTGATTCTATTCCTTTCTTTGAATGACACTTCTTGTGACCTGAGTACCAATGGCAAAAAAAAATCAGTAATGACTTGATCTGTATAAGAGTCTTAGAAATTAACAAGCTGTATACTTTTACAAAATTACAAACATTAAATACTCCCATTATATCTCTTATAGTTAACATTAGAAAGGCACATTGAAGACCCTTAAATAGGCCCATGTCACATTACACAACTTATTTAGGGCATTAGAAATGTATCTAGCAGTAGCATGGGGGAAATCAAAGGCAGATGTTATCTGGCCAGATGCCAACTTGCTCCATGCCTGCAGAAAGGGAAGAGAAAGAGAGAGAAGCGCGAGGGGGAGGGATGGAGAGGCAGATGGGTGTTTCTCCTGTGTACCCTGACCAGGAATCAAACCTGGGGTATCCACACGCCAGGCCAACACTCTACCACTGAGCCAACTGTCCAGGGCCTCCACAGCACTTGCAACACATAATATTCTATATGTTTAACCTCTTACTTTATTTTTACTCTATTTCCCCCCTCCAGAATGTATGAGGGTAGGGATGTTTCGTGTTTTGTTCACTGCTACATTCTTGTGCCCAAAATAA
The DNA here is from genome assembly GCA_037038555.1 of Rhynchonycteris naso. Taxonomy (NCBI): domain Eukaryota; kingdom Metazoa; phylum Chordata; class Mammalia; order Chiroptera; family Emballonuridae; genus Rhynchonycteris; species Rhynchonycteris naso. The sequence continues at coordinate 241,474,764 of CM072999.1, read as the reverse complement.
TGCCTGGAATATAATAATCTAATAAATATTTGTTTGGTGAATGAATAAATGAATGAAACAAACGTGAAAGTCTCAAAAATTTAACAATTGTGGTAATTTGGCTAATGGCTCATTAAAAAATGTTTTCTGTTCCTGGTATAAAGATGCCTAAAGAAAACAAAGATACTATGTTGTAGCTAATGCAATTGTAAATAATAGTATGGCATAACAAAAAGCTCAAATAGTAGTACTAAACGTTATATTCTCAATATGGATTAAACAAACAAATGTAAGCTTTAGTATGTTTGACTTGTTTAAGTAGAAAGGAAGGAGTTCCATTCAATTGTATACTAAATTTACAAATCTTAATCAGTGGGGGGAATGGGGGTGGAAGGGCATGCCCAAAATAACTATCACAATGACCTTGACCTCCAAGAAGGAGAGCAGGTGGTCTAAGGCTTACAAGGAGACCTGCTCCTTCCTTACAGAAAGGGGAAGCGCCCTCTCCTCTGCAGGGCACAAGTGTTTAAGGCTGTGGGAAGCATACTGAGGTATTATTATCTAGGGCAGCAATCGACAGACTATGATGTGCTTTTGTATGACCATATACTAAGAATGTTTTTTATACTTTTAAGTGTTGTTAAAAAAAAATGGTGGGGGTGAGCAGTATGTGACAGCAGGCTATGTGGTCCACAAAGCCTAAAATATTCACTATTTAGTGTTTTACAAGAAAAATTTGCCTTAGATCTTTGGCTCATAATATTTCTAATCTCCAAAGCCAGATGTTTTCCTAGATATACATCCCATACATTTTGTTTTTGAGTCTTCCATGGAATCAAAGTCACATAGGATGTTTCATGGGCCAAATTGGAGAGGCCACCATAATCAGACAAGGAGTCCTCTTCTCATTCCCCATGAGAGCTAACTAAGCAGAAGATCTAGGCGGGCCTCCCTATAACCACTCCAGGAATGTCACACCCACGTCCCCTGCAGAATCAGGAGGGAGAAATGTTGACAAAAGTCTTCCTCAAAAAGCGTGATTGTAGCTATAAAAGTACTTCCTTATATCCAAGATACAAAAAACAAAAAACATCCACCAAGGAACAGTGTAGAAGTTATTACTCAAAACTCATGAAAATCTGTGACACTAGAACTCTGATTATGTTGGCAAGAATTCCTTATTTTTTCCTAGTGAAGTAAAATAGAGAGAATGGGAGGAAGAAGTTCAGTTAGCTGTTGGCAAATGGTGGGGCCAATGAAAGTATGTGTGTATGCCTGACCAGGCGGTGGCGCAGTGGATATGACGTCGGACTGGGATGCGGAAGACCCAGGTTCGAGACCCCGAGCTCGCCAGCTTGAGCGTGGGCCCATCTGGCTTGAGCAAAAGCTCGCCAGCTTGGACCCAAGGTCGCTGGCTCCAGCAAGGGGTGGCTCGGTCTGCTGAAGGCCCGCGGTCAAGGCACATGTGAGAGGGCAATCAATGAACAACTAAGGTGTTGCGACGGCAATGAAAAACTAATGATTGATGCTTCTCACCTCTCTCCATTCCTGTCTGTCTATCCCTCTCTCTGACTCTCTCTCACTGTCCCTGTAAAAAAAAAAAAAAGTATGTGCGTATATATTTATTTGTTTCCTCTTATAAATTGTTTTGATGGGTATTTCTCTGGCTCTTAAGCCATAATTGTCTTAACACAAGGTAATCTTTTCCTGAAGCCCAAAGACGATCTATATCCTTCACTTCACCCGATTATGCACTGCTGGACTTCAACAAATGACATATATATTTGCTGTGAAGAGGGTCATCTTTTAGAGATTAATGGAGAAAACCTGAAGGCGAGTGTGCTTAATAAGATAGAAGACAGACCACGAATGGGTGAGACAGCACTTTGCTTTATATTTTCAGAGGTGTAGCTGTTGGTGATGGTTTTGCACTGGAAGATGAATGTTTTGTTTTCTATTTTTCTCTTTCTTGGAGACATCTTTGATTCCTTTTTCTTCCTATCCTGTAGTTAGTTACCAAATCCTTTTCCTTCTAGCTAGCTACTGTTCCTTAAATGATAACATGCTCTAGGCCAGTGGTTCTTAACCTTTTTTTGAGGTACTGAACCCACTAGTTTCATATGCGCATTCACTGAACCCTTCTTTAGTGATAAATAAAATATGATTTTTTTTTTCCAAATTCAAGACATAGGTATATGTTTTTTTACTGGTGCACAAAATGAGCCGTGCATGAACATCACCTTGCTCAAAGAACAAAACCAACAAAGGGCATGAACTCACAACACATTACGGTATTACTTTATTCTGGCCTCCGCGGCAGAGGCTTCTCCGAACCCCTGAGACCGACTCATCGAACCCCTAGGGTTCGATAGAACCCAGGTTAAGAACCACTGCTCTAGGCATTCTATTATCATGTGATTTCATGTAATCCTCAAAACAGCTTTACAAGGAGATACATTTTCATCTCCATGATATAGAGGAGAAAATGGAGTCACTGCAATGTCTAAAAACTTGCCTGAATTCACATAACCAGTAAGCTGTGGGGCTGAAACCTGAATCAGGTTATAAGACTTCAGAGTCCAAGTTCTCAGCTATTCTTAGTATCCTTTTCCATATATATGCCTCTTCTGTCTAATAAGCTAATTAGTCTTTCCTGCCTTCTACCCATCTCAATCCCTTTCTCCATAATGGTCTTCTAAGTCCAACTGCCATCCTGAAAATCACCTTTATATTAAGTGGTTAGAATTTCTAAGATAACCTTATCTGTTCTCTTTAGCTCTGCTGTCCATTCCCGGTCCCATCAGCTCTGGCCAGAGTTGAGTCTGGGTAACAGAAGGGGGCAGCTGTAGACCCTTTGAGAAGGGAGCCTTACCAGGGCAAGCTCCCAAACCTGTCCATTGCATTCTCAATTTTAGTTGCTCTTATTATTTTACACCTATTTTTGTAGCAACCTTAGGACTGACTTCACTGGCCTTAATCAACAACTGACTCAAACCAGGCAGCTCATCCTTGCCAAACTGCTCTTCTTCAAGACCATTTTTAACATGTAACTCGAGAATTGCTCCACCTTACTTTCAATCCACCTCTAATCTGGTTTCGTCTGCTCCATTAGTATTAGAAAATATTACTACTGCTGCTCAGTATGAGTCCTTTGTCTAGCCAGTGAGATTTCCCCATCACTTTATAGACAGACATTCCTCCTTCATTCCCTCGCCACTTTGCTGTTTGAGCCCTCCAGTTTTCAGCTCAAACACCACCCCCTACATCAGGTTTCCCCCAACTGAGACCATTACAGTTGACTTTCCTACCCAAGCCCCTCTTTCTTCCCTCTGCTCTCACCTGTACCCTCTGGGCTTGGTTCACTCTCTAACCTCTCATCCACAATGCCATCCCACAGCTCTCTGAAAAGCAAACTTCTTTTCTAGTCTGTATATCCCACGTCACTTACTCCCACTTGAGACTTTTAGATGATCTCATCATTCCTGTGCTCTTCTCAAATTCTGCCTTCTGCTATTTGCAGTTACCTTTTTCTAGGATGTCCTCCTCTTCCTTGTTTACCTGATGAAAGTGTCCTCTGTGGAGACGTCCTTGTCCTCACCCCAACCTTCAAGCACAATTAGGGGCTCCTTGTCTGGTTTCCTTCACACTCACTGCTTTCTTAGAGCCCCATCCTGTGCTCTTATGATGCCCCATATGTGTATCTATCTTTCCCGCTAGTCAGCAACTCTTTGATGTCAGAAGCTGTGTTTCTTTCATCCTTTGGCTCCAAAATTTAATCAGATATTTCTACAGAGTAAATTAGCACCTCTATGAATGCCAAGGTCACTGGTTCGAGCCCTGATCAGGCCACATATGAAAAGCAATCAATGGCACAACTAAATGGAACAATAAGTTGATGCTTCTCTCTTTCCTCTTCCCGTTCCTCTCTCTCTCAAAAAAAAATAAAAAGAATTATAAAGCAATGTTTCTCATTTCCAGACTCCTATCACACTTGTAGTATGTTACATATACCCAATTTAGGACTTAATCAGTTGTAGTCATACATTATATACTATTTCTAATAATTTTCATGGTATAATATATTGCTTTTAAAGTAGATATTTATCTAGCCTCTACAATGTGTAAGACACTAAGCAAAGTGCTTCAGAGTTGACATAAATGGCAAATATAATCTCCTAATTTCTACTTTTGTGTGATTTCTAATTTTTTTAAGAGAGTAAGATAAGCAGTCAATTACAGTCAGGTACATTAGAACAATTTCAGTAAAGGAGAACTTCACAAAGTGCTGTGGGAATTCAGAGGATTGAAAGAGGCTGTTATTTTGAAGGTGACATTTGAAATGTCCCTTAAAGGAGGGGCTCATAGGCAGAGATAAGGGTAGCTGAACCTTTTGGTAATGGTATCTGTGTAGACAAAAAACATGGGGTAGGTGGAGACACAAGAAGTGATCCAGTTTGTCTGGAGTGTCAGGTGGGGAAGGAACGGTCATCTATACCATATCTGAACTTGAATGTAGACTAAGACATTTATACTAAATTCAGCTGACAGTGGGGAGACATCAAAAATTCCTAAATAGGGATATACCACAACTGAAATTGTGCTTGGACAGATTAATTTAGCATAAGAAAAGAAGATCCTAGAAGCAGGTGTCTCTAAGCCACAGGCATGTAGACTAGGGGAGGAGTCCTAAGAAGCTGGACTCTAGTGGCAGTTGGATTGGGAAAGAAGAGATGGCTGGGAGGTGAATTGTCATTGAAAGAAAGGACAGTATTCTTCTTAGCATCTGACAAAATGCCAAGCACCTGATATGCAATAAACATAATTCTTGTGATTTATCTACATCACAAGTAATATGCTTTTGTTATTTCCCCTCAAGGACAGTGTATTATTTTATTGAGGTATAATTAACCTGTAATATTATATTGGTCTCAGGTATATGACATCCAAGGACAATATCTTATTAATAACAAATGCTCTTATGGAATTTTTTACTTTCTTTTATTCACTGTGTTTTATTTACTGAGGTATAAATTTACATACCATAAAAATACAAATCTTAAGTGTAAAACTTCATGGTAATAACATAGTTTTTTTTCTGACCTCTTAAAATCTCTGACAAAGCTTTTCTTAAAAAGAAAATATGTTTGCTAAATACTAATTCTACAATGTTAGTTACATAATCTGATGATCCCGACCTTTAAAAAACTCATGGACTTTACATCAGTAATTATTGCTAAGCAGCTTTTATTACTTATTGTTTGGGAAACATCATAGCACATATTCTAATAAAGAGTTGATTTGTAGGGGGGGAAGGGGTTCCATGAAATGAAGGGTCCTAGGAAATCAAACAAGATGAATTACTTTGTGTTGCACTTTTTATTGTGTCCCCTGTTTCACCTTATTTTTCTTTTCCAAAAAAAGGAAGAACTCTTACCAGTCCCATCACCATGGCATATCAGAAGGGAGGTGTGCTTGCTTCTGGAATTGTAATGTATTTTTTTCTTTAAAATCCATTGTTTTCAAGAAAATATACCATTTCCATTTGCTGCCATTTACTATTATGAGCCATAATTTGGGGTGTCAGGTTCTGTCAGATTATTAATTAAAATTATTTACTTTTTGGATGCTATTATAAAACTATTTTTATGAAGAATTTCAAATATATATAGAAGTAGCGATCACGGTATGAACTACCATATATCGATCTCAATGCAAATAGGCAAAAATAAAAATTTAAAAATTCATTCCTCCTTTCCCAAACACCTAATATCCATCCCCTAATTCCATTTCTGTTTGTGCACCTAATGTATTAAGTTTTTAGACACAAATGGGAACTTTTTTCTAAGCTTCAGCTTACCCTCTTGTGTGTGCTCATTTATTTGACCTGTATCATATTGTTAATATCCATGGTAGAATTAGTATGAATAGCCATCATTCACTTGGTGCTTATTTTGTGACAGGCACCAAGCTAAATGTTTTGCTTGTATTATCTTATTGTTCCTTATGATGACCCTATTAAGTAGAAACTATTGATGCAGGAAGTAAGTCTTACCAAGTTCACTCAGCCTCAGTACACATGAAAAGGAAAAGGGGTCAGGCCCTGTTACTTTTCCATGCTGTGGTAATCAGTGCTAAGGTTCGGAGCTGACCTACACTAAAATCTTAGGTCTGTTGGTATCTGTCCTGAGACTGCTATTAGCTTTGCCTCTCAGTTGCCACAGGTCATGTTTTCAGGACCCCAAGGGCAGCTAGTCTATGTTGTCAGGGTAAAAGGTGTAGCTCCAACAATGAGAAACAGTCTGGATTGTTTCTATCCAGCTCATAATACCCTCCCCCCAAACTTGCAGTGGGTCCCCCACCGCCTACATTTAGTCAGCATTGTGGCCTTGCTGTTTTCTTAAAAGGGATTGGAGCATCTGCTCTGAGGGATAGAGAATGATCTTAAGAATGATGAAAGCACCTGGCATGTTTCCCCATGTCTGAACCCAACCATCTCATAAATGCTTACTCTTATTTATAATGAAGTTTAATCTAGAAATTATGGATGCATTTGCCCAAAACCTTTTCACTATAATAGAAGTGACTCAAGTTCCTCTTGAGAGTAGTCAACCATTCATAGTCAACCAATCAACCAACCAAACAACTAACTAACTCATTTTTATTGAATACTTGAAGAATATAAAGAAACAAAAACACACTCCCAACCTCTCCCTATCATCTAGGGAGATAAGAAATTGCACATAATGATTAGAAAACATACATTAAGACTACTGTCTTTTGAAGTAAGGAGATATATATATACCACACAATAAACTCTGACTCAGTTGCCCCACCTCCTATATAATAAAGAAGATGATAAGATAGATGCTAGAAAAGTTCAAAGAAAAGAGAAGTCAGTAAAATTTTAGGTAATTGGAAATATGTCACAAAATAGATAAAATTGAAACTTGACCAAGAAACATGGTTAAAAGTTGCCTATATAAAGGTAAGAAAACAGGGCATTCTAGATAATGTAAACATAGATAAAGATACCAAAAATAAACAGTAGGTGGTAATCAATAAGTCTTAGTTTGTCTGATAAGGGAAGTATGCTGTGCATTGACTGAAATTGATTTTCTGCATTTATCTCATTGTTTTTGGTCTGTAGGATGGCTTTGTTTATTCTTTTATTATTAAAGATTCAAATTACAAAGTAGAGGATTTTCTTCAGGTTGAAGAGCCTGTAGGACATTTGATGTTTTCTCCCAACTACAAAATGTTGCTGATTCAGACAGACAAGGTATGCTAAATGGTGATATCCTAGTATGCAGTTTTCAGATATTATTACCATCATTGCATGATGGAAATAAAGGGCAGAGTGTGCTGTATAATGATATTCTCTGAGTCAGGGCGCTTTTAAGTTGCAAATGAAAAAATAAATAATTTTAAAGCCTTACTAACAAAGGGAGTTTTATTTGTTTTTATGCTTGTCACTGAAAGGGCAAGGAGTTCTATTTAGTATTTGTTGGACTAATGAATGAAATATAAAATCAGTAAATAGCTACCAGATTTTAGACTACAAAGTTGTATTTTTTATATAAACAAGAACAAAAATATTCATGTTTAACTCAAACTTTAAAAACTTGTGCTTAGTTAAAAGCAGATTTCTTGTTGCTAGTTAAGTGACCATACCATACTACACTTACTGGCAGAGATGCATAATTTACAGGATAGATTTTTTTTTGAGAGGTGAATTTTGGAGCTGAGAATGATAAACAAGTCATATAGTGACAGCTTTGGCCACATCTTCACAATTTCCACCAAGCCTTATTAAAAGTTTTCATTAGTGTTCATCATGATCTAGTATGTGATAGGATTTAGTTCATCTTAAGAACTTTTCTGGCTTTCTACATTCAAATTTTCTGCATCAATAGATATTATTTTTAAAGCCAGGAGAAGTTTTTGGATACGTTTTATAACTTAGAATATGAATGGCTGGAATTGGAGAAAAGAATAAAGTCCCATTTATTGATTATTACTATATATTGATTATTATGAATGAGTCAATAAACAAACATATTAAACATCTACATTTTAAGCCCCTCAAAATTAGGGCCTTGAAGAAGTTGATCTCTAATATTCTATCACCTAATTACATACAGTGCCTTGTTCATAAGTGGTATTTAATATATATTTGTTGAACTGCTCACACAATTGCATTAATTTGCCTTCTTTTTTTTCTTTTGGCATTTAAAGGGATCTGTTTATATTTACACTTTTGGTGAGGAGCCAATCTTGGATAAAGTCCTAGAGGCTTGTGATGGGAAATTTCAGGCAGTTGACTTCATTGCACCTACACATGAATACTGCATGGTAAGGAATACTTTAGTGTGTCACAGCAGGATTTCAACAGATTTTGGAAGTTCACATGCAACCTGATGCAATAAGAGGTAGAGGTTATTCTTGAAGAGGTGGTGGTAATGCCAATCACTTTCATTATCAAATGTACTCCTCAGTTAGAAAGACATCATCATATTGGGACTCCATAATATTAACTTTCTTCAAATGGCCAAAGCAATTGAAACTTTAGGAGCCGTTCTGTTTGTAGTCATCATACAAACTTTCCAAGTCAGACCTCTAAGCACATTTATTGCTAAGGAGTCATCAACATTCGTTAAGCTGTTAGTATTTACCCTCTTTCAGAGTGATGCAGCCCCAGCTGAGGATGAAAATAATAGTCACCATGCACAAAACATGAATTCAGTCTACTTAGAAAATACTCCCCCCTCTACATTTAGAAAAGAATTTTTTTTTTCTGGGTGTTTAACTGTTTACCAATGTTTATCTCAAGAAACATATTTCACTTTTCATATGATTTATCAGCAAATCCTTAAGATTTTGGGAGTTTTAGAAAATAAAAAATACATGGATTATAGAATAGTTAACACTTGTTTTCTTTCAGTCTTAAGATTCTGACTACATGATTTTTTTTCCAGATGTATTCTTATAAGCATTATCTCTATTCTTATGGTTGTTTCAACTCAATTAAAAATCTCATCAAAGATTTTCACATTTAGGATTTAGAAACTTGATCCACACTTTCATGTTATGCACTCCCTAGTAGTCAAAAAACAGAACTTAAATTGTGCTACATTGCAGTTACTTTAAGCTGCTTTCCGTCCTGATCCTGTGGAAGAGTAAGAATTGTTTGTGAAAATGAACTACATATATGAACTTCAGCTTTTCAGTCTGGCATGTAAGCAGCCTCACAACAAGAGAAAAGCTGAATGAATTTAGTACTATCAGTTCTTTTTAGATCCATCAGATCGAGGTCATAGGGAGAAGCAGATGGTTGCTTGTCCTGTGTGCCCTGACCAGGAATCAAACCCGGGACTTACACACACCAGGCCAACACTCTACCGCTGAGCCAACTGGCCAGGGACTGAATTTTCAAGTAATTTTTATCTCAATTATATTACACAGAAAAAAAACTTTATTTCACTTTTCTAATCCTAATTAGTTATTATGTTACATAAGTCATATTAAAAATAGTAGTTCACATTTGTTATAATCGGAAGTATTGATGTTGAGATTATGAAGTAATTATAATCCACGTAAATAAAATAAAATTTAATACTAAATAATCAGTGATAAACATACTAGAAAGGGATTTAGAACGTGCTTACAAAGCAAAGTTTTTCATTTAGAGTTTTATTTATTTTTCTTTCTTTTATAGACACTCACATATTCAGGGGAAATTTGTGTTTGGTGCTTAGAGGATGGTGTTTGTATCAGCAGGATTTATCTGAATACCCCAGTAAGTATGCCTTATAAATGGACTTTTTAAAAATACTAAATTCTAACCCAATCTGCATTTGTATATTTGCATATTCACCTGTTAGTAATCTGTGACAAGACTTGTTACAGATGCCTTATTGCATTTTACCTTATATTTTTGAGTAATTCTTATGTATAAAGTGTATAACACAGCCCAGAGGATGGAACCTAAGATACTACATTGGTGTGTAGGAAAGGACAAGTTTTTCTGTGGTTGCAGTTATTTCTGAAATTCTAGTGGCTTATCTCTTATTTCATGCTATAACTTCATTGTAGATTGGCAGGGTCTCTGCTCCACACAGTCTCTCAGGGAGACACTGATGGAGGCTTTACCAACTAATAGCTCCTCAGTGCCATGATATGGGAAGAGAATGCTAGTGGGTCTTAAATTAGCAAGTACCAGTAAGTACTTTTACTCAGAAATAAAATATCTCCTTGGCCATGACTAGTTAAATGGCCCCATCTAACCTTAGCAGGATTAGTTAGAAATGAAAGAAATTGCCATTGTAAGCAGCTTGAGCCAAAAATTTAAAAGGAGGGGTTATTAGTTCAATCAACTCTAAAGTGTAGAACTTGTTTCACCTCAGGTGAGGCTCAATCCAGCAACTCAAATGGTACTACCAAGGATCTTGTTTCTCTGCCTGTGCACTATGTGTTTAATTTCATCTTAAGCTTCAATTAGTGGTACCCTAATGCTACAGGTGCCAAGTTCACATCAAACTATCAGGAAAAAGAGCCTACTACAGTAGCTAGAGGAAGAGAAAAGAAGTTTATCCTTTTTAGAAGGCTTCGTAAATATCTTCTAATGTCTTAATAACATCCCTGAACTAATAATCACTGTGGACAAGGGGATGAGTAATGCAAATTGGCTTAAGCTCAGCCCTGAAAATGGGAGTCCGATCTATTTCATTCAACCCTGAAAATAGGAGAGAGATAGTTTCTACATGGATATTCAAGAAAATTTCTAGTAGTTTCAGGGAGGTAAATTATAACACAAGGAATATATTCAATAATATTGTATAACTATGTATGGTGCCAGGTAGATACTTGAAATATTGGGGACCACTTTGTAAAGTATATGGTTGCCTAACACCTATGCTATGCACCTGAAACTAATACAAAATAATGTTGACTGTAAACTTTAATTGAAAAATAAAATTAAAAATGATTTTTGGAAGGAAGGAGGCTATATGAATGCTGGGTAGAAAACCATAATTTCTTACAACACCTGCCATAAGGTGATACCATTTTCCACCGTGTTCACTGTTCATTGTGCATTTTACATAAAATAGTATTTTAAAAATATAAAAGGACCAAGGAACAATGGTAATTGTCTTTTCCTAAATTATCATCATTTGCTGTATTAGACAGTTCTGGATGAGATATAGATTTTGGTAATAGGGAAGGAAATTATAATCTTTCCCACAATAAAATTAAAACCTCAGTGATAAAACAAGATGAAGCATCATACTGCATATAAGAAGATTAAAAAATGAAAAAGGTACATGATTTAATTGGATAAATAAGACTTACCCCAAAAAGTAAAGAAAAAACTTCTTACCTAAATGATTGAAATATGTATAGATTTCATTATCTGCGATAAAGGCTGATATGTATTTGTTTCTATTAGAGTTACTAGAACTAGAAGAGATCTTAAAGTTCACCTGATCACATCACCTTTTACAGAAGAGTGACATACAAATTTAAGAACCCATCCAAGAACCTGTATAATTAGGACTTACTTTGTTCTTAGCTAAAGAGAGAAATAGACACCATCAGAATACCTGCTTTATGCTTTACACATCTTCCCTTCACTTGACCAGAGGGGAGAGATTGGGACAACTTTCACAGTGAATTCGACAAATATGCATTGAGCTTTAAATCAAGCATGGGACACTCCTCATGTGGTTCAGCTCTCATTTTTTCCCCAGTGGAGAATACTGCTGCCCTGTGGGGAACTGATAAGTGGACTGACCCAGTTATGCTGAGGCCAGATCTCCCTGCCTATGACCACGACTGTGTTCCCCATGAACATATTAGGCAGTATTCCTCCAAGAACTCAGCCCAGCACCATGATATCAAGATACCCGGACACTTCCAATAGCTTCCCTTGATGGCACCTGTGAGAGTACATAAGACCCCCTTCAAGTACTGCTGCTCATTTTTAGCCTAGCTCACTCTTGTTCTGAAATGAAGGATAATTTCAGCTGATTATTTTGAGAACTCACATCACACACACTCATACTGAGAGCTCCCATAAAGTCTTGCAGTGAAAAAGAAACAAAACAGTGAGGTTTTTTTTCTCTTTTTCAGTTTCACACTGAAGACTAAACCAGGCGAAGCCTTGGAAAATTCACTTTTAAAACTAAAATAAGTACCTGCTCAATACAGAAACTGTATTTTAGTGAGGCAGGACACCTGAGTCCTCATCTGAACTTTGTCACCAGCTGTGAGGTCCTGGGGCAAATTGCTGTCTTTTTCTTGGCTTCTATTTTCTATTCTGCAAAATGATTATTTCCTAAGATCTTTTCTATTTCTAGAATAGATTGATTTTCCCCCCCAGAGACAGAGTTAAAGAGAGGGATAGATAGGGACAGACAGGAACGGAGAGAGATGAGAAGCATCAATCATTAGTTTTTCGTTGCGACACCTTAGTTGTTCATTGATTGCTTTATCATATGTGTCTTGTCCATGGGGCTACAGCAGACCAAGTAACCCCTTGCTCAAGCCAGCGACCTTGGGTCCAAGCTGATGGGCTTTGCTCAAACCAGATGAGTCCGCGCTCAAGCTGGCGACCTCGGGGTCTCAAACCTGGGTCTTCCGCATCATAGTCTGACATTCTATCCACTACGCCACCGCCTAGTCAGGCTAGAATAGATTGATTTTATTCAAAACCACTTATAAAGTTTTATCGATAGGGAAACTAATCTGATTTCTTAAGAGTCATGAGAGCAAATTTGTTCTCTTAGACATTATGTTCTGTAAGTGATTGTGAGAAAAGCAGGAATCTGCGATGCATTCTTTGGTGACTGATGCAAAGTCCAGTGATAATGGTCATTTTCTGAAGTCTTCCTCAGTCATATCAGCACCTCAGGATCTGGCATTACCCAGCAGAGGAATGATGATTTAAAAACTTCTAACATTCTATAAAGATGTCCAAAATGTGTTAGGAATTTACTTTAAATGTTTTATTTTATTTTTCAAGATGATTGGGTGTATTTTTATCATCTTTTAGGGATATAAATGAAGCCATGACTTAAAGTTTAAGAAATTTCTTTATATTTTTATCATTCTAATTTTAGGATTAAAAAAATAATGTATGTAGATTTCTCTGACTTATTACACAATCAATTAGCTCAGGAATGTTGACTGTATAATTTGTCATCCCACAGAACACTAGGCATTCCTCTCGAATTCTGCGGTCTTTTCAAATAAACTGTAGAATTCTGATATGTAGGAGAGCCAGCTTCAGGGGTTTTTTTTAATTTGTTTACTTGTGGGGTTTTGTGGGGGTGGGGGCGTTGGCACAGTGAAGTTAAACATCCGGGGTTTATTTTAAACAGACCACAGTTCTGGCCTGCTCTCCCTCCTCCCTCTCTGCGGCAGTGGGGACTGTGGGTGGCTCTGTCCACTTTGTGGACATCCTGGACGTCGAATCCCCTGAGACAATCCACGAGGCCTTTCTCTCTGAATACTCCATCCAGCACCTCCTGTAAGTACTGCCTGCTTCTGGCAGCAACTTTGTCAGACCTGTTTGTTGAGAATTCATCTGAACCCAAAATTTCTTTACATTTTAAGTTTTATGTGTTTTGTTTTGGAAATTAATATATTGACTGGACCCAGTATTCAAAATGTACGGAGGGGTGTGTAGTGAAAGATGGCGTGCCCTTGTCCCTGAACAGCAAGATTTCCTCGCTGGAGGCAGCCTGTTACCAAGGTCTCCTGTCTTCCTTCCAGAGATAACTTTATCCATAAACAAGCAAAAAGAAAAGTACTTCCTTTTATTTATGCAAATAATTATCAAGTAGTTAGACTGTCCCAGGCACTTCCATTGTATTAACTTCATGAGGTAGAGACAGACGTGGATTAAGGTCAGTTGAGACCCCGAGTGCAGAAGAAAATATTGGGCCCCTTAAAAAAGGAAAGAGACAGGGAAAATAAAAATACATGTTAACCATATTTTTAAATAAATAAAAAATATTATGTACTATTAATGTTAAAATTGCACATGTGAAGCCAAACTTGATGTCATTAGAAAAAAGTGTAAAGTTGGAGTTTTGAGGCGCCCTTTAGAAGTCGGGGCTCAGGGCTTTTGTACAGTCCTTCCGCAGCTAAATCTGCCTCTAGGTAGAGACTTGTATTGTCTCCACTTTATAGGTGAGGAAAATGAGGCACAAAGAGTTTAAATAACTTGCTTAATATCACACAGGTGTAAAGGGCAAATGTCAGGATTTGAACCCAGGTAGTTGGGCTCCACAGTCAATGCATTTACTCTAAAAAGGAACAAACCATGTATAATGTTCTGCGTCTCTCTTTTTTTCACTTAACAGAATATCTTGGAATATGTTTTCTATCCACACATAAAGGCTTTCCTCATTCATTTTCACAGCTTTATAATATTGCATTGCATGAAATTCTATCATTTTAAAAAGACAGTATATCGATGGGCATTTAGATGATTTTAAATCTTTTGAAGCAAGACTTTTAAGAAGACAGTGTAGAGAAATTGGGCTTGGAGTTATGTGTTGTTACTATTTCTTTTGTTAATTTATCATATTACACAATATTAATAAGAACGGACATTTGTGTCTTGTCACACAGTGTAGCTTATTGAACCCCACCAGTCAGGAAGGTGTTATGCTTGTGCCTATTCCACAAATCCACAAATGAGGGACCTCAGGCTCATAGAGGTGAAGAGAACATTTGCCAGGAGCTTACCCAGCCAGTGCCTGGAGGAGCCGGCGTTCTGCCACCTGTGCTGGGCCTGCCAGCTCTGCCACCCCCGCTCCGGGGAGGCTTTGTCCGCTCTGGGCGGGTGGGGGTCTGTCCACTCCCTCCAGTTACAGCCTGCTCCTCTGCACCGTATGTTTTGTGTGTCTTCTTTCTCACACCCTTCTCTCATAGCCTAATTTGCATTTCCCCACTTTTCCTAATTTGCTGAAGGTGTAGAAACACTTCACTACATTCTTCCTCCTCCTGCCAGCTATTGGTCCTGAAGGTACCAAAAGGTACTCATCATACTGAGTTGAGAATTGTTTCTTTCCACTTGAAATGTCTAGAAAGCTCTATTGTCATATTTCATTTACTTGCCCACGTTCAGTGAATCTTCTTCACTGTGCTGCAGTCTGAAAATAGCATTAGCCTAGAATGCAATGGTTACATTTATATGTAATCACTTGGCATTTATAAGGTCAGATAATATTGAAAAAACAGACCATAAGAATGACTGGGTTTGAATGGATCTCTGTGTTGTCATTCAGTAAATGCTTATCATCTTATTGATAAAATAAGTTAAACCAAATTTCCTCTTTCCTAGTTATGACCAGAGAGGAATGTTTCTATTAGCTGGAACATTAGAAGGATACATCTTTGTTCTCAATGCCAACCCCTCAAGCTTATTTGATGTTCTTGGATTCGTAGGTACTACATAAAATGCTTATTAATTTAAAATATTGGGCACTTTATTCCAAAGAATTTAAGGTGGTGAAAATGGGGCTAAAGTGAGATCATTATTTATGGCATATTTTCTAAAAGAGAAACATTTAAATAACTGTTAAGAGTTTTTTAGAAAAATTCCCATATCATATTTAGAGGTTTCTAGTACATCTGTTGGGTACATAGTTGATACTAAATAAATGTTTCTTGAATAGTCAATGAATTTATTAATGAAATGACTAAATATTTCTAATGTTATTACCAAAGGAAGTTGGGTTGTTTATTTCTGAAATATTTTTTAAAATAATATTTAATCTCTATGTAATAAAGTTTTATGACATGAATTTTAATGTTTCCTCTTTAAACTAAATGATATTCATCTTTCTCAGTATCATTTATTTAAATGTCCAGGTGAACCACATTTCTGATAGGTGAGATGGCACTTATGTGATAAATAGTAAGAACTAATACATTTCTCTCTGGCTTTAGGTACTAATCAAATATAAATATTTCCCTAAAGTATATTTTTAAAATCCATTTATTGATTTTTAAAAAATTATTGAGTACCTACTAGGTGTAAAAAGCTGAACCTAGGCCCTGTGGGACACAGAAAGACCTAGGAGACAACTTAGGGGAGGAGGAATAAGCAGAGTGCTATGTAGGCTCAGAGGAAGAGGCAGTTAATTCTGCCAGATGTGAGGAAATGAGTGAAGGTAAAGGGAGGCACTAATTTAGGGGTAGAGAGGATGAGAAAGAGTTTTCTGAGGGTTTAAAGTAGGGGAGGATGGGCCATATTAGTCCTTCATCTCTAGATGAAAGTTGGAGTAAGAGTCTGGTGTAGCCTGGCCAGGCGGTGGCGCAGTGGATGGAGCATCGGACTGGGATGCGGAAGACCTGGGTTCGAGACCCTGAGGTCGCCAGCTTGGGCGCGGGCCCATCTGGCTTGAGCAAAAGTTCATCAGTTTGGACCCAAGGTCGCTGGCTCCAGCAAGGGGTGGCTAGGTCTGCTGAAGGCCCGCAGCCAAGACACATGTGAGAAAGCAATCAATGAACAACTAAGGTGTCGCAACGGCAACAAAAAACTAATGATTGATGCTTCTCATCTCTCTCCGTTCCTGTCTGTCTATCCCTATCTATCCCACTCTCTGACTCTCTCTGTCCCTGTAAAAAAAAAAAAAAAAAAAGAGTCTGGTGCACATGGTAAACAGAGGAGTTTACTAGATGATAATTATGGTGGTGAAGTCTGAAAAAAGACAAAGGTCTTGAGTGTTATTTAAGGAATCTGGAATTTGTTCTGTGGTTAAAGCATTATCATCAGAGGTTTCCAAGATGGGACTAATATGATTTGACTTGGTTTTCCAGAGGACAGCTTTAGCACAAGTGTGAAGGGTGAAACAGAAAGGCAAGAGAATGGAATAAAAAAGACGAGTTAGGCAGTTGTTCTAGTGGCCCAAGCAAGAAGTGATATTAGTCATGACAATAGCCAACATTTGCCACGAACCAGCACAGCTAGTAATTCCAGGTCCTGAGAGGGAACAGCGCGGAATTAAGAAAATACACTTAAAGTTAAAGGATGGGCTCGGGAGGGCTCTGCAATTGCTGATGGCAAGAACAAAGTGCGCTTCAAAACCGCTTCTTGCTTCATTTATGGTAAAGTGAGGCCATTAGCAAAGCAGAGATCTCTGATCACATTTCCAAGGCAACCCACAAATTCTACCAAGTGCAGAAAACTCCCACCATGCATAACATCTTAACTTCACAAAACGAAGGATAAAAGAAACTTGCCTCCAGCCTTTCCAGGGAACATGGCAGGTAGGATGAGTATAAACAATTAGGCACCACAGTTAGCAACTTCACAGTTAGCAACTTCACAGAACAAGTGAGGTGGGGGGTTGAGCAGACTGTCAGCTTACTGCCAGTTCCCCACACCTCTGTCCCTCAAAAATGTAAACTGCAAAGACCTTGTTGGCTTTCGGTCCCCAACAAACATTTATTGAGGGATTTTAGTGTTCTAAGCACTTGGCATGTATTAATGTATTTAATTCTTACAGACAACTCTTATAAGGTAGGGACTGTCATACTAATTTACAGATAAGGCAGTGTGAGGTTAAGTATTGTTCAAAGTCATGCAGCTAGGTAGAGGTGGAGCCAGGACTCAAACTCACGAAATCTCACTTCAGGGCTCCTGCTCCTATCCTCCACACACACTCATGCAGCCATTACAGAGAAAAAGGATGGAACAGCTTTGAGTGTTGGAGTTGATAGGACTTGGTATTTGATTATATGTGAAAGGGAAAGAGCAGCAGTGACTGTAAAATTTCTAGCGTGGATGGTGGAAGCTTGTGATGTCATCAATATACATAAAAACTCAAGAAAAAAGGTCATTATGGAGGTTAAGGAATAGGGTGAGCTGAGGAGCTCTGTAGATTTGAAGCCAATAAGCTCTTCATTGGAGATCTTTAGCATAGGTTTGGAGGTGGAAATTTGTAATTCACAGCTTATAGTTGAGATGGCTTAAGAAGACAGAGTAGAAGCTAACCTAATTGCTTAATGAGGTCAAACAGGTAACCTTAATATGTAAACTAGATGGCATAAAGTGCGGTAGGCTGACACCAGAGTGGATGCAAGTTCTGCCTAAATATTCCATTTTTCAACATACCTGGTCAGTCAGAGTATAGGATGGGGAAAACTATTTCCATTGAAGCTATGGGCAGAAAAAGATGAGGCAGGAAAGAAAACTGAGAAGAGGTGAGAGTAATAAGAGAACTGGGAGTTGCCCACTCTAGAAGAAGCTTGAAGGAAGAAGGCTGGATGACAGTGTATACTGTGGCAGAAATGTGAGCAGGGTGAGGACTAGCAGGAAGCCCTAATGTATTTGCCAATCATGGGTGACCTGTGGGAGAATTACTTCTTTGGAGTAGGGAGATAAAGAGGTTAGGAAGGAGTGGTGGTCAGAAAATAAAGTCAGTAAGTGGTAACTCATGTTTTAAGAAGTTTGCAGTAGAGAAAAGAGACTTGGATGGTAACTGTGGTGGGGAAGCAGGGTGGAAAGATGGTTCTCATTTGAAATAGGGGAGTTTAAAGGGCTGAATAGAAAAAAATATATAAAAGACAAAAGAAAATAAAAAGAGGTAATTGATAGTACATTTTCTGACAGGACATTGGAGGAATGAGCTCAAAATTACAGATGGAAAAGGGTTACATTTTGTTTCTACAAAAATATCAGGAAATGAAGGAAGAGGACGGGAACAATGTGAAATTTGGATAAAGTTGAGGTCAAGTTTGTGTCAGATGTTCTGTCTTCCTCATTAAACGAGAGGAAAGGTCATCCACTGGACACGTGAGAAGAGGGGCTGATATTGGGGGCTTGAGAGAGCAGACACATGCAGAACAGCCCCCATGGAGAGTTGGAGTAGTGAATCTGGAGAGAACCCACAGTGGGCCCCATGCACGAACCTTGCAGAGGTCAGATTATCTAGGTTTCTGGAGGACAAACTCAAGTCCTCAGTTTCTTGACTACATGTCAATATCTTGACTACAAATGCAAAGAACACTAACTTTTCTCTACTGCTGAGTTTGTCCAATATTGGGAGTGGGCAAACCGGCTAGAGTGGACATTCAAGGGACCAGAGCATGCAGGTGTTGCTGAGTGGGGTAGGCATGGAGCACTCCCGGAGACCTCCCTGCCTGGGAAAGAAGCTGAGCCCATCAAGCTGGGTTGAAGCAGCCAACTCAGACATCTTGTCAGGAGACTCCTTTATCTGTTCATCAAACATGTCCCTGTCACTTATGTTGAAAGGTCACTTTAAATATCTAGTAAATAAATTTGGTCTAAAGATTTAGTGAAGGCAATTCTATAATGTGATATCTTACTTGGGAAAAAGAAAGACTCTTTAAACTTCTCAATGACCACTTGTGGTGTTGATTTCCATTTTCTTTCAGAGGTGGGCAGAGGCATTTTACAAATATCCACCGTGTCTCTTCTGGAAACAGATATAGTAGAAGTGATGGTGCTTTCCCCGCTCCCAGAAACAGGAAGAAGCAGGCTGGAAATATTCGCTCTGCCTAAAATCCTCCCACAAGGTAAAGAGAAAACAAGCAACCAGTTCTGTTCTGGTCCCAGACAAGTAGTCACTACAGCTTTTTATTTACTTGTTTTTCTGGTGATAGTATTCTTTTCCTCTTAACATGTGAAGAGGTAAAACGGCCATCTTTTGTTTATCTTACAAAATGAGACCTAGGAGGCTGCTAAGCAACGTGAAGTGTGGACTCTTCTAGGCCTTGTCATTCATGTGAATCTTTCCAATTACCAGAGAAGAGAAACAGGATCAATGAGCACTTTCGTTGACTTCATTTTCCATTTTGTAGTGTCTCTTTTTTGTAGTTTGAAATATACATAGTCAAATCTATATAGGTTGCTGTGTAGTTACTTTACTGATAAAATTCTAAAGACAGCTTCCTGGCAAAATAGACACTCTTTTAGATAACAAATAGCTGGGTAGCTATTTTACAAATGTATAATTATAGAGTATAAGGGAGCCAAAAACCTCAAAGTACTTTTATATTTAATTAACTATATTTTAATTAAAGACCATCATGATTTTCTTTTAAGGATATGTCTCTATTTAATTGATAAAATTAACCAAGGCCTTATAAAAGATATTTTATTCGCTATTAATTATTAAATACTCAAGTATTTCTAATGGAGCCAAGTTGTTTTTAAATCATTTTTATTACTTACTAGCCTCTGCATTATTAATTGAGCATTGACATTTTTTATTTCACTTTGCATAGTTTTCTATAACAATTAAAAAATAAAATCAATATATGGTGCAAAGGATTTCTCTTCTTCCTTAAATCTTACAGTTTCTGCAAGCTTTGTTGATGAAAGAGGGAGGATGAAAAACGAATTCATTCACAAGTTCCTGTACGAGGTCGAGCACCCTCTGTCCTCTGCAGTGTTGGACTTCCAAAGTAACCGAATATACGGCTTCTGTAGCGAAGTGCCGTACATCTGCAGTTATCTGCTTCCCCAAAAAGTATGCCGAACCTTACGCTTGCTATCATTTATCTTAGCAATCAAGATAGATTCACGCATTATATTTTCATTTTTATTTTTTACAGAGACAGAGAGAGAGTCAGAGAGAGGGACAGTTAAGGACAGACAGGCAGGAAGGGAGAGAGATGAGAAGCGTCAATTCTTTGTTACGGCACCTTAGTTGTTCATTGATTGCTTTCTCATATGTGCCTTGACCGGGGGGAAAACAGCAGACTGAGTGACCCCTTGCTCAAGCCAGTGACCTTGGGCTTCAAGCCAGGGACTTTTGGGCTCAAGCCAGAGACCATGGGGTCATGTCTGTGATCCCACACTAGAGCCAGCGACCCTGCGCTCAAACTTCATGAGCCCGTGCTCAAGCCGGTGGCCTCGGGGTTTCAAACCTGTGTCCTCCATGTCCCAGTCCGATGCTCTATTCACTGCGCCACCGCCTAGTCAGGCCACACATGATCTTAATTAGATATTATTTGTGCTTTAACATTATAGTCCAGTTAACAAGTGACTTTATTTTAGTAACATAATTTCCTTGATTTAAATATATATTAGCATGATTTGTAATCCATCAAAGTATGTTTGAGCAACTTCACACTTGTGCTTACATATGTCATACTTGTCAGTAAACATGCAGATGACACACTATTAATTTAATCCCTTGAGAAAAAAAGATCTAACATTAGAAAATCTATCTCACAGGTGTCAGAGGCTATAGGGCTGATGATTTTCAGTGGAAATTTTTACCTAAACCATAAGCAAAATTGCACGAAATAGTTAAACTGTGTTCCTGGTATCCTTTCATCACACTCTCTTTGTACTTGTCCCATATCATGTCACCTCCTGCTACATACAGTGGCCCAGATTATCTGCCTCCCTCTCTCCCTAAACCCTTCAATCAAAGCCCTTCTCTCCCAGAGTAGCCATTGTCAGCAAAGTATGAGACAAATTCAGAGAATTAAGAAAGGGCTAGTGATAAGGAGGACTCAAGAAAGTTTCATGAAGAAAGTAATATTTGAACTGAACTTTGAAGAATAGGCTAGATTAAAACATGGAGAGCCCTGGCCTGTTGGCTCAGCAATAGAGTGTCGGCCCGGTGTGTGGAAGTCCCCGGTTTGATCCCCAGCCAGGGTACACAGGAGAAGCGCCCATCTGCTTCTCCACCCTTCCCTTTCTCCTTCCTCTCTATCTCTCTTCCCCTCCCTCAGCAAAGGCTCCATTGGAGCAAAGTTGGCCTGGGTGCTGAGGATGGCTCCATGGCCTCTGCCTCAGGTGCTAGAATGGCTCCAGCCACAATGGAGCAATGTGCCAGATGGGCAGAGCATCACCCCCTGGTGGGCACACTGGATGAATCCTGGTCGGGCATATGCGGGAGTCTGTCTGACTGCTTTCCCACTTCTAACTTTGGAAAAATACAACACCCCCCCCAAAAAACCATGGAGAAACATTGTATACCATACCATTTTGGTGGGGAGGGGAATGGGGTTGCTGAGGTAGGAAAGGAGCAGGATTGGTGGGAATGGGGAGGGAGGGGAAAGGCATTCCAGACAAAAGTCACAGCATGTACAGAGGCTCAGAGGTATGAGTACATGAAACACATAGGGGGCATATTTATTTTGACTGGAACATGGGAATATATGAAAGTGATCAGTAAAACATGTTGTCGGTGTTGTCTTTAATGGGGTATTTAACAATAGCTAACATATAAAGACTTTTCTTACATATAAAGACTTTTCTTAGTTGGCCAAAATGAACTTATTTTTTTGCAAACAAAGATGAGAAACATGATGCAAATACAGGTGTCCACTTATCGTGTATCAGTTTATTTCCAGTGACAGAGTTTGCATATTTGAATCTAACTGTGTATGTGCCACTGCAAACCCTAAAATGCTGCACCCCTGATCTTTTCTATAATGCTGTCATTTTCTCTGATTGGCAGGAACACAGCGGTATTAACATTCTTACGCCACACCAAAAAGTGCAGAACAAACAATATGGACCAGGAGTGACCTCTCTGTCTCTGCATGGATTATGGCTCATCACAGGAGCTCAGTGTGGGACTCTGTGTATCCGAGACATTCACACTTTGGTAAACTCTTTAGATCAGTGGTTCTTAACCTGGGTTCTATTGAACCCTAGGGGTTTGATGAGTTGGTCTCGGGGATTCGGAGAAGCCTCTGCCGCGGAGGCCAGAATAAAGTAATACCGTAATTTGTTGTGAGTTCATGCACTTTGTTGGTTTTGTTCTTTGAGCAAGGTGATGTTCATGCATTGCTCATTTTGTGCACCAGTAAAAAAACATATACCTATGTCTTGAATTTGGAAAAAAAATCATATTTTATTTATCACTAAAGAAGGGTTCGGTGAATGCACATATGAAACTGGTGGGTTTGGTACCTCAAAAAAGGTTAAGAACCACTGCTTTAGATGTATATCTTGATCTCATATAAGGAGCAAATGCCCTTAGGAAAGGAATTGGAATTCTTTCTTAGGTAAATTGAGTCCTACTTAGTTACCACTGATGGTATTATTGACTTTAACATTAGGTGTATTTATGTGCTGAGATTTTAATCTCTGAGGGAGGAAACACCAACCGAGGACTGAGATCTGAAGAGGAAAAGCCCGGGCAGGGCTGCCATCGTGAGCTCCAGCCCAGCTGCTCCAACACTTATTGTGTGTCTTGGGAGCTCACTGAGCTTCAGGTGCTCTTCTGTAGTATTAGGGAAGCCTTGTTTGCTCGCACTCTGTGGGATTCTGGCAAAGCCAGTGAGAGGGTGTGTGCAAAACTGCTTTGGAACAGCGAACTGCTGTGCAAACCTCGGCATTATTGTTGCTCTCTGCCTGGCCTGAAGGGCCTCTGGGCTAGTTGCTGCTGCCCCACCTCACTCTTTGTGTGATGCTGGAACCGACTTGTACGGGTCATGAGTATAATATGATGCAGTCAGTGATTCTTACCCGGGGTTCTACCCCACACACCTGAAGCATCGCCGTAACCCACATGACATGTGCCTGCAGGTCCAGACTAACTGGGCGCTGGCTGTGCCCATCCAGCCCTCCTTGCTCACATGTGCAAGAAAGCATATTTGGAACAGAGTTGGGCAAAGTGATGTTATTTATTATACAAGGAAAAGCTTAAATCCCTTAGATAGTATTTTTAAGTGAACAATTGGCAATCTCTGTTACACTGTCTCTTATTCAAATAATTTGCTATGTACACTACAATTGATAGTGACATTATATAGCAAGATGTCAAAGATTTTGGGGGATATTCTGTGCAAATCACCTAATATATGAGATTATCTGTGGCAGTGCTATTTGTAGAACAAACTAACATCTCTCAAAAGAAGACTGAATAAATAAAAAATGATACATAAACAATAAAGTAAAATGTGGAATATTATACAGCTTTAATATAGAATAAGGAAATCTATATGGACAATATAGAAAGAATCCCACCCTGGCCGTATAGCTCAGTTGGTTAGAGCGTCATCCGAACATGCCAAGGTTGCGGGTTCTATCCCCAGTCAGGACACATATAAGAATCAACCACTGAATGTTAAATAAGTGGAACAACAAATCAATGTTTCTCTCCCTTCTCTCTCCAATCAATAAATAAAATTTTTTCAAAAATAAAAAATAAAAATATGGAAAAAAACCCCAAGATATTGTTAAGGAAGAAAAGCAAGGTGCATAATATAGGTGTTACACTACAATTTATGTTCAAAATTGTTTGTATGCAAATTTATTTATATGGATAACAAACATATGAAAGGATATTAAAGGTATTGCCTTTGGGAGGTGGCTGGGAAATGGTGAAAGAAAGATCTCACTGCATGCACATTTATAGTATTTGAATTTTAAACCATTTAAATATGTTACCTATTCAAACAGTTAAAAAAAAAATTAATGATATCAAGGTTGAGAACCAGTGTGACACCGAAATCCAGTTTTTAGTCATGGGGCTTGAACTGTTGCCCTGTGTACCGAATTAGTGATGTGTTTTGTTTGGGTTCTAATTAAACCCCGTGTGCCCTCTTTTCTTCAGAGTGCCTGTCATCACACTCAGCCTCTTCACAGGGGAGCGAACCTGCCTGATTCTTGAAGGCATCTGAATTTGCCCCCTCTGCTTGCTCAAGGCCCTCCCTTACCTTCAGAGCCTTCAGCAAGTTCATTGACTTCTCTGTGTCTGATTTTCCTGTTATAAATTGCTGATAATAATCCCTCTCCTTCCTACTCCCACAAACGGGAGAAAGGATCAGTATGGTGAACGTATTTGAAGTAGAGATTCTCAGTGCTCTGGGTTACCCAGAGGCTAAACCCCTATCACCTAGAACATGGTGAAGAAATAAAAGAAGATTTATCAATGAGCAAAGTGCATGTAACTGCCTTAGAAAAACCATGTGATAAAATTGTGTTTGTAATTTTTTCACTTTGTTCCTAAAATTATTTAGGAAACCTTTGTTCGGTGTCGGAGTCATTCTCACCAGGGGCACGGAATTCAGTCAGTGAGGATTTCCATGGATGGAGAAAACATTCTGGTAAATGGGAGAGATGATGGCACCCTGGTTTGCCTGAGATGGAGGTGTGTACGGTAAACAGTAAGCAACCTCACTGGGCATGGTGTTTTAAAATAAAGATTTTGTTATTATCTAGGTATAGCAAGGTCGACATAACAGAAGATAGCTGCCATTGAAAGGATTATTATACTTACATATCCCAAGAGGAGGGGGTAGGCCATGCTATTGAGGACCATGTGGGGAGGTACCACAGTGGGTAATGAGGTCGAGGAAGCAGGAAACCATGGGCAAGAGCCTTTATTACGGTTTCCATGGAAAGGAGCAGGCAGATGTAGGATTGGCTAGTTTGGATAATGTCCGTGGGTTCTGGGGCATAAGGCCTGCCCCTAGGTGTCTTGCATTTGTTCCTGAGATTATTGGGTCAGGGAAATAGTGTTCCTGAGTATGGAAGCCCAGTGAAGGAGATGTTGGATTTTGGCTAGCCCTGGGAGAGGAGTCCTTCCAGGCTCAGCATGGCCCCAGATGTCAAATCATTTAAAAAAATAAAAAGAAAGAAAAGACATGGTTAATACATATGGGATGATTAGTCCTCTCTTTCATAACACCTTTTGGAGGAATACAAGAAATGAGGACAATTCTGAATAGTAGATAACTTTAAAAACTCCTATTTATCTCTAAGAATTCTTACATAAGATATGTATATATGTGTACACCTATACAGATTGACATTCCTAATTAGACTTTGCTTAGACAAGATTAATTTAAATTTTGATTAGACTAAAATTAAAATTCTAAATAAATTTACTACTGAGCATACAGATAACAACCAGGGGGCAGAAAGCACAAGATACATCCCAGACTATAAAGTTGCCTTGTTTTACCTGCCAGTGGACATCACTAGTGAATGTGCAGTTTCATTTCCACAAGAGTAATATCTCACAGTGTCCCATGTAGTCAAAACAATAATAAAATAATAAAACATGCCCTTTCTCAGTGACATTTGAAAATGTTAAATATTGTGGAGATTTTATATCATAACAATTTTGGTAGCTACTTAGTTCAAAGACTCATTTGAAGACTGCACCATCATGCCCATTTAATACATGGACTCTTAATTAACTTGTATTTCAGATATAAGTCCTAACATATCCTTTCTATTCAGTGAACAAATAGCAATTCAGGTAACAGTGAGCAAGAGCTGGCACCCTATGCATGGAAGTAAAGACATTTCTACTCATCATAGTTAATCACATGGACTTTTGACTTAAAACAAAGTGGAGTTTGAAACCATAATCCAGTACTTAATAGCTTGTAACCTTAGGCCCATGACAGCCCTTCCAAACCACCTATGACAATGTTATTCAAGGTGGGGTCTGCAGTGCCTGTGAGCTTGTTAGAAATGCGTATTCTTGGCCCCATCCAAACTTCCTGAATTAGAATCCCTTTGGGTGAGGTCCAGCAATTTGTTTTAATAAACCCTCCAGGTGATGCTGATGTTCCCAAAGTTTTGAGATGTTCCAGTGTATTGAGTGGGAGTAATACTTCCCTCAGTGGGGATGGGAACAATAAGGGTGAATGAGACAAAGTGATGATTATGCCGCTGAAGCAGCACAGCAGCACCTAGTACATTTTAAGCCAGCGGTTCTCAAACTTTTTGAAGTCGGGGCGCATTTAAAATCCTACAAGTAATTGTAGGTGCACTATATACAAATTTCTGAGTAATATGGTATAATAATTAAGTTAAATATTAAAGAAAAATATATAAAGTCCAAGCGTGTTTTTATGGTAATTAAGCGAAATAAATACAAGAAAATTAAATGTATTCTGACATTAAAAAATATTTTTATGTTACATTTTTTAGTTATGCTTTTTAGAATTTGTAAAAAAGCGGGGTTAAAAAATAAAAAACCACAAAAAAGTTATCTTTATATATATATATATATATACACACACATTGTTAGTAAGATTTAGTAAATTCGGCAGGTCCTGGCACGAATGTGTTAAGTTTTTTCATTCTTGTGTTTATGAGAAACATGAGTCTGATGTGTCCTAGCGATTTCTTCAATGTTTGGGCATGTATTTGAAAAGCAAACTCTCATTTCCTCGTCAATACATTGAAGAATTCCTCTTTTTACTCTTAATTGTGTTGAGGGTAGAAAATCCTAATTCACATAAATAGGATGTTGAAAATTGTAGTAAAATGTTCAAAGCTTTTTTAGATATTGCCACATATTCTTCTTTTATAGAAACCCAAAATAGCTTCAAGAGACAATTCCTTATGTTTAATCATCAATCCAAAATCCCCACCATACATATCATCTTAACTTTACACTAAACAAAGGATAGAAGAAACTTGCCTCCAGTCTTTCCGGGGAACATGGGGGGTGTAAACAATCCAGCACCACAGCTTAACAGCCTTTTGCAACCTAATCAGGCAAATAAATGAGGTGGGGGATTGGGCAGACTGTTAGCTTACAGCCAATTCCCCACACCTCTGTCCCCAAAAATCTAAACTCCAAAAACCCTGTTAGTTTTTTGGTTCCTAACAGGCACATATTTCTCTGGAATACCATAGGGCGCACCTGGAAATCTTCTAGGGTGCACAGTTTGAGAACCACTGTTCTAAGGGCCCAACCAGAGTAGTAGCTCTTCTGTGCTGTGACCCTGGCAGGTACAGAGGACTCATGGGGTAAGGTTATGGGGTCAGCATGAGGCAAGGTCACCCAAATAGGTCAAGAGGCTTGTCGTGTCCTGGAGCCCATGAACGGGCTTTCCTCTAAGAAATAGAGTCCTAATAACTACAGAGCACTGTAGAGTATTGTCTACTTATTTCTTTTTAATTTTTTTTTAAAAAACTTTATTCATTTTAGAGAGTAGAGAGGGGGAAAGGGGGGAGGAGCAGGAAGCATCAACTCCCATATGTGCTTTGACCAGGCAGGCCCAGGGCTCTGAACCAGTGCCCTCAGCATTCCAGGTCAACACTTCATCCACTGTACCCCCACAGGTCAGGGTGTCTACTTATTTCTTTGTGTTGAAATGGTTGTGTATCTGGAAATAATACTGCTAAATTGACTTTTTAAAATTGTGATTTTATAGCCTGTATTTTCTTTTCTATCAATGTAGGCGTCTTGGAGGACACTTAGCCAGTGAAATTTTTTATTATAACCAGCAATTTTTTAATTTTTTGAGCAACACCATGGAGGAGGAGAATAACTATTTAAGAAAAAGTAAATCCGTGGATTTGAAAGCAGAATCTGCACACACAGTTGAGTTTCAATATAGCTTTATTTTCTCCTTCTGTTAACATAAGAAATGTTCAAACCTGTAAAGAATTCTTATGAATTTATACTAGTCAAACTGCCAATTGCCAGGAAGCAAAATCTCAAATGCTCCACATCAGTTTCTTGTATTCATTGAAATTAGGGTGGGGACTGAGGAAGAAATAGAAAGCAAGGTGGAGGTCGGATCACAGGGTAGTTAACAGACTGATCTGTTGAGGATGGTTACACTTATTTCAAAGGTGTGTTAAGCTAGATGCGCAGAAACAATGGGCAGGGCTTGCTTAAGGCGAAGATAAAGCTTTTACTAAACAGTGTATATGACTGGCTCATGGTGACTATCCCCCATGACCTACCCAGTTAGGAATTTATGATCAGATCACCCTGTGAGGTTACTTTCCATAGAACCCTTTCCTTGTCTATACTTCCTTTCCTTTTAAATCAGCTTTCAGTTTACACTTTGCCGTTTTCTTTAAGCAGATATTTAGTGATTTTCCTCTTTTTCTAGGTATACCATGATTCTCCAAAAGAGAATGAGCTACATCTGAGAGAAAACAGTCTTTCTCAGAGCAATGTCAAATATTATACCTCAGATATTATTTAAACCATAGTACAAGAGCCAGGCTTGCCTGGGGGGAAAAATCTTAACTACCAGTTCTGGTGCTTAAAGTGATCTCTCTACTTTTGTGTCGCATACATTAGGTAGGAAGTGTCTAGCTAGAGAACAACACTCATTCACTCAATCATTTAACAAATGTTTATGGAGCACGTACAAAAATGCTAGGCTGTGGGGCGTAGAGGAATGAACAAGATAGAAAATGTTTCTGCTTTCATGAAACTTACATTCTAATTGAGGGTTGGGAGTGAGCAGAGAGAGTTAAATAAGCAAATAAATAAGAAAAGTAGATAGTAACAAGATCTATTTAGTGAATAAAAATGGCGTGGTGTGATAGCATTTGGCTGAAAAAGCATCTCCAAGGAGACTTAAGCTGAGACCTGAATTAAAAGCGGGTACCAACATGCAACATGGGGCAGAAATACTCAGGGCAGAGGCAGAAAGAGCTTGACATGACCAAGGACCTGAAAAAGGCCTGTTCAGTTAAAGGGAGCAAGAGAGAGGGTGGAAGGACTTGAGGTACCCAAGGAGGGAAAAGGTCAGATAACAAAGAGCTTTGTAAACAAGGTAGAGTTTGGATTTAATTTTAAATTTAATGAGAACCTATTAAACTGTTCTGAGGAGAGGATTTACCAGATCTTTCATTTTTTAAATAATTGCTTCCTGCTGTGTGGAGAATGTTTCCTGTAGGGGACAGAAGTGGAAGCAGGGAGATTAGGAGGCTATGGCAGAGATGCAGGTAACAAGGATGAGGTGAAGTGTGAAGAGGAAGTGGTATATCCCAGGTAGGTTTTCGAGGCAGAGTGGACAGAACTCACTGGTGGATTAGAGGGAGAAGGACTTCTAGTTTTTTACTTGAACAACTATGCAGAAGATGTTATTATTCGTGAAGATGGGGGAGACTGGGGGGGATAGGAGCCACTATGGGGAGAAAGAAGGGAATCTGAAATCAGCTATTCGTAGCACCTTGAGAAATCAAGTGGAGATACCAAGTAAGCCATTGGATGGATGAGCCTAGAGTTCCAGCGAGAGGCCAGGACTGGAGATGTTGATTTGAGAGTCAAGGGCATATGGGTGGAATTTAAAGTCGTAGCACCAGGTGAAGTCATCATGGAAGAGTGAATGGTAATAAACAGAGGGAACCATAACAGAGCATCTTCTAGAGATCCAGGAGAAGAATTTAGGGAGGCAAAAGAGACTGACAAGGGCAGCCAGTGAGGTTACAGGGGGGTCAAGAGTATAACATCCCAAACTCTTTCAAGACATTTTACTGCAAAGAAAGAATAGAAAGGGGGTGGTAGCTGAAGAGGAATGTGGTGGTCAGTGGAGCGTGGCTTTCCTGGGACAGGAGGACCAGCACATGTTTGGGAAAGATTCAGTGGATGGAGGAAATGGATGATGCAGAAGAGCAATGGGATTTAAAGTGTAAAGGTTTTGAGAAGGAGAAAAAGATTAAGATCCTAGTATAAACGGTGGAGCAGGCCTTGATAGGCAGGGACATTTGGTCTATACTAACAGGAAGAAGGCAGAGGGTGATTTGGTGAATATGTGACTTGTCTGATCATTTCTGCTTTCTTGGTAAAAACTGTTGCTGATATAAGCATAAGGTATTTTTCCCTGCCGAGGAAGAAGGAAGGGGCGAAGCCACAAAGTGTAGAATAGTAAAGGTTTTACTGAGTACAGTGCTTCCCGGACATATCCCCTGGTCTGGGGGACATGGGCCAGGGAAGTTGAATGGATGAAACCACGTGGAGGATATTTAAAAGGTCATCTAGGGTGGTCGAGCTAAAATGACGTGGTGAAATTTTATTGGCTGACAGTTAGTCGCTCTTTTCCAAAGGACTCCTGGGAAGTTTCTTTTGGCGCATGAGTGTGGGCGGTTTTAGCCAAAGTTCCCAGGTCTGGTTTCTCACATGATCTTTCCCCATTGCTGACGGACCTTACATTCCAACCTTTTGTGTTAAATAGGGGTGCTGCTATTTGTCTGGCTACTTCCTGCTGGTTAGGGGCATCGTGGGGAGGGGAGATAGGAAGGTGGTGGCTTTGAGGGGAGTTGGGAGGAACATCTGTTTGACCGTGACTCAAGAAACTTTGCAGATGTGGTCCTGTAAGGATTTAAAAAAAAGAGGAGCAATAGGAGGATCTGCAGGGTCCAGCCTTTTGGTGAGCCAGAGATGGGCAGGGCCCAGTGGTTCCGACTGCCAGCAGTCCTGCATGGGGGCAAGCTTGAGGCAAAACTGCATGTCAGGAGTGGCGTACGAAGGGGAAAGGAAGGGGTCCCATCCACTCCCATAACCGAGACCTGTGAGGGAACTAGAGGTCCAGAATGTGATGACAAAACAGAGAAGGTAGCCCTCGTGTCCACAAGAAATGAGATGGACTTACCCGTTCCTGCAGCATTACCCTGGTTTGGTGAGGGCGATGTGGGTCTCCATGTTCGGTTATGTCAGTCATCCATGAAGCCTAGGAGTTTGAGCAATGGGCCCGCCTGGCTGGCTTGGCCTCCCATTTGGGTGGCTTGTCCTTCACGTAGAGGCGCTGAGGAAAAGCTTGTTGCCCAAAGGTGGCAATCGCTCTGCCAGTGACCGGGCTGCTAGTAGTCAGGGCAGGGCTCAGTGGGCAGCCGCGGGCAGGGGCACTGCCGGGACCAGTGACCCTGCTTGCCACATTTAAAGCAAGCTTGCCACATTTAAAGCAAGTCTGGTGGGATTCCTCCTTGCGCCCCAGACTTGGGTCAGTCACCTTCTATGCCTTGCCCCTGTTGCTCTGCCAGCCTCAGGGCTGCCACAAGAGCCTAGGTTTGAAGAGTTACCTTCTGCTGTATGTGGGCCTGGCGAACAGCCTTGGCCTTTTTCTACTAGTCATGCCCATTAAAACCTTTAAATGCCATGTTCACAGGTACCGGATAGGGGTTTAGAGATTAAGAATAAGAGGAGGGAGGCTCCTGGGGAGCCCAGCACCCAGATCCAGCCAGAAATGCTGAAGCCAGAGGCAGGACAGGGCCAATAGCTGGCGGAGGGTGACCTGACGGAGGAGGGGCTTAAGAACACAGCACAGAAGGGAGGGTCCCCTGGCCAGCAGGGGAGGAGAAAGAGAGAATGGTATTTGCAGGGGAATAAGAAACAGGATCCTGAGAAGGGAGGGCAGGGGGCTCTGGGAGGGAAGAGACTTGAGCGAAAGAGGTCCGCAGAGGGACCAGACAGGCGTCCCGAGAGAGGGGCGCCCCCGGGGGTCAGGCAGGAGTGGGCGAGAGTTGGGGGTCAGGCGAAGGAGGAAAGATCAGGAGTGGAGGGTTTAGGTGAGGTTTCTCTGGCCGAAAAGGGGCTGCACCGTGTAGCAGGCGGCACAGAGATTAGGACGGGAGTGCAAATACTAGAAGCCCTGAATGTAAGGGATCTCCAACCAGTTTCCAGTTCTTTTGGCGATAATTAACTTGGTGAGCATGTTAAAATCGAAAGTCCCTTCAAGAGGTCACCTGGTCTGGTTATCCAGTGGGTTCTGTGGCCTGGCCACAGCAGAGAAGAAGAACAGTTTTTTTTTCTTTAGGGAGGGAGAGATTTTGGATAAGGCACTCCAGGAGTGTTTTTGAGTCAGGTTTAGATTCCTGAGCCTCTATGGCTGCCCTCAGTCCTCGGAGTGGTCAGCGATGAGAATTGGCATCCCACATCTCAAGCTCTGGCCACCGGATGGTTAGGTAAAGTGGATGTGACCAGGACGTCTCCACAGGCACACACGCACTGGGAATGGAAAAGAGGTCCCTTTTTTCCGCAGCTGAGGTTTCAGACAGGGAGTCTCAGTGGAAAAAACTGAGGGGAGGCTGGAGGCAGGGGACTTACCACACCGTGTGCTGAAGAGGGTGGAAGGTCAGAGATCCTGGTTCTTCCTCAGAAGGGAAGGGAGAGGAGCAGTCCTTGCGGACTTCAACTCCTCCGGGGTTTCGGCACCAAATGTAAGGTATTTTTCCCTGCCAAAGAAGAAGGAAGGGGCATAGCCACGAAGTGTGGAATAGTAAAGGCTTTATTGAGTACAGTGCTTCCCCGATGATATTCCCTGGTGCAGGGGACATGGGCCAGGGAAGTTGCATGGATGAAACTACGTGGGGGATATTTAAAGGGTCGTCTAGGGTGGTTGAGCTAATATGACGTGGTGAAATTTTATTAGCTGACAGACAGTCGCTCTTTTCCAAAAGACTCCTGGAAAGTTTATTTTGGCGCATGAATGTGGGCGATTCTAGCCAAAGTTTCCAGGTCTGGTTTCTCACATGACCTTTCCCCATTGCTGACCAACCTTACAATAAGGACTGATTGGTAGGAATTAAACTAACAAAATATTGCATCTTGGGCAGGCAAAATGGTATTATTTTTTTTTAATGCAACAAGTACAAAGGGATTCAAAGCAATTATATAAAGTAGAGTAGGAGGAGAACTTGAACTTTAAACTTCAGAAATGTTTGTCTTTCTCTAAGATAAATGAGAATAAGAATTTGTCCATTGACACATCACAAGAGGATTTAGTCCAAGTTGATAATATGAAGGAAATTCCCTGGATGCAACAAAAAAACCAAGAGGTATTTATAAAACATTGGAGAGGTTTGAAATAATGCTTTATGGGTGTACCGAAGAGATTAGTTTCCTGTGAAAACCTGTTGAAAAGTTAGAAAGTAGAATGAGATACTACTTGGCAGAGCATTCCATTGTACAAGTGTAACTTTCCTGAAAGCAAACAAACACCCTAAATACAGCCCAACCTTTTAGACTGAGTTATATAAGCTCTTTTATTATTATTGACTTTAATTTATTGTGTTTACATAGATTCTAGCGTTGTCCCGAATGCATCCCCCCTCCCCATATTCTCCTCAACATCTCTCTTGTCTCCCTCCCCATAGCGCCCTCCCCCCTTCCCTTCAGGTTTATCCCATCCTATCACCCCCCTTCCCTCTGTCCTCTTTTCCTCTTGTCCCTTGGACTGAGTTATATAAGCTTTAAGCATTGTATTTAAGCTAATACGAAACCCAACAAAGCTGTCCAAGTAAACCAAAGCAAAGAATGAAGTGTGATACCTCGTGCTGGAGGTAGTTTTGGGGGGCTGCAAAGTTGATGTAAACAACAGGAGGAGGGACATCCTCTTTTTAGATGTGCACTAAGGTGACGAAGATAGTAGAGGCTCTTGTCTGGATTTAGCCTGCTTATCTAGTCTCACTCAAGTTCCCAATAAAACAGCAGACTGCTTTCCCTTTGTCAACTATAATCTATTTAATTTTTTACTACCTATTTGCTTTCCATTGGCCTTATAATGGACTAAAACTACAACATAAGAGCAGTTGACTTAAGCAAGATACTGCAGTGGTGTTATTTCATCTATAGTTTATAGCAGGGGTCCCCAAACTACGACCCTGCTGGCCGCATGTGGCCCCCTGAGGCCATTTATCTGCCCCGCCGCACTTCCCGAAGGGGCACCTCTTTCATTGGTGGTCAGTGAGAGGAGCACAGGATGCATCCGCACCCATAGTTCCCATTGAAATACTGGTCAGTGTGTTGATTTAAATTTACTTGTTCTTTATTTTAAATATTGTATTTGTTCCCGTTTTGTTTTTTTACTTAAAATAACATATATGCAGTGTGCATAGTTTTTTTTATAGTCCGGCCCTCCAATGGTCTGAGGGACAGTGAACTGGCCCCCTGTGTAAAATGTTTGGGGACCCCTGCTTTATAGTATTAGTCTTAAAACAACTTTTGTTTCTAGAGAAGTGCAATCTGTTTTGTTTGTGTCTGTATACTTAAGTATATGTGTGTACATATGGATATAGGTATGTATGTATCTAATACAGTGGTTCTTAACCTTTTTTGAGGTACCAAACCCACCAGTTTCATATGCGCATTCACCGAACCCTTCTTTAGTGATAAATAAAATATGATTTTTTTTCCAAATTCAAGACATAGGTATATTTTTTTTACTGGTGCACAAAATGAGCCGTGCATGAACATCACCTCGCTCAAAGAACAAAACCAACGAAGTGCATGAACGCACAACAAATTACGGTATTACTTTATTCTGGCCTCCATGGCAGAGGCTTCTCCGAACCCCTGAGACCGACTCATTGAACCCCTAGGGTTCGATAGAACCCAGGTTAAGAACCACTGATCTAATATATACCTCTCTCTCATTTCTCCTGCTCGTTTAAGTAATATACTTGTCTCATTTCAGGCCGTCAAAAAGGAGATTAAACTGTTTTCAGTAAAAAGGAAAGAGATAAAAAGAGGAATCAAAGCACTTGCTAAAACTGTAAGTGTTATGATTTCACATACTAATACATTTGACCCTTAGTCTAAATTACTTTTGGAACTTTATTTTGCTCAACACAGCACAAGGAGCTATATCCATTTTTTTCTCTGCCTGTATGTAAGCTCAGTTTTCTGGAGTACTTCACAGGGTCAAATTTTTACCATACCATACTACACATAAACAGTGGGTTTTCTCCAAATACAGTATCTTTCAAATACTTATTTTAATCAAAGTTATATGTTTACAGTCTTACAAATTAACTAATGAGTTACATAATTCAAAATGATATTTTAAAGCAGGAACTGCCCTACTCTTTTTCACTATGATTCCTGTACTCTGGACATAACTGTTTTTCATTCTTTCAGCTTTTCTGTTCACCTATTTACTTCCATCTTTCTAAATAGTTTTCTTAATGCTGCTATCTCTAGGGGATATTTTATTGCTTCATATTCATTTTGAAATATCCCCTAATTCTGCTCATAAAAATTAGGGGATATTTGATCACTTCATATTCATTTTGAAATATCCTCTAATTTTTGTGAGCAGTATATTTCTTTTTTTAATTTTTATTAATTTTAATGGGGTGACATTAATAAATCAGGGTACATATGTTCAAAGAAAACATCTTCAGGTTATCTTATCATTCAATTATGTTGCGTACCCATCACCCAAAGTCAAATTGTCCTCTGTGACCTTCTATCTGGTTTTCTTTGTGCCCCTCCACTCCCCCCTCTCCCTCTTATCCCTCCCCCCACCCCGTAACCACCACACTCTTGTCCATGTCTCATAGTCTCGTTTTTATGTCTCACCTATGTATGAAATCATGCTGTTCTCAGTTTATTTCTGTTTTACTTATTTCACTCCTTATAATGTTATCAAGGTCCATCCATTTTGTTGTAAATGCTCCGATGTCATCATTTCTTATGGCTGAGTAGTATTCCATAGTATATATGTACCAAAGCTTTTTTTTTTTTTGATCTTTACATTTTTTTATATATATATATTTTATTATTATTAATTCTAATGGGGTGACACCAATAAATCAGGGTACATATGTACAATGAAAACATCTCCAGGTTATCTTATCATTCAATTGTGTTGCATACCCGTCACCAAAAGTCAAATTGTCCTCTGTCACCTTCAATCTGGTTTTCCCTGTGTCCCTCCCCTCCTCCCTATCCCAATCTTCCCTCGCTCCCCCCACCCCATAACCACCACACTCTTGTCCATGTCTCATATTCTCACTTTTATGTCCCACCTAGGTATGAAATCATGCTGTTCTCAGTTTTTCTTTTTTTCTGATTTACTTATTTCACTCCGTATAATGTAATCAAGGTACATCCATTTTGTTATAAATGATCCGATGTCATCGTTTCTTATGGCTGAGTAGTATTCCATAGTATATATGTACCATAGCTTTTTAATCCACTCGTCTTCTGACGGACACTTGGGCTGGTTCCAGATTTTCGCTATTGTGAACAATGCTGCCACGAACATGGGGGCGCATTTCTTCTTTTCGAACAGTGCTATGGTGTTCTTAGGGTATATTCCTAAAAGTGGGATAGCTGGGTCAAAAGGCAGTTCGATTTTTAATTTTCTGAGGAATCTCCAAACTGTTTTCCACAGTGGCTGCACCAATCTGCATTCCCACCAGCAGTGCAGAAGGGTTCCCTTTTCTCCACATCCTCGCCAGCACTTATTCTGTGTTGTTTTGCTGATAAGTGCCATTCTGACTGGTGTGAGGTGATATCTCATTGTGGTTTTAATTTGCATTTCTCTAATGATGAGTGATGTTGAGCATTTTTTCATATGCCTATTGGCCATCTGTATGTCCTCTTTGGAGAAATTTCTATTCATTTCTTTTGCCCATTTTTTGATTGGGTTGTTTGTCTTCCTGATGTTGAGTTTTATAAGTTCTTTATAAATTTTAGTTATTAACCCCTTATCAGATGTGCTGTCGAATATGTTCTCCCATTGTGTGGTTTGTCTTTTTATTCTGTTCTTATTGTCTTTAGCTGTGCAAAAACTTTTTAGTTTGATATAGTCCCATTTGTTTATCTTGCCTTTTATTTCAGTTGCCCGTGGAGATAAATCGGCAAATATACTGCTGCTACAGATGTCGGAGAGCTTGCTGCCTATGTTTTCTTCTAAGATGCTTATGGTTTCACGGCTTACATTTAAGTCTTTTATCCATTTTGAGTTTGTTTTTGTGAATGGTGTAAGTTGATGGTCTAGTTTCATTTTTTTGCATGTAGATGTCCAATTTTCCCAACACCATTTGTTAAAGAGGCTGTCTTTACTCCATTGTATGTTCTTTCGTCCTTTGTCAAATATCAGTTGTCCATAAAGCTGTGGGTTTATTTCTGGGTTCTCTGTTCTGTTCCATTGATCTATGTGTCTGTTCTTATGCCAGTACCAGGCTGTCTTGAGTATAATGGCCTTATAGTAAACCTTGATATCTGGAAGAGTGATACCTCCTGCTTTATTTTTTCTTTTTAAGATTGCTGAGGCTATTCGTGTTCTTTTTTGGTTCCATATAAATTTTTGGAATATGTGTTCTATATCTTTGAAGTATGTCATTGGTATTGCATTGAATTTATAAATTGCTTTGGGTAATATAGACATTTTAATGATGTTTATTCTTCCTAGCCATGAGCACGGTATGTGCTTCCACTTGTTTGTATCTTCCTTGATTTCTTTTATCAATGTTCTATAATTTTCTGAGTACAAGTCCTTAACCTCCTTGGTTAAATTTACTCCTAGGTACTTTATTTTTTTGGCTGCAATAGTGAAGGGGATTGTTTCCTTAATTTCTTTTGCTGATATTTCATTGTTGGTGTATAGAAATGCCTCTGATTTCTGAGTATTAATTTTATATCCTGCCACCTTGCTGAATTCATTTATAAGGTCCAGTAATTTTTTGACTGAGACTTTAGGGTTTTCAATATACAATATCATATCATGTGCAAATAGTGATAGTTTTACTTCTTCTTTTCCAATTTGGATGGCTTTTATTTCTTCTTCTTGTCTGATTGCTGTAGCTAGGACTTCCAGAACTATGTTGAATAAGAGTGGTGAAAGTGGGCAACCCTGCCTGGTTCCTGATCTTAAGGGGATTGCTTTTAATCTTTGTCCATTTAGTATGATGTTTGCTGTCGGTTTATCGTAGATGGCCTTTATCATGTTAAGGAATGATCCCTGTATTCCCACTTTACTGAGAGTTTTGAGCAAGAATGGGTGCTGGATTTTATCAAATGCCTTTTCTGCATCTATTGAAATTATCATGTGATTTTTGTCCTTCCCTTTGTTTATGTGATGAATCACATTGATTGATTTGCGAATATTGAACCAGCCTTACCTCTCCAGAATAAATCCCACTTGATCGTGGTGTATGATTTTTTTCATATATTGCTGGATCCGGTTGGCTAATATTTTGTTGAGAATTTTAGCGTCTAAATTCATCAGGGATATAGGCCTATAATTTTCTTTCTTTGTGTTGTCTTTGCCCGGTTTTGGGATCAGAATTATGCTCGCCTCATAAAAGGAGTTTGGAAGTCTTCCTTCCTCTTGAATTTTTTGAAATAGCTTGAGAAGGATAGGAGTTAGTTCTTCTTTGAATTTTTGATAGAATTCACTTGTGAAGCCATCAGGCCCAGGACTTTTCTTTTTTGGGAGTTTTTTGATAACTGTTTCGATCTCATTTATTGTAATTGGTCTGTTTAGGTGTTCTGATTCTTCCAGATTGATTTTTGGAAGGTTATATGATTCAAGAAATTTGTCCATTTCACCAAGATTGTCTAATTTTTTGGCATATAGTTCTTCATAGTATTTTCTTACAATGCTTTGTATTTCTGTTGTGTCAGTTGTTATTTCTCCACTGTCCTTTCTAATTTTATTTATTTGAGTCCTCTCTCTTTTTTTCTTGGTGAGTCTAGTTAAAGGTTCATCAATCTTGTTTACCTTTTCAAAGAACCAGCTTCTGGTTTCATTGATCCTCTGTATTGTTTCCTTAGCCTCTATGTCATTTATTTCTGCTCTGACCTTTATTATTTCCTTCCTTCTACTTGTCTTGGGTTTTATTTGTTGTTGTTTTTCTAGTTCTTTTAGATGCAGGGTCAGGTTGCTTATTTGAGCTTTTTCTAGCTTCTTATGATATGCCTGTAGTGCAATAAACTTCCCTCTCAGAACTGCTTTTGCTGTGTCCCATAAATTTTGAGTTGATGTATGCTCATTATCATTTGTTTCTAGAAACTTTTTTATTTCTTCTTTGATCTCATTGTTAATCCATTCATTATTTAATAACATGCTATTTAGTTTCCAAGTGTTTGAGTATTTTTCAGGTTTTCTTTTGTGGTTAATTTCTAGTTTCATGGCATTGTGATCAGAGAAAATGCTTGATATGATTTCAATCTTCTTAAATTTATTGAGACCATTTTTGTGTCCTAACATGTGGTCTATCCTAGTAAACGTACCATGAGCGCTTGAGAAGAATGTATATTCTACTGCTCTAGGGTGGAAAGTTCTGAAGATATCTATTAAATCAAGTTGATCTAGTGTCTCCTTTAAGTCTGCTGTTTCTTTATTAATTTTCTTTATTGAGGATCTATCCAGTGTTGTTAGAGGGGTATTGAAATCCCCTACTCTGATAGTATTGCTGTTAATCTCGCCCTTTATATCCATCAAAGTCTGCTTTATGTATGTCGGGGCTCCTATATTTGGTGCATAGATATTTACAATAGTTATATCTTCCTGTTGAATTGTTCCCTTTATCATTATGTAGTGTCCTTCTTTATCTCTTACTACAGTCTTTGTTTTAAAGTCCATTTTGTCTGATATAAGTATTGCTACCCCTGCTTTTTTTTCATTTCCATTTGCATGAAATATTTTTTTCCATCGTTTTACCTTCAGTCTATGAGCATCTTTTGTTTTAAGGTGTGTCTCTTGTAGACAGCATATGTATGGGTCCTGTTTCTTTATCCATGCAGCTACCTTATGTCTTTTGATTGGATCATTTAATCCATTTACATTTAAGGTTATTATTGATATGTAGTTGTTTATTGCCATTTTATTCTTTAAAGCTGTATTCTTCTTTTGCTCTATTCATTCCTCCCTTTAAACTGTTCACAAGAGGCCCCTTAGTATCTCTTGCAGAATTGGTTTGGTTTTTATGAATTCCTTCAGGCTTTCTTTTTCTGGGAAGCTCTTTATTTCTCCTTCAATTTTCAACATTAGCCTTGCTGGATAGAGTAGTCTTGGTTGTAGGTTCTTGTTCTGCATTACTTTGATTATATCTTGCCATTCCCTTCTGGCCTCAAGTGTTTCTGTTGAGAAGTCCGATGTCATCCTTATGGGGGCTCCTTTGTAGGTGATAGCCTTTTTTTCTCTAGCAGCTTTTAAAATTTTTTCTTTATCCATTAGCTTTGGTATTTTAACTATGATGTGTCTTGGTGTAGATCTTTTTGGGTTTCTCTTTAATGGAGTTCTGTGTGCTTCTTGAATGTGTGGAGTGTTTCCCAGCCTTAATTTAGGAAAGTTTTCTGCTATGATTTGATTGAACAAAGTTTCCATTTCCTGTCCTCTCTCCTCTTCTTCAGGCACCCCTATGATGCGAATGTTGTTTCTCTTCATGTTGTCACAAAGCTCCCTTAGAGTTTCCTCACATTTTTTAAGTCTCTTTTCCTTTTTCTTCTCTGCTTCTGTGCCTTTGTTTATTGTGTCCTCTAACTCGCTTATTCGATCCTCAGCGTCATCCATCCTGCTTTTAATTCCTTCCATTGTGGTCTTCAGTTCTGATACTGTATTTGTCATTTCTGTCTGATTCTTTTTTATTATTTCAATTTCATTTTTTATTCTTGTTATCTCTTTATTTAGGTGTTCATAATGACTATCCATTGTTGCTCTAATTTCTTTGAACATCCTAACTATCATTATTCTAAATTCTGCTTCTGGTAATTTGGTTATATCTGGTTCATTCAGGTCCTTCTCTGGGGATTTCTCTTGATTCATTTGGTTTGCATTCCTCTGCCTGCCCATTTTTTCTGTGTATAAGCAAGTTGTGGCCAGTGGAGTCCTGTAGGTGTTGCCTTGTGTTCTCTAGGTGTGGTCTGTCTGCAGGCCCCCCTCCCCCTCTGCCGGTGCCTAGGGTGGTTGAGTATGAGCGTTGCCAGCGCCGGCCCACTGTGGCTTTTGCTGTGATTTCTTCCTCTCCTCCATGGGAGGGGCTGTCACTGAAGCCACAAGACTTAGCACCAAGGGTAGAGGTGAGCACCTTTGCTCAACTGCGGACCCAGCCTATTTCCGGACTTCCGCCCAGAACCAGCAGTCGGAACCTGCTCGCTACAGTTCCGCAGGTTAGGCCGGGCTTTTGATGTGCTCTCAGCTGTAAGCTTTTGCCCGTCCGGAGCTTTAGCCCCGCCCTCGACGCCAGGGCCCTTCTGCGCAGGGTCGGAAACCAAGGTTTATTGGGGCGGGCGTGTTTGCTGGCTTCCGCTCAGCTGCGTACTTCCGCTCGTCCCGGACTCTACCCCACCCCCGCGTTTGGAGCCCACTCGTGCATGTATGAATGCAATCCGTGGTTTCTCCAGCCGGGTGGGGATAGTAGCGTGGGCTCCGCTGCGAGCTTCCACTTGTCTTGGGGTCTACCCCGTTTCCGTGCTCGGAGCCCGCTCGCGCACGTATACTGGCCAACCGCGGTTTCTCCGGCCCCGGGGGTCGGGGGGTGGGGAGCTGGTAGCGTCAGCTCAGCCGCGAGCCCCTGCCCGTCCCTGGTCCTAGCCCGGTCCCCGCGGTCAAGGCTGGCTTGCGCAGGGCCTGCCCGTTCCTGGTCTCCCGCTTTGTCCCCGTAAGTGGGATTAAAGGCAGGCCCGCAGCTTCCGGACCGCTTTCGCGCGTCCCCTCCGACCCTCTGGGCTAGACCGATCTCCCACTGGCTTGGCCTCTGCCCACGCCGACAGAACCGCCTTTCAGCGTCCTGTGCCCCAAACCCTTAAGCAGCCCTCAGCAGAGTAGGAAGGGACCTAATACTCCACACTGTAGGCCTGGGAGCTCCCTCACTTGTTTCACAGCTCAAATCTGTCCAAATGCCTCTTCTAGGCTCTAGGACTGCAGGCTGGGGCTTGGTTCCTGGGACCCAGGTCCCTCCCTCTCCACCAATCTCTCCTCCCGCCCCGCGGGTCTCTCCGGGCTGCCGTTTGCTCCGGGGAGCTGGGCAGCCCTCTTCGCGTTTTCGCTATTCCTACCAGTCTCAATGTGGCTTCTTCTGTGTTCCTTGGTTGAAGAGTTCACTTAGTTTAGTTCATAGTTGGTTTATCCAGATGATGGTTCTTTAAATTGAGTTATAATCCACTTTGCTTCTGGGAGTTGGAAGTTGGTACGTCCGCCTACTCTGTCGCCATCTTGCTTCTTCTGTACCAAAGCTTTTTAATTCACTCGTCCTCTGATGGACACTTGGGCTGGTTCCAGATCTTCGCTATTGTGAACAATGCTGCCACGAACATGGGGGTGCATTTCTTCTTTTCGAATAGTGCTATGGTGTTCTTAGGGTATATTCCTAAAAGTGGGATAGCTGGGTCAAAAGGCAGTTCGACTTTTAATTTTTTGAGGAATCTCCATACTGTTTTCCACAGTGGCTGCACCAGTCTGCATTCCCACCAGCAATGCAGGAGGGTTCCCTTTTCTCC
The DNA here is from genome assembly GCA_037038555.1 of Rhynchonycteris naso. Classification (NCBI taxonomy): domain Eukaryota; kingdom Metazoa; phylum Chordata; class Mammalia; order Chiroptera; family Emballonuridae; genus Rhynchonycteris; species Rhynchonycteris naso. Next base: position 241,431,895 of record CM072999.1, on the reverse strand, counting down.
ACATCCTCACCAGCACTTAATCTGTTTTGTTTTGCGGATGAGTGCCATTCTGACTGGTGTGAGGTGATATCTCATTGTGGTTTTAATTTGCATTTCTCTAATGATTAGTGATGTTGAGCATTTTTTCATATGCCTATTGGCCATCTGTATGTCCTCTTTGGAGAAATTTCTCTTCATTTCTTTTGCCCACTTTTTGATTGGACTGTTTGTCTTCCTGGTGTTGAGTTTTATAAATTCTTTAAAAATTTTGGTTATTAACCCCTTATCAAACATATTGTCGAATATGTTCTCCCATTGTGTGGTTTGTCTTTTTATTCTGTTCTTATTGTCTTTAGCTGGGCAAAAACTTTTTAGTTTGATATAGTCCCATTTGTTTATCCTGCCTTTTATTTCATTTGCCCGTGGAGATAAATCAGCAAATATATTGCTGCGCCAGATGTCGGAGAGCTTACTGCCTATGTTTTCTTCTAAGATGCTTATGGTTTCACGGCTTACATTTAAGTCATTTATCCATTTTGAGTTTGTTTTTGTGAATGGTGTAAGTTGATGTTCTAGTTTCATTTTTTTACAGGTAGATGTCCAATTTTCCCAACACCATTTGTTAAAGAGGCTGTCTTTACTCCATTGTATGTTCTTTCCTCCTTCATCAAATATCAGTTGTTCATAAAGCTGTGGGTTTATTTCTGGGTTCTCTGTTCTGTTCCATTGATCTATGTGCCTGTTCTTATGCCAGTATCAGGCTGTCTTGAGTACAATGGCCTTGTAGTATACCTTGATATCTGGAAGAGTGATACCTCCTGCTTTATTTATTTTTTTTTTTCAGATTGCTGAGGCTATTCGTGTTCTTTTTTGGTTCCATATAAATTTTTGGAATATGTGTTCTATATCTTTGAAGTATGTCATTGGTATTTTAATTGGTATTGCATTGAATGTATAAATTGCTTTGGGTAATATAGACATTTTAATGATGTTTATTCTTCCTAACCATGAGCACGGTATATGCTTCCACTTGTTTGTATCCTCCTTGATTTCTTTTATCAATGTTTTATAATTTTCCGAGTACAAGTCCTTAACCTCCTTGGTTAAATTTACTCCTAGGTACTTTACTTTTTTGGTTGCAATAGTGAAGGGGATTGTTTCCTTAATTTCTTTTGCTGACAGTTCATTTTTGGTATATAAAAATGCCTCTGATTTCTGAGTATTAATTTTATATCCTGCCACCTTGCTGAATTCATTTATCAGGTCCAGTAGTTTTATGACTGAGATTTTAGGGTTTTCTATATACAATATCATATCATCTGCAAATAATGGCAGTTTTACTTCTTCTTTTCCAATTTGGATGGCTTTTATTTCTTCTTCTTGTCTGATTGCTGTAGCTAGGACTTTCAGAACTATGTTGAATAAGAGTGGTGAAAGGGGGCACCCCTGCCTGGGTTCTGTTATTAAGGGGATTGCTTTTAATTTTTGCCCATTTAGTATGATGTGTGCTGTGGGTTTGTCGTAGATGTCCTTTATCATGTTAAGGAATGTTCTCTGTATTCCCATTTTACTGAGAGTTTTGAGCATGAATGGGTGCTGGATTTTATCAAATACTTTTTCTGTATCTATTGAAATTATCATGTGGTTTTTGTCCTTTCTTTTGTTTATGTGATGAATCACATTGATTGATTTGCGAATATTGAACCAGCCTTGCCTCTCCAGAATAAATCCCACTTAATCATGGTGGATGATTTTTTTCATATATTGCTGGATCCGGTTGGCTAATGTTTTGTTGAGAATTTTAGCATCTAAATTCATCAGGGATATTGGCCTTTAATTTTCTTTCTTTGTGTTGTCTTTGCCTGGTTTCGGGATCAGAATTATGCTTGCCTCATAAAAGGAGTTTGGAAGTCTTCCTTCCTCTTGAATTTTTTGAAATAGCTTGAGGAGGATAGGAGTTAGTTCTTTGAATTTTTGATAGAATTAAGTTGTGAAGCCATCTGGCCAAGGACTTTTCTTTGTTGGGAGTTTTTTGATAACTGTTTCGATCTCATTTATTGTAATTGGTCTGTTTAGGTGTTCTGTTACTTCCAGAGTGATTTTTGGAAGATTATATGATTCAAGAAATTTGTCCATTTCACCTAGGTTGTCTAATTTTTTGGCATAGAGTTCTTCATAGTATTTTCTTACAATACTTTGTATTTCTGTTGTGTCAGTTGTTGTTTCTCCACTGTGCTTTCTAATTTTATTTATTTGAGTCCTCTCTCTTTTTTTCTTGGTTAGTCTAGTTAAAGGTTCATTGATCTTGTTTGCCTTTTCAAAGAACCAGCTCCTGGTTTCATTGATCCTATGTATTGTTTCCTTAGCCTCTATGTCATTTATTTCCTGTGAGCAGTATATTTCTATTTTGACGTTAACTATAGACTTCCTGGTCTAGAAGATGAGTACTTAGGTTCTTTTACAGCCTCCACCCCCATCACTACAATATCCACATAAATCCAGCCAGACTATGCACTATTATAGTTGTGAAAATATTCCTAAAAGCTGAGTCATTGGTATATAATAATTACATTGCCATTTTTACAATTTTATTTTTTCTGGAATTAATAACAGCCTTTGTTTTGGATTGCTATACAAACTCTCTGAAAATGCTAAAAGTCAAACAACAAAATAAAACCTCAATACAATCACCTGAGGAAATCAAGCTGTCAAAACTTTTTAAAAATTTTATTTTGTGTTCTCCCTTCTAGAACTTTCTATCTTCCAGCTTCAGCCTAAGCACCTTACTCTCTAGAGCTGGCACAGTTTTCCTGTTTGTAGGGACTTCTCTTGTCCGTGCCTCTGGGAAATCCTCTCACCTGCCTCTTGTGTTGGAGTCCCTATTTGGGGGGTCCAGTTAATTTTTCCTTGTTTTCTTGTTGTGCACCTTCCAGTAGCTTCCTAAACAGAGCTGCTGTGTTGTCCCATGCTTGGGAACATCATTTATCATGTGGCTGTGCTTCTGGAGTACCATTTAAATGCAACACAATGTGAATGGTACTTACCCCCTAGAGCTTTACAACATTTTGCCTCTAGAGCAGTGGTTCTTAACCTGGGCTCTATCGAACCCTAGGGGTTCGATGAGTCGGTCTCAGGGTTTCGGAGAAGTCTGTGCTGTGGAGGCCAGAATAAAGTAATACCTTAATTTGTTGTGAGTTCATGCACTTCCTTGGTTTTGTTCTTTGAGCAAGGTGATGTTCATGCACGGCTCATTTTGTGCACCCGTTGAAAAACATATACCTATGTCTTGAATTTGGAAAAAAAATCATATTTTATTTATCACTAAAGAAGGGTTCGATGAATGCGCATATGAAACTGGTGGTTTTGGTACCTCAAAAAAGGTTAAGAATTACTGCTCTAGAGAAAGGGTACACAGGAGCTCCATTTTTATTTTATTTTATTTTATTTTTATTTATTCATTTTAGAGAGGAGACAGAGAGTGAGAGAGAGAGAGAGAGATGGGGGGGGGAGCTAGAAGCATCAACTCCCATATGTGCCTTGACCAGACCAGTGCAGGGTTTTGAACTGGCGACCTCAGTGTTCCCAGGTCGAAGGAGCTCCATTTTTTGAGACTTGGTTTTTCTTAAAATGTCTTTATCCCACTCACACTCATTTGATAGTTTGCCTCAGTGTACAATGATTACCCCTCAGAATTTTGAAGGCTTGCTTCATTGTTTCCTAGCTTTCAGTGTTTGTGTAGAGAATCTAATACCTTTCTGATTCCCAGGTCTTTGTAGGTAAGCAGATTTTTCTATCTGGAAATTATGGGATCCATTCATCCCTGCTGTTTGGAAATTTCACCATTATGTACCTTGAGATATTTGATGGATAGTCTTAGTTTGCTGGGACAGATATGCTCTCCACCCTTTTCCACCCTGTTCTGAGGCCCAACTGGCTGGCCTCTGTGGGTCGCATCGACGGGCTCTCTTGCCCTGATTTCTGTTTCAGTTTAGCCCCTGAGTGCTGTCAGCAGGAGATCAGAGAGGTGACGATGACTAGGGTCAGAGTTTTTATTCTTCGAGGGTGCTCTCTGTGGTGTTATGCATTGGCAGTGACTGCCAGCCAGCCCTCTCCTACAGCTACCCACCTCTTCAGGTTTCAGTAATCACTTCCCACCCTGCCCTTCAGACCTGGGAGTGGTATCAGCTTCCTGTGGTTGCTAGCCTGAGAGGCTTTATTGTGCCTGTTGGATTCCCTTATCTTGCCAAATCCTTTTTAAAAAGTCTTTCTTCCCAACTACTCCATTTGAGTGTGTCATCTGTTTCATACCAGGACCCTAGTGTGTATGTTTGTTTGGGTTTGTTCTTCCCCCTCTTTCATATGAAGGGCATCGGTGAGTACTTTCAATAAGAAACCTTTGTCTCTCGGATCTGCGGGTTCTTATATTTTTCTTTGGTGATTTCCTCCCCTTTATTTTATTTTCCTGGTGGTTAATGAGGTTGAGCATCTTTTCATAACTCCACAGACTATTTGTATTTCTTCTGTGAATTCCCAGTTCATATCCTTTGCCCATTTTTTTCGATTGGATTGTTGGTCTTTCTTTTTTATTGTAAGAATTCTTTATTTTTATTATTAACATATTTATTTATGATAATTAGGGCTAGCTAAGCTGTGATAATAATTAAGCTCCAAAAAAAAAAAAAAGTTGCAGAAACAGATGAGAAGTTTTTTTCTTTCTCAAAAAACAATCCTGGTGGGTGTTCAAGTCAGTAGCTGCTCTGTTCCATGCAGTCATTCAGAGACCTGGGCTGGTGGAGACTCTGCTAGCTTCCCCACATGGCTTCTAAAGTTGTCTTGCTTGATATCATCCCAAGCAACTGGAAGAGGAAAAGAGCAGGAGGTGTGCATGGGCAAATCTAGAGGTGACCCTTATTATTTGATTGAACCACATGGAATTGCTGTTTATATAGTTCAGCCAAATATACTACAAATATTTTTTCAGTCTTGTCTCGAGTTTTATAATGTGCCTTTTTAAATGCAGAATTTAAAAATTATGACCCAAATAATTAATCATTTTATTTATAGCTTTTGTTTTTTGTGTCTGATTTTAAAAGGCTTCCCAGATCTCACATATTTTCTTCTAATACGCCTTTATTTTACCTATATTTTATTTACGTGAATTGTATGAGTTATGAATCTAACTTTACTTTTTCAAATAAATAGCCCGTTTTGTCCATGCTTTTTATTGAATATACCGCTGATGTGCAACTCCTCCTCTAGCAATCCCTGCATTCCCATGTATACAAGATTGTTTCTGGACTGTTTATTCTGAAATTGAGTATTGATCTTTTCTTGAGCTAATTCCAAACTGTTTTGGAATAGCTTTATAAAATATTTTTTATATATAACAAAATGTTTTTGTTATAGCTTTATAATTTCATATCTTGAAAATAATTCTCCCTTTGCTCTTCTTTTACACAAAATGTTGGCTTTTTTATGCACACTTTTTCATTTGAATTTTAAACTCAGTTTTTCAAACTCCATGAAAAATTCTGATTTGATTCTGATTGAGAATATATTGCTTATAGTATGCTTTGGTAAGGAATTTATTTAAAACTGAAATTATATATATAATATATACATTTATAATATAAATATTATATATAATATGCATTATATAAATATAATATATAAACATATATCTATTCAATTTTTTTAAAGTATTCTTTAGTGAAGTCTTGTAGTCTAAAAGTGGCTAAAACTTTCTTATTAAGGTTATTTTAGGCATCTTACAGTTTGTTTTGGTTTTATAAACGGAATATTTTTCTACTACCTTTTCTAATTGGTTACTACTGATATAGATGTATATTACTGATTTTATATCTGATCACCTTACTGAATTCTCTTTTTGGTTCTATTTTATTAATTGATTCTCTTGGATCATCTAGATACATTATCATATCTTCTCAAAATCACTTGTTCTTCCTTATCAATCTTTATACTTCATTTCTTTTTCCTGTCATATGGCAAAGGCTTCTAATATAATAGTGGTCAGGGCTTCTAATATAATAGTGGTTATAATAATGGAATGCTTGTCTTTATCCTAACCTTAACAAGAATGCTACTATCTTTTAAGTATAATGCTTGCTGTAGTTTCTGTCCCTTGTTACCTTAGAGTTTTTATTGTGAATTTTATTGTCAAGTTGTTCAAATGCCTTATATTCTTCAGGTAGACATTGGTCATTTTAAGTAGTATACAAGATTCCATTTGCTAATATTTTATTTAGAATTTTTTTATTTCTATCTATAAGTAATATTGTTCTAATTTTTTTGTACTTTCTTTGTCTACTTATGGTATAAGGGTTATATCAGCCTTATCAACTGATTTCAGTAGTTTTCTACTCCCTGCTCCCCCCTCCAGTTCTCTGGCTATAGTTTGTATAAAATGGGAATTCTCCTTTTCTTTAATATTTGGTTAAAAACCAACCAAACAATCCCTTCTCCCACCCACATATTAAACCATCTGGGCCTGATGTCTGTTACAGGAGTTGATTTTCCTGTTGGTTTGAAGTTCTTCTATGGTCATTAGTCTTATTAGGTTTTCTTTTCTTTTTTTTTTCAAGTATAGATTTGATAAATTATATTTTCTTAGAAAATTATCCATCTCATCTAGATTTTTAAAATATATAATATAAAATTATATAATCTGATGTTAAAGTCTTTTAATTTTTCAGTTATAGCTCTCTCTTTATTCTTAATGTTGTGTGTGTTTGTGTGTGTGTGTATACACATACATTTACATATGCCTTTTATGTTTTTTTTCTTGATCACATTCTCCCAACAGCATTTCTATTTTATTAATATGGTTTGGTTTTTATTGATTTGACTCTTCTTATAAGAACATTATATATAATTTTATACCTATTCATTTAATTAATTTAAGATTTTAGCAATTTAGAATTTTATTCATTTTTTCCCATATTGTTCAGGTTTATTTGTCCTTATTTTGTTACTTTTTTGAGTGAGAAACTTGGTTTATTTATTACTCTTTTCTATTATGCATGTCAAACCATAAATATTCCTCTGGGTACCACTTTGACCACATTGCATTAAGTTTGACATGCAATTTCCTCATTATTGCTTGTAATTCCATTTTGAACATATCAAAGGATTTCTTAGAAGACTGTATGTATTTTCTGTTCTTAATTTTCAGATAGTTTTGTATATTATTTATACATTGTTTTGTATATCTTTTTGTTGTTAACTTAGAACTTAATTTTAATGTGGTCAGTAACTAAGCTTGTTGAGGTTGTCTTTGTGGCTTGTATCTGGTCACTCTTTGTGAATGTTCCATGTGTGAGTTTGTAAAGAATGTTTTATTCTCTGTTTTGAGGGGGTAAGGGTAGAGGTATAATATTCTTTAAATTCCCATTAATCGATCTAATTGTGTTAGTCAAATTCTCTATATCTATATTTATATTTTTTATATTTGAGTCATTGTTTCCTAGGATATAACTAATGATTTGTCAATTTATCCTTGTATTTCTTTCATATTTATGTTAGGTGCAAAAATGTGCATGACATATCTCCCTGACATCCTTATGAAATATCTTTCTTTTATCCTTATGAAATATCTTTTGTCTCTTTTTGTTAGTATTTGCTCATGTATCATTTTCTGTTCCTTTAATTTCAACTTTCTATGTCCTCTAATCAGTATATAGCTGGATTGTTTTTTTGTAAATCCTATCTAAGCTTTCTGAAAGATGAGTTTAGCCACATTTATTATAATTGATATGTTTAAATTTATTCCTGCCATTTTATCTTTTTAAAAAACATATTTTTAACTATTTTTTTCTTTTCTATCTTCTTGGATTGCTTATGTATTTTTTGTTATTATTCTATCTTTTCTTTACTATTTTGGGAGTCATAATTCCATTTCTATTTTTTAAATTCTCACCCACATGCTTGACCTTCTAATTTTTTACATCATCTAGAGCAGTGATGGGCAATCTTTTGAGCTTCATGTGTCAAAATTCGCCAAAAAAACAAGCATAACTCGGGTGGTGTGTCACTTCACAAAAAGTGGCCGAACCGAAGTCCCATAACTAGATGCTCTGTGCCGGAGTTCTGTTGTTTTGGCCTACAGACCTCCGGCACAGAGTGTCTACACTACAGCAAATGTTTTATCTTTGGCTACTGCACCTGGCCGTGCAGGAGCTGAGGATGAAACATCCTTCTCGACATGCGGCCCCATACTTCTCTGGTATGCGGCCGCATGCGGCCGTATGTCATCGAAAATGGCTATGCGTGTCAGTGCTGACATGCATGTCATAGGTTCGCCATCACGGGTCTAGAGAGCCTTTCTACTCAATGGTTCAGTGCACAGTAGCACTGACATCACCTGGGATCTTGACTCTGTCCCAGATGTCCAGAATCAGAATGACCCCAGGAGAGTCATAGTGCCGGTAAAGTTGGAGAAGCTACGGTCCACCCTCCAGATAAGGACCCCAATGTGCTTTTGTTATTTTTTGCTTTTTCATCTCCTGCTTCCCTCACATTTTCTCAATGATATCATTTTGAATTATAGTTATAAATTGTTACTTTAAAAAAAGTCTTAAAAACATGTAAATCTTATTCAGATTTAATAAATCTTTCTACTTAACTTCCTCTGACTTTAGTACATCCTTAATAATCCTTTCAGAGGGATAGGTATCGAGCCTCTGCATGTCTGTAAATGACCTCATTTCGACCTCACACTTGAATGACAGCTCGATGACTACAGAATTAGAGATTCAAAAGTTTATCCTTCAGGACTTTGATCCAAAGCTATTGATCTATTTCATTTTTGCATCAAGTCTTGTTAATGTGAGGTCTTTTATTGGTCTAATTCTTTTATCTTTGTCATACTCATTTCCTCTTGGAAGTGTTCAGGATTTAGTTCTTAAGTTTTACATCTGTGTCCAGACCAGGACATGCTGAACATTTGTTATGGCCTTTAAATCTTGACTATTAGTGCTTTATTGTGTGTGTTGTTGTTTTTTTAAATATCCCTTTACGATTTCTTTAAATATTGTGATTCCTGTTCTCTTTATTCTCTTCTTTTAAAGTTGTATTAGTTGTAGGTGCTTCTAGATAAGTCGTAGAAGTGACTTAACTTTTCTTGCACATCTATCTCTTTATCCTTCTTTGTAACACACAGGTAGAATTCTTAACTGACTTATATAGACCACTGATTATCTTCACCTGTGTCCATTTTGCTATTCAGTCTGTCTTTCATGGTTTTTTGTTTGGTTGGGTTGTTTGTTTCAAAGGTCAAACTTTTAAGTTTCATAATCTCAATTCTTTTTATGAGGAATAATATTTTACATTCCTAGTTACTGTGAAATTCTGCTCTTGTTTTACTCTTTTCCTTTGCATAACAAGTCTTCTATTGTTGAATTTATTGTCTCTCTTCAATGGTTTTATTATTCCCTAAGTATTTGGCGATCTATTATGGTTTTTATTATTGTATGATCATAATTGTAACTGAAACTTCCTGTTATAATTTCACCACACCAGTTCAACCTGCTTGGAAAACATGTAGGAGACCTGACTTCTATAGGTGTTCCTATCTGTTTTCAGTGAAAATAAATGAGGTGTGTGGTGTTAGAAACTGTTTTAGTCACCTGTCTTATGTGTGTGGGCAAGTATTCTCTAAGTCCTTATAGCCAGTGACAGATACCTTGGTCATTTCCCTATCTCTCACATCCAAATATTCATTCCAAGTTTCTCCCTAGAGGCAAACACCTTATTGCTCCCACTGGGTCCCAGAGAGTTTCATCAAGTGGGGGTACATGTACACTGCCTGTTTCCAATGCAGTAGCCCCAGCTTATCACTCTGCCAATTACTTCTAGGCTACCCCTTACTTCTTTATGTAGTATAGCCTCTACCTTTTGTGAAGTATGTCCCAAGGGCACTGAGGGCTATGATGTACCATTCAAGTCCATCTGATTTTCATCTTTCGGGTGTTAGTTTCCATAATGCTGAAATATACTTTGTTTTGTTCTTAATTGCAGTAATGAATTTATCTATTTGTAATACATTTCTTTTCTCTTATTTTTATGAATTAGGAAAGTAAAATTATAAAGACTATTATCTGAGTCTACCATTTGGAAACTAAACTCCTCATTTTTTCTATTGCCTGGGCTGGGCTGTTTCTGTTCCTTTGTAAGGGCTCTTTTTTTTTTTTTTTTACGGGGACAGAGAGAGAGTCAGAGAGAGGGATAGATAGGGACAGACAGACAGGAATGGAGAGATGAGAAGCATCAATCATTAGTTTTTCATTACCGTTACAACACCTTAGTTGTTCATTGACTGCTTTCTCACATGTGGCTTGACCATGGGCCTTCAGCAGACCGAGCAACCCCTTGCTGGAGCCAGCGACCTTGGGTTCAAGCTGGCGAGCTTTAGCTCAAGCCACATGGGTCCGCACTCAAGCTGGAGAGCTCAGGGTCTCGAACCTGGGTCCTCTGCATCCCAGTCTGATGCTCTATCCACTGCGCCACCGCCTGGTCAGGCTGTAAGGGCTTTTTATATACAGTATTGAAGATTATCATGTGTGTCCTTTACCACTGAATATTTTGAATTTATAAACTTTTAAAGATGATTGTTTTATTATAGAAATGTTCATATATATAAAAGGCAAAAGAATAATAATATCATAAATTCCATTGCCAATATTTCACCTATACCCCTACCCACCATCCCCTTCCCTAATTATTTTTCATTAAATCATAGATATCATATACTTATATCTTTAATTATTTAAGTATGTATCTCCAAAAGATAGAAACTCTTTTTGTTGTTGTTATTGTTGTTTTGTTTGTATTTTTCCAAAGTGAGAAGCAGGGGGGAGAGAGGCATACAGGCTCCCATATGTGCCCAATTGGGATCCACCTGACATGCCCACCAGGGGTCGATGCTCGGCCCCTCTGGGGCATTGCTCCACTGCAATCAGAGCCATTCTAGCGCCTGAGGCAGAGGCCATGGAGCCATCCTCAGTGCCCGGGCCAACTTTACTCTAATGGAGCGTTGGCTGCAGGGGGGGGAAGAGAGAGATAGAAAATAGCGGGGGAAGGGTGGAGAAGCAGATGGGCACTTTTCCTATGTGCCATGGCCAGGAATCGAACCCGGGACTTCCACACCAGGCTAATGCTCTACTGCTAAGTCAACCGACCAGAGCAAGATAGGAACTCTTAAAATACATAGCCGCAATACCATTAGCCCACCTAAATATCAATAATTCCTTAATACCATCCAATGAAGTGATAAATTTACATTTTGTTGTTGTTTATAGATGAATGAGTTTTTAAGGATTAAGCCTTAAAATTTAAATAACCACAATGAGCACATAACCTAATTCTTTATTCAGTAGTTTCACTGAAATAAATAGAACATCTGTTTCGTATTGATTACTAAGAGTTGGAAAACCATGTCTTTAAAGTTTAATTCTTCACTTGTCATCATCCTTTCTTATTTTAAAATTCAGGTTCTGACTATGATGGAAGAAAATGAAACAGTAGATTATATTGCAAAATTAGAGGACCAGGAATTCAGCCTGGATATGGAGGAACTGGAAAGGCGTCAAAATGAAAGCGAGAAGGAAGTGGCAAAGGTATGGGAAATCTGATGGAGGCGCCATAATGAAGGAAGGAAGGAGAAAACAGGAAGGAAAACTTTCCCATAATTATGTAACTAAAACCAAGGCCTTTCCAGCACAATGTGAATAAAGCAAACGCAGGGTGTATAAGGGAATGAGTTAGAAAATTGCTGAATTTGGGGGTTAGGTTAAGAAGAGCAGCAAGGCCAACCAGCCATCTGATATTTGTCTCTCCTCTGTGACGTTCATGCCAAACATCTTCCACCATGTGTTCAAACACTTTTAGAAATCCCTTCAGTCACCTCATGTCAACTTTGAACACTGTGGTTTAATAATCCCTTAGAGTTGAAATCTTTCTCCCTATGCTCACTGATTCTTCTATTCCTTGAGCACCATCGACTCTATGGCCACTCTGAAAATGGTCAGAGAAGATTAGCAATTGCCATGTGTATCTTCTCTTGTCTCGGCTAACTACCCAGCTCCTATGACCACCATACTCTGTAGTTTTGATAGCTTCATCATCATCACACAGTTTTTCTCTGATTTTGTTCTATTTGAGTCTGGTACCCACAAAAGAAATCCAATTATCATCTTTCTAGTTTAGAGAAAAGCATAAACTGAAACCTCTGCATGACTAGATATTACACTTCTATTAATTCAGACTTTGCATCTTTTTGTGGCAGTTATATCACATTGTTTACTCATATTGATTTTATTTGAAGTGAAAGCTCTAATTATGTTTTATACAGGATGTTCTTTTTTTTTTTACCTTCCTTTTTTTCTTTTCCAAGTGAGAGGAGGGGAGATAGACAGACTCCTGCATGCACCCTGACTGGGATCTACCCAGCAACCCCCATCTGGGGCCAATGCTCTGCCCATCTAGGGCCATGCTGGTAATCGAGTTATTTTTAGCACCTGAGGCAGAGGCTCCACAGAGCCATTCTCAGCAATCAAGCCATGGCTGTGGGACAGGGAGAGAGAGAGAGAGAGAAAAGGGGAAAGGAGAATATTGGAGAAGCAGATGGTCACTTCTCCTGTTTGCCCTGACCTGAAATCGAACCCCAGGACATCCACACACCAGGCCGATGCTCTACCACTGAGCCAACCAGACAGGGCCCAGGATGTTCTTAAGTTACCTCTTGCTCAACATGCACAGTATATTTGAGTTTTTGAGTGTGCATGGATAAACACTTTTTCATCTCTGAACCAGAGAATTAAACATAGCTGGCTTCAAGGATATTTAAGTGAATTATAGCTGATGAAATAACTACACAAAAAGAGGCTATTTGACTAATGTCTCGTGGAGAGAGGTTTCCGATAGTAGGCATCTGTCTTGTTAAACATGTTTATTAATGACTGGGATGAAGATGTGGAAATGAGGCAGATTTGTCAAATTGGTGACATGAGGCTTAGAATAAGAGGAAATATATTAGATAACAGAATCAGAATCAGAAGGACCTCAACAGACTGACTCAAGGAGATAAAATTTGCCTGAATGATCATTCATCTACCCATCAATTTATTCTACAACATTTATTGAATACCTGTTATATGCCAGGTACTATTGTAGGTGCTGGGAATACAATGAATAAGACAGGTCCTGCCTACATGGGGCTAATCTGGTGGAGAAGACAGACCATAAATAAATCTTTGTACATGTTATGATTAAAACATGGTGTGGATATTGTGATAGATGTGAGAGATCTACTTCTGTGGTAAAAGAAAGTTATTTTAAAGGGGTGACATTTCAGTTTGGAACTAAAATAAGAGAGGAAGCTGGCTATGCAAAGTTCTGGGGAAGAGACTGTCGGGCAATGGGGGCAGTAAGAGCAAAGGCCCTGAGGCAGAGAGGCTTGGAGTATTCCAGGATGAGGAAGGCCAGAAAGTCTGTAACATGGTAGAGAGGAGAGAGCCTCATTAAATAATGAGAGGTAAGCAGAGGCCAGCTCTCAAGTCCTGGTATATAATGGTAAAGAATTTGGCTTTTGTTATTAAAAGCATGATAGGAAACTATTGGAAATGACCCCATTTTTATTATAACAAATAAGCACCAATTTAAGGGCTTTTTGACTGTTATTTGGTTGTTGCAACAACTCAAACAGGAAGGTTTTGTTTTCCCACTTGCAGAAACTGGAGCTTTGGAGCTAGTCACTTGGCTAAGATCCTACAACTTGAATCTGAATCAGGAAGCACCAGTCTGCCCACTAGGCTTCGCCTCTGCCTCCTTGGCCCTGGCTTCGCTCAGGCCGGGCATGCCCCTTCCTGTCCTGGCACCAGGTTCTCCCAGCCCTTTCAGCTGGACCACTCTGCAGTGAGTCTGTGTCAGGTGCCTGTTCCTGTTCTCACTCCGGTGTTGCTTCTGTCTCCAAACACATCTATCTGACAACGCAGTCCCACGAACCTGCTGCTCTGAGCAGCTGACCTACTGACCACTGATGCCCCCACCCTGCGCACCTCGCTCCCTCCCTGTGCCTCTGCCACATATCCCCCCTGCCCCTCCCCTTGCCACTTCCGAACTCTTGCATATCTCTCAAGAAGCATTCTGATCCTCTGAGTAGGCTTTGTGCAGAGAACGGCTCCTCACACACTTGTTTCCCATGTTGTTTATTTTTCCTAAGCTCTGGGCATTTGAAGAGATACCAGGCCCAGATTGGAGCTGAGAACAGAACCAAACAGTGCGGCACAGAACAGTGTTAGCAGAGGACACCATAAACCCAGTTGCTTTTAGCACATTTGGGAGCAGAGTACTAGTCCATAGGAAGAGTTAATGGCACCTACTAGTTAGGGATCCCAGTCCTAAAAGGACAAGGCTACTAGCCAGCCTCAGCCAGGATCTCAACAATAGGGATAAGGCCAAAGCCTAGTAGACAACCTGGGCACAGCGTTAGGGACTGAGTCTGGAGGGGTTGATCCAATAGCTGCAGCAGGGAAGAAGGGAGGTGTGGCAACCAGACCGATTCTGACAGTTGATATGTCAAAACAGCTGTTTCTTTAAAACTTATTATTTAAAATAATTTAAAACTGTATTAGCTATTACCAATGGAAGAAAATAAAAAAATAAAATGCATATTAAGTAAAGTATTTGTTCAGCCAATGGATAAGATAGACATAAATTAATGAAAAATGAATGAATAAATAAGACATTTTCTAATCTGGTGGGGAAGTATTATTCTTAGCTAGTTTGCTAATAATTCTGCCAACAAAGTAAGATGCAGAAAAGGTTCCAGAGAGGATCCTAAAGACTAAGGATTGTTGGGTCTCATTTTCATACCAGCTCTTTTGGCAAACTTGATTAAAACAAAAATACTTATTCACTTAAATATTAAGTAATCGGATTACTTAAAGCAGATGAAACTAATCAAGGTCACAGATATGTTTTTAAATAGGAAAAGGTAAATTATGTGATCTCCAAGAGCAATGGAGTTAAATAAAAGAATTATGTATGTCACGAACCAGAGCGACAAATAATTTTGCATGTCTCAGGTGGGAGCGGTGGAGGATTAGAAAATAAACATAGAAAGAAACAGGATGGAATCGGGAGGCCTTCTGGTGGCTGATGGGCTACCAAAAGTGCCTGCACTCCCAAAAGCTTTATTTTTATACTGTAAAGCAGTCATTTGCAAATCAAAGAGAGCTCAGATACAAAGTCACATTTCCCAGGCACACCAAGAATTCTCCTAAGTGCAGAAACCCCCCCCCCCCCACCATAACATCTTAACTTCACAAAACAAGGCATAAAAGAAAACTGCCTCCAGTCTCTTCGAAGGACATGGGGGATGGGACTAGTAGAAACAATCCAGCGTCACAGCTAACACACAGGTGTGGGGAAGGGCATATAAATTACCTTTACCAATTTAAGCAATCAGTCAGAGGTTGTGGGGAAGAGCTTAGACTTTAGCAGCTTAATCAGGCAAGTGAGGTGGAGGGACGGGCAGCAAGGACCCTGTCAGCTTACTACCAATACCCCCACCTCTGTCCCCCACAAATCTAAACCACAAGGACCCTGTCAGCTTGCAGTATCCCACATAAGTGCAGTCAAGACCCCAAGGCAGAGGTCACAAACTAGTCCTTTAAATATGTATTGATAAAAATTAAACCAACATTTAGACATCTGACAGTTTCATAAAATTACAAATTTCATAATTCTTTAATAAAGCAGAAAGACTTGGTACAGTGGGTTTACGTTCCCACCTGGCACCAACAGGCCAGACCTGTGACACTGTGTGTGTCAGCTATCCAGCCCGCTATACAGCTGTTCCCACATCCACCTTGGCTCCTGTGTAGGACCTCCCTGCCCGTAGAGGTGTTTGCATTGACCCCTTTGTCCACAAGGAAGGGAATCCCATGCCTCCAAACTGAACTTCAGGAAAGGTTCTCAAAGACAGGTACGGGTTCCTGCCGGAGTGCATCTGTCTCCCTGCAGGGCGGCGCTGTGTGTTGGGGAAGGACCATCAAACTCCCTCACTACATGTGCAGCCTTGACTGGTTAGTGAATTTGCACAGGAGATTTTCTATTTTTGTTTTTTCCTTCATCTATGTTCTTCAAGATCAGAAATGATGTGGAGATGCATAACCTAGCCAAGAGATATCTGGCTGAGCTGATTAAAGAAGAATGCTGGAATTCAATGGCTGTGAAAGGCCGGGCTCTTAAGGTAACAGACATAACTCCAGATATAAATTTTAGGAAAACCTGTACATAAAAAGGCATTCAAAGCATACTTGCCCCTTCCTGTACTGAATTCCACCTAGATGTGTCACATTTTCTTGTCTCGTTCTTCCCCCTCTGCTCAGTCCCCAGGTACTCCCAAGCCAGCCTCTCTTAAGATTTGTCTTAGCACCTCTTTCCTCTCTGACACTACCTGCATCAGGTCTTAACATCTGTCTACTTCAACAGGTCACTTTCATCCACACAAACTGAAAACTAAACATCCTATTCTTCACATTCCCACCTGTGCCTGCCTTCATGTTTTCTAAAGGACTATTTTTCATGCTTTTTCATTGAACATCCTTCCAGCACTATTTCCCTAGTTACTCTAGGACCACAGGTATAAACAGTGGTCCTAGAGCAGTGGTTCTTAACCTGGGTTCTATCGAACCCTAGGGGTTCGATGAGTTGGTCTCAGGGGTTCGGAGAAGCCTCTGCTGCGGAGGCCAGAATAAAGTAATACCGTAATTTGTTGTGAGTTCATGCACTTCGTTGGTTTTGTTCTTTGAGCAAGGTGATGTTCATGCACGGCTCATTTTGTGCACCAGTAAAAAAACATATACCTATGCCTTGAATTTGGGGAAAAAATCATATTTTATTTATCACTAAAGAAGGATTCAGTGAATGCGCATATGAAACTGGTGGGTTCGGTACCTCAAAAAAGGTTAAGAACCACTGCTTTAGAAGTAAATCTTTTACAAAAGCTCAGTATTTTAATCCAAAGTTTAAACCAGTGCTAATGGAATACATGGTTTTATTTTAAAGAAAGTCTCCACTTTCAATTTACTCATGCATGATAACCTATGAATTAACTTTAATCAGGGAAAACATCTCCCACTCCACTCCAGATATACACACACATACTAAAAGTGGCTTTATTTTGTGTTTTCCAACAAGGGCTTTCACATCCCCTATGTGGTGGAGAACTTCCCAATGAAAGAACGCACGGATGAAGAGCTGAAAGAAGTGAATCGAGTTTTGCATCAAAGGAAGATTGAAACAGAATGTTTTAAAGTACAGTTTTAAAAATATATGTGTTTATATAAGTGATGTGTTTTATTTCAAGGTCATCACACAGATTTGAGTTGGGGTACAATTTAGTATAAGTTAGATATATTTGTAGTTATATTTTCATTCCTTGTTAATTTGTAAAATATATTCTAATAAATGTAGGAACCAAATCCACACAGTCAAGGAGCCTATACCCTAAAAAACATGGCTAATGTTTAAATGTGAGGGTATACTTTAAAAAATAAGATTTGGCCCTGGCTGGTTGGCTCAGTGTGTGGATTCCCTGTTTGATTCCCTGCCAGAGCACATAGGAGAAGCACCCATCTGCTTCTCCACCCTTCCCCCTCTCCTGTCTATCTCTCTCTTCCCCTCCCACAGCCAAGGCTCCATTGAAGCAAAGTTGTCCCAGGCGCTGAGGACGGCTCCATGGCCTTTGCCTCAGGCACTAGAATGGCTCCAGTTGCAATGGAGCAACAGCTCAGATGGGCAGAGCATCGTCCCCTGGTGGGCATGCTGGGTGGATCCCGGTCGGGCACATGTGGGAGTGTGACTGCCTCCCTGCTTCTCACTTCAGAAAAATACAAAAAATAAATAAATAAGATTTGGAGTTTTGTTCTTGTCCTACTCAGAAATTGTCTTCATCTACCCATATTCTTTTTATCTTCTCTCTACAGATTAAATTTTAAGATAATTGACCAAAGATGAAATAGTGTCTGTTTTGATGGAATTATGCTTTTTCCTAAAGAAATTTCAACATTTTTTAAAATTAAGTGAGAGGTGGGGAGGCAGAGAGACAGACTCCCATATGCATCTCTGACTCAGATCCACCCAATAAGCCCCCTATGGGGTAATGTTCTGCCCATCTGGAGCCGCTGCTCCATTGCTAGGCAATCGAGCCATTTTAGGGCCTAAGGTGAGGCAATGGCGCCATCCTCAGTATCCAGGGCCAATTCACTCAAATGAACCATGGCTGCGGGAGGAGGGAGAGAGAGAGAGAAGGGGGAGGGGTGGAGAAGCAGATGGGCACCTCTTCTTTATGCCCTGACTGGGAATTGAACCCAGGACATCACATGCTGGGCTGATACTCTACCACTGAACTAACTGGCCAAGGCCAAATTCCAGCTTCCTTCCTTCCTTCCTTCCTTCCTTCCTTCCTTCCTTCCTTCCTTCCTTCCTTCCCTCCTTCCTTCCTTCTTTTTTATAAGGCATCCTTTCTTTTTTCTGAAACATAAAATGAAAGAATACTTAATTCTTCTTAACCTATGCCCACTAGTCCTATGTGAACAAGTTCCTTTGCAGAATATGAAAAGAAGGTGTGTGTTTTTTAATACTTAAATTCCAACAATGACTCAAAATATCTACAAATAGCTGTCATCCTGACAGAAAAATACAAATATTACATACTAGCAATGACAATTTTTACTCTTTTGATTTACCCACAGTTTATCAGTACATGAAGCTTTAATTTCTTCCGCAGCAGTTTCAAGATCAATCACTTTGAATTTAGTTGTTGACAAGACAGTCTAACATCTTAAAGTGGTTGTTGAAATAATTAAGTTGTCACAAAGTTGCCCTTTAGAGAATTCTTGTTATTGAATAACTTGCGTGCTATCTTTTTTCTGTGTTTAGCTACGGAAGGAAATTATAGAGGTTCAGTCTGCATTCACCTTGGGTAGAAAGCACCCTGAAGAGGATGATGAAGAGGAGGAAGAAGACACAGCGTTAAGAAATAGCAACTTGCCTAATTACCTGCTTGGCAGTCTGAGTACTGATTTTGGGGTAAAACCCTCTTTATTGTCAAGCCAATTAGAATTACATGCCAGAGAAGAGAAAATCAACCAAATTATATTACTGAAAGTGAGTGAATTTTTTTCTTTATCCCTAAATATCTCTAAAAATCCCCATGAGTGTCTGTCTTACAAAGACTCAAATTGAAATTTCATGCCAATCAAATGATGTCCTGTAGTACACAGATATCTAGATGCTAGATCTATGTCCCTTAAGCAGAGCTTGTGTAGAAGAGTTGCTTTCTTCCATTTAGACTGGGTTCTAGGATAACAGGTTTTCTAAAAAAAAAAAAAAAAATATTCTACACTGGCTGATAAACCATGCTACTTAGATCTTCGGTAAGCTCAAAGACAAAAGAAAGCCTTGAATGCTGTCTTCTAGGAAACCCAGAGGTCATTTAGGACGTCCCTGTCCTTGTATGATCAAGATGTGATAGCTTTCTCTACCCTTAGCCTGGGGAAATGCCATTTCCCCTCAGAGACTCATGGAACATCTGGGGCTCAGGGTGAAGGTGCAGCCTCCCTCAGGCTCCAAGCTCCTACTCCTTACTTTCCACCCTTCACGCCTCAGTCCCGGCACAGTACATGCCTCCTGATGGTTTTTGAAACATTCAGTTACTGAGACCAATGCAAATGATCTAAATTTAATGTTAGCCATTCCTGACCCTGGAAGTCCTTCAGCCATGTCTGCAGTTTCAGTACTAGCCTCCTGCTATATTACTCTTCTCTCTCTTCCAATCTTTTTCTCCTCTTCTCCTTCAACCCCTGAAATTCTTATCCTAAGAACTGTTTAGTTATGGCTTTTGTTGCTCAGTTTCTGCCAACCTGTTTCCTCAAGGTCCCACTTTCTTGCTGCTTTATTAAAGACATTTTCCTACTAATAGGTAATCCCTCCCTCCCCCTGCTTTTGTGGTTCCATCTTCACTAGAATAGATATATAGACTGAACTCTGATGGTAAAATTGAAGCAACTTTGAATTGATCCACTGTCTGCGGCAGAGATGGGAACAATCCATTTGGACCCAATGCCGCCTTAGTAACTGGTTGATACAACTAGCCAGCTTCTGTCCCCTTCGTACCTGAGAGGAACCCGACTGTATACAGGAACAATACTGTATGTGCTGTGCTTGTCTGGTACATTCTCCAAGCAGCCTCTGTAGGCCATCTCCTCCTCACCACAACTCCCCCAAACAGCTCCAAAAAAAAAGACGTTTCCCAATTTAAGTACTCCATATTGCTTTTTAAATATTTTTCTAATGTTTTTAGAATATACACAAAAAGAGCTTCCAACTATTCATCGCCCACTTCAGCATTTATCATCATACTTGCGTATTGCATTATAACTTACATTTTGGGAAGTAGGTTGTGCTTTAACAGCTGTTACCTTGATCTTGTGTATCGTAAGATGCCGCTGTAGGTCACTGAACCAAGAAATGACTTAATATAAACAGTATTTTAGAAAAATCATTTACTGAAACTTGATTTGGGGGGAACAGTAAAACTCAGGGATTATGTTACCAGTAAAGATATACGTAACATATCGTTATTTCAGGATATCATTTATAAGGTAAAAACTGTTTTCAATAATGAATTTGATGCTGCATACAAACAAAAAGAGTTTGAAATTGCACGCGTGAAGGAAAGAAATGTAAGAATTCAAGAAATTATTTTAGACCTGGAATTGGGAGAATCAATCTGGCAACCGGAATTTGATGACTGTGAGAAGCCAGAAAGAACGCTTGTTGTGGAAAATAATGAGGTACTGGCGAGCTACCTTATCCCCTCCCTTGTTTCTCATGGGTTTTTCCCAAACTCTTCTTTAGTCATCTGGTTTGCACTAATGGAAGTGACTCTCCTAGGTAGCATTCTCAGTTACAAGTAACAAAAACTGGCCAGAGCCTCAGCAGGAGTCAGGATTTCTTTTATGAGTCCCAAGGAGTTCAGACAAGATTTGAACACCAAGCCTAGCAAGAAGAGCCTCAAACTGGAGCCTGGTGGGGAGTCTGGAAGTGTTTCTTTATCTCTTAGCTCACTTCTCTCTGCATTTCAGCTTCCTCTAGCAGTTTCTCTTTTATATCTCCTACACTCAGAAGAACAGCTGGTCTGAACCAGTATCTCTCAGTCCCAATTCCAGATTTCCCTGGATAGGGGCTCCTGGCCGCAGCTTGAGTCCAGTACCCTACACACAGGGAGGTTGGGTCTCATCATGGGAGGGAGACTGACGGGGCTCTAATAATTATGGAGGTCATTAGGGCATCATGGGCCCCAGAGAAAGGGAGCTTACTGGACAGACTTCTTTTTTTCTTTTCCAGGGACAGAGGGAGAGTCAGAGAGAGGGATAGATAGGGACAGGCAGACAGGAACAGAGAGAGATGAGAAGCATCAATCATCAGTTTTTCGTTGCAATACCTTAGTTGTTCATTGATTGATTTCTCATATGTGCCTTGACTGTGGGGCTACAGCAGACCGAGTGACCCCTTGCCCGAGCCAGCGACCTTGGGTCCAAGCTGGCGAGCTTTTGCTCAAGGCTGATGGGCCTGCGCTCAAGCTGGTGAGCTCGGTATCTCGAACCTGGGTCTTCCGCATCCCAGTCCTACGCTTATCCACTGCGCCACCGCCTGGTCAGGCTGGACAGACTTCTTAATAAGTTTTTGTCACAGAGGCTGTTACAGGTAAATGCTTAAAGAGAACAATTAAAATGTAACCATATTTCATTTCTAAAAAGTAAAAAAATGCTAGAGACTACTCAGAGAAAACTCATTGCTCATGTGAAACCAGCTATATTACTTTGAGGTAAAAGGTAGCATGTTGCTTAGAAGTAACAGCAGACGTTTACACAGTCCTGGTTGAAAGCTGACACCATCCTAAGTGCCTAGATAGATTGAGTCTAATTTATCATTATAAAACCTTGTAAGATAGGTATTAATATTACCTCTATTTTACAGAAGAGGAAACAGGCCCAGAGAGGTTAAGTAGCTTGACCACAGTTACAAAGCTAGTAAGTTACAGAGTTGGGATTTGAAAGCAATCACTGTACTTCAGAGTACTTCCTCTTAACCTCTTCACTCCATTGTACTCAGTTTAAAGAAGTCTTTTCTTTCAAAATCAGACCTTGCCACATGACCTAAGACTCAAGGACACCACTCTGCTGCTTCCACCAAGGCCCTGCTCTGGGCACTCACTTTGTATGTACATAATTACCCCCCCCCCAACTTGTTTACTCTCATATGCTAATCCCGTCTACAATTAGGAGAGTGATCTTGTAAACCAGACATTCTGTCCTCCTGCTTAACCCCTGCAGTGGCTGCTGGGTTCACTGAAGATTACACCCACAAGCCCCTTTCTGACTACCCACCATGGACCCCCGGCACTCTTTCTGCTCTCCCCGCCTTGTTCTGTTCTGGCCACACTTGCATTCTCACAATTCCTTGAATGTCCGAAGCTTTGATCAATCAGGACCTCCATCCTGCAGGATTTGGCTTAGATGACACTCCTTTGGACCCCTTACCTTCCAATCTAAATCAGGTGCCTGGTTATAATTTCTTTAGTGACAGAAATGGATTTAGAGAGCTAGAGAAATAATCTATTTTTACAACCTGCTCATTTCAAACTTCATTGTTATTCCCAAACAGGAAATTGGTTGTGAAATATGGATAGTTCCTTTACCCCCTGATCCCTCCTCTTGGTGTATGGAAAGAAAGTTAAGTTGAATTTTGTAAGAATAACGCAGGAAACTATATTTCTTTTCTTTCAGATTTCTGTTCAAAAACATATTAAACCATGGCAAAAAGCCAAAATAGAATTGCTCGACTCCCATAAAGCAGAGCAATGGCATCTATTACAGGTATGCAGTTTTGCTCAATACCTACGACCCTCTTTCCTTTAGGGATACCTATTCCTGATTTGCTTTCATAGTCTTGTACTTGAACCACACTATAGAAATACATCAACACCTTTGTCACATCAGAGGTCACTACAACCTCAGTGGCCTCCTTCCATCCCCCTGTCCATGCTACTGCTCCCCTCCTCAATCCTAAATGCAGTCATTCTAACATTGAGTGGATGGCTACCCAGAGTTGCCACCAGAGTGTTTGATCTCTGGTCAGCTACTCTTGCTGACCCTGGCTCTTTCCTAGGCCTCTGACACCAGAAACCGAGCCCTGATGGACATGATGGGAGGAGTTCTGGAAGTTAGGAAAGAAGACATTTTGAGAATGGTGAGATTTCCAGACATCCTTATGGAAGGTGGGATGGGGTGAAAAGAACTACTTAAATTTTACCATCTTTGTCTATATGAGCCTGAGTTTGAGAAATTCTATAGCAACAAATACACAACCTTCCAGTACCTTATAAACATATCCCAATCAGGCAAATTAGATACTGGAAACTGCAGACTAGTCTTCCAATTGGACAAAAAGCAAAAATATAAAATCAAACAATAACAGTGATTTTGGTCTCTGTTGAAAGCAGGGATAATGCTGCACCTGATATTCTCCTGAGAAACATTCTCTTTGATACTTGACATAGGTGTCCCGGGAGCTCAGGCATAGAGCTAGCTATGAAGATATCAACACACACCTCCAAACCCGTCGCCTGAGAGACTGGGTACTTCCCAAACTGCCCAGCCTTGCTTAAGTTACAGAAAAACAGTTGGAACATTTTTTCCTTATATTTTAGTCAGAATGTCAGGTCATTGTCTTGCCAGTGTGAAGAATTATACCAAATTAAAGGGCTCTTGTTTTTAACTGTAATGGTAACTCTGAACTTTTATTACACTGTTATGTGTAGGTCTAAGCTGCAGTATACACTTTCCTTTATTTCTTCAGGTGATTCCTCAACCTGCTTTCATGGCAAAGCCTGATGCTCTATGGACTGAAGAGGAAAGGAAACAATTCAAAGACTATGAGAAAAAAGTCAAGGACTTAAATGAAGAAAGGGATAAGTATAGAAAGGTCAGAAGAGCAAAGAATTACTGTACCCTGCCATCTCCGGGGTTTTGTTTCAATATATTTTCAAATTAAGTGTTCTTAATTTGCTTATTGTCTTTAGTAGTTTAAGAATAGTGTTTCAACTGAAATTTTCCAGACAATTTGGGGAGGTGGGTGGAGTTAGAACAATTTAAAATGAAAAGAATGTATTTCAATGGGTTTTTTTAGAATCATTATTGACTTCAACATTTCCTAATTCATTTGGTTCTCCATCCATGCTTCAAATGTTTAATGAACACCTAATATAGTATGTTCAAGGCACATTACTCTATATCATCTACATCTATTTAAGGTCAGTAATATTCTCACTAGGTTTGTTCTCAATCTCAAGGAAAGGAGTCAAGAGAAGAATGACACATTCAGTGCAGCACACACATTACAATTCTAACTTGAGATTTTTGTAAAGCAGTTCTACTTTTATCTCCTCCCATCACCAAAATCATTCCCACATTAAAGTTGTTTATAGTTATAATGGAGATATAAAAGCTGATGTTATATGACTAAATAAGTAATATTTATTCCTCTATGAAGAAAGTAAAATCATAATGTCATTTGAGTCAGGACAGTTTGCCAGCTTTATAGTGGCTGTATCTCATGATCAATTCCTTTGAGCCTTTTATTAACCTGTCCTGTGTTTATTCACTTCAGTCTTCTAACAATGCCCTTGCATTTTATCCTAAGATAGGACTTACCTGAAAGCCAAAAGTGAGTAGTTTTGAATGCAGCAAAGATTTCAAGGAGTCAGGGAATATAAATTAGCGGTGGCATTTACTCCGTGGTCTTGCACTGTAAGATAGTGTGCTGCCCACACCCTTGCCTCCCTGCTCCTTGGTTATACTCACCTGGTAAAACCCAGCCCTGATTAAGCCCTGTACCTGGCCTTCTCTGCACCTGCACGCGCAGTGGGTAAAGAAAACAATACTAACTGGTTTCATTCTAATGGCCTTAATCTTTGTTAGGTCCTGAGAGCTGCGCAGTGATGCTATTTCATTTCCCTGCTAACTTACTGCACATAACCTGGGGATCCTGTTTAAAACAATGCAGATTCGAATTCCATCAATCTGAGGAAACTGAAGCATCCTCATTTCTAACAAGCAACCAAGTGGTGCAGATGCTCCTAGTAAATCAACTACACTTTAAGTAACCAGGTCCTAAGGGACCTCTTCACATGTTCTCCATCCTCCAACGTCCAACACCTAACCCTGTCGCCTTATTTTCCGTTTCTTTGGAGAAGAGAAGCGACTCAGATAGGTTTTCCTTACTCTTCTGCCTCTGCATCGTCCACCCTCCTGCACTGACTCCACAGACTCTTCCTGCCTCGCTGTTTCTTATGCATGCAATGACTGGGCATGCCCCCAGACCTGGTCCTCCACTCGTGCCCTGGACCCGCCCCGTCTCACCCATTCAGTATTGCTACTCCAGTCGTTTGCCCCCTTTCCTGCAGCATCAGTTTTCCAACCGACATAAACACATGCGCAATCTTTTACATTGTGCATGTCTCTCATCCTACACACAAGAAAAGAATAAGAAAGGAGACTCCCTTGAAAAGGGATTCTGGAGTTCTTTCGACTATTCCTGTTACTTTTATGTTAGTCCTAATTTATTTCAAAATAAAGATTTAAAACAACTCTCTTGATCCCACTTTCCTCTCCATCTACCCCTCAGTGTCTCCTTAAAAAACTGCAGAAAACAATCTATGTTCACTCCAATGTCTCTTTTCAATCTTTAAAAATAAGAGAGAGAGAGAAGGAGGAAAGGAGGGAGAACTGAAGAGGAGGGAGACAGACATCAAGCAAGTCATAAAGCAAATGGGGCAGAATATTAACAACTGATTACATTAGTTAAAAGTATATGGGAATTTTTTTGTACTATTCCTGTAACTTTTCTGTAAATTTGAAGTCATATCAATACTTAAAAGTTACAAAATTTTTTAAAGATAAAAACTGTAACAATATATCTAGTATTGATCTGCAGATGTTCTAAATCTTTAAAAATAAAAATTTATAGTTTTTCACTTCCATACTGTGTATTTAGCAATATGTCCTGGTGGAATATTTTTTAAAGGACATAGAATTTCTTTCCCCTGACGGAGAACTGCTTAGAGGGACAAAACATACAAAACAAACAACAACAACAAAAAGGAGAGAGAATATATATATTAATCTTTGTTAGGTTCTAAGAGCTGCTCAGTAAATCTATTCATTTCCCCATAATATATAATATACGTATATATTATATATAATATACGTATATTATATATATATACATATATATGTGTGTATATATATATATATATATATATATATATATATATATATATCCTCTCTTCTCATTTTCTTAAAATCTAAAAAATTCCATGAAGATATATTCATGGCTTTTATAAAATCTCAATATTTTTCCCAGGCCTGATTGTATACCTGGAAATTTCTATCCTATGTAGAATCAGAATTTTCTGGAAAGATTTGTTGTGATTTGTTTCACTAGGACTATTGCCATCTGCATCATTAGTAATAGTGATTTTTAACTTTTTTTTTCAGTGCTATCTTTTTTAAGCAAAAATTTCAGACTCACAAATCCAGGTGGGATATCTCTGATGGAAGCAGGCCAGAAGGCCCAGAACACCTCACAAGACTTGCCCTCCACCTGCCACTCCCTTGTAGCAAAATGTGAACACCACTTTCTAGGAGCATTTGAAATTCCTAAATGTTAACTTTGTTGACTCCTTTCAGTCCTTAGATGCAGAATTAAAGAAACTTCAAAACTCAATTCAAGAAAGCACACAGAATTTTGATGAACAGTTGAAAAAACTCTTTGAAAGGAGAGTGAAGGCAGAAATGGTTGTCAACCAGGTAAATAGAAGTTTAACTATATAACTTTCTTTTTTAAGGAGTTTCCAGATCCTCACAGTGTTCTTGGGATAAAAACCAACACCCAGCCTGACCAGGCGGTGGCGCAGTAGATAGAACGTCAGACTGGGATGCGGAAGACCGAGGTTCGAGACCCCGAGCTCGCCAGCTTGAGCGCGGACCCATCTGGCTTGAGCAAAAGCTCGTCAGATTGGACCCACGGTCGCTGACTCCAGCAAGGGGTTGCTCGGTCTGCTGAAGGCCCGCGGTCAAGGCACATATGAGAAGGCAATCAATGAACAACTAAGGTGTTGCAACGAAAAACTAATGATTGATGCTTCTCACCTCTCTCCATTCCTGTCTGTCTGTCCCTCTCTCTGACTCTCTCTCTGTCCCTGTAAAAACAAAACAAAACAACAACACCCTTTTTGGCACCAAGGTCCTGCGGGCTCTGGCCCTGGCTCCCACTCTTGCTTCATCTGTGCCACCCTCCCCCTCACTTGCCACACTCCCAACTCTGTGTCTTGAACACACCAGGTTTTCCTACTTCCAACTCTGTTAGTAATATTCTCTGCCAGCTTCTTTGCATCCTGGCCATATCTATTCATCTATCATGTCCCAGCTTAAAAGTTCCTCAAACTAGGTTAGATCTTCCTATTATATACTACTTTGTTATTTAGCTTTCTAATACTTATTACAACTAAATTTTAATTTATGTGAGACTGCTTTTTAATGCTTCCAATACTATAAGCTCCTATATCTTCAGCAACTAGCAAAGGGCTGGGCTCATCTGTATGTTAAATGAGTGGATAATCCACATGCCCAAAAGATCAGACAGAAAGTCTGGCTTAATTTGATTCAGCAGTAAGAATATAAATGAAGTGTGCAGTAACTAGAAGCAAGAAGACCAAGATTGTAGCCTTTAAATTCTGAGGGAAAATTATTCCTAACATTGGATTCTATACCTTGCTAAACTATCCACTGAGTGTAAGAGAAAAAGAATAATATTTTAAGAAATGCAAGGTCTCAAAACTTTATATGCACCTATTCTCAGGGAGCTATTGTAAGATAAGTCTCACCAAAGCAAGGGGACCAATCAAAAAAGATGAGGGTAAAGGAACCTTCAGGAAGATCTCTGTATTTTCAGCATCCCAACAGGAATGATATACTGAGAGGGTTTCATTTAAGAGATTTTAACGCAGGAACTCTTTACTGAGATATAAGCAGGGTTAAGGGAAACAGCAAGGAATGGTGAAACTACACAGAGACTAGAAACAATGGGAAACCAGTATCATCTCTAGAGCTAAAGAGGCAAGGGAAAGGTAGCTGTTACCAGGACCCAGCAAGACCTGTAGCCATGGGAGAGGAGTGGCTCCCCAGCAGTCATGGGCATAGATAAAACATAATGACTGGCCCATCAGGAAGGGAATGTATGGATATGGTAGTTCGGTAGGAAAGAAGCCAGATACCCAAAACTACATATTGAATAATTCCATTTGTATGAAATGTCCAAAATAAGAAAATTCATAGAGACAAAAAGTTAATTAGTGGTTGCCTTGAAGCTGAGGCAGGGAGGCCTCTTGGGAAGGGGGTGGAAAGAAATGGAAAATTACTGCTAAAAGATTTCTTTTTAGAGTGATTAAATATTCTAAATTTGATTGTGGTGATGGTTGTACAACTCTGTGAATACACTAAAAACCATTGGATTACACACTTTAAATAACTGAATTGTATTGATTAAAAAATACATTTTAATAAAACTGTTATTTTACAAAAATATGCTTAGCCCTGGCCAGATAGCTCAGTTGGTTGGAGCATTGTTCCAGAGCATGAAGGTCGTCGGTTCAATTCCCTGGTCAGGACACATACAGGAACAGCTCAATGTTCCTGTCTCTCCCTCTCTCTCTCCCTGCCTATCACTCTCAAAAAAAAAAAAAGAAAAAGATATGCTTAGAACATGTTTCATACATGATAATGAGGCAACTATTGAAGACTACTAGGTAATATCAAATGGACTCAAGAGCCAACTTTTTAGAAGCTCCCCTAAATGGAACAACTTAGTATTCAACAATGATAATAGTTGCAATTAACTGAAACCCATCAAATTTGTTTAAATTTATGAATTTGGGATATTTTTAACAGAAAAATGCTAATTATTAACTTTCAGAGGATAACTTTCAGATGGAAAGTGTAAAACAACTTAGTAGTTATTTGTAACAGTTTATATTCTTGTTTTCTTAAAAAAGATTTCTCTTATTTGTATGTCATATTGATGAGAGCCAAGCTCTGACCCTCAATAGAAAATCCTTTCTTTCTTGGGTAGGAGTATTAACTATTTCCTCTCTTCTAAAATATTTCTACAGGAGGAACTGAAAATAAATAACCTTCTGTTTTCTTTACTGTTGGATGAAGAATTGAACTCCAGAGAAACATTCCTAAACAACTATCTTGCAAGGAAGGAGGAAGAGAAAGTAAGTCTAGTATCTGATAACCAAGTACAGCAAATTCTGATAGAAGTGCTCCCTGTTAAGAAGAGCACACACATCTAGACCCTTCCTGTCTTCCATGTTGCTACTCCACAGTGTGCATTCTGTGGCTTTCTGTCTGAGACTTCGCTCCAAGGTCAGGTGAGAGCACCCACTCCAATTTCTTAGTAAAGTTAGGTGATTCTGCATCTGCAATCATTTGGTCAAAAAAACCATATACCTTTCATATGACATATGGTTTATAAAATGAGACTGTATAGCTTCATGGTTGAAAAGACATGCTTTTAACCACTGACTGGCTGGAGGACCTTGGGCAAGACATATAACCTTTTAAGCTATTTGCAAGCTCTTCACTAGGGAACATTATTCTCTCTGGACCATTTGGCACCCTAAGTCTTACTAGTCATGTAAGCAATGGGTTAGCTTATAAAATAAAAGGCTGTCATATTCTGAAAAACTCTATATAAAAAACAAGAACATGAATAAATAAGTTTCACTAAAGAGACAAAGAAAATGCTTGTCACATAATTTTCAAAATATATCAGCTTTAATTGGTAATATTAGTAAAAGACATTTATAAATGAATGATTTAAAGTATCATATATAACATATGTACTTACTTTTTGCTGAGTCTTTTAAGCAGCATATGCAAAGCACCTTCTAAACACAATCCTACTCACGACTACTGTGCAGGGTGTTGGAGTTCCTTCACAAATGTGGAGACAGTCTCAGAAGGCTGATAACATCCCTAAGTTACCAGTAGGAACTGGAACGGTGGACATAAATGAAGACCATCCAAATGAGAATAATCAGACTATTTGTTCAGAGCTTGATGTAGTAAGGGAATTAGCCACCATCATTTGTGTTTGGCAGATGCTCCAAGGCAGGGAAGGGGATGGGGAAGCTTTATAATGGAAACAAATGAGGCTTTCAGGTGCGCTCTGATTTGAAGTTGTTGGCATGAGGAAGCTTGAGGCAAGTTAATTAGAAATTCAGCAGCTTAGCCTGACCTGTGGTGGCGCAGTGAATAAAAGTGTCTATTTGGAACCCTGAGATTGCCGGTTTGAAACCCTGGGCTTGCCTGGTCAAGGCAGGTATGGGAGTTGATGCTTGCTGCTCCTCCCCCTTCCTCTCTCTCTCTCTCTTGCTCTCTCTTTTCTGTAAAATGAATAAGTATTTTTTAAAAGGGGAAAAATCCAGCAGCAAGTTAATTAGAAATTCTTGATGTGTACAAGGAAAACTGACAACTTACTGGCAGAGCATCAATACTGTGTGATTGATTGGTTTGGAGAGTATATTGGCTCTCCCTGGTTGGTCTTAAGTTGGAAAGGCTGGCAAATATTAAGAAAGCTGAAAGTTATTTTTCAAGTCTTGACAGTTTGGGGCTGATTGCTGCAGAGGTTGTGGGTCAGAGTTCTCTTTTTATTTGGTCCGGCCATTGCCCTCTTATAAATTCAGTCTCTCAGAATCCAGGTCCAGGTGTCCCCCAATCCTGTGGGATTTTATCATCCCTACTGCCATGCCAAGAATGCAGCATGTCCTCCAATCCCTTCCACACTCAGTAAAGAGCTAGCTACGCTCAGAAACAGGCGATGATGTTTGTTCTTTTTCGTGTGTGTGTGTGTGTGTGTGTGTGTGTGTGTGTGTGTGTGTGTGTGTGTGACAGAGACAGAGAGAGACAGAGAGAGGGACAGATGGGGACAGACAGACAGGAATGGAGAGAGATGGGAAAGAGATGAGAAGAATCAATTCTTTGTTGCTGTACCTTAGTTGTTCGATTGCTTGACGGGGTGGGGGGTGGTGTTGGGCGGGGCTACAGCAGACCTAGTGAAACCCCTGCTGCTCAATCCAGCGACCGTGGGCTCAAGCTGGTGAGCCTTACTCAAACCAGATGAGCCTGTGCTCAAGCTGGTGACCTCAGGGTCTGGAACCTGGGTCGTCCTCCACATCCCAGTCCCACACTCTATCCCCTGTGCCACCACCACCTGGTCAGGGGGATGTTTGTTCTTTCAAAGTCTCCCATTGGTATACTTCTATAAATGTTATCTTCAATGGATACCTCACTGACACATTTATCTTGTACTAGGAAATTTCTTGTTCTTTTTAGTATCTCCACTATTTTTGTTTATTCTGAAAAATATCCAGTAACAACTGGCTATTTCTAATGTTATTACAGAACCAGACTTCAGAGGCCATCCGAAAAGCTAGAGAAGATCTTGATGTGTACAAGGAAAACTATGACAACTTACTGGCAGAGGATAAGGTGAGAGCCATAGTCTTACCCACTCACCAGTGTAGTAGAGTTGCTGTTGCCTGGATTTGAGGGAAGATTAAAAGGAATATAATTTCATTTCTTCATAGATTTTTCTCCTAACTGTAATGTTCAGGTATGGATAAACTTTATTCTATGCCATTGTATATTTCTGAAAATCAGTTTGTAAGATAAATTTTTGTAAACTCCTCTGGTTTAGGCTTTCTCTTGCACAAAAATGAGAGAGATCATCTAGACTTTGGGGCTTTTCAAACATCAAGTTGCAGGCCCCATTCATTGGTCATGATATTACTTTGATAGACCATAATCAGCAGTTTTATAATGGAAAACAATAACGTTGAAAAATATATAAAGAAGATGGAATGGAATGGAATGAATAGAATAGGACAGAATAGAATAGAATAGAGAACCTTGTGTGTTTTACAGGGAAACATTATTTTGTAAAACTTTGGTTGGAAATGATTTCTAAGACTTCTTATATGAAATAATATTTTTAACTCACTGTGCTTCCTATTCAAAATAAATCTTTGAGAAATCCTTGCACAGTGAATAGTCACTCCCTAACAAATCTACTTTATAAACCAAGTTTTCATGGATTTTATTTAAATATCAAAGTGATACAACCCTATATATTTTTTTACTTTTTACTTATTAATTTTATTGAGTTTATTGGAATGACATTGATTCATAAAATTACATATGTTTTAAATGTACGATTCCATAATACAACCCTACATTTTAAAGGGTATTATCAACAAATGTCTCTGAAAAAATTGCAATACAGGCAATGATCTGTTTGTGCTTAGGTTCTAGATCGCAGCTTTAAAAAGGAATTTTCTGAACTTCCCAGTCATCAGGTGGATATACTCTACAAACTCTTTAAACGCCGACCAAGGTTTGTTTCTCCTTTGTAATCACTTTTCTGAGGAAAAGTTTGTAAATGAACAGGAATGTGATGATATTTCGGTTTTTGCTCCCAATTAGATGGAAATATTTAGTCCAACATCTTGTACGTGACCCCTTATATCTTAAGGTGGACAATACAAAATAATCATTGAATTCATTATTTAAAAATAAGTAGGTAAGATGGCTGATGCAATGTGTGCACAGTTTCCATCTGTGTCTAATAGCAGTATCTATATGTGTTCTGCATTCAGACTTGCTATCCACACAAACATCATAAGCCAAAGAGTTAAGTTGGGATCATAGTACTGGTGTAGTGTTGTCTCATGGACAGCCTCCAAATTCCCACACAGAAAAAAAAAAAAGTAGGTAAGCATAGTGAAATTATAGATACTACTTTATACAAGAAAGTAGCTCCTCTTAAGTCATAGGTAGTATAAATTTGTAAAGTTTCAGCAAATATGAGTCCCTTAAGGTATATGAATTAGAAATACTTCCAGGAGAAAATAAGTTTGGGGAAATGCTGGGTTTAAAGAAAAAAAAAGTTAAAGTTTTCTCTACAAGAACTTCTCAAAACTTGATTTTGGCCTGTGAATCTCCAAGTACAAAACAGAGAGTAAACGGTGTGTTCCAAAGTTATTTAACCACAAATAACTTTTTCTCAGAGCATCTCATGTGATTGTGTTCAACACAAGGTTTGAAAAATGCCAGTACAGGCACTCTCCCTCTCTGGAGTGAGCCCACACCTTTCTCCCCGCCCTCACTTCCTCAGGTGTGTTACCTTTGCCTTTCTTTTTCTAAGCTCCAAGGATCCTTCTTTTGCTTCTGTAACTTGTTTCCTGAGCCCACTCAGCCTAGCTGGCTCACTTCTACTACCTCTGTACATTTCTGAACAAACATTCTCTTGCAATTTGAAATAAAAAAAAAAGAGAAAGAAATAAAAATGCCAGTAAAAATGCTTGAAAATAACCAGGATCAAAAGAGTTCTGAAATATCTGGTTTTTATACCGAGAGCAACATTAGAATCACATTCCTGCATATTTCCAAATTTTATAAATTCATATTTCCACAATTTTCAAATGTAATCTACAAATCAGGAGTTTGTCACAGAGGTATAGGCTCATTTGTGTCTGAGATACAAACTCATTCTCTCACCTTTGACAGGTTACATGCAACTTAGAACATGCCTTATACAGTATCTTGATTTCTCTATTTGTAAAGTAATGAGTTATAATAAGCCTTGTGAAGAAAGCAGCGAGACCTCTCAAATATTGGAAGGCAGCAGTGGAAAAAGCATAACTTTTATTGTCAAACAGAATTAACTTTAAATTCTAACATCAGACTATGACCTTGGACCAATAACTTCTCTCAGAGCTTTACTTTTCTCATCTAAAGAAAGAAGATAACAATAGTAACTTCTTGGCATATTATAAAGTATTTGATAATGAATTCCCATCCCAGCCACAGCCCAGGAAAACAAAACTAATCTATTAATGTAGATAAAATGAGGCACTTCTCAAGTTGTGTATGTATCTGAACATAGTCTGAGCTGCTCACCTGCAAAAAGGATATCAGTAAAAGATGTGGGACAGAACAAGGGAACATCCATTCTTCTCTTGGGCATTTACCTGCCAGCTTAAAATACACAGAAAGATGCATTTCAATTCTCATATTTTCTTATTTCTGGTTATGGCATTTCCTTTACTGCTTAAAGAATACCCTTTAACAGTTGTAAAGCTGGTTAAATGGTGATGAACTCCTGTGATTTTTGCTTGTCAAGGAAACTCTTTATCTCTTCTTCAAGAAGGGAGACGTTTTCTAATCCAGCAAATGTGCCAGTGCTTACAACAGTTAGGGACATCTGTAGTCCAGCCTCGGCATGTCTGGGGATTTAGAGAATATGGAAGCAGGTCAAAGTAGGTGCTTTTCTCTTTGGAATACTCCACCCATCTTCCCTCAAGTGCCAAGAAAGTGTCCTATAATGTCATACCTGTGCTGAGGATAATATTATTTAACATTAATTTTTTTTTATATGTGTGAGAATGTGAAGGACTGATGGGCTTTTTTAATTCATAATACCAGGATTCCCAAACCGAAAACACACTCAGATGTGACCAGTAATGTGCCTTTTGGAGAGCGACCAGGATCTGGGAAATTGAATAAAGAGAACTTAGCCCAGTTAATGAAGGCCATAGATGACTTGGACAATATTAATCACATGCCAGAAGGCTTGGACCCCTTGGTCTGGGATCATTTCTGTATGACCAGACGGGTGAAAGTGGAAAACGAACAGAAAGTATATAATAACATTTTATTTTATTTCATTTACTGTACTAATATAAAATATATAGTTTAGAGTGGTCAATACTTCCAGAAAACCTAATTATTTGGGTTTTCCTGATAGGGTAGTAGTTAGTAATATTAATAAGAATAATAATGAAATAAAATATTAACTTTACTGCTACGGAGGGCTAAGTATGAGTCTGGTGTACTTAAATAGACCCACATTGTACAAAATGGTGGTCACTTGCTATATGTGGTTATTGTCTACTTGAAATTAATATGGTTAGTCCCAATTGAGACTTGCTGTAAGTACAAAATACACAGATTTAGAAGACTTAAATAATTTTAAAAAATAATAGAAAATGTTTCAGTATTTGAATATTTAGTACAGTTTAAAATGATAATGTTTGGGATATATTGTGTTAAATAAAACATATTAATAAAATTAATTTTACCTATTTAATTTCACTTTTTATAATGTGGGTACTACGAAAGTTAAAATTCCATATGTGACTTACATTTATTGCTTGCATTATATTTCCCTTGGGCCACTACTGTAGACATAACTTCCATTCTCTTCACTGCTTTGGTCTTGAATAGTTCTCATCTCTTTTTGCAAAAAGATTAGAATTATATTTAACCAGAAACAACTTTATAGTTTTGCTAGAATATTTTTTAAATGTAGCAAAGAGTAACAAGTTGAGGATGTGTTTAATTAGAAAGAAAATCCTTCCTCTTGTTGCTTCTTCCTTTTTTTGTTTGTTTGTTTTACAGAGACAGAGAGAGAGAGTCAGAGAGAGGGATAGATAAGGACAGACAGACAGAAACGGAGAGAGATGAGAAGCACCAATCATCAGTTTTTCATTGTGGCACTTTAGTTGTTCATTGATTGCTTTCTCATATGTGCCTTGACTGTGGGGCTACAGCAGACCGAGTAACCCCTTGCTCAAGTCAGCGACCTTGGGTCCAAGCGGGTGAGCTTTGCTCAAACCAGATGAGTCAGCTCTCAAGCTGGCGACCTCCGGGTCTCAAACTTGGGTCCTCCGCATCCTAGTCCAACGCTCTATCCACTGCACCACTGCCGGGTCAGGCCCTGTTGGTGCTTCTTTTTTTTTACAGGGACAGAGAGAGAGTCAGAGAGAGGGATAGATAAGTACAGACAGGAACGGAGAGAGATGAGAAGCATCAATCATTAGTTTTTCATTTTTCATTGCCATTGCGACACCACAGATTGCTTTCTCACATGTGCCTTGACCGCGGGCCTTCAGCAGACTGAGCCACCCCTTGCTGGAGCCAGCGACCTTGGGTCCAAGCTGGCGAGCTTTTGCTCAAGCCAGATGGGCCGGCGCTCAAGCTGGTGACCTCCTGGTCTCAAACCTGGGTCTTCCGCATCCCAGTCCGACGCTCTATCCACTGCGCCACCACCTGGTCAGGCGTATTGTTGCTTCTTGACAACCCCCTGCCACACTTCCCCAAATTCCCTAAATTCAGTGACACAGACATTAGGTTGGCATATTTTTGATAAAGTATCTATGATTTTATAATTCTATCTAAGGTGATGAGAACAAAATTTTAAAACAAAAATTCTAGTTCCTTGCATATTTGATTTTCAGCCAGAAGCAAATTTGATACTTTTCAAATTATTCATGGGATGTACCATGTGAATTTTAAATATCTTGTATTATTACATAATGGCAGGGATTTAAAATTTTATTAATCTCTTAGAAAGATGGGGTTGTTAAGGTTTTGTAACAAAACTAAAAGTTGTATGTTTCTAAAGGTTCTTTAGAAATCAGTTTGCTTTTATCTCTAAAGCTCTGTGTGTTCTGAAATGTTTGTGGTTTGGTTTCTTCAGGTAAAGCAGAAAGCAGCTGGCTTAATGGAAATGGCGGCTTTCCTCCGGCGGAGAGTTGATGAGGATGAGAAAGTGCAACAGGAAATTGAAAGGGTGTCCAATGAACTCATGATGTAAATGGAACCTTTCACTCATTTTCATTTATTCAAAGGCTAAATTAGGGCTAAGTTAGCTTGTGTTATCACAGGGGAAGAATGCCCCCTTGATGGCTTACAGGTAGCTGGCAGAGACTTACCTATCCCCTTGGGCTTTAGAATTTCTCTTTGGAAAAGTTCATTTTTTTACATAACACCTTATTTCAGAATGAAATTTGTCCACATGTTACATTGTTCTTATAACAAATAGGTAACTTTTGGAAAAATCTTAGTATGTTTTCATCTGCTTGTTTCTGCTGATGACTACTTTTGGGCTTAAGCCACATGAACAACTGTGTGAAAAAT
Source organism: Rhynchonycteris naso (assembly GCA_037038555.1). Taxonomy (NCBI): domain Eukaryota; kingdom Metazoa; phylum Chordata; class Mammalia; order Chiroptera; family Emballonuridae; genus Rhynchonycteris; species Rhynchonycteris naso. The sequence continues at coordinate 241,394,723 of CM072999.1, read as the reverse complement.
TAAGCAGATATCCAAGAAATTTCCATTTAGACACTTAACCAGCTAATTTCTTTCTTTAGGGGTGCTTGTTGTAGTTTGCTGAGTGATGGGGACACTGTTTTGTTCTTGCTTTACTTTTGGCTATATTTATAGCCACATTGATAAATACTTCCCTGGTGTCCCCAATTCAACATTATACATCATTTTCAGGTCTAGGTTATAAGGATAAATATGTATTTCCCAGAAATAGATTTGGTAAGTAGCATATAGATTGAACATTCTTAATATAATATCAGAAGTCATACATTGTAAGAACCTCAATGGATTTGTTAATTGGTAGTATCTGTTTTCTTCCGCTTATGATCACAATTACATTAATCTTTTTTAATCACTAAGTGAAATTTTATGAATGTGTTTCTGTCCCTACCATTCTTTGAGCAGCCCAAGTGTGATGCCATCTCAGTAAGAAGACATATCAAAGAGACCTCTCAAAAATTCCTCATTAGGAAAATACAGTGTGTTCATAAAGTCATGGTGCACTTTTGACCAGTCACAGAAAGCAACAAAAGACGATAGAAATGTGAATTCTGCACCAAATAAAAGGAAAACTCTCCCAGTTTCATACCTATTCAGTGCAGTTCGATGTGGGTGCCATTTGTTGCCCTACACACATCCAAACAATAGTGAAGTTCTTGCCACACACGGGTAAAGACGTCTGGTGTAACAGAGTGAATAACGTCTGTGATTCTCTGTTTTAAGTGATTAATGTCATTGATACGTTCAATGTACACATGTTGCTTCACATAACCCCAAAAGTAAAAGTCTAAGGGCATCAGATCCGGGGATCGTGGTGGCCTGGCTTGACAGAACCCCTGCCTATCCACAGCCGGGGGAATGTTCTATCCAGAAACTCACAAACAATGGTGATGTAGTGTGGAGGAGCGCCATCCTGTTGAAAGATGACACCTTCTGGAAATTGTGGCACTACATACAATTCCAACATGTCAAGATAGGTGTTTGCCGCAATTTGTACCCCGTAAAACAGAGACGTTTCTTTAACACCTTATGAACTATAGTCTTGCTTAGGTGTAATTGTTGAGCATGCGCATGCACAGATTTTTTAGGGCTCCTTAGGTAGCTATCCCATATAGCTTCTACAGTACAGACTCGTCACTGACTGATGGCCTTCCAGAATGGAGTTTCTCCACCAAACTGCCAGTTTCCTTCAACTGCTTATCCCACTGAGTAATGTTATTCCTATGTGGTGGCGCTTCATTATAAACGTGCCGATATTCACGTTGCACTTTGGTCACGGATTCGAATTTAGCGAGCCACAGAACACACTGAACTTTCCTCTGTACCGTCCACATCTTGACTGGCATGGCCGTGGGCTGCTCCACTGTATACACAGTGTTACATCATCATCTGCGTGTGTGCACATGCTGCCACATGCTACAGAAACTGGGAGGGTTTTCCTTTTATTTGGTGCAGATTTCACATTTCTGTTGTCCTTTGTTACTTTCCTGTGACTGGTCAAAAGTGCACCATGACTTTACGGACACACTGTACTTTCCACATTAACTTCCAGCATGTTATCCTTCAGCTGAAGGAAGTTTAAGCTTGGATTTTTCTTCTCAGATAATAGGTGAAATTATGAATAGAAATATATTACAACTTATACAAAATATAATATCTCTGTGACCCAAAAACTACTTACTTTGAACTCTTTTTCAATTTAGACTACAGGAAGAGAAAGTGAAATTCCAGTTGAATTTGACAATCCAAATTCTCCTTAAACAAGGACAAGTAGAACTGGAGAATTTCCAGTTATTGATGGAGTATTCTGATGCAATTCTCATCAACAGGAACATAATTGAAGACCTGAATTCTGTGATTCGGGTAATCACCATTTTTGAAAAAGAAAAAAACAACATATTACCTGCTTTATCAAATATTTTTATTATTCCATTTTCATGATAAAGGTCTTCATTTTCTTCTAGCTTACAGAATTTCTGACATGATGCATGCTATATTTTTAAAATCTGTTTCCCTTAATGTAATGTGTCTGCCTTTGAGACCTTCCCTTTATCTTTGGTTTTCAGCAGCTAATCTATAGCAACAGGAAGCAGGGCTGCAAATGCATGCATATTGGAAGATTGGTGATTGGTCTGCCTAATCATTGGCATATAAATGGACTATGCCATTCCAATTTATCTTTCAATTTCTTCTATTTAGTAACTGCCGTGCTTTATAGTGATCAGATTTTGCTCAAGTAGTAGTTTTTTAATATTTGCATATTTTTAAGGAGCTATAATTATCTGTGTGACCCAAGTGTTTTCTAATTATAGAATACAGCCTCAAATGTTCTCTATTCTTTGTGCAGAATCATATTCTATGAATGTCAGAATGTACCTTTTTTTTTAAAGACTCAAGGACAAAAGAAAGTTGCTAGCATGATGGTGAGTAAAGATATCCACAAAGGAATATTTCAGATTGAGTGGGAACATAAGAAAATGGAAATGGAGATGGAAGATCTAAATCAGAAGGCTTGGGATATTCAGATGCTGTTTTTTTCGAGAGATCGTCAAAAGGTAAGTTCTCTCTTCCCCGCTATATAACTTTAACTTCATTCATTAATGCATTTATTCTTTCAGTCAGTATTTAATAAGTCATAGTGTGTCTATGGACTCTGCCTTTTTTCTTCCAGTAGTTTACATTTGCTGTCTTGGGTTTATCGTGACTCCTTCGGTTGTATAATTCTATCTTTCGGTTCACAGAGGGTTACCCAGTTGTCAGATTCAGTGGTCACTTTCCCACTCATTACATCTCTTAAATCTCTGTAACACTTGACCATCTCAATTGCTTATTCCTTTAGCTTTTATCATCCCTGTTTTCCCTTTCTTCCAGCATGTCCAACCACTCTGCCTTCTCTTCTGCTTCTCTTAACTATACCTATCTTTTAAGACCCTGCCCTTAGCTCTGCTTGTGTTTCTTTCCATGACCTCTCCTTTGATTATCTCTATTTTTCTAACTTCAAAGATCACTTTTAAAAGACTAATTAAAGCTTTCTGGATTCCAATTCAATTCCAATTCCAATCTAAGCTCTCTGGCGCCCACCTCCCTCAAGTTCTATTTCTATATTTCACACCTCCCAATAGCAACTCTTCTTAATGTGCTTATTTCTGTGTTGTTGTTTTCTTCAGCCTCTCAGATTAAAGTTGTAGTCATCTTTGATTACCCTCTTTGCCTTGCTTCCATGTCCTGCCTCGCTTATCTATGTACTCCCTCATTCTCTACCCCCACTGCCTTTACCCTAGCTCAGGGCTTCGTTTGCAATGATTTAGACTTTTATAATAATCTCCTAACTGGCCTCTTGACTTTGGTTCTTTTTCTCATCAAATCTGTACTATATACTACTGTCAGATTAATATGCATATTCAGCTTTAATAACATTACTACTCGGCTCAAATAGTTTAAACTGCCTTTCTTACCTGGCAAATGAGTTATGAAATCGTTAGGTGGGTGTTCAGTGTCCTTCAACGTAGCTTTTCCAATTCATCCTCACTGTTCCTCTCATACATCAGTATTCTCAAACCAAACTGATTACTATTATCTAGGATTCTATCTCTGTGCCTTTGCTCATTACCAGTTCTTCTTTCTAAAATATTATTCCTCATTTTTCTTTCACATCACTAATCTATTTTTCAAGGTCAAGCTTATATGCTACATCCTTCATAAAGCCTTTTGTGTTCTCTGTTTCTTGAAGATAGGCCATGTTATTTCTTTGTATTTCCCTCGGTGTCTTTAACTGGAACACTGTTAATGTGGGACTCAAATGAAACAATAAATATTTGGTGACATGAATGAATGAATGAATAAATGAGAAAATAAACTTTAGGCATCTGTAATTATTAGCATATAGGTGAGCGTTTTGGTGGCTAAATACAGGTAATTTTATAAAACAAAAGTCAAATGAATCTTAACATAGATGCATAGTTTTTTATGAAAAGAGTAACTTTCAAAACTAAGATAATCTTTATAAAGTTATCTATTGAAAGAAATAGAGAAATGTGCCTACATATATTGTTTTTTTTCTTCTCTCAAAGTTCCTAAATGAACCAAACTATGAGACTCTTATTGCCATTCAGATTGGAATAATGGAGCAAACTATTGCTGCTTTAGATAAGGTAGGTCTCAAAGATCTTTTTTTTTTTTTGACAGAGACAGAGAGTCAGAAAAAAGGACAAATATAGACAGGAAGGGAGAGAGATGAGATGCATCAATTCTTTGCTGCGGCACCTTAGTTGTTCATTGATTGCTTTCTCATATGTGCTTTGACCGGAGGGCTACAGCAGAGCAAGTGATCCCTTATTCAAGCCAGCGACCTTGGGCTCAAGCCAGTGACCTTGGGCTTCAAGCCAGCAACCCCGTGTTCAAGCTGGTTAGCCCCTGCTCAAGCTGGATGAGCCTGTGTTCAAGCTGGCAACCTCGGGGTTTTGAACCTGGGTCCTCTGTGTCCTAACAAAATTGACATCCCTTACTGATATTCAGGATGTAATTAGGGGTCCCTGAATAGTGTCTTTGTAACCGTAACAAGTCTGGCAGACTTAAGCACTTCTTTTAGTATTAGAATTGACCTATTGGGAGATATCTGAGTGTCTGTGAGATTTCTATTTTATATTAAGTTTTGCTGTATAATTGAAATGTTGATAGTCTTTCCTTGACATTGTAAAGGCTTTGATTTTTCATAACTGCTTCACAAATGCTCAGTATTGATTGTGTAGCATATATAAAATGAAAACAAAATAATCTCACAGCTATGTGTTATGGTCTCTCATTTTTAAGAGTATACAAGATTTTTTCTAAAATGTGGTATTATCACACCATTCCATCTTTCAACAAATAATTTAGGTTCCTTCTGTGTTCAGGCATTATGCTAGGCCTAGGGTTAATATAGTGATAAGATGGTATTTTAATGATGATAATAAATTTAAATTTTAAGAATAATGTCTTTATAAGATATATTTTTCAAACTTATTTTTGTGGGGTGTCATGGGAACAAAAATTTCAGACCTACAAAAAGAATGTGGAAAACTGCAAAAAAATACTAAAAAAACTGGGAAAATTCAGCAGTCAAAAAGATGTAGCAAATTATACTCTAAGCTGCAATTTACGAGAAGAGTTGGTGGCTGTCTCAGAGAGAAAAGACATCTGTAATGCCATGGGTAAGCATTTTCTTTCTTTAGTCAACTGAAGGTTTCTTTGGAAGTAATTCCTTGAATCTATACAGTTGTTCTAATGCTACCAGCATTTCTTCCACATGTTTGATTCTGAGTGCTATTTCTATATTTGAAAGTATTGAAAATAATTCAACTAATTCCTTTATTCTTCATTTTTGGGATAGGGTCTAAATTGACTTGTGAAAAAATTGCTGAAGAACGATATGAAAACTTGATGCAACAACAAAAGTTAACAAATATTTCAAAAGAACAAGCCAACCAGATTTCAATACTGCAGGCTGAAGTTGACAGATTACGGATGAAAACATTTCCTGCTCTTCTTCCAGTATAAAAACACTGGTGGGAAACAAGACCAAATCAATCATTTTAAAAATAATTTGATTGAAATGAGTTTTTTGTTCTTTCATATCAGGAAACTTAAATAGAGTCTCATCTTAATTATATATTTTTAATAGCAAATTATTTAATTTTAGCCTTAATAATTAAAAAAATGTTTGGCCTGCATAAATAAATGTGTAAAACTGTTGTTTTCAAGATTGAACAAAATTTTAACTTGCAAAGTATTCAGGATCTATTTTTATTTATTTAATTTGATTGAAAAATTACTTTTACAGTTATAGAAAGTCTTAAAGACAAAAAGCATTATTTTTAGTGATGAGTGACATTTCTAATTTTATAAATTACCTAAAATTATTAGACTATGGATGATTTTTATACTTTTCTATGTTTCCTATGTTTTCTTCAATAAGCATTTTTTTTTAAAAAATTAAGTGAGAGGCAAGGAGGCAGAGAGATAGACTCCTGCATGCGCCCTGACCAGGATACACCTGGCAACCTCTGTCTAGGGTGGATGCTCTGCCCATCTGAGGTGGTTGCTCCATTGCTCAGCAACCAAGCTATTTTAGTGTCTGAGGCTAGGCCATGGAGCCATCCTCAGCACCTGGGACCACTTGCTCAAACTAACTAAGCTATGACTGGGAGAGGGAGAGAGAGAGAGACAGAGAGAGAAAAAGGGTGGAGAAGCAGATGGTCATTTCTCCTGTGTGCCCTGACCTGGAATCGAACCCAGAACATCCACATACCAGGCCCATGCTCTAGTACTGAGCCAACTGACCAGGGCTAATAAGCATTTCTTCTATAATCAGAAAAATTGTCAGAATATGTAAGAATTATTACTTGTTCTAGCAATGAATACACGGTAAATTGTTTACTTTTTTACCTAGTTTGTAAATTACAGTATTTTCTTCAACATAAACATAACATAGTCTTCTACATTTCATATTCATTGTAACAGAACTCAGTTTTGTGTTCTCCCCAATAGGGATTAGGAAATACCTAAAAGAGTGTTTTCTGAGTTCCATGAAAAGTTTATTGCTGTATTCATGCAGATGAGAATTAAATAATGAGATTAACAGCTCAGAAAACTGTTTTGCCCTTTCATTACCTATGGACTGCTGCATCCCAAGATATCATTGGGATTACTGACCATAACTTCAAGCAATGTCAACATCTCATTATTCTGCAACTTGTGAATTGTTAATCTGCTACACCACCATGTCCACTATACACTGGTGTAGGTAAAGCAAGAGAGCTATTATAAAACCTTTTATTTAGAAATAAATCTTAGGTTTAAAAATCAATTTAGAAATTGCCAGAATAGTACCATAATTGACCAGTCATACACTGATCAGTGCTGGATGAGAACAAGGGAAATAATAGGACCAACATTTTTTGATTTTCTTCCTTAGTACTAGAATGCATCCTGAAGTAGTCAGTTTTTCTGATTACTAAGGTGCCCGTTGGTAAGTTCCTGCATCTAAGGTCCTTCAGAATTATCTGACAAGGGGATTGCAGGGGATGGGAAGATGGACGCAAGGGTGGAGAAGTGTATAGAGAGTACAGATAATTTTGTATGTAAGTTAGGATTGTCGGTTCTCAGCCCCGTCATTTGGAGTTAACCATGCATATACTAGGCTTTTTTTCCCCTGGTGATGCAAATTCTGTGTCACCTAACTTAACTGCTTGGAAGCTCCACTTGCTAATTGTCAATGCCACATATTTCACTGAATCATGCTCTGTGAATTCTCAGGTCTTAACAAACCAAACAGCCTGTAGGATTTCTGTCTTAGTAGCCACCTAGGTGACCCTGGGAATGTTCCTTGCCTGAATGCCACAGCTTTGAGGCATGTATATATAGCAGAGGTTAGCAGGAACCTCTAGCCCGAGATTATATTCTAATATCAGCACTTTTCAACAGGAGGTAACCTTTGGTTTGGGGGTTGGCTGTGGAAGGGTACATGGGTTTTGCACCCCGTCCTACTTCTGCTGAATTAACAGCAATTATATTCATATTTTATAGCCCTTTAGAATGTCATCTGTATCATTTAAAAGTTATATAACTAACTGCATCAAACACAGTACATGGCTGCAAGCATTGGACTTAAGAGTAGGGCTCTGATGCTGGGTTGCCTGGTTTCAAATCCTGGCTCTGCCACTTCAGTTTTAAATAACTACTTTATTTTAAAGTTCCTCATCTTGAAAATTGGGATTTGATAATTGTAATAGTCAAATGAATTAACATACTTTTTATACTGACACAAAGCAAGTGCTAAGTGGTAGCTTTCATTTTTCTCAATAAAAATATCATTCAGTGGTCTTCTCATACAACATACCTTGCTTTATTGCGCTTCACGTTATTTTTTACAAATTGAAGGTTTGTGGAAACACTGATTCAAGCAAGTCTATTGATTCCATATTTCCAACGTCATTTACTCACATCATGTCTCTGTATCACATTTTGGTAATTTTCACATTTCGAACTTTATTATTGTTATCTGTGATCAGTAATCCCTGATGTGACTGTTGTAATTGTTTTGGGGTCATCACAAACCGTGCCCATATGAGACAGTGAACTTAATGAATAAATGTGTATGTTCTAACTGCTCACCCGTCTGTCTGTTCCTTTCCTTGGGCCTTTTTTATACCCTGACACACAACAACATTTAAATTAGGCCAACTAATAGCCCTACAATGATCTCTAAGTGTAAAGTGAAGTTACACATCTCTCACTTTAAATCAAAAGCTAGAAATGACTAAGGTTAGTAAGGAAGACATGTGGAAAGCCAAGATAGGCCCAAAACTAGGCCTCTTGCACAAAAGTTAGCCAGGTTGCACAGGGAAACAAAAAAATTCATGTGACTTACTTTATTGTAGTGGTCTGCAACTAAACTGTGTGCAGTGCCTGAGGTATGCCTTTAAATGTATCCCATTAAATGGAGGTGAAATTCAACAGAAATTATTTTGTAAAATGGGATCACCTCGTGGGCATCCCTATGCTGCAAACGCTCCAATAAGCCTGACTCATATTCTAAGACCTATCTCCTATTGCTGAACAAGTACCCACTATGCTGTTGACAGAGTCCTCAAAACCCAACAAATGCCTTGGGAATGCCCATTACCGTGCCCCCATCTGCTCTCCCAGAAACAAACTCCCACTGATGCTGTAGTTCCCCAAGGGAACATGTAAGGGTGGCTCCAGGAGACACGCTAAGTCAGCAGTGGGCGGCTGCAGCCAAATGCCAGGACCATCAGCGGCTAAACCACTTCCCCTGCCACAGTTAGTCCCTCTGGCTAAGCAGCAGTTGGTTGATGAAAGCTGCTAGGCACAAAACAGCAGAGCTTCCCCGGGGTGCCCATCTAGGAATCCCAGGGCCAGGGGATGCCCATGGGAGGCCTGGGCCATTCCTCCTGGGTTCAGAGTAGCCAATGACAATGTCTAGAAGGCAAGACTTTGTGTGTGTTGGCGGGCAGGTGGAGGATAGGTAGGAGGGGGTAACAGTTTACTGTCATGGGCACTAACAATTGGAACGGATGCAAGAGCAGATTGCTTGGGTCTCCTATTATGCCAAATATTAATTTTGTTAGATCATGGGCAAGGACTGGACTGAAGTGGGGTGCACTTAGAGGAGGGGACCTAAGAGTAGGCAAGTAATTAAAAAAAAATTTTTTTTTTAACTAAGTAAAGCTGTTGTTGCCCTTAAAAGGACTCAAAGGCAGAAATCTGGAAAGCTGTCAGGAAAGACTGGAAGTACATCAGCTTTTCTGCTTCCAAGTTTACATACAACAGTTTCAGCCACAAAAAAGAGATGAGCTTTCTTTTCCTGAGTACAATTCCAAATTCTCAGAGACTAGGTCAACTTGGGGGTACAAGGACAGGATGACAGAATACTGTACAACAGGGCAGCCAGAGACACAATCCTATAAAGGTGGGTTTCTGGCTGAGAAGTAACTGTGAACAAAGTAAAGACTCTAATCTACATATATCACAGATGAAGCAAAAAATGTAGACGAATGTGAAAGACCTTATAAGCCATGATGTCTGAAGTGCGAGAGGTATGTGGTTTTGTAAGAGATACTCATTTTATTAAATGAGATAAGGAATACAGGAAACAAATTTGAAGAGACAGGAGGGATATAATTTTGGACATATGAATTAATTACTTGATAGACCATCCAGATGGAAATACGTAGTAAATGGATGGAAACAAAGTTCATGAACTTAGGAGACAGGCAGGCATTTTTTAGACCATTTTAGATTTAGACATTAACCAGATTAGATTATTTTTTAACATGTAAAATAAAACTTTTTTATAAGAAAATAATGTACTACAACTAACTGACTTCGAAACTGCCCAAATTATTTTTTAAAACATGATTGAAAATTTTTTTTCACATTTCTTTAAATGTCAAATTTTCTTTGGCAAATTTATCCATAATACTTAATTTTCATTTTAAAACTTATTTATCTAACAGAGTCCCCTACATTAATTAATGTTCATCGAGATAACATTCTTTAAGTCCTAATGGTTCCTATCTTTCCTTTAAAATGCACAGGGCTTTTTTAAGGTGTCATTCTCAAAGATATTCTGAAGAAAAATATTATGAATTAAACACCTATAAATTCTTCTTCATTTCTATTATAGTGTAGCACTTTATCATCTAACCCATAGTGGTCTATCAACTCAGTAAGGCTGAGTTTCTTGTCCTCTTCAGACATTGCTGACTGCAGCTCATAAAGTAACAACTGACTACAGCTTCTCCACTTCTTTATTAACAACTTCAACTGAGACAGGTCATTCTAAAACAAGAAAAATAAAACAGGTAAATGTATGTCAATAACCACATAGGCATCCTATTTTAACTTACTTAATGAAAGCTGTTAAATCAGTCAAGAGCAGGTATAAAAGGTACCAACAGCCTGGGATGCAGAAGACCCAGGTTCAAGATCCCGAGCTTGCCAGCTTGAGCGCGGGCCCATCTGGCTTGAGCAAAAGTTCACCAGCTTAGACCCAAGGTCGCTGGCTCCAGCAAGGGGTTGTTCAGTCTGCTGAAGACCTGCGGTCAAGGCACATGTAAGAAAGCAATCAATGAACAACTAAGGTGTCATAATGACAATGAAAAACTAATGATTGATGCTTCTCACCTCTCTCCGTTCCTGTCTGTCCCTATCTATCCCTCTGTCTGACTCTCTCTCTGTTCCTGTGTAAAAAAAAAAAGGTACCAACATACAGTATTTGGTTCTGAGCCTTCTACCTAGGAAAAGGTAGGGTGGTTTTTACAATGATATTCATATTGAGTTCTATGGCTGTTTTGTTTGGAAAAATCAAATCATGAAACAGGGTTAAACTATGTAGAGAAGCAACAACATAGGTTTTTTAAAAAAAAATTCATTCTATTACAGCTATACTTTTTTTTTTTTTTTTACAGGGATAGAGAGAGAGTCAGAGAGAGGGATAGATAAGGACAGACAGACAGGAACAGAGAGAGGTGAGAAGCATCAATCATTAGTTTTTCATTGCCGTTGCAACACCATAGTTGTTCATTGATTGCTTTCTCACATGAGCCTTGACCACGGGCCTTCAGCAGACCGAGCCACCCCTTGCTGGAGCCAGCGACCTTGGGTCCAAGCCGGCAAGCTTTTTTTTGCTCAAGCCAGATGGGCCCGCGCTCAAGCTGGCGAGCTTGGGGTCTCGAACCTGGGTCTTCCACATCCCAGTCCGACGCTCCATCCACTGCGCCACCGCCTGGTCAGACTACAGCTATACTTATATTTTTCAGCATTCACTATCTCATAAAACTCAAGTCGTTGTATTTAGGAAAATCCTAAAAATTCAAGAAAGCAAGTAAGATATACTAGTCCATCATTTATTCCATATTGCTAGGGAAGAAGGAGCAATTGCATATACCGTGTGACCGGTCAAAAGTGCACTATGACTTTACGGACACACCGTATATACATGAATGATCCATAAATAAAGGTTACCTTCTTCCAAGTGCCAAAATTCTATTTAATTCAATCTATCTGAATTGAAATCTAAAATCTTATATAGAGTGGTTTTTTTTTAAATAAAATGCCTGAAAATTTTACTAATTTGAAGGAACAAAAGGTCACTACTAAAAATGCTTTTTATTATGCTCTGTGGCCTATGTTCAACTTTTTAGATCATCCCATCAGCTATCATTTCTGTTTTCATTGTACCTATATCTGATAATTGATACTACTAATACTGCTACATGCTTGAAAAAGCTGCAAATGCATATTAAACAAGGGCTGGGACTTTTAAAAAGCCGAAACTGGTGTTCAGAGACCTCTTCTATACTCTAAATCTGACATGTATGAGTGATAAGTTGTGGAAAGCCAGGTTTCTTGGCTTATTTCTTCTTATGCTAAAAATCTTATTCCCTTTTTTGAAATGACTATCATTTATCTAGGAATAAAAAAAATTAACAATTTAAAAAATAATTATGCTATGATTCTGAAGTTATTCTCACCTTTGATCTATACATTTTGACTAGTTTTAGCCTCCGAAGAAGGTCTTCTTTCTCCTGAATCTGCTTCACTAATTTCACCTTTTCTTCATTTAATCCTTCTTGTGGAATATTCTCATCAAAGTCATTCTGGAGACCACTGCAAGACCCAGTATCAAGTGACTGAGATTCATATGCATTGCTATTCTTGAAGGTATTTTTCAAATATGAACTTTCTTCAAATTCACTGTCTATGTGTTTTAAATTATCTTGAAATGCCAAACAATTCTCTTCTGTTGAAGATGCTGGTTTCTCGGAAAAGATCTGATCGTTTTCTTCATTTTCTACTTTCAGACGTTTTACCACACTATAACAGGAACTAAATGAAGATCTAGTTTTCCTTAACCGTTCTCTAAGTGTTGCACTCATAGGCTGTGAAAGGCACAAACGTGAATAACATTAATCAAGAAAAACATTCTTGATGTAAATAAGTCTACTAGAAATAAAGACCTTACACTTCTACAATACACACCACTAGATGGCTTTGTCTCCATATCTTAAGTAACCATCACAAAATGTCTTCAATTCCTGAATGCTGCATTACTGTAGTTTTATTTTGGCAAAGTCAGCACTTTTCTACAACAGTGCTGAGACACTTATCTCAGTAAACACAAACATTTGTCCCCCAACCCAGCGCATGTCTGGCGCTGCTCTAGGTGCTTCAGTTACAAATTTTGGAAAAGACCTAGATTCTACCACCAAAGACCTTCATGATATTGCGGATTCAAAGTTCTTCAGTTTGTAATGTTGTAATAACCTGATCTGAAACTAGATTCAAAAATGAAAATTTATGGGCAAAGTCAAATACATTATCGTAGAAGAAAGATCTAAAATAATTTGATACACTTATTAATGCTACACATTATGTTAACAATTTCAGTAGACTGCCACAGTACCTATACAGAATTGACCCACTGAAAAAACTAAGATTTTCATACTTGTTTTCTTGAACTACTTGTATGGGGAGATGGTAGTAGACTGGCACAGCCCTGTGGAGTGCTAGGTAAAATCACAGCTGAGTCGGAAGGACTTTCCATCTTGAAACTGAAATCTGGGTTTGCCTCTAAAAAAAACAAAACAAAAACACAAAATGGAAATCAAATTAACCCACACCTCTGTATATTCCCGTTTTTATCAAATGTTTTTACTGTAGGTAACATCAGCAAGTAAGCCAGCAGCTTCCTCTTTCATTTAGCTGTGACTTATTCTTGCTCTTTTTGCTGTTGTTTTCTATTTACCCTCCTAAATAAGGCTGTGTTGGTCCATGTGGGGACTACTCGTTTTTCCATGATAAATTATCTAGTTAATGTCTCACTGTAGCAAGTAATGGCACTCAAACTGAGGATAACAGGTGCCCAGACAACTTAAAGAAGGAAGAATTAGTAGCCAGTGGAGCACATGGGGATAGTAGCACCAAAGCACGAGCTCCCCGAAGTTAGATTTCTCACATCTTCCATACATTTTACAGTGTCCGTGCAGGGCACCCATGATTCCTTTGTCTGAGGGCAAGGTGGGGTGGGGGAGTTTCTGCAGGGAAGCAAGGGGTAAGGAGTTCCCAGAGCCCTGGCCCTATTTACAAATCTTGTTTCTCTTATAAGTATTTTAAGAGCCTCCAATGAGCAGGCAGTGGCACAGTGGATAGAACATCAGACTGGGACGCAGAGGACACACGTTCGAAACCCGAGGTCTCTGGTTTGACTGGGGCTCATCTGGCTTGAGCAAGACTTACCAGCTTGAACCCAAGGTCGATGGCTTGAGCAAAGGGTCACTTGCTCTGCTGTAACCCAGCGGTCAAGGCACATAGGAGAAAGTAATCAATGAACAACTAAGGTGCCACAACAAAGAATTGCTGATTCTCATCTTTCTCTTCCTGTCTGTCTGTCCCTATCTGTCACAAAAATAAGATAGAGTCTTCAGGAGATCAGTTAGAGGTCTCCTGTTAAAGATGTGGGTAATCTTTAACTGACTGAGCCAGTCATTCCTGCAGGCCCCTCCTGCATTCTTCTGCTTTCTCCCCTCATCATAAAAAAGCCTTTTCATCCAAGTATCTTCAAAGCCTGCTATATGGGGGGGGGGGCACGTTAGATAGTTAAGAATCTTTAATTTCATCCCACCAACTTCATAATGAAAGGAAATAAAATTGAAACCTTGATTCAAAGAACATGATCAGACCTCTCACTCTAAACTTTAAAGGCTGTGATGAGAACCAATGACCCTCCAGACCTGAGGAATAAGGAAGAGAACCGCAGAAAAGACCCAGGTGAGCTGATTTAAGTTTGTTTTCTGTAACAAAGGTAACAACATTGGGGGGAGGGGGGCGGGACAGAAGGAGAAGTCCTCCCTTTCCTCCCACCATTACAGAAAACCACACTAGCCCTGGAGCCCCCTGACCGCAGGAAGGGAGCATCATGTGACTGAGTGCTCAGCAGTCGCGGACACGAAGCAGTTCAGATCTCACGCAACCACTCTCCAAACGGGACGCTACCTCCTTCGCTATCCCCAGAGCGCAGAAAACCCGCCCAACTGCAACCTTTGAACGCTCCGCTTCCTGGGGCAGGACCTCGCTTACGGCGGAAGAAGCGCGCGATTGGCTGGACTGACTGACGCGCGCAACTCAGATTCACCGAGAGCAGTGGGACTGCGCGCACGCGCGGTCTCGAGCCTCCGCGAAGGAAAGAGGGCGGGGCGGGGCTACGTGTGAGGCAGCAAGGACGCGTGATTGGCCAGGTAGTCTGACGCGCACGGCTCTGCTCCGCCCAGCACCCTAGAGAGACGGGACTGCGCGCGCGCCGCCGCGAGCCTTGGCTGGCGGCAGGTCGAGTCGGGCCGAGCTAGCTGGAGAATGTTTGGGCGATTCTGAGGGCCGCGCTTTTCCTCGCGTCGTCCTCTCCCTCCTCTTTCCTTGTAAAACCTTCCTTCCTGCTTACTTGTGTTTTTGTTAGTGAAGTTAGTCTGAGAATGTCTTTCCCATTCTCCTGGCTCCCGGTTGTCTCGTCTCCTTGCTCACCACAACAAAGGCCTTCCCTCAGACTTGACTGGACCGAGAGCCGCGGGGACAGCTGTGTGTTGAATGTACAGCTTGTCAGCTCTCCAAAGGCGGAGACCGCAAAAGAGCAGCGCTGTGTTAAATGGCCTCTTGAGAATCCAGCATGTTAGAAATCTCTCGGAAGGTCCTGGAGGAGGTAGTTGAGCTCATTTGTAGCCTTTGCTGCCAGTCACGGGGGTGTGCCTCCTCAAAATGTACATTTCCTCGGTTTGGCTTCAAAGCTGAGTTAAAATGCCCAGTGAAATTGTGGCGCAATACAGGAAGCAGAACAATCTCTAAGTAGGAGTAGGTTGTTCCAGGAGGCGACCTCTGAAGCAGAGGTGGCCCTTCCTGTATACCGGGCAGCGACATCCCTAGTCTAAAATGTCCTGGTCGTTTCCGGAGTGGTTCTGTTTCTGTGCAACGCAAAGTTAACTGAACTGGGTGGAGCCCTGCTTTTGGGCAAAGTCAGTTGAGTAATTTCTGAGTCACAGGAAGGTGGGAATAATAAAGGGCCAGTGTTTTCAGTCAGTGAATGGCCATTTAAACGTTACCAGAAAGGGGGGACCTGGCCTGGGGCAGGTCTGCCTGCGCCCAAGGGGAGTGTGAGGGCTCCCGACTTCCTGCAGGAAAGATTTCACAACAGGAGTCCAGGAGATGTTGAGAGGAAGTTTATAAAGCTGGGAGCACTGAAGCAAGAAAGGGCCTAGAATAGAAGAAACTGGAGAGCCTAGGTGGGGCTGCCTTGGCTCTCTAGAACCCTTATGGGAAAGAAATGAGCCAACTCTGGGAAGGCAAGGAAAAGCGGGCCTTGGAGACAGGTTTAGGGGCTACCCCAGGAGGAGTGGAACTGATGTTGCCCACTGTTCCCCTGGATGCAAGTCTTGCGGGGTCCCTTAGGGTGTTTTGGGGGGGGGTAGCGTACTGGGTCTTCCATCCAAGAGCTTTTAAGGGTGGAGATTTTAGGGGCTGTCCCAGGGGAAGATTTCAATACAAGATTAATCAGTTTTTTAAGTGTGCCCTTTTAGGGTTGTGGCCCCCACTGATTGGTTGGCATCAAAGCATAGAGTTCATTTGTCAGCCATGGCATTGCTAGTCTGGTTTTGCTGCTTTTCTGCATTGGGAGCTGAAACACAACTGAGGCCTAGATGTTATTCCTAGGGGAAAAGCTTATGGGTTATTCTCTCCCCCCCCCCTTTGTTCTGTCCCCCTCTGAGGAGATCTAACCTACATGACTAGCAACATGCCAGGGGAGGAGAGTTTAGGGAAGGGTCCAAACTGCATGACCAGCAATATGCTAGTGGAGGAAAGGTTACCCTGAGGGCAAGGTCTTTGTTTTACCCGTCTTTACCCTTTGCTAGACACTTGGGGCTTTCCCCCCTGGTGACCTTCTGTGCCTGGCCTGTAATCCTTGCTCTGCTTGTCTATCTAACTGCCTACCACATCTTTACTAACATCTTTCAGACCATGGCTTAGAAATAGGCAGGACCCAAAAGGATTTAACTGAGTTCTAAGCGGTCGGATATAAATACAGAACCTGAAGACAACCTAATGCAGTGATTAAAGTCATAAAAGTAGGGACCTGGCCAGGTAAGAGTATTATTGCCCAATTCCTCAAGTTGCGTGTCTGGTCCCTGGTCAAAACACACACAAGAATCAACCAATGAGTGCATAAACAAGTGGAACAACAAATCAGTGTTTCGCTCTCTTTTCTTCCCTCCCTTCCTCTCTCTCTCTCTCTCTCTCTCTCTAAGTTAAAAAAAATAATAATAAAGACATAAATGTGGGAGTCAAATGGCCTCGATTCAGATCGTGGCACATTTATGTGCTTTATAATTTATGCCACTGTGCCTTGGTTTTGTCTTGGGTAAAATGAGATTATAATACCTACCTTCTAGGGATTGGAGGATTTAATGAGAATTCAGTACAGGCAATGAGAACAGCACTGGGTATCTCAGAAGCAATAATTGCTATTTTATATAGGAACTATATTCACCATTCCCTAATTAATGTAACAGAATGCATCACATAATTCTTCCATCCCTTCACTTATCTTTCAAAAAAATACCACTGATTTTTTTTTAATGGGGCTGTGACCTGTGAGGTCTCTCAGAATTTAAGCCATAAATAGCAGGAAACTTGGAGTATCCACAATAATACGTATCCCACTCCTAAATTTTTCAAAAATTTTATTAATGAACCTCAAGGAATTTTTAAAATAAAACAGAACTCATGATTTTGTGATATGGGTGTTACTCACCTAACCAAGCCACAGGTCTCATCCATTGGCATCAGTTACACTGAAAAATGCAGAATGATTTGTCATGACGCTAGAAGCACAATGCAGACTCTGCATGTTCTTTATGTCCTGAGGCATAAGGTTGGGTTATTTTTATGATTCCCTCAAATCATCTGCTCCCAAATCCTTTTATCATTACAACCTTGGCTTAGAGCTGTTTTTACTGGCTGCATAAAGTATAACAACATCTTCTTGCCTTGCAAATGTTCTAACTTGCTTATTATGTTAACTAGTATATTAAAGAGATGTTGTTTTGGCCAGATTACTAAAGAACTTCAGAATAAGTACTCAGAAAAGCCTGTTTTTCAGAAATGTGCCTTTGTTGGCCTACATCTCTGACTTAACATGTATTGTTAGAATTGAATGATCTTCCCATGTATGTTTGTATTTTACTTACTCCTATCATACCAAAATGGAAACATATATTCCACCCTACATTTAGTAAGGGATGTAGGATATAGCCTCTATCGTTTTCCCTGTACTTTTAGATAAAACCTAGCAAACATTTTCATGTCTTCAGGAGCCAGAAATCTATTGACCTTTAAAGAGTTTGGTGTTTCTGACACAGGACATTGTATGTTTCCTATGAAACTTTGCAAGCAGGAAAAAATACTGCCTCAGAGAGCTGGAAGGCAAAGACACCTTATCCTACTGTGGACAACAATTTGAGCAATGGAATTCAATGATAATAATAATTAATATCAACCCAAGGCATGCTTTTTCATTGTGTTTTTAAATTTCTTCAATACTCAAGGCTACTGTTAGTCACTTTGTTATTCATCAGGGAGTGGTAAAACGTGTCTTCCTTCTTCTCTGTGATTATTGTTGGTGGGTTGATGACATAGACCTAAAAAATCTTTATGAGGCTTTTTTATTATTTTTTAATAACAAGAAGAGAATAGTGAATTGTGTCTCCCTCTTCCCCCTTCTTTCTCCACACACAGAAATACACACATACAGACACTTTCAAGCTACAATTCAAAGTTTCATTCCAGTAAATATATTTATTTTTAAAATTTTTGGATTTAGTATTATTTTTAAAATCTTAACAGTAATGTCAGGATGACCTAAATTATTCCGTTGACTTTTTTTTGTTGACAAAAAGAAAAATTGTATTATGTAGACATAGTATCTATAGGTATTTTTTAAACAATAAATATATACTTTTAAAACCAGATTTAAATCCATTTAGGTGAGGAATTATGCAGAATATACATGATTAACTTGTTTATAATGTCCATTAAGGCTAATTAAACAAACTAAATGTAATAGATCTACAATACTCACAAGAAAATATACTAAATTCTCTTCATTGGCTTTCAATATTTCTTATGACATTTGTATATAATTTGAAAATTGCCTTCAAAAATTTTTCTCTAGGTTTTTCTTGCCATGAATGCAAATGTCATCTTATAAGACCTATCCATGGTGAAGGTGTTTTTATTTAGTACTCTGTCATCTCATAAATTTCCTTTTGAGAATAATTGAGCTATTTCTATTTCTTTTCTCTATTACCTAAAGACTTCATACAAACTTTCACAGTGTGTAATGATTCACTTGTAAAGAATGTTGAAGACTTTGTTATCAAAAGGTGACCTCTGTGGGTAAACTGTTTAATATTCTTTAGCCAAGTAAAGAAAGAAAAGATACTATTTTCAACCTCAAAATAAAAGAGTCCTATTATTGGCGTGGCTGAGAGGTTGCCTCAGTGAGTGGGATATCTACTGAGAGCATGGAAATATGGAGGTGATCAATAGCATTAGTATGATAAAAACCTGTCCACCACCAGGAAACTAGAAAATTTATCTGGTAACTAATATTGAGAGTTAGATACTAAACAAGAACCTAAAGAGCTCCTTTCACCAAAAGTTCCTTTTCTTTTATTCTCTCAAACTTGGCATTTTGTCAAGACCTTTGAAGACCAAAGAAGCAGAGTGTCTATGATTCACTGCGATCACTGGGGTGTGTTCTCTTGGAGAAGAATAAAGTGATTCAGGTTAGATTAATAATGGTGAGGAAGGGGGTAGGGTATATGTGGGTGGGTGGATCGTGGCAGAGGAGTTCGAGTGTGGAAACGAAATGGTAATAAAAGTATTACTTGGGGCCATGTCTTTCTCTGATTCTTTATTAACTAAGCAATGTCACCACTGCATTTATTTGGAGAAGAAAAGGCATTAGATGTCAGTAAATGCTTAAGCAACAGGAATATGTCTTATAATTATTTCTAATTACCTGAAGTTTGAGAGATAACTCGCAAGGTAATTCCACAGTGTTAAAATCTGTTTGAAATGCCAGCAAAGAAGTCAACTCAGTTTTCTATGCTGGCCTCTCATTTTTGTTTCAGTCTTGAGAGTATAAAATATTTCTTCTCAGTGATGTTTTTCAGATGGGGAGCAAGGGTGTCAATGGTATCAGGAAAATAAGGAATTAAGAGACCATTCTACCATGTTCTATGACCCTTTTGATCTTTTTGCTTCTGCCCTTCCACCCTTTAACAAACTTTGATAATAAGAATAGTAGTAGAGAAAAATCAGAGTATTAGCCAGAACCAGGAATTTTCTGGCCCAGTTCAGGATCTGAGAGCTAGATTGAAACTTAATCCTTTTTCTACCATTCCCAAAGTTAATATAAAATGTTTTATATTTTCATCATAGTCCTTTATGAGCAGTACCAAACTCACTGAATGCAGAGCATCTGACCAACAGGTGAATCACTAGAGTCTCAATTGGAGAGACATTATCAAAGATAGGGGCAGGTGGCTTGAGCAAAGTCGTCTCTTTCTTGATTCTCTCTCTTCCACCTTCAAGATTGTGGCTAGTGCTCATGTCCCCCATGTCATATTTACATC
Source organism: Rhynchonycteris naso (assembly GCA_037038555.1). Lineage (NCBI taxonomy): Eukaryota > Metazoa > Chordata > Mammalia > Chiroptera > Emballonuridae > Rhynchonycteris > Rhynchonycteris naso. The sequence continues at coordinate 241,374,465 of CM072999.1, read as the reverse complement.
ATACAGCTCATCACTGACTTCAACATTACCCAGCTCTCCACTTTTGTGGCTACCAAAAAAATAATGTGTGAAGTTTAATAATGATGCTGGTGACCCTCAATTGGCAAATGATATCAACTCTTTTTGTAGTGAAAACATATCTTTCCCACAGATAGATTCTTGGAAACAAAGTATAGAATACAGCTATGTATATATTTAGCTGTATATCACCCTGACATGGTCCTCCAAGACTACTCAGCCATTTAGACTTCGTTAACTCAAGATTAAGACAAATAATACTTTTCCTTCAACAGTGTACACCATTAACTCAAACTCTTCCCAACCCTCCCACCTCCTCAGATGTCCTATGTGCCACTCAGATTATTATTATAGCAGCTATCATGTACCTATACCATCTCAATTATTTTTCGCTTGATGTAAATGGCTCTGAGTCAAAGTATTTTTTGCTCACGGCCACTTGTAAATCTTACTTCTATTATTTTTTAATCAAGAAAAGGTTATTTTGCCTGACCAGGTGGTGGTGCAGTGGATAGAATATCAGCCTGGGATGCTGAGGATCCAAGTTTGGAACTCCAAGGCCACAGGCTTGAGCACAGGCTCATCTGGCATGAGTGCGAGCTCACCCAGCTTAAGTGTGGGGTTGCTGGCTTGAGCATGGGATTATAGACATGACCTCATGGTTGCTGGCTTGAGCCCAAAGGTCACTGGCTTAAAGCCAAGGTCACTTGCTTGAGCAAGGGGTCACTGGCTCAGCTGGAGCCCCCCAGTCAAGGCACATATGAGAAAGCAATCAATGAACAACTAAGGTGCCGCAACAAAAAATTGATGCTTCTCATCTCTCTCCCTTTCTGTCTGTCTGTCCCTCTCTCTGTCTCTCTCACTAAATAAAATAAAATAAAAGGTTTAATTTTACAATTGGGAATGATTGCTTAGTCTACCTCCGTTGAGCTGTTTGCTCTCTTCCTTACACTGTGTTGACAGCTTGTGAATCTGTTCCCTTCTATGAATGCTGGATATTGAAAACTCAACTTCTATGTTGCTGAAGATCTGCTGTGAGTGGAATTCATATCAAATTCAGGGATAACATTCACCAGCAAAAATGGTCTTCTCAGACTTTTGAAAGCCTGTCATTTAGCAGATAATGTCCCATGACACCAAAGTACACCGGTTTGGGTTCTGGAGGGCAAGTAAACTAATCACAACTACATTTGTTAAGCAAATTCTTATAAAACTATAAATTATAAGCTGCCCCAAGTTTTTTTTTTTGTCTGTTTTGTCTTTTTAAAGAAACAACAGCGTTACTAAAGATTAGCATTATGTGAAATGCTTTCCTATCCTAACTCTGAGCTACTGAAATAGGGTATTTTGAACCTGCATGTACAAGTTTAAGATTTTTGTAAAGCTGCCAAATCTTTAACATAACAATAATTAGCATAAAGCTTGAGCAATAGAGCTGCCCCAAACGGAATGAGTTTGAATCTTTTGCAAAACATTTCTCTTTTTAAAAAAGCAATTTCATTAGTACATATTATTTTTACTCAGATATGTTTTCCTCAAGTTTGGAAGGTATTCAAAGGTAACTTTGTTTCAGTCCAATAATTGTGTACAGGCATAGTGATTTATTTTCAGTCAATAGTTTTCAGGATGAACCAATCAACCACTTTTATCCACCAATACAACCCTGTCTACTATGAATACTTTCCATTTTTATAGTTTGAAAAAATAAGACTTACTGCTCCCTTTGAGCTAGATAGAATTCTTCTGTGCTCAGTACGGGGATTAAGTTCCCAAAATAAACTCTAGGAAGAAAATTTATCTCAGTAAAAGAAATTCATGATACCAAACAGTAGATGCAATGAGTCAGTCAGTACTTGAAGTGACTTGATTTTGAGGAGTGAAAATAGCATGTTATCACAGGTTTGAAAGACCTCAGGTAAGAATTATGTGGACTAATGAAAGTGCTTAAGAGGCTGAAATCGAATGCTTGAATACTAATTAGCAGTTAAGCTTTACAAACCCATTGCCTTCCAATCAATAACTACTTAAGCTAAGACTACAGGAAGCTTTCCTGGACCACTACATTTATAACTGAAGCTGCCCTCAAGAGTTCAAAATTCAGCCCTGGCAGGTTGCTCATTGGTAGAGCATCAGCCCCTGCATGTAGATGTCCCTGGTTTGATTCTAGGTCAGGGCACACAGGAGAAGCTACCATCTGCTTCTCCACCCCTCCCACTCCCCTTTCTGTCTCTCTCTCTCTCTCTCTCTCTTCCCTTCCTGCAGCCATGGCTCAATTGGTTTGAGCGCATTGGCCCCAGGTGTAGATGATGTCCTGGTCAGGGCGAATGCAGGAGTCTGTTTCTCTATGTCCCCTCCTCTCACTTGGAAAAGAAGAAGAAAAAAAAGTTCAAAATTCAATGCCAAGAAATTTGTTGGGGGAGAGGGAAGAAAGGGGAAGGGGAAAGGGAGGGGAGGAGAGAGAAGAGTGAAGAAAAGGAGAGGAATGGAGAGAGAAGGGGAAGAAAGAAAAGGAGAGGAGCAGGAAGGGGAAGAAAGGGAAGGGAAGGGAAACATCTTTATAGCATATATCTTGCCTTAACCAGAACAAAACTCTTGTGTTTTAAAACACTATTTATTATACTAAGCTTGTTTACTTCATACTATAAATTATTCTGTAGATTTAACCTGGATTTTAACATCCAAATTGTAGATCAGCCTGACCAGGCAGTTGCGCAGTGGATAGAGCATCGGACTGGGATGCAGACGACCCAGGTTCAAGACCCTGAAGCCGCCAGCTTGAGCATGGGCTCATCTGGTTTGAGCAAAGCTCAGCAGCTTGGACCCAAGGTCGCTGACTCCAGCAAGGAGTTGCTCAGTCTGCTGATGGCCTGCGGTCAAGGCACAAGTGAGAAAGCAATCAATTAACAACTAAGATGTCGCAATGGCAAAAGAAATTGATGATTGATGCTTCTCATCTCTCTCCGTTCCTGTCTGTCTGTCCCTATCTATCCCTCTCTCTGACTCTCTCTCTCTGTCTCTGTGAAAAAAAAAACAACAGCAAATTGTAGATCAAACACAACAAACCTGAGCACATTTAATTGGGGCCAAATTCTAAGAAAATAATTTCTTCCTTAATGAGATATGCATACTTTATGTTACCAAGGCCTTTTGATACAATTGAATAAAAAGAATTATGTAAGTGCAAGATTTTATGATTAATAAAGATGTAAACATGCATTATAGATATACATGTACTTTCATAGGACTGATGAAATATAACAGTTTAAACCAGAGTATATCTTGTAAATTAGATAAGCCACATATTACAGTAGGTGAAATTTTAAGTGAGTAATGCTGTAAAGCCACAGACCTTATTTACTTGCATTTTCTTTAGCATTCCAAACATTTTCTTTGTTGATTTTTGTTGCTGTATGCAGTGAATTGGGGATGAAATGGGCTGTGGTCACAAATTGTGAAGGTGAGGTTACTTAAATCCATGCTAAACATAACATAATAATGGGTTGTCAGTTTAAATTGGGGGAAATGGCTAAAGTTATTTGGGATTTTTGCTTGAATACAACTTTAGTGAATACAAATGACACAATTGATGTTTACATCTCTTTTTCTCTGATTCATTCATTCTGATGGAAATATGGCTGCAGTGTAGGTTAGGACTGAATCCCCGAAGCTGAGTTCTTTACTGACTCTGCCACTAACAGCTCACTAGCTACGTAACTGGGCAGATTCAATAAAGTTCTATGGTCTCAGTTTTCTCACCTATGAATTGAAGAGAGAAAGTGATCTTTTACAGCTCTGAGTTTCTTTGATTTTAGTTTTGGTACATTTTGGTACACCTGAGAATACCAGTTTCCACCATTACTTAGTTCAGAGAGTTACAGATAAAATTCCCTATAGAAACAACAATTATGGTGATACGATGGAAGATTTGTTAGGTGTTAAAGACGAAGAAAGTATATTTTTAGTTTATAAAAACAAATTGGATACACTGGTATTTACCATATAGATTCAATCAGCACCAGCTATAGGGGAAAAATTGTTACAGAGAGAGAATTTTTTTCTTCAGTGACCTTTCCCCTCTTTTACCAGCCTTCCCACATTATCTGAGTCCCAGTTTCCTAAACCCAGAGCTTTAGGCTAAGTCCGATTACCCACCACTTGACATTGCAGGAAATGCTTCTCATTATTCTGGTTACTTTTACTGTCATATCCTGGAAACCCCTGCCCTCACCTTAATTAACATTTGATGCTTACCATAGGTTTTTCTCTCTTTTTTAAATTTATTCATTTTAGAGAGAGAGAGAGAAAATGTGTGTGTGTGTGGGGGGGGGCATCAGTTCATAGTTGCTTCCTGTATGTTCATTGAAACCCAGGGTGTGGAACCAGCAACCTCAATGTTTCAGGTCGACGTTTTACCTATTGTACCACCACAGGTCAGGCCCATAGTTTCTCCATAAATGTGTTATGAATAGGTAAAAGTACAGGTGAATAGATTAGTTACTTAATCAATAACTCAAAAGGTGAGAATCCAAAGGAGGTAAGAAGAGAGAGTGATAGTGTAGCAGTTTAATAGGGGAAGGGACAGGGGGAATATTAACAGCAGGTTGAACTTTCTGTGTACCCTTCAAATTACTGATAAATTACTAATTTAACCATTTTAAATAAAAATAAGTGATGAAATGTATACTAAATATAGTCAATACAAGCAAAAAGCCTAGTGAATTTAATGGCATTGTGAATATAGAGTGTTTTGGGAAAAGCAGTTGTAACCACCACCCCCTCCAGGAAAAATCCCATTTTAAAAAATCTCTTACATTGCTGGTACGATATCACTGTGAAAAATAGTATGATGGTTCTTCAAAAAATTAAACATACAATTACCATATTGTGTGAGATAATAGACAATATATATACAGTATAGTGGTCTCTGCCCTCTCCCATTCCTCAGTTCTTGGCACAGTGCTCATGAAACCCTTGTAACTTCCTAGCCGATCAGAGCACTAGGACCATCCTTAGTTCAAATTTTGGTCTTTGACCCCAGTTTCTGACACAGGGCTCCTCAATTCCTTGCAGTTTTCTGGGTGATTAAAGTGTCTTTCCTTCTAATGAGGTGACTCTGGGTGGGCTCCAGGATGGTTCTTGGATGGGGGCTGGTCAGGAGGAAGACCAAGCCATGATTAGAAGCTTGGAATTTTCAGTCCCACTGTTGCTACCCCCACTTCCCTGGAGAAGGGTTGAAAATACAGTCAACAATTGATAATGCCTACCTGAGGAAAACTTTATAAAATCCCTATAGTATGGAAATCCATACTACTTTAGGTACCTCATATAAGTGGATTCAGACAATATTTGTACTTTTGTACCTAGTTTATTTCACCAACCATGGTGTTGTCAAGGTTCATCCATATTGTAAAATGTTCACTAACATAGCTCCCAGGTTAGTGAACACATGTATTTACTGGGAGAGTGATTCACCTCCACTCCATGGAGACAGAAACTCTTACAGGACCCTCCAAGGCCTCACCCTCTGTATCCCTTCATCTGGCTGTTTATCTGTATCCTTTATCATATCCTTTGATAAACTGGTAAACATGTTTCCCTGAGTTCTGTGAGTTGTTCTAGCAAATAATCGAATCGGAGGGGAAGAGTATCATAGTAAGCTCCAGTCTGTAGCCCAATTGGACAGAAGTGGATAATCTGGATGTCTACTACTTGTGATTGGTATCTAAAGTGAGTGTGTAGGAATAATCTAGTCGGACTGATCCCTTAACCTGTGGGATCTGATGCTACCCAGGTAGAGTGTCAGAATTAAGTTAATTTGTAGGACATCCAGCTGATGTCACAGAGAATTGCTTGGTGTGGGGAAAAAACCTACACATTTGGTGACCAGAAGTGTTAAAGGCCATATGAAATTAAAGAAGAGACACACAGGAGGAAAAACCTGGGTTTTTTTCCTAATACTTATGATCTAGCAATTCCACTTCTGAGTATATACCCAAAAGAATTGAAATCAGGGATTCAAACAGATATTTTTATACCAATGTTCATAGCAACATTATTCACAAGAACTGAAAGGTAGAAACAACCCAAATACCTATCAACAGATGAATGAATAAACAAAATATAGTAATATACAAATAATGGAATGTTATTCAACCTTAAAAAGGTATAAACTCTGTTACATTTTACAATATGGATGAACCTTGACAACACCATGGTTGGTGAAATAAACCTGGTACAAAAGTACAAATATTGTCTGAATCCACTTATATGAGGTACCTAAAGTAGTTAAATTCATAGAAACAGAATGTAGTATAGTAGTTATCAGAAGCTGGGTGGAGAAGGGACTAGAGAGTTTTTGCTTAATAGATACAGAGTTTCAGTTTGGATGATAAAAGTTTCTGGAATTGGATGGTGATGTGATGGTTGTACAACAGTGTGAATGTGCTTAATGTACTTAATGCTACAGAACAGTACATTTTAAATGGTGGAAAGGGAAGCGAAGGGGAGGGAAGGGAAGGGGAGGGGAGGGAAAAGAAGGGAAGGGAAAGGAAGAGAAAGGAAGGGAAGGGAAGGAAATTCTTTGATATAACTGATATCAATACTGAACAGCTTCTCTAAGGGGAAAACTTCTAAATCTTTCAGCTGCACGTCTTACCTTATTGTTGCTTTGTCATTGGACCAAGGAATCAGAAATAGTTGCTAAAGATGTGCTTCCTGCCTGACTGTGGTGGCACAGTGGATACAGTGTCAACTTGGACCGCTGAGGTCACCAGATCAAAACCCAAGCTCATAGGCTTGAGCTCAGGTTTATTGGCTTGAGCACAGGGTTGCTGGCTTGAGCATGGGATCATTGACATGATCTCAAGGTCACTGGATTGAGTCCACAGGTCACTGGCTAGAGCAAGGGGTCACTAGCTCTGCTTGAGCACACACACACCGCCGTCAATTGCATGTACAAGAAGCAATCAATGAACAACTAAAGTGAAGCAACTACGAGTTGATGCTTCTCTCTCTCTCCCTTCCTGTCTCTCTCTCTCTCTCTTTAAAATCAATTAAAAAGAAAAAGATATCCTTCCAAGATGTCACCAGCTCTCTTGGAAGTGGTGCCTTTTGAGTTGCTTTGTTCACAGTGGGATGGGTTTCAACAGTTTTATCTTTTCTGCCCCTTACCCAACCCTCTTGTGAGAGACAACATAATTTGTGTCTCTGTAACCAAGAATGGAGTAAAAGTAGGGCATGTTCATAGAAATCAACCTGTAACTTTAGTTTCAGGAAAACAAGTCAGATGGGGTATCAAGAAGTAAATATATGGTGGACTTTATACCAAGAACATTAATTCTATTAATTCTGTTAACTGTGCTCTAAACCAGTAGTACAACCTCTGGAAAATGTAGAGAAATATGAATCTTTTCAGGAACAATATAAAAAGGTAAATAAGTTGTATTTATCTGAAAAACACAGATTAGTGTTTTATTTTACCCCATTTATTCATTTTATTTACCTAAATGTGTCTTGTTGCTCAATCCTCTTCAACATCACTGCTGCTGCCTGAACTCAGGTCTGGCCTAAATACCAGCCTGCAAAAGCCTCCTGACTGGTCTCCAGGCTTGTAGGCTTGCACACCACTATCCCCATGCCATCTCATTTCCCACACCCATTTGTTTGTCACATAGCTGCCAGGATGATCTTTTAAAAGATCTTGAGATTTTTCAGTGACATCCAATCCTTGTCAGGATAAAATCCAAAGTCTTCACCAAATCACTCATACATACCTTTCCAGCTTTATCTTGTGCCATTTCACAGCCCACACCCTGCACACAAACCTTCTCAAATTATGTACCTGCAGTTCTTATGACTGGCCATGCTCCTCTCCTTCTTATCATCTTGCTCACTTCTTATGCCTAGAAAACACAGACACGCACATGCCTGGACACACATTCACACACATACATACCTTCTCCATCAGCCTAATTTCTACCACCGCCTTCAGACTAGGATCGAGGGTCAAAATCCATACTCCTTCACCCCAGAGGCCCTCATGCTCCTTTTTTCCTCTCTCCTAGTTCTTTTAGTTAGAGTTAGAAACCTGTCCTTTTTCACAGCATCCTGTAGGTATCACCAGGAGCTATTTGAAAGCAGAGACTGTGTCTTTTATCTTTGTATCCCCAGCAACTGAACAAAAGGCTTAGCAGGTTTTCAGGGGGTTCAGTCAGAGATAGCGTACTAGGGAAGAAAGTGTCAAGGAAGTTCTGAGAAGGTTGAGTCAAGGAAAATTTTAGGAGGAAATGAAGTGGTATCTGAGCTATATTTGTCTTTACAACAATCTTGATAGAGTCTTCCATCTTGCTTTTCAATCAACATCTTTTTTTCTTTGCAGCTAATTTTGTAAACTATATTCTACAAGTACAAAAACCTGATTACAGCAGACAGGTACTCTTTGTGTAGTATAATGATAGATTTATGATCGAGAAGTTTTTAAACACCTGATTAAAGGGCTTATTTAATAAGCCTTACAAAATATAATGAGTTGTTATTTTCCACTCTTGTTGCTGTAAATTAAGTCATTAAAAAGGACATATAGGGTAGACATTAAGAGAATAGCCAGCGGAGTCAGATATACTTGGATTTAAAGCTCAACTCTGCCCTTCCAAGCTATCTTAATGATAATCTCACTAAAAATGTTTTCTCATATATAAAGTGGGGCAATAATTTCTACTCCATTAAGTGTGATGACACAGATAAAGTGTTTATTACTATTGACTTGGCAGATAGTCTCACTCAGCATAATGATAGGGAAGATTGTTGTGCTGGTGGTGATTCCCTTGGGAAAACCAAGGATGAAGCTGGTGGCAGGAATTGTATAAGAAAGCTGCTTGATGAGGGAACTTTTCTCATATTTTTCATTTAGCCAAATTTTCTCAAATTTTGCTTCAATAGAGCAGTAGTGTTCTGTGAGCTGGTCCAAGGTGTTTCATAGATAAAGTTAAAAGTACGGTGATTTTTTTCTAAATTCATAGAAAAACATTAAATAAGTAGAATGCTTTTAATTATAATTTTTTCCTGTATACTCTTCTTTAAAGTTTAGTGTCTGCTAATGGATCACAAATAGAATGAGTAGGTAACAAGTGAATATTAAGAGGAAACATCAATAAACTGATTAATTTTAAATGTTTATTCAATTTTCAACCCAAATTTGTTCTATTTAAAGGGATTTTTTTTTAGTAAAGACTTACATGCAAACATGTAATTTGGTCACTTTTCTTGCTAGTATTATTGTTCTTAGTTCATATGACAAAATTAAATATGGCTTTATATCATGCTGTTCTGCAAAAAGCACCTGGTCATACCAATGCTCCACCACTTGCAGCGCTCATGTTCCGTTATTGCCAGCATCCATTGTCTGAAGCTTTGAAGTCCTGGTTATTAGGACACACTTAAGACTTACTAAAATATCCATACAGTGCCCAACCGTTCATCTCCTAGTCCACTTTTACCTTAGAGGACGACTGCCTTACACATACAGATTTTTTTTTAAATCTTGGTTGCTGTTATTTATGATATATACTCTGAATAAATGCCTACAGTTATACCTCCTACAGTTACTGTATATGAGGATATCCCAAAGAGTGGGAGTCAGAAGATACGGAAAATGTAGACTAAATATGTCCTGCTTTAGCCCATGCTCAACACCAGCACTCTTAGGAAGAAAGAACCATACTGTTCACAGCTAAGGATTGAACAAGGCAGCTGCTCAAATTTTGGAAAACACATGATCAAATCTTAATTCATCTTTTCAGAAATCCTCTGAGGCTCAGAGCAACTTGTCTATTGCTTGTTCTTGATAAGTAGGTGAGTCTAGATGTTGACTGGCATGACTGATTCCTGAGGACTACAAGAAACCAATCTCCTGAATAGCCTTAGGTAGCCCTCATCTCATGGTATGGCTGGCTCAGTGTTACTTCATCCATGTTTATCCTAGTAAGTCTTCTATGTTTATTGATGCCTCTGAATAAACAAAGGTTCTGGAAATCTCATTATCCAGATGGAAATAAACAGGCTCAAAGAACATGGCATGAATTTGAAGACTCAAGTTCAGCTTTTCCAGGTAGTCCCAGACTGCTAAGGCTGGATGAACATTTCTGTTTGAGTCAAGTTTGATTTTTGCAAGTAATGTTTCACATTCAAAGTCCTATCATAATCATAAATTTAATTATTTGTATTTTTGTTAATTGCTTATCTCAAGTGTTGGCTTTATTGCCATAAAGTGAATCTGACATGCTAACAAAAATTAGAACAAGCGCTCTCTCTTCCTAAGGTTTCTGTATCCAGACCATGGTTGGATTTATGAGGAAAGCTTGATAGTTAGCTTTAGTTTAAAAAAAAAAAGGAGAATTCAGAACCCTCTTGGGAAAATTTCCTGGGAAACTCTTACTTATTATAGCTATATAAGCCCTGATATTGCTAAATATACCATAAACAATCCTTATATTCATTAACTCTTTTCTATACTCTATCAGCTTTTAACTTAAGGAATTTGAATCCTAATATTTTTATTCCTAAACAAACAAACAAATCAAATCAAGAAATGTATAAAATGAGTGACCAGACTTTGTTTATTACAAGAGTGCAAAGCTGATTTAGCATTTGATATTTAATATAATTTACCATGTTAACAGAAAATAAAACCATTATATGACCATCTAAAAAATGGTTGATAGAAGTATTTGATAAAGTTCAACATTAATTTATGCTTTAAAAAAGCACATTAGTAATTAAAAGAAACTTCTTTACTTAAAGAGGATTTAATTTTTAAAACTATGTTACATACAATGGTGAAATGTAAATAACTTTTTCTTTAATATGATGCTTGCTATTATCACTTCTAATCAATATTGTACTGAATGATGATCTAATTCTTATTACAAAGTGTAATAAGGCAAAAAAAGAAAAGAAAATTGTGTAAGGATTGGAAAGAAAAAATAAACTCATTATTTTCAGATGATATGATTGAGTATACAGAAAATCCAAAAGATCCCTGGCAGCATAGCTCAGTTGGTTAGAGTATCATCCCCATATGCTGAGTTTGATCCCTGGTAAAGATACATACAAGAATCAACCAATGAATGCATAAATAAGTGCACAACAAATCAAAGTTTCTTTCCCTCTCTTTCTCTCCCTTCCTCTCTCTCTCTAAAAATCAATAAATTTTAAAAAAGAAAATTCAAAAGAATCTACAAATATATTATTTAAAATAATATGTGAATATAGCAAGATAACTACACATAAAGTCTATACTGGTAAATAATTTATTAAACTTACAATAGAAAATAAAATTTTAAGACATTATTTCCAATAGAATCAAAAACACATACCTTTGAGAGACTTAAAACCTCTACAAAAAAAACTACGAAACATATAAACTATAAAAATTTGGAACATATAAACTGTGTTTATAAACCATAAAAGCAAAACTTTAAATGATACAAACTGTATGTTTATACAGTATATTAACTATAAAATATATAAAGCATTCTAAGAAATCAGACCTAAATAAATTGAGGTATAGTCAGGGCTCATAAATTGGAAAGCTATATTTTGAAGTCGTTGATTTCCATCAAATTGGTATTTGGATTTTGTGCAATTTCAGTTTTAAAAAAATTTTGCTGTGTTTGTGTGTGTGTAACAGGCTGATTCTATAGTGTGTCCGTAAAGTCATGGTGCACTTTTGACCGGTCACAGGAAAGCAACAAAAGACGATAGAAATGTGAAATCTGCACCAAATAAAAGGAAAACCCTCCCAGAAACTGTGTAGAATGATGTGGCAGCATGTGTGCATGCGCAGTTGATGACGTAACACTCTGTATACAGCGGAGCAGCCCACGGCCATGCCAGTCGAGATGTAGATGGTACAGAGGAAAGTTCAGTGTGTTCTGTGGCTCCCTAAATTCGAATCTGTGACCAAAGTGGAATGTGAATATCGGCGCATTTATAACGAAGCACCACCATATAGGAATAACATTACCTGGTGGGATAAGCTGTTGAAGGAAACCGGCAGTTTGGTGGAGAAACCCCGTTCTGGTAGGCCATCAGTCAGTGACGAGTCTGTAGAGGCTACACAGGATAGCTACCTAAGGAGCCCTAAAAAATCTGTGCATGTGTGTTCTCGACAATTACGCCTAAGCAAGACTACATACAGTTCATAAGGTGTTAAAGAAATGTCTCTGTTTTACGGGGTACAAATAGTGGCTGTTGCACGGTATCAAACCAGCAGATAGACCCACACAATACACGTTTGCTACAGATATGCTTCGTGAGATCGACAGTGATGCAAGATTTTTGCAGAAGATTGTGTTTAGTGATGAGGCGACCTTCCATATCTGTGGACATGTTCATCGCCATAACGTCCGAATATGGGCAGCTGGACATCCTCATGCCTACGTTGAGTACGAACGTAACACCCCTAAAGTGAACGTGTGGTGTGGCCTGATGCATGATAAGGTGATAGGCCCATTTCTTTTTGCGGAGCAGTCTGTGACGGCAAACACCTATCTTGACATGTTGGAATTGTATGCAGTGCCACAATTTCCAGAAGGTGTCCTCTTTCAACAGGATGGCGCTCCTCCACACTACGCCACCATTGTTCGTGAGTTTCTGGATAGAACATTCCCCTGGCGGTGGATAGGCAGGGGTTCTGTTGAGCCACAGCCACCACGATCCCCGGATCTGACGCCCTTAGACTTTTACTTTTGGGGTTATGTGAAGTAACATGTGTACATTGAACGTATCAATGACATTAATCACTTAAAACAGAGAATCACAAGACATTATTCACTCTATTACACCAGACGTCCTTACCCATGTGTGGCAAGAACTTCACTATTGTTTGAATGTGTGTAGGGCAACAAATGGAGCCCACATCGAACTGCACTGAACAGGTATGAAACTGGGAGAGTTTTCCTTTTATTTGGTTCAGATTTCACATTTCTATTGTCTTTTGTTGCTTTCCTGTGACTGGTCAAAAGTGCACCATGACTTTACAGACACACTGTATTTTAAATAATATTTTTAAATTTATTGATTTTAAAGGGAGAGGAAGGAAGAGAGAGAAACATTGATTTATTGTTCCACTTATTTATGCAATCATTGGTTGATTCCTGTATGTGCCCCGAATAGAGATCAAACCCACAACCTAGACGTATCGGGATGATGGTAGTCAACTGAGTTACCTGGCCAGGGTTGATGGGCTGATTCTGCAGTTTAACGAGAAATGTAAAGGTCCAAGAACAGCCAAGATGTATTGGGAAAAGAACAACTTTCTCTACTATGTATCTTGATATCTAGGTAAAAGATAGGTGAGTACCAGTGGAACGGAGTCCAAAAACATACCCATGCAGTGGCAAAAGCTTGATTTATGATAAAGATATCACTACAGAGCAATGGTGGAAAGAATTATTTTTTAAATAAATGGTGCTAGGTCAATTGGGTAGTCAAATGGGAAAAAATGAAACAATCCCTAGCTTACAACATCCATAAAAATCAGCTTGAAGAGGATGAAGATGTGAAAGTTTTTTTAAAATGACAATTTAAGAGACTTATAGGAGAGAGTGTCTTCATGACTTTGGAAAATGGAAAGGTTTCTTAGATAAGACATAAAACCAACTGACCCATTTAGAAAAAGATTAAATGTTCTGTTTATAAAATACATTTAAGAGAGTTGAAATGGGTGCCATAAACTGGGAGAAGGTATTTACAACATATACAACAAAGGAGATAAAAAAGAAAAAGATAAACATCCTAATTTAAAAGCGGTCATGAAATTTGAACAAATACTTCACAAAAGGGTATATCCAAATGATCATTAAGATATGAAAAGGTGGGAAACCTCGTTAGATATGGGAGATTCCAATTAAAGCCTCACTGAGGTAGCAATACAGATCCACCAAACTGGTAAAAAATGAAAAAGACTGACCATACCAAATGTTAGTGTGGACAGAGAGTAACTGAAATTCTTATATACACTGCTAATGGGAATGTTAATTGGTACTCCTGTGGAATATCTGGCATTAGTCACTAAAGTTAAATATGCACATACCTGCTATCCAGAAAGTGCATTCTTAGGGATAGCTCCAACAAGAATTTTGTGCATGTGTTCAACAAAAGACACATACAAGAATGTTTGTAGCAGCATTTTTTATAAAAATTAAAGTCTAAAAATATTGAAATGCCATCAACAGATATTATATGAATAATGTAATATATTCACACAATGGAAAACTATATAGCAATAAAAATGAATTACACACAACAGTAAGAATGACTGTCATAAACTTAATATTGAACAAGAAGCCAGACACAAAAGATTATAAGCTTTATAATTTCATTTTATTAATTTCAAAAGTGGATGAAATTAATTTATAGTACTAAAATTCCTGAAAAGTGGAGTTTCTGAGGTGCTGATGATGTTCTATTTCTTGCCCTGCATGTTGGTTATATGGGCAGGTTCACTTTGTGATTTTTACTAAGCTGTATAGTTATAATTTGTGTACCTTTCTGCATGTGTGTTTTCTTAAAAAGGAAAAAAAAAAAGAGCAGCCTCTGAATCAAGAACTTTCTGTATATGTTTCAAGTTTTGCTCCACTTTTGAATTTAGGAGTTCTGAGGCAGGAACAAGTATTTCTACATATTAGCTACATTATTTGATTTTTTTAAAGATCTTTTTATTAATAGACTTCATTTTTTAGAGCACTTTTAGGGTTATAGAAAAATTGAGCAGAAAATACAAAGAGTTCCCATCTCACCTCCTCTCCCCACAAACCAGTTTCCTCTATTATTAGCATTTTGCATCATTTCGTGTGGTACAGTTGTTACAATTGGTGAGCCAATATTGATACATTATTATTAATTGAGGCCATAGTTTACATTAGGACTTGTTTTTTGTTTGTTTGTTTTACTGAAATAGAGAGTCAGAGAGAGGGATAGATAGGGACAGAAGACAGGAACGGAGAGAGATGAGAAGCATCTATCATCAGTTTTTGTTGCCATTGCGACATCTTCGTTGTTCATTGATTGCTTTCTCATATGTGCCTTGACTGCAGGCCTTCAGCAGACTGAATAACCCCTTACTGGAGCCAGCGACCTTGGTTGGGTCCAAGCTTGTGAGCTTTTGCTCAAACCAGATGAGCCCGTGCTCAAGCTGGCGACCTCGGGGTCTCGAACCTGGGTCCTTCTGCATCCCAGTCCGACGCTCTATCTACTGCGCCACCACCTGGTCAGTCAGGACTTGTTATTTGTAATGAATAGTCTATGGGTTTTGACAAATGTATACTGACCATTACAGATGAATCTACCATTACAGA
This sequence comes from Rhynchonycteris naso, assembly GCA_037038555.1. Lineage (NCBI taxonomy): Eukaryota > Metazoa > Chordata > Mammalia > Chiroptera > Emballonuridae > Rhynchonycteris > Rhynchonycteris naso. The sequence continues at coordinate 241,359,091 of CM072999.1, read as the reverse complement.
TGAATGGATTTTTAAATTTATTTTTAGTTTAAGTTGATATTTGGTTTCTTAGCTTCATACAGTTTCCATAAAGATTATTATTTCTTTATTATTATTTCTAAAGATTATGTTATTGTTATTTCTGTTTGATTTTGTCTTCTTTATAATTATAGGTATTTAATAAAGAAGATGTAAATTTCTCTTTGTGCCAATGGTAGGTTAAGTATCCTCAAGTTAAGGATTTAGGGCCAAGTGTTTGGGCAAAATAATTGGTTTAACAGTCCTAAAATTTCAGGGTTAGCCTACTTTTCACTTGTCTTTGGTAGTTAGCAGGTATGTCAACATTCTGGTAAAAGACTATGATATCAGGGAGGATTTGCCACAGGCCATTCTACTCTCAGCCCAGACAGTGAGGATCACTGAGTCACACTCTGAATCAACACAAGACTCAGGACAGGATGTGCAAGTTGTTACTCCTGGCACAGTCATCTCAAAAGGCTCAGTACACCCAAAAATTTGAATATGGACCATACTCAACCTGAAGAGGGTCTGGACAGCAGATTCCTTCTCCGCTCCTCCCTCTGCATTCCTCAGGCCAACACCTCCAAAATGACTAAAATTATGACAGGATAGGAAGATAACTGTTCTCACCAGCCTTAGTTCACAAAGAAGAAGCAGGTAGTTAGTGGTGGCTTCTAGTAAGTACTCGGCACTAACAGGCAAAATCTAATGACTACATTTTAGTCTTAGAGTAAGTTTTATTGAATTTGTAATTATGAGCACTGGGTTAAAGATAAATCCCCTTTTTAGTCATTGGAAAGAATATACTGGGAGTGTTGATTATATATTGGAAGAAGAGAAAGCAGATATAATCAAATGTGTTCAGAAACGGCCAAAAATTTGTCACATAAACACAACCCATAAATAGAACTAATGAAATCCAAAGTCAACAATAAACATCAAAGCCAGCTCAAAGTTGTCATGAGGCAGGATGGGTTTACCAATATGTTAAATCAGATAATATCAAAATTACCACGAACATAGTCTCATTATAATACAAATTTTACTATGTCAAAACATTGGAAAGGATTAGATAGACATCAAATGACCCTAGGTTTAATCAACCTTTTCTTCATGGAAAATATTAATAATATTTGGGAGATTTGTTTAGAACTCTAAGAAAATAAAACAATTGTTAAAACTTTAATATCTATTTGTATACCTATAAGCATGATGAAAATTATCTATTTGATGAAATAATGCCCTCAACAGCTACAACAAAGTAGTATGTTACCTGACTTTGAGGTACAGCAAAGTCAGAAGTGAATTCTTTATATTCATTAATTTGGGTTTTCTCCTATTATCATACTCCTTTGGATGAAGATCATGGGCATTCTCAGAGTGGCCTGAATTATATTTTTTCTCTATCACCCTTCTTTGTTGTTTAGAGATTTTCATCCATCAGATTATAAACCTTGTTTAAAAATAGCAAATATATTGCCTGACCAGGCGGTGGGGCAGTGGATAGAGTGTTGGACTGGGACACAGAGGACCCAGGTTCGAAACCCCGAGGTCACTGGCTTGAGCATGGGCTCATCTGGTTTGAGTAAGGCTCACCAGCTTGAGCCCAAGGTTTGACAAATATTGCAACAAATAAAACATTTAATGATTTGGCTTGAGAAAGAGGTTACTTGCTCCGCTGTAGCCCCCCAGTCAAGGCACATATGAGAAAGCAATCAATGAACAACTTAGGTGCTGCAATGAAGAATTGATGCTTCTCATCTCTCTTCCTTCCTGTCCGTCTGTCCCTCTCTCTGTCTCTGTAAAAAAAAAAAAAGAAAAGAAAATATATAGACATTATTTTTTCTGATAATATTTTTAGCCAATGAAATGTCATGATTTATGAGTTTGGGTGTGGCAGGAAAGGTCTCTGAGATACCAATATATTTCCCCATTCTAAGGCCAAGTCTACCTTCTGACAAATGTCATTAGCTGCTTTTTGAAGTGCAAGGTTCTCAAATGTGTTTAGATAAATTTAGCTGCACAGATATAAACACGGGCAGTGGAATACAGAGTTCATCTACGGTGTTCAGGACTCATCTGAAAATGAGCTGTGTGCCCATTTCATTTGCTGTGTGGTGGATGTCATTTGCTTTTTTAAGAATGAATGTGTTGTTCTTCTTACATGAAAATTATTCTTGCTTATGAAATTCAAATTTTTAGGATAATCCTTTGAGTTGTAGGGTGGTTGTACTGAGCCCTAATTAACTGATGCCTAATTTCTTTGTGAGCACCATGCCTGAAGACAACAAGTGGACTTGTGTTTTCAATATTCATTTACATTAGAAGCCCACAGAAAACTTAATAGGGTTTGTATCATGTAAATAATTTATTTCTATGAGTATTTGTACTGGTATTTTTTTAAGATTGCAGAAAAGAATATGCTTCAAGTCCCCGAAAGTTTCAGCAAGACGGGACCTCCCTCTTTTTGACTTTCACATCCTGCCTCATGTGCTGACTGAGCCACAAACTCTTGCCCATTTATATTTCAGTAAAATACTTCATTCCAATAGCAAACCCTCTCCCAGGGATGCCAGGAATCTGGGGTGCATAGACTTATAGTCAGTATGTGAGGACAGCTGCCCTAGGAATAGCAGATGCTTTCACTGGTTAAAAAATAATCACAGAAGTCCTTCAAGCCTCTGGAACAAGTGTTGAAAAAAATAATTTCTCTGAAAAATGCTCTTTTCATAGATCTTAAACACCCCTGAAAACTACCAGATGTCAGCATGATTTTACCAAGTCCCTTAAAATGACTGACTATTTCTTACACATTTCCCTGTGGGCTATAAAGTAACTCCCACAAATAAAATCAAGGAGTGCCTGCATCTTGTCTTTACCTGAAGATGTCTTGGGGTTACAGTTATGACATGTCATCACTCAAAGAGATTAAGAGCATCTGACTTAAAATAATCTGGCAACAGAACCTAAAAAGAAAACATACAATAAATTACAAGACTGTAAAAACTCCAGGACCAGGAGAGCAAGCAAGATCTTGTTCCCTTGCCTACCTAAGGCAAAATAGGGAATCATTCCCTGTGGGAGAAACAAATGGACTTCAACCCCAGATCTTCATTTCAGTGCCTCATCTCGAGAACAGTGAAGTTTAAAAATGAGGAATCTAACCACACTTGCCATTTTTGCCAACTGTTATATAGAAACATGCTCCATGGTGCGAAATAGCCCAGCAGCTGATACCTGTGTGCACGGGAATTGCTGTGAAGGTGGAGACATGCCCCCAAGTCCCTTCTCTCATCACACCCATAAACATTGAGTCTAACCCAAACTGGAAGCAGTTAAGAAAACACAGAAAGCGAGGCGGAGAAAACGGGAAAGAGTTCTAGCTCTTCTTTCAAGGGCTCTAGGTATATTCTACGCCCCCTGATTTGGGAAAAAGCCACTAAAAATAGTCTTTTCACCCTCCTCCTTTCTTCCCTCTTTTCTCTTTGTTGCCTTCATAATTCCCTTCTTTCTTTTACTATTTTTTCTCATACTTCTGTTTCATTCTCTTGCCTCACTTCTCTTCTCATTCCACTTTGAATGATACTGTCTAAATACTTAAAGTGAGCCTGATACAATCCAGACCCTGCAGACACAGCACCAGATGCATGGCCAAGGGGAGGGGATAGAGGGAAGAGTAGCAAGTCTGGTCTTTAACATGTTGAGTTTGAAGTGCCAGGGGAGGTAAACAGTAGTCGAAATACTAAGCAGGAGCTCAGGAGAGAGGAAGTCTTACTGAATGCCTGTTGTACTGCAGGCACTGTGTCTGGTGTTGAGCATTAGTGAAAAGGAAACCCAGTGTGTTTCTCCAAGTTCTTTAAGAAAACAAACAAGTGTAAGTACGTGTTAGAAGTGCAGAGGTAAAAGAATGGGCAGGTGCTGAGGAGATGTAAACAACAAGTGGTCAAATGTACCCCAGGTTGGGGTGTGGGGTTAAGTTAACCCCTCAGTTTCATTAAGAGATAATCCAGGGTAAATCTCCAATCCAGGCATTGAATTTGGGGTTGGCCCTTGAAGCTCTACTGATACCAAATTGTTTCATCTGGTCTCACTCACAGGATGTTTGCTTTTCTTCTTTTGCATTCTTGTTTCTCTGATACTGATCTCCCAGCACCAGAACAGTCTCCATCTCTATATTGGGGGAGAGTCCATGGGTACTTGGAAGATCTCCTTCCCAAATTGTTACAAAAAGCCTGAATTTTTTAGCTTTATTGTCAGGCTTAACACTACAATGAATTTGCAAAATAACCAGTGATTTCTCACATTTTCTCCCATGCATTTCCTGGTCCCTAGAATAAGCCTTAAGTATTCTGGGATGAGTGCACAGGCTTCAGTAAAACTGCCACTCTGATGGGCTGTAAGATTTTTCTGGCAGCACAGGAAAATCATTGCTGTGGAGCTTCTCTGTTGAGTGAGCTATGACAAAATTAGCTTTCTATTTCAGAAACCCTTCCCAGATTTTGTGATGAAATCCCCTTTGACTACCAATTTATCAGATGTTAGAACTAATGGAAGTTCCCTCCCATCCTACCTTATCCATAACCCCATTTGTTTGACCGAAGGAGAAAATTCTGTCCTCTTTCATCAGGCACCCATTTGTGTCTATCTCTTCTAACCTAAAAACTCCTCATAGGCTGATTGAACAAGTTAAGGTTTATATAAACAAGTTAACTCTCCCAGTCCTTTCTCAAATGCTTGAGTTAAACCAGACAAACCAAAAATGGAAACCCAAAGGTCACATACCTGCTACATTTTTATCCCTTTAAAGGAAAAGTCTTCTTTTGTGCTTTTCCTGTGCCAGGAACATTGCTGTCTAGCCACAAGTTATAGCTAAGAAAACAGGCAAATTTGTTGATCATTGGTGTGGGGTTCTGTATACAGTAAATCAGTGTGGCTGCCATCAACTTCAATATTTCTTCTCAGTGATGTCTGGGTTTGTTTTTTTGGGTTATTAATTCAGATTGTTGACTTACTTCCAAAATTACCTATTAAGATGTTATTTAAAATATGGTAATCTGTTATTAATTAATCACTTCTTAAAACTTATGATACCCTTGCAAGTTTATGAGATTATTATGAAATACACTGAAGACAAAGCTGTTTCTTGTTAATTTTGAAGAAAGAGAAAGGCTGCTATTGACTCTATTGTTTCTCCCCTTGAAAAATTTAATTAAGTCTCTAGCCTAAGATTTGAGATGCAGTACTGTACTCAGAAATGATAACACTTTCTTTATTTCTTTTTTTTTTTTTCACTTAGCACTCTGTAGATCCTACTGAATTATTTTTTAAATTAATTTTAATGGGGTGACATTGATAGAGCAGGGTACATATGTTCAGAGAAAACATCTCCAGGTTATTTTGACATTTGATTATATTGCATACCCATCACCCAAAGTCAAATTGTCCTTCGTCACCTTCTATCTGGTTTTATTTGTGCCCCTCCTCTCTGCCTACCCCCTTTGCCTCCCCCCCATAACTGGTAACCAGCACACTCTTGTCCATCTGTCTGAGTCTCATTTTTATGTCCCATCTATGTGTGGAATCATATAGTCCTTAGTTTTTCTGATTTGCTTACTTCACTCAGTATAATGTTATCAAGGTCCATCCTTGTTGTTAGAAATGATCCAATGTTATCATTTCTTATGGCTGAATAGTATTCCATAGTATATATGTACCAAAGCTTTTTAATCCACTCGTCCACTGACAGATACTTGGGCTGTTTCCAGATCTTCGCTATTGTGAACAATGCTGCCACAAACGTGGGAGCATTTCTCCTTTTTGTACAGTGCTATGGTGTTCATTGAGTATATTCTTAAAAGTGGGATAGCTGGGTCAAGGCAGTTCAATTTTTAATTTTTAGAGGAATCTCCATACTGTTTTCCACAGTGGCTGCACCAGTCTGCATTCCCACAAGCAGTGCAGAAGGGTTCCCTTTTCTCCACATCCTCACCAGCACTTATTCTGTGTTGTTTTGCTGATGAGCGCCATTCTGACTGGTTATATCTTCCTGTTGAATTGTTCCCTTTATCATTATGTAGTGTCCTTCTTTATCTCTTACTACAGCCTTTGTTTTAAAGTCCATTTTGTCAGATAAAAGTATTGCTACTCTGGCTTTTTTTTCATTTCCATTTGCATGAAATATTTTTTTCCATCCTTTTCCCTTCAGTCTATGTGCATCTTTTGTTTTAAGGTGTGTTTCTTGTAGACAGCATATGTGTGGGTCCTGTTTCTTTATTCACGTAGCTACCCTATATCTTTTGATTGGATCATTTAATCCATTTACATTTAAGGTTTTTATTGATATGTAGTTGTTTACTGCCATTTTATTCTTTAAAGCTGTATTCTTCTTTTGTTATATTCTTTCCCCCCTTTGAACTGTTCACAACAGGCCCCTTATCATCTCTTGCAGAATTGGTTTGGTTTTAATGAATTCCTTGAGGCTTTCTTTTTCTGGGAAGCTCTTTATTTCTCCTTCAATTTTAAACATTAGCCTTGCTCGATAGAGTAGTCTTGGTTTAGGTTCTTGTTCTGCATTACTTTGAATATATCTTGCCATTCCCTTCTGGCCTCAAGTGTTTCTGTTGAGAAGTTGGATGTCATCCTTATGAAGGCTCCTTTGTAGGTGATAGCCTTATTTTTCTCTAGCAGCTTTTAATATTTTCTCTTTATCACTTAGCTTTGGTATTTTAACTATGATGTGTCTTGGTGTAGATTTCTTTGGGTTTCTCTTTAGTGGAGTTCTCTGTGCTTCTTGAACGTGTGAGACATTTTCCAGCCTTAATTTAGGGAAGTTTTCAACTATGATTTGATTGAACAAAGTTTCTATCCCTTGTTCTTTCTCTTCCTCTTCAGGAAGCCCTATGATGCAGATGTTATTTCTCTTTATGTTGTCACAGAGTTCCCTTAGAGTTTCCTCAGATTTTTTGAGTCCCTTTTCTTTTTGCTGCTCTGCTTCTGTGCCTTTGTTTATTTTATCCTCTAACTCGCTGATTCGACCCTCAGTTTCATCCATCCTACTTTTAATTCCTTCCATTGTGGTCTTCAATTCTGATATTGTATTTGTCATTTCTGTCTGATTCTTTTTTGTAATTTCAATTTCCTTTTTTATACTTGCTATCTCTTTATTTAGGTGTTTGTAATGACCATCCATTGTTGCTCTGAGCTCTTTGAACATCCTAACAATCATTACTTTAAATTCTGCATTGGGTAATTTGGTTATATCTGATTCATTCAGGTCCTTCTCTGGGGATTTCTCTTGATTCATTTGGGTTGCATTTCTCTGCCTGCCCATTTTGTCTGTGTATAAGAAGGGTTTGGCCACTGGAGTCCAATGGGTGTTGCCTCTGTGTTCCCTATGTGTGGTCTGTCTGCAGGCCCACCACCCCCTCTGCCGCTGCCTAGTTGGGTATGGGCGCTGCCGGCACCGGCTCACTGCAGCTGTTGCTGCAGTTTCTGCCTCTCCTCTACGGGAGGGGCTGTTTTCTCATGCCTGGCTCTACAAGCCTCAGCCTGTCTCGGCCTTCACTCCGCACCCACAGGTGGGATTGCACTCGGGCCACAAGCCTGGGCACCAAGGGCAGGGATGAGCACCTTTGCTCAGCTGCGGGTCCCTGTCAGCTGGCTCCTCCGGCTGGGCTGGGCTGCGGGCACATGCTCAGCTGCGAGCCTCTGTCCGTTTCTGGGCTTCCACCTCGCCCCCGCCGTCAGAGCCACTGGCACAGGGCCGCAAGCCTCGGCTCCTTGGCCGGGTGGGGCTGCTGGTGCGTGCTCCACTGCAAGCCGGCTTCTGCCCCTCCCCCGTGGTCAGAGCTGGCTGGCGCTGGGCCACAAGCCTCGGCTCCTCTGCCAGGAGGGGCTGCTGGTGCGCGCTTAGCTGTAGACCTCTGCTTTTTTCTGGGCTTTCACCCCACCCCCACGGCAAAAGCCGGTACATGCAGGGCCGCAAGCCTCAGAGGCCAGGTGAGGCTGCGCGCTCGCGTGCCCCTGCCCAGCAGCAGATCTCTGCCTGTTCTGGGCTCCCGTTTTTCCCCCACAGGTGGGGCTGCAGGCAGGCCGCAGTGGCCGGACCACTTTCACGTGTCCCCTTCACCCCCACTGGGCTAGACTGAGCTCACACCGGCCGGCTGGGCCTCCACCCGCACTAACGGAACCATGCTTTCCTGTCCCGTTGCCGCCCACCCCCCAGCAAGCCCTCAGCAGTGTGGGTGGGGGCGCTGCAGCTCAGACCCTAACACTCCATACTGTAGTCCTGAAAGCTCCTTCCTTCTAAGCGGCTCTAAGTGCTGCAGGGGAGCTTGTTTGGCTGGTATCCTGCTTCCCTTTGCTGGTTCCAGGGGAAATATTGTTTTAGATTTGTGGAGTGACTCAGCCCAGGGTTTAGGTCGGCTGTCCCTCAAAGTGTTTTTCCCTGTGCCTTCCAGACCACACTCTCTTCCCGCTGCTCCGGTCTTTTCTTCTCTACCTATCCCCCAGAGCCCCGGGTGAGTGGTTGTGAGAGAGGTTTTCTGCAACGTCCCTTTAAGAAGAATCCTGGGTCTGAGAAAACTGTCTCTTTCAAAAAAACAGTATCCTAACTTGTTTCACAGCTAAATACTTACTGTCCATATGCCTCTTCTATGCTCTGGGGCTACAGGCTGGGGCTTTGTTCCAGGGACCCAGGTCTCTACCCTTCCACTAAACTCTTCCTGCCACATGAGTCTCTCCGGGCTGCCTTTCACTCCAGGGAGCTGGGCAGCCTTTTCCATGTTTTCACTTTTCCTACCAGTCTCAGTGTGGCTTCTTCTTCAGTGTTCCTTGGTAGAAGAGTCCTCTTAGTTTAGTTCAACGGTGGTTTATCCAGATGATGGTTCTTAAAATTAAGTTATAATCCACTTTGGTTCTGCGAGTTGGAAGTTTGTACGTCTGCCTACTGCATCGCCATCTTGCCGTCTGATAACACTTTCTTTTAAATTTTAGTATCTCATTTCAGGTACTCATCCTGCTGTGGCTGTTTTATTTTATATATATATATTGAGCATAATCTGATAAACATAAGATATGTGACAAAAAATTACCTGATGAAACATATTTGATATCATGCCACACTAACTATCCTCCTTCTCAAATACCTTGTAAGTATGTAGAATGGCTGAGCCTACTTTTTACTTCCAAGAGAAATAAGTGGATGGTAGAAATCATCAAGAGCAGAGTTACTCTGTTTAAGTTCACCATCACTATCATGTTTCATTGAAAATTGCTAAAACTTGCACTGTCACGAGCCGGCGTGACGAGCCGTTCCACGGGGTGAGGGGATGTGGAATTGATGAGTCTGGGTCGGGAGGTCTGATGAACCATCAGCCATCAGCAATTTATTTTTGCAAGCAAGTTTCTTATATACAGCAAAACTTGGCAAGTACAATGTTTTCGTATCCAAAGTCACATGACCTCCTTCATCAGAGATTAAATGGTTAAACACCAGGTGTCTCCTGTACAAAGGCTCCTGCCTTAAAACCACATCAACAGGGAGTAAAAGTCTTTGAGCTTTATCAGACCATATCCCTACGCTGGTAGTTCTGACCTTTCAGCTGATAATAAATCCGGGGAATATCGGGGGCTTGCGCCTTGCCCTCAAGTTACACAGCTGTGTTTACTTGACGGCTCCCAACATCTCCCCCTTCTTTATTTTTTAGCATAATACGGTAAATAGTCGTGCCAAAGCTCAAGAGAAGCTTATTGAAAAATTTGAGTATCAGTGGCAGCAAGAGTATTGCAAGGAGTATTACACCTACAAAACTGACAATGGAGGAGAGTATGGACGTTAAGGATAAATGAGAAAACCATTGTTTTAATGTAGATACAATATTATCCGCGACCTGGGCGGCAGGCAATAGTGGCGGATTGCTATTTTCTATGGCAAAGATTTCAGTATGTAATTTACTAATATCTAGAGAAACATTGCTATTCTTCCATATACCAAGGAGATGCTTTTTTACACGATCCCAGTTCCAATTGCTAGCATTATATTTATGGGATGTAACACATATATATAAAAACATAGGATGGTACCGCAGGGTATATAAGCCCAAAAAACCTCCCCATTCACTCCAGGTCCTTGAAGCATCAGCATCATGCTGTAAAGTAAGGTCTACAACGTTACTGGTCCAGTGACAGTTTTTATAGCAGTATCAGCAAGCTGCAACAAGTCCTTGTACATTGGATGTTGATGTAGTTTTACTCTTTGACGCCGGGCCTTTCTTTTCTGGTTCCTTCGAGTCTTGGCCTTTTTGCTGATTGTCAGTAGCGCCATTTGTTTTGTCATTTGTCGATACTTCTTCCTTTTCTTCCTGGATTCTGACCAATCTAGCGGGGACCCATCGAGGAGCGTCTGCATCTGCGGGAAAAACACAAACACTTCCTCTGGCCCAAATTAATACCGGGTCAGGGCCATGCCATTCCAGGGTTAACGGATCTTTCCATCGGGCCATAACCCGTCCTGATCGCTCAGAGGCATGATGTCTTTCATAAGCAGACCTGCCCTGCTCATCCAAATTCAAAAAATTTAATGTAAATAGAGATGATGATAATACATTCGGAGGAGACATAGTAATATATTTCCCTAACTCCCCCTTCTTTATTTTATAAATTTGATTTTTCAAAGTGCGATGAGCACGCTCAATTATTCCTTGTCCCTGGGGATTATATGGGATACCGGTTAGATGACAAATATTAAATTGGGAACAGAAATGTTTAAACCTACTGCTAGTATAGGCAGGTCCATTATCAGTTTTTAGTACTTTTGGTAATCCTAGGGTAGCAAAGCTTTTCAAACAGGAAGCTATGACATGTTTTAGAGCTTCCCCTGTATGGGCCATGGCAAATAAAAAATTGCTATAAGTATGAATGATGACATGAACATATTTCAATGCACCAAATTCGGGGACGTGCGTCAAGTCCATTTGCCAAATATGATTAGGTAAAATGCCTCGAGGATTAACCCCTAGGGCAATGGGAATGAAATTCTTGTCCTGGCAATGAGAACATTGTTTAACTATCTGCCGGGCTTGTTCCCTAGTAAGATGAAACTGCTTCCGAAGGCAATGACTGTTCTGATGAAATTTAGCATGACTGCATTGTGTATTTTCAATCACAGAGTAAGACTTTAAAGACTTATCAGCCAGGCGATTTCCTTCACTGAGGGCTCCTGGCAATCCAGAATGAGTCCGAAGGTGGCCTATAAAATAAGCATGAGTACGGGCCCATATAGCTTGTTGAATTTTAATAAAAAACTGAAAAATATCAGGATTAGTATTAGAGCCGATAACCGCAGTTTCAATATGTTGAATGACATGGACAACATATTGGCTGTCTGAATAAATATTTAATGCGGTGTCAGTAAAAGTGGAAAAAACTTGAAAGACAGCATTTAATTCAGCTTGTTGAGCTGATTTAAAAGTGGAGGTAAACATATACGGCTTTCCATCAATGACATAGCTGTACTTACCTGAGGAAGAGCCATCAGTAAATACTACAGGAGCTCCGATAATCGGTTTTATAGCACATTTCTTGGGAAAAATCACTGGATTAGTTTTCAAAAATTCTAACAATTTAGAACTAGGGAAATGACACCCTAATTGTCCTGGATAATGAGCTAAAGCGATCATCTATTCAACAGAAGTTTCTAATAATTGGGTAATTTGCTCAGGCTTCAATGGAGTAATGATATTAAAAGGCTCATGGCCAAATAATTGACGAGCCCGTTTCCTAGTCATAGTAATAAGTTGTGCAATTGCATCTGTATAGGGCAAGACCACCTTTTTTCTTGAGGATGGTAAATGTATCCATTCCAGAGGCCCATCTTGCTAGAACAGCCCTGTGGGTAAATATTCTGTGGGTAAAATGAGCACACACCACGGCTGTTCATAATCTATGCGTTGTACAAATTGCTCTTGAATACGATTTTGTACTAGTTCTAAAAGTTGTATGGCCTCTGGTGTTATTGTCCTCTCACTATTAGAATTAGAATTTCCTTTTAATATATCAAATAATGGCTTCATTTTGCCTGTAGTAAGACCCAGGGAAGGTCTTATCCAATTAATATCTCCTAATAATTTTTGCCAATCATTAAGAGTTTTCAAATGGTCCCTCCTAATTTCACATTTCTGACGTTTGATGGTTCGTCCCAAGACAAGATACCCTAAATACTGGTGAGGACAACTTTGAACCTTTTCTTCTGCAATTTTCAACCCTCTAATTTCCAGATTATTTTTCGCATGTTGGAACACTGCAGCTAACATGGATGGATCAGGGGCTGTAAACAAAATATCATCCATATAATGGATAATATAGCTATTAGGAAACTGAAGCCGTGTTTTCTCTAGTCCTTGGGCTACAAATTTTTGACATAGTGTAGGACTGTTTGCCATCCCTTGAGGGAGGACTTTCCAATGAAATCTTTTCATTGGCTCGGAAAAATTTTCAGATGGTACAGAAAAAGCAAAACGAGGACAGTCCTGTGGAGCTAAAGGTATAGTATAAAAACAGTCTTTAAGATCAATTATTAATAAGCAATAAGTGCTTGGAATAGCTACAGGAGAAGGTAGGCCAGGTTGGAGAGGTCCTATCAGTTGCATGGTTTTGTTCACTGCCCTTAGATCCTGCAGTAATCTCTATTTACCAGACTTTTTCTTGATAACAAAGATGGGACTATTCTAGGGACTATTAGACTCCTCTATATGACCAAGCTGTAACTGCTCCTGTACTAAGCTATTAGCAGCTTGGATTTTTTCTTTTGTCAAAGGCCACTGCTCCACCCAAACAGGATTATCACTGTTCTATACAATGGGATCAGCTGTCTGGGATACAGGTAGAACAGCTCCTACTTGTGAAAATGCGAATCTACCGTTGTTAAAATGGCATTCATTCCTTTCAAAATGTCGCGGCCCCAAAGATTTGCAGGTAAATTAGGCAATATATAGGGTTGAAAAAACCCTGAATGTCCCTCCGCATCAGACCACCATAACAGTTTTGTGCTTTTCAGTGGATTATTAGACTGTCCAATGCCTTCCAATCGGGTAATGGCTGCTGTACAAGGCCAGGATTTTGGCCAATGTTCCAGACTTATAACAGAAACATCAGCTCCAGTGTCTAAAATTCCCCAAAATTGTTTTCCTTCTATTGTTAAGTATAATTCAGGCCTGTCTTTAGATATTTCATGTATCCAATAAGCAGCATCAGAAGAACCAAAACCACCCATGCCTCTATTGGGTTTCAAAATCTTTCCAAATTTATTTAACGGCAGAAGAACTAATTGAGCTATTCTTTGACCCTTGTTAATAGTCACAATATTTTTGGGGGAAGAACACATGATTTGTATTTCTCCAGTATAATCTTGATCTATTACTCCAGGGAAAACTTGCAAACCTTTCATAGTAAGGGAGCTACGTCCTAACAATAGTCCAAAGGTGTTATCTGGAAGTGGGCCAAATACTCCAGTTGGTATAGCCTGTGGATTTAATTCAGGCGTTAACACAAAATATTTTGTACTGGTTAAATCCAATCCTGCACTCCCTGGGGAGGCTCGGAGGAGGCTGCTGACATTTTTTGGATTTCCTCCGGAGTGAACGGCGGGAGCTGTGCTCTGCAAATGGGCCTGGCTTCGGTAGTCACCCCTATTGTTTGCCGGGCCGGGGTTGGGCCCCTCCTGAAGTTTCCCGGCTGTAGAGGCTTTCCCTCTTTGTCTGTTTTAGATTTACATTCATTTGCCTAGTGTTTTCCTCTCCTACATTTAGGACATATGCCAGGAACACGCTTACCGGTACTATTCCGTTCTTGGGGCTTAGGACAATTTCTTTTTAAACGTCCTTCTCTCCCACACCCAAAGCATTTTACTCCTTTTTGTAACCCTTGATTTATTACACTTGCGATAGTGGTGCCCTTCAGGGTAGCGGCCAATGTTACTCCCTGAACATAAGAAGGGCCGACATCTGCACAGAGTCTAATGTAATCTTCTAAAGTAGCCTTTTTATAATAAGGTCTGAGTATTGCTTGACAAGCCGAATTTGCATTCTCAAAAGCCAATTGTTTCACTAACATGGTTCCAGCCTCCCCATCTACGACAACTCGACCTACAGCTTGTAACAATCGGGACACAAAATCATGATACCTTTCATCAGGGCCTTGTATTATCTTAGACAATTCTTCAGTTCTATGGGTAGTTGGTAATCTCCTCCAAGCCTTTTGAGCACATGCAAGAATCTGTCCATATAACATTTCCGGATACCTTATCTGAACATCGGTCTCATCATATATGCCTGTGCCTTCAATCATATCTGCTGTCCATTGTTGTTGTGGATTCTGTCCAGTGGCCCTATTCCTCATTGCTTGATCTCTAGCGGCCTCCTGAAATTCAGATCTCCATAACAAATAATCACCCCTATTAAGGCAAGCTCGAGCTATAGTTCTCCAATCATTAGGAGTGAGAGCTTCATTTTCCAGGGATGACAGCAAACTCATAATATACGGAGCAGTAGCTCCATACTGAGAACAAGATTGTTTTAAGTCTTTCAGTAGTTTCAAAGATATGGGTTGATGCTGTCTGGGGTACTGTCCTGGGTTATTGGGATCTGGCACCTGAAACACAGGAGCCACAAATTCAAAACCAGGATCCCTTCCTGCTTCTTTTTCTCTCAATATTGCTTGCTGCAAGGAAGATAAACATTTACCCCCATAAAGGGGTGCAGACGCTCCCTGCATAATCTGAGAAACAGTTTGCGATGGCAGTCGCCAGGGAGGCGGAAATGTAGGTGCTTGCTCAGAGACTATATCAGGAGGAGTCGTCTCTAAATTCTGACAATTCTTCTTTGATCTCTGTATTAAAGCCTGTGCTTCTAATGATAAATCCGCAACTTCTGTGGGCAAGGGGGAATACTTTATTTCTTTAATCTTTTTTCTGTCCTCCTCATCTTCATTATGTTCTATACAGGGAGGACAATTATAAACAAGCTCCTCTTTGTCTGACATATCAAAAGAATTAGTTGATTGAACCATTTTTTGTCTAGGTTGGGGTTCCCCTATTGTATCCCTAATTAATCCCCAAATAGAAAAAGTATCAAGGGGAACACTCATAGGATTCCCTGCGTGGAAATCCTTTAATCTTTTTCCCACTGTTTCCCAGGCATCAGAATTAACGGTGCCTTCCTCAGGAAACCATGGGCATTGTTCCTGAACCAATGTCAGAAACCTTTGAATTTGAGCAGAAGTAATCTTTACTCCCCTAGCCAATAACATAGATTTCAACATTTGTGCATACAAATGTCTCTCCTTTGACTCAGATTGTCCCATTTTTACTCCCGATTAAAAATCTTTCTCCAGAACCTTTTACTTACTTTCAGTTTCGTCGACAACTCGGAGGCTTCTCACAGAATTCCCCTTCTTGCCCCACGTTGGGCGCCACTTGTCACGAGCCGGCGTGACGAGCCGTTCCACGGGGTGAGGGGATGTGGAATTGATGAGTCTGGGTCAGGAGGTCTGATGAACCATCAGCCATCAGCAATTTATTTTTGCAAGCAAGTTTCTTATATACAGCAAAACTTGGCAAGTACAATGTTTTCGTATCCAAAGTCACATGACCTCCTTCATCAGAGATTAAATGGTTAAACACCAGGTGTCTCCTGTACAAAGGCTCCTGCCTTAAAACCACATCAACAGGGAGTAAAAGTCTTTGAGCTTTATCAGACCATATCCGTACGCTGGTCGTTCTGACCTTTCAGCTAATAATAAATCCGGGGAATATCGGGGGCTTGCGCCTTGCCCTCAAGTTACACAGCTGTGTTTACTTGACGGCTCCCAACATTGCACAAAATTTTAGTAGCACAGATTTGGTCTGCAAAGTTTTTGGTAATTCTTCAAGTTCCTCAGTATTTAAGATAGCAAAGAACTCTGGAAAATATCTTAAACAATTTTCTCAAATGCCATAGAAAAATTATGGAGTAAATAAAAACCTTTGTCCTAGTCTGGTTCTGCCATTACACTGGGGAACGATACTTTTTTCATTCTCTGTTGCATGAAGTTTTAGAACTTTTTCTATATATGTCTGCATCGCTGATTCCAAATCTGAAATCCATTTTTCAGTGTATGCTCTAGTTTTTATGCAATTTTAATTTCTTTTTGTTACAGTTAATGGCATGCATTGATTTTTAAATTGGAGTTGAAGGGTATCAACTCTTGGATTGAACATAATCACAAGGCAATTAATGTTTTACAAACATCACTTTTACATAATTGTAGTTGTTTTTAAATGTAAAAAATTATTATCTGATAAAAACACTCTCTTATTTTGTCTTAAGATTGAATCATGTCTTCTTTGAGTAAGCGTAAATGTAAGAATAGTCCTGACACCTGTTATATATGTGGCTGTTACACACTTCAACGTCAAAGGCGCAATATTTCATCATTTGTGACACATACATATATTGCCTATTTTCAAGTTCCCCTTGGCAATCAAGACAAGAATTGGACTCCTCATATTTTGTGTTATAATTGTGAGGAAATGCTTAGTGACTGGACAAAAGGAAAACGCAAAGGAATGCCTTTTGGTATTCCCATGGTTTGGCGTGAACCTAAGGACCACAGCAGTGACTGTTATTTCTGTCTGATCCATACAAAGGGCATCGGCAAGAAAGAATGGCATATGATTGCATATCCTAATATTCCTTCAGCAATACGACTTATCCCACACTCTGGAACACTCCCGGTTCCAGTTTTCAATGGTTTTATTTCTTCTAAGGACGAAGAAAGTGAACATGGTGATCAAGTGTATTTTTATAAGATGCATAAGGAAATGGTTGTAGAATCTGAAGAGTCTTCTTCTCATGTCAAGCAGTCATTAACCCCTCAGCAGTTTAGCCAACCCAAATTGAATGACTTAGTAAGAGATTTGGGTCTATCAAAGAAAGCAGCTGAGTTATTAACCTCCAGGCTTCAAGAAAAGAATGTACTTCACCGGTCAACTAAAGTGTCTTATTTCAGGAAGCGTGAACCAATTTTTGTGGACTTTTTTTCCGATGACAAACACTTTGTTTACTGTCATGATATCAGTAGTCTTCTCAGCCAGCTAGGTGTTACCACTTACAGTCCAACAGAATGGCGGCTATTTCTTGACAGCTCTAAATGGAGTCTGAAATGTGTTTTCCTACACAATGGTAATGTTTATGCAGTGGTCCCAATTCGTTATTCAACTCATCTGGGAGAATATTATAATGACATAAAAATTGTCCTCGACTTTCTGAAGTATGAGGAGTGTAACTGGATCATTTGTGTGGATCTTAAAATGGTTTTAAATTTTCTGCTAGGACAACAGAGAGGTTTCACGAAGTATCCTTGCTTTCTGTGTTTGTGGGACAGCCAAGCTCGGGACAAACACTGGACACAGAAGGATCCTGTGGCTGAAATGTGAAGCTCTGGAAATAGGGATGCAAAATATTGTGAATGAACCTGTAGTTAATCGAGACAGGATAATTTTTCCCGCACTTCACATCAAACTTGGCTTAATGAAGCAGTTTGTTCAGGCTTTAAATAGAGAAAGTGGATGCTTTCAACATATTATTTCTGCTTTTCCTGCCTTGTCTTTTGAGAATATAAAAGCAGGTGTATTCGATGCACCTCAAATTGTAACCGTCATATGTGATGAAGAATTTGCCAGGAAGATGAATAAGGAAGAGGAACAAAGAACTTCCTTGGCAGTTACAAAGAACTTCCTTGGCAATAAAAAAGCAGAAGACTATGAATTTTCTGTTTCAAAGGATGCTGTTGGCTTTCCGTGACATTGGATGTAACATGAGCATTAGGATTCACTTCCACAACAGTCACCTTGATAAGTTTCCCGAGAATCTTGGAGCTGTTAGTGATGAGCAGGGAGAACGCTTTCATCAAGATCTGAAGACGATGGAAGAGCATTATCTGGGGCGATGGGACAGAAATATGATGGCAGACTACTGCTGGAGCATCAAACGAGATTGTCCTCAACAAGTACACAAACACAAGAGCTACAAACGCAGATTTTTGCCTTAATAGAATTTAAATAAGTTTTGCACAAATTTTATGACTAAAATAAGTGTTTTAATATCTATTTCGAAATTGTAGACATTCTGATGAAATCATATCTTTTAGTGTATTAGTGTATTTACTGCATTATATAAATTATTATATTTTCACAAAGAGGATGCCCAAGTACACATTCAACTTCATTATGTTAAACTAAGTGTTGAAAATTTTACAATAAAATGAAAACCTAAAATCTTGAATTACAAAAAAACTGTAGCTTACAGAGAAAAACTAATGTCAGATTTAAGATCAGCACACTAGAATTAGGTAAGAACAAGTATTTTTGTGGATGCATCAAAAATTTTCTTTTCTAGTGTTACCTTCAACAATTTAGTTTAGTTCACTTGGCTCTCACTTTTCTCATTCAAATCATCATTAAGTGATCTCTAAAGACCTCTTTGAGCTCCAAGGTTTTATGATATTACCATTAGAACTGCCTGACCAGGCAGTGGCGCAGTGGATAAAACATCAGACTGGGATGCAGAGGACCCAGGTTCAAAACCTCGAGGTCACTGGCTTAAGCTGGTTTGAGTAAGGCTCACCAAGTTTCAACAAATATTGCAACAAATAAAACATTTAATGATTTGGCTTGAGCAAAGAGTCATTCAGCCTGCTGTAGCCCCCCAGTCAAGGCACATATGAGAAATCAATCAATGAACAACTAAGGTGCCGCAATGAAGAATTGATGCTTTTCATCTCTCTCCCTTCCTGTCTGTCTGTTCCTATCTGTCCCTCTCTCTGCCTCTGTCACCCAAAAACACAAAACATAACTATGCCCATTTTTACTAAAATTAGTCTAAAATATTCTAGCATCTTCTGAGAATATTTACTTTCTTCCTGATACATGTACTATGTGGTCTTCACAGTGAGGAAACTATAGTCTTTACATTTGAATGAATCACTCTCAATCTTTGTAAATGCGAATACCTCTTCTTTTTTTTTTTAAGACTTTATTCATTTTAGAGAGGGGAAAGAGAGAGAGAGAGAAAGAAAGCGGAATGGGGGAGGAGCAGGAAGCATCAACTCTCATATGTGCCTTGACCAGGAAAACCCAAGGTTTCGAACTGGCGACCTCAGCATTCCAGGTTGATGCTTTATCCACTGTGCCACCACAGGTCAGTCAACAAATACCTCATCTTAAGGCCAAAATATTTTTGACATTTGTACTTTTAGAGTCAATTCATTGAAAAATTAGGCAATGCCGGTGGCCTTTGTGAATCTAGTAACATTTGTGTGTGTGTGTGTGGCAGAGACAGAGAGAGTCGGAGAGAGGGACAGATAGGGATAGACAGACGGGAAGGAAGAGAGATGAGAAACATCAATTCTTCTTTGCAGTTCCTTAGTTGTTCATTGATTGATTTCGCATATGTGCCTTGACCGAGGGCTGCAGCAGACCGATTGACCACTTGCTCAAGCCAGCGACCTTGGGCTCAAGTTGCTGAGCCTTTCTCTAACCCGATGAGCCCGTGGCTGAAGCTGGCGACCTTAGGGTCTCGAACCTGGGTCCTCTGAGTCCCACTCTGACGCTCTATCCACTGCGCCACCGCCTGGTCAGGCTGACTCTAGTAATGTTTAAAATAGATTTGTGGCCCTGGCTGGTGGCTCAGTAGATAAGTGTCAGCCTGCCATATGGACATCCCGGGTTTGATTCCCAGTCAGGGCACACAGGAAAAGCGACCATCTGCTTCTCCCCACTTCCCTCTCCCCCTTTTCTCTCTCTACCCCTCCTGCAGCCAGAGGCTCAATTGGTTTGAGTGTGGCCATGGTCACTGAAGATAGCTCCCAAAGAGCATGACAGCCTCAGGTGCTAAAAATAACTTGGTACTCAAGCATCGGTTGTAGATAGGGTTGCCGGGTTGATCCTGGTCAGGGTGCATACAGGAGTCTACCTCACTATCTCCCTTCTTCTCACCTAAAAAAAATAAAAAGAAAAAGAATTTGTGCCTGACCAGTGGTGGTGCAATGGATAGAGCATTGACCTGGAACACTGAGGACCCAGGTTCAGAACCCCAAGGTTGTCGGCTTGAGAGCTCACCAGCTTGAGTGTGAGGTCACTGTCTTGCATGTGGGATCATAGATATGATCCATAGGTCACTGGATTGAGTCCAAGGTCACTGGCTTGAGCAAGGAATCACTGACTTCACTGGAGCCCTCCAGTCAAATCATGTATAAGAAGCAATCAGTAAACAACTAAAGTGATGCAACTATGAGTTGATGCTTCTCATCTCTCTCCCTTCCTGTCTCTCTCACACATAAATAATAATAATAATTTTTAAAAATAAAATTAATTTGTATTTTATGATTTACAACAACACTGACATATACTTGGAGAATACTATTACTTACTATTATGTGCCAGTGAGGATGCTTTCAACTCCAGGAACTGAAAATACCAACTCAAATCAGCTTAAATAACAAATAAGTTTCTGATTTCACATACAAGGAATCCAGAGGTAGAGTGGCTCCCTGTTTTATTTAGGAGCTCAGTGTTGTTATTGAGGAACAGAGATGTTTTCAGTTCTCATATCTTCACTGAGGTGATTCTACCCTTGTGATTGTAGTGATCTAGCAGCCCAATATCACATCCAGACATAAAATGTCCTGAGAAAGAAAGAGCTGCCTCTTCTTTGTCTCCTTAGAAGGAATTAACCCTCCCAAAAGTCCCTGGAAAGGTTTTCTTCAGGTAATTGGCCAGAAATGGATTACATTTCCTTCCTAAATCCATCATTAAAAAGGGCAATGGATTAAGATGAACAGACTGGGAGAAAAAGAGGAATACAATGACCATGACCACTATACCACCCAATACAATCTTAGTCTACATAGGGTGCTGTGTGTAGAGTAGTGGTAATAACTCCACATGTATCATCCACTTCTGAAAATCCTGGGTCAATTCCTCTCTGTAAGACCAAAGTCCATTAATACTCAGCATGACATTATTGACTTGTATTCTTCTGTCAGGGGGAAATGCAAATAGTCCTGAAGTAAATCACCCTAATTTGTATATGTGCATCTTTCCTAAAGGACAAAGCTCAAATATTGCAACAAATAAAACAGTTGGCTCAGTGATAGAGCATTGGCCCAGCATGTGGATGTCCCAAGGTTGATTCCCAGTCAGGACACACAGAAGAAGCTACCATCTGCTTCTCCACCTTTCCCCCTCTCCCTTTTCTCTAGCTCTCTCTTTCCCTCCTGCAGCCAAGGCTCCACTGGAGCAAAGTTGGCCTGGGCACTGAGGATGGCACCATGGCCTCACCTCAAGTGCTAACATGGCTCCAGTTGCAATGGAGCAACAGCCCCAGATGGGCAGAGCATCACCCCCTAGTGGGCTTGCCAGGTGGATCCCGGTCAGGTGCATGTGGGAGTCTCTCTGCCTCCCCTCTTCTCACTTAAGAAAAATACAAAGAAAGAAAGAAAGAGAAAAGAAGTCTCACTAGCAAAGGAATGAAACACATATGAGAAAATTTTTGAATAATTTTAAATATTGTATTAGGAAGAAAATAAATTAATAGTGGAATAACCCTATGATCCTCTGAGTCTCTTGGTGTTTTAAAATCCCCACCCTATTGCTTAAAAAAAAATGGCCTTAGCCAGTTGGTTCAGAGAGTAGAGTGTCAACCAGGTGTGTATAAGTCCCTGGTTCAATTCCCAGTCAGGGCACACAGAGGAAGTGACCATCAACTTCTTCACCCTTCCTCTCCCCTTCTCTGTGTCTCTCTCCCCCTCCCATAGCCATGGCTCGAATGGTGTGAACAAGTTGGCCCCAGGTGCTGAGATGGCTCTGTGGCCTTGCCTCAGGCAATAAAATAGCTTGTTTGCTGAGCAATGGAACAGCAGCCCCAGGTGGGCAGACCATCACCCAGCAAGGGGCTTGCTGGGTGGATCCTAGTTGGGGCACATGTGGAAGCTGTCTCTCTACCTCCCCACCTCTCACTTAATAATAATAAAAAAATTAAGATAGTTTCACATAGGCCTGGAATATAGGAAGCATTGAGCATTTCTCCCACACTGTGAACAGTAAAAATCCAGATTAAATACAAATTTATAAATTCCCTTGAACTCATCTGAGAGCTGAGATTGCAGGGCAATTGAGCAGCCTGAAGTTAAGGGAAAACAGGTCTTTCAGAACACAGAATATAAGTAAGTACTGATCACCTGTAGCAGGACACAAAGGAAAGACCCCAGCCACCTTACAAATAGGTAAGAAGAAAGGTAAAAATTTTAACCAATTTCAAAAGTCTTCTTTCAAGTGTGAATGAAAAATTCATAAAGGAAGACTTTTGTTGTTGTTGTTGTTGTTGTTGTATTTTTTCCGAAGTTAGAAGCTGTGAGGCAGTCAGACAGAGACTCCCACATGCACCCGACTGGGATCCACCTGGCATGCCCACCAGGGGGCAATGCTCTGCCCCTCTGGGGCATTGCTCCATTATGGCTGGAGCCATTCTAGCACCTGAGGCAGAGGCCATAGAACCGTCCTCAGCGCCCGGGCCAACTTTGCTCCAATAGAACCTTGGCTACTCGAGGGAAATAGAGAGATAGAGAGGAAGAAGAGGGGGAAGGGTGGAGAAGCAGATGGGCACTTCTCCTGTATGCCCTGGCCAGAAATCAAACCCAGGACTTCTACACGCTGGGCTAATGCTCTACTGCTGAGCCAACCAGCCAGGGCAAAGGAAGACTCTTCTAAGACATAAAACAAACCTCAACAAATTTAAAGAAATCGAAACCACACAAAGTATGTTCTCTAACCATAACTTAATTAGACTAGAAATTAATAACAAATCAAATGTTTGAGAAATTCCCAAAATATTTTAAAATTAAGTAACATACCTATGTGCCAATAAAAGGAAGCCACAAGGGGAATTACAAGGTATTTTAAATCAAATGAAAGTTAAAACACAACATATAAAAATTTGCTTAGGAAAAATTTCCAATGCTTAGGAAAAAATTTATAGCAGTAGATGTTAGAAAGAAAGATCTAAAGCCAATTATCTAACTTTTCATCTTATGAAATAATAAACCAAGTTAGGAGTAAGCAAAATTAGGAACATAAAAACAACAGCAACTTCTGGCTTCCAGTTCCCCATGTAAGAAGCTTATAAATTGCCACTTTATCCTAATGTCAACACAAAAAAAGCCAACAACTTCCAAACCTGTATTTTTATGAGTTTATTTGAGCCAAACTGTTGATAATTGGCAGGAAGAAGAGTCTCAACAGATTAAGAAAGTGCTCCAGAAAATAGAGATTTCATTACTTATTTTATACATTAGAATCAAAGGGAGCCTGACCAGGTGGTGGTGCAGAGGATAAAGCATCAGACTAGGATGCAGAAGATGCAGGTTCAAAACCCTGAGGTCATCAGCTTGAGCGCGGGCTTACCAGCTTGAGTGTAGGGTTGCTAGCTTGAGTATGGGAACATAGACATGAGCTCATGGTCGCTGGCTTGAGCCCAAGTGTTGGGCAGATAAAATATAATATGCTCACTTTGTTAAAGATGGCGCTGCCCACATGGAAGCCCATCACCCAGCTGATATTATTTGCCCTTATGCTTGGGATGGGTGTGGGGAAAAGTCTGTAATGTGGGCAGGCCAGGTCATTATAACCTAAGGCTTGGTTTTAGGAGCAAGCTTTTGCCCACACCCTTGACTGATTGGATGATGTGGGGTGGTGCACTCTCATGAGGAGTCCCATTATGCCTCAGATGGGTGACTTGGTATCAGAGACTTCCTTGTTTGTAGATTGGATTAGAGGTTTGGATTTCTACAGTATAAAGTGGGACAGACCAGGAGCTTGCGCTCTTGGTTCCTGAGGTATTAGAGAGGAGAGCAGATTAAGGCCACGTGGAGGCCAGGAGAAGCAGTCAAGATGGTAGAGTGCTGAGAGAGAAACAAGTTTGTGCAGAGTTTGTGCAGGAGGAAATAGGGAACAGAGGTGAATAAGTCTGGTGAGCTAGAAACCTTTGATTTTAGGAAACTCGGATAAGTCAGTAGCTTTGTGAGCACTGAATGAGTGGGTTTTTGCTTGCCCACCAGGTGCAAGCTAGATTAAAGCTGATGGCTCACCAGTTCTTGGCTCCATTGTTTCATTACCAACTGTTCGAATCTAATGTGAACCTGCATGGGCCAGGTGGCTGTGATCCTGACCCTGTCTACTGGCTTTACACCAAGGTTGCTGGTTTGAGCAAGGGGTCTCTTGCTCAGCTGGAGCCCCCCCCCCAGAAACCCCCACTCACCCACGCTATAAGGCCAGGGGCCACCGCCCATCATGGCCATTCATATGCAGGTTCCCATTAGATTCGGGCAAACAGTAAAGAAACAGTGAAGCCAAAAAAATGGTGGGCCATTTTTTATTTTAGCCTCCAATCAGCCAGCGAGTAAAAACACACACAGAGGGAAAACACTTCTCTTTCCATTTGGGGCTCCCAAAGCCACTGACTCTTATGGTTTTTCCTAGAATCAAAGGCCCCCACCAGTCTCAGTCACCCCTGATTTCCCATCTGCCAACATGGTTTCTGTTGGGCAGATGAAATATATTATGCTCACTTTGTTAAAGATGGTGCTGCCCACGGTCAAGTTTTAAAAGTAAGCTTTTCCCCACACCCTTGACTGATTGGATGATGTAGGGTGGTTGTAAAGCCAGTAGCCGAGGCCACCATCACAGCAGCCCGACCCACGCAGGTTCGCATTAGATTCGAACAGTCGGTAATGAAACAATGGAGCCAAGAACTGGTGAGCCATCAACTTTAATTCTAGCTTGCACCCGGCGGGCAAGCAAAAATACACACTGGGCTCCAAAACCCACACATTCAGTGCTCACAAAGCTACTGACTTATCCGAGTTTCCTAGAATCATAGGTTTCCAGCTCACCAGACTTATTCACCTCTGTTTCCCATCTCCTCCTGCACAAACTCTTAACAAACTGGCTTCTTCCTCAGCACTCTGCCATCTCTGCTGCTTCTCCTGGCCTTCATGTGGCCTTACTCTGCTCTCCTCTCTAATACTAACCTCAGGAACTCAGGAACCAAGAGCGAGAGAGCAAGCTCCCGGGCTGCCCCAGTTTATAGCATAGATAATCCAAACCTTTTATCCAATTATACACACAAGAAAGTCTCTGATAATGGGATTCTTCAGGAGAGTGCACCACCCTACATCATCCAATCAGTCAAGGGTGTGGGGAAAAGTTTATTCTTAAACTAAGCCTTAAGCTATAACAACCCGGCCTGCTTACAACTTTTCCCCCACAGCCATCACAAGCATAAGGGCAAATAATATCACCTGAGTGATGGGCTTCCATGTGGGCAGCACCATCTTTAACAAAGTGAGCATATTATATTTTATCTGCTGAACAGTGGTGCACTCTCATGAGGAATTTTCCCAGTATGTCTCAGATAAGTGACTTTATATCAGAGACTTCCTTGTGTGTAGATTGGATTAAAGGCTTTGAATCATCTACACTATAAAGTTGGGCAGACCGGGAGCTTGCGCTCTTGGTTCCTGAGGTATTACAGAGAAGAGCAGATTAAGGTCACGTGGAGGCCAGGAGAAGCAACCAAGATGGCGGAATGATGAGGAAGAAGCCAGTTTGTGCAGAGTTTGTGTAGAGAGAAGGAGATGGGAAACAGAGGTGAGTAAGTCTGGTGAGCTAGAAACCTTTTGATTCTAGGAAACTCGGATAAGTCAGTAGCTTTGTGAGCACTGAATGTGTGGGTTTTGGAGCCCAGTGTGTGTTTTTGCTTGCCCACTGGGTGCAAGCTAGAATTAAAGCTGATGGCTCACCAGTTCTTGGCTCTGTTTTTTCATTACCGACTGTTCGAATCTAATGAGAACCTGCACTGGCCAGGCAGCTGTGATAATGGCCATGGCCACTGGCCCTACAGTTTCTTACTCTGCAAAACTGGCTTCTCTCTCCTTCCCATCTTGGAGTCTTCTTCTTCTCCTTCTTTCTAAACTTTTCTATGCAAAAAGAAAAACCCTCTTCCAGCACACATTAGCATAACAATGCCCCTTCTCAAGCAGGAAGGTAGTCAGCAGTTTCACCTGGCAGTGCAATTCATCTGGGCAGCACCATTTTTAACAATAAAAGTGAACAAACTCAAAAAAACACAAATTTAACAAACTCATTTGCCCAGCACATTCCCAGTCATGGCACAAATGAGAAAACAATTAACAAACAACTAAGATACTGTAACAAACAATTGATGCTTCTCTTCTTTCCATTCCTGTCTGACCTTATCTGTTCCTCTCTCTATCTCTATCTCTATCTCTCTCTCTGTCACACACACACACACACACACACACACACACACTTCAGAAACCCCATTAGATTCGGGCAAACAGTGTGTGTGTGTGTGTGTGTGTGTGTGTGTGTGTGTGTGTGTGTGTGTGTGTAGAATTAGGGAGGTGGGAGAAAGCAAAGAGGGGAAATCTCTGGAACTCTGGAAGGAATTGGATAAAAAGTAAAAATGTATATACTGAAACTTATTTTACATAGGGAGGCACAAGATAGGTAAATTAATTAACATTATAATAATAACAATGAAAGAGTTTGTTGGTTCTTGCTCAGGATGCCTGCCCTAACGGGGCAGAAAAAGATTACCCCTACATTTCAAAAGCATGTTATCAGGTACATTATTGCAGATGCTAAAGGCAACAGACAAGCTTCAAAGGAAGCATTGACCTTTGTTCAGATAGAGAATAACTCCCCAGGACCAGACTACCCACCATAAACCGCTCCTAGCTAAAAAGTTGCCATTTCAGATCATCCTGTGTGTTTACTTTAGGTCCCTGAGTCTGTAAGACCACCATGCAGGCTTTCCCTAAGCTTCTCAGGTTCAGTTTATGGCCCCTTTTTCATCCACACTAAAAAGTAAAAACATGAACAGACTGAAAAAGCACAACCCTTCTTGTATTCCTAAGAGAGGGAGAAATATAGGGCAAACCACTGTCCCCAAGATTGGAGGCCAATACCAGGAACTAAGGCTTTACGGAATAGAAACCGCCTCAGAACCAGTACTGGGAAAGAAAAACTGAACTGTACCTGATAAATTGCTGGAGGCTCAGTGTTGGTCAAATAAGTTTGTAAATTGATATATATGTTTGCTCGTTCATAGTTTGCATTGTGTGGGGGGGACAGGCTGTGGGCCGGCTGGGTCATTGTAGCCTGAGGCTTGGTTTTGGGACTGGGCTTTCCCCCACACTCTTGAGTGTTGCATGATGTGGGTCATGCACTCTTGTGAGGAATCCCATTATGCCTTGGATGGGTGACTTTGCGTCGGAGACTTCCTTATTTGTATATTGGATTAAAGGTTTTGATTTCTATACTATAGAGTGGGGCAGACCAGGAGCTTGCTCTCTCTCGGTTCCTGCTATCACCATTGCAGGGGCCTCCCTGATCCCTTGCCCTTCATGGGAAAAGCAGGTTTTCTGCTTTTCCCTTGTCTTCTCTTGTGGCTTGCCTGTCTAGGTGAGACACCAAGACAGGCAAAAATAAACAGAATGGCCCACCATCCTCCAACTCTGCCATTTCTTTACCGTCTGCCCAAATCCAATGGGAACCTGCATGTGAATGGCCACGATAGTGGCTCCTGGCCATACAACTGGTGTAGTTTGCAGCAGGATTCAGAGATCGGTATGGGGCCATGTTGGGCAGATGAAATATATTATGCTCACTTTGTTAAAGATGGCTCTTCCTACGTGCAAGTTTTAAGAGTAAGCTTTTCCCCACAACCTTGACTGATTGGATGATGTGGGGTGGTGCACTCTCTTGAGGAATCCTCCCATTATGTCTCAGATAAGTGACTTTGTATCAGAGACTTCCTTGTTTGTAGATTGGGTTAAGGGTTTGGATTTCTACACTATGAAGTGGGGCAGACTGGAAGCTTGCTCTCTCTCCATTCCTGAGGTTAGTATCAGAGAGGAGAGCAGATGAAGGCCACGTGGAGGCCTGGAGAAGCAGCCAAGATGGTGGAGTGCTAAGGAAGAAGCCAGTTTGAGCAGAGTTAGTGCTGGAGAAGGAGATGGGAAACAGAGGTGAATAAGTCTGGTGAGCTAGAAGCCTTTGATGCTAGGAAACTCGGATAGGTCAGTAGCTTTGTGAGCACTGAGTGAGTGGGTTTTGGAGCCCAGTTTGTGCTTCTGCTTGCCTGCTGGGTGCAAGCTAGAATTAAAGCTGATGGTTCACCAGTTTTTGGCTCCATTGTTTCATTACCGACTGTTCGAATCCAATGTGAACCTGCACTGGCCAGGCGGCTGTGATGGTGGCCCTAGCTACTGGTTTTACAGGCCACCACCATTGAGGGGTAGGGTAGAGGGCTGGTTGCTGTTCTGCCTCCCCATGGCTGTTCTTTTAGGGACCGTGGGCTGGGTGTTCTTTACTCAGGAGGAAACCAGGAGTTTTGTGTGAGAAGCCGCCTGTTAGGCAGATAAAATATATTATGCTCACTTTGTTAAAGATAGTGCTGCCCACGTGGAGGCCTGTTGCCCAGGTGATGATATTAGTAGCCCTTTCTGCTTGGAAATGGGCGTGATTATGTTAATATGTGTTGGGGGAGGGCTTTTGTGCCAAAAGGTTTTAAAGAGAAGAGGGATTACATTCTAGGAAGAGAGAGCAGAGAAAGGAGAGCAGAGAAGGGCCACGTGGAGGAGAGGAGAGGCAGCCAAGATGGCGGAGTGCTGAAAGAGAAGCAAGTTTGAGCAGAGATTGTGCTGGAGAAGGAAATGGGGAACAGAGGTGAATAGGGCTGGTGAGGTACAAAACTTTGTTGCTAGGAAACTCGGATAAGTCAGTAGCTTTGAGAGCACTGAATGGGTTTTAGAGCCCAGTGTGTGTTTTTACTTGCCCACCAGGTGCAAGCTAGGATTAAAGATGGCCTACCAGTTCTTGGCTCTGTTGTTTCATTACCGACTGTCCAAATCTAATGCGATCCTGCATTGACCAGGCAGCTGTGATGGTGGCCGTGGCTACTGGCTTTACACCACCCAAGGTTGAAAGCTTCAATACGAATTGCATATCGAATGGCAGAAAAGGTTGGAATTGGAGTGAGCACTGGAAAAAGAATTACAGGTTTGCGAGTTGTAGTTTTCCCTGGAAGCTGAACTTTTGCACCCGCAGTTGTTGGAGAAACAACTGCGGATTCAAGAGCTTGAGTCTCAGCTTCTGGCCAAAAGCCAGCAGCCACAGGAGCCTAAACGGCCGCCAAAGGAGCAGCAGCATCCGTGCCAGTGGATTGACTTTGAGTCAGCGGGAGCAGGTGCTTGCAACTCCTTCTGAGGCTGAGAAGGCTCAGGCTGAAGCTGCCATATGCATACTGAGAGCCCGACCAGTGGTTGCCAAAAAGGTAAAAACCCAGCAGCAAAGAGTCCCTCAGGGGCAGCCACAGCCTCCTGCCCAGGTAATGGAACACTCTGTGGTCTGGCCCTATACCCAGGCAGAGCTGATGGAGTTGGGGGCACAATTTATGCAGAAACCTACTGAATCCCTGGTAGCCTGGTTACTATGATTATGGGACATAGGGATGGATGGCATTATGCTCTCCAGAACAGAGATGGAGAAATTGGCTGCCATTACCACACACTCCTTGAGGCATTGTCTTCAGACCTGCCCTGGCAACCCAGGAGACCACACCCTATTAGTATGGGTGATGGCCGCCATTCATATGGTCTGGCAGAATGCTGGAGAATTGTCAGGGGTAATGAGTTGGTGGCAGTGCTACAGTGAGTTAGTAAAGGTCCTTTGGGAACTAGGTATGAAGAATTCTGTTTTCAACCCTGGGTCCTATGGGCCAGACGAGGAAGTGTTTACAGCAAAAATGAGGGAATTTATCCTTGCTAGCGCCCCATCAGCCCTTTTTGGGTCACTTGTGGCTATCTTGGGCCCCTATGTGGGACAGCCCATCAATGCGGTTACACAGATGGTAGCAGATTTGGGAGAGCTGGAGGCTGCTCAAGATCATAAAGCAGCGAGGGCTGATGCCAATGTTGCCCCCCCAACTAACAAGAGAAACGGGCCTATAAAGGTTACCCAAACACAGATGTGGGTAGATTTGATTGCGGCTGGAGCAGATAAGGGTAAATTTGATGGCCAGTCTAATAAAATTCTTTTGGAGCTTTGGTAGCAGCTTAAACCAGAACAGAAGTTCCAGCCAATGAGACGAAAGGCCCCAGCAGCTACCAATCAAACGTTTGGTGCGCAGGCAGCTCGGTTACAAGATTATATGATAGAGACGGCCGAGGGAGAGGAGAACTCCCAAGACCCATTGTACCAGTTTGAATAGGAAAAAGGCCGAGGGACCCGTCTAATGGGGATGGGCGGGGACCGGAGGCCACATGTGGAACTGGCTATCCACTGGTCCCCTTCCAAGGTACAATGGGTGTTGACCTTGGTGGATACAGGTGCAGAATGTTCCCTCCTCTATGGGAACCCAGAGCGATTTGCTGGTACCCCAGTGGCTACTGATGGTTATGGGGGCCAAACTGTTTAAGTGAAGCCAATAACTATTCCATTGAGGATAGGAAGACTGCGTCCTAAGCCATATAAGGTGTATGTATCTCCTATTCCTGAATATATTTGGGAGGTAGATGTCTTGCAAGGTCTGTGGTTGGAAACTATAGCCGGGGAGTTCTGGCTGCAGATCAGGGTTGTGAAGGCAGTGTTGCGGGGACACGCATCACATTCCCCTTTGCACTTGCCCATCCCTCAGTGTGTGACTAACACCAAGTAGTACCACCTGCCAGGTGGTTATGAAGAAGTCACAGGGACAATCTTCGAACTAGAAAAGGTGGAGATCATCCGGCCAGCACACAGTCCTTACAATTCCTGGTATAGCCTGTGCGCAAACCAAACAGAACCTGGAGAATGACAGTAGATTCCAGAGAACTTAATAAAATTGTTCCCCCTTTGCACGCTGCTGTTCCCTTGATAGCTAACATGGTGGATTGGCTAAGCCATGAGTTGGGGACATACCACTTTGAGGCAGACTTGGCCAATGCTTTTTTTCTATTGATATAGCTGCAGAGGGTCAAGAGCAATTTGCCTTCATTTGGGAAAGGAGACAATGGACTTTTACAGTATTACCCCAGGGCTATTTACATAGCCCCACCTTGTGCCATGGGCTGGTGGCTGCTGACCTGGCTAAATATAAACAGCCAGAGGCAGTTCAGATGTAGCATTATATTGATGATATTATGCTAACTAGTGATTCTCTTCCAGAATTGGAGCAAGCAGTCCCTACCCTGCTATCCCATTTGAAAGCATGTGGCTGGGCAGTCAACTAGAACAAATTACAAGGACCTGGGTTATCTGTTAAATTCTTGGGAGTTGTCTGGTCGGGTAAGACAAAAGTTATCCCTGACGCAATTATAGATAAGATCCAAGCATACCCCGTGCCCACTTTGGTAAAACAATTACAGGAATTCTTAGGTTTGTTGGGGTATTGGTGAGCATTTATACCCCATTTGGCTCAGTTACTGTGCCCCTCGTACAACCTTATTCAGAAAGGGGTTCGTTGGGATTGAACTGAGCAAGTGCAAGTTCATTTACAGCAGCTAAGAGAGCTGTCAAGGTGGCACAGGCCTTGAATGTGTTTGATCCTGCCAGGCCCTGTGAGCTGGATGTTCATGTAACCTCGGAGGGGTTTGGATGGGACTTGTGGCAATGGACAGAGCGCTTAGAGCAACCTATTGGGTTTTGGTCCCAATGTGGAAAGGTGCTGTAAAGCCAGTAGTCGCGGTCAGAATCACAGCAACCCGACCAGTGCAGGTTCGCATTAGATTCGAACAGATCGTAATTGTTCGGCAGATAAAATATAATATGCTCACTTTGTTAAAGATGGCGCTGCCCACATGGAAGCCCGTCACCCAGGTGATATTATTTGCCCTTATGCTTGTGATGGCTGTGGGGGAAAAGTTGTAATGTAAGCAGGCCGGGTTGTTATAGCTTAAGGCTTTGTTTTAAGAGTAAGCTCTTCTCCACACCCTTGACTGATTGGATGATGTAGGGTGGTGATGTAGGGAGGAATCCCATTATGCCTCAGATGGGTGGCTTTGTATCAGAGACTTTCTTGAATGTATAATTGGATTAAAGGTTTGGATTTTCTAGGCTATAAACTGGGGCAGTCCAGGAGCTCGCTCTCTCTTGGTTCCTGGGTTCCTGAGGTTAGTATTAGAGAGCAGAGCAGATTAAGGCCATGTGGAGGAGAAGTAGCCAAAATGGCGGAGTGCTGAGGAAGAAGCCAGTTTGTGCAGAGTTTGTGTAGAGAGAAGGAGATGGCAAGCAAATATACACACTGGGCTCCAAAACCCACTCATTCAGTGCTCACAAAGCTACTGACTTATCCGAGTTTCCTAAAATCAAAAGGTTTCTAGCTCACCAGACTTATTCACCTCTGTTTCTCATCTCCTTCTCTCTACACAAACTCTGCACAAACTGGCTTCTTCCTTAGCACTCTGCCATCTTGGCTGCTTCTCCTGGCCTCCACGTGGCCCTTCATCTGCTCTCCTCTCTAATACTAACCTCAGGAACTAAGAGAGCAAGCTCCCAGTCTGCCCCACTTTATAGTGTAGATTCAAAACCCTTAATCCAATCTACAAACAAGGAAGTCTCTGATACAAAGTCACTTATCTAAGACATAATGGGAGGATTCCTCAAGAGAGTGCACCACCCCGCATCATCCAATCAGTCAAGAGTGTGGGGAAAAGCTTACTCTTAAAACTTGCACGTGGGCAGCTCCCTCTTTAACAAAGTGAACATAATATATCTTATCTGCCCAACACCCCTCTAACCCTTCCTGGGAATGATGAGGCAGACACGTTAGCAAAGGTGCAATGGTTGGAGACTGCACCTGCAGGTAGGTGATGTGGTGTGTAAAGCCTTTGGCCGAGGCCACTATCACAGCAGCCTGACCCACGCAGGTTCGCATTAGATTCGAACAGTCGGTAACAAAACAACGGAGCCAAGAACTGGTGAGCCATCAGCTTTAATTCCAGCTTGCACCCGGTGGGCAAGCAAAAACACACACTGGGCTCCAAAATCCACACATTCAGTGCTCACAAAGCTACTGACTTATCCGAGTTTCCTAGAATCAAAGGTTTCTAGCTCACCAGACTTATTCACCTCTGTTTCCCATCTCCGTCTGCACAAACTCTTAACAAACTGGCTTCTTCCTCAGCACTCTGCCATCTTGGCTACTTCTCCTGGCCTCCATGTGGCCTTACTCTGCTCTCCTCTCTTCTACCTCCCTCAGGAACCAAGAGAGAGAGAGAGATCAAGCTCCCAGACTGCCCCAGTTTATAGCATAGATAATCCACACCTTTAATCCAATTATACATTCAAGAAAGTCTCTGATACAAAGCCACCCATCTGAGGCATAATGGGATTCCTCCCTACATCATCCAATCAATCAAGGGTGTGGAGAAGAGCCTACTCTTAAAACCAAGCCTTAGGCCATAACAACCTGGCCTGCTTACATTACAGCCTTTCCCCCACACCCATCCCAAGCACAAGGGCAAATAATATTACCTGGGTGACGGGCTTCCATGTGGGCAGCACCATCTTTAACAAAGTGAGCATATTATGTTTTATCTGCCCAACAATCCACCCCTATGCTCACTTTACTACCCACAATCTACACTACCGGCATCCCTGTACAAGGAAATTAAGTACAGTACACAAATTACAGCAGTAGCCCAAATCATACAGTTTCAACAATTACAAATGTACACACATTTCACCAGTCTCTGAGCACTTTGCCAAAAGTGCAAAATGTCCTCAGCCTTCTTTCTAGCCATGGGAAAAGCATCCCGGGGCAGGAAGGCCTCCAGCAAAGCCACCCCCACCCCCATCAGGGTATTTCACATTGTCCAAAAACCATAAGTCCATTCAACAAAAGAGCCAATGCTCACTCTGGTCGTAGTCCAGGAAATCAGTCCACACACATAGGGCTTTAGCCTCCACCCTCATTCCTGCCATCATTGCAGGTTTCACACTGTCCTAAAGAGAAGCATGTGGCAATGGCAGTCAGCATTTCCATCTTTGCTCTGGGGAGCATGATGGCATCCACCCCTATGTCCCAAAATCGCAGACCTACCGGCAGCATAGATACTCCTTGCTGCTGGGCTCTCACCTTCTGGAGGCTGTGGATTTCAACTCCAGCTTGATTCTCCTCATCCTCCAAAGAGGAACTGAAAACACCAGCTCCTGCTGCTGGGCTTGATCTCCGGGCCACCGCTGTCTTCTGCTCAGCAGGCCTTTTAGCTCCAACCCTGGCCTCAGCCCCGGTTCCGGCCTCAGCTCCGGCCCCGGCCTCAGCTCCGGCCCCGGCCTCATGCCGCTGCTGGCTCTCCACAACATCCAGGGCAATCTCCAACTCACGAACCTGTGATTCCTTCTCCAGCGTCTGCTCCATTTCCAGGTGAATCTCGCAAACCTGGTCAGCCTCCTCCTCCAGCACTTCCTTCAGCTCCAGGGTCAGCATCTGTTTCTCCCACGTTTCCTCCAGCTCCTTCCACTGCTCGGTTTGCAGGTCCCGGGCAGCCTCTTTCATAGAGCTCTCAGTTTCCTCACACATGGCTGTAAAAGTCAGCCAGCCTACAGTTCCCCAAAAAACAGCTATGGGAAACCAAAACAGCAACCAGTCCTCTACTCCACCACTCAAAGGTGGTGGTGGCTCCATGCCGAACTGTATCGAATCCTGCCAAAGACTACGCCAAATGTAAAGCCAGTAGCCGAGGCCACTATCACAGCAGCCTGACCCACGCAGGTTCGCATTAGATTCGAACAGTCGGTAACAAAACAACGGAGCCAAGAACTGGTGAGCCATCAGCTTTAATTCCAGCTTGCACCCGGTGGGCAAGCAAAAACACACACTGGGCTCCAAAATCCACACATTCAGTGCTCACAAAGCTACTGACTTATCCGAGTTTCCTAGAATCAAAGGTTTCTAGCTCACCAGACTTATTCACCTCTGTTTCCCATCTCCGTCTGCACAAACTCTTAACAAACTGGCTTCTTCCTCAGCACTCTGCCATCTTGGCTACTTCTCCTGGCCTCCATGTGGCCTTACTCTGCTCTCCTCTCTTCTACCTCCCTCAGGAACCAAGAGAGAGAGAGAGATCAAGCTCCCAGACTGCCCCAGTTTATAGCATAGATAATCCACACCTTTAATCCAATTATACATTCAAGAAAGTCTCTGATACAAAGCCACCCATCTGAGGCATAATGGGATTCCTCCCTACATCATCCAATCAATCAAGGGTGTGGAGAAGAGCCTACTCTTAAAACCAAGCCTTAGGCCATAACAACCTGGCCTGCTTACATTACAGCCTTTCCCCCACACCCATCCCAAGCACAAGGGCAAATAATATTACCTGGGTGACGGGCTTCCATGTGGGCAGCACCATCTTTAACAAAGTGAGCATATTATGTTTTATCTGCCCAACATGGTGCAATAGCTTCACCAGTGTCTGCTCCATGCATGACAAAAAACTATGTGGGCTATGGGTAAGGCGTGGAACTGGCCTGTGTCCTATGCAGTGGTACTTGCAACCTGTGAGCAATGTGCAATATGTTCCAAGGAGCACCCTCGGAGACCACTGGTGTCACCTGGACAGGTCCAGAGGGGTCATATTCTACTGACACGATGGCAGATAGACATCATAGGACCCTTACCAAAGTCAGAAGGTTACCAGTATGCAGTCACTTGTGTAGATACTGCCACCAGTCTGCTTGCTGCTTACCCCACCCATGACCCTGACCAGAGGAGGCAGTCATACAGGCTCTGGACCACCTGAGTGCTGCATATGGGTGACCACTGGTCCTTGAAAGTGACAATGGTACCCACTTCACTGGTTCAATGGTGAGGCAATGGGCTCAAGAGCTGGGGGTGGACTGTAAGTACCACGTTCCCTACTGTAAAGCCAGTAGTCGAGGCCACCATCACAGCAGCCTGACCCATGCAGGTTCACATTGGATTCGGACAGATGGCAATGAAACACAGGAGCCAAAAACTGGTGAGCCATCTGCTTTAATTCTAGCTTGCACCCGGCGGACAAGCAAAAACACACACTGGGCTTCAAAACCCACACATTCAGTGCTCACAAAGCTACTGACTTATCCGAGTTTCCTAGCATCAAAGCTTTCTAGCTCACCAGACTTATTCACCTCTGTTTCCCATCTCCTCCTACACAAACTCTTAACAAACTGGCTTCTTCCTCAGCACTCTGCCATCTTGGCTACTTCTCCTGGCCTTCACATGGCCTTACTCTGCTCTCCTCTCTAATACCAACCTCAGGAACCCAGGAACCAAGAGAGAGCGAGATCTGGCTACCGGTCCGCCCACTTTATAATGTAGAATCCAAACCCTTAATCCAATTATACAAACAAGGAAGTCTGATACAAAGTCACCCATCTGAGGCATAATGGGATTCCTCCCTACATCACCACCCTACATCATCCAATCAATCAAGGGCGTGGAGAAGAGCTTACTCTTAAAGCTAAGCCTTAGGCTATAATGACCTGGCCTGCTTACATTACAGCCTTTCCCCCATATCCATCCCAAGCATAAGGGCAAATAATATCACCTGGGTGACGGGCTTCCATGTGGGCAGCGCCATCTTTAACAAAGTGAGCATACCATATTTTATCTGCCCAACAATCCACCCTTATGCTCACTTTACTACCTACAATCTACACCACCGGCATTCTTATACAAGGCAATTAAGCACATTACACAAATTACAGCAATAGCACAAATCATACAATTTCAGCAATTACAAAGATACATTTCTCCAGTCTCTGAGCACTTTGCCAAAAGCGCAAAATGTCCTCGGCCTTCTCTCTAGCCATGGGAAAAGCTTCCCGGGGCAGGAGGGCCTCCAGCAAAGCCATCCCCACCCCCATCAGGGTATTTCACATTGTCCAAAATTCGTAAGTCCATCCAACAAATGAGCCAGTGCTCACTCTGGTCGTAGTCCAGGAAATCAGTCCACACACATGGGGTGTTAGCCTCCCCCCTCATCTCTGCCATCCTGGCAGCTCGTACACTGTCCCAAAAAGGAGCACGTGGCCATGGCAGTCAGAATTTCCATCTCTGCTCTGGGGAGCATGATGGCATCCACCCCTATGTCCCAAAATCGCAGACCTACCGGCAGCGTAGCTACTCCTTGCTGCTGGGCTCTCACCTTCTGGAGACTGCGGATTGCAACTCCAGCCCGATTCTCCTCATCCTCCAAAGAGGAACTGAAAACATCAGCTCCTGCTGCTGGGCTCGAGCCCCCTGCTGCCACTGCTTTCTGCTCCATGGGCCTTACAGCCCCTGCCTCAGCCTCAGCCTCAGCCTTAGCCCTAGCCTTGGCTTCAGGCCCGGCCTCAGCCCCGGTCCTGGCCTCAGCTCCGGCCCCGACCTCAGGCCCGGCCTCATGCCGCTGCTGGCTCTCCACAACATCCAGGGCAATCTCCAACTCACGAACCTGTGATTCCTTTTCCAGCGTCTGCTCCATTTCCAGGCGAATCTCACAAACCTGGTCAGCCTCCTCCGGTGCTTCCTCCAACTCCAGGGTCGGCATCTCTTTCTCCCACGTTTCCTCCAGCTCCATCCGCTGCTCAGTTTGCAGGTCCTGGGCAACCTCTTTCACAGAGCTCTCAGTTTCCTCACACATGGCTGTAAAAGTCAGCCAGCCTACAGTTCCCCAAAAAACAGCTATGGGAAACCAAAACAGCAACCAGTCCTCTACTCCACCACTCAAAGGTGGTGGTGGCTCCATGTCGATCTGTATCAAATCCTGCCACAGACTACGCCAAATGTAAAGCCTGTGGCCGAGGCCACTATCACAACAGCCTGACCCACGCAGGTTCACATTGGATTCGAACAGATGGCAATGAAACACAAGAGCCAAGAACTGGTGAGCCATCAGCTTTAATTCTAGCTTGCACCCGGCAGGCAAGCAAAAACACACACTGGGCTCCAAAACCCACACATTCAGTGCTCACAAGCTATTGACTTATCCGAGTTTCCTAGAATCAAAGGTTTCTAGCTCACCAGACTTATTCACCTCTGTTTCCCATCTCCTCCAGCACAAACTCTTAACAAACTGGCTTCTTCCTCAGCACTCTGCCATCTTGGCTGCTTCTCTCCTCCACGTGGCCTTAATCTGCTCTCCTCTCTAATACTAACCTCAGGAACTCAGGAACCAAGAGAGAGAGAGCAAGCTCCCGGACTGCCCCAGTTTATAGCATAGAAAATCCAAACCCTTAATCCAATTATACATACAAGAAAGTCTCTGATACAAAGCCACCCATCTGAGGCATAATGGGATTCCTCCCTACATCACCACCCTACATCATCCAATCAATCAAGGGCGTGGAGAAGAGCTTACTCTTAAAGCTAAGCCTTAGGCTATAATGACCTGGCCTGCTTACATTACAGCCTTTCCCCCATATCCATCCCAAGCATAAGGGCAAATAATATCACCTGGGTGACGGGCTTCCATGTGGGCAGCGCCATCTTTAACAAAGTGAGCATACCATATTTTATCTGCCCAACACCTACCAACCCCAGGCTGCTGGTATCATTGAGCGGTATAATGGACTCTTAAAGCAGGGACTGCGACAGGAGGGGGCCATCAGCTCCCTTACTGGATGGACACGCCGCTTATGGACAGTACTCCGGATTTTTTTTTTTTTTTTACAGGAACAGAGAGAGAGTCAGAGAGAAGGATAGATAGGGATAGACAGACAGGAGCAGAGAGAGGTGAGAAGCATCAATCATTAGTTTTTCGTTGCCATCGCAACACCTTAGTTGTTCGTTGATTGCTTTCTCACATTTGCTTTGACCGCGAGTTTTCAGCAGACCGAGCAACCCCTTGCTGGAGCCAGTGACCTTGGGTCCAAGCTGACGAGCTTTTGCTCAAGCCAGATGGACCCATGCTCAAGTTGGCGAGCTCGGGGTCTCGAACGTGGGTCTTCCGCATCCCAGTCTGATGCTCTATCCACTGCGCCACTGCCAGGTCAGGCAGTACTCTGAATTTTGAATGAGAGACCTCGATGGGGGGAGCCCAGCTCCAGTGGACACCCTCCTGCATCGGGCAGCTGCCCCCATTCAGTTGCAGATACACACCAAGAACATTTTACTCAAGCCAGGTTTTGGACAACAGGGCAACGTGCTCTTGCCTGCCCCAACAGCTCTTCTTAAAGGCCAACGGCTTCAATGGACTTGGCCCTGGACTGTCCAGGCCCCCCATCTGAGATGGATGGCCTTGGCACCATGGGGAAAGGGGCTAGAGGTGGACCTCCAGTTAACTCCTTGGGCAACCAGCACCTGGCTACCTAAGGTAGAAGTATTATTATCCCTTGAGTGCTCAGGGGGACAGCATTATCAAGGACACCTTTGTAATTTTTTTATGGCCAATAATGAGTTCTCCTATTTTACTACACATAGAACCAGCAGATGCTGGTGAATTGGCCAATAAGGTTTGGTATGCCTGCTCAGGGCGGCCTCTGGTACCAGCTACAGTACTGTCTGCAGACAAAACTCTGGCCTGTATTCTGCCAGAGGGAAAAGATTTGCCTCTCTTGGTGCCACTGACAGCTCTCTCATTTCACCCATAGCTTTTGATTTGTTAATCCTATTGCTGTAGTGGTACTCTTTCTGTTTATGCAATGTACCCCACTCCTTGCACAGTGACCATCATGGAAGATACCTGTGGTTTAGATTGTGAAGCAAGCAAAAGGGGTGGAATGTTGGTCAAATATGTTTGTAAATTGATATATATGTTTGCTCGCTTATAGTCTGCATTGTTTGCGGGGGACAGGCTGTGGACGGGCCGGGTCGTTGTAGCCTGAGGCTTGGTTTTGGGACTGGGTTTTTTCCCACATCCTTGACTGTTGCATAATGTGGGTCATGCACTCTTGTGAGGAATCCCATTATGTGTGGGTCATGCACTCTTGTGAGGAATCCCATTATGCCTCGGGTGGGTGACTTTGTGTTGGAGACTTCCTTGTTTGTATATTGGATTAAAAGTTTTGATTTCTATACTATGGAGTGGGGCTATCACCATTGTAGGAGCCTTCCTGATCCCTTGCCCTTCATGGGAAAAGCAGGTTTTCTGCTTTTCCCTTTTTTCTGCTTTTCCCTTGTCTTCTCTTGTGTCTTCTCTTGGTGTCTTACCAAGACAGGCAAGAATAAACAGAATGGCCCACCATCCTCCAAGTCCGCCATATCTTTACCATCTGCCCGAATCCAACGGGAACCTGCATGTGAATGGCCATGATGGCGGCTCCTGTTCATACACTCAAGGGGGACAACTCTGAGACTTAGAAACTCCAGGGGACCCTGGCATAGGGGCCCCTTGATACTGTGAGATTTACCTTCAGGAGTTTGACCACATTTCTACAGAAAATATTGAAAAAACTTTTTCTCTTCTGGCAAGAGGAGGAGAAAAGGGGTCCTGTTGAAACACAATAGAACACTTTGTTCTTAACAAGGCCTGTCCTTAGGGAAAATTCATGGACTAGAGTCTAACCTGCTAGAGTATTATTATGAGCCTAACTGACCTGTGGGAAAGGAAATGCCCAATTCTAGCTACCCTTTCCCATATAAGGAGGGGGAAAAATACTGAGAAGCATTTGTAAATCTCAGTGCAGAAGCATAGGCTCACTGAAAGACTGAGATGTAATCACAAAAAGGCAAAAGAAGGCTTCCCTCTGCCCACATCTTAACACCACATTATTAAAGGTCTATTGACTGCAGTATCTTTTAGGCAGTAAATCATGTCCTGCTATCAAGAAAAAAATTACAAGGCATACCAAAAAATACAATTTGAATAATCAAATAGGCATCAGAACCCGGGATATTGATATTCTCAACTGGGAGTTTAAAACAACTGTGATTAACATGCTACTGGCTCTAATGAATAAAGTAGATAGTATGTAAGAACAGATGGGCAATGCAGGCAGAGAGATGAAAACCCTAAGAAGGAACCAAAAAGAAATTCTAAAGATTAAAAAAAGAAAGAAAAGAAAAAACTGTAACAGAAATAAAGAATGCCTTTGACAGACTTATTAGAAGACTGGACCCAACTGAGGAAATAATCTCTGAGTTAGAGGATATGTTAATGTAAGGCCAGTAGCCATGGCCACCATCACAGCCGCCTGGCCAATGCAGGTTCACATTTGATTTGGACAGATGATAATGAAACAACGGAGCCAAGAACTGGTGGGCCATTACCTTTAATCCTAACTTGCACTCAACGGGCGAGAAATACATACAGTAGGAAAACACTTCCTTTTCCATTCAGGGCTCCCAAAGCCACTGACTCATCAGAGTATTCCTAGAATCAAAGGCCCCACCAGCCTTATTCACCTCTGTTCCCCATCTCCTTCTCTCTGCACAAACTGGCTTCTCCTTCAGCACTCCGCCATCTTGGCTGCCTCTCCTCTGCAATGCTGATGGCAGGATCTGAGCTAGAGAGAGACCCAAGTCTGCCTCACTTTATAGTGTAGAAATTAAAGCCTTTAAGCCAATATACAGATAAGGAAGTCTCTGATACAAAGCCACTCATCTGAGGCAAAAATGGGATTCCTCATAAGAGTGCACCACCCCACATCATGCAACAGTCAAGGGTGTGGGGACAAGCTCAGTTTTGAGAAGATCGTAGTATTAAAAGGGTGGGAAAGGCTTTAGTCTTAAAACCAAGCCTTAGGCTATAAGGACCTTGCCAGCCTATAGCCTGTCTCCCACAGCCAATGCAAACTATAAGTGAGCAAACATATATATCATATTTACAAAATTATTTGACTAACAGTCAATATACTCAAAAACTGAAAATCAGACCAATATCTCTCCTTAGCATAGATATAAAAATCCTTAACAAATACTAGCAAATCAAATTCAACAATGATCAACAAAAGTAACTGTACGTCATGACCAAGTGGGATTTATCCCAGGTATGAAAGGCTGGTTCAATATTGAAAATCAGTTAGTGTAATGCA
This sequence comes from Rhynchonycteris naso, assembly GCA_037038555.1. Taxonomy (NCBI): domain Eukaryota; kingdom Metazoa; phylum Chordata; class Mammalia; order Chiroptera; family Emballonuridae; genus Rhynchonycteris; species Rhynchonycteris naso. The sequence goes on along the minus strand of CM072999.1, from coordinate 241,316,997 downwards.
TGACATCAATAGGCCAAAAAAGGAAAATCATGATCATATCAATAGATCGATGCAGATTCGTGGACCAATGGAACATAATAGAAAGCTCAGAAATGGACACATACTTATATGAATAGTCGATTTTTAACAAATTTTCAAAGGTAATTTAATGGAAAGAGAATAATCTTTTCAACAACTGAACATCTTTATGTTAAAAAATGGACCTTAATCCATACATCTCACCTTAAACAAAATTTAACTCAAAATTATTCATAGATATAAACAGAAAGCAGAAAATAATAAAACTTCTAGAAAAATATATATGGGAAAAATCCTTGTAAACTTGGATTAAGCAAAGATTTCTTAGACATGGTTCCATTAGTATGTTTCATAGTAGGAAAAAATGATAAATTGGACTTCCCCTCCAAGACGCTATGTAAGAGAACTTTCTCTCCAAAAGACTATGTAATAAAATGGCAAATCTAGCCTCAGACTGAGAGGAAATATTTGAAACAATGTCTGTCTAATAAAGGACTTGTATCCAGAATATATAAATAATTATGATTCAGTAATAAGAAACAACTCAACTTAAAAATGAGCAAAGATTTAAACAGACACCATAGAAGATATGTGAATGGCAAGCAAACACATGAAAAGATTATCTACTTCATTAATCACCAGAAAAATGCAAATAAAAACCATAATGTAATACCACTCCATACTTACTAGAATGGCTAAAATCAAACAAATGGACAAGGCTAAGAGCTGAAGAGAATGTAGAACAATAAGAACTCTCTTGCTTGACCAGGCGGTGGAGCAGTGAATAGAGCATCGGACTGGGATGCGGAAGACCCAGATTCGAGACCCCGAGCTCACCAGCTTGAGCACAGGCCCATCTGGCTTGAGCAAAAGCTCGTCAGCTTGGACCCAAGGTCACTGGCTCCAGCAAGGGGTTGCTCGGTCTGCTGAAGGCCCGCAGTCAAGGCACATGTGAGAAAGCAATCAATGAACAACTAAGGTGTTGCGATGGCAATGAAAAACTAATGATTGATGCTTCTCACCTCTCTCCGTTCCTGTCTGTCCCTATCTATCCCTCTCTCTGTCCCTGTAAATAAATAAATAAATAAATAAAGCTGCTATAAACATCTGTGTGCATGTTTAAAAAAAAAAACTCTCATTCATTGCAAGTGGAAATGCAAAATGGTACAAACACTTTTAAAAATAATTTTCCAGGTTTTTTTAAAACTATTTTCTTTTTTTTAATTTTGTTTTTATTTTATTCATTTTAGAGAAGAGACACAGAGTGTGAGAGAGAGAGAAAGAGAGAGAGAGAAACGGGGGAGGAGCTAGAAGCATCAACTCCCATGTGTGCCTTGACCAGACCAGTGCAGGGTTTTGAACTGGCAACCTCAGTGTTCCCAGGTCGACGCTTTATCCACTGCGCCACCACAGGTCAGGCCTCCAGTTTTTTTTTTATCAAGTTTAAATGTATGTTTACCTAGGCCAGCATTCCACTCCTAGGTATTCACCCAAGAAATATAAAAACTTATGTTCATACAAAATCTGAACATGATGTTTATAGCAACTATATTCATAATTGACAAAAATTAGACACAATCCAAATGTCCATTAACATATGAATGTATAAAAATTGTATTATCCAAATAATGGAATGTTATGTAGTAATAAAAAGAGACAAACTAATGATACACATAATGACATGAATGAATCTCAAATACAAAGTCAAAGAAGCCAAATTCAAAAGATACTTACCTTATGATTCTATTATATGACAGTCAGGACAGGGCAAAACTGTAGGGATAGAAAACAGGCAAGTAGCTGCCAGGGGCTGGAGATGTGGATGGACTGCAATAGAGCACAGAGGAATTTGGGGATGTGATGGAGCTGGGCTATATCTTAAAAGTGCTTGTGGTAACTTGACCATATGCATTTGTCAAAACTCATAGGACATGAAAAAGGGTAAATTGTACTGATTTTCATTTACCCGGTTTACATATAATTCTGGCAAAAGGCTAAAACACCAGGGTCTCCAAAACACAAGTTGGGAAGCACTGGCATAGCGATAGTTCAGAAATTCTTAAATGAATTAAATATTAGTGGAATGTTGAGTCAATGAATATGTCGGGCAACAAGGCCTGATTTTCAGCCTAAGTCTGTGTACTAGAGATATACCCATAAGGAAAATAATGGTAAGCATAAACAGATAATAGGGTGTGGTCTTCATTCTAATAAAGACAATCCTTGTGTGGACATGTTCTGTGAGAACCAAGTTTGTCTTCTGAATCATGGCCTGCAGTACAAGAGAATGTTCATCACCTGACACAGGTTTTTCAGATCTTTGGGCTAAGTGCCATTAGAATCCAGTAACAAACCCAGCTGTCCTGTGGCTTCCTGCTGTTTTGTTGAATTGTTTTTCTTTACTCCCCAGTAGAGATCAAGCTTCACACACATTTTAAACAACTGGCCTATTTATATTAAATCAGTGGTTCTTAACCTGGGTTCTATTGAACCCTAAGGGTTCGATGAGTCGGTCTCAGGGGTTCGGAGAAGCCTCTGCCACGGAGGCCAGAATAAAGTAATACTGTAATTTGTTGTGAGTTCATGCACTTTGTTGGTTTTGTTCTTTGAGCAAGGTGATGTTCATGCACAGCTCATTTTGTGCACCAGTAAAAAAACATATACCTATGTCTTGAATTTGGGGGAAAAAATCATATTTTATTTATCACTAAAGAAGGGTTCAGTGAATGTGCATATGAAACTGGTGGGTTCGGTACCTCAAAAAAAGTTAAGAACCACTGTATTAAATAATTCGCTTTGGAGAGCTCATCTTTTTCTGTGAGCAGTATTGAAGTTGTCATCTTCTTGATGCTTCTGACATCTTTCCCATGTTGTTTCTGAGCAAATACAGGGCAAATAACTTGGTTTGCCCCAGTTCTTAGAGAGGCTTAATACTACTAGGGTGGGAAGGTAAACAGTGCCAAATATAAGATTTGAAATGACTTCTTGTCCAGACAGAAGGATTTTCATTTCTTCCATAAATTGGGAATCTTTTGGAATCCAAGGCAGTGCTTAACCTTTTTTTTTTTTAATTTCTTTTTATTTATTCATTTTAGAGAGGAGACACAGAGTGAGAGAGAGAGAGAAAGAGAGAAAGGGGGGAGGAGCTGGAAGCATCAACTCCCATATGTGCCTTGACCAGTGCAGAGTTTTGAACTGGCGACCTCAGTGTTCCCAGGTCGACGCTTTATTCACTGCGCCACCACAGGTCAGGCGGTTCTTAACCTTTTTTGAGGTACCGAACCCACCAGTTTCATATGTGCATTCACCGAACCCTTCTTTAGTGATAAATAAAATATGATTTTTTTTCCAAATTCAAGACATAGGAATGTGTTTTTTTACTGGTGCACAAAATGAGCCATGCATGAACATCACCTTTGTTGGTTTTGCTCAAAGAACAAAACCAACAAAGTGCATGAACTCACAACAAATTACAGTATTACTTTATTCTGGCGTCTGCGGCAGAGGCTTCTCCGAACCTCTGAGACAGACTCATCGAACCCCTAGCGTTCGATAGAACCCAGGTTAAAAACCACTGATCCAAGAGATTTTTTTTTTCTGATTATGAAAAAGTAGCAACTAGTAACACTAACACTTCACACATTTATCTTTGGTTCATTGATATCTTTTGATAAAGTGAATTTATAAATGTTAAATAGTTAAAAATAAGTTACAGATAATTTAGTAGGGCATGTGTTAGAAAAACAGTGGTTTTAAACTAATAAATGTATCACCTACATCTGATATATTCTAATATTGTCATGTTTTCTTCACATCTAAATTCTTCAAAACATAAACCTTTTTTTTTCATTTTTTTTAAACCTCACATTTGTAACATGTTAGGTAATAAACAAAGGACAAAATGGGAGAGGGGAATGTTGGTGGCAAAATGGCATCAGGTGTTAGACCAGTGGCATCAGATGGAACCTTGGTTCAGCAACCTCAGTACTGGAGTCTGGCTAAAAAAGAATTCAGAGTCAAGACTCAACCTATGAGAGAAAGTTTATTCAGCAAGCAAAGTGAATGTACACTTGAAACATTTGAGCATGTGACCCAAAAAGCTGCCCCAAGGTGCTGGCAAGGGGTCCTTTTAACCCCTCAAGAAGATTTAACTACTTCCATCTTTAAATTGACCTATCAGGACCTATCCCACTGATTCCTGTCTTTATATGGTAGTCACGTGGGGCTTTTCTCCAGCCCTTGCTTCTTCTCTAAGGTGGTGTACTGCATGACTACCTATATGCCAGGGGAGAAAAGGTCAGAGGAGGGTCTGACCCACATGACCAGTGACAAGTTAGTGGAAGATAGGATGCCTCAGGGGTGAGGTCCTAATTTATAATACTTATTTTCAATACTTGCTCTCCTGGTTCTGCCCATTGTTAGGTACCTGAGACTTTCTTTCTCTGGTGACATCTCATGCCTAACCTATTGTCCTACTCTGCTCATGTCTGTCTACCTCCCTACTACAGGTAAGCAATATGTGTTTTTAATTCTACTGAAATGTAAAATGTAACAGGTAGACCTTTGAGGAAGGTAACTTGGTGGGGAAGAGGAGGGAAGTTGTCAGTGGTTGGCTCGGAAAACTTCAGCATCATGCTAGACCCTTCCCTCTCTCTCATCCTAACAGCAACCACTAAAAGCCTTGTCTCTGCCCAGCCTCACTGCTATTGCCCCCGTGGTTCCTTTTCTTTTTCATTCTTGTCTTCCTGAACTTCAGGCCTGTATTATCTTTACCAAAAGTGTTGTCATTGTGTCCTGATCAGTCTCACTATCTCATTTCTTCTTTTCTGGCCCACTCTCTACAGTGTCACCAAATTAATCTTTGTTGGGCCCAGTTCTTATCATTTAATTTTTTTTACTTCCTAGAATTCCCTTTCACCCACAGAAGACACAGACAGACACTCCTAAGGCTGGCATCGCTTATTTCCCACAATTCAATTGGCACATTCTACACTTCCAACTTCTCCCCATATACTTTTTTCTACTCTATTTTCACTATATTTTACCATTCTCCACCTGTACCTTACTTTTTCCTGTACCTGTGCCCCTCACACTGGACTCCTTGCTTGAAATTCTAGCTTCATCTTCAGCTTCTTACTACCAACCATCTTTTAAAGACCAACTCAAATGACACTTCTTTCATTAAGCATTGGCTGATGCACACAGCCGAATGTGGGTTTACATGCTTCCAAAATTTCTAGTGGTTTATATTTTTCTTTATATTGTAATTATTTGTACATGTATTGAAAGATTCATATATCTTTTTTTACATTGTTAATTCCTTGAAGTCAGGTTTTATATCTCATTTTCTATTATATCTATACACCCTGTGCATGTTCATGGTAGACCCTTAGTAGGTATTTATTTACTCATTCAACAAATATGTGAGTGTTGAATGGATAAATGAATTGATAGATTAAAATTGGAAATGGAAGAAAGGAATCCAGAATGCTTTGTTATTATAATAAAAGCAGCAGGAACAATTCAATAACCATTATAGACAAGAAAAGCTGATGAAGACCTTAAGCCCATGTATCAAGAGCAGGATTTGGTATTATTTCTCAGCTGTAGCCTTTCAAAAACCGAATGCTTCATAAGTTGTGACATATGCTGTTGCCATAATTGTTTATAGGAAAGTCTTGTTATCCAGCAGTACATGCTAATCAAAGGGAAAGCTAGTCGGAGATATGGTCTTTTAGTCTTAGAAATGTATTGGCATCCCTGGCCGGTTAGCACAATTGGTTAAGAGAGTAGTCCAGAAATGACAAGGTTATGGGTTCAATCCCTGGTCAGGACACACAGGAAACAACCAAGAAATGCACAACTGAGTGGAACAACAAATGCTTCCCTCCTTCTCCCCTTTCTCTCCCCTTCTCTCTTTATCTCTCTAAATAATCAATAAAAATTAAGCCCTGGCCAGATAGCTCAGTTGACTGGAGCATCATTCCAGAGTACAAAGGTTGCTGATTTGATTCCCTCGTCAGGGAACATACAGGAGCAGCCTGAAGTTCTTATCTCTCTCTGGCCCTGCCTCTCTCAAAAATAAAAAAGTAATAGCAAGCTGCAACAAATAATCATATTATCTTTATTTTAATATATAAGAATTAATTTTAAAAAATTAGTAAGTGGATTTATTGTCCAGCAAGAAAGTTGAATCAATTATTATAGATAGTAGAATTATCTCACTAAATATAAAATTGTTTCTCCTTCAGTGAACTTTACTTCTTATTGTTCCTTAGGAATACAAGGCAAATGTGTCTCAAAGCTTTAGGATCCCTGGATGGAAGTATGACAAAAACATATCACTGTCATGTGATGCTGCTATGGCAGGTGGGTCACAGAATAGGCAGAAATCCATCCACAGAGTACATGCCTTTAAACCAAACAAATATAGAAAAATGTATGTTCACAAAGATTATTGAGGTAGTGAATAGTCCCATTTGACAAAAACAGCCACCCTAATCACCAAAAACTGAATTTACAGATAATTTTTTAGAAACTCATCAGCTACAGAAAATAGGGTGGGTCTGTACTCACATTGCTGTATAAGTAATGAGAGTCTGGTCACCAGGTGCCAGTCTGGGCTACATGTAAACAGACATCCTTTCTCCCCAACCTAGTTAAAAGTCAGTAGATAATTTAGGGAGGATGAATATTTTTCTGGTTGCCTCGTAAAGAAATTTTCTTTCTGGCCAATCAAAAATTGATTGAATGTGATTCATTAAACACAGCTCCAAATGGATCAAGGAACAAGAAACACCTTTCCAGTGTCTTAGTCACTGCTCTCTCCTAAATCTGACTGTTCCTTAATGCTAGCAAGAATTTTGTTGCTTTCTGGCTAACTTGAAACACGCAAAATACAATTTCCTTAGTACCAGGATATGGTAGGAACTTAACATATGAACATTGAATGAGCAAAAGGTTTCTTTCACTCCATATACCAAGATAAGTCTCATTATAAATTATTTTTGCCATGTACAATAAATGATGAACCTTGAGTAATGAGAATATAGTCAATATATATATAGCATATACTCAATATATAAAATATATACTAGAGCAGAGGTCCCCAAACTACGGCCCGCAGGCCAAATTGCGGCCACCTGAGGCCATTTACCCACTGCACTTCTGGAAGGGGCACCTTTTTCATTGGTGGTCAGTGTGTGGAGTACTGTATGTGACGGCCCTCCAATGGTCTGAGGGACAGTGAACTGGCCCCCTGTGTAAAACGTTTGGGGACCCTTGTTATCAGTTATGACAAAAATGCAATTGGAGGAAAATAATAGCCATGCTGATTTCAATGGTTGGTTAGCATGTTTGGTTTTATGTTATAATTATATAAATTTAATAATTGATCAGTCTCTGGTTGCCATCTCCTAATACAGTTTTTTGTCTAAAATCATTAATTATACCAACATCATAATGCTGTTGACTGAAAATATCCCCACTGTTCAGATGGTTTTAGTTCTTATTTAAGTTGTCATTTGCCCTTGGCCTGTTCTATTTTCATATTGTCTATTTCCTTTCAGTTCAAGCTATGGGCATACTTAAATCTCAATAATACACAGGCAGTGAGAATCAAGGGTTCAAGAGTGGAGTGGAACATAGGTTCCATACTGTATAGAAAGCATCTCCTGATCCTCCACCTGTGTCTTCCTTTACTCTCACACTACTACCACACATATATCACTTCTGATACCAGATTGGGAGTGGGGAGAAGTTTCATAATGTGACACCAAGCAATTCTCTGTGACACTAGTTAGGTGTCCTACAATTTAACTTCATTTTGACAGTATCTACCTGGAGATAGCATCAGATCCCACAGGTTAAGGGTTCAGCCCCATGAGACTGCCCCCTCTCTCCACTTTCAATGCCAACCACAAGTGCTAGGTCCTCAGGTTACCCACAACTTCTGTTCAATTTGGTTACAGATTGGAGGTTCTCATGACACTCTTCCCCTTGGATTCAGTTATTTTCTAGAACAGCTCACAGAACTCAAGGAAACACTTACTCACGTTTACCAATTTATTAAAGGATATGATTAAGGATACAGATGAAAAGATACATGGGGCGAGGTCTGGGAGGGTCCTGAGCACAGGAGCCTCAATCTTCCTGGAGTTGGGGGAGTGTCACTCTCCCAGTATGTGGATGAGTTCACCACCCTGGGAGCTCTCTGAATCCCATACTTTGGGGATTTTTATGAAGGCTTCATTATGTAGGTATGATTAGTCATTCAACTCCTTTTCCAGTTCCTCTCCCCTCTCTGGAGCTACTTAAGAGCTGTTACTTAGTTTCTCTGAATTCCATTTCTCAGCTATAAAATAAAGATAATACACACTGCTTAGAGTTGCTGTATGGATTAAATAAGATAATTCTTGTAAAATACCTGACACAGAATAGACTTTAAAATAATATTAGTTCCAGTCTCTCTTCTTTCTTAATCCAAACATTCATACAATGCTAAGGTGACCAGATTTTAAAATTGGTAAAGCGGGACACCATTGATGGGGGGTGGGGGGGGTGGGGGTGGTTTTTGATTTAAAATTTGGTCTATATGAAGCAAAAAAAATTTTTTCATAGAATGCAAAAATAGTATTGTAATATATTTTTTAAATCGGGATTTTTTTTAAATGCCGTGGGACAGGAGACAAATTGTTAAAAATTGGGACTATCCTGCCAAAAGCAGGACATCTGGTCACCTTATACAATGCCCATATAGAGTTGTTCCCAAATGTCAATTTTTTTTTTTTTTTTTTTTTACAGGAACAGAGAGAGTCAGAGAGAAGGATAGACAGGAACGGAGAGAGATGAGAGGCATCAATCATCAGTTTTTCATTGTGACACCTTAATTGTTCATTGATTGCTTTCTCATATGTGCCTTGACTGCGGGCCTTCAGCAGACCGAGTAACCCCTTGCTGGAGCCAGCGACCTTGGGTCCAAGCTGGCGAGCTTTTGCTCAAGCCAGATGGGCCTGCGCTCAAGCTGGCGACCTCGGGGTCTCAAACCTGGGTTGTCAGCATCCCAGTCCGATGCTCTATCCACTGCACCACCGCCTGGTCAAACCCCAAATGTCAATTTAAGAACATTTGCCAAGTACCAGAAACCACCTCCCAACCATGACCCATGAGACCTGTGTGATCTAACCCTGCCTATCTCTCTAGCTTCTTTTCCTGTGCCACTCTCCCTTCACTTGGTGCACTTAAATGCACTGGCATCACTGTTCCTCAAACCCATCCTGCTTCTTCCACTTAGAACCTTCTCAAATACTGTGTTTCCTGTCTAGATGCTAGAACACTCTCAACCCCTCCTTTCACCTATGTAATCTCTATTCAATCTTCATCTATCTCTTTAAATGTCACTTTCTTAGCAGGACTTTTCCTTACATGCCTCCTCAAGATTATGTCTGCTCTCCCATAGTACCCAGAATTCTTCCTTCATATTCTTAATTGTATATTGGTACAAAATTATTTGTAGTGTGCATAATTTGTTATAAACTGTTCCTCTGCCTCAGAATTCATATGTTGAAGCCCACCTCCAGTACCTTAGAATGTGACAGTATTTGGATACTTTCATGGCCCTTCAGGAAACAATTAAGTTAATATGAGTCTTTTAAGATGGGCCCTAATCCAAACTGACTGCTGTCTTTATAAGAAGAGATTAGGATATATAATTAGAGACAGCACAAGTACACATACAGAGAAAAGGTCATGTAGGACCTACCAAGAATATAGCCAAGCCATCTGCATGCCAAGGAGAAAGGCCTAAAGAGAAACCAAACCTGCTAGCACCTTTCTCTTGGACATCCAGCCTCCAGAACTGTGAGAAAAGTAGTTTCTGCCACTAGAATTTTGTTATAGAAGTCCTAGCAGAGTACTACATTGTTTAAGGCAGTGGTTCTTAACGTGGGTTCTATCGAACCCTAGGGGTTCGATGAGTTGGTCTCAGGGGTTCGGAGAAGCCTCTGCCGCGGAGGCCAGAATAAAGTAATACCGTAATTTGTTGTGAGTTCATGCACTTTGTTGGTTTTGTTCTTTGAGCAAGGTGATGTTCATGCACGGCTCATTTTGTGCACCAGTAAAAAAACATATACCTATATCTTGAATTTGGAAAAAAATCATATTTTATTTATCACTAAAGAAGGGTTCGGTGAATGCGCATATGAAACTGGTGGGTTTGGTACCTCAAAAAAGGTTAACAACCACTGGTTTAAGGCCTATCTTACTCCACAAGATTGTGAACTCCCTAAGGACAGAGGATGTCTTTATTTCACCACTGAACTCTCAGCATATAGTTCAATGTCTGGCTCCACGCAGGAGCTAATATTTTTTTTGTTTAATTTATGAATTAATGAATAAGTGAATGAATGATGCAGGGTTGTATCAATTTCATATTGTTTTTCTTCCAGATTTTTTAATGCTCTTCTCCTATAAAATTGACAGCAGACGTATTGAGTGCTTATTTGGGTAAGGTAGAAACATCCCAGGAAAAAAAGTCAATAGTGTCACATTCTAGGACATTGAATGGGTTCTGAAATGTGTGACTCCATATACAGCCACTACGCTGACCACGCCCAACACACCCGATCACCTCTGAAATGTGTGACTCCAAAGCACAACATTAGGAGTTTTGGGGTGAGGACCCACAGGCAATGCTCAAACCTTTCCATGCTGTTTTCCCAGAAGAGCAGGGTGCAGACATGCATTGGTGTTCTGCTAAAGGAATTCCCCCCAGGATCTTGGAATAATGCCTCAGAACTGAGAGTCCAGAGCTAACACTGGGTCCCAGGAAGATGCTATGGCTCCAAGGAACCAGCTGAGTGAGTTCTAAATTCAGACTTCCCATATGACCCACACCAAGAGTCTCAAGCTAGTTTTGAGGGGTCCTGGAAAGCCAGATGCTCCCCAGGTATTCATAAGAATTCTCTAGATTGGTGCAAATTGATTCTCGGGGGAAGTCTAACAGCCCCGTGAAATGCACCATGAAATTAATTACAGAGCCTTTGGGAGTTCACACATGTGTACGGAGACTGTGGTTGCTGATTTGAGAGGCAAGAAGACCCTTGTCCCTCCCCAACAGTATTTCTCTCCATTATTTAGGTGGCTGTGTGCCTAAAATCCTGTCACTAACATGTCACTATTTGAAGTCAGCATTATTACACCACGTTATCTCATTTAAAAAAATGAATTTCTGTCCCACCAACCGCTCCACATTTTCAGTAAGCTCTTATTCCGAATTAGTTCACCTACTGCTTCTTCCAGGTGAACTAGACCTGGCTTGGGTTAGAATGGGGGAAAAAGGGAAAGGATCTCGAACACCAATCCAGCCAATTTCAGTGTTTTTAGGGCTCAGACAACTTGACCACAGGCCCCCACATGCCTAAGCTACACCACAAATCTTGCACATTGGGATTTTGACTACTCAATGTCAGTGAGAAAGGGGAATACCAAGTTGTGGCAGTTCTCTGGCTATTGAAAGTAAGAAGTAATAGAATGGAATTTTCTTTATACTGACCTTTGTTCCATTTTCCTGATGGGTCCAGAAATGGTATATCTTTCTAAACAGGTAGGAGAAAATTTCTGCCTCCTATAAAGTTTGATTCCTGGAGGCAGATTTTTCTTTTTAATCCTGCAAGTGTCAGATAATTGGAAGGGTGGAGTAACGCTGTAAACCACGACACACCTTTGTCAGGACTTGTCTGGAAGCAAAGAGCTGAAAGAAACAAGGGGGAGAGAAGAAGTGAACATTTTTGAAAGATCACTCAGCTTTAACACACCTTGGATGGGTCTGAATAAAAAAAGTGGGAACTGCAAACGTCTAGAAGAAAACATCAGGAGAAGAAAGAGGGGGCATTTATTCAAAGTTATTTTCCGGTCCTTCAAAATCTCAAACTAGGTAAGTAACAGGAAGACCTTGACCTTTCTTTTCCTAAGACTTGAATTTGAGGTTTGCCATTTAGAACATAAATGTTTGTTGGAGAAAATAAGATGCAGTGGTTGAATTTCAAGTATTCTGGTTAAAGTGGTTAACTGATCATAAATAATCACTTTGGTTTACCCATTGTGCTTAGCATAGGCCTTTTAAGGGGAAGAACAAGAAAGATTCATTAGTGAGAAAGAGAAGAAAAAGGCCGGTTAAGACAAACTGGGCTCTAGTGGCCAGTTATTGTTGTTGTTTTATATTATTGTCAGTATTATAAAATGGCTTGTGTTGTTTTGTTTAGAATATAACAGTTTATAATTTCTTCTTTCTCAATCTCTCTCTCCCCCACCCCTCATTCTCCCCACTCCTTCTATTCCCCTCTCTCCCTTTGATAGCAGAGGTAAAGTATAAATAAGGGGCCCCTTCTAGAAGCAGCCCCGAGCACAAGGCCTCCATGCTGGCAGGTTCTGATTAGGCTCAAAGGGCTGGGCGAACACTACTGTTTATCACACTCTAAAATTACTTCTTTCCTAATCTAAAGTAAAGTGAAATATCTGGAATGATACAATTAATCCAGCAATTTCCTGGAGTCAAATACAGAAAAGAAAAAGAATATTTTGAGTGTGTTCACACTTCAACTGGCCAACTTGGGCCCCCCCAAAATTATTTGGGGGTGAGAATTACCAGCTTAGATGTCTCACTGGACCACATTAACTACTAACTGACAAATTACCACCTTACTTTCTGAAGTACAGGCAAAGTCTCTGCTATAACACTTCTTTTGAAAAGCAGTTAATCAGTAGTCTAAGAGTTGGATTTTTTATGTCTAGAAAACGTAGTGAGATTTTATAAAAAGTTCTGTTTAAAAAGCTGCTTCCCACCTCTGCATGCTTGCAGGCTCAGAGCTAAGTCAGAGCTAAATAAACTAAAGCAGGTGTCCAGTCCCTTCAGGGAATCAGAGGGGGCTGTTTTACTCTCAACCTCTTCAAAACACCTGCAAAAATCTGAGCAGAATTTACAAGGGGAAAGCTAAAGTGACCAGTTCTGCTTTAAGTGTAGATAGAAACTTCTTATTTTAGTGAAACCAATATGACCTAAGAACTGCTCGCATTCTAGAATTGACCAAAAGAAATCTGTGTCTGCCTGATTTGGCTCATTTGCTAACTAACAGCAGTAGTGTTTAACAGAACATGGCGGTAAACAAGCAACAGATCCACAAAGCTGGTGTCCAAGCTCCCCCACTCCCAAGCTACGAAAATCAAGGGTGCAAATACTGCAAGTGGGCAAACCCCTTACTGGGGTAGAAACAAAAGCTTCTGAGACAATCAACCCCAGAGCATTGGTTTCCTTTGCTATCAAACTGCTTGACCCTTCTGTGTTTACAGATCAATAGCTAGTAGATGATCTTCCTGAACTTTGGCCAGTTTGTGGTTGTTTTGTTTTAAAATTTAAAGTGTATAGAGATTGGAGTAATAGGAGCTATAAAAATACTTGCAATACTTTAGCAGAATATAGGGGCATTTATTTTTAAAACAAAATAAGGAGGAAAACAGCTTCTCTATTCCCTTCTTTGTATCAAAGACCAAGTGTTTAATGAGTCATTTAAATAAGATAAGATCTATGTCATGGTTTACTATTGCTATCTTAACTTATGTGTGTGATATACCACATTATCATTAGACTAGTTTTAGGTGGATATGACATCATTTAAGTGAAGTGGAAAGTAAAGAACGTATAAAGGTAGAGAAAAGATTTTGAATAGCATTTTCTTGCATCAGAAAATGACAGGATCGTTTTGACATCTTCAACAGAGTATTGACTATAAAATAACCACAAAGCAGCCCCTAAGAACTTTGGATGGAAATTAGCATACTTTTGGAATTGAGAACTTGAGTGATCTGCTCATCCTCAGTTCTAGTGAAGTGCCTCAAACATCCAAATTAAAAATTACTCTACTTGACTATGTGCTTCCATTAAGTAGTGTTTTTGGAGGAGAGTGCCATCAATGAGCACTGCTGGAAAGACAGGATCGGGCTTGTGCCTGGGCATGTAATTTCCTTTCCCTAATGTTAGCTATACTTTTTAAAACTATTAGCAATTAAAATTTTTTTTAAAAAGATAGTTTTGTGGAAATACTGTAAGTTCCACAGGATCATCCCAGTCTAGGTTTGTGCCTCAACCCCTCATTGTCTATTTGATAACCCACTTATAGAAAGTTTCCTCTCATGTTTGGTTTAAAGGAATCCATCCCCAACACACTACTGCCCCTTCAGACTATCAGTCTGGGAGAGAACTTGGACAAAGTCAACAGAGCCCCCGTCCTATACATTTTACGCCCAAAATAATCATTCTATTTGGGCCACAGGACACACATTTGAGGGCCTTCAGGCTGAGAGAAAGGCAAGGGGTCACTACCTATACCTACCTAGGGCACGTTTTATCCCAGGGTACTAGCCAGTGAGGAGCCTCCAGGCCTGGAGGAGGACATCTAATTTCTTAACAAACTGTCTGTTCATCCCCACTGGAAGTTGGGAAACCCTTGGCTTTTTACTGTACATCTCAAGGCTACATAATTAGGACTTAAGGAAAAAGACAGAGGGGCTGAGAAATGTCTGTTATTTTTCTGGGTATAGAAAGAACAAGAAGACACTTGCCAGTTTGCTGCTTGGACATTTCAACTGTTACCAAAGAGAGCTGTCATCAGCCTGCCTTGTTGGCTACAAGTGGCATAAACCCATCCAATCCCAAATTTATAGCTGCCGGCAGCAACTTTCATTAAAGGATCAAAATAAGCAATAATTTGTGGGAAGTAATAAAAGATTCCATGGATTGTTAAAAACAATTCCTTTCAGGGTAATGTTTTGTATCAATTCAGTTGTCATCCTAGGTACATCCACTGGCAGCCAGGAGCATTTAAATGTTTACTCTCCAAAATGCCTTCTGGTTCACAGCTAATGACCAATTAAAAAATAATAATAATAAGTGGAGAGTGGCTTCAGAGCTGCCAAGGCAATTCATGATTAAACAAAGGATGTCAAAGAGGGTGTCTGGTTGTACGTAGCTTTACATGACAAACCATATAGGTTATTGCTGAAATGCAGACAGAGTCACAGGCCAGGCTTGGCCTTCAATGAAGCTGGACTTCCTTGTTAAACTGTTTATGAAGCCCCTCTTCTTGGCTTTGGAACACATACCTGCAAAAAGACCTTCTGTGGCTCTCAGATCTACCTAGGAGTTTTTCCTAGATGCCTCATTCTTTGCCTAGAGCTGTATTTTAAAAAATTTAAAGAGTAAGAAGTTGGAACAGTCAACCTGTTTGTTGGGCCTGAAGCTAACTATGCCGAGCTTAGTTAATTCTACTAGGTAGTTCACCAGCTGGTCTCATGTGGTCTTCTTTTTCAAGGGGGAAAGTTACTAAAGACTACATTATAGCTTTCATGGCCTTAGATACCTTTGCCTTTGCCTTTGGGACCCCTTCCTTCATAAAAAAGCAACTTTGAAAAATTGTACTTATAATTGCATTGGAAGAAGGTAATCCAAGTTACATTGTGCCCATTTTTTCTTCTGATTTTGAAATTAAACACTTTGGGGGGGGGCACCTAAAAGTATGATGGAATTAGGAACTAGACCTTCAAGCAAGGGGTGTCCTGGGCAGAAGTGACTTGCCCCAGAATTCCAGAATCCAGTTTGAACTTCATCCAGAAATCACCTGGGAGTAAAGGAAGGTTAGGGGTGGGGGAAAGAAGACCAAAGGGAAAGGCAGATTTCAAGTCCTTCCAGAATCTGAGACTGAGACCTACATCCAAAAGGACCCAGTAGAGCTGTACAATTCTGTATGTTTAGGCCTGAACCCCACCCCAACCCACCCCTGGATGTCAGCCCTGCCTCATCCCATCCACACTCCAGGGCACAATGGACAAGAGCTCAGTGATTTTCCTTTCCAGAAGCAGAGTAAGCATGAAGGGAGAACATACCTAACATGTACCAATATGTATTTTCCTACGTATGTCAATAGATTTTACACATATTTCATTCATATATATTTTCTATTTATGTCTGCAAAGAAAAGCACACTAAGGCCTAGTTAGTTATGGAAAGAAAGTTTTGTATTGTTAAAAGTGTAAAGTTCCATACAAGTATGACCATTATAATGATTTTTATTCTGATTTCAATCCATCAAACATCATTCTCACAGCTGAACTCTAAATAATAAAGCATAAATGTTGTATATTCATAGAGCTCCATATAGAACACTGAACATTGGCCTGACCTGTGGTGGCGCAGTGGATAAAGTGTCGACCTGGGAACACTGAGGTCGCCAGTTCAAAACCCTGCACTGGTCTGGTCAAGGCACATATGGGAGTTGATGCTTCCAGCTCCTCCCCCCTTTCTCTCTTTCTCTCTCTCTCTCTCTCACTCTGTTTCTCCTCTCTAAAATGAATAAAATAAAATAAAAATTTAGAACACTGAACATTATGGGATTACATCAAAATGAGTTAGCTGAGAGCACTAAGTGCTTTGACAGATAGATATCCCTCAGCTGTTTGTTACTTTGACAAAGGATGGAGGTTTATGGTAAAAGGTCCTGGGCACCACATCTTCTATGCAAGCCCTTTAATGCCCAGCAGGGGGCAAGCAACCTGCTCAATCAGATCCTGAAAAATAAGATCTCAGTGCAAGGAAGAGAATCTAAATTGAAACTATTAAATTACTCTATTATAAATTATACAAGAAGTAGGATACCTCGTTAAAAATGTGCACATAAATGAATTATGCTTTGAATTCCAGGAACCAATTTTAGGTTCTCAGCTTGAATAGCAGGGACCTATGAGTATGAAAAGTGATGGTAAGTGGCATGGTTGTTGACGGTTTCTGGCTTTTCCCAAGGTGGCGATGGTATGGATGTGACCAAGAAACACAAGCAAGAAGGCACTGAAGTCACTGAGAGAAGTAAGAGCATGATATTTATGTCATGATCGAAGTAATAAAAATTTGGAAAGAGTAAATAATTCATCTCTAATTCCACCATAAGTACAGTATCATTTTTTTCTACTTTTTAATGTTTTTGTTTTTAGGGGGTTTTGATTTGGCTTTAAAAAGAAACTGTCATTTTAAAGATATTCTGAAAAAAAGACTTTATTTCTTCCCATGAGATGCCTTCTGTTGATTTTTATCATAACATACTTGTAATCAAAATGTGTCCTGCTTTTTCTTCAAAAAAGATGAAAACTGCCACTTGATGTATAGTTTTTATAACCAGCACTTTTAATGGTTGCATAATATTCTGTTGAATGAATTTGCTATCATGTGTTTAACCATTTCCTTTTTTAGGGATACAGCACAACAAAAACCCAAAAGAATAACATCCCCATTATTAAAGGGACAAAGTTGGAATAACACTAGTGTCATGGTTGCAATCTACATTGAAAATTGAAAACAGACACACTTCTTTTGTGAAGCTACCTGAATGATAACTTAAAGGCATTTAAACTGTCCCCTTAGCAGCTCTAACTCTTTCACTTATCCTGTGACTTTCATATACCTCCAACAAAAAAATTCTAATCTGTTGCACAGACCTGGAACATTAGGTTAAGAAATAATTTATTTTTATGTGTCAGACAATCCCAAAGGTCCGTACATGGAGAGATTTAGTGAAAACTCAGGACTATAATTCAAATCAAGCTGCCATTTTAGTCTGAAAAACTGTTTCCTTTTGTGCACAGACTGCTGTTTCTGCTACGTTCCTAACCCCATGTTCCTGCTAAGACAACTAAACACATTAGGAAAATGCAGTGTGAGGAAGGAAGGGGTAAGAGAAGTGGTTAGTAAGACTGGCGTGGGGTCGGTAGTTATGGGCAGCACAGCCTCAGGTGGCACAGAATGATCCTGCACCATCTTCTTCCATCCTTTTCTCCACTCACCCCCACCCCGTAACCACACGCATATGCACTTGCACCCATGCATACACATATATCTGGGCATGTGCATGCACACACACACACACACACACACACACACACACACACAGCATTTAAAGACCAGTGACCTCAGCTAGATAGGTACTCTTTATGTCCAACACAGAGGGAGGTAGTGGTGATGGTCATGGTCAGAGTACATCATTGGCTCCACTATGTTTTGGAGAATCTACCCACCTCCCCATGCTGCCTCAGCGGAGACGGGGACCCAGGGAGGCACAAGATATTTTTTCTAACAGGTGTTTTAAAAAACTCCAGAAGCTTTTATGATCTCTATAGACTCTCCATCACTTGGAGTCCAGAGAAACTTAAGTTCAGAAGGCAAAGGGACTGGTTCTTCAAGTCTGTCTTTTTGTTTTTAATTTTTTTATTGAATTCACTGGGGTGACATTTGTTAAATAAAATTATACAGGTTTCAGGTGTCAAGTTGGTCTTTTATGTTCATCTAGCCCTGAGCCCAGCAAACGCAAAATGTGACTATCCAACCCCCCTTCCTTCCTGCCCCTCCTCACTCTCAGGGATGGCCCTGCAGATTTTAGAATGAACTATGATGTCCTTGAGACACCCCCAAATTCATTTTTAAAAAGTCAAGGTAATTATCCACTTCAGAGTGAAATCATCCAGGATGATGACCTGGCCTCAGTTGGCCTGGGTGACCATTTGGAAGGGGCAATGTAGAGTGTGACTTGAGACCCTTGAGAATGACTTGAGGTCCTGGTTCTCCTTCAAAGGCCAGTTCAGGCCTGGACTGATTCTAATTGTTAAACAAGTGACATTGATGCCAAGACAGTTCACTCTTCAAATCAGCAGGTAACTGCCTCCTTTTGGTTCTAAAGAAGTATAAATGTATTTTTCCAGGTGCACTAAGCCCCATCGCTGCTGCACAGCTGTCCATGCACCGCGAGGCAGGTCGCATACCTTACAGCTCAGCCTGTAAATATCTCTGCTGAGCCTAACTCAATGGGCCTCTGACGGATATGAGACCTTGCCAAAGTACAGGGATTTCAGTGCATTACATAAGATCTCATCTTTTCTTTGTCTTTTTCTAGTTATCACCGAAACATTAACTACAAGACTTACGTCCTTACCACCAAGTAAGTGACTATCTCAAGAGCTTTCTTCTCTGACTCGTGTGAAGGACTCTACATGTAACCTTTCCCAGGGGCACTCATGCTCCAGTAGAGCAAATCCAAAACATCTGAAATCTCTTTTTTCTTTACAGTTGTATTGACATAAATTTATATACTATAAAATCCACCAGTTTGAAGTGCATAAATCAATGGTTGGGAGAATATTTACAGAGTTGTGCAGCCATTGCAACAATTTACTTTTAAAACATTTTCATCATGCCAAAAACAACCCTCATGGGCATTAGTTCTTCCCCATTCTCCCCTCCCGCACCCCAGTCCCTGAAAACCACAAATCTACTCTCAGTCTCTATAGATTTGGTCAATTTGAACACTAAACTATTAAAACTCTTACCCAACCTGAACACAGACGGGGCGGGAGCAGGGAATCGCCAGTCAGGCTTCTATGTGAGTCCACCTTTTCCTTGGAAGGTCCCTATGTTTAGTGGATTCTGTAATGGAGATCTGAGCCCCAAAGTTACTCCTGCCCCTCCTAGGAAATCTACCCACCTCCCCATGCTGGATGGGTGGGGTTTCCATCAGCACAGGAAGCTGCCACATGCAGGCTGCCAGGTGGAACACCAGCAACACAGAGCTGTTACTCATCCCTCCAGCATTTCTAGGGGCTGCCATGCCTGGGGCACCGATCAGGCATTTGAAAACAGCAAGCCCAACCCAGGCCCTGGCCTCAAGAGCTCTTCACCATTCTCTACCTTTTCCAATATTTAAGTGTTCCTAATAAACAACTTTCTGTGCTCCACCCAAAAGACATTCCTTTTGAATTAGGTAGAATATTTGCTCTTGACATTTACATCAGAAACAAAGGAAATGAGGGCACCATTGATGGGCAAGGGGCACCAAACCAAGAGAGTCATGGTTGAGGAGCCAGGGAAGGCTTCCAAGGGACAAGGGATGGGAGGGTACCCTCTGGGCTGACTCCACCCATACATTGTCATCCATACATTGTCTGTCTCCCTGCAGAAGGGGGGCCCAGCAATGGCTATGCTAAGACAGGCTCTCTCGGTGGAGGGAGCCGGCTGGAGAAACAGAGCCTGACCCATGGCAGCAGCGGCTACATAAACTCAAGTAAGTTCTTGCTGGTGGGAGCAGTTGGGGGAGGAGCAGACAGGGAGAGAGAGGGTTCTGCAAGGAGAGGGACAAAACTGTCATCCATCCAAATGATCCAAAGAGCTATGTAAATGACCCAGGACCCAGGAAAGGTGAGACTTTCAAATTATCTGCCTTTAATGCCAACCTAAAATGGAATCAATTTTCATTATTTCCCTAAAATCAATGACAATAATTAATTGAGGAGGCTTCATGGGAGGTGGCTTCTTTCCCACTGAATCACTCCCTCAGCCATCCTTTTTCAAGAAGGGTGTGCACATCTGAGGGTTTACAATTTGAATTAACAGCAACAACTGAAGAAACTGAAAGATGGGGTCACTCACTGCAAAGGGAACCTGATCCCACACTGTGCAAGTTTCCACTGGGTGAGCATCCAGTGCAGGCCCGTTGTTCCTCACAAAACGGTCTTCCGTGGCAGCGTTCAAGCTGAAACAGAACAACACAAAGCAAGGGGGAAAATACAAGCACGTACATAACCCATGATGCCAGACAGACACATGGTCAGGTTGACCAACAGAAGTGCCTGCCCTCATCTATTGAGGAACCTTCTTCATTGGATTATGTTCTGGTCGCTCCAACAGTAATCTCCAATTAAATGCCCAGCCCTCAAGAACAATCCATTTCCACACACTGTAGCAATGGGCATCAGGGACACCCTGCCCTCCTGCGGTCGGCTTGGGGAGGAAGGGCAGGAACCCTTACAGCACTGCGTCCTCCGGCCCCTCCACAGGGCCCTCTGTCATTATGAGCAGCGGATGCATGTAGTTAGTATAACCGGGTGCAGTCTGCTGACGCGCTATGAGGACTGACGCTTTTCCGGCTTGCAGGTGGAACCGCCCGAGGCAATGCCTCCACCTCCAGTTACAGGAGAGCTCACTCACCTGCTTCCACTATGCCCAACTCACCAGGCTCAACCTTTGAAAGGAAAACTCACATCACCCGCCATGGAGTATACGAAGGTATCAGTCCCACAGACTTAGAAGAAAACCACTCTCTTCCCCAGTAATTTCACTCGTCCTTTCAAGACTGAAGTATTGGCACCTGTATTCACCTGTGTCTCCCCTTCACCTTTCTCTCCACCCTTCCTTCATGTTTTTTAAGGACTCACACTACTTGGAGACTTAGTTGATCTATTCACCCCTTTATTCATTTATTTAGTCATTTTCTCATGTGGTATTTTGTCAAAGACCTACATGCATTTGACACCATGCAGAAGGCCTTGATGGATGCTTAAATGAATCAGACATGGATCTGGTCTTCAAGGAACCTATAGTCTCAAAGACATGTTAAGACGACAGATAAAAACTATAATGCAAAGTACAAGGGGATTATCATTTCCGACTGAGTCCCAGGGAAGTCTAGGAGGGAGGTGGCATCTGGCTAGGCCTTTGTGACAGGTGAGGTTTTGATACCCAGAGGTGGAGAGATGGGGCGCTCCAGGCTGCGGGAGCAGCAGCACAGCAAAGACAGGCAGGGGCCGCGCCTGAGCAGCAAGCGGCAGTAGTGCTTAGGTAAGAGGGCTTCAGGGACTCAGCGTCAGTGCTAGGCTAAGATGTTCGGACTGTTCTACATAGAGTGAGAAGCCAAAGGGATTTTTGAGCAAAAGAGTCAGTCATATTTGAGGTCCAAACCTAGCACTCTGGAAGCCACACGCAGGGAAAACACACTGGCACCAACAGGAAGGGAAGAAGTTGGATGCTGTGACAAGTTAGACAGAGGTCACTAGTCCAGGAAAGGGAAAATTGGCTGGGACTAGGGTGGTGGCAGTGGAGGAGGAGGGGTGGAGCTAGCTGGTATTGCAGAGAGGGAATTGACAGTTTGGATAATTGACTAAATGTTGGGAAAAGGAGAGTATCAAAGTTCAGAAATAACAGAAGTAGAAGCATTGAATCACTAGCATAGTCATTACTAGAAGTGTGTGGTGTGCATACACCAAAAAGACCAGAAACAGGCTACCAGTACCTGATATAGGACAAGCAGCTAAGGAAGTGAGAACAAAAACAGAATAAAGAAAAGCCTCCTGCCTTCCTTTGTTCGAATCTTGCCCCACTGACGTAGGTCAGGGACCAGATTGAGGTGCCACCACCACGTCCAATAGGCAACATGGGTTTAAATCAGGCATCTGTTGAAGCTCACCCGTCACCCTCTTGAACACATGGATTGTGAGGCTCAGAAAGGAGGGACCCAGCACCACCCTCTCAGAAGCTTTTCGGGCTCAAATAATCATTGGTACAGGCAAGCCTCAATGAAAATGCAGGTTTGGTTCCAGACCACTGCAGTAAAGCGAGTCCTAATCTCTTCATGGGTGGCGGGTCTTGCCTTCCGTTTGTGGAAACGCAGAGCCCGTGAACCGCACTAAAGCGAGGTGTTCTCGCTGCACTGAGTGTCTTCTCCTCTCCAGGGAGCTCCAGCGGCAACTCTTCTCCGGAGTACCCTCGGAAGGAATTTGGTATGTCTCTTCCTTATTTTCTGAAGAAATGATCAAATGAGGCCCTGGTAAAATGTCTGGGGGCGGGGAAAGGGCGCTCATGAATTCAATGGATTCTTCTGAAAGTTTAACCTCTGCTGACCTATTTTTCCCTTGCGCTTTATTCTGAAACATTGAAGGAACTGTCAACCACATTAGCTTGCAGTCATAGCCTTTGATGGTAAGACACTGAAACAGCAAGCCATTCATACAAGGTTCAGGTGTGGACAGATAAGCCCAGCGACCAAGCAACAATTGCAGGATTTTCTCTTCCACAGACACCTCCAGCACAGAGGAGTGGGAGTTAGAACACACAAATGCCAAACCTACCAGCACTTCCACCATAGCAGGCCTCAATGGGCACGTGTTAGGCCAAGTGGAACCCAAGGATCTTCACTTAAGTCTTTCGTCCATGCTCTCAGATTCTTGCTGTGCATGTGAATTGATGATATGGTCATTTATCTACAGTCATTATAATTTTATTTGATTTCAGTGAGGAAACCAAGTCAATCTCTAACAAAAAAGTGAAGATCTGGCAATCCTTTGATACACTTGATCAGTGTGCAGCCAGCCAGTACAAATCAGGCTCCCAAATGCATTAGCTCAACTAACTTATTACTCCAAGCGTGAGCTAACTTCACATTTATTTAGCTACCTTAGCATCCTAAATGCACTGGGGCCTTGTAAAACGTTCTCTGCCTTTTGGCTACATGGTCATCCATTTATTAAGCATCACTATCCATAAGGACTCCTATCTGGAAAAAAACACCATGAAAACAACCTCTTCCCCCACACACACCCAAATACACCCTCACATAAAAAATAGTTAGCATGCCACCTCTTATATGTGCCTAAGAGAACTTTTCTTTCTTTCTTAGCATCTTCTTCAACCAGAGGGCGGAGCCAAACACGAGGTGAGCTCTATCTCTGGGTTCGATTCAGTTCATTCAACAAGTATTTTCTGAGCATCTAGCATGTGTCCAGCCTTGAGCCAGGAAACAGGAGGAGTGCAGAGAAATAAATAAGGCACAGTTCTGCCCTCAAGGAACCTACGGCATCCTGGCAATCATTTGCTGGCTGTACCAGGACAGGAAGGGTAGATTTGAGGGTGATCTAATGAGCACTTGGAGGCAGGGAGCACTGAGACACAGGGTGATGACTGGGGCAGGAGCTGGTTCTGCTGTGGATTGTCCGAAGATGCTGGCACTCTGTCTTGTCTCCTCCCTTCTGATCCCCTGGCTCACTTTAACAAGATGGGCTGGGATTGCCCTTATATATCAAACCTGAGCAAAAGCCCTTGTCTTTCAAATTATTCCAGGGAACAAAGGGCTCTGTGACAGTTTTGCATTCCCCACATCTGCCCATGGTCAAGGCTGTAGGAGGGAAAGTGACCCCTGACGAACCTGGTGAGGAGCAGGTAGCAGGGCCGTGCAGAAGGTTGAATTCACAGGCGTCAGGAGTTCTCGATGACCAGCCTGCCCTTCATGGGCTTTATTGTACCAGTGACCTGAAAAGTTAGGAACATACCAAGCACCCACAACTTTAGGCTGAGAGTTGAAAGATGCCAGTCTTCTACCTGAAACTAATGTTAAACTATCCACTTTCTGCCCTTTGCATTTCTGAAGGAGCCAAAATAGCTTCTACACTCTATTGGTTTTCGAATTCTCTCACTACTGCCTGAGAGAACCTGGAGGCAGGAGAGCAGGCTGGTTCTGGCAGCTGGGAAATGGGTGATTGGTGTGGGAAAGGGTTGGTCATCGATGGCTGAGATGGAGTCACCCTGCTTAGCTCGGGGCTTCATCAAAACATCTCCAGGTGGCTGGAGATGTGCAGTGGGCAGGTTGGGATGTAGGGAGAGGACATCTCCTTTTGAGCAGCACTTGTCCTGGGTATACCTAGGTATCCTGTTCCTGGAATGCAGATCTCGGAGCGGCCCAGATTTATCCATTGTTCAGAGCTCAGTGTCAGGCACTGTGACCCACGTTCCTTCATTCACAGCCTTCTCCCTCTCTTCCCTCGTACAGAGAGTGAGATCCGAGTTCGACTGCAGAGTGCGTCCCCATCTACCCGATGTAAGTGGTCACTGTCTTTGCTATAAAGAAAGGATCCAGGAATCCAGGGCTCCGTGTGTGTGTGTGTGTGTGTGTGTGTGTGTGTGTGTCACTCAATCAATAAATGTCTCTAAAGGCCTTCTGTGAGAGGAACTTGGGGCTAGGTGCTGGGGGCAAGGAGCGAAGTAAGCCATGGTCCCTGCTATTTCTAGTTCACAGACCAATGGGGAGACGGTCAATAACCAACCATGAGAGCTCAGGGAGCAGAGGGAGCGGGGGTGCTGGGAAGCCTTCCTGGGTTAGTGTCACTTGAAGGGAGACTAAAGGGTGGATAGTTAGGCTCCATGGGATGAGTCAGCAGAGACATTGGAGGAACATGATGAGACGTGGAGAAGCGCTCAGTGTGGCTGAAGGAAAAGCAGTAGGAGGGGACCTGGTGGGATAGTTAGGATTAGAGAAGGTCAGAAGCGGAGTGGGAGGGTTTGAACTTGATCTCAAATGTCAGGGATTCCCTATCTCTGTCTGCTGACTGTGTCTGACTTTTGTTGTTCTCGTTAGAGGTTATTTGACATTTTGAAATGAGCACGACTGTTAGGACGGGAGCCGAGTACAAGAGTAGGAAGAGAAAGAGCTGGTGGTGGCCCAGGAATCAGGGCCGGTACTCACCCAGATAGCTTAGTGCCTGGGTCGAGGGTCTGAGTCTAGGCCTAATGCTGCTCAGCTGAGCCCTTTCAGGCTTAGGGTTGCTGAGTCCCAAGGATGGGGGTCCCATGGGAGGGGGTCCTGGGCAGTCCTCTAGCATGTGTTGTCTACAAATCTTTCTCTCTCTTATGCATTGCCCTTGCATTATGCCTTCCTCTTCCCTCCCTTCTCTCCTATTTGCCACATTGGAAGGCACAGGGAGCCTTCTCCACTGGGTCACCTCGCTACACATAATATTAGCCAGACGGACTTGAAATTAACTCACACGAAAGCAGCATGATGTTTAGGAGCTGGGGCCACAAATTCCCTTTGACACTACAGAACATATAAGGTCAGGGACCCAACACCTGACGGTTCCTGTGCAGAGGTTGAAATCACTATGGAACCATTTGATGTTTCAAGGGGTCTGTTTCTCTAACTGCCCTGGGTATAAATTTCCCTTGATCTAAGATGACAGTGTCTTCCAGCCACAAACTCATCCCCGTGGTGTCTGATGAGGTATCATTGGGAAATATTCACCGACGACTTTGACCTCTCCTTGGAGAGGCACTATATTTAATGAGGCCCTTAATATTACAAAGTGCCGGGTTAATAAGTGCTATAAATTGACAAAATGCAAAGATTAGAAGGCTAACAAAAATGACCCAGCGTGCAAAGCAGATGCCTTCCTCCCTAGTATTCAGAATGCCATGAATGTAACTCCCACTACAGTTGAACTCGGGAAAGCATCCTGGGCCTAGTGGAAAATGTGGGGATTCTTTCACAGGGACGGAACTGGATGAAGTGAAACGTTTGCTCAAAGGGAGCCGATCAGCCAGCGTGAGCCCCACACGGAATTCCTCCAGCACACTCCCCATCCCCAAAAAAGGCACTGTGGAGACCAAAACTGTGACAGCAAGCTCCCACTCAGGTAAGCCCAACAGCCTGGGGCTGCCATGGAGGGAAGGATACAAGGTGGCATATTGGGCCTGGCGCAGGAATCCAACTATACCCTGGCAGGCCTTCCAGACTGTGGCAAAGCACTGCCGTTTAGGCAACATGAACGCGTGGGCTGTGCCTTTCTCACTCCTATTTGGTAAGCCAGCCCAGGTGCACACTGTAGTCGGGCTGCACATCTCAAAGATTCTGTCCCGGAGACTCCAGACATCTCCTGGGAATGTGTTGCCCAGGTTCCCCAGATGAAGAATATTGGGAAAAGTTGTCATGTTTTCATTCATTCATTCATTCAGTGAATGTTTACTATATGCCTCCTCCATGCCAAGCAACAGGCACTGAGGAAAGGTCGTGAACATGGCAGATACCACCACTGCCCTCGTGGAGGGGAGGCCATAGGGGCAGTCAAACAGATAAGCAAGAGATCGAAGTCAGGTCGGACGAGCGTTGTTCGACACTCATATCACATGCCTATCAAGTGAGAGGTGGGTTCTGTGGGAGGCAGAACGAGAAATGAGAAGCTCCTTTGAGAGAGATGAGGAAAGAAGCCTGTTCTGCTAGGTTGTGAAGCTTTCCTGACTTTTGCTACTGGGGTGGGATGGGGGGGCTTTGAGATTGTGATCTTACTTTTTTTTTTTTTTAATACAAAACCAAAACCTCAGAGCACTTTATGGCCTGTGTGACTGGTTCCCCCTCGAATAAGGAACAGGCAGAATTGGCTTCAAGTTGGAGAAACACCAAAACTTTCCCTTGAGGACAGAGTGCACCCTGGGTCTTTTTGGCAAGGAGAGTTTAACCCAGTGGTTCTTAACCTTTCATGAGGTACCGAACCCACCAGTTTCATATGCGCATTCACCGAACCCTTCTTTAGTGATAAATAAAATATGATTTTTTTTTCCAAATTCAAGACATAGGTATATGTTTTTTTACTGGCGCACAAAATGAGCCGTGCATGAACATCACCTTGCTCAAAGAACAAAACCAACAAAGTGCATGAACTCACAACAAATTATGGTATTACTTTATTCTGGCCTCCGCGGCAGAGGCTTCTCCGAACCCCTGAGACCGACTCATCGAACCCCTAGGGTTCGATAGAACCCAGGTTAAGAACCACTGGTTTAACCAGAGAAGGCTGCCCTCCGGAGGTGTGGCCTCAGAAGTGAGGACTCCTGTGCTTGCTGCATTCCTGGCACTCTACTGTTGCCATTTGCTGTGGGGCCTCATTCACAGCCCCCTGGTGTCTTTGAAGGTAGAGACAGGAACAAATAGAGTGAGAACCTTGGTGGGGACAGCACACCAGGAGGTGGGGAGGGTGACTTAAAGGAGAAATGGTCAACCCCAGAGTAAAAGTTATCTCCTTCAGATTTCATCAAGAGCCCATAAGAATTTCTAACCCAAGAGATCTAGTTTGCATCAGCTCCAAGTTTCAGACAGAAGTGGAATGGCTAACAGCCATGGTGTGCCCTGAACCAGGAGTTTCTGGAATAGGGGGACCTTCAGGGATAAACCGGGAAAGTCCCAGCAAACCGAGCCAACTGGGTCACCCCAGCACAGAGTGCTGGTTTGTCTCTCATTGGAGCGTGTGTGCATGTGAGTCTGTCTGTCTGTTTCCAGTGTCCGGCACCTATGACGCAACCATCCTGGATGCCAACCTTCCCTCCCACATGTGGTCCTCCACCTTGCCAGCAGGGTCCTCCATGGGTACTTATCACAACAACATGACAACCCACAGCTCGTCCCTCCTCAACACCAATGCCTATTCTGCAGGATCGGGTAGGTGACATGCAGCTAGCTGTACATCCCCCCCTGCCCTGGAGCCCTCCACACCTTTCCCTGGAGCTGAATGACTCTGCTGGCACTGGTGCTGGCCAATCCCAAGGCTTGGAGGGGCTTTCTGTGGCCAAACACTCCAAGGGTTTTCCACTGGAACTTGAGTTCAGTCTAGTCTCTAAAGAGTTTTTGGGTTTTTTTTTGTGTGTGTGTGTCCTCTATAAAAAGAACTATATTATACAGTGCCTCAAAAAAAAAAAATGCAGTGGGAGAGAACAAAAACAGATGCAGGGAGCCTAGTTTCACCTCTCGTGGATTAACTGTGTGACCTTGAGCAAGTTCTTTAACTTCTCTGGGTGTCAGGTTCATTTTCTGTAAAATAGTCACTAACAAATCGGGCTTTGGCCAGAGCCAATGTCCACTCGAGACCTGACCTACCTGTGACCACCCCTTAGCTATGACCTAAGGCAGTGATGGGCAATCTTTTGAGCTTGGTTTGTCAAAATTCGCCAAAAAAACGAGCATAACTCGGGTGGTGTGTCACTCCAAGAAAAACAACCTAACCGGAAGACCCAGAACTAGATGCTCTGTGCCAGAGTTCTGTTGTTTTGGCCTACAGACCTCCGGCACAGAGTGTCTACACTACAGCAAATGTTTTATCCTCGGCTACTGCACCTGGCCGTGCAGGAGCCAAGGATGAAATGTCCTTCTCAGCATGCGGCCCCAGACTTCTCTGGTGTGCGGCTGCATGCCGCCACATGTCATCGAAAATAGCTATGTGTGTCAGTGCTGACACGCGTGTCATAGGTTTGCCATCACAGACCTAAGGCTTACTAGAGACTAATGTATGGTTGGTTCTCTGCTACAAGGCAAGAGCCTAAGATTTTTCTAAAAACAAAGTTAACAAAATATAAAAATGCAATCCTGGAGTTTCTTCTGGAGCACCTATGGTACCCCCTATTTTGGGCTGGACATCACTCTCACCAGCCTTCCTCCTCCCTGCAGTCTTTGGAGTTCCAAACAACATGGCTTCCTGCTCCCCAACTCTGCACCCTGGAATCAGCACTTGCTCTTCAGGTCAGTGCTTGCCAGCATCTGTCACCCTTTCCAGAGGGTTTGCTCTCAAACCAGAAAAAATAAGGATGTTCCTTTCTGGTGAGGAAAATCTAACGGTTTCTAGAGAAAACGTCCTTTCTGTATCAACACAGAGGCAGTGGCCAGGGGCCTACATTAGAAGGAACAGAGGAGGCCCTCAATCTGAGAGACAGCTCAGTCCCCAAGGGAGAGGCCTGGGGGGGAGGGGCCAGAGACCACACCTATATGTTTTCTCTGAGATGTAGACAGGTGGAAATAATGAAGCTAAGTGAGGTATGGCACGGAACATTTCAGGTAAAAAACATTGTCAAGTTAGAACGCTCTCACTTTGGATTTTTAAAATAAATATAATAGTTCATTGGCAGCTCAAATGTATTCACCTTATTTCCACATACACTGCAGCAGCCTGGATGTAAGTCACCAGCTACGTCTTTTTTTATAAAAAAAGGAATGTGCCTTCTCCCTACGATATTGTGACTAATGAATATAATGTAGACCTCCTTATTTACTTGTCTGGCATGTCTCCATGTGCAAACTTAGCATTCTGGCCTTCAACAATTCCGATGACTAGCATCCCTTCAAACCCAGAGGATACCTGGTTCACTCCTCATTTCTCCTGCCCTCGCTATTCTCCTTTGCAAAGTCCTGACTGAGGACATTGGATCTGCCATCTTGTACCCCAAACACTAGATAGGATGGAAAAGAGACACCATTGACTGGGGAACAATGAGCTTCTACACATTGTTACAACCAGCCTTAAAGCCCAAAATGTTGGTGGGGTGGGGTGGGGGCTTGCTGTGATTGAGTCAGAAGGAAGAGTTCAGGGGAAATGAGAGCTCCGCCAAGTCTGTGCCCCTTGACCCCCTTGTGTCTGCGTCCTATGCCCACAGTTCCCACACTACACCAAGGCACCCTAGGGTGCTGTAGGGGACAGGGAACCCTGAGGTATTTTTAAATTTCAAGAGTATTTTTAAATACAGTGAAATCTTTCAGAGCCTGTGCCAACTACCGCTTGAAGTTGTGTGGGCCTAACTACCCAACAAATGAAACTTAGTAACTGTTGGCCTGGAGGGGGGAGGCCGGGTGCTAAAGGAATTGCTGTCACTTAGAATGTATGAACTGAGAAAGCTTGGGAATCTCTGTCATATGCAAACACATTTATTCTGAAAGTGTTATTGGGGATGCTGTGGGAGCTGCCTTGAGCTGAGGACATTCCCCTCTGCACCTGCACTCACCTGTCTTCAATTCCTTTCACAGTGTTTGGCATGCAGAACAACTTGGCCCCCAGCTCATCCGCCCTGTCCCATGGCACGGCCACCACCTCCACAGGTCAGTAGCTAAAGTTTGAAGCTTAGGAGTTGGGCAGTAACACCTCTTTGCAGCTATAATTCACAATATCCCTTTTCAACAACTGAATCAGAGGGACCAAGCTGTCCCTAAAAATCAGCTAACCTTTCCAACCAAAGGAACAGCCCCCATGCCCAACTTAAAGATGACAACCTTGATCTTTTGTTGGTTCAGACATGTGAAACCACAGGGGAGCATTGCTGTGGGATGTCACCTGTATACGTATATCTCCATGACATACTACATTCCCTGACAGCCCTCTTCACTGCAAATCAATCATCTGGCTGACTTTATGGTTTACCCCTGTGCAAATCTGGGGGAGGGTGGGCAGAAAAGGCATGAGCCTTAGCCCTGGCCCTCAGCTTGCTTGTTGTTTAGTTGCAGTGGAAAGTATAATAGACATGAAACAATTGGGGCATTCTATAAGACAGCATGAATCAAACTGTACAGAGCAGGTGTTAGGGTAGGAGTGTGGTTGCAGGGAAGGTGATGTGAGAGGGTCTAGGAAGACTTCATGGAGGAGGTGACCTTTAGAACTATCCTAGATGAAGGTTGAGAATTATACCAAAAAACGTCCCATCTAAACTCTCATGGCTGCCCCCATGGCTCAAGAGTTGATTTCATTATTCATTATTCTTTATTTCATTATTCATTCTTTATTATTAGTCATTATTATTGTCTTCCTCCACGTGGGGAGGCTGCCTGTCTGCCAGGGCTGGTCAGGCTGGCAGACCTAGAGACACAGAGCTGCCCTCCCACACTGGTCCCCCTCACTCAGTGGTGCCTCTCTTGCAGCATATGGTGTGAAGAAAAACGTACCCCAAAGCCCTGCTGTTGTGAGCACTGGCATGTCCACCTCTACCGGTGAGTGCTGCAGTACAGGGAGAACTGCTCTGTGGTGACACATGGCATATGGGAGGAGGGAATATAAGCCATTGGTGGTCTAAGGTCCGCAAGGGGGCCTCTCAGTATTTTTCAGAACTGAGCAGAGAAGAGCATCTGCCTGATCTTACTTTGACCTTTCTGTCCCAGGGGGCCAGGCCAGGAAGCTCCACCCTCCACACCTGCCTAGGGCCAGACACTTATACCCCAGCTCCCATTCTTGTCTGGAAGCCCCTGATCTGCTCCTGTTACGTGTCACCATCACAAGAGCCAGGGAGCCTGTCAAAGCTGCCACACCCTCCCTACTTTCTGTAGAATCTATCAGTTGGGCTCCTGGCCCATAGCTCTGATCCGAGTGTATTTCCTTCAGGACTTCCTGAGTGCCTAGTTCACAGACATGAACACGGCAGGCTAGGTTCCTGCCCTTCCAGGCTGGCAGTTGCAGAGGAGGCAGATAAACAAGATAATAAGTAAAGAAATAGGTGAGGTGGTAGAAAAGGGAATGTGTGTATATTAGACAGGGTAGTCAGGAAAAAAACCCTACTTGGACCCACTGAGTTAAAGAAGAACCTGTCTGAGGACGGGACTTTTGTCCATTCACTAACAATCCTGTAACGTCCAGGTGGGAGGCAG